>CM035153.1:53147070-54540564 GCA_020205615.1 Panax quinquefolius
TATACTTGTTACAAACTGCATGTTAACTATTAACTCAGTTTATCTTAAAGCAAACAAATCAAATATTCCTTTGAAATTGATTAACAATATCTGACAAAGAATTTTGAAAAAGAATTTTTAAAATATCTATTCAACCCTCCTTTCTAGATAACTATTGTGCCTCTAGGAACTAACAATTGGTATACGAGCAGGTTCTCATAATCAGCCTATAAAGCTTGAGTAGATCAAATGGCACATCTAACAAGCGAATCCAAGACTGGAGGAGGCAGCAAGCCATTAATGTGCAACAAAGATAAATTTGCCAACTGGAAAGTTCGTATGCAAACATACATGGACTCAATAGATGAAGAGCTTTTTGAAACTGTCATGAATGGGCCCTATATTCCAACAAAGCTTACACCAACTCCAGAAGATCCAAACAGAGTTCAAGTCAAGGTTAAAACTGAGTGAACTGACAACAAAAAGAAATCTGTCTAACTCGACAAAAAGGCCAAGATCATTTTGTTCCAGTCTTTAGAAGATGATCTGTTTGAAAATGTAGTCAACAACAAACTAACAAGGAAGTGTGGGAAGCATTGCTCATTATGCATGAAGGAACTGAAGAAGTCAGAGAAAACAAACAATCTCTTCTAACTCAACAATATGAAATGTTTGCCCATGTTCCAGGGGAAAATGTCACATCAACTTATGAAAGATTCAATGTTTTACTCAACTCTCTTTGAGCCTTTGGAAAGATCTATCCAAATAAAGATCTGATCATAAAATTAATGAGAGCTTTACCAAGCAAGTGGGATGCCAAAACAACTGCCATCAGAGAATTAAAGAATCTCCATGAAATGACTGTTCAACAACTCTATGGAAACCTTCTCACTTATGAACTGGATCTAACTCAACGAGCAGAGACTCTATCTAAAGGAAGAAAGAAAGACAAATGAGTTGCTCTCAAAGCAACATATATCATCTCCAAAGCTAACTCTAAAAATGACTCTAACTTTGAGGAGGATGATGATGAGGATATTGCAATGCTAGTAAGAAGACTAAAGAGGTTCATGTGTAAAGGCAGAAGCAGCAAACCTAAGAGATTCAACAACAACAACAGCCAGGAGCAAATAAATGACTTATGCTACAACTATAAAAAACCTGGCCATTTCATTGCCAATTGCAATAAGCCACTTAGAGAAGAACTAAGGAGAAAATCAAATTCAAAGGCAACAAGAGACTCCAGAAGAAAGACAAAGGTCTTGTGGTCGGAGGATCATGGAGTGACTCAGACAATGACATAATTCACGAGTCTGGAGATGATGAAGATCCTCAAGTAGAAAATTTGTGTCTAATGGCCAAAAGTTCAAAGGATAACAAAAACACTAACAATCATGAAGTAAGTATTGATGAGGTATTTGACTTTAACTCTCCTGATGTAGATATTGATGATTTAAGAACTGCACTACACGACATAACATCTGATCTATATCAATACATGAAATGGTTCAGAGTTTTGTCTAAAGATTATTCTCTTCTTCAAAAAAAAGAAAAAAAATTTGAAGTTGAAAATAAACTCTTAAAATAGACCAATGAACTTAATGCACAAACAGATTCAAATCTAACCTCTAAGATTGAGGAACTAGAAAAGATTATCTTAACGTGGAATAAATCCTCTTCATCCATGGTCTCCCTGATCTCTAGTAAGAGAAGTGCATCTAACAAAATAGGGTTAGGTTTTGGGGAATCCATCTCAAAACCGTATGTGGAAAAATCAAAGGAAACTAACATCAGCAGTGCTTTAAACCTCAATAGAAGCATTGCATTTGTGAAATTCTCACAGAAGGAAGAATCAGTCCACCCATGCTCTTCTGATCTAATCTATGCTATAAAACATAACGAATCCCATGTTGGCCTAGGGTTCAGAAAGGAAAAGAGTGACTTAGTCACTACTTTCCAACCTCAAAGGATCGTAGAGTCTAGGAAAATCAACTCCACGAACCAACTAGGTGGGAAGAGTAGAGTTAAGTTACACTCTTCACAAATCATGAATCACAAGGACACATGGAAAAAGAAGAATCAGTATAAAGGAAAGACTACAAGAAATCCACATAAGTTCAAATGGAGAAAGAATCCACACACACACACACAAGCATGCATCATGCTAGATGTTTTATATGTGAAAAAATTGGTCATAAGGTTGCAGTATGTTACAATAATCTTATGCATTTTAAACCCAAAGTCAAGCAGATTTGGGTCCCCAAGGGTACTAACCAGATAGGACCCATGCAAGTATGGGTACTAAAATGAGAGCTTAAACCTCACTGTAGGAACATGGCTCCATGATCACAACCTGGTACCTGGATAATGGATGCTCACAACACATGACTAGAAATAAAGCCCTCATATTTGACTTCATAGAGAAAGATGATCCAACAGTCATCTTTGGAGACAATGGTTTTGGCAAGACAATAGGTTATGGCTCAGCTGGGAATGGTGCGGTATCCTTCAGCAAAGTATCCTATGTGGAAGGACTAAAGCACAATCTTCTGAGCATAAGTCAGCTCTGCGACAAGGGTCATCAAGTTACCTTTTTCAACAATCAATGTCAAGTTAGAGATCTGAAGACCTCCTCTATAAAGTTGACCGGAACAAGAGAAGGAAATGTCTACACTATTAATCTTGGTCAACTCAGTTCTGAAGAGACAATATACTTTTTGTCTAAAGCCTCTGAAGTAATGAGCTGGCTATGGCATTGAAGGCTGTCTCATCTCAACTTTAAAAGCATGTCAAAACTGGCCTCTAAGGATCTAGTAGCAGGCTTACCCAAGCTCATCTTTGTCAAAGAAAGGCCATACAATGCCTGTCAACTTGGAAAACAAACTAGAAGTTAATTCAAAGGCAAAACTATTAACTCAATTGACAAGTCTCTGTAACTATTCATATGGATCTATTTGGACCAATTCCAACAACGAGCCTTGGAGGGAAGAGATACTCATTGGTCGTAGTGGATGACTATGCAAGATTTACATGGGTGTTCTTTCTCAATGCAAAAGATGAAATAAGATCCCAACTCATCAAGATGTTCAGGCTGGTGATGAACGAGAAAGGGAGAAAATCAAGGCTATAAGGAGTGATTAAGGTAGAGAATTCGAATTCTCTGAGATGGATTAGTTCTGCACAGACAATGGCATCAGTCACAACTTCTCAGCTCCACGAACTCCACAGCAAAATGGAGTAGTTGAAAGAAAGAATATAATGTTGATTGAAGCTGGAAGAACTCTACTAGCGGTGACTAATGTCTACACTGAATACTTCAGGCGTGCCAACACCGCATGCTACACTCGTAATGATCTCTTGTTCACTCTACGTTAAAAAAGACTCACTCGAGCTATAGAGAGGAAGAAAGCCAAATGTTAGCTACTTCCATGTGCTTAGTTGTGCATGCTATATCCTCAACAATGGAAAATAGTATCTGACTATGTTTCAACCCAAGTCAGACAAAGGATTCTTTCTCGGATATGCAACAGACAGTAAAGCTTATAGAGTGTTCAACAAAAAGACGCTAAGTGTTGAAGTCTCAATTCACATCATTTTCGATGAAACAGACTTAGACAAAACTGTGCCTCAAGATACTACGAACCACAACTTAGACATTACGAACGAGGTAATCGAGCTCAACACAATGATCGTAGTCCCAAAAATTGAAATCATCGAGCCTGAAGAAGAGACCATGAAGAGAACTACGCCAGATAACGAACCTCCACATCAAGAAATAGAGGTTGATTTTGAAGAATTCATATAAGAAGGCATCAGGTCAGATGTTCCAATAAGAAATAGATGGGTAATAGATCACACTCAAGACCTAATAATTGGAGATCCAAATGCAAGAGTCAAGACAAGATCTGCCACCCAGAATGAGTGTTTTTATCTAAGCTTTATGTCATAAATGGAACCCAAGAAGATAGAAGATGCAATGGAAGACTCAAGTTGGATAGAAGCTATGCAAGAGGAACCAAATAAATTTGAAAGAAGTAGAGTATGGAGATTAGTTCCAAGACCAAGAAGCCACCCAGTTATTGGCACCAAGTGGGTCTTCAGAAAAAAGATGGATGAAGATGGGGTAATAATAAGGAACAAGGCAAGACTAGTAGCCAAAGGTTACTCCCAAGAAGAAGGCATCAACTATGACTAGACCTTCGCACCTGTTTCCAGATTAGAAGCCATCAGGATATTCTTTGCCTTTGCTGCCCACATGAAGTTCAAAGTCTTTCAAATGGATGTCAAAAGTACATTTCTGAATGGTGAACTTCAAGAAGAAGTATATGTGGAGCAACCTCCAGGTCTCATCAATCTAACTTTGTCTAATTATGTCTATAGATTAAACAAAGCCTTATATGGACTTAAACAAGCACCTAGAGCATGGTATGAACCACTAAGTAACTTTCTTATTGAAAATGGTTTCACTAGAGGTAGATTAAATACCACATTATTTCTTAGAAAGAACAAAGAAAAAATCCAATTAGTTCAAATATATGTTGATGACATTATCTTTGGCTCTACTAATGAAAAACTATGCAAGAGATTTGCCAAGCTTATGTAGAGCAAGTTCGAAATGAGTATGATGGGTGAGCTGAATTTCTTCCTTGGATTACAAGTAAAGCAGACCGATGAAGGTATCTTCATAAATCAAGCTAAGTACATTAAAGACTTACTTAAAAAGTATGGCATGGAATCAGCCTCTCCCATAAAAACACCAATTGCTCCAGCAACCAAGCTTGACAAAGATGAGAAAGGTAAAAGTATTGACATAACTCAATACAGAGGTATGATAGGCTCTCTTCTATATCTAACTGCTAGTAGGCTTGATATAATGTTTGCAACATGCATATGTGCTAGATTCCAAGCTAATCCTAAGGAATCACACTTAACTATTGTAAAAAGAATTTTTGGGTATCTCAAAGGTACACCTCACTTGGGACTTTAGTATCCCAAGGAGTCCTCCTTTGAACTGACAGGATATACAGATGTTGACTTTGTAGGCTGCAAGATCGCTAGAAAAAGTACCAGTGGCACCTGTCAGTTGCTAGGAAATAGACTTGTGTCATGGTTTAGCAAGAAGCAAAACTCAGTATCTACCTCAACAATGACAGGTTTGAATACATTCTGTTGGCATTCTTTGTGCTCAAATCTTATGGATGAAAAATCAGCTAGCAGACTATGGGTTTGATTTCAAATCTCTACCTGTTCACTGTGATAACACATGTGCCATAACAATAACACATAATCCTATCATGCATTCTAGGACTAAACATATAGAGATAAGATACCATTTTATTAGGGATAATATCCAAAATAGAACTATATCCTTACAATACATCCCTACTAAAAATCAACTTGTTGATGTCTTTACAAGGCCTGTAGATGAATCCAGATTCAATAAATTAATAAGTGAGTTAGGTATGCTAAATCTGCAACCATAAACTTTACATGCTCTAGTTTGTGTTAACCATGCAGATAAAAGGACTATGTTAAAATCGTAAAGAGGACTAAAGAGAAACCGCGATCCTAGAGCAGTCTCGACATGACAGAGAAGTATCATGTGTTAACAACATTCCTATCAAATCCAAGAAACCCCTTTGATAAGCACCTCAGGGACAAACTTGATTCTTAGTTCAATCTAAGAGGTTGGCCCTTCCTGAGCTACTTTAACCCAGAAGGATTGCTAAGTCAAAGTTCATCATAAGGACCAGGACAAACAATGATCATAGAGTTGAATCAACAGTTAACTTAACAATCGTAGAGCAGCCTCGACGATCGTAGTCTTCCCAAAGGATAAACTAGCTCAGGGGGAGCTAAGGGCAGATTAGTATTTTCTATATTATTTAAAATCGTGGAGCCCGGCAAAACTCAACACGTGCCCCACTATGCAGATTGTGAGGAGGGAAGTTACAAATATAGCTTGAAAAGGTTTTTGAAAACTCACCCCAAAATTTTAAAAAGCTCATCTCTCTCTCTCTCTATCAACAGAAACCCTAGCTTTCAGAACGATAATCCAACCTCTATTCAAGAAAATCAATGGCTGCTTCCAATGTTATATATGGTTACCAACTCTGCTTTGACAAATTCAAGACAGCTGACCCTCAGTTCCACAAGATACTATCTTTTCTGAAGAAAACTGGTCTTGAAGAAGCTCTGAGCACCAGCACATGGATATACCTGAAGCTGGTGAAAGAGTTCTATGTCAATGGAGTCTTTGAGAACGACATCATCACTACAAGGGTCAAGGAGGAACAAATTAAACTCAAAGCTGAAGATATAAACCTAGTCCTATGTTTCAAATCAAAAGGGACTTGTATATATGGAGGTCATCGACTTTCATGAAGGTCTGAAGAAGATGCACCACACAAAGTTTCAGAATGTCAAGGGGTACAAGCTGAAAGAGTTTTCCCAGAAGTATGAATTTCTGGCTGACATTGTTGGGAAGTGCATATGCTGTAAAAGCTTTGCCCAAGACTTTGTAAATGAAGTTCAACTAAAATTCATGACAACAATCTATTTCAGGATTTAACTCAACTATGGAGCTCTACTTAACGATTGGATTGGGAAGTGGATACTCAGCTCAAAGAAATCAAAAAGCTCTAGAAAAATGCTCTGTGGGAGGTTCATAAGCATAATCCTACAATCGGCTCTAGGTGACAAAATTGGGGATAAGGAGGGGGAATCCATCAATTCCAACAGAAAAATTACCTAGCAGCTGTTTTAAAACTAGAAAAGAAACCCAGTAGAAAATATCAGAATGATGTTTGAATTAAGTGAAAGGATTGGTGAAGCAAAAACATCTGGGCTACCAGGAAACATGTTAGTTGTGAAGGAAGTTGATGAAGAAGAGGAAATTAATCAAGAGGAATCCATCACGTTGATCAGAAAAAGCAAGGGTAGGAGGAAAATGAAACCTCAAACAACAGAAGAGCCTCAAGGCTCAACCACTTATGCGTAAGAGTGTTCAGGCACTGAAACTCTAAAGGTAATGAAGAGGAAAGAGCAGCAGTCTGAGAATGAAGAAGACAGAGCCACCATCTCTCAGCTGCTTAAGAAGGGAAAACACAGCCACAAAATAAAGAAGTCTTCACTCCATTCGATCGTAGAGTCACTACCGATCATAGAGTCCAGACTTATCATCACTCCAGAAGATGATGTTGCGATAAAGACTCAGCCTAAACCTACCGTCAAAACTGAATCTAAAGAAAGCACCGAGGCTGAAGCTCAGCCCTGAAAAATAAGAAGAAAACTTGTCAAGAAATATGTTCTTGAAAATGAGAATGTCTTGAAGGAAGAAAAAAGGAAAATAGCTACAGAAAAGGAGCTTCCAGAAGTTTTTACACTATAAAATGCTCTAGCTAAGGGAGAGTTGCCTGAAGTTTAAATAAATGATCAGATTGAGGGGGAGTCTCTCAAAATTCCTATGCAAGAAAAAGCTACAGCTGAGGGCGAGATACAAAAGGATAGGGAGATCGAAGGAACAAAAGCTATGGAGGTAGAAAAGGGGAAGAAGAAGAGGAAGATGAAGATGAGATTATAGCAGTAGGCTAGGATGGATATAGGAGAGCCAATTATAATCAACTGTTCTCTTATTTACATATGATGCCCATTCACAGAGCCCAAATTCTCAACTCTTGGGATCACATGTTCTGGACATTCAAAGTTTATCTAGTAATCTCAGTGCTTGCCTATGGATTCCCAGGCAACCTAACATTTTCTCAGAAGCTAATCACAAACAATCCCTCTTAAGCAACGGGGTGTGAGGTACAATCATTTTCTCTCTCTTTTAGAGTAAGTCACTGTCCTCCATCAAACTTCAACCAATTATACGAATTGCCAAGATGGTTGGAAGTAATACTTCATCCACTAAACCAATTTCCAGTTACAAAATCCAAACATTCTGTAACTGGTTAACCAAATATGCCTAACTTTATATTGATACCATTTCCCACCATCTCTCACGCTACGAATATCGATCCTACTCAAATCGTAGAGTCATTCACTCAACAAGCACTAACATCACCACTTCATGTAACTCAAACTCATATACTTGCCCCTCCTTCAGATGTTCCTTCCTCATCCACCAATAATTATTTTAATCTTGATCTTATTCTCTACAATCTGCAAAATCAAAATACTACAGCCTCTCCTCCCAACAATCAACAACTTCTTGAGCTTCTCTCAGATCTTCCAACCAAAACTGAGCTGTCAAGTGCATCACAGAAAGTGACCAAAGACATTCAAGAAGATCTTGAAACTCACTCTGAGCTTGTTCATATGAAGCTGAACCATTTGATAGATGCTACCAACACCCATCCCAAGAATTTGAGCTCTGAACTCACAAAAAAGCTCCAAGAGATCATCAAGGAAATGATCCACAACATTAATAAAAGGGATCAGATTCACTTTCAATCTGCCTGGAAACACAAGGAAGCAGTTCTCCTTTTACAGAAGACTCAAGAATCTCTAAACAAACTTATGATGGAAAGTCTCTCAAGTCTACAAACCTCAATGAAAGAATTCTAAGAATTTTCAATGAGTCAGTGCAACAAACAGACACCGTCTTGGCTATTCTATAAAAGAACAAATCTCGAACTGATTCTCTGGTTCAAGAAAACTGTGAAAACATTTCCCAATCCAGAAATCAGCTCCACGAACTCGTCCAAGGCATGAATCACCTGTCTGAAGACATTCGAACCCTTGATGCTGAAATAAAGGGGGAGAATAAAGGGGAAGGAGAGAAAGGCAAAGGAAAAAGACAAGTTGCTCAATTCTCAAGGAGTCCTCCCATAAGACAGCCTCGCCATCAGACTCCACGATCCGAACAGTAGCAACGCCAACCAATTCTAATGGCGCAACCACTACGGAGTCGAGGGCCATCTCCTAGCTCATAAGGAGTAACCACTACTGGCCTAAACATGCCAGTTGGAGATCCTGCATCCATGAATAGACACGATTATGGAGAATGGATAAGTCAAAGCGAGATGGAAGATATTACATGGAAAGACGAAGCCAACAGGAGAAGGAGAGCTGCAGAGCATGCCAATCCTCCAAGGAGCAAAAGGCTGAAGAAATAGAGATAAGTTAAAATTTATTTCTTCTTGATGTAACTAAGAATTATTGTAATATGTATCTTTACAAACATCAATTAATTCATGCTTATTCTCTAGAGATTTCAGCTACTCACTGAAACACTAAGTCATATTTACTTTCTATAAACTGCATCTAGAAATTGATGATCATGATACAAATCTCCTTGGTTATGTCAATATCAAATAGAGGGGAGATTGTTAGGAAATTGCATATTTAAATTTGATGTTGAACATAAATAATCATGCTTATATGTAAATTCTTTCAAGGAATACATGTACAAGGACTTAGTGATAGATCAAAGTTGTTAGGTTAATCTTGTTCTTTAATGATTATCATTGTTACACCCCCAAATCCGGGTACTCCATTCCCACAGAATTTGGTGCTCACTATAAAAAACTATTACATCTAACTACCCATCATAAAGGATAAAGACATAATTTAAATAACTTAAATAATAATCTTCCCCATTAAAGGTTTACATCATCATAAAACAATCCCAGGTAATCTAACCTTAAATTATTACATAAGTATACAGAATACATCACAAAATAAAATAAGACTTATAACATAATTCACTTAAATTAATTCTCATAAATCGTCAACACTTGGACATCTTGCCCTTTCCTTTGCTTGTAGATGGCTCATCGACTTTCTCAATTTTAGCTGCAGTGTTAAATGCAAGAGTGAGCAAACAATTGCTCACTGATATAAAGAGTAATAATAACATGAGAGTGAACATCAAATGCTGAATAATGATGAACTTGTTCTATGAATCAAAAATAGAAAACAAGTTCAAATTTAATATCTGAGGGTCTTAAGACCATGAACTATGTCCACGGTAATTAGGTATTATTACCTCAACCTTAACAGTCATTTAGACTATACAGACCCTTCTTAACATACTTAGGGGGATCAACCCTGTGTACCATGTATTGTGCACAAACATCTAAACGTTACATCCCCTATGTTAGGGTTGTTTGTCTCAGTTTGGATTTAGAATTTCCTCACTTAAAGAAAGTTTAGTTTGGAACTAGCTTATCAATGGTTCTAGAATTTCAGAACACTATTCAATTATAGATCAATTCAATCAATAAAAGTTTGCTTACTAGTTGAAGGTTCAACACAATAATACAGAATTGCACAAGGTTATCTAAGTCAAAAATTGAATGACAACAATGTACAATTGATTAGACATAGTATATATGCAAAGTACTATATTCAAAAGAGTTAGAACAATCTCCTTTGAATCAATGGGTTAGAATAATAAATGCTTTGAATAACAATAACAAGAATAAGGAAAGTGGAACCCGCTCGTTTTAATGAATTAGGTTACAAGAGCTTATACAACCATACATAAGATTGAATCAACATGCTTGCTCAACTTTAATATAAAATTTAGGAATTAAAAGCTTGCTTGACATAAAAGATAACGTGACAATGAAACTTGCAGAGAATAAAGTTAAGGAACTTGCTCAATAAAAGTTTAGGATAAGGAACTTGCTCAATAAAAGTATAGGATGTGGAACTTGCCTTGTATGTAAGCTACATAAGTATAATAATGTTCACCAATTACCCTACACATATCATTGAAATCGCAATAACAATTAGTTGTATCAATATTAACTTTATGGGTTTAACCCACCATTTAAGCCATAACCTTATCTTAATGTCTAATCATGTTGGTTAACATCCTTAACGAATCTAAAATCTCACCACAGTCTAACATAAACTTTATCATTCATCTCTAACTCTTGTAAACGTTCATTTTTATTTCTTACATAACTTGTTTAAACGATCACTTAAAATCTTCACACTTTATATTGCTTCACCTTACAATATGTTATTATAGTCCACGTTATGCTTTAACATCATTATCATGCATGCTAAACTAGATTAAGTCCTTGTATTACAACCCACAAATAAACATAACTCATTTCCTGGGCTCAGGTAGTATGCGGCAAGCTGCCGCTCTCAAGCCTTAACACTTGCATAGCAATGTAGCTGAGCTCGACTTCAAAAAACCATATAAGCGGCATTTGCGCCCTTCTGCTTATGTACCAAGGCATTTGCACTGCCGTACATACGTATGAAACTACAATTGCAGCTCTATTACATTACTGACTCCAAATTTAACCCAATTTTCACAGAATTCACAAAACTTAATATCTGAAACTTTGTAATAACATCTATAAACATGATATTCATCATTCTAACTACATAAACATTACATATATTCAATTTTGAAGAATCAAAACAACAATTTTCCCAATTTCTTTATTTTTTTACACTTTAAATGAATTCGATCGCCACGACTTCGTTTCTTAACCAATTGACACGATTTAAACTACGTTATTTTCGTTTCTTAACATACTATCACAATCTAACACCAATTAGGAAATTATATGACATATTAAGCATCAAATGTTATACTTTCTTAAGCCATATTACATGAACATACACTGATATCTCAATTTCTTCCTACAATCTAATTTTCACGTATTTGATCATCAAACAACACTCATATATGATGATTAACAGATTATAAACCATATATATATATATATCCAACATAACTATCAATAGAAATTTCAAAAATAAAAGTTAAAATTAGAGTAGGTTATACCTTGAATCTTTGTTTGTTGGGAAGAGAATTGCTTTCCCTTGATACTCCAACTCCTTCTTCTTAGTAAAATTTACAGAGAATTTCTCTCTTCCTCACAAACTCTCTCTATCTCTACTCTTAGTCCTTAGAAGAATACGTGAAATAAGAAATAACCCAACTGAGCGCTTAAACATTGATAATCATGGTTATCAGTTTATTAAGCTAAACGTCTTTGGCTGTTACATTAACCAAAAGCCACAAGGCTTTGTTTGGTTACACATAATTTCCCATACTAGTTTATTTTTACAATATTTATATTATATAGTTACTTTTGTCACACCTATTTTAGTTAATTTAAATGACTTACAATGGTGATTATAATAATTATAATTTTAATTTTAATTATACTTTATATTTTATAAATCATTATAAATCGTTATATATATGATATACTTTATATATCGTTACAATGGTGATTATAATAATTATAATTAGACTTAAACATTACTTTATCTAATTTACTTATCTTCTTAAATATTAAACAATTCATTTAATTTAATTATTTCATTAAATTAAATCTTCAAATAAAAATTACCATTATTCAATTTAATTAATATTAATCAATTTAGTTACTAAATTCTTACACCATAATTCCATCAACTATTTATTTTTCTCAATAAATAAATTATTTAAAATATTTATTTAATTTAATAAATATTTAAATTAAATACAAAATTCCTCGATCGTTACATCCTTCCCTCCTTAAAAGGATTATGTCCCCAGAATCACAACTTGATAAATTTATTTGTTACATTCTTCCCTCCTTAACAGGATTTTATCCCCAGAATCGCTATACAAGATTATGTAGATAACTGAGGATAATTCATCATCATAACATCTTCTAGTTCCCACGTAGCTTCTTCAGCATTGTGGTTTCTCCAGATTACCTTTATAGAAGGTATCACCTTATTCCTTAGTATTTGCTCTTTCCTGTCAATAATTTGAATAGGGACTTCTTCATATGTTAAGTCTTTCTCAAATTGTAACGGCTCATATTCTATAACATGTTTATAATCAGGCTTATATGGTCTTAATACCGAGACATGGAAAATGTTATGAATATACTCCAATTTTGGAGGTAAAGCTACCTCATATGCCACTTCACCAACTCGTCGAAGCACTTCAAAAGGTCCTATAAACTTAGGGCTTAATTTTCCCTTCTTGCCAAACCGAATTTTCCCCTTCTAAGGAGATATTTTCAAGAAGACAAAACTACCGACATCGAATTCCTGATTTTGTCGATGTTGATCAGCATATTTCTTCTGTCTATCCTGTACGGCTATCAATCTTGCTTGAATCACCTTGATGATCTTGACAGTCTGTTGTACTAATTCTGGACCCAATAGATGACGTTCACTTACCTCGTCCCAACATAACGGAGTTCTGGACTTCCTACCGTATAATGCTTCGTAAGGCAGCATACCAAAACTCGCGTGATAACTATTATTATAGGCAAATTCAACTAATGGTAGATGGTCATCCCAATTTCCCTTGAAATCCATGATACATGCTCTGCGCATATCCTCTAGTGTTTGGTTGGTTCTCTCACTTTTTTCGTTAGTCTGAGGATGGTATGTTGTGCTCATTCTCAGCTGCATTCCCAAGCATTCTTGTAGTCGTTTCCAGAAATTAGATGTGAAACGTGGATCTCTATCCGATACAATGGACACCGAAACACCGTGTCTTGAAACAATTTCCTTTACGTATAGTTTTGCCCATCGATCTAGGTTAAATCTAATCTTGATTGGCAAAAAGTGTGCCGACTTTGCTAGTCAATCGACAATCACCCAAATAGTGTCGTAACCTTGCTGAGTCGTTGGAAGACCTACCACAAAATCCATTATGATATACTCCCATTTCCATTCTGGTATCTCCAACAGTTGTAATAATCCGCTTTGCATTTGATGCTCAACTTTAACTTTCTGACACGTTAAGCATTTTGCCACACACTCAGCCATGTCCTTCTTCATATTCGGCCACCAAAAATGTTGTTTAAGATCCTGGTACATCTTTGTACTCCCAGGGTGAATCAAATATCTTGAGTTGTGAGCTTCACTCAGAATTTCGTCCTTGAGTTGTGGCGGAACCCAAATTCTCCCTTCGAATCGAAGTAACCCTTCAAAATCGATTTTAAATTTGTTTTCCTCACCTTCAGATTCTTTCTATTTTATCTTTTCACAATCTTCATCCTGAAGTTGTGCATTCATCACCTTATCTAACAACGTTGAACCATTTCCCATCTAGAATAACTTTTCGTCTGATTCTTTCGAATAATTAATTTCCAACTCCATCTTAGCCATTTTCGACACTAGCTTCTCCTAAGCAGTCAACATCATTAACTTCTCCCTTCCCTTCCTACTTAAAGCATCAACAACAACATTCGCCATTCCAGGGATGCTAGAAAATCTCGTAGTGATAGTCTTTGATCAACTCCAACCATCTTCTCTGCCTCATATTCAAGTCTTTTTGTGTAAAGATATACTTCAGACTTTTATGGTCGGTATATATCTCACACCTCTCTCTATAAAGATAATGTCTCCAAATCTTTAGGGCAAACACCACCACGACCAACTCTAAGTCTTGAGTCGGATATCCCTTCTTGTAATCTTTCAATTGACGTGATGCATATGCAATAACTCTACCGTTCTGTATAAGCACACAACCTAGTCCTTTATGCGATGCGTCACTATACACCACAAAATTCCTTGTATCATCAGGCAATGACAACATAAGTGCTGAAGTGAACCTCTTCTTTAATTCTCAAAAACTTTCCTAACACTTCTTTGTCCAAACAAACTTAACCACCTTCCTAGTTAAATTCGTCAATGGAGTTGCGATCTTGGAAAAGTCTTGAATAAAACGCCTGTAGTAACTTTCCAATCCTAAGAAACTCCTTACTTCTGACGGTGTCTTCGGCTGATCCCAGTTTATTACAGCTTCAACCTTTGATGAATCTATCGAAATTCTGTCCATATCAATGACGTGTCCAAGAAACTGTACACGTTCTAACCAAAACTCACTTTTTGAGAATTTTGCATACAACATTTCTTTTCTCAATGTCTCCAATGTCACTCTTAAATGTTCAACATGTTCCTCTTTGGTTTTGGAATAAACCAATATATCATCAATAAACACCACCACAAATTTATCTAAAAATGGTTTAAACACCCTGTTCATCAAATCCATAAATGCTACAAGTGCATTGGTTAAACAAAATGACATGACCAGAAACTTGTAATGACCATACCGAGTTCTGAACGCTATTTTCGGTACATCCTCTGGCCTCACCTTTAACTGATGATAACCACTCCTCAAGTCTATCTTTGAGAAATATCTTGCTCCCTTCAGTTAATCGAACAGGTCATGGATTCTAGGTAATGGATACTTATTTTTTATCGTGACCTTATTCAATTCTCAGTAATCAATGTAGAGCCACATCGATCCATCTTTCTTTTTAACCAACAACACCAGTGCTCCCCATGGCGACACACTCGGTTGAATATACTTCTTGTCGAGCAACTCTTGTAATTACACCATCAATTCTTTCATCTCTACCGGGGCCATTCTGTATGTTGCCTTAGATATCGGGGTTGTTCCTGGTAGTAAGTCCATCACAAACTCGATTTGTAGATCCGGCGGAAGACCTATCAAATCGTCTGGAAATACGTCTACAAAATCTCTTATGATCGGTATCTCTTCTAACTTCGCACTCTTCTTTTGTGTATCGACTATATAGGCTAAGTATCATACACATTCTTATCTCAACAACTTATTGGCTTGTATCACCATTATACAACTTGTTTTTCGAGGTGACTTACTGCCATAAAACACAACTTTTGACGGAGTTATAAGGTTAAAACATTTCCGTTGGCAATCAATTACTGCTCCATAATTGAATAACCAATCCATTCCCTGTATAACATCAAACTCACCAAGTCTAATTAGTGTCAAATCTACCATCATCTCGTGATCCTTTATAACCACTCTATAATTCTTATATATAAATCTAACAGAAATCACTTCCCTATTCGCAATCTCTATGCTCAAAGGATAATCTAATTCTTCCTGAGGCAAATCTAAGTTCTGAGAAAATTCATCGGATATAAATGAACAAGTATCACCCGAATCAAATAGCACATAAGCATCAATACTATTAATCAAAATGATACCTGACACCACATTCTTAGACTGTACAGCATCCTGCACAGTTATATTGAAAGTCCTCGCAATAGGTCGGCTTGACTATGCTGGTCCATTGATAGTCAGTGCACCACCACCGTTGTTATTTCCTTTTCCTACACTTGCACTTCCTGCTGGCTTCTTAGGGCAATCACGAGCCATGTGATCCTTTGAACCGCAGGTAAAACATGCTCTTTTCTTTGGACTAAAATAGTTTGGTGCAATGTGTCCCTCCTGACCACAGTTGAAACACACCCGCTTTCCCTTCAAACACACCCCAGTGTGGTTCTTCCCACACGTCGCACAAGCTTCAAACTTTTTCTTCTGTTGACTTCCTTGCTGTCCTTCCGCAATCGAATTCTCGCTCCACTTCCACTTCCTCTTCTGATTGTTACTTCCAATGTTATTTCCACCAGCCTTATTTTCATTCTCATTCTTCCTCTTCTTTTGCTCTTGATTGTACTTGGTCAAGGCATCGCTTCCACCTTCCACGATAATTACCTTTTCCAGTACATCCGTAAATGTATTTAACTGGAACATTGAAACCTTGCTATAAATCCAGGGCTTTAATCCTTGTTCGAACCATCTCGCCTTACGCTCGTTGGTATTGACTTGATAAGTGGAAAATCTTGCCAACTCATTAAACTTCGCAGCATATTTTGGCACCGTCATGGTTCCTTGTTTCAGCTCCAGGAATTTCACCTCCAACTGATTCCGAGAACTCGCTAGAAAGTATATTTCGAGGAACATCTCCTTAAATCTATCTCATGCTATCACTCCTTGTCCCCCGCGAACCTTATTTGCCTGCCACCAGTAGCTAGCTTCAGACTTCAGCATGAATGTTGCGAACGCAGTCTTCTGATCTTCGTTAAGTCTAACAACATCGAACACCTTATCCATTTCCATTATCCAGGTTTGGGCTTCAACTGGATTCATAGACCCTTGAAACTCTGGCAGTTCAACCGCTTTGAATTCCTTGAAGGTCGTGACTTGAGCTTGCAATTGATTCGCAAGTGCTCCCATTAACAAGGTTACCAACTACTGAACCGAGTTAGTGTTGGCCTCATTATTATTGTTAGTAGACCCCTCAAGAGGTAGTTGTTAACGTGGTTATCTTCTTCTAGGAGGCATTTTTTTTTTGTTAAAATATACGCTTATTAGTTCATTACTCAACTTCTTGAGTATTTGAAGTCTAACTTAAACATTCTAAGGTTAAAGCTATAACACATAACATTTTAAATAAACTTTGATATTTTATTCATTCATAACGTTTTTAAAACATAATAAAGATAGCATAGCCGCTACTAACATCCATTTTCCTGAACTAGACAAGTTTCAAGATTACATATTCATACTACCACTTTATTCATCTCAAAATAAGGGATTTACAGTTTATTTACTCACATACTTAACTACATATTATTATTATTCTTATTCTTTCTATCTTGGCATATTAAGACGTCGAGAGGCTTCTCTATGCTCTTCCTCCATAATACGATATGCCGTCCTACGATCCATCATGAACCACAACGAATCTTCAAACTGAGGTGGGTAATAAAAGACTCGATCCCGGGCCCTATCAATCGTAGAATTAAAGGTGTAATCCATCTCATTCATTTTGGCCTTCTTCACTTGGACTTTAGCCTCAGCACAGTCTGCACATTGAGTCACCTTCATCCATGCGTCCTCTGCCCTTGCACGCTTAGCTGACTCCTCTTTCAAGTCATCTTTTAACTTCTCCACATCAGTCTTCATCTTCTCATTCACCGCCAACAGATCTTCATGCTGCCCTTGCACGTATTCTTGAAGACTTCTTAGCATACCCCTAGAGCGTGAAATCGAATTTTGTATTGACCCCAGTACAAAACCCGTTTCTTAAACCCTTAAATATTTCTTCAACCAAAACGAACGTATAATGCACCAATGACATTGGATCGAGCTGTTGAAGATTACGATCATACCATTCAATATCATTGTGGAAGAGAGAACGTGGTAGTTGACGCGTTGAGTAGAAGATCGTATGCGTTTACGAGTGCGATGTTGTTAACATAAAAACCCATTTTGTATAACTTACAAATGATGAAGATAGAGTTAAAGACTCTAGATACCCACGTGGAGATAGCGAATATATGAGTAGAATCGACTTTAATCGATAAAGTTAAAGCCACTCAAGCTACACACCCGGAGCTGATGAATGTGAAGAAGAAGGTTCAAAATCCACGTTTCCAAGTCTTGAATCGAGTTTCTGAATCTCCGCATCCTTCTGCTCTATCGTAGCTTGATGCATCTCAGTCAACTCCTTCAGCTCCTCAACCTTGTCCTGTAATTCTATGTTACGGTCGTACAAAGCATCATACATCTCAGCTGATATGGAGTTTGAAGGAAACTCCACATGATCCTCTTCTTCATCATCCTCCTCTATCTCCTCAGAACTATCCTCATCGGGATCAGTCACAAGCTCATCCTCCTAAATTAACTGTTCCCGTACCACGTGGATATCCCAGGGTTCGTCATCTCTAGGTACCTGAGGTATCATTTCCCTAGCTGGATTGGATCCTCCATCGTTAGACATCCTGACAACAAAATATTTTAAGTTTTATTTAACATTCTTCGATACTCGCGAGCACATAAGTTATTAACACATAGCACATAATGTATTTTATTGTTTAACTTCAATGGATACTTTAATCCATTCTTTAAAACTCGATAAAAGTTGGACACCACTATGTTTCTGTCTTCATAAAGGTTACTTCCTAAGGTTTTCCCACCTGAGGTTCATAACCTAAGGCTTTGATACCAACCCGTGACACCCCCAAATCCGGGTACTCCATTCCCACATGATTTGGTGCTCACTATTAAAAACCATTACATCTAACTACCCATCATAAAGGATAAAGATATAATTTAAATAACTTAAACAATAATCTTCCCCATTAAAGGGTTACATCATCATAAAACAATCCCAGGTATTCTAACCTTAAATTATTACATAAGTCTGCGGGATACATCACAAAATAAAATAAGTCTTATAACATAATTCACTTAAATAAATTCTCATAAATCGTCAACACTTGGACATCTTGCCTTTTCCTTTCCTAGTAGATGACTCATCGACTTTCTTAATTTTAGCTGTAGTGTTAAATGTAAGAGTGAGCAAACAATTACTCACTGATATAAAGAGTAATAATAACATGAGAGTGAACATCAAATGCTGAATAATGGTGAACTTGTTCTACAAATCAAAAATAGAAAACAAGTTCGAATTTAATATCTTAGGGTCTTAAGACCATGAACTATGTCCCCGGTAATTAGGTATTATTACCTCAACCTTAATAATCATTTAGACTATATAGACCCATATTAACGTACTTATGGGGATCAGCCCTTTGTACCATGTATTGTGCACAAACATCTAAACGTTACACGTACAAAATCCCCTATGTTTGGGTTGTTCGTCTCAGTTTGGATTTAGAATTTCTGCACTGAAAGAAAGTTTAGTTTGGAACTAGCTTATCAGTGGTTCTAGAATTTTAGAACACTATTCAATTATAGATCAATTCAATCAATAAAAGTTTGCTTACTAGTTGAACATTCAACACAATAATACAGAATTGCACAAGGTTATCTAAGTCAAAAATCGAATGACAACAATGTACAATTGATTAGACATAGTATATATGCAAAGTACTATATTCAAAAGATTTAGAACAATCTCCTTTGAATCAATGGGTTATAACAATATATGCTTTGAATAACAATAACAAGAATAAGGAAAGTGGAACCCGCTCGTTGTAATGAATTAAGTTACAAGAGCTTATACAACCATACATAAGATAGAATGAACATGCTTACTCAACTTTAATATAAAATTTAGTAATAGAAAGCTTTCTTGACATAAAAGATAAGGTAGCTATGAAATTTGCAGAGAATGAAGTTAAGGAACTTGCTCAATAAAAGTTTAGGATAAGGAACTTGCTCAATAAAAGTTTAGGATAAGGAACTTGCTTTGTATGTAAGTTACACAAGTATAATAATGTTCGCCAATTACCCTACACATATCATTGAAATAGCAATAACAATTAGTTGTATCAATATTAGCTTTATGGGTTTTACCCACCATTTACTCTATAACCTTATCTTAATGTTTAATCATGTTGGTTAACATCCTAAACGAATCTGAAATCTCACCACAGTCTAACATAAACTTTATCATTCATCTCTAACTCTTATAAACGTTAATTTTTATTCGTTACATAACTTGTTTAAACGATCACTTAAAATCTTCACACTTTATATTACATCACCTTACAATCTGTTATTATAGTCTACGTTATGTTTTAACATCATTATCATACATGCCAAACTAGATTAAGTCCTTGTATTACAGTCCACTAATAAACAGAACTCACTGCTTAGGCTCAGAGTGCAGTAGCAGAATGCTACGCCCCAAGCCTCGCACCTTGTACAAGCAATTGCACTAGTGCTCAACTTCAAAAAACCATACGGCGTAGCAACGCCATTTCTGCTCATGGTCTTGACGGCGGTGCGCTTGCATACGTACGTAAACTGCCGCACGCTTTGCTCTGTTACATGACTGACTCCAACTTCAACCCAATTTTCACAGAATTCACAAAACTTAACATCTGAAACTTTGTAATAACATCTATAAACATGATGTTCATCATTCTAACTACATAAACATTACATATATTCAATTTTGAAGAATCAAAACCACAATTTTCCAAATTTCTTCATTTTTTACACTTTTAGCGAATTCGTTCGCCATGACTTCATTTCTTAACCAATTGACACGATTGAAACTACGTTGTTTTCGTTTCTTAACATACTAACACAATCTAACACCAATTTTCAGATTATATCACATATTGAGCATACATATTTTTACTTTCTTAAGCCATATTACATGAACATACACTGATATCTCAATTTCTTCCTACAATCCAATTTTCACGTATTTAATCATTAAACAACACTCATATATGATGATTAACATATTATAAATCGTATATACACACACAAACACACACACACACACACACACACACATATATATATATATATATATCAATCCAACATAACTATCAATAGAGTTTGCAAATCAAGCAAGCAAAGAATGTAGTCTACCAGTGCTTAAGAGAAATCATATTGTTCTCCTCTATCAGTCTGGATCAAGCTAATATGGCAAGACACCACGATCAAGATTTTAGTGCATCATCTTTTTGCATCAAAAGCGTCGAGCTTTCTCCATTTGCTGAAGCATAAATTACAACAAATGTGGAAAAGATTATAGACATTAAGACTCTCAGGAATCCCAATGACCTAACACTCATCCTTAGAATATAACATAGAAACGTATTGAAGAAGATAAGGAAAGTACCATATGTCAGCTGAAAACACCTTTTCAGGTGTTAGGTGAGATAACATTATGCGGTGTCAGTGGGCTAGACGGCTGGATAGAAGATTTCTAGAAAGTCACCATCAGTGCTCAAAAATGTCAAATACAATTAATGCTTCAACGGATGCTTTCAAACAGATATATTTCAAAGGCACCTTATATGCAAATAAAATACAGATACAATAATTATGCAAGCATAGAACAAAAAGCTGAAGAACACTCAACGCTCAAATCTATGATCTATAAAGAAAGCTTGCTTAGTTACTCAGTTCTTTTGAACACAAGCTTAACAACAACTGAGTAGCACCATTAAAGAACTCAACTATCATTAAGTGAAGTAAGAAGTTCCAAGTCTATTAGACTTGAAGAGTTCTAAGCGAACTAAGAAGTTCCAAGTTTGCTGGACTTGAAGAGTTCTAAGTGAACTAAGAAGTTCCAAGACTACTGGTCTTGAAGGAATCTAAGTGATTCGAAGATTGTAAAAACATCCTTAGTGGATTTCCTACTCAACGAGTAGAAGAGTGGACTAGGAGCCTTGAGTGCTCTGAACCACTTAAATTCTTTGTGTCTTTTATATTCTTGCTTTAACTGCCTGTTTACTATTAACTCTGTTTATATTAAAGCGGAACAAACAAATCACATATTCCGCTGAAATTGATTAACAATATCTGACAAAGAATTTTGAAAATATCTATTCAACCCCCCCCTTCTAGATAACTATTGTGCCTCTTGGAACTAATAAAAGTTATAACACTCCTATCTTCTGAAGGAGGCTTGTCTACGGTACCTCTAGTAATTAAAGGAAAAGGGGACCAAGAGGGAAAGATTCCTGTGAAAGTGGTTATGCCCGAGCCTCTAATGCTACCATTCAGGCCGCGGTATCTTGTAATCAGCTTGAAAAGAGTCCCCTGGAACTATAGGAAGGATGAAGGATCAACTTCAAATCAAACTGCTACTATATTAAAGGAAAACTCAATGTATCTACCTCAGCGAGTAATAAAGCTAACCATTAAATCCAAGGGAGAGTGTCCGAGGAGAAAATTAAAGAGTTTCTTAGCAAAATGGGACATAATGAAGCCAAGGTAGTGTAGAGATTGAAACAAGCACCTCAACAGATATCCATTTTGGACTTGGTTTTATATTTGGATGACCATCGTAAGGACTTAGTAAAAGTATTAGAAGAAATACATATGCCTAAAGCTGTGGATACAGAGAAATTCTGTCATTTGATAGATTACATTTTCAATAGTAATGTGATATCTTTCACTGATGATGACATACCATCAGAAGGGATGGGTCATTACAAGTCATTGCACATAGCAATGATGTCCTCAGGATATGTGGAAGGAGATGTGTTAATCGATGGAAGATCGTCCTTGAACATCTGTCCCTATGACACATTAGAAAGAATGAAGATCAATCCGAAGAGAATCCGAACTAGTCATGTAGTCATAAGGGCCTTTGATGGATCTTGGCGAGAGGTTGTAGGAGAAATTAAGCTTCCAGTCGAGATTGGTCACCATACCTTCTACATATCCTTTTAAGTGTTGAATATCACCACATGATATAATCTGTTATTGGGAAGACCGTGGATTCATATGGCAGGATCATTCCTATCCACCCTTCATCAATAACTCAAGTACATCATCGATGGCAATCTGGTTACTATCAATACTATATCAGAATATCTTGTCCATATACACAATGATACGCCTTTAATCAACCTTAACAAAGAAGTTGAGCCTATCAATTTTTAAGCCCTCGAGGTAAGTAATACTCAATACCTACCTATTGGGGCACCAGCTTTAAAATCCAGAGTCTGCACCAAAGTAATGTCGGCTAGCCAAGAAATGATATCCTTGGGTTTTTGGCCTAGATAAGGGCTAGGGAAATGTCAGCAAGGAATCAAATATCCAGTTCAAATTCCAAACCAGACATGGAAGGCTGGATTAGGCTATTCCTCTGGATCAAACCACCGAAATCCGCACAAGCATCCATTGGTTCCTTCCTCTACCATTCTGCTACTAAACCTTACAGACGGAGAATTTTTGAAACGAACAAGGAAAATCCCTGCGACTGTATCAGAAATGTTAATTCCTAAGGTTAACCCAACCAGGGGAAAAGAAGTCCCGAAGCCTGAAAAGGAAAGTAGGGAAAGGAATGAGAGACTCAGACAAGAGGTGTAAGCATAGTTATCAAAGATGTGTTTTCTAGTGCATACTGAGGGAATGAATAATGATATCCCAGATAATGATTATGTAGAAGATCAACTCATGATCCCTTGTATGGGTAGAGCTGAAGGGAGTTTTTCAAGGGAGAACACTGACCCCCGATGAGAATTCAGTCATGGTCATCATCAAAGAAAAAGAGGACATCAAATAACCCTTTATCACAACTATTAACAAAGACCTGACCTTGGATAACTGGAGCAACACTCCTTGTATCTGTCGAAAAGGGTAAAAGGGCATAAAGTTTATCTGCCCTGAAGTGTAGATATTATATACTGCTTACTTTTGTTACATAGTAATAGCAATTACTTTTGTAATGTTTTTGCTAATACTTTGTATAATTAAACAATTTCATATATTAAGTGAAAGCATTTTGTTTCAGGATCTGTTTAGCCTTGCTGATGAGATGCAAAATTTTCACAGTGCCTACAATTTTGATATAAAAATGGACTCTGACTTGATGGGGATTAATCAAGAAGAGATAGATGACTATGAAGTGCCGGAGGAGATCAAAGAGTGGGTTAAAGATAAACCAAAACCAAACATTGATCAAACCACCACTATTAATATTGAAACCTCAAAAAACCCTAAAGAAATCCAGATAGGCATGGACCTTATTCCAAAACAAAGAAAAGACTTGATTGCTCTACTAACTCAATTCTAGGATGTGTTTGCATGGTCACATGAAGACATGATTGATATGTCTACTGACATTGTCATTCATCGACTCCCTATTAAAGGAGGATTTAAGCCATTCAAACAAATGTTTAGGCAACTAAAACCTAAATGGAGGCTGAAAATTAAAGAAGAAATTGTCAAGCAATTCAAAGCGGGCATTATCATGGTATAACCTTGCCCTGAATGGTTGTCCAATATAGTTCCTGTGCCTAAGCCCGAAGGGAAGGTGCGAGTATGCATGGACAACCGGGATTTAAACAAAGCATGTCTCAAAGATAACTTCTCGGTACTTTTCATCCAAATACTGATAGATAATACAACACAGTATGGCATGTATTCTTTCGTTGACTGTTTTGCCAGGTTTCATCAAATCATGGTTGCTGAAATGGATAGGGAGAAAACAACCTTCATTACTCCCTGGGGAACCTTTTGTTACAGACGTTTATCTTTCGACCTTATTAATGTCGGTGCCACCTATTAACGAGCCATGATGGCCTTTTTTCATAACATGATACACAAAGAGATAGAAATTTATGTGGATGATATCATCATAAAATCCCGGAAGGAAGATGACCGGACCATCTCAGAAAGTTATTCAATCGGCTTCATAAATACAACTTGAAGCTGAATCTAGCCAAATGTACTTTCGGTGTCAAATCAGGAAAATTGTTAGGATTTTTAGTAAGCAACAGAGGCATCGAATTGGATCCCACAAAAATCAAAGCAATCAACGAGATGCCCGTGCCCCAAAAAGAAAAGGAAATATGGGGATTTCTGGGGAGAATCAATTTCATAAGCAGATTCATCACTCAACTCATGGAAACATGTGAGCCCATCTTTAAGTTGTCAAGGAAAAATTCCTTTAGAAAGTGGAATGATGAGTGTCAAAAATCTTCACTTACCATTAAGAAGTAGTTAGTCAAAGCGTCTGTACTAGTACCTCCAAGGGACAAGGTTCCCATTTTTATGTACCTGTCAGTCAATGCCAATGCTATGGGCTTCATGCTATTGAAAAAAGATGATAGAGGCAAGGAAAGAGCTATCTATTACCTCGGCAAGATATTTAGAAGCGGCGAGCAGAAGTACACTTTGATGGAAAAAACTTGTTGTTCGTTAGAATGGGACGCCATGAGGTTACAACATTATCTTCATGGGCACACAACTTATCTCATATCTCGTATGGATCCTCTGAAGTACGTATTCAACAGGCCCATGTTGAATTGTTGATTGTCTAAATGGCAGTTGATCCTCCAATAATTTGATATCATATACATGACGTAAAAGTTCATCAAAGGTCAAGGAATTATGGATTAGTTGGCCGAAGCACCATCAGGGAATTTCAAATCTTTGGAAACCTATGTCCTAGATGATGAATTAATGACAATTCAAAAAATCCATCGAGAAATTACAGTACGAACTGGGAAATTGTATTTTGACGGAGCTGTAAACATGGAAGTTGCTAGAGCAGGGGCAGTTCTCGTATCTCTTACAGAAGAACATTATCCTATGGCCATCAAGTTGCAGTTTGTCAACACCAATAACACAGTTGAGTATGAAGGCTGTATAATGAGATTGAAAATGGCCCAATCCACGGGTATCCAATAGTTAGCAATCTTTGGGGATTCTGAGTTGGTTATCAAACAAACCACTGGGGCATATCATACCAAAGAGTTGTATCTGCTGCCCTACCATCGGCAAGTTATCAAGATGGCTATGGAGTTTAAAGAAATAACCTTCATCCACATCCCTAGAAGTAAGAATGACTTTGCCGATGCATTGGCAACATTATCTTCCTTGATCCACATATATGAGAGGATAGGAATTCTTGATATCAAATTTGTAAGCCAAAAGACACCAACCTATGAAAATTACATTGGAGAAGTATCAGATGAGCTACCTCCCATCAAACAACCCTAGTATCATGACATTAAAGAATATCTCCGAGATGGATCTACGCCCGTTGGGGCTAGTCAAACGAAAAAGAAAGCAAATCCATAAAATGGCCTTGAAATTATATTTAAGCGAAGACACACTTTACAAAAGAGATGTTGGGATAGGCCTTTTAAGATGCTTGCATAAAGATCAAGCCCAGAGACTCATGGATGAAGTCCATGGTGGGGTATGTGATCCACACATGAGCGATCCTTTACTTACTAAGAAGATATTAAGAATGGGGAATTATTGGATTTCCCTCAAAACCAAATGTAATGATCATGTCAGGAGATGTTATCAATGCTAAGTCCACGGAAATGCCATCCATGCTCCTCCAAACGAATTGCATTATATGAGTTCACCATGGCCCTTTTCCATGTGGGGGATGGACGTGATTGGGCCAATAGAACCCAAAGCCAGCAATGGTCATCGATTCATCTTCACCATGATTGACTACTTCACCAAATAGGTAGAAGCTGCCTCTTTTCCCAAGGTCTCCATAGAGGTAATCATTGGTTTCATCAAAAATAATATCATTTATTGATACGGACAACTAGAGGTGATTGTGTCAGACAATGCCAAGAATCTGAACAACCAGATGATGAAGGAATTATGCTGCAAATTCCACATCAAACATCTTAACTCCGACATCTATCATCCCAAAATGAATGGGGCTGTCAAAGTGGCCAACAAGAATATCAAGAAAATTATGCAAAAAATATCCGCCAATCATAAGGGATGGTCCGACTTATTGCCTCTGACGCTGTTAGCCTACAAGACGTCAATGATCACCTCTACTAGGGCTACCCCCTACTTATTAGTCTATTACATGGAAGCAGTCCCCCCCATAGAAGTGGAAATGGAGTCATTGAGGGTGTTAATAGATGCTTAAATAGAGGAAGACCAGTGGTTGCAAGAGCGGTACTACCATTTATCTTTGATAGATGAGAAAAGGGATACAATTCTCTTCGATGCGCAATTATATCAGCAAAGGATTGCTCGGTCATACAATAAGAAGGTCAAGATTAGGTAATTCAAAAAGAATTATTTGGTGCTGAAGAATATCCTCACCAATCAAGATGAGCCAAAGGGAAGTTCTGAATTGGGAAAGAAGTATTAACAAGAGGAGCCATCAAATTGCAAGAAATGGGTGGGGAAGAATTCCCCCAGCTTATCAATTCAGACACTGTGAAGAGGTACTATGCTTGAGTCACCTGCAAACCACCTTTCAAAAAAGTCAAAGGAAAAATCAATTCAATTCAGGTTTTCACTACTAAGCAGGAACTATGTAGACCTAATCTCCTCACACAAGAGTACGTACGCAATCATCTGTGGTGCGGTCTAACCCCTACAAAATATCCAAAAATCCTCTCAAACAAAGTCCAAATTCCAATAAATACTTTTCAACCATTTAAGCCAACCCCTAATTACGAAAGAGCTGATCTCCCCCCATCAATGGGAGTATGTAGGCAGCCATCTATGATGCGGTCAAACTAAGAAAAAATTCAAATCAAACAAGTACCAAGACACCAAACCTTATATAAAACCTCAAATGCTATCAAATCTTCCTGATTAACGACCCATTCAGAGGCACTCTCCGACGTCTCAATGTCCTTCCATCAAAGAAAAGTTCGTGATATATCAAGACATCAATGCATGAAAAAAATGGCAATCATATAACAATGACAAAACATATCCAAAAGGGCAGTGAATAAAAATATATTTCCTTGCCATATAATACTATTTGATATATATACAATGTATCCTGTGCATGACAAAAATGGCTAACCTAGTCTATGCAAGAAAATGAAAGATAGTCGATAAACCCACAAATAAACAGGATAACATATCCAACATGGCATCCCTTTCAGAAGATGGAGGCAAATCTATCAGCTCCTTCCCTAAGGTGTCCATGCGAGCTAGAAAATCCACAACCATCTGCCTAGTGCTACCATGATCATCTATGAATGCACTCATATATGCAATAATACTAGCTATGTAAGATCTAAGTGTCGTACTATCAGAAATTGAAGAATCCCGGGTAGCTCGAGCCTCATCCCGCTCCACAAAAGAAAAATCCTGAGTTGCTCGAGCCTCATCTCTCTCAACAAAAGCTATATCTTGAGCTGATCGAGCATCATCTCGCTCAACAAAAGATGCATCCCGAGCTGATCGAGCGTCATCCTTCTCAGCAAAAGCAGTATTGCGGCCAAAAAGTGTCATCAACATCAGGGCCCTAGCATGATCCCTCTCAAATGTCATAAGATGTAGCCTTTGGTCTAAAGACTCTATAGAAGGTGAAGCCATAACAGTAGGAGTACTAGGGGTGTCACTAACTAAGGCTGCTGTCAAACCAGTAAATAGCTCATCTTCAATGGGAGAATCAAAGTCCTCCATAGTCTCCTCATCAGAATCATTACTCGATTCTTAGTGGAAAACCATAGCAGATGCAATATCTACCTCTAGCTATGCAGAATACTCTAAAGACCGACCCAGATGACTAGTCAAAAAATTTACGTTCTCGCGACGAATCCAACAATCATAAATCATGATCAAGTTATCTGCTAACAAAGACGAAGCTGATAGTCGCTGATCTAATGCCCCATCAAATGGGTGAATATCCTGAAACTGATCAAATTGTCCCATGTAAGCCAATGGATGATACATGGTCACCCCTCTCAAATCAGCCAAATGTAGATAGTTAATGCAAATAACATGAGTAATAAAGTTATAAGGAGAGCCGAGTCCTGAACAGGGAAAGATCGTAAATGGATGTTTTATCCTTGTCAAAAAGGCCAACCAGGATGGTTCCATCTGTATACTCCGCCGGTTGAAAAGAATAAGACATGGCTATCTCATGAGAGAAATAGTACCCATGACGTCTAAAGGTGCCAATCGGTCTCAAATGGGTCATGAACCATACGTACAACAAAATGGTACTTATTGACTTGTTAATATTTTAACGTTGTTATTTTGATGATGACGTGATATTTTGTACTAATTTGTTTATTATGAAATTTCAGGAAGTTGATGAAAGGATCATTGTTGAAAGGCTTTGAAGACATTTTATGTCCTAAGATTAATATCTAAGGTCATTGTAAATACTTAATTTTTCAATACAAGGCTCTAGGACATTTTATATGTGCACTTAACATGATTAATATATTATGCATGCTTAAAATTTAAATAATATGGTAATTATTTTTCATTAACTGGGAATAATTGATATAGAAGATTTTATGTGCGAGTAATACTCTATTTTAGAGTCCCGATTCTATAAAATATTTTATAGCATGATATATGTATAAGATGATGAGCATCAGATTTGTTGGAAACTTAAAAGTTATGGCGGCAGAGATATGTTTACAATTTGTTAATGGATTAAATGCATAAATCTTGGAAATATAAGATCATGATTATCCTGGAGAGTTGAGTTATGTTACACTTTCTATTATTTACAAAACTAACACTCCATTATATTTTAAGTTTGAAAAGGCAGTGTGATATCTCTTAACATTTATGAGGCGGCAATTGTTATTCATATAGATTATTTTATGAGATTTACACGGAACATCTTATCTTAATTGTGACGCCCCCAAAACAGGTATACATCACCCATCTTGGGTCGCCAGATACATGGTACAAAATTCAAATACAACTTAATTATATAACAGTTGTATAAAATACGACAAAACATAATCTAAGAGTTTTAATAAGAATATTGTCATCTAGACAATATCCACACTCAATGGAGGCCTCATTACATTTATTATCACATTATTCCTTAGAATAGTGAGGACTACTAAAGCCATTTATCCTAGACCATCACTCCATTCCTTGACTCGTCCCAGCTATATTCTCATTTCCTGAAGAGAACAATGAAACAAAGGGTGAGCTCAACAAGCCCAGTAAGAAATATTATGACTAAGATAATGCAAAATAAATTATCCTTAGCCTTCAACAGTATAACAACTGATAGAATACAATAGACAACAAGTTTTAGATCAACAACTTCAGCGGAAATAAGCAATCAATTAGAAGAGTCAAGTAGAGCATAAATCTAATATCTTCTATGATTTAAAATGTTTTCATCAACTTTATTGCTGAGACTCAGCTGAATAAATAAACCACATCATCCCTGCACCACGGCCAATGATATTCATGTAATCATCAATAGTCATGATTATACCGAATAATCCCTGGTCATAATCATACCAACAATTGTCCACCAATGATGACTACAAATTTAATGAGGACTTTTACCACATCATTTGTTACATTACGGTCCATGATTATCTTAGAATAATCCTAGTCATAATCATACCAAGTCCATCTCTTCGCACGTAAGCCAAAGATGACTTTCATCACAATATAAGCATGAGGATGATGATAATAATATAAGCATTAATCAAAGCGAAAACAAGGATAAATATTAAAGACTTTAAATTTATCCAAATATTATCCATCACTTAAATAACTCATAATCTAATATTGTTAATATTATAACAATATTTTAATCACTTCAGAAACTTATAAACAATTTAATTTAATTGTTTACACTTTACCAAATAATATATTTAATCATTCAAAATGCTATACTCATAAGATTTCATCATCAATGATCAAATCACTCCCTAAAATCCTATTTACCAATTCTTCAACTTCACATAACATATTTAACTCATATGTTTGTAACTAAACCATTTTCATGAAAAATTACCAAATTAACTTATTATTTTTCTATCCTTTGTCCAAACATATATACATATATTTCATACACAACAAGTATTTTTTTTATAATTTTTCAACTGCCTTAAGTATTTTTCAAAAATCAATTTCTAATTAATTCCTTAAGAAATTAGCTACCTCAAGTTTAACTCCAGAAATTCCCAAATCTTGGCAAGATCTTACAGATGTTAACATGAGCTTCCAGTTTAAATTTCATGGTCATCGGAGTTGTAGAACTCCCGTTATAGCATTTTTCGTCGGAAAAACCTAAATATTGAAATAGTCATAACTTGCTCATTTTAAGTCGGAATGAGCTCATTTTTGAACAAGAGGTACTTTATACCATATATTTCCATGTCCCAAAAGGCCGGAATTTTTCCCATAAATTAAGAAATTTGAAACAAATTTTACAAAATTATGGCGATAGCTTTTCTCTTTTTTTTCACTTTTTCATGCTTTGTTAAAAATAGTCCATACAAAAATCTACAACTCCTCTTTCAGTGATTCCACTTGGAGATGTTAGAAAACCTATCATAATATCCTCCCAAGTTTTTCCAGAATTTTTGAATGTCTGAAAAATAACAAAAGCGCAAATGGATTTTAACATGACGCATAGAATCCACGTAAATGCATCATTTTCACAATTTAATAAGGAATGAATACGAAAGATCATTCACCATGCATGTGGTAATCCACATAGATAGGTTATTCCAACAGAATAATAAATAATGGAACCAGGTAAGGTGTAATACGTACTAACAGAATATTCCAACAGAATAATAAAGAATGGAATAACAAAAGAAATCACCATGCATGCGATAGACCGCACAGACAGGTTATTCCAATAAAATAATAAATAATGGAACCAGGTCAGGCGTAATAAGCACCGACAAGATATTCCAACAGAATAATAGAGAATGGAATAACAATAGAAATCACCATACATGTGATAGATCGCACAGACAGGTTATTCCAACAGAATAATAACTAATGGAACTAGGTCAGGCGTAATACGCACCGACAGGATATTCCAATAGAATAATAAAGAATGGAATAACAGAAGAATTTCACCATGTATGCGATACTTCGCATAGACAAGTTATTCCAACGGAGTAATAAAGAATGAGATAACAATAGCTCTCTTCATGAATACGAAAGAAATAATACCCCTTACCTTATAAAGAAACTGGATACTGGAGTAGAGAGGTAGCAGACTTTTCTTCTTCTTTCTTTCTATAATTTCTCTCTATAATAATTTCTCTATAGCTTTAGTGAATTGGTGAGAAATGAAGGAAGAATGAGCTTCTATTTATAGGAAAATATAGTTTCGATAATTGAATGTTTTGGGGCTCGAAAAATTATAGTACAATACCTTCAACCTTACTTTCATTTTTAATTTAGTCCTGCAAGTATTATCAAACTTGCACCACCTCCCCTAATAATAAATAATATGAATCAATAGTTCAATCATATGAATCAATAGTTATAATCATGTGAAAATTTGAATTATAGTACAGTACCTCCATCTATACCTTTATTTTTAACTTAGTCATGCAAGTATTATCAATCTTGCACCAAATCCCCTAATAGTACAAGAATGTGATTCAATAGTAAACACATGTGAACAAATAGTTATATAAGCATGTGAATTAGTAGCAATTAATTACTCATTTATCCGATTAATTACCCGATTTATCAATATAACCCCCATACATCAATTATCATCGGAATAAATGTCGATTTTCACTAACACTAATAATTCCAACACAATGGAACTATCAATTTCATCTTTAATCAACACAATCTTATTCATCATTAATATTATAATTCACAATATTTAACAAAGAGAGGGCTTTCCGATAAAGATTTATCCTTATTGACGCGCAACTAGGTGACCAAACCACTCCTTGACAGAACTTCTAGACATTATCAATATTGAAAATAATAATATAAATAACTTTACCGTCTCAATTATTGGTTTAATAATATATAAAATATTATACAGATGATATTGTGACAATAACTGAATCAATAATATGAGAGATATGATGCAACAATTGTTGTAGCAATAATTGAGTATAACTGAGTGACTTTTCACGTAAGCATCAATAATCAATACCGTGTGCTACTATGCAACCACGCGTATTACTGTACTTTTACTACCGGGTAGTTCAACAGTTTTAACGGTAACACTCTCGCCGTTATAAAAAGATAATTCTGTTGTTTTTTCTTACTACGACAATACATCCGTTGTGGGGTCCACTAATGATTGTGCCGTCGTATGAATATTACCTGTTAAAACGAATATTCCCCGACCAATCGAATATTATATAACCCCTTGCTTACTTTGCAAAATTTATAAATATTACCCACAACTATAACATTATCTCAAATCCACACCATAATATTCAAAAAATATTTCGAGAAAATTAAATCTTTATTCATAAAATTTGGGGTTTTACATTAATGGATTATCTTTGAAATAGTCTATATCTGTTATCCAAATATTTACATGATTTATTCCAACGGTAATAATGTTTATTTTTCATAATGAAATATTTTTTATGTATGCAACGGTAGTATTCTAGGCTATAAAAGAAGAACTGAAATATCAGTAAAATGCTACAACATTCGAATTAATCTTTGCACTCATATACTTGAAAAGTTATTCTATTATTCTTGGTGAAAATTTTCAGCTGCTGTGCAAATGATATTAAGATTATTTCTCAGCTAATTTTTGTGAGCTTCACATTGGTGATATCTCTTTTACTACTTGATCATTGCATTCATTAGTTGGGCCTTGCATTGTTAAATTGCTTATTTGCTTTGATCATTAGACCTCTATATTTGTAATCTTATATTTTTAGACTAAGTGTGTTCTAAAGGAATTTAATCTAGGTAGATTAAAGTTTGTTTACAAATAGGTTCAAGGAAGCATAGGTGCTTAAGGAGTGCATTGATGCACAAGGAGCAAAAGTGCTCAAGTGAATTATTGTAATTCAAATTTGATAGAATCTGTTTTGTAACAAGGGTCAATTTAAAGAAATAAAGTGAGGGTATTATTACCATGTACTAGTTGGTATTGGACGTGGACTAGGCTATTATTATAGAGGGTAATTGTGACGCCCCAAAATAGGTATACATCACCCATCTCGAGTCACCAAATACATGGTACAAAATTCAAATACAACTTAATTATACAACAGTCGTGTAAATTATGACAAAACATAATCTAAGAGTTTTAATAAGAATATTGTGAAAGTAGTATGCACACAAGCCAATCATATTTGATGATAAAGCATATACTTTGTAACAATCTTATTCATTTATTAATAAAAAGTATTAATTTATTAAAGGCTTTTAATTATCTACATGATGCTATTTTATTATATGTGATAAACCCATAGTTTTAAGCAATGGTTTTAGAATAATGATGATGATCATTCTAATGAGATCTAAATTCTTAGAAATCTTAAAACTAAAATAGTTTCTAATCATTGGATTACTAAATTAGGGATTAGTGAATCCGGATAGATTGGTACATCGTTGCTTGCTCATCGTTGGATGAGGATGATTGATCTCATGATCATTTGTGTGGAGACACTAAAGCAAGTATGTAGGTGCTTATTAGAGAATAAGTTCATTTGACGTGGCTCGCTAAGGAATACCTAATGGAGTTTTATTTGCTGTCAATAGGAATTCTGTAGTGATAGTAGTACAAGTAATCCTTGGACTTGAGATCATCATAGTATCTTGTGTATGATGAGTTATACTTTGACTTATTCCTTAAGACCCTTAGGGTATATCAAAGGGTATGCTTGGGTATAATAAGTTGTACATGGAGATAATGTATGATCAATAAAGAATCTACCACTTCTAATAAAAGAAGAGAAATGTCCTATGTGATTCGATAAATGACAACCCAAGTAGTCCTTGGCGGCGCGAATGAAATTAGAAAGGAGTTTCTAATTTGCATTATTTGAGTTGTGCATTTAAGGATCGAAATACATATAATTAAATAAAATAAGACTTGACGAAAATTCCATGTCTTATATTTAATTGGGACATTGTATGGTGGAAGGATTGAATTGTACGGTAACTATTTACTCAAAGGTTCTTTTATGATTAATGTTGAAATCTATATTATCTGGAAAGTCGTTGATCGCTAGGGAGGCTTATCCCTATTGTAGAATAAATATTATTTATTTAAATAAATTAATTGTTTAATTTATTTGTTTAAATAAGATTAGAATTGTTCTAATTGATTTATTCACAACCGGTTTAATATGGAGAACCTAAAGGATCACACCATAAAAGGAAGAATAATTATTTAAGAAGTTAATGGCATAATCGTAATAATATATTAAGTATATTTAATTTAATCTATGGTGATAGAATAAATTAAATAGCTTAATATTTATTATTTAATATTTTAGAAATATTAAATATAAATTAATAAGAGGAGTCTTATTAATATTATTACAATTATTATTATTTTAATTTCTAAAAGAGTTTAGGAATTAATTTAATATAAGTACTCTCATTTATTCCTAATTGGATTAGGAAGGAAAATTAGTTAAAGGAGTTTAATTAATTATCCCTAATAAGATTAGGGAGGTTAATTAATTAAAAGAATTTAATTAATTAAATAAATCCCAATTCCTTAATTGTTAAGGTGGGTTGCCCACATCTATAAATAAGAGGAGTCTTATTATGGGTGATGGGGGTTGTTGACTTTTACAACATACGACATAATTCCAATAGTTGGTAGAGTACGTTTTTTCTATAGAGATAGAAAAACTAGGGTTTAGCCAACCATCCCTTCTTCTTGAATTTTCTTCTTCCTTAGTGGATCACCTCTAGAGGCCAAACATTTGGGTGGCTAACGTTGATCAAAGGAAGGAACCAAACCCGGTGGATTCAAGTTGAACGCTTGAAAGGATTGGAGGTGAACTTGTACGAGGAAGCTCGGATCTTCAAGGGTATGTTTCTTAATCATCCTTTTCGCTTAATTAATAATTGTGCATAAAGGGTGATCCGGGTATATGGTTTGTAAATTTTTTAAACTCGATTTACACGTTTAGCACTTTTTATGCAATTTGATTGCGTTCATGAATATTACAAACCTAATAGTGGCATCAGAGCCAAACTTTTATGCGAAATATTAATTGTTTTAATTTGATATGTATATTGATATGTGTTTAGAACAATTTAATTGGGCATAATTTAATTGTATAAAATTTAAATAAATAAAAAAAAAACAGCGTGTTTATCATATTGTTTTCAAGGAATTCGGCCGAAGCATGTTAACAGACGTGGCCCTTGCAAAGGAGCAATTTTTTTTTTTGGAAAGGCATCAAGCACGGAAATCATGATTTACCGAAATCATGGCTGTAACTAAAGTTAACAGGATATCATGGAAAGCAAAAAAAAAAGGCATTGGCACGGTTTTTTTTTATTTAATATATATATATATTGGTTATTATATTATATATATATAATAGTTATATATATATATATATATATAAATACTATATATATATATTATTCTTAATTATTTTATAATTAAAATAAAATATTTATTTTAATTTTAAAATAAAGTTTATTTTAATTTTAAAATATAAAGTTTATTTTAATTTTAAAATTAGAATTTCATGCTAACTAATTAGAGTTGGAATTGGATTCCATGATAACTAATTGGAGTTGAAATTGGATTCCATGTTTCCTAAAATAAAGGAGTTTATTTGTGAATAGGAAAGTGAATCCATGTTTCCTTAAATAAAGGAGTTTATTTAAATATGAAATAAGATTTCATATTATTCAAAATAAAGGAGTTTATTTGTGAATAGGAAAGTGAATCCATATTTCCTTAAATAAAGGAGTTTATTTAAATATGAAATAAGATTTCATATTATTCAAAATAAAAGGAGTTTATTTGTGAATAAGAAAGAATATCCGTGTTTCCTTTAATAAAAGATTTTTTTTACATGGAATTGGATTCCATAATTAATTAAAATAAAGGAGTTTATTTTCATTAAAAAAAAATTTGATTAAAATAAAAGAGTTTATTTAAGATATGAAATAAGATTTCATATTACCCAAAATAAAGGAGTTTATTTTGACTTGGAATTGGATTCCATAATTAATTAAAATAAAGGAGTTTATTTTGATTAATGATTTTGATTAAAATAAAATAGTTTATTTTATTCAAAATTGAATAAATTAAAATAAAATAGTTTTATTTTGATTTAAATTTGGATTTAAATAAAGGAGTTTATTTTGATTCAAAATTAGATTTTATACTAACTAAATTTGCCCATTAAATGATATCAATATATATATTAAATGTTTATTATTCATATGATGAATGTTATTTATTGATGTATATGGTGATGTGTATGATAATAAATGGGATTGATTATGGACTATTGACCAATGTGATTGGATTTTATTTTAGTTGGATGCATGAATGTATGGGTTTTATTAAATGGGGTCTGCGTACCTCGTCTTTTCTAATTTTTCTTAATGTAAATTCTATCTCTCTTATGTACTTCCCCTTGACTGCTGATCAAGATTTCTATTTATTTTAAATAGTTATGTAATAGGAATAGTTAGAATTAAATTTTGAAAAATTGGAGATCAAGGAGCAAGAAGCGCTTGAAGACCCGTTTGTAATGGAGCCCAGGTTTAAATGTAATAGTTATATTTAAATATTATTTCTTGCAACCATAAGGTTTGACCTTTTGGTTCACTTGGTGGATCTAGTGAACCAAACTAGAATAAAAGTCCATAATCAATCTAGGTAGAATATAGTATTCTATATGTGAATGCTTATACTATATATATTATTATTATATATTATGCAAACATGCTTCGCATGTTCATTAATATGACGCGTATTTTATATATATATGTGCATGCGCGCTAAACAAGATGAGACAAATTAATAACAAATCCCTCAATTTTTTATATTAAGTCCTAAGCGTTCAAAGGTATTTGGAATATCGAACGTCGCCTTCTAGCATGATAAAATTAATAGAGTATTAAATTTAATATGAGTTTGTTGTGTCACCACAAGGCAAGTATTAAGTATTTAAGATGTTAATTTATCACATTTGATGCTTATAAAGAAAATTGAACAATATTGTTTTGTTGTGTCACCACAAGGATGATATTTTTCTTTTTTGAATATATAGAGTGCTAGGTCGGACTTAACTTGGATAATTTTGATTCGGATGTGCCACCACTTGATCAAAATAATCTAAGAGGCAAAAGAAAAGGAGTTGCATAGTTGATGTAATTGACAAAAGTTGTCTACCTATTTATTTATATATAGTTTGTTGTGTCACCACAAGGCTATATACATTTGAAATGGGATCCTTATTCTCACTAGCAAATCTTTAATTAGATTTTGCCGAACTATATAAGTGAGGTAATATAGTTTGAAGAAAATAGTGGGAGATACCAATTTAAAACAAGACCTAAATTATTTTGGTAATTAATAAAAGAATGTATGTTAAAATGTTGTTAATTACAAATTCATTTACGAAATTTTACAATGTCTAAAATTACTATCAACTGCGAAGCATATTAGATGCTAAATTAACCGGCCAAATTAAACGGATTGGTTAAGGAATTTGAGAATAGTTCTCATGGTTTGAAAAGCTATTTTATGTCATTAATCGCCTATCCTCGCAATGGTTGCGAATAATGCCTCCGAGGAAGAGATTGCTACTTTTAGAAAGTGGCAAGATGATGCATGATTGGCTCAATGCATCATGCTCGCGTCCATGAGTAACGAGCTTGACGTCGAGATGAAACTATGGATGCTTCTACTATATTCACCGCACATCAAGTAGTTGATGGTGAGGAAAGTAGGGCCGATAGATATCGATATCTAAGGAGCTCTTCCGATCTAGAATAACCGATGACACTACAGTATAGACAAAAGTTCTTAACATAATCAATTTGATTGATCAATTAGGACAACTGGTTTTGTCATGGATGGAGAGTTGAGCCAAGATTTTATCTTGCACTCACTCCCGGACTCTTTCACAATTGTTGTGAATTTTTCATATGAACAAGCTAGATATCAGCCTCGCTGATTTGCTTAACATATTAAAAAATGTTGAGAGTCACTTTCCAACCAAGAAAGACCAAGTCTTACTGGTAGAGGCCAAAGGATCTTCTGAAAAGAAGAAAGATTCAAAGAAGGTAAATAGAAAGGCAAAATAAAAGATAATAAGAACAAAACTGATTTGGATAGCAAAGGAGTTTGCTTCCACTGCAATAAGCCTGGACACTAGAAAGAAACTGCGAGAAGCATCTTGCAGAGGCTAACCAAAGAAGCTTAGTGAGGTTTCGGTTACAAATACAAATTTGTTCATAATTAAAATAAATTTTGCTTTAAGTTAAGGTTCTACTTGGGTATTGGATACCGACTTTGGTTATCATAAATATAGATTTATGAAGGGACCAAGCAGAAGTAGAAAGTTAAACAAATATAAGTAATCCTATGTGTGGAAAATGAAGCAAAGGTTCTTTGTATTAGCTATAGAAACTTATAGTTTAGCAGATCGCTTACGGGCAAATCTATTAAGTCAATAAGTTGTTATTGTATTCCAATTCTTGTTAGAAACATTATTTCCATTTTATTGTTGGACAATAAAATTTTTGGTATTATAATTAAGAACAATTGTTGTTCTATTTATAATAATAATGTTTTGTATAAATGAAATATTACTTAATAAATTTTGTATACTTGACTTACATGAAAATAATTTTGCATATTGAACAAATTAGTATGAAAAAGGAGATGATCATTCAAAGAGTTGAATGTGTATATTTGATGAAATACAAGTGTGAATTATTTGAAAGGTTCAAAGAATTCAAAAGTGAAACAAATTGACAAAGTATTAAGATTCTTTGATTAGATCAAGGAATAAGTACTTGTGCAATAAGTTTCTAGATCATCTCAAATGGACACATCCTGATACGCAATAATTGATTGATGTATCTGAATGAAAAATCATACCTTGTTGGACATGGTGCGGTCCATAATGATTTTACCGACATTCCAGTATTCTTCTAGGGTCATGTCCTAGAAATGGTCAGATATATCTACGGAAAAGGTAACCTCAAAATCCATTTAAGACTCCATAAAAGTTATGGACGGGGAGGATTCCTAATCTTAAGTATGTTAAGATAAGGGGTTGTCCAACTTATGTGAAAAAGTTTCAAAGGATAAGCTTGGGACAAGATTTGACAAGTACAATTTGTGGGACATCCTAAAGCAAGTTTAGGGTAAATGTTCTATAATCCTACTTTGCAAAAGGTGTTTGTCGCGAAACACGCTGCCTTCTAAGATAAAGGTGTTTATCATTGAAGGGGCTAGTGGGAGGATAATAGATCTTGAAGAGTTCAAGAACCACAAAATACTATAAGTCAAATAAGAGGAACCTGTAGATAGACCTATTGTACCATAACCGAATCGCAAATCTGGAATAGTACTGAAGATACCTAGGAGGTATGGATTCATCATAGATGATGATGATGAGGTACACATCATAGAAGATGATGATCCGATTACATCTGATGAGGTAAGTGTTGTAGACACTCGAGAGAAATGGATTGAAGCAAGTTTCTCAAATATGGAACATTCGTTTTGATGAGGCAATCAAAAGAGTTTGATTTTATCAAAAATAAGAATGAACCTAGTGTGTACAAAAGGGTCAGTGGGAGCATCGTGACATTCCTAGTACTATATGTTGATATACTACGGATAAGGAATGACATACCAATGCTACAATCAGTAAAGATAAAGTTGTCTAAACAATCCTCCATGAATGATTTGGAAGAGTATCTTAATTGGGGATATAAATCTATATAGATAGATTTAAGAGGATGCTCGACTTAACCCAAGCGTATATTCATTTGATGCTAAAGTCGTTTAGCATGGCAAACTCAAAGAGATGTCTCATGTGGATGAGCAATGGAGTGTATCTCTCTAATAGTCCCCACAGACTCGAAAGAAAGATCACATGAGTAACTATCATGTATGCAATGAAATATACGAGACACGATGTTGATCACCATATTGCGAGAAGTTCATTGTGAGTCGTTGAAAACATCTTAAAGTTCTTAACCAAAGACTAAGGATGTGATCATACATGGTGGGTCCGAATTAAAACTAGAGGGCTTAACGCACTCAAGTTTTTCGGACAAACCAAGACGACGAAAAATCCACTTTAAGGTAAAGTGTTACCTTGAGCAGTGGTGCGATTGAATTTGAAAGGTTCCAAATAGCAAAAGGTTCTTTGGTTTAGTGATAAAGATAAAGTATATAGCTATAAATGAAGTCGCAAGTTGATTGTTTGGATTAAAAGTTCATTCTGTAACTAGGAATAGTTCCTAAGTCTCATCTTGGATCTAAACATGTGTTGTGGCACTTTCATTTGATTATTAGAATCATTGAAGATGGGAAATCACTATAGAGATAGTGGACTCTCATGAACAACATTACATATCCATTAACTAAAGCTTATCCAATGGCAGGATAATCGTCACTTAGAGAAGAAAGAGTATAAGATACCATGACGATTGGCTTTAGTGCAAGTGGGAGATTGAAAGTAGTATGCACACAAGCCAATCATGTTTGATGATAAAGCATATACTTTGTAACAATCTTATTCATTTATTAAAAAAAGTATTAATTTATTAAAGGCTTTTAATTATCTACATGATCTTTGTTTTATTATATGTGATAAACCCATAGTTTTAAGCAATGCTTTTAGAATAATGATGATGATCATTCTAATGAGATCTAAATTCTTAGAAATCTTAAAACTAAAATAGTTCCCAATCATTGGATTACTAAATTAGGGATTAGTGAATCCGGATAGATTGGTACATACGTTAACTTGCTCATTGGATGAGGATGATTGATCTCATGATCATTTGTGTGGAGACACTAATGCAAGTATGTAGGTGCTTATTAGAGAATAAGTTCACTTTGAACGTTGGCTCGCTAAGGAATACCTAATGGAGTTTTATTTGCTGTCAATAGAATTCTGTAGTGATAGTAGTACAAGTAATCCTTGGACTTGAGATCATCATAGTATCTTGTGTATGATGAGTTATACTTTGACTTATTCCTTAAGACCCTTAGGGTATATCAAAGGGTATGCTTGGGTATAATAAGTTGTACATGGAGATAATGTATGATCAATAAAGAATCTACCACTTCTAATAAAAGAAGAGAAATGTCCTATGTGATTCAATAAATGACAACCCAAAGAGTCCTTGGCAAAGGCGTAATGAAATTAGAAAGGAGTTTCTAATTTGCATTATTTGAGTTGTGCATTTAAGGATCGAAATACATATAATTAAATAAGATAAGACTTGACGTAAATTCCATGTCTTATATTTAATTGGGATATTGTATGGTGGAAGGATTGAATTATACGGTAACTATTTACTCAAAGGTTCTTTTATGATTAATGTTGAAATCTATATTATCCGGAAAGTCGTTGATCGCTAGGGAGGCTTATCCCTATTGTAGAATAAATATTATTTATTTAAATAAATTAATTGTTTAATTTATTTATTTAAATAAGATTAGAATTGTTCTAATTGATTTATTCACAACCTAGGTTTAATATGGAGAACCTAAAGGGTCACACCATAAAAGGAAGAATAATTATTTAAGAAGTTAATGGCATAATCGTAATAATATATTAAGTATATTTAATTTAATCTATGGTGATAGAATAAATTAAATAGCTTAATATTTATTATTTAATATTTTAGAAATATTAAATATAAATTAATAAGAGGAGTCTTATTAATATTATTACAATTATTATTATTTTAATTTCTAAAAGAGTTTAGGAATTAATTTAATATAAGTACTCTCATTTATTCCTAATTGGATTAGGAAGGAAAATTAGTTAAAGGAGTTTAATTAATTATCCCTAATAAGATTAGGGAGGTTAATTAATTAAAAGAATTTAATTAATTAAATAAATCCCAATTCCTTAATTGTTAAGGTGGGTTGCCCGCATCTATAAATAAGAGGAGTCTTATTATGGGTGATGGGGGTTGTTGACTTTTACAACATACGACATAATTTCAATAGTTGGTAGATTACGTTTTTTCTATAGAGATAGAAAAACTAGGGTTTAGCCAACCATCCCTTCTTCTTGAATTTTCTTCTTCCTTGGTGGATCACCTCTAGAGGCCAAACATTTGGGTGGCTAACGATGATCAAAGGAAGGAACCAAACCCGGTGGATTCAAGTTGAACGCGAAAAGGATTGGAGGTGAACTTGTACCTGAGGAAGCTCGGATCTTCAAGGGTATGTTTCTTAATCATCCTTTTCGTTTAATTAATAATTGTGCATAAAGGGTGATCCGGGTATATGGTTTGTAATTTTTTTTTAAACTCTGATTTTACACGTTTCCGCACTTTTTATGCAATTTGATTGCGTTCATGAATATTACAAACCTAACATATTGTCATCTTGACAATATCCACACTCAATGGAGTCTTCATTACATTTATTATCATACTATTTAACAGAATAGTGAGGACTACTAATGCTATCATCTGGATCGTCACTCTGTTCCCCGACAAGTCTCACCTATATTCTCATTTCTTGAAGAGAACAATGAAAGAAAAGGGTGAGCTCAACTAGCCCAGTAAGAAATATTATGACTAAGATAATGTAGAATAAATTATCCTTAGCCTTCAACAGTATAACAACTGATAGAATAGAATAGACAACAAGTTTTAGATCAACAACTGCAGCGAAAATAAGCAATCCATTAGAAGAATTAAGTAGAGCATAAAATCTACTATCTTCTATGATTTAAAAAGTTTTTCATCAACTTTATCGCTAAGACTCAGCTTAATAAATAAACCATATCATCGATTCTTCCTTGCACTACGGGCCAAGGATATTCATTAAATCACCAATGGTCATGACTATATCGAATAATCCCTGGTTATAATCATACCAAAAACTGTCCATCAATGCACTACAGGCCACTGAGGACTTTCACCACATCATTCATCACATTACGGTCATGATTATACCGAATAATCCCTGGTCATAATCATACCAAGTCCATTTATGCACGTAAGCCAAAGATGACTTTCATCATAATTTAAGCATAAAGATGATGACAATGACATAATAATTTAATAAAACAAGTTCAAGGATAAATTTTAAAGATTTATAATTTAATTTATCCAGAAATCAATAACGTCCAAATTGTCAACATGATACTGCTTTGTGGAGTAAAATTCAAGAATAATATTCATATACCAAAAATAATTTGGATAGAAAAGAAATATATTTTTTGGGTGAATAGTACTCCGTGAATAGTACTCCGATACGAAAAGTGCCTCAAATACCCGTGAATGATACTAGAGTGAATAGTAATTAGGTGAATATTAACCCGTGAATAGTAACTCGTGAATAGTACTTTGGCATGAAAAGTGCCCTGAATATCCGAGTTAATAATACTATAGTGAATAGTAACCCATGAATAGTAACTCGCAACAGAAAAATACCAAAGAAAATGATATTTCATGACAAATACAAAAGAAATGATATCCCAGATGAGTATAATAGAATATATGAAACTAAAAATGGATTTTCACCCGCCATGCGATAATCCACGTAGACAAATCATTTCCACAATTTAATAAAGAATGAATACGAAGGATCATTTACCATGCATGCGGTAATCCACATAGACAGGTTATTCCAATAGAATAATAAAGAATGGAATAACATAAGAATTCACCAAGCATGCGATTGACCGCATGCATACGTTATTCAAATGTAATAATAAAGAATGGAACCAAAGTTATCGTAATCCGTGCATGCAGACGATATTCCAATAGAATAATAAAGAATGGAATAACAGAAGAATTTCACCATGTATGCGGTACTTCACATAGACAGGTTATTCCAACATAATAATAAAAAATGGAATAACAGAAGAATTTCACCATGTATGTGGTACTTCGCATAGACAAGTTATTCCAACATAATAATAAAGAATGGAATAAAAGAAGCTCTCTTCATGAATACGAAAGAAATAATAGGCCTTACCTTAGAAAAAAATTGGATACTGGAATAGTGAGGTAGCAGACTTCTTGTGGCGCCCCCAAAAATAGGTATACATCACCCATCTTGGGTAGTCAGATACATGGTACAGAATTTAAATACAACTTACTAATATAACTCGTATGTACAATACGACATAAAGCGTGAGTTTGAATACAATATTGTCTACTAGAGATCATACAAACTCAAAAGAGTCCTCATTACAATTATTATCACACTATTTCACGTAATAGTGAGGACTACTAATGCTATCCTCTGGACCATTACTCCGCTCCCAGGCTACGTCCTAGTTGTATTCTCATTTCACAAGAGAACAAAGAAAGAAAGGGTGAGCTCAACTAGCTTCAAGAAGAAGTATTATGACTAAGATAATGCGAGAATAAATTATCATTAGCCTACAACAATGTTAAACCGATAAAATATAATGAACATCAAGTTTAACTACAAATGAACCAAAGAATCCATTAAAAGAGTCAGTAGAAAAAAATCTACTATCTTTTATGATTTTAAAAGGTTTTTCATCATCTTTATTATAGAGAGACATAGCTTTAATAAATATTTCACATCATCGAATCACCCCGCACTCTTCTGACCAAGGATATTCTTTAGTATCACGACCATAATTATTCATGCACTTCTGGGGCCAAGAATATTTGTGTATTCATTAATGGTCATGATCATGCCAATAATCGTCCATCAATGCACTACAGACCATTTGAGGATTTTACCACATCATTTGTAACATTACGGTCCATGATTACACCGAATAGTCTCTCGGTCATAATCATACCAAGTCCATCTATGCACTTTACAGCCCACGATGACTTTTAACATAATATAAACATGAGGATGATGACAATGATATAAGAATTCAATAAAATAAGTTCAAGAATTAATTTATCTAGGAACCAATAACATCCAAATCGACAACATGATCTTCGCTTTGTAGAGTAAAATTCAAGAATCTTTGAGAAGAATATTTCCATGAAAGGATCTTTGGATGAAGCGCAAATATCAAGGATATTCCACTAATTTCATGGAGTATAGAAGTCAAAGTTTTAACCAACTGGGTATAATAAAGAATGGAATAACAAAAGAAATCACCATGCATGCGATAGATCGCTTGCAGGCGGTTATTCCAATGTAATAATAAATAACGGAACCGAGTCCGGCGTAAACGCGCATGATGAGGATATTCAACGAATAATAATAAAGAATGGAACCAGTCCCAAGTAAAACACACAGACAGGATATTCCAATGTAATAATAGAAGAATGTCACTAAGTATAGGGTAAACCACGTATACAAAGTTATTCCAATGAGAATAATAAGCAATGGAATAACAACAGTTCTCTTCATGAATAAGAAAGAATAACACCCTTACTTTTAGTAGGAGATTGAAACTTGCGATGAGTGTAGTAATAAAATACTCTTCTTCTTTCTCTCTTATTCTCTATACTTTCTCTCTTATTCTCTCTATACTTTCTCTCTCTATAAGCTTGAATGAATTAAATGAAAATAATGAAGCACTAGGCCTCTATTTATAGAAGATTTCTAGCTTTTTGCCGCCATGTGACAAGGCAAGTGGCTTGACTACTGGTGATGTGAAAAGAAAAGTGGTTTGACGCCTGTAATGTGAAACGACAAGTAGTTCGATGCCTGTAATGTGAAACGACAAGTGGTTCGACGCCTGTAATGTGAAACGACAAGTGGTTCGACGCCTGTAATATGAAACGGCAAGTGGTTTGACGTCTGGTAAAGGTAATTACTATTGACGAAGGTAATTACTATTCACAAAGGTAATTACTATTGACGAAGAGACTCTTAGATGATGACATATGGGCCCCCCATAAAATAATCAAACTTACCACAAACGCCTCTCATATGCACTCTTTATATACATCAAGGATTGAATAAATATTACCACAAATCATTTTATTTTTAATCAACACATATTTAATCTTTCAACAATTATTAATTAATTATAATTTGTCATCTCAATTATTGATTTAATACTATAACATATTATACAGATGATACTGTGATAATAATTGAATCAATAATATAAGAGATATGATCCAGAATTACTATAGCAATAATTGAGCATAGCTAAGTGACTTCTCACGTAAGCATCAATAATCAATATCGTGCGCTTACTATACAACTACGCCAGACATTCGTGTACTTTTACTACCGGGTAGTTCAACAATTTTAACAGTAACACCTCTCTCCGTTTATTTTTATAGAAAGATAATTTTGTCGTTTTCTAACTACGATAATACTTACTTTAATAGGGTCTACCAATGATTGAGTAGTCGTCGCATTTAATATTCCCCACAAAAAAGAATATTCCCAGACCAAACGAATATTTTATAACAACTTGCTTACTTTGCAAAATTTATAAATATTACCCACAACTATAACATTATATCAAATTTATTCCATAATATTCAAAAATAATATTTATAGAAAAATTCATCTTTATTTATAAAAGTTGGGGTCTTACACTTCTCTTCTTCTTTCTCTCTATAATTTCTCTCTATAATAATTGCTCTATAGCTTTAGTGAATTGGTGAAAAATAATGAAGGAATGAGCTTCTATTTATAGGAAAATATAGTTTCAATAATTGAACATTTTGGGGCTCGAAATATTACAGTATAATACCTTCCCCTTTTTCTTCCTTTTTAATTTAGTCATGCAAGTATTATCAAACATGCACCACCTCCCCTAATAGTAAATCATGTGAATCAATAGTAAATCGTGTGACTCAATAGTTCTAATCATGTGAAAATATGAATTACAGTATAGTACCTCCATCTATACCTCCATTTTTAACTTAGTCATGCAAGTATTATCAATCTTGCACCATCTCCCCTAATAGTAAATGAATGTGAATCAATAATTCACACATGTGAACAAATAGTTATAATCATATGAATCAATAGCAATTAAATGCTCATTTATCCGGTTAATTACCCGATTGGTCAATATATACTCCAGACATCAATTATTATCGAAATAAATATCGATTTTCACTAACACTAATAATTCCAACACAATGGAACTATCAATTTCATCTTTAATCGACATGAACTTATTCATTATTAATATTATAATTCACAATATTTAACAACCATGTCGTTCCCAGGAAAGAGGGGGCTTTCCAATAAGGATTTCTCCCTATTGGCGCGCAATTAGATTATCTAACCTCTCCTTGACAGAACTTCTAGACATTGTCAATATTGTAAATAATAATATGAATAAATTTGCCGTCTCAATTATTGATTTAATAATATAACATATTATGCAGATGATACTGTGATAATAATTGATTCAATAATATGAGAGATATGATGCATCAATTATTGTAGTAAATTGAGTATAACTAAGTGACTTCTTACGTACGCATCAATAATCAATACCGTGTGCTACTATGAAACCACGCGTATTACTATACTTTTCCTACTGGGTAGTTCAATAGTTTTAACGGTAACACTTTCACTATTATTTTGATAAAATGATAATTCTGTTATTTTATAACTACGATAATACTTCTATTGTGGGGTCCACCAATGATTTTGTCGTCGTACGAATATTCCTTGTTAAAACGAATATTCCCCGACCAATCGAATATTATATAACAACTTGCATACTTTGCAAAATGTATAAATATTACCCACAACTATAACATTATATCAAATCCACACCATAATATTAAAAAAAATATTTTGAGAAATTTAAATCTTTATTCATAAATTTTGGGGTCTCACAATCTCCCCTCCTTATGAAATTTCACCTCAAAATTTACGTACGTACCTGGTATGCCGAAAAGGTGAGGATACCTTGACTTCATTTTAGATTCTAACTCTTGAGGTATAACCTTTGAGTGTTGATTTCGATCCTTCTTATCCAAGATTTTAACACGTATCTCCTCATACGTTAAATCTTCTGCTATCTCGTCTAGTTCTAATTCAATAATATGGTTCAGGTCGTCCACATATTTACGTAACATTGATACATAAAAAAAAATGTTACGAACATGCAACATACTTGGCGGTAAAACGAGTCTATAGGCCACATTTCCTACTTGATCAAGGATTTCAAATGAGCCAATAAAATCGAGGGTTGAGATTTCCTCTCTTCATCGATTCCTGGTTCTAGAATAACGCCCTCTTGAACCTTCTTCTTCACATTCATCAGCTCTGAGTATGTAGCTTTCACGGCTTTAACTTTATCGATTGAAGTCGATTCTACTCGTATATTTGATATCACCACGTGGGTCCCTAGAGTCTTTAACTCTATATTCATCATTTGTAAGTTATACGAAATGGGTCTTTGTGTTAACAACATAGCACTCATAAATGCATCAGATCTTGTACTCAACGCATCAGCTACCACATTCGCTCTTCCATAATAATATTGAATTGTATAGTTGTCATCTTCAACAGCTCGAGCCAACATCTTTGGCGCATAATACGTTCGTTTTGGTTAAAGAAATATTTAAGGGTTTTAGAAATGAGTTTTGTACTGGGGTCAATACCAAATTTGATTTCACTCTCTGGTGGTAGGCCAAGAAGTCTTCAAGAATACGTTAGGAAATTTATTAACAATAGAAATATCATTCAAAACTGCGACTCTCATCCAAGACTTGGATAACACGTCATATTGATACCTATCAACTTGCCATCGTCATTCACGACGTCGCTTACAGAAAGTATGGCTTCGGTGTTTTCTAAGACTTGGAAGTCACCAGCGAAAGGCTCTAGGCTCTTTACTTATGGCTTGATATGACAATGATTGACTTTAGTGGTTTGGTTGCTTATAATAGGTTGGTTATGAATATAAAAGCTAACAACCTTACGAAAACAATCGATTTTAGTATGATGTGTAGTTAATCAATCGATTCCTAAAATCGCATCAATGGAAAGTATTTTCAAAGAGATAAGATCAACAGATAACGTGAAAGTGTCAATTTGAATCAAACAAGATTTATAAATAGTGGAGGTAACGAAGGTTTCTCCTAATGGAGTTTCAATAGATGAGACAAAGTTTAATTTCTCCAGAGTCAAATTTAAATGTTGAGCGTAAGCAAAAGAGATAAAAGAATGGGTAGAACCGGTGTTTAATAAGGTATAGAGTTCGCAAGAATTTATAATTAACTATCATGTGCTAACTTCATTCGGGTTACTCGCTTTTTAAGAAGTCATGAAAAACGCTCTTCCTGAAACCACCGACTTTGTTTTGTCCGTATCCGCCTTTGGTACCACCGTCCCAGCTGGACTTGACTTTGGTGCACGACAAAATCGGGCTAGGTGACCTTCTTTTCCACAATTATAACATGCTTTGGACTGCATCACACGCTTTGACCGATATGTCCCTCCCTCAAGATTTAAAACATACGACCGGCGGTCGTTTCTCCTTCCTTTGAAACGGGTCTTTGGTCTTTCTTTTGTCTTCCGCTGTTATTGAACCTTCTCTTCTTGAAATTTCCACTCCTATTATCTTGCCATGATTACCACCGAAGTGGTTACCATTTCGGCATGATAATTTCCTCCACGATGGTTATCGTTGTTCATGGTGGCGTTGCCACCGATGCGATTATTATTATCGTGTTGACGGGTCGTTACCTTTTTTAGTTGTCTTGACTCATTATCGCGCTCCAATAACTGAGCCCTATTCACAACATCTGAATATAAACAAAGTTTATGAGAAATGAGGTATTGACGTATATCGGGTTTTAAACCACTTAGAAACATTCGCGTCATTCGCTCCTCATTATTGACCAAATGGGATGCAAACCGGGATAACTCCGCAAATTTAGCCTCGTATTGCGACACAGTCATATTGTTTTGCTCTAACTTGATAAATTCCACCTCCTTCATGTGACGAATACTTTCGAGAAAGTACTTGTCGTTGAACAGCTCTTGGAACTTCTCTCAAGACATCTTGAGTGCGTCAAGCTGGGTATGTTTTACAGATTCCCACTAGTAATCTGCCTCTTCACGAAACATAAAGGTGGCGAAGGGAACCTTTTTCTCCTCAGAGCATCCCAAGACATCAAATATCTTGGTGATCTTCTTTAACCACGTCTCGGCCTTAAGTGGTTTTGGCTTTCCCAAAAACTCCGGCTGTCCCAGCTCCTTGAACTGCTTAGCAGTGACTATCCGAGAGTTGCTAGTGTTTCCACCTGAATTTTGAACAGGAGTCTCTCTCGCCTGATGTTGCATGAATTGTATAAAGCCTCTGAACATCCCATCAATCATCATTTGATCGGTGTTGTTATTTACATGGGGATTATTATCTTCCTGTTGCACATTATCCTGAGTATTGATCGTTGGTGACTCAACGGTCTCTTGTGCTTCATTGCTTATCTCCACATTTTTAGATGCCATTTTCAAACACTGCCACGAAACAAGGGTTAATTGACATATCACATATTATCCCTATACTCTGACCGACCAACTAAATACCAAATAAACTTAGGTAGGTCATACTAGCGAATGAATTCCCCGTCTCTCCCCTCCTAGTTCTTATCTCACTTCTCGATGTGGATTATATCCTAAGCTCGATACTAACCGCGTGACACCCCAAAAAAGTATACATCACCCATCTTGAGTCGCCAAATACATGGTACAAAATTCAAATACAACTTAATTATATAATAGTCATGTAAAGTACAACAAAACATAATCTAAGAGTTTTAATAAGAATATTATCATCTAGACAATATCCACACTCAATGGAGTCCTCATTACATTTATTATCATACTATTTAATAGAATAGTGAGGACTAGTAATGTTATCCTCTGGACCATCACTCCTTTCCCTGACTAGTCTCAACTATATTCTCATTTCCTGAAGAGAACAATGAAAGCAAAGGGTGAGCTCAACTAGCCCAGTAAGAAATATTATGACTAAGATAATACAAAATAAATTATCCTTAGCCTTCAACAATATAACAACTGATAGAATACAATAGACAACAAGTTTTAGATCAACAACTACAACGGAAATAAGCAATCCATTAGAAGAGTCAAGTAGACCATAAAATCTACTACCTTCTATGATTTAAAAAGTTTTTCATCAACTTTACCGCTGAGACTCAGCTTAATAAATAAACCATATCATCGATTCTTCCCTGCACTACGGGCCAAGGATATTCATTAAATCATCATTAATGGTCATGATTATACTGAATAATCCCTGGTCATAATCATACCAAAAACTGTCCATCAATGCACTACAGGCCACTGAGGACATTTACCACATCATTCGTCACATTACAGTCATGATTATACAGTATAATCCCTGGTCATAATCATACCAAGTCCATATATGCACGTAAGCCAAAGATGACTTTCACCACAATATAAGCATGAGGATGATGACACTGACATAATAATTCAATAAAAAAAGTTCAATGATAAATTTTAAAGATTTATAATTTAATTTATCCAGAAATTAATAACTTCCAAATTGTCAACATGATACTGCTTTGTGGAGTAAAATTCAAGAATAATATTCACTTACCAAAAATAATTTGGACAGAAAAGAAATATATTTTTTGGGTGAATAGTACTTCTGGAACAGTACCCCGTGAATAGTACCCCGACACGAAAAGTGCCTCAAATACCCGAGTGAATGATACTAGAGTGAATAGTAACTCATAAATAGTACTCCAGCACGAAAAAGTGCCCCGAATTATACCCGAGTGAATAGTAACTAGATGAATAGTAACTGTAGACACTTGAATTTTTTTGCACTCCTATTCCTAACATTGCAGGAGGGTAGATTTGTCTTTTGGAGATAACCCTGAAAGACAACTTACATCCATGCCAGATACTACCGGAAGTTCAGCTTTAATCCGGAACACAAACCGGGAACATCATCTCAAATCCAGAACACACACCGGGAGTGTCATTTCCAATCTCGGAGATAACCCCGAGATATGCAGATCAAAAGACCAGAAACAACTCCAGAGAGGACAGTCATGTCTCGGCGATAACACTGCGACGTTCAGTTCTAGTCCCAGAGACAACACTGGGAGTAGCAACCCCATCCTTGGTGATAACCCCAAGGGATGCCATTGCAGTTCCGGCGATAACCCTGGAAATGCTTGTTGCAAACACATGCAATCAGCTTCAATCCAGATGACAGTGAGGCATACAAACAAGCAGTCCAATCTCAGTTGTAACCCTGAGCAACGTCTGCTTTCCGCTTAAACCAAAGAATAACCCCGTGAGGAGTCAACACGTCATCTTCTTGTCTCGTGAAGATGATATCACAAAGATACCAATAAGTGGTCCAATCTCACCAGTAACTCACGAAAGCGGCGTCTACTTTGAACTCAAACCGGCGATAACCCCGGCAAGGAGTCACACATCATCTTGTTCCTTCGACAAATGGCACGTCGTCTCAACACTTCATACATACATACATACAACAATGTCCCACAAGAGCCGAAGATTGACAATCCCGAGTGACTATTACGTGTGGCAGTACTTTGGATAGAATTTGAAGCTTGAAGACCATGGGCATAGACCCCTCTTCCTGACTTCGTACAACCTCTAATCCATATCATTACGTAACTCTCGACACAAGCAATCCGAAGAAGTACAGATATACTTCGTTCGAATGCTCGGATTGAAGTTCTGCAAGTTCGAGCGAACATTACAGTGCATGAGTTCACGTACTACGAGATGACGGGACTCGCGAGGCTCAGATCCACCACGACCAGCCGCAAGTACAACTGCGGCTACCGCAGGTGTACCTGTGGCCATCCGTCTATATATACAAGCCTTGGGGTCAACCATTTGGAAGAGAGAGAGAGAGAGAGAAAAGGAAAAAGGCGAGGACGCCCTGTCCATTTTGCACTGCATACACATCTTTTGAGTGTTTCCTCTTCTTTAAACACTAGTTGGCTCACATATAGCTACTTTTTATCCGGCGGGAGCTGAGTGTTTATCCATTTAAAGTCTAAGAAGTCTACTTTGGCATTACCATTAGCGCCACCTTCTTCTTACATTCTATAAAGCCTCTTTCTCATATATCACACACTGTTGTACACGTTGATAGTCGTGTGAGTGTGTTTGCCCGAACTTCGGTCCGTGGTTTTCATTTATGTCTATATATATACTAATATATGTATATATTTCATATATATGGACTAACATTATTGAGTTATGCCTCGATTGAGCCTAGACATCGGTCTGGAGCATTTATCTGCTTTTATATATATATATATACTTATATATATATATATAAGCGTGGTCGACTACATGCGATGAGCACGGATTTTACATCCGGAGCGTTTAATTGCTTTTATATATATATATTTATATATAATTGCTGTCAGACATATCTGATGAGCCTGGATTTTACATCCGGTGCGTTTACTCGCTTTTATATATATACATATATATAATTGCTGTCGGACATATCCGATGAGCCCGGATTTACATTAATTCGGTGCGTTCTTTGCTTTATATATATATATATATATTTTACATATATATATATATATATATATATATTTATTTTCTGTCGAACACAGAGTCTAGTCTACTTGGGCCTTTTACATTTTTATTTACATTTGTCTGCATGGAGTTTACTTAAGTGGCGATTGATACGCTTTATAGCTTTATTTACATTTCTTCCCTTTGGAGTTTACTTACACGGCGGCGATTGATCATCATTATATATATATATATATATATATATATATATATATATATATATATATTTTACCTTTTATATATTTACATTTCCGATCCCCCATGGAGTTGCTTCGTGGTGGTTGATCCAGTCTGTATATATATATATTTACATCTTTTATATATATAACTGCTTACTACTTTCCATACAAATTGCAGTATCATGTGAGCCTAGGAATCATGTGATCACAGGTTCAGTCTACTGAATATAGATTCGGTTCCCATGATGGACATTTTTAGCTGTAAGCAGCTTGTACATTATTTTATAGTGTCTGAGTTTCCATGGATGGTTGTCATGCCCATAAGGAGTTCGACACTGCTGTATATTATTTTCTCGAGGATGCTTCGCATCTCGAAAATAAAAGCAAACAAGCCGAACATTTAATAAAATGGAAGTGTGAAAAGGTCTCAATTCCTATTGAGCACGGGGTTTGAAAAACCTCTTTTATAAAACTTCATTGCTATATCTTGGTTAAAACTGAATTTTTCTATAAAATTCAAACCTTGTGTATATAAAGTGCGACGAGGCCTCGTGACTACTTTCAAATAAATTTCACATTGATCCACACACACACACATTCATATAACAATTTCTTTGAAGAGTGGCGGTCACCGTGGTAACACAGATGTCGGGGGGTGCCTAACACCTTCCCTCCGCATAATCAAGCCCCTGAACCCTTAATGAATCTCAGTTTCACAGACTCGTTTAGCAGTGTCAAATCAAATCACTTTGGGTCAATGTGCTAACCTTTTCGGTTGCGTTGGTGCAACCAGTTAAATACACCAACTGGCGACTCTTAAAGTCAATCGTCGACATTATACATGTTAGACCTTTTTCACTTCTTTTTTCAAAGAAATCTCATATTAACATGAGAACACCAAAGAACAAGTAACGAAAAGGGACACCAAAAATCCCAACGTCGACAGGTGGTGTCTCTGCTAGGGACTCAAATAAGAGGGCTTAAGCAACTATTACAAGCTTTTCAAAATTGTTATATGCTTTTGTGTGATTTTTGCATTTACATTTTTGATGAATGTGTACGAATGCATCTTAGTTATTACCTTTGCTAAATATCTATCTATCATTATATTAGTGCTTCATATGTCATCATTTTGCATAAGCGGTGAGACATGTTGTATGTGAATGTATGTTGTGTGGTCCCTCCACCGGAGGCTATCCTGTCGGTGTTTGATTCTTTGGACCCGTGGGAAGAATAATTCCCGGGGCTCGGAAAGGCACCACTTTCAGATTCGCTCCAGGTTGAAAGACCAGATTAACTTCCGTCGAGTAGATTGCGATGATCCGGGGAACCTTCATGCTTAAAAAAGCCACGAGAGTAACCCTAGGATAGGTCAACCTCGATAAACCAAACGCGAGGAAAGTCTCTTCATTCTTTTTTCATTTTTAATTTACTTGTAATTTTATTCCATGTTCATCCATATATAATGGAAAATATGAAGAATATCAGTGCATGACATGTTATCAATTAACAAACCAGTTTTGCAAGACAAATTCCTAAAATGGACATGTTATGATAACATTTACATTACCCTAAGACTAAACTACGTAAAGTCTTTTGTAGGGAAGCAATTGGGCACATTACACGCTCAAAATCCAAAAGGCCACAAGCTTCTGACCAATCATGTCTTCTTCCCAACGATCTAATCTGTTTCCCAGAAAGAATTTGACGGATTGAGTAAATAAATCACAAACTTGGTTGTTTTACTGAAAGAATTACACCAGTCTACTTAGGGTATGAAGATACCTACACATACAGAACCCTTTACACAAGGAGTTCAAGGTCTGGAAAAAACAATTCCAGAACATCAGTTGGATACAACCAATAAAGACACTGAAGGCACCCATCTCCAAGGAGATCCAGACAACGGTGACATCAGGAAGAAAGTCCTTCAAATGGAGGAAACCATTCGTGTTCTCAAAGGGATTGGAACTCATGGCAGTGTTTCATATACAGACCTTTGCATATTCCCTGGTGTTCATTATCCGGAGAAATTTAAAGCCCCTGATTTTGAAAAGTATGACGGATTAGGCGATCCTTATACACATTTAAAAGTGTTCATTGGAGAACTCAGATCTTATGCTGAGAATGAAAAGCTCAGAATGCAGCTGTTTCAGAAAAGTCTAACTGGAGAAGCCCGTTCATGGTATACCAGATAAGACAACTCTAAGATCCATAGTTGGGAAGAGGTGGCCCACGCCTTCCTCACTCAATACAGTTTTCAATCTCAGATGGCTCCTGACTGGTATCAAATTACCAAAGTCGAGAAATAGTCTAATGAGTCATTTAGAGAGTATGCTCAAAGGTGGAGGCGCCTTGCTGCTCAAGTTATTCCTTCCATGAGAATCGAATCGAAATGGTCGTGACTTTCATAGATATCTGAGAAGCCCTTTCTATGAAAGAGTTCTAGTTTATATTGGCAAGCCATTTTCGAAATTATCAAACATGGCGAGATGGTTTGAAATGGGATTGAAGTCCCAGAAGATTCAAGACTTAGCCGCTCTTAAAGTCATTCTTTGAGCACATCCAATCCGGATCTTATGGAAACAACCCCGGAGGGTCCATAAAAGAAAGAGGAGGATGTTTCCTTGATACAAGGACAAAAAGGCAATCCAAGCATGCCTATGCAGAGGAGAAACTACTCCCCTTTTCCAGCACAATTTTCAAACCCTCCATTACCTAAAAGTAGAGAAGTGAAGCGGTCTCGAACGTTAACACCCTTAGGGGACTCGCTCGAGAATATTCTTGCTCTTCTGACTGCTCAGAGGAAAATTACACATCTTCTTCCACCAGCCAACCCTAATGGGAAGAGTTTTAATGCTACTCGGAAGTGTGCTTACCATGACGGGGCACCCGGACATGATACTCAAGATTGTTGGGACTTGAAGCATAAGATTCAATATCTAATAGACAATGGTGAGATCGTGGTCACTAAACCTGATCAACCTCACATTCAAGACAACCCTCTTTCTCAACACAAAGAAGAAGAGGTCAACATGATCAGTTGGAGCACTGGACATAGTTCCAATTCTACTGGTGAATCATCCCAACCCATCAAAGACGGTGTTGACAAATGGGATTATGCAAAGTTCTTGTTTACCATGGAACGAAAAATGAAAGCTCTTTGCAAACAAATTGAGCAATTGGCAGAACTGGTGACCCACCATCATCAAGTCACACGCCAATTAATCAAGCAGGAGCACGCCTATCTCTTTCCATTTGTTATGAATGCTTCATCAACACCTTCAGAAAGTGAAGCTATGGAGGATAAGGTTGCAAAGCGAGCAAGTGCTAAAGCCCGTTAGGATTTCGCCAATAAAAGGGAATTCACCTATTTGGGCCAATCTATGGAGGAAATACTTCAAATGTTGAACAATGAAGGAAGAATCACATTCCTTCTACCTCCAATCAATCCCCGCTCAGGGCGGTTCAATCCTGATGAAATGTGTCAATATCATTCAAATTCTCGCGGTCACAACACAGAAGAATGCTCGGCACTCCGCCATCTCATTCAGAATCTTATTGATAGCGGTGTCCTGCAAATAGCGGATGATTACACTATGCAAATTAAGGGTGGAAATGCATGCCCTACCCAATGGAAGGGATCAGTAGCAGTTATATCCGAAGTGGATGATGAGACTGTCAAAGTATTTCCCATACAACCAATTCATCTCAAAGGAGCTGACAATCCTTTGAAAGTGGCCGTACCAGAGCCAATTCCTTTACCTTGCAGACTACAACATCCTGTTGTCAGCTTACACAAAGTTCCATGGAATTATGGAGAAGCTGAAGGATTCACGTCTCATATTACTGCTACAGTGTCGAAAGAAAAACTATTGTACCTTCCTCAACGGGTTATCAAGCCTACTTGCGAAGCAAACGGGAAATTGCCCATGGAGAAGATTGAAAAATTCCTCCGTACTATGGGCCATAACAAAGCCAAAGTGGTTTTTAGCTTGCGAGAAGCTCCACACCAGATTTCAATTCTGGACTTGGTTTTCTCTTCCGAGGAGCATCGGAAGATCTTGCTAAAGGTTTTGGAAGAAACCTACCTGCCAAAATCAGTGAATGTAGAAAAATTTCAACATTTAGTTGATCACATTTTCAATAGCAATGTGATATCCTTCACTGATGATGACATACCTCCCGAAGGGATCGGTCATTGTAAACCACTGCACATCGCAATGTTGACTTCCGGGTACATGCTAGCTAGAGTATTGATAGATGGAGGTTGATCTCTGAATATCTTTCCTTATGCCACCTTGGTGAAGATGAATATCAATCTCAATCGAATCCAAAGTAGCCATACGATCATCCGAGCTTTTGATGGATCTCAACGAAATTCCGTTGGAAAGATTGAATTGCCAATTGAGATTGGTCCTAATACATTCAACGTATCCTTCCACGCCTTCAAGATAGATTCAGGATACAACCTGCTATTGGGGAGACCATGGGTACACATGGATGGAGCTGTTCCCTCCACCTTACATCAACAACTCAAATACATCATCAATAATAGTCTAGTCACTGTCAATGCTGAGCCGGAATCAGGAACTCTACCAATTATCAGCTTCAATTCATAAGTTGAGCCGGCCAGTTTCCATACTCTGGAATTGAGTAACACGTAATACCATTCTATTGGAGTGCCACTTCCCGTACCCAAGATTTTTGATGAGGTTATGTTAGGCACTCAAGAAATGATGTTATTGGGTCATCAACCTGAACAAGGGCTTGGTAAGGATCAACAGGGTATTAAGCACCCTATCCAAATGTCCAATCAAATTAGGACAGCCAGGCTAGGCTATTCTGCTAGTTCCACTCACAGGAATCCTCACAAGCATAAGTAGGTTCCTCAAACTTCCGCCGCACGACGATTTTCTATACCTTTACCGAATGAGTTGATGCAGTCTCCAGTAAAGGTGCCAGCCCATGCTGTGGCTATGCTGTTTACGAAACCAGAGCCAATCAAAGCTAAAGAGGTGCTGATTCCCGATCCCGAAGCGGAAGAAAAGGAACGGAAACATAAACATGACCTTGCCTTGATGATGGCAGGCATTCGCGCCATTGTTCATGATGAACACACCAACAGATACACCCCAAACGATGATTGCCCAAATGTCATGGTTATCATTCGGGAAAAGGAGGACACTGACGATCCTTCTATCACTACAGTCCATCAGGACTTTTCCCTCAATAATTGGAGCAGCACTCCATACATTGGTCGACGAGGGTAAAATGGGCAGAAAATCCCTCTACCCTGTAGATAACTTTAATTACTTTCTTTCCTTTACAGCACTAGCAGTTATTTTATCATGTACATGCTAACACTTTTGTATGATCGAATAGTTGCATATATTAAGTGAAAGCATATTTTTGTTTCAGGACTCTAAATTTAGATGTGTTTGTACTTGCTGAGTAGGTGCCTTCTCTCCACAAGGGCTGTAACTTTGATGCAAAGTTGGACTCAGACTTGATGGACATCCAAGAGGACATTGAGACACCTCAAGAGATTAAGGAATGGGTCACTGATAAACCCAAACCCAATCTTGATCAAACTACTCCTTTCAATCTCGGAACCTTAGACAACCCTAAGCTAATCCAGATTGGTTCAGACCTTACCAAAAATCAACGGAATGACATGGTTGCACTGTTAGCCCAATTCCAGGATGTGTTTGCATGGTCTCATGAAGACATGGTGGGATTGTCCATTGACATTGTTCTTCATCGCCTTCCCATTAAAGAAGGATTCAAGCCAGTTAGGCAAAAGCTCAGGCGATTGAAACCTGAGTGGAGTTTAAAAGTTAAAGAAGAAATTGTGAAACAATTTCAAGCTGGTATCATCATGGTGTCTACATATCCGGAGTGGATATCCAACATTGTTCTCATGCCTAAACCAGGGGGAAAGGTGCAAGTTTGCGTGGATTATCGAGATTTGAACAAAGCTTGCCTTAAAGATAGGTTTCCCGTGCCATTTATCCAGATTCTCATTGACAATACTACTCAGTATGGCATGTACTCCTTTGCTGATTGCTTTGCGGGGTACCATCAAATTATGGTCGCTGAGGAAGATCGTGAGAAAACTGCTTTCATCAACGCTGGGGCAACCTACCAGCGAGCTTTGATGGCTCTTTTCCACGATTTAATACACAAAGAGATAGAGATCTATGTGGATGACATCATTGTCAAATCCCGGAAGGAGGATGACCATTTAGACCATCTCAAGAAGCTGTTCAACAGGTTGTGTAAGTACAACTTAAAGTTGAATCCCGCCAAGTGCGCCTTTGGTGTTAAGTCAGGCAAGTTGCTAGGCTTTCTAGTTAGCCACAAAGGGATTGAACTGGATCCTACCAAAATCCAGGCCATCAAGGAAATGCCCATTCCTCCGACAGAGAAGGAAATACGGGGATTTTCGGGAAGGATCAACTTCATTAGTCGATTCATTTCTCAACTCACGGCAACCTGTGAGCCAATCTTCAAATTGTTAAGGAAGAACTCCTCTATGAAATGGAATGATGAGTGTCAAAAAGCCTTCCTCACAATTAAGGAGCAACTGATTAACGATCTTGTTTTGGTACCTCCCAGGGATGATGTTCCCCTGTTCATGTACCTGTCCTTAAATGACAATGTTATGGGCTATATGCTGGGGTAGAAAGACAATAGAGGCCAAGAATGAGCAATCTATTACCTCAGCAAAAGATTCAGCATTAGTGAACACAAGTACACTCTGATCGAGAAGACTTGTTGTGCTTTAGCATGGGCTTCCATGAGATTACAGCATTATATCCATGGTCACACAACCCACCTCATATCCCGCGTGGATCCTCTTAAGTATGTGTTCAGCAAACCCATACTAAATTATCGACTTTCCAGATGGCAGTTGATCCTACAGCAATTTGACATCGTTTACGTGACTCAAAAGTCGGTCAGAGGTTATGGAATTGCAGATCAATTGGTTGCTGCACCTGCAGGGGATTACAAACCCTTAAAAACATGCTTTCCTGATGAAGGATTAATGACAATTCAGCTACCACATCAGTACGATACATGCCATTCATGGAAAATGTATTTTGATGGAGCTGTTAACTCAGAAGGCTCTGGAGCCGGAGTAGTTTTAATATCTTATACAGGGGAGAAGTATCCCGTCGCCGTTAAATTGCAATTTATCAACACCAACAACACAGCTGAGTATAAAGGCTGTATTATGGGACTCAAACTTTCCCGTTCAATGGGTATCAGGCGGTTATCTGTCTTTGAGGATTCTGAATTGGTAATCAAGCAATCCACAGGAATTTATGAAACCAAAGAATTACATTTACTGCCTTACCATCGGCAAGTTCTACAGATGGCTTTGGAGTTCAAAGAAATCTCCTTTCTACACATTCCTTGTAATAGGAATGACTTTGCAGATGCATTAGCAACGTTGGCCTCCTTGGTTTACATACCTGACAAGGAAAACATGCCAAGCATCACGATTACTATGCAGAAAGCCCCAGTCTATGGGAATTATATTGGAGAAGTATCGGATGAGTTGCCTCCCATCCACAACCCTTGGTATCAACATATCAAGGAGTACATACGAGATGGATCTACACCCGCTGAGGCGAGCCTAACTGAGAAGAGGCGGATTCATCGACTTGCTATGAAATTCTACCTGAACGGAGATGCACTCTACAAAAGAGATGCAGGATTAGGTCTCCTTAGATGTCTGGACCAAGACCAAGCTCAGCGACTCATGGATGAGATCCATGGTGGAGTATGCGGCCCTCACATGAGCGGACCCCTACTTGTCAAGAAAATTCTCAGAACGGGACATTACTGGCTTACACTCAAAGCTAACTATGATGATCACATCAAGAGGTGCTATCAATGCCAGATTCATGGGAATGCTATCCACGCCCCTCCAAGGGAACTCCACAATATGAGTTCACCATGGCCCTTTTCAATGTGGGGAATGGACGTGATCGGCCCCATCGAGCCCAAAGCCAGTAATGGACATTGATTCATATTCACCATGATCGACTAATTCACCAAATGGGTTGAAGCAGCTTCCTTCCCTAGGGTTACTAAAGAAGTCATCATTGCTTTCATCAGAAACAATGTTGTTTGTTGATATGGACAACCAGAGGTCATTGTGTTAGACAATGCTAAAAACCTCAACAAAAACATGATGGAGGAATTATGCAGAAAATTCCACATCAAACATCTCAACTCTGTTATCTACCGTCCAAAGATGAATGGTGTTGTTGAAGCGGCTAATAAAAACATCAAGAAGATCATGCAAAAAATGTCCGCCAATCACAAAGGATGGCCTAACCTCTTGCCCCTAACTTTATTAGCCTACAGAACTTCAATGCGTGCTTCTACTAGGGCAACCCCCTACTCATTAGTCTATGGGATGGAAGCAGTGCTCCCCATAGAAGTGGAAATGGAATCCCTTAGAGTATTGATGGATGCTCAGTTGGATGTAGACCAATGGGTATAAGACAGGTATCACCAATTGTCTCTAATAGATGAAAGGCGAACCGCGGCTATCTTCCATGGTCAGTTATATTAGCAGAGGATCGCACGATCCTACAACAGAAAAGTCCGACTACGACAATTCAAACAACATGACTTGGTTTTGAAGAAGATCATTGACAACCAAGATCAATCTAAGGGAAAATTCGCTCCTAATTGGGAAGGCCCATTTATTGTCAAAGAAGTATTAACAGGAGGTGCTCTCAGGTTGCAGGAAATGGATGGTAATGAATTTCCGCAGCTTATCAACTCGGACACTATGAAACGGTACTATATCTGAAGTAACCATCAAAACAAACATCCTATTTTTGATCATCCAATCACCAGTCATTCCGGTTTTGAACCCTCTCTCCTTTTTACAAACTCTTCTGCCCTTCAGGGAAACATACACTTCAAGCTAGCAGCCTGGTTTTACTTCATTTCAAACTTTTCACACCTGTTTCTCCTAAAGAAGAGATTAAACTTTTCACACCTGCTTCTCCTGCAGACGAGATTAAACTTTTCACCCCTACTTCTCCTGAAGACGAGATTAAACTTTTCACCACTGCAGTTTATCCTCAAGATAGGATTAAACTTTCTCCATACTTGCAGTTTATCCCCTCTATGGGATTAAACTTTATTCTCCCTGCAGTATAGCCTGCACATGGGATTTACGCTTCTCTTCAACTGCGATTCATCCTGAGGGGCGAACTACGTCGACCTGATCTCCCTGATACTGGGGGGTACGTAGGCAACCATATTTTATATGGCCCGGTCGCAATAAAAAAATAACAAAAAACATTTCTGCCCTTTCTTCATAAAAACAACAAAAAACAACAAAAAAATGCTTCTACACCCATCTGCCTTCCGCATTCAGCGTTGAACCTCATACACCAGGTTCGAACTACGCAGACTTGATCTCCTCTTCAACAGGGGTACGTAGGCATCCATTCATGGTGCAGTCTAACCCCTACCAGAACAAACATACTTGTCACACGGTACTGGGATCAACCTTTAAATTGCCCCACTTCATCGGTTTCAGATCAAAGGGATGGAATTATCCAACCTCTTTTCACAAATAGAAGATTCAAAGGACCATCTCAAATTTGCGATCGTGCCTCGAAGAGCAATACCAACCCATAAGAGATGGAATTAACTAGGCTTCTCACAAATAGAAATCTTGGTGACCATCGTAGTGCGGTTAATCTCGAGAGGAAAGAAACTACCCTCCTCTCCATTTTTCCATCTGAGATACCGGTCCCAAGACACCAAAGATGGTAGGGATTTTCAGTAATCAATGATTCGTTCTGAGAGACCTTACGATGTCTCAATGTCCATCTATCAAGGATAAGTTCATAATGCATCAAGATCAAAGGCCCTAGAGAAACAGGTAAGCATCAAGCAAATATCAAGGCATAACTAAAAGGGAAGTGAATCAAAATATATTTCCCTGCCATACATAATACTGTTTGATATATACATCTGTGTTGTATATGACAAAATGGATAAGCTAGTCTGTGCAGGAAAATACAAAGCTATCTACAGATCTGAATACATGCGAACTATCAGATCTAATATAGCATCCCTCTTTGAAGACGGAGGAAGCACTGCAAGCTCCTACCCAAGGGTATCTACACAAGTTAGAAGATCAGAGGCTAACTGCATGGTGGCATAATGCTCATCAATGTAAGCACTCATGTCGGCCAGACTGACCATCATCTGGGATCTCACTGAAGTGCTATCTGCAATGGCCACATCCCTAGCAGATAAGGCGGCATCCCGCTCAACTATTAATGCATCCCTGGCTGATCTGTACACCCCGCAGGCTGAAAGGAGTATGACATGGCTATCTCATAGGTGAAACAAAATCCATAATGTCTAAATGTGCCAATCGGTCTCAAGTGTGACATGAACCACACATACAGCATAATCGAGCTACCTGTGAACACTCCTGTCGGATAAGTGCAGCAGTATGTAGCCGACCTCAAGGTCTCTACGATAATCATCGGTATAATGGTACGACCCTCCCTGAGAGCTCTCACTGCCATAATGACGCCGATATCCAGCTCATCCATGTACCGCAACATGTATACGTATGACAATACGCATAGAAGCAGTACATCTACTCTGGCTGAACGCCAATGATCCTCCGGTGTGGTGAAATCCCCGGAATGTCAGCATAAACGTCCTCGAGCCAAACTCACAAACAAGAAACGCTGGGATATAACATGGCCGGACGTAATCTCATCCTACCTTACTCTGCGCCTTAATCCTGTGAGAGTCATGAACTGTCTACTCATGTCTCCCATCGCCATGTGCACGCAATACTCATCTAAAGTAGGAATCAACTCACAGGTCCCAAAGCGGAATACCTATCTCGTCGGTGCCAGCTTCTAGCATGCCTCTACAAATCCTCGGAGGAACACGAAACATCGGTAAGGTCATAAGATCTTTGCAAAGAAATCATCTACGATCACCATATGCGATGGTGATATACTATCATAAAATGATCGCATACCAGCTACCACCGCAAATGGTGGGGTATGATTAATACGGCTAACTGTCGAAGAAGACATCTGTATGGGTCATGTCATAAGACCATCCAGGGGTCAATGCTGAATATCTCTGGACATACATACATATGCATAACAATAACATGCATGATACCATAGATGGCAATATGATATAGGGAATGGAAAACTGTGCATACATTCCTAAGTATATCATCATCTAATACATCTCTGTATTGCTAAAATACAGGGAAATGGGGCGAAGCTACCTAACATCTAACAGAGGCCTATCAAAAGATATAGCGAGAATGGGGCGAAGCTACCCAGCAGCTAACAGAGGCCTGTCAAAAGAAATACATCAGAAAAAGTCAATGGTGTCGATGTCCACATCATCGATGTTGTCCATCTGATGTAACTCCTCCTAAGTCACTAGATCTCTATCTACAGGGATGTCAAGCTTGTACAAAGGAGGATCTTTGCCAGAAAAACCATATGGGTCATCTGAGGGACCAGCCAGAGCTGGAAGGATCAAAAGTATCTACCTCTGTAGGATCTCTTCCCAAATGCCGAATAAAAAGATGTGACCGGTCCAACTGCCGCGTCAATATGTCAGTTTATGTCAATGAGTCGGATCTCTAACACAGGCTAGCTAATCCGTCATCATCATGGATTCTGGAACTATATCCCCCATAAACTATGTGGCGCGGGTCTGAGCTCCAATCATACGAGGGATCCACCAATGCTGGAACATCTCCTGAGAACAGGGGCCCTCTGACAATGTAAAGCCATCAATCCCCATCAATGGGATTTCAATGACGGGGGACTGTGAAACAGGCCAATAACGCTTGACAGGAGGCAAGATCAGCATACGAATCTCTCCTGTAGTGCTCCTGATAGCACGCTCTCCTAAATAGAGCTCCCATCATCCATCTATGAAGAGAGGAATCCTGCGGGTGGAAATGATGTACTCTACTCCAGTCGGGTGCCCATCCTCAAAGCCAACTCCCAAATGCTATCCAGAGTAGGGAATCCATGTGATGACATCGGTTGTCAATAACTCCAGCTGTAGGCGACAATGATTGAAACCCTCAGCAACAGGGACCTCTGCCAGTATGGAATGATGCCATCTCCATCCTCGTGGATAGGTATCTAAACCTAACACGCTCACAGGACGCAAACAAAGAAGCCTCTCATAGGCCCAAAACTGCCAACACTAAGGCAAACATCTGCTGTCAGTCAACACTCATAACCCATACATGGGAAAGGACAAGAGAAACACTCACTAGCAGAAATGGGTGGAATCCTAACCACGCCTAAGTCAAGCCCTGCGATCGCATGCGCATTCCCCTGAGGAAGTAGGCAAAGGTGTAGGAACCCCAATCATACTCTCCTATATGGTCCACGTGTTGAGTGGCGCTAATCAAAGCGAAGGACACCATAGAGGAATTATCTGCTATGAAGCAACCCCTAATGATTATCAGGAACAATCACCAAAGAATGCGATCCCTGACTCTCACATCATCGGGTATGGGCTCACTCAATGGCCATTTAAAGATCTACGCTCAAAGGACTGTCTGAGCAGTCCCCGCCTTTGAGCGCTCATGAACTCCCAACAAGGATCTGACGGTAGTAGGGGTGATAACTGTCGTGCAAGGCACCGGCTCCCCTCCAAACTCCATACATGTGATAAACCACCAATCCATCAGCGTCATCATCACCTCGTAGTCCAGCAAATGGAGTGACTGAGTCTGGTGGAACTACCACTTAGACAATTCCCTGAGATAACCCTAGGGACAGCGACCGGGTAGAATGAAGAAGAACCTCCCGAATCCCCAACCATGGACGATCGCCCTATAGTCATCATGCAGGACCTGATATATAGAGTGGATGTTAAACCAGTTCCCTTGAGGCTGTGTGAAGCCGGGAACCTATATCAAATGCAGATCAACATCAGACTCCTTTACTCCTCATCAATAGGAAATAAGGAAGATTAAAGATCTAACTTCATACCTCATTTGCGTGTAGGTATACTGAAGGATGCCTACTCAAGTCACCTAGAAGATTGGGTTCGCCACTTGAATAATTGGCAATTCCCTACGGGAAATACATACAACAGGAGCAGGAACCTCGAACGGTACATCCTCCTCCTCATCTTCGACATTCGGCACCTCAACCCGAATAGGACGTACCATCGCCGCCGCCAAACGACGAGGCTGTCTCACAGAACGGCACCGAGGCTCTTCAAAAGCCCTCCTCTGTACACCAGAAGTGGTCCCGCGGGAACTACTCGGCTGATCTGGATCCATAATATCTGGATAGCAAGTCTCCAAATCACCTCAGAAAGGGTGTGGTAATTTCGTACCTGGAGTCTTTTTCAAAATGCATTCTATGATTACATGCATACATGCATTATTTTAACATACATCTACAGTAGAGTTAAAAATGCATAATTACTCAATGCCTACATTTTGTGAAAAATTTTCCATAGCCCCTTTGTAAATGGGACTATCCACATGCACATAGGCATGACTAGGTGGCCATTCAGTAGCACACCTATACACAGTCATATACATCCTGTATGCATTCATCACATCACAGTAAAAATTTGTAAGTGTAATATAATTACCAGGATTATTTTACTATTCTACCTTCACTCATTTGTCCTCAGATAGGATAAGAAATGAAAGTAAAAGGAAAATTTTTTCACATCATTGTGTTCAGCATGGTTTAATACTAACATTTACTATGTTGAATATTTTTTATCAAGTCATATCAGCATGCATATTCACTACTATGTGTCTAAATGCATTTCATGCGATAAGTCATTTTCCAACGGACAGAAATTGGAAAAAATACATGCATGTGTTACCAAGACAGTGAAGAACGCTTGTACGGTGGCAGAATATGTAGAAAGTTGCCCGAACTCAGCAGATCTGAAGAAGAGCTCTCGGATTTCCTTTGCTGCGCAACTTGAAAATGACTTATAAAAGCTACCAGCCACCTATATATAGGCACGGTGGCCGCAGGTTAACCTACGGCTCCTAGAGGTACACCTGCGGCACCCCTACATGGGTGCCACACCTCCGGCTCGCTCCAGTTAGAGTTGCAAAGGAGGTCTCACAAGCTAAAAAGGCCAAATCAGGAATAAAAATGCTACGCGATGGAGCGGAACAGCCTGAAATCCTGTATTCTCGTCGGTCAGAGTTAAACTCCCGTAGTCTCAATGGTATTCTCCTGGATGCGGGATATACTATACCAATGAGCTCAGCTTTCATAAACCATGCTCGGCAATACCCCACGAAGGTCCGATGCTATCATTTGCTACAACCCTAAACAATCCCCGGCAGGAGTTACAACGCAAAACCACGAAATATCAAACCTCCCCGGCAGGGGGTTACAACGCCGAAGTTATCAAACATCTACGCCTCCCCAGTGGGGGTCACAACGCACATCCTTCAAACATCTACGTCTTCCCGGCGGGGGTTACGACGTAATGCAACCATTGATACACACATCAATGAAGGTCAAGCAGCCTTGACAATGCACCCAGTATGGATTCATCTGGTGATACACACATCAACGGAGGTCAGGCAACCCTGATAACAACAAAACTGTTGGTAGTAACTCCTACAGTATGAGGGAACATGTTAGACACATCCTCAAAATAGACAGCTTTATTCCCACAGATCTCTTCCACACAAGAGGTACCTCTATGGAGTATAAGCCAGTGTCTAAGATTCAAGACTTTGGTGGTAGTCCCAACGTCAACATCCTTGAAGACTTGGATCGCAAGTCCAAGCCATCACTGATTGTCATCCCAGTAGGATTACACGGCAATCATGCATCATGCATTTGCATCATGTTGCTGCATATAGCATCATGTTTATCTTGCTTGCATTTTCAAGTGTCTAGGATTCTTTATCCTATCCATGCCTTGCATTGCATGAATATGATAAAGGGGGCATCTGTAGACACTCAAAATTTTCTGCACTCCTATTCCTAACATTGCAAGAGGGTAGATTTATCTTTTGGAGATAACCCTGAAAGACAACTTACATCCATCTTGGGATACTACCGGAAGTTCACTTTTTAACCCTAACACAAACCGGGAACATCATCTCAAATCCAGAACACACACCGGGAGTGTCATTTCCAATCTCGGAGATAACCCCGAGATATGCAGATCAAAAGACCGGCAACAACACCGGAGAAGACAGTCCTATCTCGGCGATAACACCGCGACGTTCAGTTCTAGTCTGAGAGACAACACTGGGAGTAGCAACCCCATCCTTGGTGATAACCCCAAGGGATGCCATTGTAGTTTCGGCGATAACCCCAGAAATGTTTGTTGCAAACACATGCAATCAGCTTTAATCCAGATGACAGTGAGGCATACAAACAAGCAGTTCAATCTTAGTTGTAACCCTGAGCAACGTCTGCTTTCCACTTAAATCAGCAATAACCTCGGCGAGGATTCAACACGTCATCTTACTGTCTCAACAAGATGATATCACAGCATACCAACAAGTGGTCCAATCTCAGTTGTAACCCTGAGCAACGTCTACTTTAAACTTAGATCGGCGATAACCCCGGCAAGGAGTCACACATCATCTTGTTCCTTCGATAAATGGCACGTCGTCTCAACACTTCATACATACATACATAAAACAATGTCCCACAAGAGCCGAAGATTGACAATCCCGAGTGACTATTACGTGTGGCAGTACTTTGGATAGAATTTGAAGCTTGAAGACCATGGGCATAGACCCCTCTTCCTGACTTCGTACAACCTCTAATTCATGCCATTACGTAACTCTCGACACAAGCGATCCGAAGAAGAACAGATATAATTCATTTGGATGCTCGGATTGAAGTTCTGCAAGTTCGAGCGGACATTATAGTGCATGACTGTACGTACTACGAGACAACAGGACCCGCGAGGCTCGGATCCACCATGACCATTCGTAGGTACAACTACGGCTGCGGTAGGTGTACCTGCGGCAATCTGTCTATATATACAAGCCTTGGGGTCAGCCATTTGAGAGAGAGAGAAGGAAAAAGGCGACGAAGCCCTGTCCATTTTGCTCTGCATACACATCTTTTGAGTGTTTCTTCTTCTTTAAACACTAGTTAGCTCACATATAGCTACTTTTTATACGGTGAGAGCTGAGTGTTTATCCATTTAAAGTCTAAGAAGCCTACTTTGGCAGCCCACTGTAAGCCTTCTTACATTCTATAAAGCATCTTTCTCATATATCACACACTGTTGTACACGTTGATAGTTGTGTGAGTGTGTTTGCCCGAACTTCGGTCTGTAGTTTTCATTTCTATCTATATATATACTAATATATGTATATATTTCATATATATGGACTAACATTATCGAGTTATGCCTCGATTGAGCCTGAACTTGATGCGGAGCATTTATCTTTTTATATATATATATATATATATATATATATATATATATATATATATATATATATATATATATATATATATATATAAATCGTGGTCGACTACATATCGATGAGCCCGGATTTTACATCCTGAGCGTTTAATTTCTTTTATATATATATATATATTTATATATAATTGCTGTCAGGCATATCTGATGAGCCTGGATTTTACATCCGGTGCGTTTACTCGCTTTTATATATATACATATATATAATTGCCGTCGGACATATCTGATGAGCCCGGATTTACATTCGGTGCATTTACTGCTTATATATATATATTTACATTTCTGTCAGGCCTGGAGTCTAGTTCATGGCCTTTTACAACTTTATTTACAATTTGTCTTGCATGGAGTTTACTTTATGGCAGTTGATCGCTTTTACAGCTTTATTTACATTTCTTCCCGCATGGAGTTTACTTCGTGGCTGTTGATCATGTTCATATATATATATATATTTACCGCTTTTATATATTTACATTTCCGATCCCCCATGGAGTTGCTTCGTGGTGGTTGATCCAATCTGTATATATATATTTACATCTTTTATATATATAACTGCTTACTGCTTTCCATACAAATTGCAGTATCATGTGAGCCTAGGAATCATGTTATCATAGGTTCAGTCTACTGAATCTAGATTCGGTTCCCATGATGGACATTTTTAGCTGTAAGCAGCTTGTACATTATTTTATAGTGTCTGAGTTAACTTGGATGGTTTTCATGCCCATAAGGAGTTCGGCACTGCTGTATATTATTTTATCGAGGATGCTTCACATCTCGAAAATAAAAGCAAACAAGCCGAACATTTAATAAAATGGAAGTATGAAAAGGTCTCAATTCCTATTGAGCACAGGGTTTGAAAAACCTCTTTTATAAAACTTCATTGCTATATCTTGGTTAAAATTGATTTTTTTTATAAAATTCAAACCTTGTGTATATAGGTGCGAATGAGGCCTCACACTACTTTCAAATAAATTACACATTGATCCACACACACACACACACATTCATATAATAATTTCTTTGAAGAGTGGTGGTCACCGTGGTAACACGGATGTCGGGGGGTGCCTAACACCTTCCCTTCGCATAATCAAGCCCCCGAACCCTTAATGAATCTCGGTTTCACAGACCCGTTTAGCAGTGTCAAATCACTGAGTCAATGTGCTAACCTTTTCGGTTGCGTTGGTGCAACCAGTTAAATACACCAACTGGTGACTCTTAAAGTCAATCATTGACATTATACATGTCGGACCTTTTTCACTTCTTTTTTCAAACAAATCTCACATTAACATGAGAACACCGAAGAACAAGTAACAAAAATCCCGACGTCGACAACCCATGAATAGTAACTCATAACAGAATAATACCCAAGAAAACAATATTTCATGACGAGTACAAAAGAAATGATATCCGAGATGAGTATAATAGAATATACGAAACTACAAATGGATTTTCACCCGGCATGCGGTAATCCACGTAGACAGATCATTTCCACAATTTAATAAAGAATGAATACAAAGGATCATTCACCATGCATGCGGTAATCCACATAGACAAGTTATTCCAATGAATAATAAAGAATAGAATAATGTAAGAATTCACCGGGCATACGATGTAATCCGCATGCATGTGTTCTTCCAACATAATAATAAAAATGGAACCGTGTCATGTGTAATACGCACGCATGTGATATTCCAATAGAATAATAAAGAATGGAATAACAGAAGAATTTCACCATGTATGCGGTACTTCGCATAGACAGGTTATTCCAACATAATAATAAAGAATGGAATAACAGAAGAATTTCACCAAGTATGTGGTACTTCGCATAGACAGGTAATTCCAACATAATAATAAAGAATGGAATAACAGAAGCTCTCTTCATGAATACGAAAGAAATAATACCCCTTACCTTAGAAAAAAACTGGATACTGGAATAGTGAGGTAGCTGACTTCTTTTCTTTTCTCTCTCTATAATTTCTCTCTATAATAATTGCTCTATAACTTTAGTGAATTGTTGAAAAATAATGAAGGAATGAGCTTCTATTTATAGGAAAATATAGTTTCAATAATTACACATTTTGGGGCTCAAAATATTACAGTATAATACCTTCCCCTTTTTCTTCCTTTTTAATCTTGTCCTGCAAGTATTATCAAACTTGCACCACCTCCCCTAATAGTAAATCATGTGAATCAGTAGTAAATCATATGACTCAATAGTTCTAATCATGTGAAAATACGAATTACAGTATAGTACCTCCATCTATACCTCCATTTTTAACTTATTCATGCAAGTATTATCAATCTTGCACCATCTCCCCTAGTACACACATGTGAACAAATAGTTATAATCATGTGAATCAATAGCAATTAATTGCTCATTCATTCGGTTAATTACCCGATTGGTCAATATAACCTCTAGATATCAATTATTATCGAAATAAATGTCGATTTTCACTAACACTAATAATTCCAACACAATGGAACTATCAATTTCATTTTTAATTGACACGAACTTATTCATCATTAATATTATAATTCACAATATTTAACAACCAGGTCGTTCACAGGAAAGAGGGGGCTTTCCGATAAGGATTTCTCTCTATTAGCGCGCAATTAGATTATCTAACCTCTCCTTGACAGAACTTCTAGACATTGTCAATATTGCAAATAATAATATGAATAACTTTGCCATCTCAATTATTGATTTAATAATATAACATATTATGAAGATGATATTGTGACAATAATTGAATCAATATTATGAGAGATATGATGAATCAATTACTGTAGCAAATTGAGTATAACTGAGTGACTTCTTACGTAAGCATCAATAATCAATACCGTGTGCTACTATGCAACCATGAGTATTACTGTACTTTTACTACCGGGTAGTTCAACAGTTTTAACGGTAACACTTTCGCCGTTATTTTTATAAAATGATAATTCTGTCATTTTCTAACTACGACAATACTTCCGTTGTGGGGTCAATCGATGATTGTGCTGTCGTACGAATATTCCCCGACTAATCGAATATTATATAACAACTTGCATACTTTGCAAAATTTATAAATATTACCCACAACTATAACATTATATCAAATCCACACCATAATATTAAAAAAAATATTTCGAGAAATTTAAATCTTTATTCATAAAATTTGGGGTCTCACAGTAATAGCTTATCAATAATGTGTCCGAGAAACTGCACATGTTTTAACCAAAATTCACATTTTAAGAACTTAGCATACAACTTCTCTTTTCTCAACGTCTCCAACGTCATTCTTAAATTTTCAACATACTCCTCCTTGGTTTTGGAATATACCAATATATCATCAATAAACACCACCACAAATTTGTCTAAGAATGGTTTAAACACCCTGTTCATCAAATCCATAAACACTGCAGGTGCGTTGGTTAAACCAAAAGATATAACCAAAAACTCGTAATGACCATACCGAGTTCTGAACGCTATTTTTGGTACATCATCCGGCCTCACCTTTAACTGATGATAACCACTCCTCAACTCTATTTTCGAGAAATATCTTTCTCCCTTCAACTGATCGAACAGGTCATCAATTCTAGGTAATGGATACTTATTAATAATCGTGATCTTATTCAATTCTTGATAATTAATACAAAGCCGCATCGACCCATCTTTCTTCTTAACAAACAACACCGATGCTCCCCATGGCGACACACCCGGCTGAATATACTTCTTGTCGAGCAATTCTTGCAACTGCACCATCAACTCTTTCATCTCTACCGGGGCCATTCTATATAGTGCCTTAGATATCAGGGTTGTTCCTGGTAGTAAAGCAATCACGAACTTGATTTGTCGATTCGGTGGAAGACCCGACAAATCCTCTGGAAATATGTCTGCAAAATCTCTTATAATCGGTATCTCTTCTAGCTTCGCACTCTTCTTCTGTGTATTGATTATGTAGGCTAGGAATCCTATACATCCTTGTCTCAACAACTTCTTGTCTTGCATCACCGTCAGACAACTTGCTTATCGAGGTGACTTGTTGCCATAGAACACAACCTTTGACGGATTTTAAGGTTAACACATTTCCTTTGGCAATCAATTACTGCTCCGTAATTGAATAACCAATCAATTCCCAGAATAACACCAAATTTACCAAGTCTAATTGGTATTAAGTCTACCATCAACTCGTGACCTTTTATAACCACTCTACAATTCCTATATATGTATCTGACATGAATCACTTTCCTGTTCGCAATCTCTATACTTAAGGGAAATTCTAATTCTTCCTGAGGCAAATCTAAGTTTTGAGCAAATTCATCGGATATAAATGAACAAGTAGCACCCGAATCAAATTGTACATAAGAATTAACACCATTAATTAGAATGATACCTGACACCACATCCTTAGACTATACGACATCCTGCATGGTCATATTAAAAGTCCTCGCAGTAGGTCGGCTTGACTGTGCTGGTCTAGTGATAGTCAATGCACCACCGTTGTTGTTGTTTCTTTTTCCACCACTTGCACTTCCCACTGGCTTCTTAGGGCAATCACGAGACATGTGATCTTTTGAATCGCAGGTAAAGCATGCTCCTTTCTTTGGACTAAAACAGTTCGATGCAATGTGTCCCTCCTGACCACAGTTGAAACACACCCTCTTTCCCTTCAAACATACTCCAACATGGTTCTTTCCACACGTCACACAAGCTTCAAACTTTTTCTTCTGCTGATTTCCCTGCTATCATCCCGCAGTCGAATTCTCACTCCACTTCCTCTTCTGACTGCTACTTCCAACATTACTACCACCCGCCTTATTCTCATTCTCATTTTTCCTCTTCTTCTGTTCTAGATTGTACTTGGTCAATGCATCGCTTCCACCTTCCTTGATTATTTCCTTTTCCAGTATGGCCGTAAATGTATTCAGTTGTTATATAGCCAGGGTTTCAATCCTTCTTCGAACCTTCTTGCTTTGCGTTAATCAGTATTAACTTGGTAACTAGCAAACCTTGCCAATTCGTTAAACTTCGCATCAAATTTTGGCACCGTCATTGTTCCTTACTTCAGCTCTAGAAATTGTACTTCCAACTGATTCTAAGAAGGTAAGTACATTTTGAAAAACATCTCCGTAAATCTATCCCACGCTATCACTGTTAGGTTTGTAATATTCGTATGCGCAATCAAATTGCAAAAATATGCGGAAGCGTGGTAAAATCAAAGTTTAAAAATTATTTACAAACCATAAAACCCGGATCATCCTTTATGCATAATTATTAATTAAACGAAAAGATAAAGAATAAAATCATACCCTTGAAGATCGAGCTTCCTCAGGTACAAGTTCACCTCCAATCCTTTTCGCGTTCAACTTGAATCCACCGGGTTTGGTTCCTTCCTTTGATCAACGTTAGCCACCCATGTGTTTGGCCTCTAGAGGTGATCCACCAAGGAAGAAGAAAATTCAAGAAGAAGGGTGGTTGGCTAAACCCTAGTTTTTCTATCTCTATAGAAAAGGCATACTCCCAACAACTTGGAATTATTACGTACTTTGTTAAAGTCAACAACCCATTACCACCCATAATAAGACTCCTCTTATTTATAGATGTGGACAACCCACCTTAACAATTAAGGAATTGGGTTTTAATTAATTAATTCTTTTAATTAATTAAGCTCCCTAATCTTATTAGGGATAATTAATTAAACTCTTTTAACTAATTTTCCTTCCTAATCCAATTAGGAATAAATGAGAGTACTTATATTAAATTAATTCCTAAACTCTTTTAGGAATTAAAATAATAATAATTGTAATAATATTAATAAGACTCCTCTTATTAATTTATATTTAATATTTCTAAAATATTAAATAATAAATATTAAGCTATTTAATTTATTCTATCACCATAGATTAAATTAAATATACATAACATATTATTACGATTATGCCATTTACTTCTTAAATAATTATTCTTCCTTTTATGGTGTGACCCTTTAGGTTCTCCATATTAAACCCGTTGTGAATAAATCAATTAGAACAATTCTAATCTTATTTAAATAAATAAATTAAACAATTAATTTATTTAAATAATATTTATTCTACAATAGGGATAAGCCTCCCTAGCGATCAACGACTTTCCGGATAATATAGATTTCAACATTAATCATTAAAGAACCTTTGAGTAAATAGTTATCGTATATTCAATCCTTCCACCATACAATGTCCCAATTAAATATAAGACATGGAATTCTTTATCAAGTCTTATTTTATTTAATTATATGTATTTCGACTCTTAAATGCATTAACTCAAATAATGCAAATTAGAAACTCCTTTCTAATTTCATTACGCTTTAACCAAGGACTACTAGGTTTGTCATTTATCGAATCACATAGGACATTTCTCTTCTTTATTAGAAGTGGTAGATTCTTTATTGATCATACATTATCTCCATGTACAATTTATTATACCCAAGCATACCCTTTGATATACCCTAAGGGTCTTAAGGAATAAGTCAAAGTATAACTCATCATACACAAGATACTATGATGATCTCAAGTCCAAGGATTACTTGTACTACTATCACTACTGAGAATTCCTATTGACAGCAAATAAAACTCCATTAGGTATTCCTTAGCGAGCCACGTTCAGTGAACTTATTCTCTAATAAGCACCTACATACTTGCTTTAGTGTCTCCACACAAATGATCATGAGATCAATCATCCTCATCCAATGAAAAAGCAACGTATGTACCAATCTATCCGGATTCACTAATCCCCAATTTAGTAATCCAACGATTGGGAACTATTTTAGTTTTAAGCTTTCTAAGAATTTAGATCTCATTAGAATGATCATCATCATTATTCTAAAAGCATTGCTTAAAACTATGGGTTTATCACATATTATAAAAACAAAGATCATGTAGATAATTAATAGCCTTTAATAAATTAATACTTTTTATTAATAAATGAATAAGATTGTTACAAAGTACATGCTTTATCATCAAACATGATTGGCTTGTGTGCATACTACTTTCAATCTCCCACTTGCACTAAAGCCAATCGTCATGGTATCTCATACTCTTCTTCTCTAAGTGACGATTATCCTGCTGTTGGATAAGCTTTAGTTAATGGATATGTAATGTTGTTCTTGAGAGTCCACTATCTCTATAGTGATTTCCCATCTTTCAATGATTCTAATAATCAAATGAAAGTGCCACAACACATGTTTAGATCCAAGATGAGACTTGGGAACTATTCCTAGTTCTGTAATGAACTTATAATCCAAACAATCAACTTGCAGCTTCATTTATAGCTATATACTTTGTCTTTATCACTAAACCAACAACTCTTTGCTGTTTGGAACCTTTCCAATTCACTGCACCACTATTCAAGATAACGCTTTACCTTAAAGTGGATTTTCTGTCATCTTGGTCTGTCTGAAAAACTTAAGTCTGTTAAGCCCTCTAGTTTTAATTCAGATCCACCATGTATGCTCACATCTTTAGTGCCGGTTAAGAACTTAAGATGTTTTTCACTGTCTTACAGTGATCTTCTCCAGAATATGACCGATCAACATCAGGTCTCGTATATTTCATTGCATACATGATTGTCACTCATGCGATCTCTCTTCTTTGGAGTCTATGGGGACTATTAAGAGAGATACACTCCATGGCTCATCAACATGAGACATCTCTTGGAGTTTGCCATGCTAAACGACTTTAGCATCAAATGAATATATCTCCTTGGGTTAAGTTGAGCATCCTTTTAAATCTATCTATATAGATTTATATCCCCAATTAAGATACTCTTCCCAATCATTCATGGAGGAATGTTTAGACAACTTTATCTTTACTGATTGTAGCATTGGTATGTCATTCCTTATCCGTAGTATATCAACATATAATATTAGGAATGTCAAGACGCTCCCCCATCGACCCTTTTTGTACACACTAGAACTCTTACCTCATCGTATGTAACTCGGATCATCATCTTCTATGATGCATACCTCATCATCATCATCCATGATGAATCCATACCTCCCGGTATCTTGGTACTATTCCGCATTTACGATTCTGGTTGTGGTACAATAGTTCATCTACGTGTTCCTCTTATTTGACTTATAGTGTTTTGTAGTTCTTGAACTCTTCAAGATCTATTATCCTCCCACTAGCCCTTTCAATGATAAACACCTTTATCTTAGAAGGAAGCGTGTTTCGTAACAAAACACCTTTTTGCTAAGTAGGATTATAGAACATATACCCTAAACTTACTTTAGGATGTCCCACAAGTCGACACTTGTCAAATCTTGTCCCAAGCTTATCCTTTGAAACCTTTTCACATAAGTTGGACAACCCCTTATCTTAACATACTTAAGATTAGGAATCCTCCCTATCCATAACTTTTATGGAGTCTTGGGGCCGGATTTTGAGGTTACCTTTTCGTAGATATGCAGCCATTTCTAGGACATTATCCCAGAAGGATACTGGAATGTCAGTAAAATCATTATGGACCGCACCATGTCCAACAAGGTACGATTTTTCATTCAGATACATCAATCAATTATTGTGTATCAGGAGGTGTCCATTATGAGAAAAACCATTTGAGATGATCTAGAAACTTATTGCACAAGTATTTATTCCTTGATCTAATCAAAGAATCTTAATACTTTGTCAATTTGTTTCACTTCTGAATTCTTTGAACCTTTCAAATAATTCATACTTGTATTTCAGCAAATACACACATTCAACTCTTTGAATGATCATCTCCTTTTCTTATACTAATTTGTTCAATATGCAAAATTATTTTCATGTAAGTCAAGTATACAAAATCCATTAAGTAATATTCCCGTTCTATACAAAACATTATTATTATAAATAGAACAACAATTGTTCTTAATTATAATACCAACAATTTTATTGTCCAACAATAAAATAGAAATAATATTTCTAACAAGAACTAGAATACAATAACAACTTATTGACTTAATAGATTTGCCCGTAGGCATTGCTAAACTATAAGTTTCTATGGCTAATGTAGCAACCTTTGTTACATTTCCCGCATATAGGATTACTTATATTTGTTTAGCTTTCTACTTCTGTTTGGTCCCTTCATAAATCTATATTTATGATAACCAAAGTCGGTATCCAATACCCAAGTAGAACCTTGACTTAAAGAAAAATTTATTTCAATCATGAACAAAAGCGTATTATAAACCAAAACTTCACTAAGCTTCTTTGGTTAGCCTCTGCAAGATGCTTCTCGCAATTTCTTTCCAGTGTCCAGGCTTATTGCAGTGGAAGCAAACTCCTTTGCTATCCATATCAGTTTTGTTCTTATTATCCTTTGTTTATGCCTTTTCATTTACCTTCTTTGAATCGTTCTTCTTTTCAGAAGATCCTTTGGCCCCTACCAGTAAGACTTGGTTTTTCTTGGTTGGAAAGTGACTCTCAACATTTTTCAACAAGTTAAGCAAATCAGCAAAGCTGATATCTAGCTTGTTCATATGAAAAATTCACAACAATTGTGAAAGGAGTCCGGGAGTGAGTGCAAGATCAAATCTTGGCTCAACTCTCCATCCATGACAAAAACCGTTGTCTTAATTGATCAATTAAATTGATAATGTTAAGGACTTTTATCTGTACTGTAGTGCCATTGGCCATTCTAGATCGGAAGAGCTCCTTAGATATCTGATATCTATCAGTCCTACTTTCCTCACCATCAACTACTTGATGTGCAGGAATATAGTAGGAGCATCCATAGTTTCATGCTGACGCTGAAGCTCGTTACTCATGGATGCGAGCATGATGCATTGAGCCAACTATGCATCATCTTGCCACTTTCTAAAAATAGCAATGTCTTCCTCAGAGGCATTGTCTGCAACCATTGCAGGGATAGGCGATTATGGATATAAGATAGCTTTTCACTATGAGAACTATTCTCAAATTCCTTAACCAATCCGCTTAATACTATTACGATTAATTTAGCATCTAATATGCTTCGCAGTGATAGTAATTTTAGACATTGTAAAATTCTCAGAAATGAATTTGTAATTAACAACATTTTAACATACATTCTTTTATTAATTACCAAAATAAATTAGGTCTTGTTTTAAATTGGTATCTCCCACTATTTTCTTCAAACTATATTACCTCACTTATATAGTTCTAAGAAAATCTAATTAAAGATTTGCTAGTGAGAATAAGGATCCCATTTCAAATGTATATAGCCTTGTGGTGACACAACAAACTATATATAAATAAATAGGTAGACAACTCTTGTCAATTACATCAACTATGCAACTCCTCAGATTTTGCCTCTTAGATTATTTTGATCAAGTGGTGACACATCCGAATCAAAATTATCCAAGTTAAGTCCGACCTAGCACTCCATATATTCAAAAAGAAAAATATCATCCTTGTGGTGACACAACAAAACAATATTGTTCAATTTTCTTTATAAGCATCAAATGTGATAAATTAACATCTTAAATACTTAATACTTGCCTTGTGGTGACACAACAAACTCATATTAAATATTTAATACTCTATTAATTTTATCATGCTAGAAGGCTGACGCTCGATATTCCAAATATCTTTGAACGCTTAGGACTTAATATAAAAATTGAGGGGTTTGTTATTAATTTGTCTCATCTTGTTTAGCGCATTTTACACATATATATATAAAAATACGCGTCATATTAATGAACATGCTAAGCATGTTTGCATAATATATAATATATATAGTATAAGCACGCACATATAGAATACTATATTCTACCTTGATTGATTATGGACTTTTATTCTAGTTTGGTTCACTAGAGCCACCAAGTGAACCAAAAGGTCAAACCCTAGGGGTGCAAGAATTAATATTTAAATATAACTATTACATTTAAACTCTGGGCTCCATTACAAATCAAGTCTTCAAGCGCTCCTTGTTCCTTTATCTCCAATTCTTCAAAATTAATTCTAACTATTCCTATTACAAAACTATTTAAAATAAATAGAAACCTCGATCGCCAGCCAAGGGAAGTACATAGGAGGAGATAGAATTTACATTAAGAAAAATTAGAGAAGACGAGGTACGCAGAATTCCCATTTAATAAAACCCATACATTCATGCATCCAACTAAAATAAAATCCAATCAGTTGGTCAATAGTCCATAATCAATCCCATTTATTATCATACACATCACCATATGTATCAATAAATAACATTCATCTCATGAATAATAATCATTTAATATATATATTGATATCATTTAATGGGCAAATTTAGTTAGTATAAAATCTAATTTTGAATCAAAATAAACTCCTTTATTTTAATCCAAATTTAAATCAAAATAAAACTATTTTATTTTAATTTATCCAATTTTTAATAAAATAAACTATTTTATTTTAATCAAAACTTTAATCAAAATAAACTCCTTTATTTTAATTAATTATGGAATCCAATTCCATGTAATAAAAAAATCTTTAATTAAAATAAACTCTTTTATTTTAATTAATTATGAATCCAATTCCATGTAAAAAAAATATTAAAGGAAACACTTGATTTTATTTCCTATTCACAAATAAACTCCTTTATTTTGAATAATATGAAATCTTATTTCATATTTAAATAAACTCCTTTATTTAAGGAAATTAGGATTCTCTTTCTTATTCACAAATAAACTCCTTTATTTTGAATAATATGAAATCTTATTTCATATCTAAACAAACTCCTTTATTTAAGGAAAGATGGATTTACTTCCCTATTCACAAATAAACTCCTTTATTTTAGAAAAATAAAATCCAATTTCAACTCTAATTAGTTATCATGGAATCCAATTCCAACTCTAATTAGTTAGCATGAAATTCTAATTTTAAAATTAAAATAACATCTTTATTTTAAAATTAAAATAAACTTTTTATTTTAAAATTAAAATAAACTTTTATTTTAATTATAAAATTATTTTTGGAGAATATATATATATATATATATATATATATATATATATATATTATAACTAAACCGTTATATATATAATATAACTAAACTATTTTAGTAATAATATATATAATTAAACCGTTAGTTATATATATAATATATAGATATTGCAGACTCCAGAGGTTTGTTTTCTCTACCTCACGGAAATAAAGGGTTACCTTGAAAAACCATGGATCACAACCACGTGGTAACCTTGTTGCCTTGGTCACCGAATTGTTTTTTTTTTTTAAAAAACTTGTTAACAGGTTCTGGCTTGATTTTCATAAAGCATACCACTGTTCTGCCTCCTTTTTTTTTTATTTATTTAATTCGCATGATCCAAATGAAAGCAACATTGAGATGGTTGCCATGTGACTCACGGATATTCACGTTTTTTTTTATTTATTTTTTTTATTTATTAAATTTTATACAATAAAATTATGCCCAATTAAATTGTTCTAAACACATATCAATATACATATCAAATTAAAATAATTAATAATTCGCATAAAGGTTTGGCTCTGATGCCACTGTTAGGTTTGTAATATTCGTATGCGCAATCAAATTGCAAAAATATGCGGAAGCGTGGTAAAATCAAAGTTTAAAAATTATTTACAAACCATAAAACCCGGATCATCCTTTATGCATAATTATTAATTAAACGAAAAGATAAAGAATAAAATCATACCCTTGAAGATCGAGCTTCCTCAGGTACAAGTTCACCTCCAATCCTTTTCGCGTTCAACTTGAATCCACCGGGTTTGGTTCCTTCCTTTGATCAACGTTAGCCACCCATGTGTTTGGCCTCTAGAGGTGATCCACCAAGGAAGAAGAAAATTCAAGAAGAAGGGTGGTTGGCTAAACCCTAGTTTTTTCTATCTCTATAGAAAAGGCATACTCCCAACAACTTGGAATTATTACGTACTTTGTTAAAGTCAACAACCCATTACCACCCATAATAAGACTCCTCTTATTTATAGATGTGGACAACCCACCTTAACAATTAAGGAATTGGGTTTTAATTAATTAATTCTTTTAATTAATTAAGCTCCCTAATCTTATTAGGGATAATTAATTAAACTCCTTTAACTAATTTTCCTTCCTAATCCAATTAGGAATAAATGAGAGTACTTATATTAAATTAATTCCTAAACTCTTTTAGGAATTAAAATAATAATAATTGTAATAATATTAATAAGACTCTCTTATTAATTTATATTTAATATTTCTAAAATATTAAATAATAAATATTAAGCTATTTAATTTATTCTATCACCATAGATTAAATTAAATATACATAACATATTATTACGATTATGCCATTTACTTCTTAAATAATTATTCTTCCTTTTATGGTGTGACCCTTTAGGTTCTCCATATTAAACCCAGGTTGTGAATAAATCAATTAGAACAATTCTAATCTTATTTAAATAAATAAATTAAACAATTAATTTATTTAAATAATATTTATTCTACAATAGGATAAGCCTCCCTAATGATCAACGACTTTCCGGATAATATAGATTTCAACATTAATCATTAAAGAACCTTTGAGTAAATAGTTACCGTGACATACAATTCAATCCTTCCACCATACAATGTCCCAATTAAATATAAGACATGGAATTACCGTCAAGTCTTATTTTATTTAATTATATGTATTTCACTCTTAAATGCACAACTCCAAATAATGCAAATTAGAAACTCCTTTCTAATTTCATTCTCATTGCCAAGGACTACTTGGTTGTCATTTATCGAATCACATAGGACATTTCTCTTCTTTATTAGAAGTGGTAGATTCTTTATCGATCATACATTATCTCCATGTACAATTTATTATACCCAAGCATACCTTTTGATATACCCTAAGGGTCTTAAGGAATAAGTCAAAGTATAACTCATCATACACAAGATACTATGATGATCTCAAGTCCAAGGATTACTTGTACTACTATCACTACAGAAATTCCTATTGACAGCAAATAAAACTCCATTAGGTATTCCTTAGCGAGCCAATGCTCAAAGGAACTTATTCTCTAATAAGCACCTACATACTTGCTTTAGTGTCTCCACACAAATGATCATGAGATCAATCATCCTCATCCAATGAAAAAGCAACGTATGTACCAATCTATCCGGATTCACTAATCCCCAATTTAGTAATCCAACGATTGGGAACTATTTTAGTTTTAAGCTTTCTAAGAATTTAGATCTCATTAGAATGATCATCATCATTATTCTAAAAGCATTGCTTAAAACTATGGGTTTATCACATATTATAAAACAGCATCATGTAGATAATTAATAGCCTTTAATAAATTAATACTTTTTATTAATAAATGAATAAGATTGTTACAAAGTACATGCTTTATCATCAAACATGATTGGCTTGTGTGCATACTACTTTCAATCACTCCTTGTCCTCCACAAACTTTATTTTCCTGCAACCAGTAGCTAGCTTCAAACTTCAGCATGAACGTTGAGAACGCAGTCTTCTGATCTTTGTTAACTCTAGCAACGTCGAAAACCTTCTCCATTTCCATGATCCATGTTTGGGCTTCCACTGGATTCATAGACCCTTAAAACTCTGGCAGTCCAACTTCTTTGAATTCCTTAAAGGTCATGACTTGAACTTGTGGTTGATTCGCAAGTGCACCCATCAACAGAGCTACCAACTACTGAACCGGATTATCGTTGGCCTCGTTGTTATTATTAGTAGACCCTTCAGCAGGTTCTTGTTGACGTGGTTGTCTTCTTCTAGGAGGCATTTTCTGTTAAAATATACGCTTATTAGTTCATCACTCAACTTCTTGGGTATTTGAAGTTTAACTTAAAAATTCCAAGATTAAAGCTATAACACATAACATTTCAAATATACTTTGATATTTTATTCATTCATAACATTTTAAAACATACTAAAAATAGCATAACCGCTATAAACATCCACTTTCCTGAACTAAACAAGTTTCAGGATTACATACTCATACTATCCCTTTATGTATCTCAAAATAAGGGATTCACAGTTTATTTATTCACATAATTAACCACATATTATTATCACTCTTATTCTATATAGGCATATTAAGACGTCGTAAGGCTTCTCGACGTTCTTCCTCCATGATACGATAAGTCGTTCTATGATCCATCACAAAACACGGCGAATCTTTAAACTGAGGTGGATAATAAAAGACTCGATCCTGGGCCCTATCAATCGCAGAATTAAAAGTGTAATCCATCTCGTTCATCTTGGCCTTCTTCATATGGACCTTAGCCTCAGCACGGTCTATACGTTGAGTCGCCTTCATCCAAGCATCCTCTGCTCTGGCACGCTTAGCTGATTCCTCTTTGAAGTCATCTTTTAATTTCTCCATATTAGTCTTCATCTTCTCGTTTACCACCAAAAGATCCTCATGTTGACCCTTGGTATGAACTAGGTCCCACTCTGTGTTTCCAAGGCATGAGTCGAGTTCTTGAATCTCCGCATCCTTCTGCTCCATCGAAGTATGATGCATCTCAACCAACTCCTTCAGCTCCTTAACTTTGTCCTGTAATTCTATGTTACGGTCGTACAGAGTGTCATACATCTCAACTGATATGGACTTTGGTGGAAACTCCTCAAGATCCTCTTCCTCATCATCCTCCTCTATCTCCTCAGAACTATCCTCCTCGGGATCGGTCACAGGCTTATCCTCCTGGATCAACTGTTCCCGCACAACATGAATATCCCGGGGTTCATCATCTCTAGGTATCTGAGGTATCACTTCCCTAGCTGGACTGGATCCTCCTTCGTTAGACACCCTGACAACAAAATATTTTATGTTTTACTTAACATTTTTGATACTCGCGAGCACATAAGTTATTAACACATAGCACATACTGTCTTTTATAATTTAACTCCAATGGATACCTTAATCCATTCCTTAAAACTCGATAAGAGTTGGACACCTCTATGTTTTCTGTTTCCTTAAAGGTTACTTCCTAAGGTTTTCCCACCTAAGGTTCATAACCTAAAGCTTTGATACCAACCTGTGACACCCCCAAATCTGGGTACTCCATTCCCACAGAATTTGGTGCTCACTATCCAAAACCATTATATCTATCTACCCATCATAAAGGATAAAGACATAATTTAAATAACTTAAATAATAATCTTTCCCATTAAAGGGTTACATCTTCTCAAAAACAATCCTAGGTAATCTAACCTTAAATTTATTACATCAGTTTGCGAAATACATTATAAAATAAAACAAGTCTAGTAACATAAAACATTTAAATAAATTTCTCATAAGTCTTCAACACTTGGACATTTTTTCCTTTCCTTTGCTAGTAGATGGCTCATCAACTTTCTCCACTTTTGCTACAGTGTTAATTGTAAGAGTGAGAAACTAATTGCTCACTGATATAGAAAGTAGTAATAATAACATCATGAGAATGAACAATGAATGCTGAACAATAATGAACTTGTTCTACGAATCAAAAATAGAAAACAAGTTCGAACTTTAATATCTGAGGGTCTTAAGACCATAAACTATATCTCTGGTATTTAGGTATTATTACCTCAATCTTAACAGTCATTAGACTATACAGACCCTTCTCAACGTACTTAGGGGGATCAGCCCTTTGTACCATGTATTGTGCACAAATATCTAAACGTTACACGTACAAAATTTCCTATGTTAGGGTTCTTCGTCTCAGCTTAAATTTAGAATTTCTGTTCTAAAGAAAGTTTAGCTCGGAACTAACTTATTAGTGTTTCTAGAACTTTAGAACACTATTCAATTATAGATTAATTCAATCAATAAAGGTTCGCTTACTACTTGAAGGTTTAATACAACAATAAAGATTTTAACAAGGTTATCAAAGTCAAAGGTCGAATATCAACAATGTATAATTGAATAAACCTGATATACATGCAAAGTACTATATTCAAAGAATTAGAATAATCTCACTTGAAACAATGTATTAGAACAGTATATGCCTCGAATAATAATAAGGAAAGTGAAACTCGCACGATGTAATGAATTAGGTTACAATAGCTTATTCCATTGTACATAAGGATATAGTCAATAGTCTTGCTCAATAAAAGTTTAGGAACTTGCATTCATTAATAAAAGAATGAAGTTAGAACGCTTGCTCAATTGTAAAGAGGTAAGGTTTAGAAACTTGCCTTGTATGTAAGCTACACAAGTATAATATTTGCCAATTACCCTACATATATCATTGAAATCGCAACAACAATTAGTTGTATGAATATTAGCTTTAGGGGTTTAAACCATCATTTAGGTCATAACCCTAACTTAGCACCCAACCATGTTGGTTAACATCCTTAACGCCTCTGAAATCACACATTGATCAACATAAACCTTATCGTTTATCTACAACTTTTGAAAACATCTCATTTGGTTTCATTTCCTAACTTATTTAAATAATTATTTAAAATCTTTACACTTTGCATTACAAACACATTACAATCTGTTATTATAATTTATATTATGTTTTAAACATCATTAATATGCATGCTTAACCAACACAAGTCCATAAATCATAACCTCGCAAATAAAGTGTAAGTCATTTGTTTGGGATCGAGGGTACCACAGCCAAATTGGCTTGCCATCCTTACCTTAAGATTTGCCAAGAAATTGCTGCAGCACAAATGTAAATCGCAATGCAGCACTACTGCTATAAAGCAATCACCCAATTCAACCTAAACACTACACAATTCATTAAACTAATCATCTAAAACTCTGTAATAACATATTTAAGCATGTTATACACCATTCTATATACAAAAACATCATATATATTCAAGTTTATGGGATCAAAACCCTAATTTTTCCAAATTTCATCATTTTTGCATATTTAGCGAATTCTATCGCCACGAATTTGTTTCTTAACCAATTAACATGATTCAAACTATGTTGCTTTTATTTCTTAACAAACTAACATAATCCATCAACAAATTACAGATTATTACAAGTACTGATCACGAAAGTTTTTACTTTCTAAGCCATATCCAACAACACAAACACTGATATATAAAACCTTCTACTACAACCCAATTCCATGCCTTTAATCATCAAATAACACTTACATATAATAAATAATAGATTATAAACCCTACATACACACACACACACACAGATATATATATATATATATATATATATATATCAAACACAATTGTCAATAGAAATTTCAAAAACAAGGGTTAACATTAAAGTAGGTTATACATTGTTCCTTTGATTGTTGGCTAGTAAAAGATGATAGAAATCCTTTCCAAACCCTTCTTCTCCAACCCTCAATATCACAGTGTTTTTTCCTCTCTTCCTCCAAGCTCTCTCTCTCAAAACTCTGTTATTTTTGGCCTGAGGAAAAAAAACGCGAAGTATGAAATAACCCAACTGATAATCGTGGTTATCAGTAAAAAAAATCTAATGGGCGTACGTTAAAATAAGCCAAAGGCCACAAGGCCTTGTTTGGCTACCCCCTAACCCCCAAAATAGATTATTTTAATAATCTTTATATTATATAGTTTCATGTCACACCATTAAATTAATTTAAGTAACTCATACTTAATATTATAATAATTATAATTCCCATTGTAACATACTTAATAAATCTTTACATATCTAATTTAGTTAATAAATTATATCAAAACAACATTTTATTTAATTTAATTTTCTTAAATATTAAACAATTGATTTAATTTAATTATTTCCTTAAATTAAATTCTTCAGATAAAATTATCATTACTCAATTTAATTAACATTAATCAATTTAGTTACTAAATTAATTTACCACAATTCATCAATTATTTAGTTTCCTCAATAAATAAATTATTTAAAATATTATTTAATTCAATAAATATTTAAATTAAATTATAAATTTCTCGATCGTTACATTTCCTCATGCAACATAGCTAAGGAAATTTGGGACACTCTAGTGGTGAGCCATGAAGGAACATCCAAGGTTCGAGAAGTTAAACTAAGCACGCTCATGCACGATTATGAAATGTTCAAGCTTGAGAAAGATGAAACCATAAAAATGGAACAAGCAAGGTTCCTTGTTCTTCTAAACTATTTAAAACTACTTGACAAATCCATTCCACATAGTGAGATTAACCGTAAGTTACTTCAGGCTATGCCCAAGAGGTTTGCTTCTAAAATTACCACTCTTCAAGATTCCTCTATTATTTCTACTATGGATACACTAACTCTTTTTGGTGAACTTGAGGAATATGAACATCAGTTAAAGAGATATGATGATGAGGAGGAAACTCCTCAAAGAAAGGTTTTAGCTCTTCATGCAAGAAATGAAGAAGAGCTTGATGATGATTCGGATGAAGAGATAGCCATGATGTCAAGGAGACTCAAAGGACTACTACAAAGGAAGAATAAACGAAAAAATACCTTCAACTCAAATAAAGCCAAAGGAAAGAAAACAAAGGAGACATGTTTTGAATGTGGACGTCCAGGGCACTTCAAGAAGGGCTGCTTTCAACTAAAGAACAAAGGAAAAATAGGCTTCAAGGATAATAAAAGAAACAAGGCACTTATCACTTGGAGTGATGAAGAAGAGTGCGAAGTTGAGGTCAATGTTAAGGATGAAATAGCTTAAGTATGCTTCATGGGAATAGAAGGTCAATCAAACGAGGTATTTAATTTTGAGTTTAATTCTTTAAAACAAGAAAATGAAAAATTAAAAGAAAAGAATGCATATTTGAAAGACTTGGTAAATACATTAATGAGTGAGGTTGATTCTTTAATAGATGAAAAGAGAGATATTGAAAAGGAATCTACATGTAAAGAAGAAAATATTTTGATTGCTAAGATTGATTATTTAGATAATTATAACAAAATACTTTTTAATAAGGTAAATTATTTGAATAATGAAGTCCAAAAGTTAACTAATGAACTAAAAATGTGAGATGTGTGTATTGATGCATTTAGTGATAAATCTTTTGTTAAAACATTTCCTAATAATGAACTTCAAAAAGAAATAGATTCATTAAAAATATCTCTTGCTAAATTCGTTCAAGGTGAAGAAAATTTAAATATCATATTGGGTAAACAAAGACCTAGTTTTGGAATACAGGAATTGGTTATACGTCTATGCATAAAAAGGGTGATATAAAAATGCTAAAATCAAAATCACATTTTAGATTAAATTATTGCTCTCCTTTCACAACGTGTAAAAATTGTGGTATTAAAGGTCACTTGGACATAAACTGTTTTAAGAAAAATAAGATTAAAAAGGTATGGGGTAAAAAATGATGATTTACGTGCAACTAACATTAAAGGACCCAAAAACATGTGGGTACCAAAAGGATGAATTATTTTTTCTTGACAGGTATGTCTCAAGGCAAAGGTTCCATCTTAAAAATGGATTCTTGATAGTGGATGCTCTTATCACATGATTGGTGATAAATCAAAGTTCGTGGAGCTAAAAGTCAAGAAGAAAAATGGTACAGTTACATTTGGAGATAATCGAACCTATAAAATAATTGGAAAAGGTAAAATAGAAAATGGTAAGGTCAATATTGATAATGTACTTCTAGTGAGTGGACTTGAATTTCATCTTATAAGTATTAGTCAATTAATGGATAATGGTCATCAAGTTAGTTTTGAAAAAGAAAAATGCACTATTTCACATGGTACTAAAAATATTACTCTAGTTGCACAAAGAGAAGGAAATATATATACTATTGATTTTAAGCAACATGATGAAGAACTATGTCTTGCATATGTACAAGATGAAGCTAATTTATGGCATAAGAGGATGGGACATGTTCACATGGATTTAATCAAGAAATTATCGTCAAAGAATCTTGTCAAAGGATTGCCAAAAATAAAGTATAAAAAGAAGTGAATATGTGTTCCTTGTCAACTCGGGAAACAAGTAAGAACATCATTTACGGCAAAGAACATGGTATCAACTTCTTCTCCTTTTCAACTACTTCATCTTGATCTATTTGGACCAGAAAGATATGCTAGTATAAATGGTAAGTTTTATGCATTTGTAATAGTAGATGATTTCTCTAGATATACATGGGTATTATTTTTTAGAACTAAAGATAAAGCATTTAAATAATTTGAGAAATTATTAAGAAATTTGGAAACAAAATATATTCCCAAACTTGTAAAGATAAGAAGTGATCATGGTACTGAATTTCAAAAAAATTTATAATATTTTGTGATCAAAAAGAAATTAGTCATGAATTTTCAGCCCCAAGAACCCCTCAACAAAAGGGAGTAGTGGAAAGAAAGAATAGAACATTACAAGAAATAGATAGAACTTTGTTACAAGAAAGTAAACTTCCTAAAAGGTTTTGGGCTGAAGCTGTAAACACATCTTGTTATGTTTTGAATAGAGTACTTATTCGTCCAATCATTTTGAAGACTCCTTATGAACTCTTAAATAACAAGATTCTTAATATAAGTTATTTCAATGTTTTTGGATCTAAATGTTTCATTTTAAATACTAGTGATAACTTGGGAAAATTTGATGCTAAATCTTATGAAGGAATTTTCATTGGTTATTCATAAAATAATAAAGCATATCGTGTATTTAATATTAACAAGCTATGTGTTGAAGAATCTATTCATATTACATTTAATGAGACTCACAATGATCTTCCAAAAGAAAGAGATGAGGATGCAGGAAATTTGGAGATCTCAATGAATCCAGCAAACCAGAAAAGTCTATTCAACAAGTTGAATGAACGAATTCAACAAGCTGAATTGGAAAACTCGCAAGGAGTGGAACAAGGAACAACACAAGAACTTGAGGTAGATTTCCCTCAATAAGAAGAGGTAATACATGATGTACAAATGCCAAAGACTGCGAGATATCTCAAGAATTATCCACCAGAAAACATCATTGGAGATATATACAAAGGAATCACTACAAGGAGAGGATTGCAAAATCAATGTGTATTTTCTGCATTCCTATGACAAGTTGAGCCTAAGAATGCTAAAGAAGTTATTTTAGATGAAAGTTGGCTAATGGTGGTGCAAGAGGAACTTCAGCGATTTGAACGATGCCAAGTTTGAGAACTTATTCCCCCTCCTAAAGATGTTTCTATCATTGGAACAAAGTGGGTATTGAAGAATAAGCTTGATGAGAATGGCACAATCACTCGTAACAAAGCAAGGCTAGTAGCTCATGGATACAATCAACAAGAAGGGATCAATTACAAAGAAACTTATGCCCCAATTGCAAGACTAGAGTCTATCCGAATCTTGTTAGCATTTGCTTATTATAAGAAATTCAAGCTATATCAGATGGATGTAAAGAGCGCCTTCCTCAATGGATACATCAATGAAGAGGCATATATAAAACAACCTCCTATATTTGAACATGAGAGGTATCCAAACCATGTCTACAAGTTAAAGAAAGCTCTCTATGGGCTAAAGCAAGCTCCAAGGGTTTGGTACGAAAGGTTGAGTAAGTATTTACTTTCAAATGGTTTTATTAGAGGAAAAATTAATTCTACATTATTTATTAAGCATGAAAATAAAGATATTATTATTGTACAAATATATGTAGATGATATAATTTTTGGTGCTACTAACGATTTTCTTTGTGAGTGGTTTTCCAAGTGTATGCATAAGGAGTTCGATATGAGTTTAATGGGAGAACTTAATTACTTTTTGGGACTCCAAATCAAGCAAAAAAAAGAAGGTATCTATATCCATTAAACCAAATATACGAAAGAGCTACTTAAAAGGTTTGGTTTTGAGGGATCAAATTCAAAGGCTACACCAATGAGCACTTTAATAAAGCTTACGTCTGATGAAAAAGGTATAAATGTGGAAGTAACTAAATATTGAGGTATGATTGAATGTCTATTATATTTAAATGCATCTAGACCAGATATTATGTATAATGTATGTTTGTGTGCACATTTTCAAGCAAAACCTAAGGAATCCCACTTATAAGCTGTTAAAAGGATTTTTAAATATTTAAGTGGTATTATCAATTTGGGATTATTTTATCCAATTTGCAATCATTTTGAACTAATGGGCTATTCATGTGACGCCCCCAAAATAGGAATACATCACCCATTCTGAGTCGCCAGATATCACTCTATAAAAATCAAATACAAACTTCATTTATATTAATCGTTGAATTGTCGTATGTAGTACAATACAATAGATAAGCTGTGAGTTTCAATACAAAATCTATGTAACTCTCATGGTGCCTCGACCACCACACCTTACAAAGGTACTTTACATAAAAGTATAATCAAAAACTGTTTTAGAAATTAAAATCTTTGGAAAGTGTTCAAGGAAACCTTCATACATGGGAGGCCATGCGTCTAGGTTATGATAGATATCATATATCCACAGAATTATCCTTGGTTGACCCAATAGACCCCAAAGGAAAATGAGAAGATTACTATCATCTTTTATCTAATGGTGAGTCTTCTCTTGACAGATAACTATCTCCACTATCTCCAAGTGAAAATTATATTTTAAATAAACTCCAAGATCATATAAATAGTGCTCGTAGATATACTCAGCAAGTGGATGTGCATAACCCTGTCTTATGATAACACGAGATTTTATGTCACTAGACATTTTGTATGATAGTGACAAAACACCCTTCCAAAGTTGGTTTCACCTCACCCTATTCGGTTCACCAAAATTAAATATCAAATGACATATACAATACAACACACTTATCTAAAGTTCTCAATAAAATTATTTCCATACTATTTAGGGAGAACGTCAACAGCTATAGACCACCGTTCTATTTCCCTGTTATTCCCGCTCGACCCAGCTACACTCTTATTACCTGAAAGGAATTGTGAAGCAAAAGGGTGAGCACAACTAGCCCAGTAAAGAATATCATAACTAAAGATAATTTAATTATCAATAGCTTTCGTCAATAATAAATCAGAGATTTAGAACATATGGTAGATGATAAAACTTTTCAACCATAGTTGCAGTGGAACGAGCAATCCATTGAAAGAGTCAAATAGACCGTCAGATCTATTATCTTCTCTATGTTAAAAGTCCACCAATAATGTTTTATCCCTGTAATATCAATAAAAAATACATGTCCACAATCATATGAATAACTCATAATCATAATTGTGATTCTGAATTCCTTTTTCGCACCCAGGACGAAGATAATTTTCATCACCTATCTTCACCTGAAACATCAAAAATCATGGTTATACCAAATCACAATTCCTACTCATAATCATACTAATAAATTCATCTTTGCACTACGGCCAAAGATATACAACTGTTAAACCAATAATGCTGAGACTCAGCTTAATAAATAATCCACAACATCGAATCACCCCTCCACTACGGCCAAGGATATTCGTTAATATCACATCCATAAATTATCCATGCACTACGGCCAAGGATATTCACTATTATCACATCCATGAATTAATATTTCATTGTTGAAACTCAGCTCAATAATTAATCCACATCATCGAATCATCCCTGCACTACAGGCCAAGGATATTCTTTAGTATCACGACCACAAATTATCCATGCACTACGTGCCAAAGATAATCGTGTTTTCATCAACGATCCTGATCATGCCATAAAATAATTCATCTTTGCACCCTTGGCCGAAGAGAATCCATAGCCATAATCATTCCAAAAATTGTCCACCAATGCACTACGGGCTAATGAGGACTTTTCCACATCATTTGTAACATTACGGTCATGATTATACCCAATAATCCCTGGTCATAATCACACCAAGTCCATCTATGCACTACAGGCCACAGATGACTTTCAACAAAATATAAACATGAGGATGATGGCAATAATATAAGAATTCAATAAAACAAGTTCAAGAATTAGTTTATCCAGGAACTAATAACGTCCAAATTGTCAACATGATACTTCTTTGTAAACTAAAATTCAAGAATGCTTAGAAGAATATTTCCATGAAAAGATACTGGATGAAGCGCAAATATCAAGGATATTCCACTAATTTCATGGAGTATAGAAGCTAAAACTTTAACCAACTAAGTATAATAGAATATATGAAACTGCAAATGGATTTTCGCCGCCATGCGATAATCCACTTAGACAGATCATTTCCACAATTTAATAAGGAATGAATACAAAGGATCATTCACCATGCATGTGATAATCCACATGATGTGAGTTATCCCAATGTAATAATAAATAATGTAATAACGTAAGAAATCACCATGCATGCGATAGATCGCACCGAAGCGAGTTATTCTCAATGAATAATAAATAATAGAATAACAACGAAATCACCGGTATACTGAGAATTGGCAGACATCTGAGTTATTCCAATGAATAATAAAGAATGGAATAACAACAAACACCACCGGTATACTACTAGAATCCACAGATACAACTTATTCCAACAGTAATAATAAAGAATGGAATAACATAAGGATTTCACCAAGTATAGGGTATGTCTGCGTATCACAAAGTTATGTATAGGGTATGTCACAGATACAAAGTTATTCTAATGTAATAATAAAGAATGGAATAACATAAGGATTTCACCAAGTATAGGGTATGCCGCGTATATAGGTTATGTATAGGGTATGCCGCGTATACAAGTTATTCCAAAAGAATAATAAAGACGGAATAATATAAGGATTTCACCAAGTATAGGGTATGCCGCGTATACAGGTTATGTATAGGGTATGCCGCGTATACAGGTTATTCCAACAGAATAAATAAGAATGGAATAACATAAGTTATCTTCATGAATAAGAAAGAATAACACCCCTTACAGGTATAACAAATAATATCCCATACCTTAGAAGAAGTTGGATACTGGAGTAGTGAAGTAGTGAAGTAGCAGAATACTCTTCTTCTTTCTCTCTATAGATTTTCTCTCTATAGCTTCTATCTATAATTTCTCTCTATAATTTCTCTCTCAAGAGTTTTTGTGAATTCGTAAGAAATAATGAAGGAATGAGCTTCTATTTATAGAAGAATGGATTGAATAGTAACTAATTCATGAACGGTCCAGATCGATTTACTTTTAAACGGACGATCCATATTAAAACTTAAAGCAACGGTCCATACTGATTCACTATTAAAACTTTTAAACCAGCGATCCATATTGATTCACTATTATAACTTTTCCACCAGCGGTCCATATTGATTTATTATTATAACTTTCCACCAGCGGTCCATATTGATTAACTATTTTAACTTCAACCAACGGTCTGAAAAATTAGCATATCTCCTCATGGAATAATATTGTACCCAAATACCCGAATGCACAATACTAGAGTAAATAGTAACCAGGTGAATAGTAACTCGTGAATAGTAACTCGTGAATAGTAACTCATGAATAGTAACTTGTGAATAGTAACTCGTGAATAGTAAATCATGAATTGTAACTCATGAATAGTAACTCATGAATAGTACTTCGACACGAAAAGTGTTCCGAATACTCGATTGATCAATATAACCTCCAGACATCAATTATTATCGAAATAAATGTCAATTTCTACTAACATAAATAATCCCAACACAATGAAACTATCAAATTTATCTTTAATCAACACGAACTTATCCATCATTAATATCATAAATCACAATATTTAACAATCAGGTTGTTCCCAGGAAAGAGGGGGCTTTCCGATAAGGATTTTTCCCTATTGGCGCGCAATTAGATTATCTAACCTCTCCTTGACAGAACTTCTAGACATGGTAAATATTGCAATTTAATAATATGAATAACTTTGTCGTCTCAATTATTGATTTAATAATATATCATATTATGCAAATGATACTGTGACAATAATCGAATCAATAAAATGAGAGATATGATGCAGCAATTACTGTAGCAATAATTGAGTATAATTGAGTGACTTATCACGTAAGCATCAATAATCAATACCGTGTGCTACTATGCAATCACGCGTATTACTGTACTTTTACTACTGGGTAGTTCAATAGTTTTAACAGTAACACCTCCGCCGTTATTTTATAAAAAGATAATTCTGTCATTTTCTTACTACGATAATACTTCCATTGTGGGGTCCACCAATGATTGTGTCGTCGTACGCATATTACCCGACAAAAAGAATATTTTATAACAACTTGTATACTTTGCAAAATTTTCAAATATAACCCTTAACTTTAAACTTTTATCAATTTAACTATTTACCAAAATAGAAAAATTGAATACTTTTATTTCATAAAATTCGGGGTCTCACAATTCAGATGCTAAATATGATGGATGTCAAATTGATAGAAAAAGTACGAGTGAGGTTTGCACATTTTTAGGTCACAGTCTTGCGACGTGGCATAGCAAAAAGCAAACTTCAGTTGCTTTATCAACCACTTAGGGTGAATTTCTAGCTACAGGGAGTTGCTGCTCTCAAATATTATGGTTAAAACAAACCCTATGTGACTTTGATGTTTTATGTGATAGTGTGCCTATTTACTGTGATAATTCTAGCACTATTGACATATCAAAAAAATTCTATTTTGCATTCATGCACAAAACCTATAGAGGTTAGGCATCATTTTCTAAGGGATAATGTTTCAAAAGGTTTAATTAAATTAATTTTTATTCCAATAGAAAAATAATTGGCTGTTATTTTTACCAAACCCTTAAGTGAAGAAAGGTTTTACATGCTAAGAAAAGGACTTAGAATGTGCATGATATAAATAATGATTACATACTAAAATATCTCATGCATAAAATATTTCAAATCTATAATATATATGCATGTTATTATTTTAAATACGTTTGGTTGATATACATTATCTGTTCATAACCGACGGCTATGGGAGACGTATCTGTTTGGCACAATTCACGATAGATATAATTATAATTTTTAAAATTTAAAAAGACAAGAGCAGAAGATTTTCTACTTTCTCAAGGAGTCTGTTCGGCATCCAACACTACTCTATTAAACACTGACTTCACTCTTTTCTCACACATCTCAGAATTTTTTTCTCATCGTTACTGAGTGCTCTAATTTCTGCAACAAAAATGAAGACTCGTGCCAACAAACTATCATCTGGTATTACCATTAAAGAAGGAAAAAAGCCACGATCCTCTTATACTGTGAGATCGCCGAAGAAGTCTAAATGACAGACTTGTCAGGCATCTGTGCATGTTTCATCCGACGATGCTACTCTGTCCGATGGGTCTGATTCTAGTTTTTCCAGATTTTTGATCGACGTATTTAGGCTTTGCATATTCAGCTCAGTTTGATTATGTTTCTTTTCATGTTCTTCAAGTTTCTTTTCTGAAGCTTTAATAAATCTTTCCATGGTTTCTTCCAAACTTGACTTCCTCTCTGATTGTTGTGTCTGATTTTGAAACCTGGATGTGTTTTGTTGTCTTGGCGCTTGAGCTGCAGCTTGGTTGTTACTCCATGAAAACCCCGGATGATATTTCCAACCTAGATTATATACATTTTGATTCGGATAGGGTTGGGTAGACCGACTGTAGCTCCCCAGAAACTATGTTGATTCAGCATTTATGGCACATTGATCCGTAGTATAGCCCCCAGCACAAATTTCACAAACCATCGCTACCTGCTGTGCGGATGGAGGACGCCATAATTCCATTTTCTTAGACATTGCGGCCACTTGTGCTTGTAATGCTGTCATCGCGTCTACGTCATACATTCTTGTAGTTTTCGGAGGATTAGACCTAGTCATGGGCTACTGATAGTTGTTGGTGGCCATTGTCTCTAACAACTGATATGCCTCGTCAAACCTCTTCGACATGATTGCTCCTCTTGCTACTGCATCTATACTACCCCTCGTGGACGCTTGCAAACCATCACAAAATATCCCTAACTGCATCCATTACGGAATTCCATGGTGAGGACACTTACGGAGCACATCCTTAAATCTTTCCCACGCCTCATATAACGATTCTGAATCAAATTGTGCAAAGGTATGAATAGCGTTCCGTAGTTTTGCCGACTTCGCTGGTGGGAAAAACTTAACTAGAAATTTTTGAGCTAAGTCGTCCCAGGTGGTGATTGAACCAGGAGGCTGAGAGTGTAGCCAACTTCGCGCTTTGTCTTTCAAGGTAAACAGGAATATCCTCAACCTTGTAGCATCTTCCGATACATTATTGAATTTGAAGGTGTCGCAAACTTCCAAGAAACTTAAGATATGTTCATTCAGATCATCTAACGAACTACCCCCAAACAGACATTGATTCTGAAGCATTTGAATTATTGCTGGTTTAATCTCAAAACTGTTAGCATTGATTGTCGGCCTCCTAATACTCGACTGTATATCCGTGACATTCAGCATGGCATAGTCCCGAAGTGATTTCTGATCGTTCCCTGCCATGTTCACTGGAATTTCTTTTTCTGCAAGTTATTCTTCCTCGGGTGATACTGCACTAGTCGATTGCACTTTTCGGAACTTCCTTTCAATCTCGTCTGTATAAGGAAAAAGTTCCTTTCTCGCCCTTGATCTAGTGTGCATACACCCGCAAAGAATTCCTATAAAGACAAGAAGAAAAGTAAGTAACATTTAAATTAAGATCGAATTGATTATAACTAATATGGAATTAATATTAACAAAGAATTCCCCGGCAACGGCGCCAAAAACTTGTTGGTTGATTTCACAATCAAAGCTAAGGTGCAAGTATACACAGTCAACAAGTAATATAGTGATAAAATAGATTGTCGATCCCACAGAGAATTCTAATTAATAAACTCCAACTACTACTACTATATCAATTCAATTTTATTTAAACAACCAATAATTGTGATTTTCAGATTTAAGAAAATTAAATTAAACAAAGCAAATAAATTATTCTAAAAGAAAATAAATAAACAAACTAGGATTTGATCGAATTCAAATAAACAAGGATTCAGACTCCAATATCCCCAATTATGAATTATAAATCAATTATTCAATTATCCCAATTATTTTGTCTACTGAATTGTTAACAGGAATTCTCAAATGCCAAAAGCCCTTTCTTAAGTGATCATTTGCCTTCTATTTAATCCAAGTTAATTTTACTATATCTCTATGCAAAACAATTGAATTAAACTCGCTACAATCCCAATTCCTTATGTGTTACATGCGGCAAATAGATATTCTCATTCTATTTACAAACCTAATTATTCACTGTGCAAATAACTAAGTCATATGTCACCATGCCCAGTTCTAACCCTAGAATTCCTTTCCCAATTCCTTCTAGAGTAACAAGGTAATTATTGGCCAGATAATTGATCAATAAGCACAAAGCAAGATGAACAATTCACTTCAACATAAATAATTGGAATAAATCAAATAATCAATTCATAATTATAAAAGGTTCCATTGGAATATTAATAAAAGAAATTAGTTCATAATGAAAATTAAAACCAACAATAATTGATAAATCATCCTTAATGAATTACACAAAATTAAAAGAATAAAGAAGAAGAAGAAAAACTCCAAGTCCAAAAAGCCCTCAATAATCTCCTCTTGCTTCTTGATTAATCTTCAAAATTGTGTAGAATCCCATCCCAATTCAATAAAAATAGTTCTTATATACTTCACTTGTCCAACTCTAGCAATCCAAATCCAATTAGGCTTCAAAAGAATTCTCCAATTGAGTGGTCAATCAAAAAGTTAACACCAGTCAAACAGTAAAACACGCATCCCTGACCAATGCCGGTAGGGCCCAGTAGCCGGTCTTTGGGATTAGATCGTGAGACAAATATCCCGTGAATGTCATGCATGAAAAATTACTATTGTGCCCTTTTTAGCCAAAATGCTCCCAAACGTCCCAAAACTCCCAAATCTGCAAATCAAAACATAAACACAGTAAAAATGATACTAAAAGACTCGAGAATACACAAATCTAAGCTCAAGTATACCCGATTCATGTGTATATTACCCAATCATCAAATACCCCCAAACTTAAATCGTTGTGTGTCCTCAAGCAACAGAACACAACCAACATAAAACAATATAAAACTAAAAACCATGCAAATGCAGACTAACTAAATGATCTTAAATCCAGCAAACTCATAGCTCACGTATATCCATAGGCCTCAGAAAAATCACAAAAACATGCTAATACCTCATGATAAAGCAAATCAATAATATCCCAACAATCATTGAATCTAAATCTGTTATTACTAATATTGTGAGTGTGTGTTCAACAACCATGCTAACCAATGAACAGCAAAATATGAAAGATAATAAAGTTCTTAATAGGCATCATACAGTTTCAACTCAAGAACTTATCAAATAAACTAGATTCAACTGAAAGTAAACAATCACCAAAATCCAGGGGTCAACATGGAGTACTTATGCTTGTTTTTGCTAGACGGGGGTAATTTTGCACTTTTCCCGCTTTATTATATATATATATACCCTTTTTTTTGTAAATATTTTTTTCTCATGACTATGCATTATTTTATTCCCTTAGGCTTTTCAATGCTACCTTAACGAGCTTTCGACCAACGACTCCCAAGTCATTAAGACCTTAGGGCGCTAGGTGTAGAGACAATGCCCTCGGACTTACTTAATCAAGTAACAAAGGCCACAAAACTAGACAAGCATGCCACGGTTTTTTTTTTCAAAGCTTATACACTCCAAATATTTTTCCCCCAAACTTGAGTTCATATCTAAATTCAATCTTCACTAGCTTTTTAACTTGCTCCTTCATTTCACTAGCATTCATCCTTTAGGACTCTATTATCTATCCATTTAAACTATCATAGCCAACATGGTCATTTTGCAAAATGTTCTATCCTTAAAATATCAGTGTCAAACAGATAGAGATATAAATCATGTCAAGAAAATCATATCACTGACTTAACAATCTTTACTAGACTTGTTCATGCAATTCTAATTTCATCATTGGCCCCCAAATATACGCACTATCAAAAGCTAGAATTAACATGCAATCCTAAATGCAACATTTATAATAATCAAAACATTCACAAACTATTAACAATCACAGTCTACTCATGCAAATAAAAATAAACTAAATAAACTACCCCCAAACTTATCTAGAGTAATGTCCTCATGCGAAAGATAAAACAATTTAAAACAGAAGACTTCCCTGACGTGCTTATGCCTCGGGTGGAGCATCATCATCCTCACTCATCTCTAGATTTGAAGGGGGAAAGACTAGTAGGATCAAAGGTAAGGGAACCCGACCGAGACCGACACTGAAATATAAAGGCGTCCATAGCAATTTGGGCTATAAACTGATCAACCAAGTACTTGTAAATCACATCTTGACGTTCCGAGAGGCGGACATTTTGGGCTTCCAAATTGTAAAACCATCCGTTAACTTCTCGTTGGACTACTTCGGGAACCACACCACGATAAACTGCGGATGAAGGACTATAAGTAGGTGGAGCCTGAGGTGGTGGAGCTTGAGAAGGTTCAGCTTGGGGAATTTTGAGTACATGGTTGGGGATGAGGCATGAAAATGGCAATTATATCGATTAGGTGCATGTACTATTAAAAATCTACATTGTGAAAGCAACACGTACAATTCGCCCAAAAGTTGTGTCATGCAAAGCAACATGCTCCAGTGTATGCATCAAGACAGTGTAAATCTTCCTATACTAGCAATGAATATGTGCACAATAGATTGGTAATATTGCGTTATCAAGATGGTCCATAAATAATGCGCATGTAGGATTGATATGTTTGAATTTGAACACGATCATTGAATTAGGCAATTTATCAAACACCTAAGAGGCAACTGATAACGTGCTTACAACCACCACTAATTCCCTATGCATTCATGTCATTCCTTTAGCATTCAATAACCACGCATGTATGATTACTCCAAACAACAGTGAATTATCTATGTGCTCTATTGGATATTCAAGATCAGAAGAATAAAAAAAAAATTGATTCACAATAGTTTGAATGTAATTCTAGTCATACCTTTGATACCTTTGAGGAATTGGGAGGAGTAGAATTTTGGCACACAATGATCACACAAACAATAATGAAGAAGTAATAGAGGCGTGGTAGATGTGTGAAAGAAGTAATCTCAAAATTTCAATTACCTTGTGGGAGTGATAGAGGCGTGTAGGAGAATGGGAGGAGATGTGCTAATTAAAAAGGAAAAAGAATGGTAACCGTTCAGCAGTTGTAATGCATGTAGGAGTCTGAGTTGAACTCACAGCCATGAGGGCACTTGAATTGATCAAATGCTGTCGTCATACGCCAGTATATAATGGTCGGGTGATACGCCTTAGCGTCGGGGCGCTGTGTTTACACTCTTCTATAGCACCGTATTTGTAGATCGTGGTCTCGACGATGCTCAGTAGCCAAGCGCCTATTTGGGTTGTGTTTGAATATAGCGCCTGAAGTATTGGGTTGTGTGTTGAATATAGCGCCAGGGCGCTGTGTATCAGGGAATGACATGCAGGGCTAGCGCCGGGGCGCTTCACTTGCTTGTATTCTGAGCGCCGGGGCGCTTACACTATGGTTCTTCACCACTTTGGTTCATTCCAAGTAAGGTCCTGCACACATGGGGACTTGGTCAATTAATCTTACAAACATGTTTACTAGCAATACTAACGAACTACTTCAGGAAATCATATGAAACTAAGTTGAAAAATAATAAAAAAATATACAAAAATAAAAACTAAATAGGTTGCCTCCCAATTAGCGCTTGGTTTATATTCATCAGCCCGACTTTGTTGCTGTGTTCAGTCGGTTACTGGGTCGGAAAGATTCATGACCCTTAATTGACGTTCGATGGGTCCACTCCAGTAATGTTTGAGTTGTTGACCGTTAACCTTGAATGTGCACTGTGAATTTGGTTTCTCGATCTCGATGGTACCATATGGTGCAACAGACACAACTTTAAAAGGTCCTGACCAACGAGATTTCAGTTTCCCAGGAAATAAACGTAATCTTGAGTTGAAAAGCAAAACTTGTTGGCCCGGTTCAAATGTTCGTTCAAGAATTTTCCTATCATGCCAAGCTTTGACTTTCTCTTTGTAAAGTTTTGCGTTTTTATAGGCGTTGAATCGGAATTCATCCATCTCGTTTAACTACAGTAACCTTTTCTCACTAGGCGCTTATAAATCGAAATTGAGCTTCCGTATGGCCCAGTGTGCACTATGTTCTAGCTCGACCAGGAGGTGACACGCCTTTTTGTATACCATTTGATAAGGTAACATGCTGATCCGATTCTTGTATGTTGTATGATATGCCCATAGAGCATCGTCAAGACGCAAAGGCCAATCTTTTCATGACGAATTGACCACCTTTTCTAGAATTCGCTTGACCTCCCTATTCGAGACTTCTGCTTGACCATTAGTTTGCGGATGATATGCTGCTGCAATTTTATGATGAACCCCATACTTCACCAGCAATTTTGTGAACTGCTTATTACAGAAATGCGTTCCCTCATCACTTATTATCGACCTCGGAGTCCCAAATCGTGTGAAGATGTTTTTCTTTAAGAATCGGAGAACAACGTTGGCATCATTTGTGGGTAAAGCTGCAGCTTCTACCCATTTGGAAACATAATCAATCACCAACAGAATGTACTGATTATTAAAAGATGATGGGAAAGGTCCCATAAAATCGATTCCCCATACGTCAAACAGTTCTACCTCCAAAATAGAGTTGAGTGGCATTTCATTTCGCTTGGAGATATTACCTACGCATTGGCATCGATCACACTTTAGCACAATGAGATACGCATCCTTGAATAAAGAAGGCCAGTAAAATCCTGATTGTAACACCTTGGCCACAGTTCGATCACCAGAATAATGGCCTCCATAATCTGATGAGTGGCAATGACCCAATATGCTGTCCATCTCTTCATATGGCACACAACGTCTAATCATTTGATCCGCGCAAGCCTTAAATAGGAATGGTTCATCCCAATAGTACTGCTTCACGTCGTGGAGGAATTTCTTTCATTGTTGTGAGTTCAAATCCGGTGGTAATACCTTAGCAACCACGTAGTTCACATAATAAGCGTACCAAGGTAGTGTTGTGGTTACTCGAAGAAGTTGTTCGTCCGAAAATTTCTCGTTAATCATTGCATTGTCTTTCCTCTGTACCTCAGCATTTTCCAACCGCGAAAGATGATCCGCCACTTGATTTTTTGTACCTTTTCTATCCCGGATCTCCAAATCAAACTCTTGCAGCAGTAACACCCACCGTATTAACCTCGGTTTAGCATCTTTCTTCTCAGTCAGATATTTGATGGCAGAATGATCTGTATAGATAATTACCTTGGTCCCAATGAGATATGCTCTGAATTTGTCGAAGGCAAACACCACTGCAAGTAGTTCTTTTTCGATTGTTGTGTAGTTCAACTGAGCATCTGTCAACGTCTTGCTGGAGTAGTAGATTTTGTGAAAAATCTTGTCGTGACGTTGTCCCAATACTGCTCCCACTGTGTAGTCACTGGCGTCGCACATCAATTCGAACGGTAAAGACCAATTGGGTGCCACAATGATTGGAGCAGAAACCAACTTCTTCTTTAATACCTCGAATGCCTCGATACTTGACTGATCCATTTTGAAAGGCACGTCTTTCTCCAACAGGGAACATGATGGTTTTGAAATTTTTGAAAAATCTTTAATAAAGCGTCTGTAGAAACCCGCATGTCCCAAGAAGCTCTGGATTCCCTTCACAGATGATGGAGGAGGTAATTTCTCAATAGTCTCAATCTTTGCTTTATCTACCTCTAACCCTGCCGCAGAAACCTTATGCCCTAGAATAATTCCTTCTTTCACCATAAAGTGACATTTTTCCCAATTAAGAACCAAATTAGTCTCCACGCATCGTTTCAACACTAAAATTAGATTTTTCAAACACAGATCAAAGCTATGACCGAACACAAAAAAATCATCTATAAATACCTCCAAATTTTTCTCGACCATATCGAAGAAAATCGCCATCATGCACTGTTGAAAGGTTATCGGTGCATTGTATAAACCAAAAGACATACGCCGAAATGCAAACGTACCATATGGGCATGTGAACGTCGTTTTCTCTTGATCCTCCAGTGCTATGGCAATTTGATTATACCCAGAATAACCATCCAAGAGATAATAGAACTGATGTCCCGCTAGCCTATCCAACATCTGATCAATGAATGGCAAGGGAAAGTGATCCTTGCGTGTGGCTTTATTTAGCTTGCGGTAGTCCATGCATACTCTCTATCCTATAACTGTTCGAGTAGGGATGAGCTCATTAGCTTCATTCTTCACCACTGTCATACCCCCTTTCTTTGGTACGCATTGTACAGGACTCACCCATGAACTATCTGAGATTGGGAAAATAATGCCAGCATCCAACCACTTGATAATCTCCTTTTTCACCACATCCTTCATAATGGGGTTTAGCCTTCTTTGCATCTCAATGGTTGGTTTTTCCCCTTCTTCCATTAGAATCTTATGCATACAGAATGATGGGCTAATACCTCGAATGTGTGCTATAGTCCACCCAATTGTTGTTTTGAACTCACCCAGAACCAGTAGCAGTTTCTCCTTTTGCATGTCAGTTAACTCTGTCGAAACAATAACTGGTAGGGTATCATCTTTTCCCAAATAAGCATACTGCAGATGAGATGGTAGTGGCTTTAATTCCAGCACCGGTGGCTCTTCTATTGAGGGTTTAAACTTTTTACCTTCCGCTTCGGGCCTCTCTATAATGTTGAAAGATTGAGTGCTTTTCCGAAAGACTGATGGTATGTCTAGCCATTTGAAATATTCAATATCCTCTTCAATGCCACATTCGTCTCTCCCGAGCAAAATGGATTCAAGTGGGTCCTCCGAATAATTTGTACTGAATTTGTGATTCACCAATTCCTCCATGATATCAACCCGCATACATTCACCTTTTTCTTTTGGGTAAGACATTAACTTGAAAACGTTAAAGGTGACCTGTTGATCTTCAACTCGCATTTCCAATTCACCTTTTTGAACATCAATCAATGTTCTGCCTGTTGCCAAAAATGGTCGCCCAAGAATGATCGGGATTTCACTGTCCACTTCACAATCCAAGATAAAGAAATCCGCAGGGAAGATGAATTTATCCACTTTTACTAACACATCTTCAATAATACCTCGTGGATATGTAACCGATCTATCCGCTAACTGCAAATTGATATTCGTTGGGCGTGGAGCCTGAAGTCTGAACTGGCTGTAGATGGATAATAGCATTAGATTTATACTGGCCCCCAAATCACATAATGCGCGACCCAAAAACTGATTTCCAATCTCACACGGTATATTAAAGCTACCTGGATCCTTGAGCTTCGGTGGTAACTTATTCTGAATGATAGCGCTGCATTCTTCAGTCAATGCTATTGTCTCAAATTCACCCAATTTCCTCTTCCTTGACAAAACCTCATTCATAAACTTAGCGTAACTCGGCATTTGTTCCAAGGCTTCGGCAAAGGGGATGTTGATATGCAACTTTTTGAAAATATCCAAAAATCGTGAAAACTGCTTATCCAACTTAGCTTTCTGGAATCTCTGCGGATACGATATGGGAGGCATTGTGCTGGTTGGTTCCGAATTTTTCTGCTGTAAGGTCTTATCTTGATGCTTTTCGGTATCCACCACTTCCTCTGTTTCAATTGATGCCTTATCCTTCATTTCCCTATCCGTGACTACCTCTTGTAATTCTTTTCCACTTCATAGAGTTACCGCCTTACAATACTCATTTCTGCCCGGGTTTTTCTCTGTATCGCTAGGAAGTGTTCCAAGTGGTCGGTTATTCAATGCTTGTGCTATTTGTCCCATTTGATTTTCCAGATTCTTGATCGACGCATTTAGGCTTTGCATATTCAGCTCGGTTTGATTATGTTTATTTCATGTTCTTCGAGTTTCTTTTCCGAAGCTTTAATAAATCTTTCCATGGTTTCTTCCAAACTTGACTTCCTCTCTGATTGTTGTGTCTGATTTTGAAACTCGGATGTGTTTTGTTGTCTTGGCGCTTGAGCTGCAGCTTGGTTGTTACTCCATGAAAACCCCGGATGATTTTTCCAACCTGAATTATATATATTTTGATTCGGATAGGGTTGGGTAGATCGACTGTAGCTCCCTACAAACTGTGTTGATTCAGCATTTATGGCACATTGATCCATAGTATGACCCCCAGCACAAATTTCATAAACCATCGCTACCTGCTGTGTGGATGGAGGACGCCATAATTCCATTTGCTTAGACATTGCAGCCACTTGTGCTTGTAATGCTGTCATCGCGTCTACGTCATACTTTCCTGTAGTTTTCGGAGGATTAGACCTAGTCATGGGCCACTGATAGTTGTTGGTGGCCATTGTCTCTAACAACTGATATGCCTCGTCAAAACTCTTTGACATGATTGCTCCTCCTGCTGCTGCATCTATACTAGCCCTCGTGGACGCTTGCAAACCATCACAAAATATCTCTAACTTCATCCACTACGGAATTCCATGGTGAGGACACTTACAGAGCATATCATTAAACCTTTACCACACCTCATATAACGATTCTAAATCAAATTGTGCAAAGGTATGAATAGCGTTCCGTAGTTTTGCCGACTTCACTGGTGGGAAAAACTTAGCTAGAAATTTTTGAGCTAAGTCGTCCTAGGTGGTGATTGAACCAAGAGGCTGAGAGTGTAGCCAACTTCGCGCTTTGTCTTTCAAGGAAAACGGGAACATCCTCAACCTTATAGCATCTTCCGATACATTATTGAATTTGAAGGTGTCGTAAACTTCCAAGAAACATAAGATATGCTCATTCGGATCATCTAACGAACTACACCCAAACAGACATTGATTCTGAAGCATTTGAATTATTACTAGTTTAATCTCAAAACTGTTAGCATTGATTGTTGGCCTCCTAATACTCGACTGTATATTCGTGACATTCGGTATGGCATAGTCCCGAAGTGATTTCTGATCATTCCCTGTCATGTTCACTGCAATTTCTTTTTCTGTCAGTTTTTCTTCCTCGGGTGATACTGCACTAGTCGATTACACTTTTCAAAACTTTCTTTCAATCTCGTCTATATAAGGAAAAAGTTACTTTCTCGCCCTTGATCTAGTGTGCATACACCCGCAAAGAATTCCTGTAAAGACAAGAAGAAAAATAAGTAACGTTTAAATTAAGACCGAATTGATTATAACTAATATGGAATTAATATTAACAAAGAATTCCCCGGCAACGGCCCCAAAAAGTTGTTGGTTGATTTGACAATCAAAGCTAACGTGCAAGTATACACAGTCAACAAGTAATATAGTGATAAAATAGAGTGTCGATCCCACGGAGAATTCTAATTAATAAACTCCAACTACTAGTACTATATCAATTCAATTTTATTTAAATAACCAATAATTGTGATTTTTAGATTTAAGAAAACTAAATTAAACAAAGCAAATAAATTATTCTAAAAGAAAATAAATAAACAAACTAGGATTTGATCGAATTCAGATAAACAAGGATTAAGACTCCAATATCTCCAATTATGAATTATAAATTAATTATTCAATTATCCCAATTATTATGTCTACTGGATTGTTAACAGGAATTCTCAAATGCCAAAAACCCTTTCTCAAGTGATCATTTGCCTTCTATTTAATCCAAGTTAATTTTGCTATATCTCTATGCAAAACAATTGAATTAAACTCGCTACAATCCCAATTCCTTGTGTTAATGCGGCAAATAGATATTCTCATTCTATTTACAAACCTAATTATTCACTGTGCGAATAACTAAGTCACATGTCACCATGCCTAGTTCTAACCCTAGAATTCCTTTCCCAATTCCTTCTAGAGTAACAAGGTAATTATTGGCCAGATAATTAATCAATAAGCACAAAGCAAGATGAACAATTCACTTCAACATAAATAATTAGAATAAATCAAATAATCAATTCATAATTATAAAAGGTTCCATTGGAATCTTAATAAAAGAAATTAGTTCATAACGAAAATTAAAACCAACAATAATTGATAAATCATCCTTAATGAATTACACAAAATTAAAAGAATAAAGAAGAAAAAGAAAAATTCCAAGTCCAAAAAGCACTCAATAATCTCCTCTTGCTTCTTGATTAATCTTCAAAATTGTGTAGAATCCCATCCTAATCCAATAAAAATAGTTCTTATATACTTCACTTGTCCAACTCTAGCAATCCAAATCCAATTAGGCTTCAAAAGAATTCTCCAATTGAGTGGTCAATCAAAAAGTCAACACCGGTCCAAACAATCAAACACGCGTCCACGACGATGCCGGTAGGGGCCCGGCACCCGGTATTTGGGATTAGGCCCGTGAGACAAGATTCCCCGTATTGTCATGCAAAAAATTATTATTGTGCCTTTTTTAGCCCAAATGCTCCCAAACGTCCCAAAATTACCAAATCTGCAAATCAAAACATAAACACAGTAAAAATGATACTAAAAGACTCGAGAATACACAAATCTAAGCTCAAGTATACCCGATTCATATGTATATTACCCAATCATCAATTAACCATAAGCATATCTGAATGAAACAACTCTAAGTAGAGTTAAGAAAAACTTGCCTGTTTCGTTGATTACCGTTATGCAATTTATATCGCTTTATCCGAAGACCTAATATTAGTAATATAGATCTCCAATATTAGAATAATATCATCACAATATAATACTATTATATGTATATATACACACACATATAATAACCTAAACACATAACACATTATCCTATCAGTCCATACAACACATAAGACATAGCATCAAGTCAAACTATTTCAGTCTGAGTTGAAACTGACACAATTAATTCTATCATCCCGACGGTCTAGTCGGACAAATATCGAGTTTAAGTTCAATTAAACTCTGCCTAAACACTTAACACTTAACTTAGATAATTTTATTATTAGTCAAAATAATTTTCATAAGCTTGTAAAAAATTTCAGATAATTATTACCATTTATCTTGATTTTTCAATCATTTATATCGTATTTATATAAATTAAATACCACATTATTCCCTTATCATTAATATTTATTTAATATTAAATATTAATGAAATACATGTCATAATATTATAATATATAAAAGTATTTTTAATACTTTAATTTCTCATTTATATGATTTTTAAACCTTTAAATCCATTATCGATAATTGCTATTAATTTTAAAATATTAATAGTTTTATGATGAAAATATCAAAAGTTATATTTTATAACTTAGAATTTTTTAACACTTAAATCATTTTAAAGCATTATTTCTATTTTTCCATAATTTATTTAATATATTCATTAAATAAATTAATTAACATTAATAATAAATTATTAATGAAATTTATCACAAAATATCAAAAGTTATTAAAATAACTTAAAATATTTTTTAACACCATAATATAATTTTTCATGTATTAAAATCATTTTAAATAATTTATTTAATATTATAATTAAATAAATTAAATATTTTTGAAATATACTCAAAATAATTAAAAACTAATTTTCGGACTTTAAAATAATTTTTCATAATTTATTATATAATTTTAATAATTAAAAATCATTTTTTTCTATTTATTAATTAAAATAAATAATTTTAGAAATAAACTGTCACTAAAAGGGCCCTATAGTGACAAAACCGTCACTATAGGTGTTCTTGAGCATTTTTCAGATTTCATGTCAGACTACCGAGTGCTTACTTTGGCCTAAATTAAATCAGTGTTCTTGTTGCTTTCTAGGCATCTAATGGTGTTAAGATTGTAGTACTGATGTAGTACTACAACCACAAATGGAATTCATGGTCATTAATCAACATACCAGAGAGTTATTAACCCTCAAAGATCTTGTCAGGAGCTGTTCTTCATTTCTGGGTTACCAAGAAATGAAGAACAGTTCGGATATGCTACTTTCGATCTTCATATCATTCATTCTAGGTTTGATTTGTGTGATCTAATGGTTTATTTGTGTAGATAACATGACAGGGTACATTTATATAGCATCAGACCATCATAACAAGAACTAAATCACAAGATTCAAGCCAGTCAAACCTTGTCAGAAATACGGTCTTGAAGGTTTCTGGGTTTTCTAGAAATTTGGCAAAACAGACGGTAAATGCTACTTTGACCAGAAATATCTTTGATCCTGTTATGGATCTAAGTGTTCTAAAGACTTTTATGTGTAGTACACATACTAGTCTACAATATCAACACAACAACATAGACTAAACACCGGCCTACACGTGAAAGATCCGAAGCACGTAAAAGCTTGTCGACAATTACAGGGCAATTAAAATTGCCCAGATTTCGATTTCGCTGTGATCGGTCAACTGACTTTGACCACTCATAACTTGTAATCTACATATGATATGAACTGGTTTCCAGTTCTAGATCACAAACAACATGGCACACTACAGATCTATAACTTCAAACACCATAAATATTTAACACACAAGAATCTAAGAGCCCTAACATTGGCTTGTCAGACAACAAAATTAGGGTTCTAAGTTAGTTTAAAAAATTGATTTTCTGACTTCTAGATGTTATGGATCCTTGATGTTATATCTTCGATCACTAAATAACATCTCTTAACACAACTTTAACCAACAAACAACAACATTTAACATACAACACCCATATTTCCAAATTTAGGGTTTTTTTATACCTTTTATGCTTTGATCTAGATTTCTGATCTTTAAATCCTGTTCTTAGCTTGGTATGAACTGACCATGGCTCAACTTTTCACTCCCTCTCACACTAGATTTTGAAATTGTAGAGAGAGAAGGGACTTGGATAGAATAAGAAGTAAAGTAAGATTTTCTTTACTTTAAATCATTGATTTTGTATACAATATATGTAATGTTGCAGGGTGGCATACCAAATCTGATATGTAAAGATTTTTAAGGCACGTGGTAATATCTAGCTTGATGACTCACAAGATTTCAAGAAATCTTTTGCTTAATTTTTAAGAAAAAGGGTATTTCGTCATTTCGCACCCACTAAGGGTATTTTTGTCTTTTCCCCTATAATTTGAAGGGTAATTTGGACATTTCTCAATTATTCCATATCTTATTACACTTAGGCATTCAAACTTAACTTTTGAATATCCAAATTAGGGTTTTGAATATCCGAAACTAAATTTAGGGTTTTCGATCCGATCGTTAGGGTTTCAAACAATTCGTTATAGTTTTCTAACTTAATAAAAATATGTTTAACATAACTTTAGGGTTTGCTAAAATTACAACTTATCCGATAAATCCTTGATCCTTATATCACAATTGTATGCATAAAATCTCTGATTAGGGTTTAATAATTGAACGTTGACGTTCTCATTATAATTTTAGGGTTTGTCACCTATGTATCTGATCAAAATTTGATCCTTATCCACAAATTATACACATAAAAATTTACTGTTCACATATATGATCACATATACCAACTTGTATACACTTAGATACTTAACCCTGATAATTCTTCACAAGAATTTTAAATCCACCAAAATCTTATACCTCATTACCAGACTATCACTTACAGTCTACCAAATTATTCATGTCTTGACCAAAAATTTTGAAATCCTTAAAATTTCATCACAAAACTGTCAATTCCATACACTTATTTTCTATCTAGGTCCTAATATTGAAACTTAAATCAATCAATTATGATTTTAAAATTTTTTTAAATTCTCGGGTTGTCACATGTTCCTGGCTTTCTAATGCTCATACTAGTCACTGATTCACTTAATATTTTCGTGGCTAAGGAGAGAGAAAAGTTTGGTTGAGTGTAAGGATGCAAATGAGCTTAGTTTGGTGACTTTCCTTCTCTTTGATCTATATATAAACTGATGAAATGCGTATGGCTGATCATGTGATCAGTTATTGGCTGATTAAAGTTGATTTCTAGACCACTAGACTAATTAGGGTTGGTCACCAACAACAAGTAGGGTTAGATCTACACTCCGCCTCATTAAAATATTCAAAAGGGTAGTTTAGTTATTTGACTTATAAAGTTAATGGCAACTTGGTAACTTCCCACAACCCTTAGGTTTAACCCTAAGAATACACAAATTTATATTCTAGGCTTTTCTAATTAAGTTTTAAAAATAGAAAATTAAGATTTCTAAGTTATAATTAGAATTTTCTAATTACATTAAAATTTCCTAATCACATTCAAGCTTGCTAATTAAGGTTAGTATTTCCTTAATTAAAATTGCTAATTTAGCAATTAGGTTCCATAATTATACATTAGGGTTTCCATATGAATAATTAGGGTTTAATAATCAATTAGGGTTATCCCTAATTAAATAAATAACATAAAAACCTTAACACTAATCTTCAAGCTTAGGGTTTTAATATTCCGAATTAGGGTTACGGATTCCTTGAACTGAAACTAGGGCTTCCAGAACCAGTGCTAGGGTTTCTTACCAGTCGATAGGGTTTCCTAACTGAACGTCGAGGCTCTTAATATATTATTAAGGTTTGTGACTGATATAATTTATCTAGTCAACCCTAGACCCTTAACCACATACTATACACATATATGACCATATACACAGAACATATACACTGATACTCTTAACACTGTAAACCTTCACCAAAAGTTTTTAAATTCTCAAGATTCATTCCCAAAAATGTCAAATACATACACTTACTTTCTGTCTAGGTCTAATATTTAACCTCTATTCAATTTTATAAGATTTTATTAAAATTGTCTAAATTCTCGGGTTGTCACATTCACCCCTTCTTCTAAAAATTTTGTCCCCGAAATTTAACTTACACCTTACAGCGTACTGCGAACACCTTTCATACACATCATCACATGCTACCCAATACACCACTCACACGAGTAAAAATTTTCCAAATTGTGCTAAGGAGTTATATAGACTATTGTTTGTCATTTTCGCAAAGGTTTTATGGAAATTCATCCGCAAACCGTCATAACTTACGAACATAGTGGGTGATTAGCCCGTTATGCCCAATACTGATCAAGTACTACTGGTCGGAACCATTTTCTTGTTCTTCTTATCCGCCTTGGGCGCATAAAATTTTCTTACCTCAGTCTTATTGGATTCCGCACCAAAATAATTTGGTTCTGGAAAATTTTCTCAACGAACACTCAGAGTTTTATAAACAATATTGGTCTAGCTGAATCGAATAGCGTAGCCTCATATCAATAATCAATTTCAATCGATTTACGAATGTGTATAGCCAAACGCCGTTGGCAAAATTAAATCTTTGAAAATATTATTGAGAATGCCATCATGATGTCATACAGTATTAACAGTCTGTTTGAGGATGCCGTCATTGTATGACTTTGTCATAACACATCATACAATAGTGGGACAAAGATTTTTGGATCGAATTCGACACTATGTATTCCCGTATTTACAACTTCATCAACTTTTTATCATTTCTACACCAGGTTTCATGGTACATAAGTGATAAATAAAAATATATTTTGATATTTCAAATCATCTTCGTCTAGCTGAAACAAGTAGCATAGACTATTCTTTAAACCGTTCAAAAATCATTACTAATATATATATATATATATATATATATATATATATATATATATATATTTTAAAAGCACATAATGCGTATTTAGCTTGATGTCAAAATTTCGAAGTCTAGCATAGCTAGGAGTTTTGGAAAACTTATGTCTCCACTAATAATCATTCACTTAAACAATCTATATATTCATATAGTCCTTAATACTCCATTCACACAAACTATACTCAGTTCATCAAACTTACCACACTTATGAGTTCAGGAACTTTCCACAATCATATGAGTTTAAGAACATGTCCTAGTCAGACTTTTGACGTCCATTCGCTGAGGGGTTCATAAACATTTCATATAACCATGAGTCATGAACGTAACATAAGTATGAGTTTTAAAAACTCGTACTTAACCTTATATTCTTTACCTAGAACCTATCTATCTATTATACACCTGAGAAAGGAATCACCCTCTCAACACGCATATAGCAAATAGCGCGACACAAACATTTCAATGATTATCAGTGTCAGAAACTAAGTGGTTGTTACACCAAACTTAGTTGCTGTCATGAGTCCTCAATTGAAATCCCCACTTAATTCTAACTCCCTTCTCAATACGAATTTTATTTAACTCGTATTCATAATCCTTTCATGTATCTGTACCAATTCATAGTACAACAAACACAACAATCTTTGCTGTAAACTTTTCAATCATTAGATTGATTCTTTTCCCTGCTATCACCTTATTAGATCACGGGGTGATCTCATCATATATATTACGATTCATTTCTATGCTATGATCGTTTTGTTTTATGATCTCCTATCCATGTACTTTTAGTCTTTTAGACTCTATCTATTCATTACTATTGTTCAACTTTATTATCAGAGTTAAGGAACTCTATATCTTTATAACTCGCTGAGATTCGTCTTTGAATCTTACCGACACACTAACTCTATGTGAGTTAGATCCTATCCTAATCACTGGGGTTATTAGTCTAAGGTAACTCTACTCTATATTTATAACCAACAGCTCTAATACCAAATGTAGCGCCGCAAAATCTGGGTCCTAAATCACCACGGATCTGGTACACTAGTTCTAACTATTATGGAAGATATAAACATAAATTGTTTATACATTAAACATTATACACTATCCCAAGGTCGAGTAACCATAACTTATACACAAGTCAATATCCTATCTAACATACAATCTTCTTATTATACAATACTATTACAAATCTAGCAGCACACATAGTCCCAAGCTGAACTTGGCTTTATCTTTTCCTTGTATCGACGTATTCGCCTTAATCTGCAATGTTTATCATGATATAGGAAGGGTGAGCACTAAGTTTGCCCAGCAAGTTTAAGTTCAATAAAGTAAGGATATATCATGATGGAAAGATTTTGAATAATAGCTGGCTAACATTCAACAATATAATTTTGAACTAGCATGGACAAATTTTCATAGTTGAACCAACATTGAACATAAACGTAACAGTTATATCTGGACCGAATGGTAATGAAGGTGATCAGCCTTTCATACCTGATGAACTCATACAATATGCACATAGTGCGATTTAATAATTAATAGACATGGTATAATCAACAATGATTAACCATAAGTATACTTGAATAATTATAACTCATGGTTGAGTTAGAGGGAACTTGCTCAATAAAAGTATAATTCAAGGTAACTTACCTGCACCATTGATTACCATTATGAAATATAACTTAGCTTTATCCGAAGACCTAATATAGATAATACTGATCTCCAAAAATTAGAATAATATCATCACAGTATAAAATAACCTAAACACATTACCACATAATCCTATCAGTCTATACAGCACATAAGACCTAGTATCAAGTCAAACTATTGTAGTCTGAGTTTGAGTTCTAGATTATTCCGACATCCCGATTTTAATCGGACAAAAATCGATTTAAGTTCAATTAAACTCACTAAACACTTAACAATTATCTTAGGTAATTTATTAATCAGTCAAAATAATTTTTCATACGCCCATAATAATTTTCAGATAATTATTACTATTTATCATGATTTTTCAATCATTAATATCATATTTATATGATTTAAAAACTACTTAATTCCATTATCATTAATATTTATTTAATATTAAATATTAATGAAATTCTTATCATAATATTATAATATATTTATAATATCTCAAAGTATTTTAATACTTTATTATTACCATTAAATGATTTTAAAGTAATTAAAACCATTATTAATTATCTCGCCATTAATATTATAATATTAATATTTTTCATGACCAAATATCAAAAGTTATATTTTATAACTTCAAATATTTTTATAACACTTAAATTATTTTTATATAATTTTTAAATCATAAATTCTATTTTTCCATAATTTATTTAATAGATCTATTAAATAAATTAATTACCATTAATAATAATTTATTAATGAAATTCATCACAAAATATTAAAAGTAATTAAAAATAACTTAAAATATTTTCTTATATCATAATATAATTTTAAATGATTTTTCAAGTATTAAAATTATTTTTAAGTAATTTATTTAATATTATAATTAAATAAATTAAATACCATTAATATTCCAAAAATACTAAATATTTATGAAATATATTCAAAATAATTAAAAACTAATTTTCAGGCTTTAAAATAATTTCTAGGAATTTATTATGTATTTTTAATAATTAAAAACTATTTTTATCTATTTAATAAATAAAATAATTAATTTCCATAAAAAAACTGTCACTAAAGGTCCCTATAGCGACAGAACCGTCACTATAGGTGTTCTTCATAAACCCAAAATGTTCATACGCAATGTTCAAGGTGGTAGGTTTGACCACTATTAGATCTAAGTTCTAAGTGTTTTCTAGGCTTGCAGAAGTGTTAAAGTTGTACTATAAGTGAAATACTACAATGGCATACTAAATTTATGGCTAGTACATATCAAATCAGAGAGATATTAGCCACTTAAAACCTTGTCAGAGGCTGTTCTTCATTTCTGGGTTACCCAAAAATGAAGAACAGTTCATGGGTCTCACTTTGAACCCTTGAATCTCTAAGTTCCAGACTTGTTTAATGTGATATAAAGGTTCAATCCTATAGTCTTGATGTCAGGGTACAACAACATGTTAATATTTCAGTCTAATAACATCACAAGTAATAGATCTAGGATTGTCAAACTGCATGCCAAGAACTGAAAGTAGTATGCACACAAGCCAATCATGTTTGATGATAAAGCATATACTTTGTAACAATCTTATTCATTTATTAATAAAAAGTATTAATTTATTAAAGGCTTTTAATTATCTACATAATGCTGTTTTATAATATGTGATAAACCCATAGTTTTAAGCAATGCTTTTAGAATAATGATGATGATCATTCTAATGAGATCTAAATTCTTAGAAAGCTTAAAACTAAAATAGTTCCCAATCATTGGATTACTAAATTGGGGATTAGTGAATCCGGATAGATTGGTACATACGTTGCTTGCTCATTGGATGAGGATGATTGATCTCACGATCATTTGTGTGGAGACACTAAAGCAAGTATGTAGGTGCTTATTAGAGAATAAGTTCACTTTGAACGTGCTCTCGCTAAGGAATACCTAATGGAGTTTTATTTGCTGTCAATAGGAATTCTGTAGTGATAGTAGTACAAGTAATCCTTGGACTTGAGATCATCATAGTATCTTGTGTATGATGAGTTATACTTTGACTTATTCCTTAAGACCCTTAGGGTATATCAAAGGGTATGCTTGGGTATAATAAGTTATACATGGAGATAATGTATGATCAATAAAGAATCTACCACTTCTAATAAAAGAAGAGAAATGTCCTGTGTGATTCGATAAATGACAACCCAAAGAGTCCTCGGTTAAGGCGTAATGAAATTAGAAAGGAGTTTCTAATTTGCATTATTTGAGTTGTGCATTTAAGGATCGAAATACATATAATTAAATAAAATAAGACTTGACAAGAATTCCATGTCTTATATTTAATTGGGACATCAGTATGGTGGAAGGATTGAATTGTACGGTAACTATTTACTCAAAGGTTCTTTTATGATTAATGTTGAAATCTATATTATCCGGAAAGTCGTTGATCGCTAGGGAGGCTTATCCTTATCAGTAGAATAAATATTATTTATTTAAATAAATTAATTATTTAATTTGTTTATTTAAATAAGATTAGAATTGTTCTAATTGATTTATTCACAACCGGGTTTAATATGGAGAACCTAAAGGGTCACACCATAAAAGGAAGAATAATTATTTAAGAAGTTAATGGCATAATCGTAATAATATAGTTAAGTATATTTAATTTAATCTATGGTGATAGAATAAATTAAATAGCTTAATATTTATTATTTAATATTTTAGAAATATTAAATATAAATTAATAAGAGGAGTCTTATTAATATTATTACAATTATTATTATTTTAATTTCTAAAAGAGTTTAGGAATTAATTTAATATAAGTACTCTCATTTATTCCTAATTGGATTAGGAAGGAAAATTAGTTAAAGGAGTTTAATTAATTATCCCTAATAAGATTAGGGAGCTTAATTAATTAAAAGAATTAATTAATTAAAACCCAATTCCTTAATTGTTAAGGTGGGTTGCCCACATCTATTAATAAGAGGAGTCTTATTATGGGTGGGTATGGGTTGTTGACTTTTACAACGTAATAATTCCAATTTGTTGGAGAGTACCCTTTTTTCTATAGAGATAGAAAACTAGGGTTTGAGCCAAATACCCATCTTCTTGAATTTTCTTCTTCCTTGGTGGATCACCTCTAGAGGCCAAACATTTGGGTGGCTAACGTTGATCAAAGGAAGGAACCAAACCCGTGGGATTCAAGATTAAACACGAAAAGGATTTGGAGGTGAACTTGTACCTGAGGAAGCTCGATCTTCAAGGGTATGATTTATTCTTTATCTTTTCGTTTAATTAATAATTGTGCATAAAGGGTGATCCGGGTATATGGTTTGTAAATTTTAAACTCTGATTTTTACACGCTTCCGCATTATTTTGCAATTTGATTGCGTTATGAATATGGCAAAACTAACAGTGGCATCAGAGCCAAACCTTTATGCGAATTATTAATTGTTTTATTTGATATGTATATTGATATGTGTTTAGAACAATTTAATTGGGCATAATTTTATTGTATAAAATTTATTTATAAAAAAAAAAAAAAAAAAAATCATGGACAGATTAATTATTAACAATCATTACATGCTAATGATTATCTAATGATTAAGTAATGATTATCACGGAAATCAAAGGCGAAAAATCATGATGATGATTGTTAATGATGGCTAATGATTGGCTAATCATTTGAAGCAATTTTGTCACGAAAATCGAGGAATATTAAAGAGCATATAAATGATTTCTTTTTTTTTGATCCAAATGCAATATTTATTCAAATCAATAGAAAGATAATCCTATATTATTTATATATATATAATATATAGTTCCGTTATTATTATTATATATATATATTTCAATTATTTTATAATTAAAATAAAAGTTTATTTTAATTTTAAAATAAAAGTTTATTTTAATATTAAAATAAAAAGATTTATTTTAATTTTAAAATTAGAATTTCATGCTAACTAATTAGAGTTGGAATTGGATTCCATAATAACTAATTGGAGTTGAAATTGGATTCTATTGTTTCCTTAAATAAAGGAGTTTATTTAGATATGAAATAGATTTCATATTATTCAAAATAAAAGGAGTTTATTTGTGAATAGAAAGAGAATCCATGTTTCCTTAAATAAAGGAGTTTATTTAGATATGAAATAAGATTTCATATTATTCAAAATAAAAGAGTTTATTTGTGAATAGGAAAGAATATCCGTGTTTCCTTTAATAAAGATTTTTTTTTACATGGAATTGATTCCATAATTAATTAAAATAAAAGGTTTATTTTAATTAAAGATTTTTTTATATATATATATATATATGGAATTGATTCCATAATTAATTAAAATAAAGGAGTTTATTTTGATTAAAATTTTGATTAAAATAAAATAGTTTATTTTATTAAAAATTGGATAAATTAAAATAAAATAGTTTTATTTTGATTTAAATTTGGATTAAAATAAAGGAGTTTATTTTAATTCAAAATTAGATTTTATACTAACTAAATATGCCCATTAAATGATATCAATATATATATTAAATGTTTATTATTCATGAGATGAATGTTATTTATTGATGCATATGGTGATGTATATGATAATAAATGGGATTGATTATGGACTATCAATTAATATGATTGGATTTTATTTTAGTTGGATGCATGAATGTATGGGTTTTATTAAATGGGGTCTGCGTACCTCGTCTTCTTTAATTTTTTCTGAATGTAAATTCTATCTCCCTCCTATGTACTTCCCCTTGACTGCTGATCAAGGTTTCTATTTATTTTAAATAGTTTTGTAATAGGAATAGTTAGAATTAATTTTGAAGAATTAGAGATCAAGGAGTAAGGAGCGCTTGAAGACCCGTTTGTAATGGAGCCCGAGTTTAAATGTAATAGTTATATTTAAATATTATTTCTTGCACCCCTAGGGTTTGACCTTTTGGTTCACTTGGTGGCTCTAGTGAACCAAACTAGAATAAAAGTCCATAATCAATCCAGGTAGAATATAGTATTCTATATGTGCATGCTTATACTATATATATTATATATTATGCAAACATGCTTCGCATGTTCATTAATATGACGCGTATTTTATATATATATATGTGTAATGCGCTTAAACAAGATGAGACAAATTAATAACAAACCCCTCAATTTTTATATTAAGTCCTAAGCGCTCAAAGATATTTGGAATATCGAACGTCGCTTTTCTAAGCATGATAAAATTAATAGAGTATTAAATATTTAATATGAGTTTGTTGTGTCACCACAAGGCAAGTATTAAGTATTTAAGATGTTAATTTATCACATTTGATGCTTATAAAGAAAATTGAACAATATTATTTTGTTGTGTCACCACAAGGATGATATTTTTCTTTTTGAATATATGGAGTGCTAGGTCGGACTTAACTTGGATAATTTTGATTCGGATGTGCCACCACCACTGATCAAAATAATCTAAGAGGCAAAATACAAGGAGTTGCATAGTTGATGTAATTGACAAGAGTTGTCTACCTATTTATTTATATATAGTTTGTTGTGTCACCACAAGGCTATATACATTTGAAATGGGATCCTTATTCTCACTAGCAAATCTTTAATTAGATTTTGCCAAACTATATAAGTGAGGTAATATAGTTTGAAGAAAATAGTGGGAGATACCAATTTAAAACAAGACCTAAATTATTTTGGTAATTAATAAAAGAATGTATGTTAAAATGTTGTTAATTACAAATTCATTTACAAAATTTTACAATGTCTAAAATTACTATCATCATGAAGCATATTAAATGCTAAATTAATCGGGCCAAATTAAACTGGATTGGTTAAGGAATTTGAGAATAGTTCTCATAGTCAAAAAGCTATCTTATGTCCTTAATACGCCTATCCTCAAGAATGGTTGCGCATAATGCCTCTGAGGAAGACATTGCTACTTTTAGAAAGTGGCAAGATGATGCACAAATAGCTCAATGCATCATGCTCGCATCCACGAGTAACGAGCTTCAATACAAGATGAAACTATGGATGCTCTTATTATACTCCCGCACATCAAGTAGTTGATGGTGAGGAAAGTAGGACCGATAGATATCGATATCTAAGGAGCTCTTCCGATCTAGAATGGCCAATGGCACTATAATGCATGACAAAAAGGTTCTTAACATAATCAATTTGATTGATCAATTAGACAACCGGTTTTGTTTATGGATGGAGAGTTGAGCCAAGATTTGATCTTGCACTCATTCCCGGACTCCTTTCACAATTGTTGTGAATTTTTCATATGAACAAGCTAGATATCAGCCTCGCTGATTTGCTTAACATATTGAAAAATGTTGAGAGTCACTTTCCAACCAAGAAAGATCAAGTCTTACTGGTAGGGGCCAAAGGATCTTCTGAAAAGAAGAACGATTCAAAGAAGGTAAATGAAAGCGTAAACAAAGGATAATAAGAACAAAACTGATATGGATAGCAAAGGAGCTTGCTTCCACAACAATAAGCCTGGACACTGGAAAGAAACTGCGAGAAGCATCTTGCAGAGGCTAACCAAAGAAGCTTAATGAAGTTTCAGTTACAAATACAATTTTGTTCATAATTTAAAATTAATTTTCTTTAAGTCAAGGTTCTACTTGGGTATTGATACCGATTTTGGTTATCATAAATATAGATTTATGAAGGGACCAAGGTAAGTAGAAAGCTAAACAAATATAAGTAATCCTATGTGTGGAAAATGAAGCAAAGTTTGCTTTGCATTAGCCATAGAAACTTATAGTTTAGCATCGCTTACTGACGCAAATCATTTAAGTCAATAAGTTGTTATTGATTCCAGCTCTTGTTAAAAATATTATTTCCATTTTATTGTTGGACAATGAAATCTTTGGTATTATAATAAAGAACAATTGTTGTTCTATTTATAATAATATTGTTTTGTATAGAATCGAATATTACTTAATAAATTTTGTATACTTGACTTACATGAAAATAATTTTGCATATCGAACAAATTAGTATAAGAAAAGGAGATGATCATTCAAAGAGTCAATGTGTGTATTTGTTGAATACAATTGTGAATTATTTGAAAGGTTCAAAGAATTCGTAAGTGAAACAAATTGGCAATTTATTAAGATTCTTTGATTAGATCAAGGAATAAATACTTGTGCAATAAGTTTCGGATCATCTCAAATGGTTTTCTCATAATGGACACATCCCGATACGCAATAATTGATTGATGTATCTGAATGAAAATCGTACCTTGTTGGACATATGCGTGCGTCCATAATGATTTTACCGACATTCCAAAGATCCTTCTAGGATTATGTCCTAGAAATGGTCGACATATCTACTTAAATGGTAACCTCAAAATCCTACCCCAAGACTCCATAAAAGTTATGGATAGGGAGGATTCCTAATCTTAAGTATGTTAAGATAAGGGGTTGTCCAACTTATGTGAAAAAGGTTTCAAAGGATAAGCTTGGGACAAGATTTGACAAGTGTTGATTTGTGGGACATCCTAAAATAAGTTTAGGGTATACGTTCTATAATCCTACATAGAAAAGGTGTTTATTATGAAACACGCTTTCTTCTAAGATAAAGGTGTTTATCATTAAAAGGGCTAGTGGGAGGATAATAGATCTTGAAGAGTTCAAGAACCACAAAACACTATAAGTCAAATAAGAGGAACTCAGAGATAGACCTATTGTACCACAACCAATCGTAAGTCCGAATAATAGCACCAAGATACCTAGGAGGTATGGATTCATCATGGATGATGATGATGAGGTACACATCATAGAAGATGATGATCCAGAGTTACATTCGATGAGGTAAGACTTCTAGTGTGTACAAAAGGGTCAGTGGGAGCGCCGTGACATTCCTAATATTATATGTTGATATACTACGGATAAGGAATGACATACTAATGCTACAATCAGTAATGATAAAGTTGTCTAAACATTCCTCCATGAATGATTTGGAAGAGTATCTTAATTGGGGATATAAATCTATATAGATAGATTTAAGAGGATGCTCGACTTAACCCAAGAACGATATTCATTTGATGCTAAAGTTGTTTAGCATGGCAAACTCCAAGAGATGTCTCATGTCGATGAGCCATGGAGTGTATCTCTTTAATAGTCCCCATAGACTCCAAATAAGAGAGATCGCATGAGTGACAATCATGTATGCAATGAAATATACGAGACCCGATGTCGATCACCATATTCGAGAAGATCACTACGAGATGTTGAAAACATCTTAAAGTGCTTAACCAAAGACTAAGGATGTGATCATATTCATGGTGGGTCTAAATTAAAACTAGAGGGCTTAATGCACTCAAGTTTTTCGCATGCACTAAGATGACAGATAAATCCACTTTAAGGTAAAGGGTTACCTTGAACAAAGGGTGCAAAGTTGAATTGAAAGGTTCCAAATAGCAAAGAGTTGTTTGGTTTAGTGATAAAGACAAAGTAAATAGCTATAAATGAAGTCGCAAGTTGATTGTTTGGATTAAAAGTTCATTACGTAATCTAGGAATAGTTCCTAAGTCTCATCTTGGATCTAAACATGTGTTGTGGCACTTTCATTTGATTATTAGAATCATTGAAAGATGGGAAATCACTATAGAGATAGTGGACTCTCATGAACAACATTACATATCCATTAACTAAAGCTTATCCAACAAAGCAGGATAATCGCCACTTGTAGAGAAGAAGAGTATGAAGTTACCATGGCGATTGTCTTTAGTGCAAGTGGGAGATTGAAAGTAGTATGCACACAAGCCAATCATGTTTGATGATAAAGCATATACTTTGTAAATAATCTTATTCATTTATTAATAAAAAGTATTAATTTATTAAAGGCTTTTAATTATCTACATAATGTCGTTTTTATAATATGTGATAAACCCATAGTTTTAAGCAATGCTTTTAGAATAATGATGATGATCATTCTAATGAGATCTAAATTCTTAGAAAGCTTAAAACTAAAATAGTTCCCAATCGTTGGATTACTAAATTGGGGATTAGTGAATCCTGGATAGATTGGGTACATACGCTTGCTTGCTCATTGGATGAGGATGATTGATCTCACGATCATTTGTGTGGAGACACTAAAGCAAGTATGTAGGTGCTTATTAGAGAATAAGTTCATCGAACGTGGCTCGCTAAGGAATACCTAATGGAGTTTTATTTGCTGTCAATAGGAATTCTCAGAGTGATAGTAGTACAAGTAATCCTTGACTTGAGATCATCATAGTATCTTGTGTATGATGAGTTATACTTTGACTTATTCCTTAAGACCCTTAGGGTATATCAAAGGGTATGCTTGGGTATAATAAGTTATACATGGAGATAATGTATGATCAATAAAGAATCTACCACTTCTAATAAAAGAAGAGAAATGTCCTATGTGATTCGATAAATGACAACCCAAAGAGTCCTCTGCGTTAAGGCGTAATGAAATTAGAAAGGAGTTTCTAATTTGCATTATTTGAGTTGTGCATTTAAGGATCGAAATACATATAATTAAATAAAATAAGACTTGACAAAGAATTCCATATCTTATATTTAATTGGGACATCAGATGGTGGAAGGATTGAATTGTATTTTGAACTATTTACTCAAAGGTTCTTTTATGATTAATGTTGAAATCTATATTATCCGGAAAGTCGTTGATCGCTAGGAGGCTTATCCCTATTGTAGAATAAATATTATTTATTTAAATAAATTAATTATTTAATTTATTTATTTAAATAAGATTAGAATTGTTCTAATTGATTTATTCACAACCTGTTTAATATGGAGAACCTAAAGGGTCACACCATAAAAGGAAGAATAATTATTTAAGAAGTTAATGGCATAATCGTAATAATATATAGTTAAGTATATTTAATTTAATCTATGGTGATAGAATAAATTAAATAGCTTAATATTTATTATTTAATATTTTAGAAATATTAAATATAAATTAATAAGAGGAGTCTTATTAATATTATTACAATTATTATTATTTTAATTTCTAAAAGAGTTTAGGAATTAATTTAATATAAGTACTCTCATTTATTCCTAATTGGATTAGGAAGAAAAATTAGTTAAAGGAGTTTAATTAATTATCCCTAATAAGATTAGAGAGCTTAATTAATTAAAAGAATTTAATTAATTAATTAAAACCCAATTCCTTAATTGTTAAGGTGGGTTGCCCACATCTATAAATAAGAGGAGTCTTATTATGGGTGGGTATGGGTTGTTGACTTTTTCAACGTACGTAATAATTCCAATTTGTTGGAGAGTACCCTTTTTCTATAGAGATAAAAACTAGGGTTTGAGCCAAATACCCATCTTCTTGAATTTTCTTCTTCCTTGGTGGATCACCTCTCAGAGGCCAAACATTTGGGTGGCTAACGTTGATCAAAGGAAGGAACCAAACCCGTGGATTCAAGATTAAACGCGAAAAGGATTTGAGGTGAACTTGTACACGAGGAAGCTCGATCTTCAAGGGTATGATTTATTCTTTATCTTTTCGTTTAATTAATAATTGTGCATAAAGGGTGATCCGGGTATATATGGTTTGTAAAAATTTTAAACTCGATTTTACACACGCTCCGCTAATTTTTTATGCAATTTGATCATCAATACCGATGATGAAAAGGCTATGAACATCGCATCCCTAGTCAACAAGTGCTTCTACTAGTGCTCTCATCGAAAAAGAATGCAAAAGAGTTAGCAAATCGCAAGAATGCAAAAGAAATTTAGGAAAATTGATTCTAACTTATGAAGGAACCAAATATATCAAAGAAACCGTAAAAGATGCTCTAATCCAAGAGTATGAAAAGTTTCAAGCTCAAGAAGGTGAAAAGATCATTGATATGGAAACACGCTTTTCCGTAATCATTGATGAACTAGAACATCCGGGGAAGGCATATACAACTAATGAGAAAAATAGAAGAATTCTCAAAGCCCTTCCATCCATCCGGAGAATGAAGGTTATTGATATTAAGGAAAGTGCAAGACCTAACTACTTATCCTCTCGATAATTTTTATCGAAATCATGGTGCCCACAAAGCTTCGATATGTTAGTCGAAAAAGCAAGATCTAGATACAAATATCGAAAGAAAGGAATTGCTTTCAAAGATTTACTTATAAATCAAGAAAGATATAATGAAGAAGTTGTCGAACAAACCGAGAAAATTGCAAACTGCGGCTTAATGGCAAACAATGAGTCATCACCAAGATCTAAGGTACATTTTGAACATCAATTATCTAGTACTTCATTTCTCATGCATACCTTAGATAATATAAATGAAAAACACAATAAACTATAAGAAGCATATAATGGTTTATATGAAGATAATAAAATTATTAAAGAAAATTTTATTAAATTAAAATTTTATTAGAAAAATTAATTAAAATTAACAAAAATCCGAAAATGAAAAATACAAACTTGATTATAACTAATGAAAGTTTAAATAAAGTAAACTTGGAAAATGATTCCTTAAAAGAAGAATTAGAATAATTTAAAAGAATAAATAAAATCTTGAAATAGAAAATTCAACACTTGTTGTAATTAATGAAAATACTCAAATAAAAAAATCAAGTGTTAAGTGAACATATTAAAAATCTCAAATTTGAAAATGCATCTCTAAAGATAAAATTAGAAAAACAAAATGAAGATTCTTCTTTAATAGATCAAATTAATATTTTAACTAAAGAACGTGATGATTTAAATTTTATAGTTCTTAAGTTCACAAAAGGAAAAGAAAACCTCGATGTCATGCTTAATCAACAAAGATATGGATTTAACAAAGAAGGATTAGGATACATTGAGAATTTAGTAAAAAAAAAGGACTTTATCATGTTAAAAGTAAAGAAAAGAAAATTACACATCTCCATTTACTAAATGTTCTTATTTTAATGTAAATGGTCATTCTTTTCATACGTGTAATGCTCCGAAAATGGAAATTATAAAGGAAAATGATTTGGGTGCCTAAAGGAACATACATCGCACCAATTATTAATACAAGAAAAGAGTTTTATAATAAAAAGTCAAAAATCTCATAAAAATTTTCATCAAAGTTTTTCGATATAATAATAAAGTAAATCATGCATCTTATGTAACTCGATACTCATAAAATGCTCTTGTCTACTAAGATTGATTATCCTCACCCATTTTTATAAAGGAAAACACAAATGTTCCTTATACAAAATGGACAACTCACCCAAAGGACCCTTCTTATTAAAGGGTACCAGCCTTGAAATTGATTAATGTCATAGGTATGTCTTGAAGTCGATTCTAGTAAAAATAATCAAGAACATCATTGTTGGGTCTATTAATATTACTTTGTGAAATAATTCTTCCGAAAATATGAGTAAGGTTTTTGAAAATGAGCATGAAGGAGAATTAAAACATCTTCCTAAGGGTACAAATGAAATCAGTGAAAAAGATTCTCGACTATACAAAAGGTCATCATAATTGTTTAAGTATAAGTATACATGTCAATTTTCTCATAATTATTTATGCATTTATATATATATATATTTTTATATATATATATATATGTCCATATATATATTTTTTATATATATATATAAATATTTTTTGTAAGAATATATTTAATATTAAATTTATTCTCTTTAAAATATTATATATATATATATATAGATTTAATGTGAAATATTTTTTTAATTTTTATACATCTAAATGGTAAATAATTTCCATTATCGTATAGTAATTTTGGTCAATCAAAGGAAACCACACAAATTCAAATCATGCAAAGGGCAACTAAATTTTTAAAAGAATTTTTTTTCTAATCTCTTCTTCTGAGTGTTTCGAAAAGTAATTTATACTATTCTTTCCCCCATTTTTATAATGACAAAGGGGAGAAGAAAAATATTATTGGGAAAAGAAAAATATAACTACTATATATATTGTTGAAGAAAAAAATAATCATATATATTGTTGCATGTTAGTTTTTCAAAAATTTAAAATTTTTTGATGATTGCATAACTTGAGGGGGAGCTTTTATGAAAAATATTTTTAGTTGATTGTCATCATCAAAAAGGGGGAGATTGTTGGGTCTCCAACTTTTAGTTTTATTTTGATGATAACAATAATTAGTAAATAAATTAATTAAAAGGGTAGAATCCTCCCATAGAATTTTTATTATAATTGTTTTATTTATCTTATTTATTTTAATTAAAAATATTTTCTAAATCTTATTTAATTAATTTTTTTGATCTTGATGCTTAAAATGTTAAATCAATTGGGTCATGCATTGTGGGACAAAAGTCATATGTTGATTATCAAATGCTTGTTTTGACCGAATTTGGAAAGAAGATGAAAATGTTGATTAAATCATTTTTAACTCTTGGGCACCTTTTATTTAGTTTCGAATTAATTTTATTATTTAAATATCTCAAAATTATTTTATTTCAAAATTATTTTATTGTTTATATATATATTTTATATAAATTATATATAATTATATATATATAATCGTATATATATAAATTATATATTATAATACATTGAATAATTAATGCAAAGTGATTAAAAATTTATGGGTTGAACCATGCATGCAAAGAAAAGTGTGCTACCTTTGGGACAAAACCATGTATATAACATGACACTTAAATTGGGACAAGAGTATGCTGGCAAATTTTTTAACCAAGTGCATGTTATTAATTAATCAAAACTAGTCTTCTGATTCTTTGACCAATTATGTGCATTAAATATGTGTATATAATACTATACATGCATTATTATTATGTCTTATTTATATATATATATATACATTAAATGTGTGTGTTACAAAATATATATATATATAACGTGTGAGAGTATGTGTAACATACTCCTCCATCCCAAAAATAATAGACGTTTCTAGAGAGCTTCACAAAAGATTAAGAATAGTTGTAATTTTATTATTTACCCTTTGATCTCATTTAATTCTCCATTTGTTCCTCTTTCTTCCTCATCTTGTCCCTCTTCTTCTATCTGTTCTGTCTGTTCATCTCCGCTTGGGAATAAAATTTGATAATTTTCTCTCTCTACCTCTTCTATAAAATCTGTTCATCTCCATCCCTCATCCCTCTACAAATTACTGAAAGCTGTGCTTGAGCCATCCGTCATTAATGGTGTAGGAGATGGCTGAGAAGCCATTCTTGATCATTGTTACATGATAGATGATGGAGTTTGCACGGGAAGGGCATGAACTGCAACAGGTGTTCTGTTAACATGTCTGGATATTGATGGAGACCTCCCATATTCATTAATCATATTAGAAGTTCCAAATTGATGTAATGGTACCTGCCAGAAGCCGGTCACCTCTGAAATAACAGGGGCTACAACTATCCGATTTTGACCCACATAATTCACTCGCCGGCAGCACCCGCCAGAAGCCGGTCACCTCTGAAACCGTCATCGACGGAGATACGAGAAAGCTGTCCGAAAAGAAGAAGAAGATGATGAATTTTGCCGGAGATGGATTCTCAGATCATTGTTGTTGCCGGATCTCCATTAAATATAGTCCGATCGATCGCCGGAGACTTGTGGGTTGAAAAAGATCAAATCGAGCTTTTACTCCATTGATCGATCTGCATTATTGTTGCCGGATCTCCATTAAATATAGTCCGATCGATCGCCGAAGATGGATTCTTAGATCATTGTTGTTGCTGGATCTCAAAACCTTGAAGAAGAAGAAGAAAGCGAACCTAAGCTCTCTCTCTTTTCACTGGATTTTTTTGAGGTGTGAAGAATGGACTGAGTTCCAGAAAAAATAGGTGGTAGAGAAGGAAGGGTAAAGAGGAAAACAAAATGCCAAAATATTCTTAGGATGGTAGAACGTTAGATATTTTGGGAAAAAAAATATCCTAAAACGCCTATTATTTTACTTGGAGGAGTATATATTATCTATATAATAATTAATGCATGCATGTGCATAATACATATATATATACATTAAACATACATATATATCATACATGTGGGTGTTGGAATTTTTCTAAAACCGTGTATAGCTTCATAATAAGTTATTCACATGTAGCTAGTATTATGTGGGTCTTTATAACTTTACATAATCGATTTACATGCAAAGAAAGAAGCAAGTTTCACGCTAGATTTGAGAATCGAAAGATCCTAACGTGGCAAGGATTTTGGGATTTTAGGAAAAGATTTTGTTTCCTAAAATATTAGGCATATTCTATCGGCCTAATTTTTAGGGATTTATTTTCCGATACTTATCAAATTCTATTATAATTAGGATTTCTTTCCAGCTTTAGATTTACATTCTAAATAAGGTTTCTATTGTTTTATGAAATAGGAATTTCTTTTCCAAATTGATTTCTACTTAGAAATTAGGGTTATGGTTTGTAATTCCTATTAGGATTAGAATAATTTGTTCCTATTGTTATTAGGATTTGATTGTTTTTGAGTAGTATAAATAGAGGTCTAAGTTAATGTAATCAAATACAATATACATTATTCATTATTCAATATATTTTTGAGGTTATTCTCTACTTTTTGTTCTTTTCAAGAATTTCTAAGTATTTTCTTAGTTATTTCTTTGAGATTCAATTGACTTATCATACAACAATTCATAGTCAGGTGTGGCCTTCACCGCATCAATCGTCGATTGTACCGAGATTACCGCTCAATATAAGCGAGGGTCAAGGTGTCGTTGGTGTCCATTCAACGCAGAATTCAACGCGAGCAATTGTACCAAAATTACCGCTCACATATAAAGTAGGGGTTAAGGTGTTGCAAGCAATTCACCCAACAACTGTAAGCTAGAAACGATCGGGCGACGACCACCCTCACGCAAGCAAGCGCCGTGAGTCTATCATTTGGTATCAAAGCTAAGCCTTTCTAGCAAGTTACTTATCTTTAATTTTCTCAATTAAATATATATTGTAAAAAAAAAAAAAAAAAACAAAAAAAAAAAAGAGCAAAAAAAAAAAAAAAAAAGGAAAAGAAAAAATTATATTCTATCAGGCTAACCCAATTTGTAGCACACCATCAAATCATCAAATTCCAACCAAGAGTTCATACCGCTCCATCATCATCAATTCTCAAACTGAGAGCTATAATTTACAACCGACGACATAAGAGGAGTACAAGACAATCGACGGTGATTTTGTGATATTCTAATAGTTACACCATCTATAATTTTGTTTCGTGATAAGTAATTTTGAATTGATTAGTAAAACCAAGAATTTTGCTAGGGAATTCAATAAGAACCTATTAGAGAGAATATTTGAGGTAAAAGGCAAGAGTGTAAGATTATTAGAGGGTAAAAGCCAAATTTGAAAGCGATACACGAGTGATTCATCATTATTCGAGCGAAACACGTAAGTGGAGTGTGTGAGAAAATTTTTTATCTACTAACCTTTGTTTTACAGCAAACATGTATAGCTACAATTATGAAAGTTCTTATGGGTCTCAAAGGAATACTTTCCAAGGCAATATTGATACAGAGGCATATCTGAGATGGGAGAGAAAAATGGAGCGAGAATTTGACTATCATGATTACTCCGAGAGGAGGAAGGTCAGACGGGCAATTCAAGAGTTCTCCGATCATACAATTATATGGTGGCAGCTTATCAAACAAAAAACATGGGGAGCGTCTGCTCGAGACATGGGCAAAATTAAAAACAATGATGCGAAAAGCTGGTCAGACCAAAGACAAAGCATTTACAGAGAGGGAGGAGTATACATCTCAAAGACAATTAGAGCAACCTTCAAGGCGATTTACAGTAGACAATAATAGGAGGGTTCGCACACAAGTAAACAAGGAAGATTATCGGATGCAAGCTATAATATACTTCTAAGGCGCAAAAGAAACAAGATCAACGGGGAGGTGGAAGAAATTATAGAATATGCAAAATTCAAGGAGAGTTATCGGGTTCGAGTGTTCAAGATGAAATCCATGATCTAAAGCAAGATGGTGAACATCCGAAAGAAAGTAATCAAGAAGATGAGTTTGTAAAAGAAAATACATGTGGAAAAGATCGACAAAAAGAAATTGTTCAAAAGATTGATAATGTAAAAGAAAAAATTAAAAGAGTGAGAATGAAAAGAAAAGAGAGATTGAGAAAAAGAGAATGAAAAGAGTGACCTTGATAAACGAGAGAAAACAAACGAGAGGGTGAGCATAAAGAAGAGAGAGAAGAAATATGTGACCATGAAAAAGATAGTGAGTTGAAAAGTGAGTTATATTTTGAAAAGCCAACGACCGTATATCTGCATAAGACGGCACTTTTGAATACTAACACTAATGATTCTTCTTTGTCTAGTTTTGTTTTGTCTCTTGTGCAAAGTTGTTGATGAAATACCCTGCATCTATCATTCCGCATCGATCACCGATAGATTCCCGAGAGACAACGGTTACCAAGCGCGGTCGAGAGTCAGGTGAAAGTGGGTATCGTGAGAGAGAGACATGAGTTCATGTGTTGATTATGAGATCATAGATCTAAGGAGGATGGGACAACGAGTTTGTTCGTCGATTTTGAATCGGTAAACAAGTATCGCTATTCTTTTCTTGTTTGGATAATATGCTTGATAAATTGCATAGTACTTGTGTTTTATCTACATGTGATAATGATACAATGCCTAATCAATTTAGCACGAGAGATTGTGATAAATGGAAAATTGTTTTAGCATGTGAGTTATATAGGTGGTTAGTTATTTCATTAGATTAACTAACGATCTAAGGTTTTCACGAGTTATTTAAAACATGTTTTGCATGCTTCTATCGAAAATTTGTTGTTAGCTATTTTGATGGTAGAATCATTTTTATCATAAACTATGGAGGATATTTGATTTATGTCGAGTTAGTTTATGATCATGATATATATTCTCGCTTTTCGATGTGTTTACTTGCATGAAATTAATTTAGGTTTTGTTATCCAAATATCGACTTAGGGTTTCATGCTAGTCAATCTTTACATGAATTGTCGTTAGTTAACAATGGTAGTAATCATGTTGTTTCGCTGAGCAATCTTCATTGCATGATTTGTTATCATACGGTTCTCGATTCAAGAAATGTTTATCATCAAGATGGTTCGAGAGACGAGTTATTTGTATGTGTAGTTAGTTCACTTGGATTAGCTAAGGCATCGCATACTTCCATGGAATTGTTGAATTATATTTTGCATTTTTCATGGGAAAATTTGTTATTCTCTTTTTGATGATATTCCGATTTTTGTCAACATTTTGGGAAATTCTTTAGCATGTGTAGAGTTTGTTTGTGATCATCTCGATATGCTATCAATTTTCAACTTATGATTGTGACCTTTTACTCCATCGATAACATTATTTGTTCTTTATCAGATTAATGTCAATGGAATGAGGGAGGTTGGTCAGTGTTTTGCAGATTCGTGATAGGATCATATTCATCGAGGGAAGCATGGATCCTGTAGTTCATCCCGCTCAATGCATAAGACATCTACAGGTGGAAGTGTTTTGAATATTGTTTTAGTAGACTATGCATATGATTTTGGTTTATTTAATTTCTTTGTGATTGTACAAAAGGAACTTATTGATTTGTTCTGCTTTGTGTTTAATCCAGAATTAAAGAGAGTTTCATGAGAAATATGACAAATTTCAAGTATCGATATTTGATCCAGTGTATCGACGAATGTGTTTCTCATGAAGGATTGAGATCATTATATCAATTTTGATCCAGAATTCGCCACCGGGAGAATCTACCACACGAAGAGTTTTCATGTGACGATTTTTTTGATCCAGAGGATATAAGACTTTTCATATTCTTTTCTTACTTTGCATTCATGATTATTTTAGTAGATAGAGATTAGTTTATATATATAATTAGTGTTCGGGATTAACTCGTCTACAAATTGTCAATTCGGGAGAGAAGTTCTGCATTGTTATGTTCTTAGCGGAGTTGGAGTTTTTGTTGCTTATATATGTCATTTCAGTAGTCGAGTTTTGGCATTATGATTGGTTTGATGCTACTAACTTAGTTTGTTTTTACGTAGGAACAATTTTGTGGTCAATCATTTTTGAGAAGATTTATGGGCCGATTTGAGGACAAATCCTTTTCAGAGGAGGGAATGATACAATCCTCGATCAAGCTAAGTTATTCACATGTAGCTAGTATTATGTGGGTCTTTATAACTTTACATAATCGATTACATGCAAAGAAAGAAGCAAGTTTCACGCTAAGAAAAGATCCTAACGTGGCAAGGATTTTGGGATTTTAGGAAAAGATTTTGTTTCCTAAAATATTAGGCATATTCTATTGGCCTAATTTTTAGGGATTTATTTTCCAGATACTTATCAAATTCTATTATAATTAGGATTTCTTTCCAGTTTAGATTTACATTCTAAATAAGGTTTCTATTGTTTTATAGAAATAGGAATTTCTTTTCCAAATTGATTTCTACTTAGAAATTAGGGTTATGGTTTGTAATTCCTATTAGGATTAGAATAATTTGTTCCTATTGTTATTAGGATTTGGATTGTTTTGAGTAGTATAAATAGAGGTCTAAGTTAATGTAATCAAATACAATATACATTATTCATTATTCAATATATTTTTGAGGTTATTCTCTACTTTTGGTTCTTTTCAAGAATTTCTAAGTATTTTTCTTAGTTATTTCTTTGAGATTCAATTGACTTATCATACAACAATTCATAGTTGTGTGTATGCCTTTCACCGCATCAATCGCCGATTGTACCGAGATTACCGCTCAATATAAGCGAGGGTCAAGGTGTCGCTGGTGTCCATTCAACGCAGTAATTCAACGCGAGCAATTGTACCAAAATTACCGCTCACATATAAAGCGAGGGGTTAAGGTGTTGCAAGCAATTCACCCAACAACCGTATAGAAACGATCGGGACGACGACCACCTCACGCAAGCGCAAGCCGTGAGTCTATCATTTGGTAGAGAAATTTTTTATCTACTAACCTTTGTTTCTACAAAAAACATGTATAGCTACAATTATGAAAGTTCTTATGGGTCTCAAAGGAATACTTTCCAAGGCAATATTGATACAGAGGGCATATCCGAGATGGGAGAGAAAAATGGAGCGAGAATTTGACTATCATGATTACTCCGAGAGGAGGAAGGTCGACGGCAATTCAAGAGTTCTCCGATCATACAATTATATAGTGGCGACTTATCAAACAAAAACATGGGGAGCGTCCAGCTTCGAGACACATGGGCAAATTAAAAAGCAATGATCTTGGCGGTTGCACCAAGACTGAGCATTTATGTGAGGGAGGAGTATACATCTCAAAGACAATTAGAGCAACCTTCAAGGCGATTTATGATGAAGACAATAATAGGAGGGTTCGCATACAAGTAAACAAGGAAGATTATTGGATGCGATTATAATATACTTCTAAGGCGCAAAAGAAACAAGATCAAGGGGGAGGTGGAAGAAATTATAGAATATGCAATCCAAGGAGAGTTATCAGGTTCGAGTGTTCAAGATGAAATCCATGATCTAAAGAAAGATGGTGAACATCCGAAAGAAAGCAATCAAGAAGATGAGTTTGTAAAAGGAAATACATGTGGAAAAGATCGACAAAAAAGAAATTGTTCAAAAGATTGATAATGTAAAAGAAAAAATTAAAAGAGTGAGAATGAAAAGAAAAGAGAGATTGAGAAAAAGAGAATGAAAAGAGTGACCTTGATAAACGAGAGAAAAAAACAAACGAGAGGGTGAGCATAAAGAAGAGAGAGAAGAAATATGTGACCATGAAAAGATAGTGAGTTGAAAAGTGAGTTATATTTTGAAAAGCCAATGATCGTACATTGCATAAAGACTCGCACTTTTGAATACTAACACTAATGATTCTTCTTTGTCTAGTTTTGTTTTGTCTCTTAGTGCGGGTTGTTGATGAAATACCCGTCTTATCATTCCGCATGCGATCAAATGATAGTATTCCCGGAGACAACGGTTACCAAGCGGGTTGGAGAGTTGGTGAAAGTGGGTATCGTGAGAGAAGACATGAGTTCATGTGTTGATTATGAGATCATAGTATCTAAGGAGGATGGGACAACGAGTTTGTTCGTCGATTTTGAATTGTAAACAAGTATCGTTATTCTTTTTTCTTGTTTGGATAATATGCTTGATAAATTACATAGTACTTGTGTTTTTATCTACATGTGATAATGATACAATGCCTAATCAATTTAGCACGAGAGATTGTGATAAATGGAAAATTGTTTTAAAGATGTGAGTTATATAGGTGGTTAGTTATTTACATTAGATTAACTAATGCATCTAGTGTTTTCATGAGTTATTTAAAACATGTTTTGCATGCTTCTATTGGAAAATTTGTTGTTAGCTATTTTGATGGTTGAATCATTTTTATCATAAACTATGGAGGATATTTGATTTATGTTGAGTTAGTTTATGATCATGATATATATTCTCGTTTTCGATGTGTTTACTTGCATGAAATTAATTCTAGGTTTTGTTATCCAAATATTGACTTAGGGTTTCATGCTACTCAATCTTTACATGAATTGTCGTTAGTTAACAATGGTAGTAATCATGTTGTTTCGTTGGAGCAATCTTCATTGCATGATTTGTTATCATATGGTTCTGATTCAAGAAATGTTTATCATCAAGATGGTTTGAGAGATGAGTTACTTGTATGTGTAGTTAGTTCACTTGGATTAACTAAGGCATTGCATACTTCTATGGAATTGTTGAATTATATTTTGCATTTTTTCATGGGAAAATTTGTTATTCTCTCTTTTGATGATATTCTGATTTTTGTCAACATTTTGGGAAATTCTTTAGCATGTGTAGAGTTTGTTTGTGATCATCGTCGATATGCTATTGAATTTTCAACTTATGATTGTGACCTTTTTACTCCATCGATAACATTATTTGTTCTTTATTGTATTAATGTCAATGGAATGAGGGAGGTTGGTTGTGTTTTGCAGATTCGTGATAGGATCATATTCATCGAGGGAAGCATGGATCTTGTAGTTCATCCCGTTCAATGCATAAGACATCTACAGGGAAGTGTTTTGAATATTGTTTTAGTAGACTATGCATATGATTTTGGTTTATTTAATTTCTTTGTGATTAGACAAAAGGAACTTATTGATTTGTTACATTTTGTGTTTAATCCGAGAATTAAAGAGAGTTTATGTGAGAAATATGACAAATTTCATGTATTGATATTTGATCCAGTGCATTAACGAATGTGTTTCTGCGAAGGATTGAGATCATTATATTGAATTTTGATCCGAGAATTCGCCACCGGGAGAATCTACCACATGAAGAGTTTTAAGGTGACGATTTTTGATCCGTGAGGATATAAGACTTTTCATATTCTTTCTTACTTTGCATTCATGATTATTTTAGTAGATAGTAGATTAGTTTATATATATAATTAGTGTTCGGGATTAACTCGGTCTATAAATTGTCAATTCTTGGGAGAGAATTGAAGGCATTGTTATGTTCTTAGCGGGAGTTGGAGTTTTTGTTGCTTATATATGTCATTTTCTTGAGTTGAGTTTTGGCATTATGATTGGTTTGATGCTACTAACTTAGTTTGTTTTATGTAGGAACAATTTTGTGGTTGAATCATTTTTGAGAAGACGATGGGCGGTTTGAGGACAAATCCTTTTTGAAGAGGAGGGAATGATACAATCCTCGATCGACCAAGTTATTCACATGTAGCTAGTATTATGTGGGTCTTTATAACTTTACATAATCGATTACATGCAAAGAAAGAAGCAAGTTTCACGCGAAAAGATCCTAACGTGGCGAGGATTTTTGGGATTTTAGGAAAAAGATTTTGTTTCCTAAAATATTAGGCATATTCTATTGGCCTAATTTTTGGGGATTTATTTTCCGATACTTATCAAATTCTATTATAATTAGGATTTCTTTCCAGCTTTAGATTTACATTCTAAATAAGGTTTCTATTGTTTTATAGAAATAGGAATTTCTTTTCCAAATTGATTTCTACTTAGAAATTAGGGTTATGGTTTGTAATTCCTATTAGGATTAGAATAATTTGTTCCTATTGTTATTAGGATTTGGATTGTTTTGAGTAGTATAAATAGAAGTCTAAGTTAATGTAATCAAATACAATATACATTATTCATTATTCAATATATTTTTGAGGTTATTCTCTACTTTTGGTTCTTTGAAGAATTTCTAAGTATTTTTCTTAGTTATTTCTTTGAGATTCAATTTGACTTATCATATAACAATTCATAGTTGTGTGTGGCGTCTTCTACCGCATCAATCGTCGATTGTACCGAGAGATTACCGCTTGATAATATAAGCGAGGGTCAAGGTGTCGTTGGTGTCCATTCAACGATAATTCAAACCAATCGGTAATCTAAATGGGTTGCCTCCCAATAAGCGCTTGGTTTACGGCTTATTTTACCGTCTTTCTTTATTACGCTCAATTGTCCCTTTGGATCGGAGAGGTTCAATGATCGTAGTTTGACGTTCGATGGGTCCATTCGAAGAATATTTGAGTCTTTGGCCGTTAACCTTGAATGTGCAATTTGAATTTGGTTTCTCGATCTCGATGTTACCATATGGTGTATGATTACAACTTTAAAAGGTCCCGACCAACGAGATTTTAGTTTCCCAAGAAATAAACGCAATCTTCGCTTGAAAAGCAAAACTTGTTGGCGGTTCAAATGTTCGCTCAAGAATTTTCTTATCATGCCAAGCTTTGAATTTCTATGTAGAGTTTTGCATTTTCATAGGCGTTGAATCGTAATTCATCCATCTCGCTTCAATTACAAGAAACCTTTTCTCACCCATTGCTTGTACATCGAAATTGAAGTTTTCAAATGGCCCAGCAGGTGCACTATGTATTAGCTCGACCGGGAGGTGACACGCCTTTTCATGACCATCCGATAAGGTGACATGCCGATCAGTTCTTATATCTTTGCTCGATATGCCCATAGAGCATCGTCCAAGATGCAAAGACCAATCTTTTCATGACGGATTTACCACCTTCTCCAGAATTCGCTTGACCTCCCTATTCGAGACTTCTTCCTGACCATTAGTTTGGGGATGATATGCTGCTGCAATTTTATCAAAGGCAAACACAACTGCAAGTAGTTCTTTTTCTGTTGTTGTGTAGTTCAACTGAGCATCTGTCAACGTCTTGCTGGAGTAGTAGATTGTGTGAAAAATCTTGTCGTGACGTTGTCCCAATCTCGCTCCCCATCACGTGAGTCACTAGCGTCGCACATCAATTCGAACGGTAAGGACCAATCGGGCGCCACAATGATTGGAGCAGAAACCAACTTCCTCTTTAATACCTCGAATGCCTCGATACAGGACTGATCCATTTTGAAAGGCACGTCTTTCTCCAACAGGGAGCATAAGGGTTTTGAAATTTTTGAAAAATCTTTAATAAAGCGTCTGTAGAAACCCGTATGTCCCAAGAAGCTCTGGATTCCCTTCACAGATGATGGAGGAGGTAATTTCTCAATAGTCTCAATCTTTGCTTTATCTACCTCTAACCCTGCTACAGAAACCTTATGCCCTAGAATAATCCCTTCTTTCACCATAAAGTGACATTTTTCCCAATTAAGAACCATATTAGTCTCCACGCATCGTTTCAATACTAAAATCAGATTTTTCAAACAAAGATCAAAGCTATCACCAAACACAGAAAAATCGTCCATAAATACCTCCAAATTTTTCTCGACCATATCGGAGAAGATCGCCATCATGCACCGTTGAAAGGTTACTAGTGCATTACATAACCCAAAAGACATACGCCGGAATGCAAACGTACCATAGGGGCATGTGAATGTAGTTTTCTCTTGATCCTCCGGTGCTATTGCAATTTGATTATACCCAGAATATCCATCCAAGAGACAATAAAACTGATGTCCCACTAGCCTATCCAACATCTGATCAATGAATGGCAAGGGGAAGTGATCCTTGTGTGTGGCTTTATTTAGCTTGCGGTAGTCCATGCATACTTTCCATCCTGTAACTGTTCGAGTAGGGATGAGCTCATTAGCTTGATTCTTCACCATTGTCATACCCCCTTTCTTTGGTACGCATTGTACAGGACTTACCCATGAACTATCTGAGATTGGGTAAATTATACCAGCATCCAACCACTTTATAATCTCATTTTTCACCACATCCTTCATAATGGGGTTTAACCTTCTTTGCATCTCAATGGTTGGTTTTGCCCCTTCTTCCATTAGAATCTTGTGCATACAGAATGATGGGCTAATACCTTGAATGTCGGCTATAGTCCACCCAACTGCTGTTTTAAACTCACACAGAACCCGTAGCAGTTTCTCCTTTTGCGTGTCAGTTAACTCCGTCGACACAATAACTGGTAGGGTATCGTCTTTCCCCAAATAAGCATACTGCAGATGAGATGGTAGTGGCTTTAACTCCAACACCGGTGGCTCTTCTATTGAGCGTTTGAACTTTTTACCTTTCGTTTCGGGCCACTCTATGGTGTTGAAAGATTGAGTGCTTTTCCGGAAGACTGATGATGTATCTAGCCATTTGACATATTCAATATCCTCTTCAATGTCGCAGTCGCCTGTCTCGAGTAAAATGGATTCAAGTGGGTCCTCCGAAAAATTTGCACTGAATTTGTGATTAACCAATTCCTCCATGATATCAACCCGCATACATTCACCTTTTTCTTTTGGATAAGACATTGACTTGAAAATGTTAAAGGTGACCTGTTGATCTTCAAATTGCATCGTTAATTCACCTTTTTGAACATCAATCAATGTTCTACCTGTTGCCAGAAATGGTCGCCCAAGAATGATCGGGATTTCGCTGTCCACTTCACAATCCAAGAAAAAGAAATCCGTGGGGAAGATGAATTTATCCACTTTTACTAACACATCTTCAACAATACCTCGTGGATATGTAACCGATCTATCCGCTAACTGCAAACCGATATTTTTTGGGCGTGGAGCTCAAGTCCGAATCGTTGTGAGCGGATAATGGCATCGATTTATCGCCCCTAAATCACATAATGCTCGACTCGGCGATTTCCAATCTCACACGGTATATTAAAGCTACCGGATCCTCGAGCTTCGGTGGTAACTTATTCTCAATGATAATATTTGCATTCTTGATCAATGCTATCTTGTCTCAAACTCACCCAATTTCCTCTTCCTCGACAAAACCTCCTTCATAAACTTAGGCGTAACTTCGGCATTTGCTCCAAGGCTTTGGCAAAGGGATGTTGATATGCGACTTTTTGAAAATATCCAAAAATCGTTAAAACTTCTTATCCAACTTAGCTTTAGGAATCTCTTCGATCTCGGTATGGGAGGCATTGTCTTTGGTTGGTTCCGAATTTTTCTCACTTGAAAAGTCTCATCTTGACGCTTTTCGGTATCCACCACTTCCTCTGTTCATTGATGCCTAGTCCCTCTTTTCCTATCCATAACTGCTCTTGTAATTTCTTTCCACTTCGTAGAGTTACAGCCTTACAATGCTCATCTCTGCCCGGGTTTTTTCTGTATCGCTCGAAAGTGTTCCAAGTGGTCGGTTATTAAGTGCATGCGCTATTTGCCCCATTTGATTTTCCAGATTCTTGATCGACGACTTAGGCTTTGCATATATTCGGATCCATGTTGATTTTGTTTCTTTTCATGTTCCTCGTGTTTCTTTTCAGAAGCTTTAATAAATCTATCCAAGGCTTCTTCCCAACTTGCTTTCCGCTCTGGTTGTTGTGTCTGATTTTGAAACCCAGATGTATTTTGTTGTCTCGGTGCTTGAGTTGCAGCTTGGTTGTTACTCAATGAAAACCCTAGATGATTTCTCCAACCCGGATTATATGCATTTTGATTTGGATAAGGCTGGGTAGACCGACTATAACTCCCTACAAACTGTGCTGATTCAGCATTTATGGCACATTGATCCGTAGTATGACCCCCAGCACATATTTCATAAACCATCGCTACCTGCTGTGTAGATTGTGGACGCCATAATTCCATTTGCTTAGCCATTGCAGCCATTTGTACTTGTAATGCTATTATCGTATCTACGTCATACTTTCCTGCTGTTTTCTGAGGATTAGACCTAGTCATAGGCCACTGATAGTTGTTGGTGGCCATTGTCTCTAACAGCTGATATGCCTCATCAAAACTCTTAGACATGATCGTTCCCCCTGCTGCTGCATCAATACTAGCTTGCGTGGACGCTTGCAAGCCATCACAAAATATCCCTAACTGCATCCACTGCAGAATTCCATGGTGAGGGAACTTACGGAGCATATCCTTAAACCTTTCCCACGCCTCATATAATGATTCTGAATTAAATTGTGCAAAGGTATGAATATCGTTCCGTTGTTTTTCCGACTTCGCTGGTGGGAAAAACTTAGCTAGAAATTTTTGAGCTAAGTCGTCCCAAGTGGTAATTGAGCTAGGAGGCTGAGAGTGTGGCCAACTTCGTGCTTTGTCTTTCAAGGTAAACGAGAACATCCTCAATCTTGTAGCATCTTCCGATACATTGTTAAATTTGAAGGTGTCACAAACTTCTAAGAAACTTAAGATATGCTCATTCGGATCATCTAACGAACTACCCCAAAATGTATATGTATCCCAAGTATCTCAATTGTTCTTTGGTTTAATCTCAAAACTGCTTTGCATTGATCACCGCCTCCTAATACTTGATCAGATATCCGTGACATTTGGCATGGCATAGTCCCGGCGTGATTTCGGTCGTTCAACGCCATATTCATTGGAATTTCTTGTTTACCGCTTTTTTCTTCCTCGTGATAATCTTTGCCTTTAGTCGATTGCACTTTCTCGGAACTTCCTTTCAATTTTGTCCATATAAGGAAAAAGTTCCTTTCTTGCCCTTGATCTAGTGTGCATGCACTCGCAAAGAATTCCTCGCAAAGACAAGAAGAGAAATAAGTAACGTTTAAATTAAGACTAAATTGATTATAACTAATATGGAATTAATATTAACAAAGAATTCCCCGGCAACGACCCCAAAAACTTGTTGGTTGATTTCACAATCAAAGCAAACGTGCAAGTATACACGGTCAACAAGTAATATAGTGATAAAATAGAGTGTCGATCCAACAGAGAATTCTAATTAATAAACTCCAACTACTAATACTATATCAATTCAATTTTATTTAAACAACCAATAATTGTGATTTTCAGATTTAAGAAAACTAAATTAAACAAAGCAAAGAGATTACTCTAAAATAAAGCAAATAAACAAACTAAGAATTGATTGATTTTAGAAATATAACAATTAAGACTCCAATATCCCCAATTATGATTTTTAAATCAATTATTCAATTATCCCAATTAATATGTTTACTGAATTGTTAACAGGAATTCTCAAATGCCAAAAGCCCTTTCTCAAGTGATCATTTGCCTTCTATTTAATCAAGTTAATTTTGCTATAACTCTATGCAAAACAATTGATTTAAACTCACTACAATCCCAATTCCTTATGTGTTAAATGCGACAAATAGATATTCTCATTCTATTCACAAACCTAATTATTCACTGTGCAAATAACTAAGTCACATGTCACCATGCCCAGTTCTAACCCTAGAATTCCTTTCTCAATTCCTTCTAGAGTAACAAGGTAATTATTGGCCAGATAATTAAACAATCAGCACAAGGCAAGATGAACAATTCACTTCAACATAATTAATTGGAATAAATCAAATAATCAATTCATAACCATAAAAGGTTCCATTGGAATCTTAATAAAAGAAATTAGTTCATAACGAAAATTAAAACCAACAATAATTGATAAATCATCCTTAATGAATTACACAAATTGAATGAATAAAGAAGAAGAAGAACTCCAAGTTAAAAGCCTTCAAATCTCCTCTTGCTCCTTGATTAATCTTCAAATTGTGTAGAGTGAGTCCCCTAGCCCAATGTAAATAACCAATTTATACTTCCCTTCTTGTTCCACACTCCAATTGCCCATCAACTTTCTCAAATAACCACCTCTTTATTGGTTTTAAAACAAGTCAATGTCAGTCAACGCGCGTGCTCAACCAACTGAAGTCCCGACCCAGCGCCCCGGCGCTGGGATTATCAAAGAGAAGAGCGCCCCGGTGCTGTAAGGCAGAAACTGGTTCTCAAGCCCATTATCAGCTCAATTTCCCCAAGTATTCCAGCCCTCGCAATCTTGCAACAACACAACTTAAACACAGTAAAATGACTACTAAAGGACTCGAGAATACACAAATTTAAGCTCAAGTATACCCGAGTCATGGATATATTACCCAATCATCAATTACGTATCGTGTGACAGGTGAAAATCTATTTATAGTTTCGTATATTATTTATTTTTATATTCTTAAATCTAAACTTACTATGGTAAGTATTACTTCTATAATTCCTGAAATTAGTGGAATATTCTTGAGTTTTACGCTTCATCCAGTATCGTTTCATTGGAATATTGATCTGAACTTTTTTATTAAATTTCAATATTTTCACCTAGGGTACTATTCACTAGTTACTATTCACTCGATTACTATTCACTCAAATATTATTCACTTTCGAGTATTCTAGGGTACTTTTATATCGGGGTACTATTCATGGGTTACTATTCACTCAAATATTATTCACTTCGGTTTTCTAGGGGCCTTTTCATGTCGTGGTACTATTCATTGTGGTACTATTCTCAAGTACTATTCGCAGAGTACTATTCACGAAAAAAATTGATTTCTTTCTGTTCAAAATTATTTTTGATACATGAATATTATTCTTCAATTTTACTCCACAAAGCAGTATCATGTTGACAATTTGGATATTTTTAAACTCTGAATAGATTTAAAGTTTTTAATATTTTATCCTTGATTTCGTTTGATTAATGCTTATATCATTATCATCATCCACATCCTTATATTGTGATGAAAGTCATCTTCGGCCAAGGGTGCAAAGATAAATTGTTGATTGGTATGATTATGACTAGGGATCATTCGACATAATCATGACCCGTAATGTTACAAATGATGTGGTAAAAGTCCTCATTGGCCCATAGTGTAATGATGGACAGTTTTTGGTATGATTATGACCAGGGATTATTTGGTATAATCATGACCATTGGTGAAAACATGAATCTCCTTGGCCCGTAGTGCATGGATAATTCGTAGTCGTGATACTAATGAATATCATTGGCCCATAGTGCATGGATAATTCAATGATGTGGATTATTTATTAAGTTACGTCTCCGCGATAAAATTGATGATAAACTTTTAAATCATAGAAGATAGTAGATATCATGCTCTACTTGACTCTTCTAATGGATTGCTTATTCCGCTGCAGTTGTTGATCTAAAACTTGTTTTCTATTGTATTCTATCAATTGTTATACTGTTGAAGGCTAACGATAATTTATTCTGCATTATCTTAGTCATAATATTCTTTACTGGGCTAGTTGAGCTCACCCTTTTCTTTCATTGTTCTCTTTAGGAAATGAGGATATAGCTGGGACTAGTCAGGGAATGGAGTGATGGTCTAAATGGTTGCTTTAGTATTCTTCACTATTTCGTGAAATAGTGTGATAATAATTGTAATAAGATTAAATTTGAGTTTGGATATTGTCTAGAAGACAATATTCGTGTTAAAACTCAGCTATTGTGATGTCGTATTTTTACACTTCAAATTGTATAAATAAGTTTGTATTTGAATTCTGTACCACGTATCTGGCGACCCAAGATGGGTTGTGTATACCTATTTTGGGGGCGTCACAGTTGGTATCAAAGCTTAGGGATATGATCCATGGCTGAGATGTGAGACTAGAACTAGGAGGGGAGAGATGGGTAATTCCTTCGCTAGTATGACCTACCTAAGTTTAGTTGTTATTTAATTGGTCGATCAGAGTATAGGGATAATATGTGGCATGTCAATTTCTTTCATTAACCCTTATTTTTTGGTAGTATTTAAGAATGACATCCAAAAATCAAGAGATGAACTCATATAGAGTTTTAGGTAATGAATTGAGGATAATTTTATGACCGAAATATAGAACTGCAAGATTGTATTCGTGAGTTAGAAGAGCAGGGTGAAGAACGACAGGAGGTCATGGAACAAAGGGATGCAGCAAAGTCAAGTCCAATGGAAATGATGACACCAAAGGATGTCCCAGAACAAGTCAAAGCCGATAGTTTAAGTGAGAGCGTTTGTTGAGGAACCCGAACGAAGTTATCACAGGTAAGTTAATCATAAACTCTTGCGAAGTCTATACCTTATTCGATACCGGTTCTACCCACTCTTTTATTTCTCCTACTTGCGCTCAACGTTTAAATTTGACTCTGGAGAAATTAGACTTTGACTTATCGTTTGAAACTCTATTATGATAAACATTTGTTACATCCAATGTTTATAAATCTTAGTTTATTCAAATAGGTACCCTCACGTTACCTGTCGATCTTATCTCTTTGAAAATACTTGCCTTTGATGTGATTCTAGGAATCGACTGGTTAATTACTCACCATGCTAAAATTGATTGATTTTGTAAGGTTGTTAGTTTTCATATTTCTAACCAACCTATTATGCAAATTCAAGTAACCAAACCACTAAAGTCAATCAATGTCATATCAAGCCATAAGTAAAGAGCCTTGAGCCTTTCGTTGGTGACTTCCTTGTGTGAGATGAACCAAAGCCAGACTTTCCGTAGGGAACGCCGTGAAAACGGTGGTAAGTCGATAGGTATCAATGTGAGGTGATATCCAAGTCTTGGATGAGAGTCATAATTTTGAATGATATTTCTACCGTTAATAAATTTCTTGACGTATTCCCTGAAGACTTCTTGGTCTACCCCAAGAGCGTGAAATTGAATTTTGTATTGATCCCAGTACAAAACCCATTTCTAAAACCCTCAAATATTTCTTCACCCAGAACTAACGTAAATCGCGCAGAAGACGTTTGCTCGAGCTATTGAAGATTATGACCATACTATTCAATATCATCGTGGAAGAGCGAACGTGGTAGCCAATGAGTTGAATACAAGATCATATGCGGTTACGAGTGTGACGTTGTTAATACAAAGACCCATTTCGTATAACTTACAAATGATGGAGATTGAGTTAAAGACTCTAGGGACCCACGTGATGATGTTAAATATACGAGTAGAATCAATGTTAATTAATAAAGTTAAAGCTGCTCAAGCTACACACCCGGAGCTGATGAATATGAAGAACAAATTACAAGAATGTGTTATTCCAGAAGTAAGATTCAATGAAGTGAGGTAAGCTCAAACCCTCAATTTTATTGGTCTATTTGAAATCCTCGATCGAGTAGGAACTGTGGCCTATAGACTCGCCTTACCTCTAAATATGTCGCGTGTTTATAACATTTTCACGTATTGATGTTACATAAATATGTGGACGACCCAAACCACATTATTGAATTAGAACTAGACGAGATAGCAGAAGATTTAACGTATGAGGAGATAACTGTTAAAATCTTGGATAAGAAGGATCATATTCTACGCTCAAAGGTTATACCTCAATAGTTAGAATCTAACGAGGTATCCTCACCTTTTCGACATACCAGGTACGTACGTAAATTTCGAGGGCGAAATTTCATAAGGAGGGGAGATTGTAAGACCCCAAATTTTATGAAATGAAAGTATTCAATTTTCTTATAATTATTATGTTATTTAGTAAATGGTTAAATTGATAAAAGGTTAAAGTTAATGGTGATATTTGAAAATTTTGTAAAGTAAGCAAGTTGATATAAAATATTCGTTGTGTCGGGGAATATTCGATTGGTTGGGGAATATTCATTTTAATAGGAAATATTCGTACGACGGCACAATCATTGGTGGACCTTATAATGGAATAACTGTCGGAGTTAGAAAATGACAGAAATATCTTTTATAAAAATAATGGTGAAAGTTTTACCGTTAAACTATTGAAATACTTGGTGGTAAAAATAAAGTAATACACGTGGTTGCATAGTAGCACACGGTATTGATTATTGATACTTACGTAAGAAGCCACTCAGTTTACTCAATTATTGCTACAATAATTGTTGCATAGTATTTCACATTATTTGATTCAATTATGTCACAGTATCATCTGCATAATATTTTATATTATTAAATCAATAATTGAGACGATAAAGTTATTCATATTATTATTTTCAATATTGACGATGTCTAGAAAGTTCTGTCGAGGAAAGGGGTTTGGTCACCTAATTACGCGCCAATAGCGAGAAATCCTTATCGGAAAGCCCCCTCTTACCTAGGAATGATCTAGGTGTCAATATTATAAGTTATAATATTAATGATGAATAATTTTTAATAGATTAAAAATGTGTTTATTAAAGATAAATGATTTATGATAAATATTTATTCAATTTTTCATATAAATATAGGGATTTGTTATGAGGAGTTTGTTGTAAGTTTGACTTAGTATTTCATGGGAAGATTTGCTAATTTTATGGACCGTCGGTGGTGGTTTTAATAGTAAACCAATCTGGACCGTCGGTGGTGATTTTAATAGTAAATCAATCTGGACCGTCGATGGTGGTTTTCATAATAAATCAATCTGGACCGTCGGTGGTGGTTTAAATAGTAAATTAATCTAGACCATCGGTGGTGGTTTTAAAAGTAAATCAATCTGGACCGTCGGTGGTAGTTTTAAAAGTAAATCAATTTGGACCATCGGTGGTGGCTTTAAAAGTAAATCAATCTGGACCGTCAGTTGTGATTTTAATAGTAATCAATATGGATCGTCCGTTCTAATAGTAAATCAATCTACACCGTTCGCGAATTAGTTACTATTTAGTCCATTCTCCTATAAATAGAAGCTTAATTCTTCTTTCATTCTCACCAATTCATTGAGACTCACAAGAGAAACTATAGAGAGCAAGAAGAAGAGTATTCTGCTACTTCACTATTGCAGTATCCAGTCTTCTGCTAAAGTAAGGGGTGTTATTTCTTTTGTATTCGTAAGGGTATTATTTCTTTCGTATTCATAAGGAATACTATTTTTCATATTCATCCTTTAATATGTGGGAATAACCTGTCTACGCCGATTATGTACCGTATGACAGGTGAAAATCTATTTGCAGTTTTGTATATTATTTCTTTTCATATTCTTAAATCTAAACTTACTATGGTAAGTATTGCTTCTATAATTTCTGAAATTAGTGGAATATTCTTGAGTTTTGCGCTTCATCCAGTATCGTTTCATTGGAATATTAGAACTTTCTTATTAAATTTTAGTATATTCACCTAGGATACTATTCACTTGGGTATTCGGGGTACTATTCACGGGTTACTATTCACTGGTTACTATTCACCCAATTACTATACACTCAAATATTATTCACTCGGGTATTTGGGGCACTTTTCATGCCGGGGTACTATTCTCGAAGTACTATTCACGATAAAAATTGATTTTTTTCTCTCCAAAATTATTTTTGATACATGAATATTATTCTTGAATTTTACTCCACAAAGTAGTAACATGTTGACAATTTTGATTTTTTAAACTCTGGATAAATTTAAAGTATTTAATATTTATCCTTGATTTTATTTTATTAATGCTTATATCATTGTCATCATCATCATGCTTATATTGTGATGAAAGTCATCTTTGGCCAATGGTGCAAAGATGAACTGTTGATTGGTATGATTATGACCAGGGATCATTCGGTATAATCATGACCCGTAATGTTACAAATGATGTGGTAAAAGTTCTCATTGGCCCGTAGTGCATTGATGGACAGTTTTTGGTATGATTATGACCAGGGATTATTTGGTATAATCATGATCATTGGTGAAAACACGAATATCCTTGGCTCGTAGTGCATGGATAATTCGTGGTCGTGATACTAATGAATATCCTTGGCCCATAGTGCATGGATAATTCAGTGATGCGGATTATTTATTAAGCTGAGTCTCATCGATAAAATTGATGACAAACTTTTAAATCATAGAAGATAGTAGATATCATGCTCTACTTGACTCTTCTAATGGATTGCTTATTCCATTGCGATTGTTGATCTAAAAACTTGTTGTCTATTGTATTCTATCGGTTGTTATCTCGTTGAAGGCTAACGATAATTTATTCGCATTATCTTAGTCAAAATATTCTTTCTGGGCTAGTTGAGCTCACCCTTTTCTTTCATTGTTCTCTTTAGGAAATGAGAATATAGTTGGGACTAGTCAGGGAATGGAGTGATGGTCTAAATGGTTGCTTTAGTAGTCCTCACTATTTCATGAAATAGTGTGATAATAATTATAATAAGATTTAATTTGAGTTTGGATATTGTCTAGAAGACAATATTCGTGTTAAAACTCAGCTATTGTGTTGTCGTATTTTGCACGACAGTTGTATAATTAAGTTTGTATTTGAATTATATACCATGTATTTGGCGACTCAGAATGGGTTGTGTATACTTGTTTTGGGGGCGTCACAGTTTGACTTGACTAGACACAGATTTAAAAATATTGTTGAACATGACAGAACCTTATTGATATCCAACCAAATTGTTTTGGTTCGAATTCAAACTAAGTATGAACATCCAGAATCTGGGAAACTTTTGTGCCCCCAAGGCGGAGAAGATGAACGTGAATATCGTTCTGGTATGTAGTATTAATCAATACAGGGCATAACGGGCTGATCACCCTCGTGCTCGTAAGTTATGACGGTTTACAGATGAAGTTCTGTTTAACCTTTTTGGAAACTGAAAACAATGGTCATAGTATGTCGACTGCTCTCTATTTATAGTCAGTACGTAGTTTCAAAATTTTGATATAGAATTGATATATTGATTAGAATTGTTTCAGCTTACTTCACAACTGTTGATTCGTTGTAGAAGTGCCCTTCACAGAAAACATTTAATTATTCTAGCTAACTTTAATTGAATGTTATTACTTGTTGGGCAATCAAATGCTCATTCTTGTTTGTGTTATCTTATGTTATAACTAGACTTAATTAAGATGAAGATATTTATTATCTATCATGTAATGAATGTATTAATGGTCGCGTACTTGGGATTTAGAAAACTCTGATATATGTAAATTAAGTTTGATATTTATATTATTATTATTATTATTATTATTTCGCTCAAAGAAATGGTATCGTGAAGCACTGAATTCGGGTTTCAAGCACCTGAATTTAGGGGCGTCACAATGGTTGGGCTGTCGTACGAATATTCCCCGACAACAAGAATATTCCACGACTAAACGAATATTCCCCGACAACAATGAATATTTTATAACCACTTGCTTATTTTGAAAAATTTACATATATCACCCTTAACTTTAAATTTTTATCAATTTAACTATTTTTTGAATAGTAATTATAAGAAAAATTAAATACTTTTATTTCATAAAATTCGGGGTCTTAAAATCTCCCCTCCGTATGAAATTTCGTCCCCAAAATTTACTTACCTGGTATTTTGAAGAGTTGAGAATACCTTGCTTTCATTTCAGATTCCATCTTCCCTGTCATCATGATTTCTCCATTGCTCATTCTAGAATACAGCTTCAAAATAAAGGTTAATTGACATATCACAATTTTTCAATTTATCAAGTAAGAAATTTCAGCTTATATAAGTCACATTAGCGAAGTATATTACTCGTCTCTCCCCTCCTAGTTCTAAACTCAGATCTCCGCCAGCGACCATATCCCTAAGCTCTGATACCAACTGTGACGCCCCCAAAATAGGTCAAATCCACCCAACCCATTCTGGGTCGCCAAATACATGGTACAGAAAACAACTACAAACTTTATTATTACAATTATAGTGCAAAATACGACAACACATATACTGTGAGTTTTAATACCAAATGTGACTCTCATCCCTTTACTTAGATATCACCTCACATTGATACCTTACATAAAGGTACAGCCAATAACTATTTTAGAAACTAAAATCTTTGGAAAATTCTCAAAGAAACCTTCGTACATGAGAGGCCATGCATCTAAGTTATAATAGATATCATATGACTCGAGAATTATCCTTAATTGACCCAATAAACCCCAAAGAAAAACGAGAAGATTGCTATCATATTCTTTCCAATGGTGAGTCTTCTCTTGTCATATAATTATCTCCATTGTCTCCAATTGAGAATTATATTTCAACCAAACTCCAAGATTATATAGGTAGTACTCATAGATATAATTAGAAAGTGGATGTGCACAACCCTTTCTTATGATAACACGAAGTCGTATGTCATTAGACATCTTGTATGATAGTGGCAAAATACCCTTCCAAAGTTGGGTTCACCTCACCCTATTCGGTTTACCAAAATCAACGGTTAAATGACGTATAAAATACGACACACTTATCTAAAATTCTCAATAAAATTATTTCCATACTCGTTTTTTGGAAACCTCAACAACTATAGACCACCGCTCTATTCCCTGTTACCCTCGCTTTCAATTCCAAATATACTCTTATTACCTAAAAGGATTGTGAAGCAAAAGAGTGAGCACAACTAGCCTAGTAAAGAATATCATGACTAAAGATAATTAAATTATGAATAGCCTTCGTCAGTAATAAATTAGAGATTTAAAATATGCGGTAGATGATAAAACTTTTCAACCATAGTTGTAGCGGAACGAACAATCCCTTAGAAGAGTCAAATAGACCATAAAGTCTATTATCTTCTCCATGTTAAAAGTCCACCAACAATGTTTTATCCATGTAACATCAATCAATAGTTCCTGTCCATAATCATGTGAATAACTCATAATCATAGTTGTGGTTCTAAATTCCTCTTCGCACCCAGGACGAAGACAATTTTCATCACATGTCTTTACCTGAAACATCAAAGATCATGGTTATACCAAATCACAGTTCATGTTCATAATCATACTAATAAATTCATCTTTACACTATGGGCAAAAGATATTCATTAACAGTTCATCTTTGCACTACAGGCCAAAGATATTAATATCTCAAAGAAATATATAATCATTTCAGAATTTATATAAAAAATATTATAACCATGTTGATCAATTCACCTTCGCACTTAAGCTAAAGATATTCAATTATAAATTCAATGGTCATGATCATACCAGTCAACAATTCATCTTTGCACTACTAGCCAAAGAGAACCCATAGTCGCGATCATACCAATAATCTACCCATCTTTACACTCAAGTGAAAGAGAAATTTCCTTATCATGATTATAAAAATGTTAATATATGATAATAAAAACAATATAATCAAAACATGTATTTAATTTCAAGAGTAAGATTCATAAATCAACGATAATTTGGTCAGAAAAAGAAACCAATTTTGTCGTGAATAGTACCCCGTGAATAGTACTTCGTGAATAGTACTCTGTGAATAGTATCCCATGAATAGTAACCTATATTCATAAATAGTGTTGTATACATAAATAGTGTCGTATAAGTGAATAGTGTCGTATACGTGAATAGTGCCGTATACGTGAATAGTAATCCCGACACGAAAAAGATAAAGTTTCACAATAAAATTCATATCAATATTTTGGTATAATGATATTAAAGGAAATAACATCATTTACTTGAAAAAAATAACATCCATTACCATCCCTTACCTCAAAAGAATAACACTATTGACTGGAATATCGGATATAATACTGAAGGAAACTTGCATTGTATAGTAACACTCAAGATATTTAAATACTCACAAAAATACGCTCGATATTATAAAAAGAGAAAACTTCAAATTCTGGTGTGATTTTCAATTCTAACCTAATTAAGCACCCTATTTATAGGAAAATGCTTAAAACGCCAAAGCAGAAAATTTAATAAAATAATATTTTATAAAAAAAATTCTGGCCCACTTTGAAAATCTGATTTCAGCACACCAATGGGGCCCACCAACACAAAAAAAAAACATTTTTCTTTTAAAAATATTTATAACTCTAAAAATCTATTCTGACCCAATATTCCGGAATTTCAATAATTCATAATAAATAGCCCTTTTATCAGAAAAATTCGAATCTTATATCCGTTTTATAGAAAATTTAATTCTCTACAACTTTGTAGAAGAAATTTTTTCCAAATTTTAAACGAAAAATGACCTAAATCCATATACGGATGATCTTGCAGGCTATAATCAAATTTCAATCAAAAATAGGGCCCACCAACATATTTAACATGTTTTTAGCATTTATTGTAGCAAAATCAATTATGTTTTTAGCATTTATTGTAGCAAAATCAATTATGTTTTTAGCATTTATTGTAGCAAAATTAATTCGGACCCAATTTGCTCTCTTTCTCCTCATTTATTCATATATCGTGCATTTATTATAAAATATCACCGTTATTATATTATTATATTATTACATCATACACTTATAATGTAATATTACAATAATATATTTGAATGAATTATTTTATCGAAGAAAATAAAATATCAACTATTAATAATTGTCTCTTTAAGAATATTTCTCCATTAAATAAATATTTTCTTATCATTTTTATCAATAATTAATTATTCAAAAATAATATTACAGAATCACAATAATGACAATCAGGTCGTTCTCAGGAAAGAGGGGGTTTTCCAATAAAGATTTCTCCTTACTGGCGCACAATTAGGTAACCAAGCCCCTTTCCTGGACAGAACTTCCTTAGATATTGCCAATAATGCTATCTAATAATATTATTCAAATAATATAAATTATTGATCTGATAATGGAAAATACTGTGCAGTGACAATTATTGAATCAACAATATAAAATATCAACATAGCAATTATAGAATCAATAAAATAAAATATTGAACAATAATTACTGTAACAATTATTGAGTAGTGACTTCTTACGTAAGAATCAATAATTAGAATTATTGTGCAATACCGTGTGCTACTATGCAACAACGCGTATTACTTTACTTTACCCACCGGGTATTCCAACATTGTTAATAGTAATAACTACGCCATTATTTTTAAAAAACTCATTCTTGTCATTTTCTTCATTCGAAATTTTCCGTTATGGGGCCCACAAATGGTTGCACTATCGTACGAATATTCCCCGACAACAAGAATTTTCCACGACCAAACGAATATTCCCCGACAACAATGACTATTTTATAACCACTTGCTTATTTTGAAAAATTTACATATATCACCCTTAACTTTAAATTTTTATCAATTTAACTATTTACTGAATAATAATTATAAGAAAATTTGAATACTTTTATTTTATAAAATTTGGGGTCTTACATCTTATGTACTTAATGAATTGTACACGTCCTGACATAGCACAAGCTATCAATAAATTGAATAGATTTACAAGCAATCCAGGACAAGATCACTAGAAAGCGATTATAACAGTTTTAAGGTATTTAAAATATACTCAAAATTTTGGATTACACTACTCAAGATATCCAGCAGTATTTGAAGGATACTATGATGCAAATTGGATATCGGATACAAAAGACTCTAAATCCACAAGTGGTTTTGTGCTTACACTAGGTGGAGGAGCAATATCATGGAAATCTTCTAAACAAACATGCATTGCTCGATCAACGATGGAATCTAAGTTTATTGCATTGGATAAGGCTGGAAAAGAAGCTGAATGATTTCGTAATTTTTTAGAAGATATTCCTATGTGGCCTAAACTTGTGCCGCCTATTTGTTTCCATTGTGATAGTTAATCAGCAATTGAAAGGGCACAGAGTCACATGTATAATGGTAAGTCTAGACATATCTATCGTAGACACAATACCATAAAACAATTGCTCTCTAATGACATTATGTCTATTGAGTACATAAAGTCGAAATATAGCGGATCCATTGACTAAAGGTTTGACTAAAGAGCAAGTAAAAATAACTTCGAGGGGAATGGGTTTAAAGCCTATAAACAAGGATCTTCATGATGGAAACCCAATCTAGTTGACTAGAGATCCCAAGATCTAGGTTCAAAGGGACAACTACATTGTGAATGATTCAACCAAATCACTATGAAGAAATTAATTTCTTCTGCTCATTCCTATGATATGAGATAGTGATATCTGCAGTGGTTACAGGATAAGCTCTGCTTTTAATGATTCTTAAATCTTGATAAAGATGTGGAGTGTGGAAGGATACTCTTATTAAGAATCACCTATGTGAGTGTGAATTGGGCCAATTCTATGAGAAGGACAAGGCTATACTTCTCTAAAGCACTCATAAATTCGGGATTGTTCAGGGCCAAAATGAACAAAATCATGATAACCAAATAATTTCTAGAAAGATTATGAGTGAATTACTATTGTCTCGATTTACACAAACGATTGGACAGTTCAAGACATCACGTTTACTGGACAACCAGTAAGCTCGATAGTTTTTCACAAAGGAAGGTTCAAAGCCAAAAGATGCCTCTCTCGATATAGATGATTTCTAATTCTCTCTCTCTTTCAGAGTCTGTATAACATTTGCATAAGGCTGGCAGTCAATATCATTCTTGTAGGGGATTGTTAAAATTTGAGCCTAATTTAATATGTGTATCATTAATTATTTTTAATGATTCCATATATTAATGTATTCTACTCCGTGAGTAGATTAAATTAAGTATTTGGAAGCTCAAATCCATGGAATAATGAATGAGATATTAACTCTCAAAGATCACACTTGAAAATGATAAAAGATAATAAATACATGTGGAAAAAACCAAGTCCCACATAGGTTAGGAATTAAATATGTTATATGTTTATATTCGAGGAAAGTGCTTTTGGGTTTGGGCCCTAAGGGGCACCCCACTTTTGTGAACAAGAGAAGACCTAGCCAAGGCTAGTTTCGAACCCACAGAGCCGCACTTGCCACCGTAAATTAATAGCCAAATAGAAACGACCTAGCTCAAGCACTGCGGTATATAATTTTTTAGACAAAATTTATTTAAATTTTTAATTAAAATTTATTTAATTTTATTTATTTAATTTTATTATCAAAACTGTGTCGTTTTGAGAATTATCAAAACTGTGTCGTTTTGAGAAGTGATATTTATTATATTATCAAAACTGTGTCGTTTTGAGAAGTGGTATCTGCTGAAAGGGTATAAGTTTGAATGGGCGGCCCAAAATTACGTCGTTTTTTCCACCTTTTCTTCTAAGCCTAAAGCTACATAGTTTTGGTTATGCTAATGCTTAAACTACGTCGTTTTAAGGATCCGAATAGATGCGCCTATGCTGCAAATGGTCAAAACTATGTCGTTTTGACCAAAAGATACAAATAATTCCTTTTCAGTGGCATCCCATGCCTTTTCAAGGGCTAAGTGCCCATCCGAAGGGACACCAACCCGTCCTATAAATAGATAGGAGGGGGCAACCTTCATATTCATTCCATTCACAAGCAATTCAGTAATTTAGTCATTCTAGTCTTTAGTTTGCAATCAGTTTCATTGTTATAAAAGAGAGAGAGTTAGAGCATTTCTTTTGGTTCGAAGAGTATACTTTTAGTAGTGCTGCTAAAGTATACGTTGTCATTGTATCATGGGAGACAAGTGCTATCAACTCTGAGCACCATACGGAGGGCATAATTGTCTTAAGGACATAGTACCAAGTACTATCCTTGACAAATATTTTTCTACAATTCTGATTATTTGAGATAAGTTTATATATATATATATATATATATATATATATATAATTTCCTTTAAGGTCTTTAACAAAATCTTAGATATGTAAAGTTATAGAATATCTAAATCTTAAGGATTAAAATGATAGAAGTAAGTACTAAGTTTTTTGTATCATATATAAGGATTTGGTATGAATTAATGAAATATATTTGGAAATTAAGATGTAAAACTGTTGGACTGAATGAGGGTATTGATAATATGGATTGTTCATGTTATCATTGATATTTTGAATTTCAGTTTGATAAGGTTTATAAATAAGGAAATCATCTTTAAACTTAAAGATTTAGCATCTTTAGTGATAATCAAATCAGGAATAATGAGTATAGTGATTGGGGGCATCACAGTTGGCGTAAAGTGACGCTTTTGCCCTCCTACAAGAGTTAGAGAATAAGTGCAAAATTTCAGGTGTCTGTAATATACTTGAATTTAACTGATTTATATTTGTACTTTTATTATATTTATATTATTTCATAAGATATATATGAGAATTGATAGATTCCCTCTCTATATAGGCAAATCGTCATAAAACATAGAACCTTTAGGCAATTCAATGTATGTGATTGGTAATCCTCTTTTTGTAGGTAATCCTCTTTTAATTATTCTTCTACCTTTTATTTTTTTCTTTTTATTTCTTTTCTTTTTTGCCTTGATGAGCCGAGTTGTTTTATTAAATACTAAAAAACAAATATGAATATCATTGTTAGGTTAGATTTCTAACTATTTTAGTAAATAATAACTAAAATAACATTTCAAAGTCGGTTTATATAGTTTTTTTTTTAATTAATACTCACTCAATCACTCTGTTTTAAAATTATATATATAAGTTTTTTTAGATCACCTAAAAATTAGAGATATATTTTTAGTTTAAAATAATGAAGTGACATAATGGTCTTAATTTGTCATTATAATATTATTACTTAGATAATATTAAGAATATATTTAATATAAATTATAATTAATAATTTATCATTGTAATATTATTATTTAGCTAATATTAAGAATATATTTAATATAAATTATAATTTATAATTAATAAATATAATATAATTATAAATTTCAAGCGTTTGTACGAGAAGTTGAGATTTCCTCCCAATAGAAAACCGACATTTTATTACAATCGTATAATCGACTCAAAATGAAAACAAGTTTGGCTTAGTATCTAGGGGTGCTCATCGGTAAAAAACCGAAGCAGATGTAGAATCATGATAACCGAAAAAACAAGAACCGTAATCAAGTCTTAATTATCGATTTTGGTACCGATTCTAATACAAAAGCGTGATCTTGGTTTTTTTTTCGGTCTTGATTTATATATACGCATGTATGGTGATATTTATAATTATTAATAAATAATAATAATTAAATAATTTTTTAATATATTAACAAAAAAATTTAAAACTAAAAATCATCTACAATTATATATCAATTGAAGGCAAATTGAAGCTAGTCAAGACTCAAGCTAGTAAGCTCTTTATGTAATGCGAGACTTTGGGGCAATGTCATTATTATTGCTAGATCATTTTGGTGCTCTACTGCTCTCTGTGTTGATTAAATATTAAGCATGTTATAATAATATATTTAAAAGTTTAAACATGTTATATTTAAATATTAAATATAATATTTATACTTGTGTATAAATATTAAAAAAATTATTAAATATAATATCAATTATAAAAATTATTAAATATAATATCTGTAACGCCCCAGAAAATCGAACAATTGTAAATGCTTTTAATAATGAATAAAATAATATTATTTATTATTATTGAGTGTTGATAAGATGAATGTCGTTTATAACCTAGAGGCGTTAAAAGTCAGTAGTATTTTAACTTCATGGGAGAATTAAAGTGTTTGAATTTCTAAAAGCGAAAATAAAAGTTTTTCGAGAAATTTTCTGAAAAACACTATTCATCAATTTCTGCTCGGAAATTATTTTTGAACTTCCGAGAATTACGTAACGTTATAATATCAAGGTGAGATGGATTATGTAATAATAATGTAAGTATGGAAAACGTAATATTTCACATGCGGACTTAATTTGGGAACGTTAGGTTTATTAAGCGTTAAGGAAAAAAAGTTGTAATCATATGATGCATATGCATTATACGAGGTAATGAACGTAAGTATAATACGATGAATTATACTATTAAAAATGGAGAATAAAATAACTTATATTACGAATTAATATACGAGCTAGCATACGAGAATTATACGTGGTGTATATATATTAAGATTCTTAATTAAAGGTAATGGACTTGTAAGATTATTAGCTTAATGGTAGAAGTTCAATAGAATATGATACTCAAGCCCAAGTGTTTGATAATTCATAAGTCCAATCTATTTGTAGCATAAGCCCAATAAGAAATTAGCTTGATTAGTTAATAAGCCCAATGACTAAGCCATGATCCATGGAGTAATCCAAGTGTAAATGGGTAGACTTGATGGGCAAAAAAATTATGTGATAAGCAAGTGTTGTGGCTAGCAAGTAGACTTGGATGTTAAGAAAGGAATAGTAAGGAGGTGGAGATTAAGGAGGTTTAACTAAGGAGGTGGGATGGCCTAAAGTCTATTATGCCCTCACTTTGAGTTGCCTATAAATAGAAGGCTTAAATTTTCATTTGTTGGTTGTTTCATTTCATCCAACTCCTCTCAAGATTAAGTAACTTATTGGTTAGAGAGAATAAGCACATAAGTCAAGAATAAATCAATCATCCTTTGATAAATCTTTAAGGAAGAAAAGCACAACTGCTTGTAGGGTAAGACTCATGTCTATTATATCTTTATCTCTTCTATGATAGGATTGATAGAGAAGTGGGATTGTTTGATAATAACATATAATAAGTTATTAATGAATGAACTTAAGCCGAATAAGTTGAATAAGCAACTTGAACTCTAATAAGTTGATAGAATCATGAAGAACTTGTCTTATGTTTGTCATATGATGTTAGTATGTTAAATATAGTATGAGAACATTGATTGATGGACTTATGTCCATAGTAAGTCATAAGCATGAGAATTTGTAGTTCATAAGTTAAATAAGTCATTGACTTATGAGAATAAGTCAAAACCTACTTTGACTATAAGTTGGTATAATAAGTAACTTGTAATGTTCATATGTTGGTTAAAATCCATTTAGAATGATTAGTAAGAAGGTTTTTCCGGAATCCACACGATTAGACGTTAATCGTCGAATTCGTGAAATTCTCGGAATGGAAGTCGTATTTTGTGTTTGAAGTCAGAAATGTTGGTTTTTGATGGAGACAAGTCATATTTGGCATTATAGAGTTGCGGACTCAAAAATGACCGAATTCTGACTTAGAACAAAGAAACGAGCGTTGAACGTTCACGGATGTTTATCGTTTTCGTTAAAAATGAACTAATAGGTGAAATTTTAGCAAACGAAGTCAAATAGATAAAATTTTTGCATGAACGCATAGAGTACGTAATTTGTGAACCGTAGGCTTTTGAACGAGCCAATTCGGACTTATAACGAAGAAGTTATGCGTCCGGGAAGTTCAAAAAAGTTAAGATCTGCAAAAATTATCTGAGGCACAAAGTCCGCGCCACACTTGACTCCTGACCTTAAAAGCCCGCAAGCCCGCGATGCGAGGCTAGAATCGAAACATCTCATCTTAACTTCATGGCTAAGTGGCGCGAGATCTGAGAGTTAAGTGTGGCTTGCCAGCGCCAGATCCAGTTTTTTTGATGCATAAGAATATTTACAAGTATAGAATGAAAGATAACTCATTAGCAATGAACTAAGGTGTTAATATAACATTATTAAGGCATTGTTAGACACTTAATGTATGATGATTAAAGGTTAATAATCAATTGAATGTGAATGTAATGTGAATGACGTAATGAAAAGACGGAAACCATAATAACAGATCTAAGTCATAATTTAGATTGAGATGAAGGGTAAGATATAATAATATACCTACTTGATTATGTGACCTAATATGGTACGTTATATGATCATGTATTGTAGAGACTTAGAGACTTAAAGTGTATGTGTGATAATCATTAAGCAAACAATAAAGGCAAGTATTCTAACCCTTGTTCCAGTTCAGTCTGGACAAGCTGTGTACTTCATGTATTCTTTCGCGTGAAGTTTTTAACGATGAAGTCTAAAGCCAATTCTTTTGGCTTGACTTATATTATGATTTTGTCAAGCATGATTAATGTTTACCGAGTTATATTGGTATGGTTTTCAATCGAAGACCAAGTATGCTAAAAAAATTTTGTCGTTTAACGATAGGCACGTGAGGTTGCCACAACTTAAACGTATACATGTTTAATGAATGTAGTGTTGATCAACATAAAGTACTATGGACTGATCACTCAGAAGTGCTCGTAAGCTATGCCGGACTTACGGACTTAGTACCGGGTTGTCCTTTACAAAAGAAATTATGAACTGCTCATAGTCTTGAGCCTTAGTTGATATTCTACTAAATATTGTTGTTGTAAAAAGTTTTGAATGAAAAGAAGTGCTATTTTGAATTATCGATAGTACTTCGTAACTATTGTTCAGTTATTGAAGATATACGAGTACTATGTTTCAAGCATGTTGTTTATTAGAATTGTAGTACTTGCTGAGCTAGTCATGCTCACTCTTGCTTGAACCATATGAACACAACTAAGATCAAGTGGACAGAAGGCTCAGGAAAGACAAGGGCAAGGCGAAGACAAATCCTTAGATTACTTATGTAATAGAATAGTTGAATGTCTGTAATATATTGAATATTATGACAAGAAAAAATGAATGGGTTACAAAGAACCTGGGAAATGTAATATTATTTTGGATATATTGAAGTTATATTAGTCCTTTTGAGACTATTCAATTGAATGAATGAATGAATGAATGGTAGTACCGTGTAGCACCATCTGTCGGGTTGGGAGAGACCCGAATTTAGGGGCGTCACAGGTTAGTATCAAAGCATTAGGTTATAAAACTTAAGGGGGGATTAAAAACCTTAAGTCATAACCTTAAGAGAAGTCAAAGAAGTACAAGAAAAAAATAACCTTATAAAAATGCAGTATGATTATGTTATGTGTTTTTATTATTCTACTGACGTGTAATAATCAACTTAATTGTTTTGTGTAGATGTCAGGAGTAAACAGAATGTTTGTAGATGGTCAGGCCATTAGTGAAGAATCGGTGAACCAAATAGAGGTTATACTGAACCCTATAGCAGCAGAGCCAGATGTAGTGATTATTAAGTCTGGAGACTCGAATGAAGCTGACTACATGTCAGTATTCGATGGAATGATAGAAGAAGAAGTAGAGACAGTGTCCTTTAATCTAGTAGCTATAGCAGCGGAGATAGCTCCTGGGGGATCAATGATGTCTCTATTTATGTTAGTGTTGGATAGAAATATCCATTACTGTCAGGAGGTCAAGGAGCTGAAAGCAGAGCTCCAAATGGTTATAGAGGACAAGACTGATGTCGAGTCCATGTGGGAGCAAGAACTTGATGAGAGGATTTTGGCTAAGGGCAAAGTCCACGAGTTAAAACATGAGGTCTTTGAGCTTAAGGAGGAGCTAAAGACCAAGGTGCAGAAGATAGGGAGAATGTCCTATATCTATAGGAGTTCTCACACAGATTTCCAACAGCAGGTAGCTAGTTATCCTGTAGAGGTGGGGCAGACGCGGTATACTATCAACCGTGATATTATTGTCGGTCTTTCCAAGGCAGATTTTGATAATGCCTTGAGGCAGATGTAGACTAGTAGTAGTCAGAGTAGTATGTAAATATTTTGTAACTAGTAGTGACGTAAAGCCCTTTTTGTATAGTAAAGGGTAGTTTTTTGTAAATCTCAATTTTTTGAAAGCGATAGCGGGAAAGTAATGTAATCAGCTTAGGCTGTGTATGTAACCGATGTAGTATTATACTACAAAGAATGAATATAAGTCCTTTTTATGGAAAGCAATGAGTTATGGATGTTGGAGTTATTGTTTAATATTAATGATAACTAATAAAGAAAGGAATAATAACGAAATGTGTTTATTGTATCAGCAAAATGCCGCCGAGAAGAGTGTAACGTAATCAAGGTGCTAACGTGAATCAACCGGAGGGAGGTTCGATTAACCCGATGCAGGAGTTTGTTAATTTATTAACAGCTGCCTTTAATAGAATAGGGGCTAATATCCCCGTAAATCCAGGACTAGCATGAGCTACTACCTTTAAGGATTTTAAGAGCGTGGGTCCGCCGGAGTTCAAAGTAACTATGGACCCTATTGAAGCCCAAACGTCGGTTAAGGAGATAGAGAAGGCATTTGTGATAGCAAATGTCGACGAGGCCCAAAAGGTTGCCTTTGCAACCTATATGATGAAGGGAGAGACCAAATTTTGGTGGGAAGCTAATCAGGCTAGGGTCGGGATAGCGAATCTGACATAGGAGAGGTTCAAGGAGATATTCTTTGAGAACTACTTTCCCACGAGTATGCAAGGGAGGATGGAGATGCGGTTTTTGGAGTTGAAACAAGGGGACATGATGGTTCCCCAATACGCCGCCAAGTTTAATGAACTGGCAAGGTTCGTTCCACATCAAGTGGATACTGAGGTTAGAAAGGCACGACGGTTTGAGCAAGGCTTGAAACCCTAGCTCTATAACTGTATTTCGGTGTTTCAAAGTACTTCTTTTGGAACCGTTTTAGAGAAGGCGATAGTCGCCGAAGCGAGGCGTTGAGTCAATACCATAAGGACAAGAAGAGTAAGGTTAAAGTAGACGGAAGAGTAAAAATCGAGGCAGCCAGTGGTAGTGGCGAGGGTCAGAAGAGGAAGGTATTTAGCTCTGGGAATACCAGAGTGAAGAAAGGAGACCCGAAGAGAAGAATGGAGGCCTGCAAGACCTGTGGGAAGACTCACTTAGGAGTTTGTCTCAAAAGGAAGGCCGTCTGTTACAACTGTGGACAGGAGGGGCACATTGCGCCTAACTATCCGAGTCCGAAGAAGAACCATGTATGCTTTGTATGTGGGTCAACTGACCACATGGCAAAGAACTGCCCGATGGACGGGAACTGGGGCGCTAATAGCGGTAAGTTAGCTATTAGTGGACCAGCGCAGCCGGGTAGGCCGATGGGTCGTACCTTTAACATGATAGTCCAAGATGTAGTCGCATCAGTGGACGTCGTCGCAGGTATTATTCCGATTAACGATATCTTTTCGCACGTGCTATTTGATTCGGGTGCTACTTGTTCGTTTATAGCATGCGATTTTGCTAGACAATTAGGATTACTTTCCGAAAAGTTGCATATACCTTTAAATATTAAGGTAGCAAATGAAGAGATAATTCCTGTTGAAGATATTTATAGGAGTTGTTGCGTAGATATACGGGGTTATAAATTATCGATAGATTTGTTATCGATAAAGTTAGGAGAATTCGACGTAATTCTCGGAATGGATTGGTTAGTTAACCATGGGGAAATTATAGATTGTCAAAAGAAATGTGTGAACATTAAATCGTTAAGACAACCTCGGGTAGTATTTTACGGGAATAGATCGTCAGGACGTTCATGTTGTCTAACCATGACACAAACTCAGAAATTACTGAGGAAGGGATGTATAGGTTACCTGTGCCATGTCGTTGATACCAAAAGAGTGGTAGCAACCATGGAACAAATACCTATAGTAAGAGAATTCGTCGATGTATTTCCGAGTGAATTGTTGGGTCTTCCACGGATAGGAGACCGAGTTTGTGATGAACATTGTGCCGAGGCGGCACCGGTTTCTTGAATCACCGTATCGTATGGCGCCATGGAGATAAAGGAGTTGATGGTGCGATTGCAAGAAGCTGTTGGACCGGAAGTACATCCGGTAGAGTGTGTTTTCTTAGTAGGGAGCACCGGTATTGTTTGTCAAGAAGAAGGACGGATCGTTAAGACTTTGTATCGACTACCGAGAGTTGAACAAGTTAACGATGAAGAATAAATACCCATTGCCCATGATCGATGATCTTTTTGATCAGTTGTAAGGGGCTAAGTATTTTTCAAAAATAGATTTAAGAACAGGGTATCATCAGTTGAAGGTTGTACCAAATACAACATTCAGGACTCGTTATGGTCATTACGAGTTTCTGGTGATGTCATTTGGGTTGACAAATGCACCAGCTGCATTTATGGATATGATGAACAAAGTGTTCAAACAATATTTGGACAAGTTCGCCGTGATGTTTATAGATGATATTCTAGTCTATTCTAAGACGCCAGAAGATCATGCTGAACACCTAAGATTAGTGTTGGAGACACTAAGAAAGGAGAAGTTGTACTCGAAATTCACTAAGTGTGAATTTTGGTTGGAGAATGTACAATTTTTAGGTCATGTCATTGACCATGAGGGGATTTTAGTAGATCCAACGAAGGTGGAAGTCGTGATGAATTGGGAACAACCGAAAATGCCGACTGAGGTGCGGAGTTTCCTAGGGTTAGCGGGTTACTATCGGAGATTCATCCAAGATTTTTCGAAGATAGCTACTCCGTTGACTAACTTGAAGAGGAAGACAATGAAATACACTTGGTCTGACAAGTGTGAGGACAGTTTTCAAGAACTGAAGAAGAGGTTGAGTGAAGCGCCTATTTTGTCATTACCTGATGACACAGGAAATTTTGTAGTATATAGTGATGATTCGCATAGAGGACTTGGTTGCGTGCTCATGCAGCATGGCAAGGTCATTGCGTATGCATCTAGGTAGTTGAAGGATTATGAGAAAGTTTACCCTACTCATGATCTGGAACTAGCTGCAGTAGTTTTTGCTCTAAAGATATGGAGACATTATCTTTACGGAGAAAAATGTGAGATATACACGGACCATAAGAGTCTAAAATATATCTTCACTCGGAAGGAGTTGAATATGAGGCAGAGGAGATGGTTGGAGTTGATAAAGGATTTGTGAAATCCTGTATCACCCTGGAAAAGCCAATGTAGTTCGACGCCTTAAGTAGAAAGTGTCGGAAAAAGTTGTCTTTGTTAACGGCTCAAACCGAGTTAATAACAGAGATGGCTGGGATGGAGTTAGAAGTGAAGCTGCCAAGTGAAGTAGGAAAAATGCTGTTTACAACGGAGATGCAATCTACCATCGTAGAGAGAGTTAAGGAGGTGCAACTCAAAACTGATGAGTATGGACCCAGGATAAATGAGCTAGCTAGCCATGAAAAAGATATTAAAATACGATCTTGATAATGAGGATTATTAAGATTTGAAGGAAGAATTTGGGTTCCGAATGAGACGGAATTAAAGGAGCAGGTGTTATAAGAGGCTCACAGTTCGAGGTTTTTGATTCATCTTGGTAGCACTAAGATGTATCAAGATCTTCGACAGAGTTTCTGGTGGCCGAACATGTGACAACCCGAGAAATTAGATAATTTATTAAAATCTTAAATGATTGATTTAAGGTCAAATAATAGACCTCGACAAAAAATAAGTGTATGCGTTTGATGTTATTGGGATGGAATTTTGAGGATTTCAAAATTAAGTGAAGGATTTAGGTGAATTATTCAGGATTAAGTGTATATGTGAATATGTTCTGTGTATATGGTTTTGTATGTGTTCAGAATGTGGTTAAGGGTCAAGGGTTGACCAGATAAGCTATATTAGTGTTGAACCCTAGGTATATATTAAGAACGTCAACTTTCAGTTAGAAAACCCTAGCGATCAATAAGAAACCCTAAAACCGGTTCTGGAAAACCCTAATTTCAGATTCCGGTAATTTGAACTCTAATCTGGGAACTTAAAGGAGAATTATAATGCTCTTGTGCAATTAATTAGGATAAAGCTTAATTAATTAGCAAACCCTAATTTCAGAATTTGAAACCCTAATTTCTGGTTTCAGAACCCTAATTTATAAATAGGGAAACCCTGATTGTTAGGTAATTAGGAACATTAATCCTAATTTTCAAGTAATTATAAAACCCTAATTTAATTAGGGAACCTAATTAATTTCTAAATTAGAAAATTATTTTTCTAATGAAAACCTTAATTTTAGGTTATAAACCCTAATGTACCATTTTGACCCTAATTGCTAAATTAGCAAATTTTAATTAGGAAATACTAAATCCTAATTAGTAATCTTGAAATTATGATTAGGAAAATTTTATTCTAATTATAATTTTGAAATATTAAATTTTCTATTTTTGAAACCTACATTAGAAATTTTAGAAATCAAGTTGCTAAACCCTAAAGGGTTAAACCCTAAACCCTAAAAGTTAAACCCTAAACCCTAAGGTCCAAACCCTAAACCCTAAGGGTTTGGTCAATTGACAACTTTGCCATTAAATTTGGTAGCTAAAAGCCCAAAATACCCTTGTAGCATTATTGAAGGTTACTTGCAATTTTGGCCAAAAAATTGAGTTGGTGAACAACCCTAGCTCTAACCCTAGCCTAGCATGTGACTAAAAATCCTTACAAATCAGCAATCTCAGCCACATATCATCAGCATTCATTGAATCAAAACAAAAGTCAAAAAGGTAAGAACACTTTCTTACTTTGCTTAGCAAGCTATCCAAGCCAACCTCTCTCTCTCTAAAAATTCGTGTATGAGGATGAAAGGGAGTGCTAGGTTAAGTCAAAATCATGTGTTAGAATGCAAAGATCAGATCACAAGGATCAGATTCAAGATCAAGTGTTAGAAAGGTATAAAAGCCCTAAACTTGCGAATCATATGATCTTATGTTTGATGATGTTGTTTGTTGTTATAAGTTGTGTTATAGAGTGTCATTTGATGATCTGGGTGGCCTAAACTTGGATTCATATCATCTAGATGCCCGAATTTAATGTTTTCTAAAATCTGGAAAAGTTGAAAAGTATGGTCTGACAGTCATATGTCAGACCCCATAAATCTGTGTGTGTTTGATGATATATGTGTTTAGAGTTATGGATCTGTTCTATGCCATGTAGGCTTCGCTTTGGAACTGGAATCTTGGTCATACCATGACTAGATCTCCAGATACAAGCTGTCAAACCTCGTTGACCGATCATGCTTTCTGGAATTCTGGGCAAACCCAGAAACCCAGATCGTCTGACAACGATTTTCGAGGCCTTGTAGATTCGCCGTCATTAAATTTTTTTGGTCCGGTTGTTGTTTTTTTTCAGTTGTAGCATTGGCATGAGAAATATATTTATGTCTTTATCTCACTTAGTAATTACATTTGGATCAAAGTTATCTGAGGTCAAAATAGCTTTGACCATCTCGATTGCGATTTACGGGAAAAACCGGAAACTTCATGGATAAATTTTCTGACAATGTTTGACTGCCTTGGATCTTATGATGTAGATGTTTTTATGTTGCTCTGTTGAGGTATTATTATACCTTGACATCTCGACTACGAATTAAAGCTTTAAATCATACAAAATAGAATTAGGCTTCAAAATATAAAGATCTTTATATAGCACCTAGTGTTGTTCTTCATTTTTTGGAAACCCAGAAATTGAAGAACAGCGTTGTCAGATATTTTGTGGGCTAATAACTCTCAGATTTGATGTTGTTTAGCCAGGATGTTTGTTTGAAAGTGTAGTGTTACATACATACTACAACATTGATGCCTTTTAATTTGCCAGATTATAAAAAAGAACATGAATTTATTGTTGGTCAAAGTAACCACCTTGCTGACTGTTATGAGTTTCTGGGTTTTCTTCAACAACACCAAGAACACCTATAGCGACGGATATGTCGCTATAGGCAACTTTTAGCGACAGTTTATTTAGAAAATTAATTATTTTAATAAATAATTAGAGAAAAATAGTTTTAAACTATTAAAAATATATAATAAATTATGAAAAATTATTTTAAAGCCCTAAAATAGTTTTTAATTATTTTGTGTATATTTCAAAAATATTTAATATTTTGGAATATAAAAGGTATTTATTTATTTAATTATTATATTACATAAATTATTTAAAATAGATTTAATTCATGAAAAATTATATTATGATATTAAAAAATATTTTAAGTTAATTTTGATGACTTTTAATATTTTGTGATTAATTTCATTAATAATTTATTATTAAAGGTAATTAGTTTATTTAATAAATATATTAAATAAATTATGGAAAAATAAATTAATGTTTTAAAAATTATAGGAAAATAATTTAAGTGTAATAAAAATATTTTAAGTTATAAAATATAACTTTTGATATTTTGTCATGAAAATATTAATATTTTAATATTAATATCAATTATCGGATAATGGATTTAAGTGTTTAAAAATCATATAAATATGATTTTAAGGTATTAAAATACTTTGATATATTATAATTAAATTATAATATTATGTAATGATTTTCATTAATATTTAATAATAAATGAATATTAATGATTAAGGAATTATGTGGTATTTAATTCATTTAAATATGGTATTAATGATTGAAAATTTTGATAAATGATATTAATTATCCGAAAATTATTGCAAGTCTTTGAAAATTATCTCGTGATACTTGTTAAGTGTTTAGGAAGAGTTTAATTGAACTTAAACTTCGTTATTTGTCCGACTAGATCAATTGGAAGATAGAATTATGTTTGGTTTCAACTCGGACTTAAATAAATCGACTTGATGCTAAGTCTTATGTGTGTAATAGGCTGATAGGGTTATGTGTTATGTGTTTAGGTTATTCTATGTGTATATATATATAATAGTATTATACTGTGATGATATTATTCTAATATTGGAGATCTATATTACTAATATTAGGTCTTCGGATAAAGCGATATAAATTGTGTAGCGGTAATCAACGTTTCGTGCAAGTTTTTACTTAACTCTACTAAGAGTTGTTTCATTCAGATATGCTTATGGTTAATCATTGCTAATTGCCATGGATAATTGTACTACTGTATATTGCATGTATAAGTCGTGTATGAAAGGTGATCACCTTCATTATCAGGTTGGTCCGATATATTTGTTCATGTTCAATACTTGTTCGGTTAAAAGTTTGTTAAGTCTTTAGTTCTCAATTATATTGATGAATTATAAATGACCTATTATTTAGACTCTTTCAATCATGATATATCCTTAAATTGTATTTAAACTTGCTGGGCAACTTTCATGCTCACCCTTGCTATATCATGATAAACATTGCAGATAAGGCGAATGCGTTCGGATACAGGAAAAAGGATAATGCCAAGTTTAGCTTGGGATAAAATGTGTGCGATTAGATTTATAATAGTGTTGTATGATAATAATGTTATGTGTTAGATAGTTTATGATTTGTGTATAAGTTAAGTTTACTCGATTTTAGGGAATTGTGTGTAAAGTGTTTTGTATAAACAATTTATGTTTATATCTTCCGCAATTAGTTATAGAAATAGTATACCAGATCTGTGGTGATTAGGACCCGGATTTGGGGTCATCATGATTAGCATCAAAGCAATCGTGACATTCTTATGTGACATTCTTGACTTATAGTTATATGAAATGTTTATGAACCCCTCAGCGAATGGACGCCAAAGGTCAAACGAGGGTAAGTTCTTAAACTCATATAATTGTGGCCAAGTTTATGGACTCATAAGTGTGGTTTGACGAACTGGGTATAGTTTTGTATGAATGGAGTGTTAAGGATAATAGGAATAGATAGACTGTTTAACCAAATGATTATTAGTGGAGACATAAGTTTACCAAAGCTCCTAGCTATGCTAAACTTCAAAATTTTGACATCAAGCTAAATACGCACTATGTGCCTTTAAAAATAAATGTAGACTCGTAATCATTTTTGAAACGGTCTAAAGTATAGTCTATGCTACTTATTTCAGCTAGACTCAAATGATTTGAAATATCAAAATTTATTTTATTTATCACTTATGTACCATGAAACCTTGTGCAGAGATGATAAAAAGGTGATGGAGTCGTAAATACAGGAATACTTAGTGTGAATTTGACCTAAAGACGCTGTTCCACTATTATATGATGTGTTATGACAAAGTCATACAATGACGACATCCTCAAACGGACTGTTAATACAGTACGGCATCATCACGTCATTCTCGAAAATGTTTTCAAAAAGTTTAATTTGCCAACGGGGTTTGGCTGCACCTAAATAATTCGATTGAATTGAATTATTGATATGAGTCTATGCTATTTGATTCAGCTAGACTAATGTTTATGAAAACTCAAAGTGTTTATTGAAAGAAATTTCCCCAAAACAAATTGTTTTGGTGCGGAATCCTATGATAAGACTGAGGTGAACTATGTTGTTTGGATAATAATCCAATCGAGTAGCGTAAATATTCGCTAAACATGATTAATACGTTATGCATGACGTAAGAGTACGATAGGCTAATCACCTAAAGTACTAGCAACGGTAGTTTACCTTCTTTGTGATTGTAAACCTACCAAGTAATGTATTGTCTTGCGGTATGAATACCGTTAAAACTATGTGTTCATGGTCAATATGACCCCTTAGCATGATTTAAAAACTTTTACTCTTGTGAGTGGTGTATTGGGTAACATGTGATGATATGTGTGAATGGTGTATGGTGCATGGTATAAGGAGTAAGGTGTAAGGTAAATTTCGGGGACGAAATTTTTAGAAGAAGGGGTGAATGTGACAACCCGAGAAATTAGACAATTTATTAAAATCTTAAATGATTGATTTAAGGTCAAATAATAGACCTCGACAGAAAATAAGTGTATGCGTTTGATGTTATTGGGATGGAATTTTGAGGATTTCAAAATTCTGTGAAGGATTTAGGTGAATTATTCAGGATTAAGTGTATATGTGAATATGTTCTGTGTATATGGTTTTGTATGTGTTCAGAATGTGGTTAAGGGTCAAGGGTTGACCAGATAAGCTATATTAGTGTCGAACCCTAGGTATATATTAAGAACGTCAACGTTCAGTTAAAATACCCTAGCGATCAATAAGAAACCCCAAAACCAGTTCTGGAAAACCCTAATTTCAGATTCCGGTAATTTGAACTCTAATCTGGGAACTTAAAGGAGAATTATAATGCTCTTGTGCAATAAATTAGGATAAAGCTTAATTAATTAGCAAACCCTAATTTCAGAATTTGAAACCCTAATTTCTGGTTTCAGAACCCTAATTTATAAATAGGGAAACCCTGATTGTTAGTTAATTAGGAACATTAATCCTAATTTTCAAGTAATTATAAAACCCTAATTTAATTAGGGAACCTAATTAATTTCTAAATTAGAAAATTATTTTTCTAATAAAAACCATAATTTTAGGGTTATAAACCCTAATGTACCATTTTGACCCTAATTGCTAAATTAGCAAATTTTAATTAGGAAATACTAAATCCTAATTAGTAATCTTAAAATTATGATTAGGAAAATTTTATTATAATTATAGAATTCTAATTATAATTTTGAAATATTAAAATTCTATTTTTGAAACCTACATTAGAAATTTTAGAAATCAAGTTGCTAAATCCTAAACCCTAAAGGTTAAACCCTAAACCCTAAGGTCCAAACCCTAAACCCTAAGGGTTTGGTCAATTGACAACTTTGCCATTAAATTTGGTAGCAAAAAGCCCAAAATACCCTTGTAGCATTATTGAAGGTTACTTGCAATTTTGGCCAAAAAATTGAGTTGGTGAACAACCCTAGCTCTAACCCTAGCCTAGCATGTGACTAAAAATCCATACAAATCAGCAATCTCAGCCACATATCATCAGCATTCATTGAATCAAATTAAAAGTCAAAAAGGTAAGAACACTTTCTTACTTTGCTTAGCAAGCTATCCAAGCCAACCTCTCTCTCTCTAAAAATTCGTGTATGAGGATGAAAGGGAGTGCTAGGTTAAGTCAAAATCATGTGTTAGAATGCAAAGATCAGATCACAAGGATCAGATTCAAGATCAAGTGTTAGAAAGGTATAAAAGCCCTAAACTTGCGAATCATATGATCTTATGTTTGATGATGTTGTTTGTTGTTATAAGTTGTGTTATAGAGTGTCATTTGATGATTTGGGTGGCCTAAACTTGGATCCATATCTTCTAGATGCCCGAATTTAATATTTTCTAAAATCTGGAAAAGTTGAAAAGTATGGTCTGACAGTCATATGTCAGACCCCATAAATCTGTGTGTGTTTGATGATATATGTGTTTAGAGTTATGGATCTATTCTATGCCATGTAGGCTTCACTCTGGAACTGAAATCATGGTCATACCATGACTAGATCTCCAGATACAAGTGGTGAAACCTCGTTGACTGATCACGCTTTCTAGAATTCTGGGCAAACCCAGAAACCCAGATCGTCTGACAACGATTTTCGAGGCCTTGTATCTTGCTGTTGTTAAATTTTTTGGTCCAGCTGTTGTTTTTTAGTTGTAGCCTGGCATGTAGAGAACACATTTATGTCTTTATCTCACTTAGTAATTACACTGGATCAAAGTTATACAGGGTCAAAGTAGCTTTGACAATCTGATTTGCAGATTTCTAGGAAAAACCCAGAAACTTCATGGACGAATTTTCTGACAATGTTTGACTGCCTTGGATCTTATGATGTAGATGTTTTTATGTTGCTCTGTTGAGGTATTATTATACCTTGACATCTCGACTGCGAATTAGAAGCTTTAAATCATACAAAACAGAATTAGGCTTCAAGATAAAAAGATCTCTATATAGCACCTAGTTCTCAATTTTTTGGAAACCCAGAAATTGAAGAACAGCGTTGTCAGATATTTTGTGGGCTAATAACTCTTAGATTTGATGTTGTTTAGCCAAGATGTTTGTTTGAAAGTGTAGTGTTACATACATACTACAACATTGATGCCTTTAGCTGCCCAGATTATAAAAAGAACATGAATTTATTGTTGGTCAAAGTAACCACCCTGTTGACTGTTATGAGTTTTTGGGTTTTCTTCAAGAACACCTATAGCGACGGATCTGTCGCTATAGGCCACTTTTAGCGACAGTTTATTTAGAAAATTAATTATTTTAATAAATAATTAGAGAAAAATAGTTTTAAATTATTAAAAATATATAATAAATTATGAAAAATTATTTTAAAGCCTGAAAAATAGTTTTTAATTATTTTGTGTATATTTCAAAAATATTTAATATTTTTGGAATATAAAAGGTATTTATTTATTTAATTATTATATTAAATAAATTATTTAAAAATAGATTTAATTCATAAAAAATTATATTATGATATTAAAAAATATTTTAAATTATTTTTGATGACTTTTAATATTTTGTGATTAATTTCATTAATAATTTATTATTATTGGTAATTAGTTTATTTAATAAATATATTAAATAAATTATGGAAAAATAGAATTAATGTTTTAAAAATTATAGGAAAATAATTGAAGTGTTATAAAAATATTTTAAGTTATAAAATATAACTTTTGATATGTCATGAAAATATAATATTTTAATATTAATATCAATTATCGATAATGGATTTAAGTGTTTAAAATCATATAAATATGATTTTAAGGTATTAAAAATATTTTGATATATTATAATTAAATTATAATATTATGTAATGATTTTCATTAATATTTAATAATAAATAAATATTAATGATTAAGGAATTATGTGGTATTTAATTCATTTAAATACGGTATTAATGATTGAAAATTTTTGATAAATGATATTAATTATCTAAAAATTATTGCAAGTCTTTGAAAATTATCTGTGATACTTGTTAAGTGTTTAGGCAGAGTTTAATTGAACTTAAACTCGTTATTTGTCCGACTAGATCGTCGGGATGATAGAATTGTGTCGGTTTCAACTCGGACTTAAATAGTCTGACTTGATGCTAAGTCTTATGTGTGTAATAGACTGATAGGGTTATGTGTTTAGGTTATTCTATGTGTATATATATAATAGTATTATACTATGATGATATTATTCTAATATTGGAGATCTATATTACTAATATTAGGTCTTCAGATAAAGCGATATAAATTGTGTAGCGGTAATCAACAGTTCATATAAGTTTTTACTTAACTCTACTAAGAGTTGTTTCATTCAGATATGCTTATGGTTAATCATTGTTGATTGCCATGGATAATTGTACTCTGTACATATTGCATGTATAAGTCGGTATGAAAGGTCGATCACCTTCATTACCAAATTGGTCCGATATATTTGTTCATGTTCAATACTTGTTCACCAAAAGTTTGTTCGTCTTTAGTTCTCAATTATATTGATGAATTATAGCCACCTATTATTCAGACTCTTTCAATCATGATATATCCTTAAATTGTATTTAAACTTGTTTGGGCAACTTTCATGCTCACCCTCATATATCATGATAAACATTGCGATAAAAAGCGAATGCGTTCGGATCTGTGAAAAAGGATAATGCCAAGTTTGGCTTGGGATAAAATATCTTGTGATTAGATTTGTAATAGTGTTGTATGATAATAATGTTATGTGTTAGATAGTTTATGATTTGTGTATAAGTTAAGGTTATTCGATTTTGGGGAATTGTGTGTAAAGTGTTTTGTATAAACAATTTATGTTTATATCTTCCGCAATTAGTTATAGAAATAGTATACCGGATCTGTGGTGATTAGGACCCTGGATTTAATGCCATGTCACAGTTAATTATCAAAAGTCATTGGTTATGAAGCTTAGGTAGGAATACACGAGACCAATAACCGCAGTGATTAGGATAAGTACTGATTCACATAGAGTTAGTTGCTCGGTAAGATTCAAAGATGAATCTCGATAAGTTGTTAAGACACAGAGTTCCCTAACTCTAATAATAAAGGTGAACAGTAATGGTCGTTAGATAGAGTCTAAAAGACTAAAGTGCAGGGATAGGAGATTGTAAAACAAAACGATCAAGATATTTAAATGAATCATAATATATTCGATGAGATCACCCCGTGATCTAATAAGGTTATGACAGCCAGAAAGAATCAATCTGATGGTTGAAAAGTTTACAGCAAGATGCTGTGTGTAAGTTGTACTATGAAATTGTACTATGAAAACTCATGAAAGAGTTATGAATTATGAATACGGATTAAATGAAATTCGTATGGAAAAGGGGGTGAAGATTAGGTGGGGATTTCAATTGAGGACTCATGTCGGCAGCTGAGTTATATGATTCCTTGTATGGGCGGGGAATTGTACTTGGTGTAAAAACTACTTAGTTTCTGGCATTGATAATCATTAAAATGTTTGTGTCGCGCTATTTGCTATATGCATGTTAAGAGGGTGATTCCTTTCTCATGTGTATAACAAATAGATAGGTCATAGGTAGAGAATATAGGGTTATGTATTATGTGTTTAGGTTATTCTATGTGTATATATATAATAGTATTATACTGTGATGATATTATTCTAATATTGGAGATCAATATTACTAATATTAGGTCTTCGGATAAAGCGATATAAATTGTGTAGCGGTAATCAACGGTTCAGGCAAGTTTTTACTTAACTCTACTAAGAGTTGTTTCATTCAGATATGCTTATGGTTAATCATTGTTGATTGCCATGAATAATTGTACTATGTACATATTACAAGTATAAGTCAGGTATGAAAGGTTGATCAGCTTCATTACCAGTTGGTCCAGATATATTTGTTCATGTTCAAAACTTGTTCAGTCAAAAGTTTGTTCGTGCTAGTTCTCAATTATATTGATGAATTATAGCCAGCCTATTATTCAGACTCTTTCAATCATGATATATCCTTAAATTGTATTTAAACTTGTTGGGCAACTTTCATGCTCACCCTTGCTATATCATGATAAACATTGCAGATAAGGCGAATGCGTTCGGATACAAGAAAAAGGATAATGCCAAGTTTGGCTTGGGATAAAATATGCGAGATTAGATTTGTAATAGTGTTGTATGATAATAATGTTATGTGTTAGATAGTTTATGATTTGTGTATAAGTTAAGGTTACTCGATTTTGGGGAATTGTGTGTAAAGTGTTTTGTATAAATAATTTATGTTTATATCTTCCGCAATTAGTTATAGAAATAGTATACCAGATCTGTGGTGATTAGGACCCGGATTTGGGGCTGTCACAGTTGGCATCAAAGCAACTGTGACATTCTTATGTGACATTCTTGACTTATAGTTATATGAAATGTTTATGAACCCCTCAGCGAATGGACGCCAAAGGTCAAACGAGGGTAAGTTCTTAAACTCATATAATTGTGGCCAAGTTTATGGACTCATAAGTGTGGTTTGACGAACTGGGTATAGTTTTGTATGAATGGAGTGTTAAGGATAATTGGAATAGATAGACTATTTAAGCAAATGATTATTAGTGGAGACATAAGTTTTCCAAAACTCCTAGCTATGCTAAACTTCAAAATTTTGACATCAAGCTAAATACGCACTATGTGTTTTTAAAAAAAAATGTAGACTCGTAATCATTTTTGAAACGGTCTAAAGTACAGTCTATGCTACTTATTTCAGCAAGACTCAAATGATTTGAAATATTAAAATTTATTTTATTTATCACTTATGTACCATGAAACCTGGTGCAGAGATGATAAAAAGGTGATGGAGTTGTAAATACAAGAATACTTAGTGTGAATTTGACCTAAAAGTCATTGCTCCACTTATTGATGATGTGTTATGATTAAAGTCATACAATGACGACATCCTCAAACCAATCATGTAATACTGAAGACGGCATCATGACGCCATTCTCAAAAAAATGTTTTCAAAAAGTTTAATTTGCCAACGGGGTTTGGCTACACCTAAATAATTCGATCGAATTGAATTATTGATATGAGTCTATGCTATTTGATTCAGCTAGACTAATGTTTATGGAAACTCAAAGTGTTTATTGAAAGGAATTTCCCCAAACCAAATTGTTTTGGTGCGGAATCCTATGATAAGACTGAGGTGAACTATGTTGTTTGGATAATAATCCAATCGAGTAGCGTAAATATTCGCTAAACATGATTAATCGTTATGCGTGGCGTAAAAAGTACGATAGGCTAATCACCTAAAGTACTAGCAACGGTAGTTTACCTTCTTTGTGATTGTAAACCTACCAAGTAATGTATTGTCTTGCGGTATGAATACCGTTAAAACTATGTGTTCATGGTCAATATGACCCCTTAGCATGATTTAAAAACTTTTACTCTTGTGAGTGGTGTATTGGGTAACATGTGATGATATGTGTGAATGGTGTATGGTGCATGGTATAAGGAGTAAGGTGTAAGGTAAATTTCGGGGATGAAATTTTTAGAAGAAGGGGTGAATGTGACAACCCGAGAAATTAGACAATTTATTAAAATCTTAAATTATTGATTTAAGGTCAAATAATAGAACTCGACAGAAAATAAGTGTATGCGTTTGATGTTATTGGGATGGAATTTTGAGGATTTCAAAATTCTGTGAAGGATTTAGGTGAATTATTCAGGATTAAGTGTATATGTGAATATGTTCTGTGTATATGGTTTTGTATGTGTTCAGAATGTGGTTAAGGGTCAAGGGTTGACCAGATAAGCTATATTAGTGTCGAACCCTAGGTATATATTAAGAAAGTCAACTTTCAGTTAGAAAACCCCAGCGATCAATAAGAAACCCTAAAACCGGTTCTGGAAAAACCTTAATTTCAGATTCCGGTAATTTGAACTCTAATCTAGGAACTTAAAAGAGAATTATAATGCTCTTGTGCAATTAATTAGGATAAAGCTTAATTAATTAGCAAACCCTAATTTTAGAATTTAAAACCCTAATTTCTGGTTTCGGAACCCTAATTTATAAATAGGGAAAGTCTGATTGTTAGTTAATTAGGAACATTAATCCTAATTTTCAAGTATATATAAAACCCTAATTTAATTAGGGAACCTAATTAATTTCTAAATTAGAAAATTATTTTTCAAATGAAAACCTTAATTTTAGGGTTATAAACCCTAATGCACCATTTTGACCCTAATTGCTAAATTAGCAAATTTTAATTAGAAAATACTAAATCCTAATTAGTAATTTTAAAATTATGATTAGGAAAATTTTATTATAATTATAGAATTCTAATTATAATTTTGAAATATTAAAATTTCTATTTTTGAAACCTAGATTAGAAATTTTAGAAATCAAGTTGCTAAACCCTAAATCCTAAAGGTTAAACCCTAAACCCTAAGGTCCAAACCCTAAACCCTAAGGGTTTGGTCAATTGACAACTTTGCCATTAAATTTGCTAGCTAAAAGCCAAAAATACCCTTGTAGCATTATTGAAGGTTACTTGCAATTTTGGCCAAAAAATTGAGTTGGTGAACAACCCTAGCTCTAACCCTAGTGTAAGACCACAACTTATTATTAAATGAACTAAATTTCCTCTATTTATTATGTTGAAATAGTAAGGATTGATTTGATTAATGTGGTGAGTTATGGGTAAAATGCGCAATTATTTCAAACAAGCAAGTGGTTTTAAAATATTCATTTTATCGGAGAATATTTGTTTGGTCGTGGAATATTTTTACTGTCGAGGAATATTCGTACGATGGCGCAGTCTTGTGTAGGTCCCATAACGGAAAGCGATTGGAGGAAGAAAACGACAAGAATAAGTTGTTTATAAATAATCGCCGAAGTTGTTACTGAGTATCTTGTTAGAATACCCAAAGGGTTTAAACACGAGAAGCATACCAGGTATTGCACCAATTATTGATTCTTACGTAAGAAGGCATTACTCATTAATTGTTACAGTAATTACTGTTCAATATTATATTTTATTGATTCAATAATTGCTACATTGATATTATTGTTGTTTTAATAATTATCACTGCACAATATTTTCATTATCAGATCAATAATTCATATTATTTGAATAATATTATTAGATAACATTATTGGCAATGTCTAGAAAGTTCTGCCTAAGGAGAGGTTTGGTCATCTAATTGCGGCCAAGATGAGAGAAATCCTTATTGAAAGCCCCTCTCTTCCTGTGAACCGCCGGGTTGTCGAGATTGTGATTCGTAATATTATTTGTGAATAATTAATTATTGATTTATATGATGAGAAAAATATTGATTTTATGTGGATATAGATGAAGAAAAGTTTTAATGTGACAATTGTTGAAAATTAATATTTTATCTTTTTCTGATAAAATAATTCATTTAAATATATTATTTTAATAATATAATAATGGTGATATTTTTACAATGAATGTGGGATATATGAGTATATGAGGAGGAAGATTATTTTTGTTGCATTAAAAGATTAACACATGTTTTGTGTGTCGGTAGACCCCAATTCTTGACCGAAATTTGATTATAGCTTGTAAAATCGCCCGTTTGTAAATTTTGGTCAATTTCTGTTTGAAATTTGGAAAAACTTTCTTTTGTAAAGTTGTAGAGAATGAAATTTTCTATGAAAAAGACATGTGGTTCGAATTTTTCTGATAAAAGGACTATTTATTATGAATTATTGAAGTTCCGAAATAATTGATTTTTGGAAGTTTTATTTATTTTTTTGATAAAAAACGTTTTTTGTATTTTGTGGACATCATTAACATGGGAAAAGTGATGAAATCAGATGTCTAGAGGTGGGCTAAGGAAAATTTGATAAATATATTAATATTATATTAAATTTTCTACTTTGGTGTTCTAAGCATTTTTCTATAAATAGGGTGCTTAGGTTAGAATTGAAAATCACACCAGAAACTGAAGTTTTCTCTCTATTTCTCTCTCGATATATTGAGCGTATTCTTGTGAGTATTTTGATACCTTGAGTGTTGCTATACGGTGCAAGTTCCCTTCAGCACTATATCTAGTATTCCCGTCAAGAGTACCGTCTTTTCGAGGTAAGGAATGTTATTTTTTTCATATATGATATTATTTCTTTCGATATCATTATGCCGAAGTATTGATCTGAACTTTTAATCAAATTTGGAACTTTTTGTGTCGGGGTTACTTGTAAGACCCCGAAATTTTTTTAAATAAAAAGGAATTTCCTTTATTTATTATTTTGAAATAGTAAGGGTTGATTTGATTAATGTGGATAGTTAAGGGTTAAATACGCAAATATTTCAAAATAAGCAAGTGGTTATAAAATATTCATTTTGTCGGGGAATATTCGTTTGGTCGTGGAATATTCGTACTGTCGGGGAATATTCGTACGACGGCGCAGCCATGTGTGGGCCCCATAACGAAAAAGCGATTGGATGAAGAAAACGACAAATATAAGTTGGTTAAAAATAACGGCGTAGTTATTCAAGCATTATCTTTGTTGGAATACCGGTGGTTAAAATACGATGTCTACGCGTGGTTGCACAAAGAGCACTACCAGATTGCATGTAATTGTTGAATTATTGATCCTTACGTAAAAGGCACTACTCAATAATTTTCACAAGAGTGATTCTTGCTCAATATTTTATTTTATTGATTCAATAATTGCTGCGTTGATATTTTATATTATTGTTGTTCAATAATTGTCACTGCACATTATCTCCATTATCAGATCAATAATTCATATTATTTGAATAATATTATTAGATAGCATTATTGGCAATGTCTAGAAAGTTCTGTCAAGGAGAGGTTTGGTCACCTAATTGCGCGCCAAGAAGGAGAAATCCTTATCTGAAAGCCCCCTCTTTCCTGGAACAACCTGGTTGTCATAATTGTGATTCTGTAATATTATTTGTGAATAATTAATTATTGATTCATATGATAAAGAAATATTTATTTTATGTGGATATAAATGATGGATTTATTTATGTGGTTATAAATGAAGAAATTATTGTTGAGGTGTTTTATCGAGATTTTATCTGATTGGAGGTATTAAAAATTAAATCGTGGGTTTTGAGATATATTATGGGGTTATAATTTTTAATCCGACCGCTGGATTGTGGTAATTTTTGGGTATGTTATACATACATAAGTTGAGTATATGTCCACAAATTTTGAACCGTTAAAAATTCACGAATGATTTGTTATGAATTTTAAGAGGTGTCTCGATTCTAAAATTAGGGTTATAATTGATTTTGGTGGAAAATTCTAGAATTGAGTGGGCCCCACTTGTGGTTGGTGAAGAAATGTGCTGAATTTTATTTCAAATGTGGTGGGTGGCAATAGTAGAATAGTAAAAGCCATCGGTAGCAGTCAAGTCTGCTTCTACGGCTAACATTTTCCTATAAATAGAGGGCTAAGTTAGAATTGAAAATCACACCGTAAAACAAAGTTTTCTCTTTCTCTCTATATTATTGAGCGTATTTTGTGAGTATTTAGATACTTTGAGAGTTCTTTGCTCAAGACAAGTTTCATTCAAAGATCACTTCCACCTTTCCTTCCTAAGTAATCGATTCTTTGAGGTAAGGGATATTATTTTTTTCAGAATGATATTATTTCTTCAATATCATTATCTTTGAAATGTTGATCTGAAGTTTTATCAAATTTGGAATTTTTCATGTTCTGGTTACTATTCATGAGTTATTATTCATGAGTTACTATTCACGAGTTACTATTCACACGAGTACTATTCATTAAGCGTGAAAATGTTTTTTTTGGAATTTCTATCTTTTGTGCCGAGTTACTATTCACGATACACGGCACTATTCACGATATCTGGATTATTCACGATACTGACTATTCAATAGAAAAATAAAATTTCTTCTTTTCGTCCAAAATATCTATTACGGATACTAGCTTTGATTGTATCCATGTTTTGATCATTCTTGAATTTTACACCACTATGATTATTTTTGAGGTATTGTTGGACATGGATAAAACAAAGTACGAATCATTAATCCTTAATCCTTGTCATTTTGTTTCACCGGATTCGTTCTTTAAAAATATTTTCATCATCCTCGGTCTTAAATGATGATATTATTGAATATCTTTGGCACAGTAGTGCAAAGATGAATGATTTTTGAAGAATATCTTTGGCACAGTAGTGCAAAAGATGAACAGTGTTTAAATGAACATGACCAATCGATGAATATCTTTGGCCCGTAGTGCAAAGATGAACAGTGTTGAGATGAACATGACCGATCGATGAATATCTTTGGCTCAGAGTGCAAAAGATGAATGTTTGATTTGAGATGAATATTGATTGATGTTACAGGATAAAATATTGATGATGGATCGTTAAATTCATAGATTATAGTAGATTTCATTCTCTACGTAACTCTTCTATGAATTATTATTTCATGCGAATATTGATCCGAAACTTGTTGCTATTGTATTCTATTAAATTTTTCCCTGTTGAAGACTAACGATAATTTGTTGTATATTATCTTAGTCATAATATTCTTTACTGAGCTATTTGAGCTCACCCTTTTCCTTTTTGTTCCATTCTTCTCAGGAGGCGAGAATATAACGAGTACGAGTCGGGGTATGGAATGAAGGTTTTAGAAAGGATTGTTTAGTAGTCCTCACCATTTTTGTAAAATAATGTATCAATAAATGTGATGAGGATTTATTTGAGTATAAATATTGTCTAGAAGATAATATTTGTATTTAAACTCACAGTTTTCTTGTTGTAATAATAAAGTTGTAGTTGTTTACGTACCATGTATTGACAACTCGTAATGGGTGATGTATACCTATTTTGGGGCGTCACATTACTATTCACGATATCTGACTATTCACGAATCACAAAGACTATTCACAAAAAAATTAAAATTTTGTATTTTGTCCAAAATATCAATTAAGGATACTAGCTTTGATTGTATCCATGTTTTGATCATTCTTGAATTTTACTTCACCATGATTGTTTATGAAGTATTCTTGAACTCGGATTGTTTAAAGTACGAATCCATAATACTTGTTCTTTTGTTTCACTGGATTCATTTTCTTTAAAATTATTTTCATCATCCTTAGTCCTAAATGATGATGTTACTGAATATCTTTGGCCTTTAGTGCAAAAGATGGTTGATTTTATGATGAATATCTTTAGCCCGTAGTGCAAAGATGTACAGGTGTTGAGATGAACATTACCGACTGATGAATATCTTTGGCCTGTAGTGCAAAGATGAATATATGATTCAAGATGTGCATTGATTGATGTTACAGGGATAAAATAATGATGATGGACTTTTAAATTTATAGATTATAGTAGATTTCATTCTCTACGTAACTCATCTATGAATTATTATTTCCGCTGCCGATCTGAAACTTGTTGTCTATTGTATTCTATCAGATTTTTTCCCGTTGAAGACTAACGATAATTTGTTCTATATTATCTTAGTCATAATATTCTTTACTGGGCTAGTTGAGCTCACTCTTTTCCTTTTTGTTCCATTTTTCTTCTCAGGAGGCGAGAATGTAGCGAGTATTAGTCGGGGTACGGAATGAAGGTTCTAGGAAGTTGTTTTAGTAGTCCTCACCATTTTTGTAAAGTATTGTATCAATAATTTTAATGAGGACTTAGTTGGGTATGTATATTGTCTAGATGGAAATATTTGTATTTAAACTCACAGTTTATGGGTTTTATTAATAAAGTTGTAGTTGTTTCTGTACCATGTTATTGGCGACTCAGAATAGGTTGGGTGGAATGGACCTATTTTGGGGGCATCACAGTTGGTATCAGAGCTTAGGGATATGATCTCTGGCGGAGATCGGGGAATAGAACTAGGAGGGGAGAGACGAATAAATCCTTTGCTAGTATATCCTACCTAAGCTTATTTGTTGGTTGGTTAGAGTATAGGGTTATTATGTGGTATGTTAATTTGTTAAATTAACCCTTGTTTTATGGAAGTATTTAAGAATGTTGACTGAGAATGTTAACAGTGGAGTAAACGAGACCGTGGAGACACCTTTACTCACCAACGAGGAGAACGTGCAACAAGACGACAATGTTCCTCCTGTAAACAACACCACTGATCAGACGATGAACGATGGGATGTTTAGAAACTTTTTACAGTTCATGTAAAATCAGACGAGGGAGACTCGTGTTCAAAATATAGGTGGAAATGATAGCAACGCACGGTTTGTCACAGCCAAGCAGTTCAAAGAGTTAGGACCACCAGAATTCTGGGGAAAGTCGGATCCGATTAAGGCGGAGATGTGGGTCAAGCAAATTACCAAGATATTCGATGTCTTGGGATGCACGGAGGAACAAAAGGTTCCATTCACTACATTTATGTTCCGTAATGAGGCAGACATCGGTGGGAATCATGAAGCGTACCTCCATCCAAATTGCACTCAACATGTCTTGGGAAACATTTCAGAATCGTCAATGACAAGTACTTTCCGAAAGTATTCGCGTATATGAAGGAGGTAGAGTTTATTAGACTAGAAACGTATAACATGGACGGTGTCCCAAAGACGAGGCGGTTCATGGAGTTATCCAGTTCGCACCTCATTTGGTAGAGAATGAGGAACGATGACGCGGATGTTTCTAAGAGGTTTGAAACTCAAATTCGTCAATACCTCATTTCTCATAAATTTTCTCTATATTCAGATGTTGTGAACAGGGCTCAATTATTAGAGCGAAATAATAAGTCTGTTCAACCGGGCAACCAGCAACACGATAATAATCGTACCGATGGCAACGACCATCGGGACAATGATAATCATCTTGGAGGAAATTATCATGCCAGAAACGGTAACCACTTCGGTGGTAATCATGGCCAAGATAATAGAAGAAATGATTCAAGTGGAAAATTCAAGAAGAGAAGATTTAACGATGACGAGAAGACGTCGGTAGCAGCACCATCACCAGCAACAAATTCTAGGGGAGGAGAACGATCGTCAGTTAGATGTTATAGATGCGGAGAGGAGGGACATATAAGCCTAAACTATTCACAGCCTTCCAAGGTATGTTTTAGTTGTGGAAACGATGGTCACATAGCTCGATTTTGTCCTGTAGAAAAGTTAAGTCCAGTTGGGACGGTGGCACCAAAGGCGGATACGGACAAAACAAAGTCAACGGTTCCTGGAAGAGCGTTTTTTGTGACTTCTCAAAAAGCTAGTAACCCGAACGAAGTTAGCACGGGTTAGTTATTTATAAATTTTTGCGAAGTCTATACCTTATTAGATACCGATTCTACCCATTCTTTTATCTCTCTTGCTTGCGCTCAACGTTTAAACTTGACTCCGGAGGAAATTAGACTTTGACTTATCTATGGAGACTCCATTAGGAGAAACTTTCTTTACATCCACTGTTTATAAATCTTGTTTGATCCGAGTTGGCACCATCACATTACCTGTTGACCTTATCTCTTTTAAGATACTTGCTTTTGATGTGATTTTAGGGATTGATTGGTTAACTACTCATCATGCCAAATTGATTGCTTTCGTAAGGTTGTTAGTTTTCATATTCCTAAGCAACTTGTTATTCAAATTCAAGCAACCAAACCATTGAAGTCAAATATTTTCATATCAAGCCATAAAGACATTCGTTTATTGAAAAACGAATGTCAAGCTTTCTTAGCCTATGTCATGGACTCAAACAAAAATACGTCAGATTTGAATGATATTTTTGTTTTTAGTGACTTTCCTGACGTATTTACTGAAGAATTTCTTGGCTTACCTCCAGAGCGTGATATTAAATTTTGTATCGACTTTGAACCCGGTACAAAACCCATTTCTAAAAATCCATATCGAATGGCTCCTATTGAACTTCAGGAGTTAAAAACCCAACTATAGAAGTTGATAACTGAGCCTCTATCTGGTGACTTCTTTTGAGGAATTCACCGAAGCCAGACTCTCCATAGGGGATGCCATATTCGTGCAGTAGTAAACTGATAGATGCCATTGTGACGTGCTATCCAAGATTGGGATATGAGTCACAGTTGAGAGCAACCTAAGTCAGTAATCGAAATACGTTGCTTTCTAGTCTTAGTTGGTTATTATCGAAGATTTGTGGAAAGATTTTCTCGAATTGCTACTCCATTAACTCAGCTCACTCGTAGAGATACAAAATTCGAATGGACCAAGGAATGTGGGAAGAGCTTCGAAGAACTCAAGAGGAGACTCATTTCGGCACATGTTCTGACCATACCATCCTGGAAAAGCGAACGTGGTAGCTGACGTGTTGAGTAGAAGATCGTATACGAGTACGAGTACGATATTTTCAAAGACTCATTTTGTATAACTTACAAATAATAGAGATGGAGATGAAAACTCTAGGTACCCACGTGATGATATACGAGTATAATCGACTTTAATCGATAAAGTTAAAGTTGTTCAAGCTACACACCGGAGCTGATGAATTTGAAGAAGGAGGTGCAAGAAGTTGTAATAGCGAGAATCGACGATATGAGGAAAGCTCAAAACCTTAAATTTATTGGTATATTTGAAATTCTCAATCGAAGAGGAACTGTGGCCTATACACTCGTTTTACAGCTAAGTATGTCGCGTGTTCATAATATTTTTCACATAAATATGTGGACGACCCGAACCACGTTATTGAGTTAAAATGCTAAACCCTAAAGGGTTAAACCCTAAACCCTAAAGGTTAAACCCTAAACCCTAAGGTCCAAACCCTAAACCCTAAGGGTTTGGTCAATTGACAACTTTGGCATTAAATTTGCTAGCTAAAAGCCCAAAATACCCTTGTAGCATTATTGAAGGTTACTTGCAATTTTGGCCAAAAAATTGAGTTGGTGAACAACCCTAGCTTTAACCCTAGCCTATCATGTGACTAAAAATCCATACAAATCAGCAATCTCAGCCACATATCATCAGCATTCATTGAATCAAAATAAAAGTCAAAAAGGTAAGAACACTTTCTTACTTTGCTTAGCAAGCTATCCAAGCCAACCTCTCTCTCTAAAAATTCGTGTATGAGGATGAAAGGGAGTGCTAGGTTAAGTCAAAATCATGTGTTAGAATGCAAAGATTAGATCACAAGGATCAGATTCAAGATCAAGTGTTTGAAAGGTATAAAAGCCCTAAACTTGCGAATCATATGATCTTATGTTTGATGATGTTGTTTGTTGTTATAAGTTGTGTTATAGAATGTCATTTGATGATCTGGGTGGCCTAAACTTGGATCCATATAATCTAGATGCCCAAATTTAATGTTTTCTAAAATCTGGAAAATTTGAAAAGTATCGTCTGACAGTCATATGTCAGACCTCATAAATCTGTGTGTGTTTGATGATATATGTGTTTAGAGTTATGGATCTGTTCAATGCATTTTAGGCTTCACTCTGGAACTGGAATCATGGTCATACCATGACTAGATCTCTAGATACAAGCGGTCAAACCTCGTTGACCGATCACGCTTTCTAGAATTCTGGGCAAACCAAGAAACCCAGATTGTCTGACAACGATTTTCGAGGCCTTGTATCTTGCTGTTGTTAAATTTTTTGGTCCAGTTGTTATTTTTTAGTTGTAGGCTGGCATGTAGAGAACACATTTATGTCTTTATCTCACTTAGTAATTACACTGGATCAAAGTTATACAGGGTCAAAGTAGCTTTGACCATCTGATTTGCAGATTTTTGGGAAAAACCTAGAAACTTCATGGACGAATTTTCTGACAATGTTTGACTGCCTTGGATCTTATGATGTAGATGTTTTTATGTTGCTCTGTTGAGGTATTATTATACCTTGACATCTCGACTACGAATTAGAAGCTTTAAATCATACAAAACAGAATTAGGCTTCAAGATATAAAGATCTCTATATAACACCTAGTGCTGTTCTTCATTTTCTAGAAACCCAAAAATTGAAGAACAGCATTGTCAGATATTTTGTGGGCTAATAACTCTTAGATTTGATGTTGTTTAGCCAGGATGTTTGTTTGAAAGTGTAGTGTTACATACATACTACAACATTGATGCCTTTAGCTGCCCAGATTATAAAAAGAACATGAATTTATTGTTGGTCAAAGTAACCACCCTGCTGACTGTTATGAGTTTCTGGGTTTTCTTCAACAACACCAAGAACACCTATAGCGACGGATATGTCGCTATAGGCAACTTTTAGCGACAGTTTATTTATAAAATTAATTATTTTAATAAATAATTAGAGAAAAATAGTTTTAAATTATTAAAAATATATAATAAATTATGAAAAATTATTTTAAAGTCTGAAAAATAGTTTTTAATTATTTTGTGTATATTTCAAAAATATTTAATATTTTTGGAATATAAAAGGTATTTATTTATTTAATTATTATATTAAATAAATTATTTAAAAATAGATTTAATTCATGAAAAATCATGAAAAATTATATTATGATATTAAAAAATATTTGAAGTTATTTTTGATGACTTTTAATATTTTGTGATTAATTTAATTAATAATTTATTATTAATGGTAATTAGTTTATTTAATAAATATATTAAATAAATTATGGAAAAATAAAATTAATATTTTAAAAATTATAGGAAAATAATTCAAGTGTTATAAAAATATTTTAAGTTATAAAATATAACTTTTGATATTTTGTCATGAAAATATTAATATTTTAATATTAATATCAATTATCTGGATAATAGATTTAAGTGTTTAAAAATCATATAAATATGATTTTAAGGTATTAAAAATACTTTGATATATTATAATTAAATTATAATATTATGTAATGATTTTCATTAATATTTAATAATAAATGAATATTAATGATTAAGGAATTATGTGGTATTTAATTCATTTAAATACGGTATTAATGATTGAAAAATTTTGATAAATGATATTAATTATCTAAAAATTATTGCAAGTCTTTGAAAATTATCCGTGATACTTGTTAAGTGTTTAGGCATAGTTTAATTGAACTTAAACAAGTTATTTGTCCGACTAGATCATCGGGATGATAGAATTGTGTCGGTTTCAACTCGGACTTAAATAGTCTGACTTGATGCTAAGTCTTATGTGTGTAATAGACTGATAGGGTTATGTGTTATGTGTTTAGGTTATTCAATGTGTATATATATAATAGTATTATACTGTGATGATATTATTCTAATATTGGAAATCTATATTACTAATATTAGGTCTTCGGATAAAGCGATATAAATTGTGTAGCGGTAATCAACGGTTCAGGCAAGTTTTTACTTAACTCTACTAAGAGTTGTTTAATTCAGATACGCTTATGGTTAATCATTGTTGATTGCCATGGTTAATTGCACTCTGTGCATATTGCATGTATAAGTCAGGTATGAAAGGCTGATCATCTTCATTACCAGTTGGTCCATATTTGTTCATGTTCAATACTTGTTCAGTCAAAAGTTTGTTCGTGCTAGTTCTCAATTATATTGATGAATTATAGCTAGCCTATTATTCAGACTCTTTCAATCATGATATATCCTTAAATTGTATTTAAACTTGCTGGGCAACTTTCATGCTCACTCTTGCTATATCATGATAAACATTACAGATAAGGCTAATGCATTCGGATATAGGAAAAAGGATAATGCCAAGTTCAGCTTGGGATAAAATGTGCGCGATTAGATTTGTAATAGTATTGTATGATAATAATGTTATGTATTAGATAGTTTATGATTTGTGTATAAGTTAAGGTTACTCGATTTTTGGGAATTGTGTGTAAAGTGTTTTGTATAAATAATTTATGTTTATATCTTCCGCAATTCGTTATAGAAATAGTATACCAGATCTGTGGTGATTAGGACCCGAATTTGGGGCTATCACAAAACATGAAGAGAGAGATAGCCGAGTATGTGAGTAGGTGCTTAACTTATCAGAGAGTTAAGGCTGAACATCAACGATCAAGTGGCTTGCTACAGTCGTTAGAAATTTCAGAGTGGAAATGGGAGAATATCACGATGGATTTTGTGGTAGGACTTCCGACTACGCAGAAAGGATATGATGCGATTTGGGTAATAATGGACCGGTTGACGAGGTCGGCTCACCTTTTGCCAATTAGGGTCAAGTATAACTTAGACCAATTAGCTAGACTTTATATTAAGGAAATAATTTCTAGACATAGAGCACCAGTATCGATTGTGTCAAATCGTGACCCACGATTCACATCGAACTTTTAGAGGAATCTACAAGAGCAGTTAGGAACGCAGTTGAAGCTGAGTACGACATATCATCCACAGACCGATGGACAGAGCGAGAGAACAATTCAGACGTTAGAAGATATGTTAAGATCTTGCGTCATGGATTTCAAGGGTAGTTGGGATAATCATCTTCCATTAGTAGAGTTTGCGTATAACAATAGTTATCATGCAAGCATAGGTATGCCACCTTACGAAGCTTTGTACGGAAGGAAATGCAGAACACCATAGTATTGGGATGAGGTAGGAGAACGCCGAATGTTGGGACCAGAGTTGGTGCAAAAAATAGCAGACATTGTTAAACTGATATAGATGTGTCTTCTAGCAGCTCAAGACAGACAGAAGAAGTTTAAGGATTCGCATAGAGAGAATAGAGAATTTGAAGTAGGCTCTTACGTCTTTCTGAAGGTATCTCCCTGGAAAGGAAAGATACGCTTTGGAAAGAAGGGAAAGTTAAGTCCGAGGTTTATAGGACCTTTTAAGGTATTAAAACGAGTGGGTGAGGTAGCATATATGATAGCATTACCTCCAGACCTAGAACGAATACATAATGTATTTCACGTATCAGTATTACGTCCTTATAAGCCAGATTATAAGCACGTGATAGAATATGAACCTATTCATATCAAGAAGGACTTAACATACGAGGAAACACCGATTCAAATTGTCGATAGAAAAGAACAAGTTCTGCTAAATAAAGTTATACCTTCGGTGAAGGTGATATAGAAGAACCACAATGTAGAAGAAGCAACGTGGGAGTTAGAAGAAATAATGAAAAAGAATTACCCTCAGTTATTTGTGTAATTTTTTATTTTATTATAGCGAGATTCTGGGGACAGAATCCTTATAAGGGGGAGAGAGTGTAACGCCCCAGAAAATTGAACAATTGTAAATGCTTTTAATAATGAATAAAATAATATTATTTATTATTATTGAGTGTTGATAAGATGAATGTCGTTTTATAACCTAGAGACGTCAAAAAACCGTAGTATTTTAACTACGTGGGAGAATTAAAGTGTTTGAATTTCTAAAACAAAAATAAAAGTTTTTCGAGAAATTTTTTAAAAAACACTATTCATCGATTTCTGCTCGGGAATTATTTTTGAACTTCCGAGAAATTCATAACGTTATAATATCAAAGTGAGATGGATTATGTAATAATAATGTAAGTATGGAAAATGTAATATTTTGCATGCAGACTTAATTTGGGAACGTTTGGTTTATTAAGCGTTAAGGAAAGAAAGTTGGAATCATATGATGCGTATGCATTATACGAGGTAATGAACGTAAGTATAATTCGACGTATTATACTATTAAGAATGGAGAATGAAATAACGTATATTACAAATTAATATACGAGCTAGCATACGAGAATGATACGTGGTGTATATATATTAAGATTCTTAATTAAAGGTAATGGACTTGTAGGATTATTAGCTTAATGGTAGAAGTCCAATAGAATGTGATACTCAGCCCAAGTGTGACGCCCCCAAAATAGGTATACATCACCCATTCTGAGTTGTCAATACATGGTACAGAAACAACTACAACTTTATTATTACAACAGTAAAACTGTGAGTTTAAATACAAATATTATCTTCTAGACAATATTTATACTCAAATAAATCCTCATCACATTTATTGATACATTATTTTACAAAAATGGTGAGGACTACTAAACAATCCTTTCTAAAACCTTCATTCCATACCCCGACTCGCACTCGCTTATATTCTCGCCTCCCGAGAAGAATGGAACAAAAGGAAAAGGGTGAGCTCAACTAGCTCAAGAAAGAATATTATGACTAAGATAATATACAACAAATTATCGTTAGTCTTCAACAGGAAAAATCTGATAGAATACAATAGACAACAAGTTTCGAGATCAATATTCGCAGTGGAAATAATAATTCATAGAAGAGTTACGTGAGAATGAAATCTACTATAATCTATGAATTTAACAAATCCATCATCAATATTTTATCCTCGTAACATCAATCAATTTTCATCTCAAATCAAATATTCATCTTTGCACTATGTGCCAAAGATATTCATTAATCGGTCATGTTCATCTCAACACTGCTCATCTTTGCACTACAGCCAAAGATATTCATCGATTAATCATGTGTTCATTTAAACACTGCTCATCTTTGCACTACAGCCAAAGATATTCTTCAGAAATCATTCATCTTTGCACTACAGCCAAAGATATTCAATAATATCATCATTTAAGACCGAGGATGATGAAAATATTTTAAAGAACGAATCCAAAGAAACAAAATGACAAGGATTAAGGATTAAGGATTCGTACTTTGTTTTATCCATGTCCAACAATACCTCAAAAATAATCATAGTGGTGTAAAATTCAAGAATGATCAAAACATGGATACAATCAAAGCTAGTATCCAAAATAGATATTTTGGACGAAAAGAAGAAATTTTATTTTTCGATGAATAGTGCCAGATATCGTGAATAGTGTCAGATATCGTGAATAGTCTTAGATATCGTGAATAGTAACTCTAGACACCAAAAGATAGAAATTCCACAAAAACATTTTCACGCTTCATGAATAGTACTGTGAATAAGTAACTCATGAATAGTAACTCATGAATAGTAACTCGTGAATAGTAACTCATGAATAGTAACCCCGACATGAAAAAGTTCCAAATTTGATAAAACTTCAGATCAACATTTCAAAGATAATGATATTGAAGAAATAATATCATTACTTAAAAAATAATATCCCTTACCTCAAAGAATCAAGATTTTGGAAGGAAAGGCTCAAGTGATGTTGAATGAAACTTGACTTGAATAAAGAACTCTCAAAGTATCTAAATACTCACAAAATACGCCAACAATATATAGAGAGAAAGAGAAAACTTTGTTTCGGTGTGATTTTCAATTCTAACTTAGCCCTCTATTTATAGGAAAATGTTAGCCCACCAAGCGGATTTGACTCGCTACTTGATGGCTTTACTCGCTACTATTGCCACCCACCACATTTGAAATAAAATTCAGCACATTTCTTCACCAACCACAAGTGGGGCCCACTCAATTCTAGAATTTTCCACCAAAATCAATTATAACCCTAATTTCCTAATCGAGACACCTCTTAAAATTCATAACAAATCATTCGTGCATTTTAATTCGTTCAAAATTTGTGGACATATACTCAACTTATGTATGTATAACATACCCAAAAATTACCACAATCCAACGGTCGGATTAAAAATTATAACCCCATAATATATCTCAAAACCCCGATTTAATTTTTTAATACCTCCATACTGTAAAATACCGATAAAACACCTCAACAATAATTTCTTCATTTATAACCACATAAATAAATCCATCATTTATATCCACATAAAATAAATATTTCTTTATCATATGAATCAATAATTAATTATTCACAAATAATATTACGTAATCACAATTATGACAACCAAAGCTCCTCGTGAAAGAGGGGCTTTCGATAAGGATTTCTCCTTCTTCGCGCCGCAATTAGGTGACCAAACCTCTCCTCGATGTAACTTTCTAGACATTGCCAATAATGCTATCTAATAATATTATTCAAATAATATGAATTATTGATCCGATGATGGAGATAATGTGCGAAAGACAATTATTGAACAACAATAATATAAAATATCAACGCAGCAATTATTGAATCAATAAAATAAAATATTAAACAAGAATCACCGTGAAAATTATTGAGTAGTGCCTTTCACGTAAGGATCAATAATTCAACAATATCATGTAATACCGGTATTAACTCATCGTGCAACCACGCCAGACATCGTATTTTAACCACCGTATTCCAATGCCTTTAATTCAGAATAACTACGCCGTTATTTTTAACCAACTTATATTTGTCATTTTCTTCATCCAATCGCTTTCACATTATGGGGCCCACACATGGTCACTACTTGTCAAATTTAATATTCCCTGACAAAGATTTAATATTCCACGACCAAACTAATATTCCCCGACAAAATGAATATTTTATAACCACTTGCTTATTTTGAAATATTTGCGTATTTAACCCTTAACTATCCACATTAATCAAATCAACCCTTACTATTTCAAAATAATAAATAAAGGAAATTCCTTTTTATTTAAAAATTTCGGTCTTACAACCTCCCTCCTTATGAAATTTCGTCCTCGAAATTGACGTGACGTACTGGTGTTTTCAAAAGGTGAGGATACCTCGCTTTCATTTCCGCTTTCAATTCCTGTGTCATTTCTCTATAGCATGATTCCTCCACAAAACTTTAACTTGTGGTACGACCTTTCAAGGTAGGGGGATGGTCCTTCCTATCCAAGATCTTGATAGGTACCTCCTCATACGTTAAGTCTTCTGGCTATCTCGTCCTGGTTCTAACTCAATAACGTGGTTGGGTCTTTCACATATTTACGAAGTACGGATATGTGAAACACATTATGAACACGAGAGACATACTTTGGTGGTAACGCAAGTCTATAGGCTACATTTCCTACTCGGTCAAGAATTTGAAATGGACCAATAAATCGTGGATTGAGCTTTCCTCTCTTCTCAAATCTTGTAACTCCTTCCATGGAGCAACTCGCAACAATACATGATCCCCTACATTAAATTCCACGTCCTTTCGATGAAGATCCGCATAACTCTTTGTCGATCTTGAGCCGCTTGTATACGTTGTCGAATTATTTGGATCTTTTCGGTGAGTCATACGTACTTAACTCGGGTCCCAACAATGTTGCTTCACCCACCTCATCCCAACATATTGGAGAACGACATTTTCGTCCCATATAATGCTTGAATGGAGCAACACCTATACTTGCTTCGATAACTTTGTTGTTGTAGGAGAATTCCACCAATGGTAAATACTTATCCCAACCGCCTCTTGAAGTCTAGGACACAGAGTCTTAATAAATCTTCAAGAGTTTGAATAGTCCTCTCTCGATTGTCCGTCCGCTTTGGGGATGGTATGCTTAACTAAATCGCAAATCCGCTGCCCATAGCTTTTTGCAAGCTAACCCAAAATCTTGAAGTGAATCTTGGGTCACGATCCAAACTATGGATACAGAAATGCCATGCAACCTCACGATCTCATTTACGTATACATACTAGCAAGACGCTCAAGAGAATAAGTCTCCGTGACGGCAAGAAAATGAGCGGACTTGGTTAATCTATCAACAATAACCCAAATAGCATTGATGCCTTGAGAAACCGTAGGAAGACCCGTAACGAAATCCATGGTAATGTGTTCCCACTTCCATTCCGAATCTCAAGTGGTTGCAACGGACCCTTAGGTACTAGATGCTCCGCTTTTACACGTTAGCGTAAGTTAAACACATCGAGATAAACTTTGCAATCTCTCTCTTCATATTATTCCACCAAAATGTATGTCAAGATCACGATACATTTTAGTACTTCCGGATGGATTGCAAATGGTGTATTGTGTGCCTCCATCATAATCTTGTACTTCAAATCGTAGTCGTTAGGAACACAAAGTCTAGAGTGGACTCAAGTATTCCTTCTTCATCAATTCTCGCCCTAATAGCTCCTTCTTGTACTTTCTTCTTCATATGCATCAACTCCGGCCTGCGGTGGCTTGAGCAACCTTAACTTTTTCTATTAAAGTTGGCTCTATCGCGATACTTGACATCATCGCACTTTCGTTCCTCGTGATATGATCTTCTACTACTCAATGCGTCGCCTACCACGTTAAACTTTACGGTGGTGGTATTGAATAGTGTGGTCGTAGTCTTTCAATAGCTCAAGCCAACGTCATTGCCAGATGTTGAGTTCTTTTTGAGTGAAGAAATATTTAAGGCTTTTATGATCTGAATATATCTCCACTTTCTCCCCATATAGATAGTGCCTCCATATCTTTAGCGCAAAACAATCACGCTAACTCTAGATCATGAGTAGGATAATTCCTCTCATACTCTTTAAGTTTTCGCGAGGCATAAAGCTATGACTTTCCCACGTTGCATGAGAACACATCCTAACCCTTTGCTCAAGCATCATTGAGATATAACAAATCCATCCGAACCGATGGTATTGTTAGAAACAAAAAGCCAAATAAGTCTCCTCTTAAGCTCTTGGAAACTTTTCTCTCATTCTTACCCCCAAACGAATTTACAGTATCCTTTCGAGTTAGTTGAGTTAATGGAGTAGCGATTCGAGAAAACCCTTCCACGAATCTCCGATAATAACCAAATAAGCCCAAAAGCTACGTATTCACCAATCGACTTTCTGGTTGCTCCCAACTTTGTATTGCTTCAATCTTCGCCGGATCAACAGATACTCCATGTTTTGACACCACATGCCCAAGAAAGGCTACTTCCTCAAGCCAGAACTCGCATTTCTTCAATTTGGCATATAGTTGGTTTTCGCGAAGCCTTTGGAGTACCAGCTTCAAATGGTGCTCATGATCTTCACGACTTTTGGAATATATAAGGATGTCATCAATAAAGACAACAACGAACTGATCCAAATATTCCTTGAATACTCGGTTCATCATATCCATGAAAGCCGCAGGAGCATTAGTTAGTCCGAAAGACATGACTAAGAATTCATAATGCCCATACCGAAGTTCTCAAGGCGCTTTGGAATATCCTCGCTTTTAATCTTCAAATGATGATATCCGAATCGAAGATCGATTTTGAAAAGAATTGTGCCCTTGCAATCGGTCAAACAAGTCATCAATACGAGGTAGAGGATACCTATTCTTGATGGTGACATGGTTCAATTCCGATAGTCAATACAAAGTCGCATACTCCCCGTCTTTCTTCTTTACAAATAAAACAGAGCACCCCAAGGAGATGTACTAGGGCGAATGAAACCAATGTCCAACAATTCACGTAGTTGGACCTTTAACTCCCCGAAGTTCAATAGAGCCATTCGATATGGGGTTTTAGAAATGGGCTTTGTACCAGTTCAAGATCAATAAAGAATTCAACTTCACGCTTAAGGGGTAGGCCCGGAAGTTCTTCGAAATACGTCCGGAAAGTCAATAACAACAGAATATTATTCAAATTTGACGTGTCTTTATTCAAATCCATAACATGGGCTAAGAAAGCTTGACATCCGTTTTTCAATAAACGAATAGCTTTATGATTAGATATGACGATGATTGATTTTAATGGTTTAGTTGCTTGAATTCGCATAACAAAGTTGGTTAGGAATATGAAAACTAACAACCTTACGAAAACAATCAATTTTGGCATGATGAGTAGTTAACCAATCAATCCCTAAAATCACATCAAAAGCAAGTATCTTTAAAGAGATAAGGTCAATGGTAAGGTAATGGTGCCAACTTGAATCAAACAAGATTTATAAACAAAGGGATGTGATGAAAGTTTCTCCTAACGGAGTTTCCACAGATAGGTCAAAGTCTAATTTCTCCGCAGTCAAGTTTAAACGTTGAGCACATGTAGGAGAGATAAATGAATGGGTAGCACCGGTGATCAAGTAAGGTATAAACTTCGCAAGAATTTATAAATAGCTTACCGTGATCACCTCGTTTGGGTTCCTCGCATTATGACCGAATCCACAACAAACGCTCTTCCGGAATCGTTGACTTTGACTTTTCTCGGGATGATCTTTTGAGTCACCGTCCCATTGAACTAGGTTTCGCTACTGCACAATCTCGAGAGATATGTCCTTCCTTTCCACAACTATAGCATACCTTGAATCTGTTGTGGGCGCTTTGACCGATATGTCCCTCTTTTCGCATTTGTAGCATATGAATGGTGGTCGATCTCCTCCCTTAGAACCGATTCTTCTTTGGCACTGCTGTCTTCACATAGTCGTTGTTAAATCTCCTCTTTTTAAAATCTCCTCCGACTCGCTTCTTCATTTTCATGACCATGATTACCACCAGAGTGGTTACCATTTCTGTCCGTCTGCTTTCTTTCTCCGCAGTTATCATTATTCTGCTGATCGCTATCTCCGTACGATCCTCAAGCATGGTCCTCGGTTGACCGTACTTTCGTTATCTCGCCTAATAATTGAGCCACATTTTACAACATCCGAATAAAGAGAAAGTTTATGAGAAATGAGATACCGACGTATCTTGGGTTTTAAACCTCTAAGAAACATCCGCGTCATACGTTCCTCATTCTCCACCAAATGAGGTGCAAACTCGGATAACTCGCAAACTTTGCCTCGTCTTCGAGACACCGCCATGTTGTTTTGCTCTAATCGATGAACTCCACTTCCTTCATATAGACGAACACTTTCGTGAAAGTATTTGTCATTAAATAGTCTCTCAAACGCCTCCCAAGACATGCTTTGAAAAGTACCGATGGGTACGCTTCACGACTCCCACCGATGAGTCTGCCTTCGCCACGGAACATAAAGGTGGCGAATGGAACCTTCTGTTCCTCCGCATCCCAAGACATCGAATATCTTGGTAATTTGTTTGACCCATGTTTCCGCCATGATCGGATCTGCTTTCCCTTAAATTCGTGGTCCCAACTCTTTAAACCGCTTGTTTGTGACAACCCGTGAATTGCTATCATTTCCTCCTCAGATTTTGAACACGAGTCTCCTCGTCTCGATTTTGCATGAACTGCAAAAACTTCTAAACATCCCTCGCTTCATCATCTCGCTCCATGGTGTTGTTCATGGAGGAACATTGCCACTGTTACTGCACGCTCTCCTCGTTGGTAAATCAGCATCTCCACGGTCTCATTTACTCCATCATTAATATTCTCGATCGACATTCTCAAATCTTGTCATAAAACAAGGGTTAATTAAGGAAATCAATATATCACATAATATCCCTATATATCTTGACCAACTAACAAATAAGCTTAGGTAGGACACACTAGCGAAGGATTTACTCGCTCTCCCTCCTAGTTCTATTCCCCGATCTCCGCCAGGAGATCATATCCCTAAGCTCGATACCAACCGCGACGCCCCCAAAATTGGTATACATCACCCATTCTGAGTTGTCAATACATGGTACAGAAACAACTACAACTTTATTATTACAACAGTAAAACTGTGAGTTTAAATACAAATATTATCTTCTAGACAATATTTATACTCAAATAAATCCTCATCACATTTATTGATACATTATTTTACAAAAATGGTGAGGACTACTAAACAATCCTTTCTAAAACCTTCATTCCATACCCCACTGCACTCTTTCTATATTCTCGCCTCCTGAGAAGAATGGAACAAAAAGGAAAAGGGTGAGCTCAACTAGCTCAGTAAAGAATATTATGACTAAGATAATATACAACAAATTATCGTTAGTCTTCAACAGGGAAAAATCTGATAGAATACAATAGACAACAAGTTTCAGGATCAATATTCGCAGCGAAATAATAATTCATAGAAGAGTTACGTAGAGAATGAAATCTACTATAATCTATGAATTTAACGGTCCATCATCAATATTTTATCCTCAGTAACATCAATCAATTTTCATCTCAAATCAAATATTCATCTTTGCACTAATGTGCCAAAGATATTCATTAGTCGGTCCATCTTCATCTCAACACTGCTCATCTTTGCACTACAGCCAAAGATATTCATCGATTAGTCATGTTCATTTAAACACTGCTCATCTTTGCACTCAGTGCCAAAGATATTCTTCAAATCATTCATCTTTGCACTACAAAACAAAGATATTCAATAATATCATCATTTAAGACCGAGGATGATGAAAATATTTTTAAAGAACGAATCCAAAGAAACAAAATGACAAGGATTAAGGATTAAGGATTCAGTACTTTGTTTTATCCATGTCCAACAATACCTCAAAAATAATCATAGTGGTGTAAAATTCAAGAATGATCAAAACATGGATACAATCAAAGCTAGTATCCAAAATAGATATTTTGGACGAAAAGAAGAAATTTTATTTTTCGATGAATAATGCCGATATCGTGAATAGTGCCAGATATCGTGAATAGTCTTAGATACGTGAATAGTAACTCACACACCAAAAGATAGAAATTCCACAAAAAAACATTTTCACGCTTAATGAATAGTACTCTTGAATAGTAACTCGTGAATAGTAACTCATGAATAGTAACTTCGTGAATAGTAACTCATGAATAGTAATCCCGACATGAAAAAGTTCCAAATTTGATAAAACTTCGGATCAACATTTCAAAGATAATGATATTGAAGAAATAATATCATTACTGAAAAAAATAATATCCCTTACCTCAAAGAATCGAGATTTGAAGGAAAGGCTCAAGTGATCTTTGAATGAAACTTGTCTCGAATGAAGAACTCTCAAAGTATCTAAATACTCACAAAATACGCTCAACAATATAGAGAGAAAGAGAGAAACTTTGTTTACGGTGTGATTTTCAATTCTAACTTAGCCCTCTATTTATAGGAAAATGTTAGCCCGCACCAAGCGCACTTGACTGCTACTTGATGGCTTTACTCGCTACTATTGCCACCCACCACATTTGAAATAAAATTCAGCACATTTCTTCACCAACCACAAGTGGGGCCCACTCAATTCTAGAATTTTCCACCAAAATCAATTATAACCCTAATTTCCGAATCAGACACCTCTTAAAATTCATAACAAATCATTCGTGCATTTTTAACGGTTCAAAATTTGTGGACATATACTCAACTTATGTATGTATAACATACCCAAAATTACCACAATCCAACTGGTCGGATTAAAAATTATAACCCCCGCAATATATCTCAAAACCCCTGATTTAATTTTTAATACCTCCAACCTGGTAAAATACTGATAAAACACCTCAACAATAATTTCTTCATTTATAACCACATAAATAAATCCATCATTTATATCCACATAAAATAAATATTTCTTTATCATATGAATCAATAATTAATTATTCACAAATAATATTACGAAATCACAATTATGACAACCAGCCGCTCCTCAGGAAGAGGGGCTTTCCAGATAAGGATTTCTCCTTCTCGGCGCCGCAATTAGGTGACCAAACCTCTCCTCGATGTAACTTTCTAGACATTGCCAATAATGCTATCTAATAATATTATTCAAATAATATGAATTATTGATCCGATGATGGAGATAATGTGCGATGACAATTATTGAACAACAATAATATAAAATATCAACGCAAAGAAATTATTGAATCAATAAAATAAAATATTAAACAAGAACTCATCGTGTGAAAATTATTGAGTAGTGCCTTCTTACGTAAGGATCAATAATTCAACAATATCTTCTAATACCGCTGGTAATAGCTCTTTCATGAACCACGCCAGACATCAGATTTTAAACCACCGGGTATTCCAATGATCTTAACGGAATAACTACGCCAAGTTATTTTTAACCAACTTATATTTGTCATTTTCTTCATCCAATCGCTTTCGTTATGGGGCCCACACATGGTCGCTACTGTCGTATTTAATATTCCCCACAATCATTTAATATTCCACGACCAAACGAATATTCCCAAACAAAAATGAATATTTTATAACCACTTGCTTATTTTGAAATATTTGCGTATTTAACCCTTAACTATCCACATTAATCAAATCAACCCTTACTATTTCAAAATAATAAATAAAGGAAATTCCTTTTATTTAAAAAATTTCGGTCTTTACAACCTCCCCTCCTTATGAAATTTCGTCCTCGAAATTGACGTCACGTACTGGTGTGTTTGAAAAGGTGAGGATACCTCGCTTTCATTTCCGTTTCCAATTCCTGGTCATTTCCTCTATAGCATGATTCCTCCACAAAACTTTAACTTATGGTATGACCTTTCAGGCGTAGGGACATGCTCCTTCCTATCCAAGATCTTGATAGGTACCTCCTCATACGTTAAGTCTTCTACTATCTCGTCCCTGGCTCTAACTCAATAACGTGGTTCGGGTCTTTCACATATTTACGAAAGTACGATATATGAAACACATTATGAACACGAGACATACTTTCGGGTAACGCAAGTCTATAGGCTACATTTCCTACTTTCGGTCAAGAATTTGAAATGGACCAATAAATCGTGGATTGAGCTTTCCTCTCTTCCCAAATCTTGTAACTCCCTTCCATGGAGCAACTCGCAACAATACATGATCCCCTACATTAAATTCCACGTCCTTTCGATGAAGATCCGCATAACTCTTTTGTCGATCTTGAGCCGTTTGTATCGTTATCGAATTATTTGGATCTTTTCGGTGATCATATCGTATTAACTCGGGTCCCAACAATGTTGCTTCACCCACCTCATCCCAACATATTGGAGAACGACATTTTCGTCCATATAATGCTTCAATGGAGCCACACCTATACTTGCACGATAATCTGTTGTTGTAGGAGAATTCCACCAATGGTAAATACTTATCCTAACCGCCTCTTGAAGTCTAGGACACGAGTCTTAATAAATCTTCAAGAGTTTGAATAGTCCTCTCTCGATTGTCCGTCTGGTTTGGGGATGGTATGTCAACTAAATCGCAAATCCGCGCCCATAGCTTTTTGCAAGCTAACCCAAAATCTTGAAGTGAATCTTGGGTCACGATCCAAACTATGGATACAGAATGCCATGCAACCTCACGATCTCATTTACGTACATACTAGCAAGACGTTCAAGAGAATAAGTCTCCCGTATCGGCAAGAAATGAGCAGACTTGGTTAATCTATCAACAATAACCCAAATAGCATTGATGCCTTGAGAAACCGTAGGAAGACCCGTAACGAAATCCATGGTAATGTGTTCCCACTTCCATTCCGGAATCTCAAGTGGTTGCAACGGACCCTTAGGTACTAGATGCTCGCCTTTTACGTTGGCAAGTTAAACACATCGAGATAAACTTTGCAATCTCTCTCTTCATATTATTCCACCAAAATGTATGTCAAGATCACGATACATTTTAGTACTTCGAGATGGATTGCAAATGGTGTATTGTGTGCCTCCATCATAATCTTGTACTTCAAATCAGAGTCGTTAGGAACACAAAGTCTAGAGTGGACTCGAAGTATTCCTTCTTCATCAATTCTCGCTTCCGGAATAGCTCCTTCTTGTACTTTCTTCTTCATATGCATCAACTCCGGCCTGGTGGCTTGAAAGCAACCTTAACTTTTCTATTAAAGTTGGCTCTATCGTATACTTGACATCATCGCACTCGTTCCGCATATGATCTTCTACTCAATGCGTCACCTACCACGCTCGCTTTTACCAGGGGTGGTATTGAATAGTGTGGTCGTAGTCTTTCAATAGCTCGAGCCAACGTCATCGCCGCATGATGTTGAGTTCTTTTTGTGAAGAAATATTTAAGGCTTTTATGATCTGAATATATCTCCACTTTCTCCCCATATAGATAGTGCCTCCATATCTTTAAGCGCGAAAACAATCTGCCGCTAACTCTAGATCATGAGTAGGATAATTCCTCTCATACTCTTTAAGTTGTCGCGAGGCATAGGCTATGACTTTCCCACGTTGCATGAGAACACATCCTAACCCTTTGCACAAGCATCGTGTGAGATAACAAATCCATCCAACCGGATGGTATTGTTAGAAACAGTCTTAAAATAAGTCTCCTCTTAAGCTCTTGGAAACTTTTCTCGCATTCTTCCGCCCCAAACGAATTTCAGATCCTTTCGAGTTAGGCGAGTTAATGGAGTAGCGATTCGAGAAACCCTTCCACGAATCTCCGATAATAACCACTAAGCTAAGCCAAAAAGCTACGTGACTTGACCAATCGACTTGATTTGCTCCCAACTTTAGATTGCTTCAATCTTGGCCGGATCAACAGATACTCCATGTTTTGACACCACATGCCCAAGAAAGGCTACTTCCTCAAGCCGAACTCGCATTTCTTCAATTTGGCATATAGTTGGTTTTCGAAGCCTTTGGAGTACCAAACTTCAAATGGTGCTCATGATCTTCACGACTTTTGGAATATATAAGGATGTCATCAATAAAGACAACAACGAATCGATCCAAATATTCCTTGAATACTCGGGTTCATCATATCCATGAAAGCCGCAGGAGCATTAGTTAGTCCGAAAGACATGACTAAGAATTCATAATGCCCATACCGAGTTACAAGCGCGTCTTTGGAATATCCTCGCTTTAATCTTCAAATGATGATATCCGGAACGAAGATCGATTTTGAAAAGAATTGTGCCCTTTGCAATCGGGTCAAACAAGTCATCAATACGAGGTAGAGGATACCTATTCTTGATGGTGACATGGTTCAATTCCGATAGTCAATACAAAGTCGCATACTCCCGCTTTTCTTCTTTACAAATAAAACAGAGCACCCCAAGGAGATGTACTGGGATTGAATGAAACCAATGTCCAACAATTCCTCAGTAGTTGGACCTTTAACTCCCAAGTTCAATAGAGCCATTCGATATGGGGTTTTAGAAATGGGCTTTGTACCAAAGTTCAAGATCAATAAAGAATTCAACTTCACGTTCTAGGGGGTAGACCGGAAGTTCTTCGAAATACGTCGGAAAGTCAATAACAACAGAATATTATTCAAATTTGACGTGTCTTTATTCAAATCCATAACATGGGCTAAGAAAGCTTGACATCCGTTTTCAATAAACGAATAGCTTTATGATTAGATATGATGATGATTGATTTTAATGGTTTAGTTGCTTGAATTAAATAACAAAGTTGGTTAGAATATGAAAACTAACAACCTTACGAAAACAATCAATTTTGGCATGATGAGTAGTTAACCAATCAATCCCTAAAATCACATCAAAAGCAAGTATCTTTAAAGAGATAAGGTCACGGTGTAAGGTAATGGTGCCAACTTGAATCAAACAAGATTTATAAACAAATGGATGTGATGAAAGTTTCTCCTAACGGAGTTTCCACAGATAGGTCAAAGTCTAATTTCTCCGCAATCAAGTTTAAACGTTGAGCACATGCAGAGAGATAAATGAATGGGTAGCACCGTTATCAAGTAAGGTATAAACTTCAAAGAATTTATAAATAGCTTACCCGTGATCACCTCGTTTGGGTTCCTCGCATTATGACCAATCCACAAAAACGCTTCTTCCTAATCGTTGACTTTGACTTTTTCGGGATGATCTTTTGAGTCACCGTCCCATTGAACTAGGTTTTTCTACAAATACAATCTCGAAAGCGATATGTCCTTCCTTTCCACAACTATAGCATACCTTGAATCTGTTGTGGGGCGCTTGACCGATATGTCCTCTTTTCCGCATTTGTAGCATATAATGGGTGGTCGATCTCCTCCCTTAGAACCGATTCTTCCAAGACTTTGTCGTCTTCACATAGTCGTTGTTAAATCTCCTCTTTTAAAATCTCCTCCCCGACTCGCTTCTTCTTCTTTTCATGACCATGATTACCACCAGAGTGGTTACCATTTCATCCGTCTGTTTCTTTCTCCGCAGTTATCATTATTCTGTTGATCGCTATCTCTCGGTACGATCCTGGTTATGGTCCTCAGTTGACCGTACTCGTTATCTCGCTTCTAATAATTGAGCCTGCTTACAACATCTCGAATAAAGAGAAAGTTTATGAGAAATGAGATCTTGACGTATCTTAGGGTTTCAAACCTCTAAGAAACATCCGCGCCATACGTTCCTCATTCTCCACCAAATGAGGTGCAAACTGGATAACTCTCAAACTTTGCCTCGTCTTCGAGACACCGCCATGTTGTTTTGCTCTCTAATCGATGAACTCCACTTCCTTCATATATAACGAACACTTTCGGAAAAGTATTTGTCATTAAATAATCTCTCAAACGTCTCCCAAGACATGCCGAGTGCGGCCGATGGGGTACGCTTCCACGACTCCCACCAATGAGTTCTGCCTCGCCACGGAACATAAAGGTGGCGAATGGAACCTTCTGTTCCTCCGTGCATCCCAAGACATCGAATATCTTGGTAATTTGTTTGACCCATGTTTCCGCCGTGATCGGATCTGGCTTTCCCTTAAATTCGGTGGTCCCAACTCTTTGAATCTGCTTGGTTGTGACAACCCGTGAATTGCTATCATTTCCTCCTGTATTTTGAACACGAGTCTCCTCGTCGATTTTGCATGAACTCGCAAAAACTTCTAAACATCCCCTCGTTCATCATCTCGCTCCATGGTGTTGTTCACGGGAGGAACATTGCCACCTGTTGCCGCGTTCTCTCCTCGTTGGTAAAGACAGGCATCTCCACGGTCTCATTTACTCCATCTGTTAATATTCTCGATCGACATTCTCAAATATCATCATAAAACAAGGGTTAATTAAGGAAATCAATATATCACATAATATCCCTATATACTCGACCAACTAACAAATAAGCTTAGGTAGGACACACTAGCGAAGGATTTACTCGTCTCTCCCTCCTAGTTCTATTCCCGATCTCCGCCAGAGATCATATCCTAAGCTCGATACCAACCGTGACGCCCCCAAAATAGGTATACATCACCCATTCACGAGTTGTCAATACATGGTACGTAAACAACTACAACTTTATTATTACAACAAGAAAAGCGTGAGTTTAAATACAAATATTATCTTCTGATAATATTTATACTCAAATAAATCCTCATCACATTTATTGATACATTATTTTACAAAAATGGTGAGGACTACTAAACAATCCTTTCTAAAACCTTCATTCCATACCCGGCTAAATACTCGCTATATTCTCGCCTCCCCGAGAAGAATGGAACAAAAGGAAAAGGGTGAGCTCAATTAGCTCAAGAAAGAATATTATGACTAAGATAATATACAACAAATTATCGTTAGTCTTCAACAGGAAAAATCGATAGAATACTGATAGACAACAAGTTTCGAGATCAATATTCGCAATGAAATAATAATTCATAGAAGAGTTACGTGAGAGAATGAAATCTACTATAATCTATGAATTTAATAACCCATCATCAATATTTTATCCTCAGAACATCAATCAATTTTCATCTCAAATCAAATATTCATCTTTGCACTACTGGCCAAAGATATTCATTAGTCGGTCATGTTCATCTCAACACCTGTTCATCTTTGCACTACAGGCCAAAGATATTCATCACTTAATCATGTTCATTTAAACACTGCTCATCTTTACACTACAGCCAAAGATATTCTTCAAAATCATTCATCTTTGCACTACGAGCCAAAGATATTCAATAATATCATCATTTAAGACCGAGGATGATGAAAATATTTTTAAAGAAACGAATCCAGTGAAACAAAATGACAAGGATTAAGGATTAAGGATTCGTACTTTGTTTTATCCATGTCCAACAATACCTCAAAAATAATCATAGTGGTGTAAAATTCAAGAATGATCAAAACATGGATACAATCAAAGCTAGTATCCAAAATAGATATTTTGGATGAAAAGAAGAAATTTTATTTTTCGATGAATAGTGTCGTATACGTGAATAGTGCCGTATACGTGAATAGTAACTCCGACACCAAAAGATAGAAATTCCACAAAAAAACATTTTCACGCTTCATGAATAGTACTCGTGAATAGTAACTCGTGAATAGTAACTCATGAATAGTAACTCGTGAATAGTAACTCATGAATAGTAACCCCGACATGAAAAAGTTCCAAATTTGATAAAAACTTCAGATCAACATTTCAGCATAATGATATTGAAGAAATAATATCATTACGAAAAAAAATAATATCCCTTACCTCAAAGAATCAGTACTTCGGAAGGAAAGGTCGGAAGTGATGCTGAATGAAACTTATACTGAACAGCAACTCTCAAAGTATCTAAATACTCACAAAATACGCTCAACAATATAGAGAGAGAAGAGAAAAAACTTTGTTTCGTGTGATTTTCAATTCTAACTTAGCCCTCTATTTATAGGAAAATGTTAGCCACCAAGCGAGACTTGACCTGCTACCTGATGGCTTTACCTGCTACTATTGCCACCCACCACATTTGAAATAAAATTCAGCACATTTCTTCACCAACCACAAGTGGGGCCCACTCAATTCTAGAATTTTCCACCAAAATCAATTATAACCCTAATTTCCTAATCGGACACCTCTTAAAATTCATAACAAATCATTCGTGCATTTTTAACGGTTCAAAATTTGTGGACATATACTCAACTTATGTATGTATAACATACCCAAAAATTACCACAATCCAACGGTTTGATTAAAAATTATAACCCCAATATATATCTCAAAACCCCGATTTAATTTTTAATACCTCCAATGCAAAAAATACTTGATAAAACACCTCAACAATAATTTCTTCATTTATAACCACATAAATAAATCCATCATTTATATCCACATAAAATAAATATTTCTTTATCATATGAATCAATAATTAATTATTCACAAATAATATTACGTAATCACAATTATGATGACCAGTAGTTTCCGGAAAGAGGGGCTTTCCGATAAGGATTTCTCCTTCATGGCGCCGCAATTAGGTGACCAAACCTCTCCTTGATGAACTTTCTAGACATTGCCAATAATGCTATCTAATAATATTATTCAAATAATATGAATTATTGATCGATAATGGAGATAATAATGCAAAGTGACAATTATTGAACAACAATAATATAAAATATCAACGCAGCAATTATTGAATCAATAAAATAAAATATTGAACAAGAAACTACTGTGAAAATTATTGAGTAAAGGCCTTCTTACGTAAGGATCAATAATTCAACAATATCGCAAAATACTGCAGCTATTGTGCGACCACGCCAGACATCGTATTTTAACCACCGGGTATTCCAATGATCTTAACGGTAAATAACTACGCCAAGTTATTTTTAACCAACTTATATTTGTCGTTTTCTTCATCCAATCGCTTTCACATATGGGGCCCACACATGGTTTTGGCTACTGTCGCATTTAAATATTCCCCGAAGCATCGAATATTCCACGACCAAACGAATATTCCCCGACAAAAATGAATATTTTATAACCACTTGCTTATTTTGAAATATTTGCGTATTTAACCCTTAACTATCCACATTAATCAAATCAACCCTTACTATTTCAAAATAATAAATAAAGAAAATTCCTTTTTATTTAAAAAATTTCGGGGTCTTACACCAAGTGTTTGATAAATCATAAGTCTAATCTATTTGTAGCATAAGCCCAACAAGAAATTAGCTTGATTAGTTAATAAGCCCAATGACTAAGCCATGATCCATGGAGCAATCCAAGTGTAAATGGGTAGACTTGATGGGCAAACAAATTATGTGATAAGCAAGTGTTGTGGCTAGCAAGTAGACTTGGATGTTAAGAAAGGAATAGTAAGGAGGTGGAGATTAAAGAGGTTTAACTAAGGAGGTGGGATGACCTAAAGTCTATTATGCCCTCACTTTGAGTTGCCTATAAATAGAAGGCTTGATTTTTCATTTGTTGGTTGTTTCATTTCATCCAACTCCTCTCAAGATTAAGTAACTTATTGGTTAGAGAGAATAAGCACATAAGTCAAGAATAAGTCAATCATCCTTTGATAAATCTTCAAGGAAGAAAAGCACAAGTGCTTGTAGGGTAAGACTCATGTATATTATATCTTTATCTCTTCTATGATAGGATTGATAGAGAAGTGGGATTGTTTGATAATAACATATAATAAGTTATTAATGAATGAACTTAAGCCGAAAAAGTTGAATAAGCAACTTGAACTCTAATAAGTTGATAGAATCATGAAGAACTTGTCATATGATGTTAGTATGTTGTGTAAGACCCCAACTTATTATAAATGAAATTAAATTTCCTCTATTTATTATTTTGAAATAGTAAGGGTTGATTTGATTAATGTGGTCAGTTATGGGTAAAATGCACAAATATTTTTAAATAAGCAAGTGGTTATAAAATATTCATTGTTGTCGGAAAATATTCGTTTGGTCGTGGAATATTCTTACTTTGTCGGGAATATTCGTATGCGGCCAGCGACCTTTTTTGTGGGCCCCATAACTGAAAAGTGATTGGATGAGGAAAACGACAAATATAAGTTATTTATAAATAAGAGGCGTAGTTATTCTAATTATCGCATGTTGGAATACCCGGTGGTTAAAACACAGTAGCACACGGTATTGCACCAATTATTGATTCTTACGGAAGAAGACACTACTCAATAATTGTTAAAGTAATTACTGTTCAATATTTTATTTTATTGATTAAATAATTGCTACGTTGATATTTTATATTGTTGTTGTTTCAATAATTGTCGCTACACAGTATTTTCCATTATCGGATCAATAATTCATATTATTTGAATAATATTATTAGATAGCAATATTGGCAATGTCTAGAAAGTTTTGTTTAAGGAGAGGTTTAGTCACCTAATTGCGCCAAAGAGAGAGAAATCCTTATTGAAAGCCCCTCTTCTTGGGGAACCGATTGGTTGTCGATGATTGTGATTCTGTAATATTATTTGTGAATAATTAATTATTGATTTATATGATGAGGAAAATATTTATTTTATGTGGATATAGATGGAGAAAATTTTTAAAGTGATAATTGTTGAAAATTTGATATTTTATCTTTTCTGATAAATAATTCATTTAAATATATTATTATATTATAATAATATAATAATGGTGATATTTTTACAATGAATGTGAGATATATGACTATATGAGGAGGAAGAGTATTTTTGTTACTAAAAATATTTAAAACATGTTTTTCATGTTTGTGGACCCCATTTCTTGACTGAAATGTGATTATAGGCAGTAAAATTATCCGTTTGTGGATTTCGGTCAATTTCTGCTTGGAATTTGGAAAACCTTAAACTTACAAAGTTGTAGATAATGGAATTTCCTATGGAAAGGACATGAGATTTGAATTTTTCTGATAAAAGGACTATTTATTATGAATTATTTAAGTTCTGAAGTTTTGAAATAATTGATTTTTGGAAGTTTTAAATAATTTTATTAACAAAAATGTTTTTTCTGATTTTGGTGGGTTGGTGGCTGATGTCTAGACCAAAAATGTGGGCTAAGAAAAATTTATATAAATATATTAATATTTTATTAAATTTTCTGCTTTGGTGTTCTAAGCATTTTCCTATAAATAGGTGCTTAGGTTAGAATTGAAAATCACACCGTAAACCGAAGTTTTCTCTCTTCTCTCTATATATTATCGAAATATTCCCGTGAGTATTTTCATACTTTAAGTGTTGCTATACTATGCAAGTTTCCTTCAAAGACTATATTCAATATTCCATTAAAGTACCGCCTTTTCGAGGTAAGGGATATTATATTTTAAAAAATGATATTATTTCTTTCAATATCATTATGCTTTAAATATTGATAGTATTTTTCTTGTGAAATTCTTGTCTTTTAGTGTCGGGGTTACGATTCACGTATACGGCACTATTCACGTATACGGTACTATTCACGAATACGGCACTGTTCACAAAAAAATTAAATTTTCGTTTTTTATCCAAAATATCTATTATGGATACTAGCTTTGATTGTATCCATGTTTTGATCATTCTTGAATTTTACTTCACAATTAGTATTTATGAAGTATTTTTGAACTCGGATTGTTTAAAGTACGAATCCTTAATATTTATTCTTTTGTTTCACTAGATTCATTTTCTTTAAAATATTTTTCATCATCCTCACCCTAAATGATGATATTATTGAATATCTTTGGCCCGTAGTGCAAAGATGGTTGATTTTCTTATGAATATCTTTGTCCAGAGTGCAAAAGATGTGTACAGTGTTGAGATGAAATACGACTAATCGATGAATATCTTTGGCCTCAGAATGCAAAGATGAATATTTGATGCAAGATGTATATTGATTGATGTTACAGGGATAAAATATTGATGATGAACTTTTAAATTCATAGATAATAGTAGATTTCATTCTCTACGTAACTCTTCTATGAATTATTATTTTCGCTGCGAATATTGATCTGAAACTTATTGTCTATTATATTCTCTCAGATTTTTTCCTATTGAAGACTAACGATAATTTATTCTATATTATCTTAGTCATAATATTCTTTACTGGGCTAGTTGAGCTCACCCTTTTCCTTTTTGTTCCATTTTTCTTCTCAGGAGGCGAGAATGTAGCGAGTACTAGTCGGGGTATGGAATGATGGTTCTAGAAGTTATTTTAGTAGTCCTCACCATTTTTGTAAAATAATGTATCAATAATTGTAATGAGGACTTATTTGGGTGTAGATATTGTCTAGAAGATAATATTTGTATTTAAACTCACAGTTTAAGTGTTGTCATATTTTGTACGACAATTGTATTAATAAAGTTGTAGTTGTTTTGCATTCATGTATTTGACAACTCGAAATGGGTGATGAATACCTATTTTGGGGGCGCCACTTGTTGGTATCGAGCTTAGGGATATGATCTCCAAGCGAGATCGGGAATAGAACTAGGAGGAGAGAGACGAGTAAATCCTTCGCTACTGTGTCCTACCTAAGCTTATTTGTTGGTTGGTCAGTATATAGATATATTATGTGATATGTTGATTTCTTTAATTAACCCTTGTTTTATGGCAGTATTTGAGAATGTCGACTGAGAATGTTAACAGTGGAGTAAATGAGACCGTGGAGACACCTTTACTCACCAACGAGGAGAACGTGCAACAGGCTGGCAATGTTCCTCCTATGAACAACACCACTGAGCAGATGATGAACAACGGAATGTTTAGAAGCTTTTTGCAGTTCATGCAAAATCACACAAGGGAGACTCGTGTTCAAAATACAGGTGAAAATGATAACAACGCACGGTTTGTCACAGCCAAGCAGTTCAAAGAGTTGGAACCAGCAGAATTCTGGGGAAAGCTGGATCCGATTAAGGTAGAAATGTGGGTCAAACAAATCACCAAGATATTCGATGTCTTGGGATGCACGGAGGAACAGAAGGTTCCATTCGCCACCTTTATGTTCCGTAATGAGGCGATTCATCGGTGGGAAACTCGTGAAGCGTACCCATCCAACGCACTCAACATGTCTTGGGAGACGTTTGAATCTGTTCAATGACAAGTACTTTCCCGAAAGTATTCGGCTATATGAAGGAAGTGGAGTTTATTAGATTGGAACAAAATAACACGACGGTGTCCTAAAGACGAGGCGGTTTGCAGAGTTATCCGTGTTTGCACCTCATTTGGTGGAGAATGAGGAACGATGACGCGGATGTTTCTAAGAGGTTTGAAACCTGGCATACGTCAATATCTCATTTCTCATAAATTTTTTCTCTATTCAGATGTTGTCAACATGGCTCAATTGTTAGAGCGAGATAACGAGTAATGCTCAACCGAGGGACCACAACCAGATCATACCCCGGCGGCATTCATTAGAACAACAATAACCAGCGGAGAAAGAAAAATACGGACAAAGGCGGTAACCACTCTGGTGGTAATCATAGCCATGAAAATAGAAGAAGCGAGTCGAGAGAAGATTTTAAAAAGAGAAGATTCAACAACGACCATGTGAAGACGTCAGCACCAGCAGCAACTGGTTCTAAGGGATGAGAATGGCCACCGATCGTATGCTATAAATGTGGAAAAGAGAGACATATCAGCCTAAACTGCCCACAACAGTTCAAGGTATGCTATAATTGTGGAAAAGAAGGACATATCGCTCGAGATTGTACAGTAGCGAAACTAAGTCCAGCAGCGATGGTGACTCAAAAGGCTATCCCAGAAAATTCAAAGTCATCGGTTCTTGGAAGAGCATTTGGTCTGACTGGTCAAAATGCGAGGAACCCAAACGAGGTGATCACGGGTAAGCTAATCATAAATTCTTGCGAAGTTTATACCTTACTAGATACCGGTGCTACCCATTCATTTATCTCTCCTGCTTGTGCTCAACGTTTAAACTTGACTCTGGAGAAATTAGACTTTGATTTATCTGTGGAGACTCCGTTAGGAGAAACTTTCATCACATCCACTATTTATAAATCTTGTTTGATCCAAGTTGGCACCATCACATTACCTGTTGACCTTATCTCTTTAAAGATACTTGCATTTGACGTGATTTTAGGGATTGATTGGTTAACTACTCATCATGCCAAAATTGATTATTTTTGTAAGGTTGTTAGCTTTCATATTCCTAACCAACCTATTGTACGAATTCAAGTAACTAAACCATTAAAATCAATCACTGTTATATCAAGCTATAAAGTTATTCGTTTATTGAAAAACGGATGTCAAGCTTTCTTAGCCCATGTTATGGATTTGAATAAAGATACATCAGATTTGAATAATATTCCTGTTGTTAGTAAATTTCCTGAAGAACTTCCTGGTCTACCCCCAGAACGTGAAGTTGAATTCTTTATTGATCTTGAACCTGGCACAAAGCCCATTTCTAAAACCCCATATCGAATGGCTCCTATTGAACTTCAAGAGTTAAAGGTCCAACTACAGGAGTTGTTGGACATTTGTTTCATTCATCCTAGTACATCTCCTTGGGGTGCTCCTGTTTTATTTGTAAAGAAGAAAGACGGGAGTATGCGACTTTGTATTGACTACCGGGAATTAAACCATGTCACCATCAAGAATAGGTATCCGCTACCTCGTATTGATGACCTATTTGACCAGTTGCAAGGAGCACAATTCTTTTCAAAGATCGATCTTCGCTTCGATATCATCACCAAAGATTAGAATCGAGGATATTCCAAAGACGCGCCTTCGAACTCGTTACGGGCATTATGAATTCTTAGTCATGTCTTTTGATTGACTAATGCTCTATGCGCTTTCATGGATATGATGAACCGAGTATTCAAGGATTATTTGGATCAGTTCGTTGTTGTCTTTATTGATGACATCCTCATATATTCCAAAAGCCATGAAGATCATAAGCACCATTTGAAGCTGGTACTCCAAAGGCTTCGTGAAAATAAGCTATATTCCAAGTTGAAGAAATTCGAGTTTTGGCTTGAGGAAGTAGCATTTCTTGGACATGTGGTGTCAAAACATGGAGTATCTGTCGACCCGGCGAAGATTGAAGCAATACAAAGTTGGGAGCAACCAAAGTCAGTGACCGAAGTACGTAGCTTTTTGGGCCTAGCTGGTTATTATCGGAGATTCGTGGAAGGATTTTCTTGAATCGCTACTCCATTAACTCAGCTGACTCGGAAGGATACAAAATTCGTATGGAGCGAGGAATGCGAGAAGAGTTTTCAAGAACTTAAGAGGAGACTCATTTCGACACCTGTTCTGACAATACCATCTGGTTCAGATGGATTTGTTATCTACAGCGATGCTTCAGGCAAAGGGTTAAGATGTGTTCTCATGCAACATGGGAAAGTCATAGCCTATGCCTCTCGACAACTTAAAGAGTATGAGATGAATTATCCTACTCATGATCTAGAGTTGGCAGCAGTCGTTTTCGCGCTAAAGATCTGGAGGCACTATCTATATGGGGAGAAAGTGGAGATATATTCAAACCATAAAAGCCTCAAATATTTCTTCACCCAAAAGGAACTCAACATGCAGCAATGACGTTGGCTCAAGCTGTTAAAAGATTATGACCACACTATTCAATACCATCCTGGAAAAGTAAACGAGGTAGCTAACGCATTGAGTAGAAGATCATATGCAGGAACGAGTGCGATGATGTCAAGTATACGCATAGAACCAACTAGAATCGATAAATTTAAAGTTGATCAAGCCACCGACCTGGAGCTGATGCGTATGAAGAAGAAAGTACAAGAAGGTGCTATTCCGGAAGCAAGAATCGATGAAGAAGGAATACTTTGAGTCCACTCCAGACTTTGTGTTCCTAACGACTCTAATTTGAAGAACAAGATCATGATGGAGGCACACAATACACCGTTTGCAATCCATCCTGGAAGTACCAAAATGTATTATGATCTTCAACATATATTTTGGTGGAACTATATTAAGAAGGAGATTGCAAAGTTTATCTCAAGGTGTTTAACTTGTCAACGTGTAAAGGCGGAGCATCAAGTACCTAAGGGTCCGTTGCAACCACTTGAGATTCTGAAATGGAAGTGGGAATACATTACCATGGATTTCGTTATGGGTCTTCTCATGGTTTCTCAAGGTATGAATGCTATTTGGGTTATTGTTGATAGATTAACTAAGTCTGCTCATTTCTTGCCGATACGGGAGACTTATTCCCTTGAACGTCTTGCTCATATGTATGTAAATGAGATTGTGAGATTACATGGCATGCTAGTATCCATAGTTTCGGATCGTGGCCCAAGATTCACTTCACGATTTTGGGTTAGTTTATAAAAAGCTATGGGCACAGATTTACGATTCAGTTCGACATACCATCCTCAAACGGACAGACAATCAGAGAGGACTATTCAAACTCTTGAAGATCTATTAAGACTCTGTGTGCTAGACTTCAAAGGGAGTTGGGATAAGTATTTACCATTGGTGGAATTCTCCTACAACAACAGTTATCAGGCAAGTATAGGTGTGGCTCCATTCGAAGCGTTGTATGGACGAAAGTGTCGCTCTCCAATATGTTGGGATGAGGTGGGTGAAGCAACATTGTTGGGACCCGAGTTGAAATACGTATGACTCTTAAAAAGATCCAAATGATTCGACAACGTATACAAATGGCACAAGATCGACAAAAGAGTTATGCGGATCTCCATCGAAAGGACGTGGAATTTAGTATCGGGGATCATGTATTGTTGCGAGTTTCCCTATGGAAGGGAGTTACAAGATTCGGGAAGAGAGGAAAGCTCAATCCGCGATTTATTAGTCCATTTCAGATTCTTTACTTAGTAGGAAATATAGCCTATAGACTCGCGTTACCTCCAAGTATGTCTCGTGTTCATAATGTTTTTCACATATATGTGCTTTATAAATATGTGAAAGACCCGAACCACATTATTGAGTTGGAACCAGACGAGATAGCAGAAGACTTAACGTACGAGGAGGTACCTGTCAAGATCTTGGATAGAAAGGAGCATGTCCTACGCACAAAGGTCATACCACAAGTCAAAGTTTTATGGAGAGACCATGCTATTGAAGAAATGACCTGGGAATTGGAAACGGAAATGAAAGTGAGGTATCCTCACCTTTTCAAAACACTAGGTACGTACGTCAATTTCGATGACGAAATTTCATAAGGAGGGGAGGTTGTAAGACCCCAACTTATTATAAATGAAATTAAATTTCCTCTATTTATTATTTTGAAATAGTAAGGTTGATTTGATTAATGTGGTTAGTTATGGGAAAAATGCGCAAATATTTTTAAATAAGCAAGTGGTTATAAAATATTCATTGTTGTCGGAAAATATTCGTTTGGTCGTGGAATATTCTTACTGTCGGGGAATATTCGTACGACAGCGCAGCCTTGTGTGGGCCCCATAACGGAAAGCGATTGGATGAGGAAAACGACAAATATAAGTTGTTTATAAATAATGGCGTAGTTGTTACCGTTAATACTGTTGGAATACCCGGTGGTTAAAACATAGTAGCACACGGTATTGCACCAATTATTGATTCTTACGTAAGAAGACACTACTCAGTAATTGTTAAAGTAATTATTGTTCAATATTTAATTTTATTGATTCAATAATTGCTACGTTGATATTTTATATTGTTGTTGTTTCAATAATTGTCGCTATACAGTATTTTCCATTATCGGATCAATAATTCATATTATTTGAATAATATTATTAGATAGCAATATTGGCAATGTCTAGAATGTTCTGTCTAAGGAGAGGTTTGGTCACCTAATTGCACACTTGAAGGAGAAATCCTTATTGAAAGCTCCTCTTTCTTAGGGAACCGCACGGTTGTCGATGTTGTGATTACGTAATATTATTTGTGAATAATTAATTATTGATTTATATGATGAGGAAAATATTCATTTTATGTGGATATAGATGTTGAAAATTTTTAAAGTGACAATTGTTGAAAATTTGATATTTTATCTTTTCTGATAAATAATTCATTTAAATATATTATTATATTATAATAATATAATAATGGTGATATTTTTACAATGAATGTGAGATATATGACCATATGAGGACGAAGAGTATTTTTGTTACTAAAAATATTTAAAACATGTTTTTCATGTTTGTGGACTCCATTTCTTGACTGAAATATGATTATAGGCAGTAAAATCGTCCGTTTGTGGATTTCGGTCAATTTCTACTTGGAATTTGGAAAACCTTAAACTTACAAAGTTGTAGATAATGGAATTTCCTATGGAAAATACATGAGATTTGAATTTTTCTGATAAAAGGAATATTTATTATGAATTATTAAAGTTCTGAAGTTCCGAAATAATTAATTTTTGGAAGTTTTAAATTATTTTATTAACAAAAACTTTTTTTTTATTTTGGTGGGTTGGTGGTTGATGTCTAGACCAAAAATGTGGGCTAAGGAAAATTTATATAAATATATTAATATTTTATTAAATTTTCTGCTTTGGTGTTCTAAGCATTTTCCTATAAATAGGGTGCTTAGGTTAGAATTGAAAATCACACCAGAAACTGAAGTTTTCTCTCTCTATATTATCGAGCGTATTCTTGTGTGTATTTTGATACTTTAAGTGTTGTTATATGGTGCAAGTTCCTTTCAAAGACTATATCCAATAATCCAAATTAAGTAATTGCCTTTTCGAGGTAAGGATATTATTTTTAAAAAATGATATTATTTCTTTCAATATCATTATCTTAGGAATATTGATAGTATTTTTCTTGTGAAATTCTTGTCTTTTAGTGTCTAGGGGTTACTATTCACGATATATAACTATTCACGATACTGATACTATTATTCACTTAATACTAAGACTATTCACGTAAAAAATTAAATTTTCATTTTTTGTCCAAAATATCAATTATGAATACTAGCTTTGATTGTATCCATGTTTTGATCATTCTTGAATTTTACTTCACTATTAGTATTTATGAAGTATTTTTGAACTCGGATTGTTTAATGTACGAATCCTTAATATTTATTCTTTTGTTTCACTAGATTCATTTTCTTTAAAATATTTTTCATCATCATCAGTCCTAAATGATGATATTACTGGATATCTTTGGCCTGTAGTGCAAAGATGGTTGATTTTCTTATGAATATCTTTGGCCCGTAGTGCAAAGATGTACAGGTGTTGAGATGAACATGACCAACTGATGAATATCTTTGGCCTGTTGTGCAAAGATGAATATTTGATGCAAGATGTATATTGATTGATGTTACAGGGATAAAATATTGATGATGAACTTTTAAATTCATAGATAATAGTAGATTTCATTCTCTACGTAACTCTTCTATGAATTATTATTTCTGCTACGAATATTGATCTGAAACTTTTTGTCTATTATATTCTCTCAGATTTTTCCCTGTTGAAGACTAATGATAATTTTTTCTATATTATCTTAGTCATAATATTCTTTACTAGGCTAGTTGAGCTCACCCTTTTCCTTTTTGTTCCATTTTTCTTCTCAGGAGGCGAGAATGTAGCGAGTACTAGTCGAGGTATGGAATAATGGTTCTAGAAGTTGTTTTAGTAGTCCTCACCATTTTTGTAAAATAATGTATCAATAATTGTAATGAGGACTTATTTGGGTGTAGATATTGTCTAGAAAACAATATTTGTATTTAAACTCACAGTTTAAGTGTTGTCATATTTTGTACGACAATTGTATTAATAAAGTTGTAGTTATTTCGGTACCATGTATTTGAAAACTCAGAATGGGTGATGTATACCTATTTTGGGGGTGTCACGTGTTGAATATAGTATGAGAACATTGATTGATGGACTTATGTCCATAGTAAGTCATAAGAATAAGAATTTGTAGTTCATAAGTTAAATAAGTCATTGACTTATGAGAATAAGTCAAAACCTACTTTGACTATAAGTTGGTGTAATAAGTAACTTGTAATATTCATATGTTGGTTAAAATCCATTTAGAATGATTAGTAAGAAGGTTTTGCCAGAATCCACACGATTAGACGTTAATCGTCGAATTCGTGAAATTCTCGGAATAGAAGTCGTATTTTGTGTTTGAAGTCAGAAATGTTGGTTTTCGATGGAGACAAGTCATATTTGGCATTATAGAGTTGTGGACTCGAAAATGACCGAATTCTGACTTAGAACGAAGAAACGAGCGTTGAACGTTCAAGGACGTTTATCGTTTTCGTTAAAAATGAACTAATAGGTGAAATTTTAGCAAACGAAGTCAAATAGATAAAATTCTTGCATGAACGCATAGAGTACGTAATTTATGAACCGTAGGCTTTTGAACGAGCCAATTCAGACTTATAACGAAGAAGTTATGCGTCCGAGAAGTTCACAAGTTAAAATCTGCAAAAATTATCTCGAGGCATGAGTCGTAGCGAAGCGCGACTCACGACATTTAAAAGCTCGCCCGTGTAGAAGCGAGGCTACAACCGAAAGATATCTTCTAACTCGCATCATGACGCGCGAGATGCAGAGTTAAGTGTGGCGCCATGGCGCCAGTCCCAGAGTTTTGATAGACAAGAATGTTTACAAGTATAGAATGAAAGATAACTCATTAGTAATGAACTAAGGTGTTAATATAACATTGTTAAGGCATTGTTAGACACTTAATGTATGATGATTAAAGGTTAATAATCAATTGAATGTGAACGTAATGTGAATGACGTAATGAAAAGTCAGAAACCATAATAACAGATCTAAGTCAGGATTTAGATTGAGATGAAGGGTAAGATATAATAATATAACTACTTGATTATGTGACCTAATGTGGTACGTTATATGATCATGTATTGTAGAGACTTAGAGACTTAAAGTGTACGTGTGATAATCATTAAGCAGATGCTAAAGGCAAGTATTCTAACCCTTGTTCCAGTTCAGTCTGGACAAGCTGTGTAATTCATGTATTCTTTCGCATGAAGTTTTTAACGATGAAGTCTAAAGCCAATTCTTTCGGCTAGACTTATATTATGATTTTGTCAAGCATGATTAATGTTTATCGAGTTATATTGGTATGGTTTTCAATCGAAGACCAAGTATGCTAAAATGTTTTTGTCGTTTAACGACAAGCACGTGAGGTTGCCACAACTTAAACGTATACACGTTTAATGAATGTAGTGTTGATCAACATAGAGTACTATGGGCTGATCACCCAGAAGTGCTCGTAAGCTATCTTTTACTTCTACGAGACTTAGTGCCGGGTTGTCCTTTTCAAAAGAAATTATGAACTGCTCATAGTCTTGAGCCTTAGTTGATATTCTACTGAATATTGTTGTTGTAAAATGTTTTGAATGAAAAGAAGTACTATTTTGAATTATCGATAGTACTTCATAACTATTGTTCAGTTATTGAAGATATACGAGTTCTATGTTTCAAGCATGTTGTTTATTAGAATTGTAGTACTTGCTGAGCTAGTCATGCTCACTCTTGCTTGAACCATATGAACACAGCTAAGATCAAGCGGACAGAAGGCTCAGGCAAAGACAAGGGCAAGGCTAAGACAAATCCTTAGATTACTTATGTAATAGAATAGTTGAATGTCTGTAATATATTGAATATTATGACAAGAACAAACGAATGGGTTACAAAGAACCTGGGAAATGTAATATTATTTTGGATATATAGAAGTTATATTAGTCCTTTTGAGACTATTCAATTGAATGAATGAATGAATGGTAGTACCGTGTAGTACCATCTGTCGGGTTGGGAGAGATTCGGATTTGGGGGCATCACAATATCAATTGTCTATAATATCAATTATTATATTTTGTATAATAATTTTGTGGTATAAAATCAAGAATCGAATGTAAAATAATCAGTCTTACAATTTACAAGTTGTATTTTGTTTATAAATAAATAATATATATATCCATTTTCTTAAAAATGTTAACTTTTTATTTTGTGGACTCTTAAAGTACATGTCCTTATGTACAAAATTGTATAAATTACCATTTAATCATATTTCTTTAACTAAAGTTAATTTAGGAATAGCCCGACATGTTGCCGAATTCTTATCAAATCATGTTGAGGCTACCTCTTTAACTTAACCATGGTTAGTATTTAAACCCTTGAACCACTAACAACACATGCTGTTAGGATTTACAGAGCAGAGTAGAACCAACGCCCCCACATCTTTCTCTCTTTTCTAATTCTCCCTCTGTAACGCCCTGAAGTCCGGTCTATCTTCACACCCGGATTCCGTATGTCACGAGTACATCATTCATCCAACATACATCATTATATACTGAAATATAATAACATACATTCTGAATTCCCAGATTCTTAAACCTTATAACCTTTCTCATTACAAATAATGATAATTACATTATTCTTTTCATCTTACAAGAGTGACTTTTATCCGCGACCAAGGATACATAACAATTCATTAAACTAATCTATAGTTTAATTTTCATCTTTCTACATTACAAGTTTCACTTGATCTTCTTGCTCATTCACATTCTGAATGGCACTTCATCTGGATACCTATATCTTCTTGCTCATTACTGTCTTTTTTCCCTATCTGAAATCATGGCCACGGCCCCTTTACAACTCTCGCCTTCATGGCCACTTACTCTCTTGATGTCAAATCGCTGAGGTTGGCTGTATGTGCTCTCTCTCTGACTAAGACTACGCTCATGGCCTGAGTTAGCAGTGTATCTGCTCTCCTGGCCCAGCATCGCAGTAGCTACCTTTTGAAAGTAGTATGCATACAAGCCAATCATGTTTGATGATAAAGCATATACTTTGTAAACAATCTTATTCATTTATTAATAAAAAGTATTAATTTATTAAAGGCTTTTAATTATCTACATGATGTTTTTTTATAATATGTGATAAACCCATAGTTTTAAGCAATGCTTTTAGAATAATGATGATGATCATTCTAATGAGATCTAAATTCTTAGAAAGCTTAAAACTAAAATAGTTCCCAATCATTGGATTACTAAATTGGGGATTAGTGAATCCGGATAGATTGGTACATACGTTTCTTGCTCATCGGATGAGGATGATTGATCTCATGATCATTTGTGTGGAGACACTAAAGCAAGTATGTAGGTGCTTATTAGAGAATAAGTTCACCGAACGTGGCTCGCTAAGGAATACCTAATGGAGTTTTATTTGCTTTCGTCAATAGGAATTCCTGTAGTGATAGTAGTAGTGAAGTAATCCTTGGACTTGAGATCATCATAGTATCTTGTGTATGATGAGTTATACTTTGACTTATTCCTTAAGACCCTTAGGGTATATCAAAGGGTATGCTTGGGTATAATAAGTTGTACATGGAGATAATGTATGATCAATAAAGAATCTACCACTTCTAATAAAGAAGAGAAATGTCCTATGTGATTCGATAAATGACAACCCAAAGAGTCCTTGGTTAAGGCGTAATGAAATTAGAAAGGAGTTTCTAATTTGCATTATTTGAGTTGTGCATTTAAGGATCGAAATACATATAATTAAATAAAATAAGACTTGACAAGAATTCATGTCTTATATTTAATTGGGACATTGTATGGTGGAAGGATTGAATTGTGCATTAACTATTTACTCAAAGGTTCTTTAATGATTAATGTTGAAATCTATATTATCCGGAAAGTCGTTGATCGCTAGGAGGCTTATCCTATTGTAGAATAAATATTATTTATTTAAATAAATTAATTGTTTAATTTATTTATTTAAATAAGATTAGAATTGTTCTAATTGATTTATTCACAACCGGGTTTAATATGGAGAACCTAAAGGGTCACACCATAAAAGGAAGAATAATTATTTAAGAAGTTAATGGCATAATCGTAATAATATGTTAAGTATATTTAATTTAATCTATGGTGATAGAATAAATTAAATAGCTTAATATTTATTATTTAATATTTTAGAAATATTAAATATAAATTAATAAGAGGAGTCTTATTAATATTATTACAATTATTATTATTTTAATTTCTAAAAGAGTTTAGGAATTAATTTAATATAAGTACTTTCATTTATTCCTAATTGGATTAGGAAGGAAAATTAGTTAAAGGAGTTTAATTAATTATCCCTAATAAGATTAGGGAGCTTAATTAATTAAAAGAATTTAATTAATTAAATAAAACCCAATTCCTTAATTGTTAAGATGGGTTGCCCACATCTATAAATAAGAGGAGTCTTATTAGGGTGTGGTATGGGTTGTTGACTTTTTACAACGTAATAATTCCAATTTGTTGGAGAGTACCCTTTTTCTATAGAGATAGAAAAACTAGGGTTTGAGCCATAACACCCATCTTCTTGAATTTTCTTCTTCCTCGGTGGATCACCTCTGAGAGGCCAAACATTTGGGTGGCTAACGTTGATCAAAGGAAGGAACCAAACCCGGTGGATTCAAGATTGAACGCGAAAGGATTTGGAGGGAAACTTGTACTGAGGAAGCTCGATCTTCAAGGGTATGATTTATTCTTTATCTTTTCGCTTAATTAATAATTATGCATAAAGGATGATCCGTATATGGTTTGTAAATTTTTAAACTCGATTTTACACGCTCAGCACTTTTTATGCAATTTGATTGCGTTATGAATATTACAAACCTAACAGTGGTATCAGAGCCAAACCTTTATGCGAATTATTAATTGTTTTAATTTGATATTATATTGATATATGTTTAGAACAATTTAATTGGGCATAATTTATTGTATAAAAAAAAAAAAAAAAAATGGCAGCTCACGTTTTTCAAACTTCAATTCTATTTTTTTTTGAAATTCCGTGCTTGCATGGTGGCTGGTAGTTTGCATGGTGGAGAAACTAGATTATGTATAGTATTATATATATATAATAAAGTTATTCTGCCAGAACTTTTTTCGTGGCCACAAGGCAGAGAAACATGGGATATCTCAATTGGGAACTTAACATGTAATATATATATAATATATATATATATATTTATAACGTGGCTCAAATGAATTGTTCATTATTATAAAATTCAAAAACTGATTGTATATAATAGTTTTTACGCTGTCAGTTTATTGCTTCGTGAATTTTTTTTTTTTTTTGAAAAGGAACTTACGGATATATATATATATATATATATATATATATATATATATATAATAGTTATACATATATAATAGTTATATATATATATATTATTCTTAATTATTTTATAATTAAAATAAAATGTTAATTTTAATTTTAAAATAAAAGATTTATTTTAATATTAAAATATAAAGTTTATTTTAATTTTAAAATTAGAATTTCATGCTAACTAATTAGAGTTGGAATTGGATTCCATGATAACTAATTGGAGTTGAAATTGGATTTTATTTTCCTAAAATAAAGGAGTTTATTTGTGAATAGGAAGTAAATCCATCTTTCCTTAAATAAAGGAGTTTATTTAAATATGAAATAAGATTTCATATTATTCAAAATAAAGGAGTTTATTTGTGAATAGGAAAGATAATCCGTGTTTCCTTTAATATTTTTTTTACATGGAATTGATTCCATAATTAGTTAAAATAAAAGAGTTTATTTTAATTAAAGATTTTTTTTATTACATGGAATTGATTCCATAATTAATTAAAATAAAGGAGTTTATTTTGATTAAAGATTTTGATTAAAATAAAATAGTTTATTTTATTCAAAATTGGATAAATTAAAATAAAATAGTTTTATTTTGATTTAAATTTGGATTAAAATAAAGGAGTTTATTTTGATTCAAAATAGATTTTATACTAACTAAATTTGCCCATTAAATGATATCAATATATATATTAAATGTTTATTATTCATGAGATGAATGTTATTTATTGATGCATATGGTGATGTGTATGATAATAAATGGGATTGATTATGGACTATCGACCAATATGATTGGATTTTATTTTAGTTGGATGCATGAATGTATGGGTTTTATTAAATGGGGTCTCATGTACCTCGCCTTCTCTAATTTTTTTCTTAATGTAAATTCTAACTCCTCCTATGTACTTCCCTCGATCACGATCAAGGTTTCTATTTATTTTAAATAGTTTTGTAATAGGAATATTTAGAATTAATTTTGAAGAATTAGAGATCAAGGGACAAGAAGCGCTTGAAGACCCGCTTTGTAATAGAGCCCTAGTTTAAATGTAATAGTTATATTTAAATATTATTTCTTACACCCTGGGGTTTGACCTTTTGGTTCACTTGGTGGCTCTAGTGAACCAAACTAGAATAAAAGTCCATAATCAATCCGGGTAGAATATAGTATTCTATATGTGCATGCTTATTCTATATATATTATATATTATGCAAACATGCTTCGCATGTTCATCAATATAACGCGTATTTTATATATATATATAAATGCATGCCACTAAACAAGATGAGACAAAATTAATAACAAACCCCTCAATTTTTATATTAAGTCCTAAGCGCTCAAAGATATTTGGAATATCGAACGTCGCTTTCTAGCATGATAAAATTAATAGAGTATTAAATATTTAATATGAGTTTGTTGTGTCACCACAAGGCAAGTATTAAGTATTTAAGATGTTAATTTATCACATTTGATGCTTATAAAGAAAATTGAACAATATTGTTTTGTTGTGTCACCACAAGGATGATATTTTTCTTTTTGAATATATGGAGTGCTAGGTCGGACTTAACTTGGATAATTTTGATTCTGATGTGCCACCACTGATCAAAATAATCTAAGAGGCAAAATACAAGGAGTTGCATAGTTGATGTAATTGACAAAAGTTGTCTACCTATTTATTTATATATAGTTTGTTGTGTCACCACAAGGCTATATACATTTGAAATGGGATCCTTATTCTCACTAGCAAATCTTTAATTAGATTTTGCTTAACTATATAAGTGAGGGTAATATAGTTTGAAGAAAATAAGGGAGATACCAATTTAAAACAAGACCTAAATTATTTTGGTAATTAATAAAAGAATGTATGTTAAAATGTTGTTAAATACAAATTCATTTACGTAATTTTACAATGTCTAAAATTACTATCATCACGCTAAGCATATTAGATGCTAAATTAATCGGGATCAATTAAACGGATTGGTTAAGGAATTTGAGAATAGTTCTCATAGTCGAAAAGCTATCTTATGTCCTTAATACGCCTATCCTCGCAATGGTTGCGCATAATGCCTCGAGGAAGAGATTGCTACTTTTAGAAAGTGGCAAGATGATGCACAAATTGGCTCAATGCATCATGCTCGCATCCATGAGTAACGAGCTTCAAATACAAGATGAAAACTATGGATGCTTCTACTATATTCCCGCACATCAAGTAGTTGATAGTGAAGAAAGTAGGACCGATAGATATCGATATCTAAGGAGCTCTTCCGATCTAGAATGGCCAATGGCACTATAGTATGCATAAAAAGGTTCTTAACATAATCAATTTGATTGATCAATTAGGACAACTGGTTTTGTCATGGATGGAGAGTTGAGCCAAGATTTGATCTTACACTCACTCCCGGACTCCTTTCACAATTGTTGTGAATTTTTCATATAAACAAGCTAGATATCAGCTTCGCTGATTTGCTTAACATATTGAAAAATGTTGAGAGTCACTTTTCAACCAAGAAAGACCATGTCTTACTGGTAAGGGCCAAAGGATCTTCTGAAAAGAAGAAAGATTCAAAGAAGGTAAATAGAAAGGCAAAATAAAGGATAATAAGAACAAAACTGATTTAGATAGCAAAGGAGTTTGCTTCCACTACAATAAGCCTGGACACTGGAAAGAAACTGCGAGAAGCATCTTGCAAAGGCTAACCAAAGAAGCTTAATGAAGTTTCAGTTACAAATACAATTTTGTTCATAATTTAAAATAAATTTTTCTTTAAGTCAAGGTTCTACTTGGGTATTGGATACCGACTTTGGTTATCATAAATATAGATTTATGAAGGGACCAAATGTAGTAGTAAAAGCTAAACAAATATAAGTAAACCTATATGTGGAAAATGAAGCAAAGGTTGCGATTAGCCATAGAAACTTATAGTTTAGCAATGCTTACGGCAAATCTATTAAGTCAATAAGTTGTTATTGTATTCCAGCTTCTTGTTAAAAATATTATTTCCATTTTATTGTTGGACAATGAAATCTTTGGTATTATAATTAAGAACAATTGTTGTTCTATTTATAATAATAATGTTTTGTATAGAATCGAATATTACTTAATAAATTTTGTATACTTGACTTACATGAAAATAATTTTGCATATCGAACAAATTAGTATAAGAAAAGGAGATGATCATTCAAAGAGTTGAATGTGTGTATTTTCTGAATACAAATATGAATTATTTGAAAGGTTCAAAGAATTCGTAAGTGAAACAAATTGGCAAAGTATTAAGATTCATTGATTAGATCAAGGAATAAATATTTGTGCAATAAGTTTCTAGATCATCTCAAATGGTTTTCTCATAATGGACGCCTCTTGATACGCAATAATTGATTGATGTATCTAAAAGGTAAAATCGTACCTTGTTGGACATGGTGCGGTCCATAATGATTTTACCGACATTCCAAAGATCCTTCCGGGATAATGTCCTAGAAATGGTACGACATATCTACGAAAAGGTAACCTCAAAATCCAAATTTCAAGACTCCATAAAAGTAATGGATGTGGAGGATTCCTAATCTTAAGTATGTTAAGATAAGGGGTTGTCCAACTTATGTGAAAAGTTTCAAAGGATAAGCTTGGGACAAGATTTGACAAGTGTCGATTTGTGGGACATCCTAAAGTAAGTTTAGGGTATATGTTCTATAATTCTACTTAGCAAAAGGTGTTTGTTACGAAACACGCCCTTCTAAGATAAAGGCGTTTATCATTGAAGGGGCTAGTGGGAGGATAATAGATCTTGAAGAGTTCAAGAACCACAAAACACTATAAGTCAAATAAGAGGAACCTCAGAGATGTACTTCCATTGTACCACAAACGAATCGTAATCGAATAGTACCAAAGATACCTAGGAGGTATGGATTCATCATGGATGATGATGATGAGGTACACATCATAGAAGATGATGATCCAGAGTTACATTCGATGAGGTAAGACTTCTAGTGTGTACAAAAGGGTCAGTGGGAGCGTCGTAAAATTTCCAATATTATATGTTGATATACTACGGATAAGGAATGACATACCAATGCTACAATCAGTAAAGATAAAGTTGTCTAAACATTCCTCCACGAATGATTTGGGAAGAGTATCTTAATTGGGGATAAAATCTATATAGATAGATTTAAGAGGATGCTCGACTTAACCCAATGAACGTATAGTCATTTGATGCTAAAGTCGTTTAGCATGGCAAACTCCAAGAGATGTCTCATGTAGATGAGCTATGGAGTGTATTTCTCTTAATAGTCCCCATAGACTCCAAAGAAGAGAGATCGCATGAGTGACAATCATGTATGCAATGAAATATACGAGAGACCGATGTCGATCGGTCATATTCTCGAGAAGATCACCGTAAGATGTTGAAAACATCTTAAAGTTCTTAACCCAAGACTAAGGATGTGATCATATTCATGGTGGGTCTTAATTAAAACTAGAGGGCTTAATGCACTCAAGTTTTTCGCATGCACTCAAGACGACAGAAAAATCCACTTTAAGGTAAAGGGTTACCTTGAACGATGGTGCGATTGAATTGAAAGGTTCCAAATAGCAAGGAGTTCTTTGGTTTAGTGATAAAGACAAAGTATATAGCTATAAATGAAGTCGCAAGTTGATTGTTTGGATTAAAAGTTCATTACGTAACTAGGAATAGTTCCTAAGTCTCATCTTAGATCTAAACATGTGTCAGGGCACTTTCATTTGATTATTAGAATCATTGAAAGATGGGAAATCACTATAGAGATAGTGGACTCTCATGAACAACATTACATATCCATTAACTAAAGCTTATCCAATGTACAGGATAATCGCCACTTAGAGAAGAAGAGTATGAGATACCATGACGATTGGCTTTAGTGCAAGTGTGGAGATTGAAAGTAGTATGCATACAAGCCAATCATGTTTGATGATATAAAGCATATACTTTGTAAACAATCTTATTCATTTATTAATAAAAAGTATTAATTTATTAAAGGCTTTTAATTATCTACATGATGTCTTTTTTATAATATGTGATAAACCCATAGTTTTAAGCAATGCTTTTAGAATAATGATGATGATCATTCTAATGAGATCTAAATTCTTAGAAAGCTTAAAACTAAAATAGTTCCCAATCATTGGATTACTAAATTGGGGATTAGTGAATCCGGATAGATTGGTACATACGCTGTTTGCTCATTGGATGAGGATGATTGATCTCACGATCATTTGTGTGGAGACACTAAAGCAAGTATGTAGGTGCTTATTAGAGAATAAGTTCACCGAACGTGGCTCGCTAAGGAATACCTAATGGAGTTTTATTTGCTGTCAATAGGAATTCTCAGTAGTGATAGTAGTCTGAAGTAATCCTTGGACTTGAGATCATCATAGTATCTTGTGTATGATGAGTTATACTTTGACTTATTCCTTAAGACCCTTAGGGTATATCAAAGGGTATGCTTGGGTATAATAAGTTGTATATGGAGATAATGTATGATCAATAAAGAATCTACCACTTCTAATAAAAGAAGAGAAATGTCCTATGTGATTCGATAAATGACAACCCAAAGAGTCCTCGGTTAAGGCGTAATGAAATTAGAAAGGAGTTTCTAATTTGCATTATTTGAGTCAGTGCATTTAAGGATCGAAATACATATAATTAAATAAAATAAGACTTGACAAGAATTCCATGTCTTATATTTAATTGGGACATCAGTATGGTGGAAGGATTGAATTGTACGAACTATTTACTCAAAGGTTCTTTAATGATTAATGTTGAAATCTATATTATCCGGAAAGTCGTTGATCGCTAGGGAGGCTTATCCCTATCAGAGAATAAATATTATTTATTTAAATAAATTAATTGTTTAATTTATTTATTTAAATAAGATTAGAATTGTTCTAATTGATTTATTCACAACCGGCTTAATATGGAGAACCTAAAGGGTCACACCATAAAAGGAAGAATAATTATTTAAGAAGTTAATGGCATAATCGTAATAATATAGTTATATATTTAATTTAATCTATGGTGATAGAATAAATTAAATAGCTTAATATTTATTATTTAATATTTTAGAAATATTAAATATAAATTAATAAGAGGAGTCTTATTAATATTATTACAATTATTATTATTTTAATTTCTAAAAGAGTTTAGGAATTAATTTAATATAAGTACTCTCATTTATTCCTAATTGGATTAGGAAGGAAAATTAGTTAAAGGAGTTTAATTAATTATCCCTAATAAGATTAGGGAGCTTAATTAATTAAAAGAATTTAATTAATTAAATAAAACCCAATTCCTTAATTGTTAAGATGGGTTGCCCACATTTATAAATAAGAGGAGTCTTATTAGGTGTGGTATGGGTTGTTGACTTTTACAACGTAATAATTCCAATTTGTTGGAGAGTACCCTTTTCTATAGAGATAGGAAAACTAGGGTTTGAGCCATAACACCCATCTTCTTGAATTTTCTTCTTCCTCGGTGGATCACCTCTGAGGCCAAACATTTGGGTGGCTAACGTTGATCAAAGGAAGGAACCAAACCCTGGATTCAAGATTGAACGCGAAAGGATTTGGAGGTGAACTTGTACCGAGGAAGCTCGATCTTCAAGGGTATGATTTATTCTTTATCTTTTCGTTTAATTAATAATTATGCATAAAGGATGATCCGGGTATATGGTTTGTAAATTTTTTAAACTCTGATTTTACACGCTTCCGCACTTTTTATGCAATTTGATTGCGTTATGAATATTACAAACCTAACACCTTTCAAGGCATGGCTACATGGCTATGCTATGCGGCTGTCCTTCAAATAAATTTTTCTAAGTGTTAACTTCATTTTGAGACGCTTACTTTCCGATCTCATAACTTCTTCGTTATAACTCAGAACGAGGTCGTTCCATAGCCATTTTCTTATTTATCTTACGTACTTTAATTACCCATGGATAAAACTTCGTTCTGAATCCATTAACATGCCATTCAATTGGCTTAATCTTCGCTCTTCATTCATTTTACGTTTTTAATGTTCTTCGTTCGTTCATCCGTAATTCGGTCATCCGAACTCAGAATTCATTCGTTCTTGAGTCCACAACTCACGTTTTCTATGTTCTCTTACATTCTTATGAAACCCTACACGTTCGGGTTCATTTACTAACTTTCTAATTCTCGCTCGTCTTTTACGAAATTTTTGCCATAACTTCGTTATAGCTCTATTTTAGTCCGTTCTTCATGAACGTTTCTAACATTCCTAACCAAGCAATAAGCATCTAACTTATACGCGATGGTTTAAAACTTGTCCATCGACAACAATTATACTACGATGGTTTTAAATTTGTCCATCAACAACGTTCTTCGTGTTCTTCGCGTGTTCTTCGTGTTCTTCGTTTGATCTTCATTTTTAATCGATATTTTGGATTATGATTTCACTTTTTCTTGGAATTTGATGTTATAGAATACCATTCCTTACTTATTTAACCTACTCATTCATAAGATTCATTCGGATCGCTCAAAATCCTTACGAATTTTATACTTCCTTAAGAAATTTATAAACTAAATTTCGCATTTCGCATTTCTTCTTTTCTCATGATTTCAACCATATGAAATCATTCCTAACATCTTTTACTTCTTATTCTCATTAAACTATGTTTTAACATAGAAAAATAAAGAAAATAAACTAGAAGTTAGGTTTTCGGATTACCTTTCTTCTTTAATCTCCTTCCGTCGGACAAAGTTTGCTCACGAGCAAGCTTTTCCTCTTCCTTTTCCTCTTCTCCTTCATCCGAAATCTCTCTCTCTCTCTCTCAAATGTTTGACAACTTTCAAAATTCCAAACAAATGAAATAAGCTTCCTATTTATAGATTTTCAAGGCTAGGGGCAAAATAGTCATTTTGCCCCTAAAATCACTATTCACAATTCCTTACTATTCAAGACTTAAGGACTAATTTAACTTAGCTCTCAAGTTTTCTTAGCCCTTAAGTTTCGTAGTTCCGTCTTTTGGGTTTCGTCCATAGCTTTTAAAATCATGATTCTCTAATCCAAATTTTTTGATATTTCGCCTTTCCTTTACCGATTAAATTTTACGTATTCTTCTGATTTCGAAAAAACTAAAAACACTTTTTTTGGTGTCAAGCGCTTTTCCTTCACGCTTTTCCCTAATGTAGTTAAACGAATGAAAAGTACATTACAAGATATTTTCGCTGCTTTTTTATTCGTCCGATTTTCGCACGCTTTTAAAGAAAAACTATTATCGACTTACTTAACTTTTCACGATATATTATCGTTAAATCTTTCGACGGAATGTCATTTCAACATACCGAACTCTCGAAAAGGCTTAGGTTGTTCAAACCCTAACCTATAGGTTTCGTCGGGTGAATAGTGCCTATTTCGTCTTTTTCTCCGAAAATATTTTTTTCCCAGAAAATTTTCATTTTTGTCTTGAAAATTCTTACTCGTTCAATCTAGCTCGTAGCCAGAATCCTCCCGATTAATAATCATCCTAGGTTCTAGAACAATTAACATACACATAGTACATAATATTATTAATAAAAATTCATTTTATTAATAATTAATTATTTAATCTTAAATTCTGAACAATCCGGATTCTCCTGGTTGTTACACTTCCCCCCTTATAAAATTTCCGTCCTCGGAATTTTTTCAAACCACACCCATACCCGGGTCATCATATTCATCCCTTTTTCACAGAATTTCGTCCTCAAAATTTTATCTTACTCATCTTCTCAACTTCTCTTCAAAGAAGTTCTTATCTTTCATACATTCCCTACCCTTCATAACTTATGAAGAATTATGAAGTAGAATGAACAACGAGGAATATAAGAATTCCTTTAAAACATTTCATACTTTTGCTGAGGGGTCAAATTGACCATGAACTCTTACTAGGTTTAACAGCATGACGTCATAACCTTTCTTTCCACGGTCAGTTTACAATCAAAAAGAAGGTAAACTACCTCTTCCATACGTAGGTGATCAACCCATCGTATAACCCCATTTCGGAGTATGTTCACCTCAGACATACTCATTAGATTCCGCACCAAAACAATTTGGTTTGGCATAACTCTTCAAAGAAAGCTCAATTTTCTTTTAATCATGACATACCATTCGTCTTAGCCAAATCAAGTAGCTTAGACCATACCAATAAATTGGACATCAACTTGAAACATTCGTCTAGTCAACTCAATTGACATCGACTACTTATTTAAATTCTTTTGCAATACATCAAAACATTTCATGACATCATGATACCATACTCTTTCACAAGACGTTGAGGACTTCGTCACGAGGACTTATGACTTCATTATTATACATCATACCATAGCGGTTGTTGATCCTAAGATCAAATCCAACACCAGTTCAATTGCATTAATAACTCCATCCTTTACCATCCTCGCATCAAATGCACTGATGATATAAAATTCATTTTGATATTTCAAATCAATTTCTGACTAGCCAAAACTATTAGCATAGACATACCAAGAATAGTTCTTTTAAAATCCATTGGTTCCAAAAGTTGAACCAACTTTTTCATTTTCAAAACACGCACATTAGCACGATTTCAAGAAATTTTGAAATCTAGCATAACTAGATGACTTGGAATATCCTATTCTCCATCTTCCTTCATGGTCTTACTTGCAAAAATACTTAATCTTCTCTAGCACCTTCAATGTTAAATCTACTTAAAATACTTACTTTCAGTCTAAACAACCATATACCTTAGTATAGTTCATCAACTTACCATAATTTATGTGTTTAGAAACTTTCCACAACCATATGTGTTTAAGAACTTATCTTCGCAATATGTAATCCAAGAACAAATCAAGGACTATCCATATGCTTAGGGCTCAGAAACATAGCATATAACTATGAGTCACAAACTTTTCATAAGTATGAGTTTCAAGAACCCACACCTATCTTATCATTCTGCACCTATCAAATATATACATGAGAAAAGATTCACCTTCTCTTCATATACATCTTGATAGCGCGACCAATTTCAATGATTATCACTGTAATAAACTGAGTGGTTGTTACACCAAGCACAAACCTCTTCCCATACAAAGATTCATACAAATCAGCTATCACATGAGTCCTCAATTGAAATCGTACAACTTTCTCTTTCCTTAATACGAATTTTCTTTAATTCGTATGCTATCCTTTACAACTCAATCTGAGTTCTTTTTCCCGTACTACTTCGTAGTACCATTCATTCATATCATTACCTATAAATCATTCATCGTTTAACAACTCATCTCATTACTTACGATTTACTATGATCACGCTTAACATCTTCTTATCCTTCTTCTCTACGATTATAGTCTTAGGTACTCATACCTAAGGTTTATAACCTATCAGCTCCGATACCAACTTGTAACGCCCCGAAATTTGATCTATCTTCACACCCGGATTCCGTACGTCACGAGTACATCATTTATCTAACATATATCATTATATACTGAAATATAATAACACACATTCTGAATTCCCATGTTCTAAAACCTTATAACCTTTCTCATTACAAATAATAATAATTACATTATTCTTTTCATCTTACAAGAGTGACTTTTATCCGCCACCAAGGATCCATAACAATTCACTAAACTAATCTATAGTTTAATTTTCATCTTTCTACATTACAAGTTTTCACTTGATCTTCTTGCTCATTCACATTCTGAATGGCACTTCATCCGATACCGATCACTTTGATCTATACGGGATCCTTAAGTTCTTCTAACATCGTCACTAAAAATGTTTTTTTCATTTAAAGCAAGTGTGAGCATTCAATTGCCCAACAAGTCATAAGAAAATGAACAAAAACTTCAAGAATTTAAACATTCTTTTAAGACTTCAATAACCGAACAAAGGTTATGAAGCAGCTTGAATAATAGGAATAATCTCGATTCCTATCATTTTAAAATATTAGTCACATTCACTTTGAAATACTTTCATTCTCTACTCTCTTTCATACACATTCTGTCTGGCTAGAATCAATAGCACAGACTTAACAATAACAGTTCATGTATAAATAGAACATTCTTTTTATCGAATAGTTAATCAAAATTCATCATCTCATAGTAAACACCAAGTGTTCACATTATGGCACAAGGCCTCATACGTTCTACCACCTTGTACAAATATCACACATTTGCACATAGATAAAACTTCACAAGTTCAACATCTGAGAAGTTTTAGAAACTAGCATTCATTTAAAATATGAATGAAGTTAGAAACTTACCTTACACTCACAGCTACATACTTATTTTACTTGAATCGCTCATTCCAATCCCTATAACACATAAGGAAATAACACATACACCAATTAGTCATATACTTGACTTACGCATCGGTTTACTTAACTTTACTTCTTAAGGTTCGCGTTCTTGCAATATAAGTTTACGCGACTAACTTTCATTTACCGGCTTACTTTATTTCATGACATACTGAGAGATGACTTTACTCAAAACGCTCATCATCTTTGATGATTTACATTCTTATCTTCTTCTTATAACTTTTCTAGGACTCAAAGACACATCACTTCTCCGCTAGTAATCCATATGGTACTGAGTGGTTTCCCACAAACAACCAACAAACAAGTTCCCGCCTCGCTACACCGCCATCACAAATGAGTTAGATCGGTTGCCGCTTTCAGATATACCTTCGCTTCTCTCAAGGAATTGTTTAGCCCAAATCCCATATGTCAACCATCAAAGGTTACGATTGTACTACAACCTAACTTTATCTTAACTTATACGAACTATTAAATATAATGTTCGTTAAGTCAATTTCTTATTCCTTATGGCATTCTGGAAAGTAATTGCCATACCTCAGGACTCATTCTTATCCGACTCACATTCGGCTTTCAATACTCTTATTACCATTCGTTATGGCTTTCTTGATAATTCATATCTTACTTACTACCATCATCATCGTCTAAGTCATACAACTAGGGTATACTTAGAACGTTCGTCCAACGTGAATACTATTTCACATTCTCATCGCTTACGATTCAACGCTCACGCTTGCTCGCTCTCTTAATCTCTCATTCAAACTTTACTCAAGGTTTTAATCGCTTTCGATCGTTATCCATCCCATGAACCCCATGTTCATTATTCTTTCTTAATGTCGAAGCCATAAAGATCGTTGTATGCTAAGACCGATCGTTCTTCGCAACAACGTTGTGTTCACAGCGTCTATACGCTTTACACTTATCTCTCATTACCACAACATAACATCAAAATGTTATTCATTACCCTCGTCACTCAACGTCTAAGGAATCACAATCATAGCAATCCCTCACGTTCATTTATCGCGACTACGATCCTCGAATATCAGTTCTGTAACCCACAAATACATTCTTTTAATCTCGTTTAATCTTTCCATTCAACCTTCATTAAAGGTTTAAAACACTTGATTAAGTGTTACATTAGGTGAACTACATGTTCATATTTCTTTCTTGCATATCCCCCAGCAGTTGAGTATTTAAAAGCTCATTACTATCTTTTTCCTTCCGACATCTGCGCCACTGCCCCTTTTTACTCTTCAGACTGCACTCTACTTCTCTTTCTGTTGTCAAATCTGCCGAGGTCGGCAGCCAGTCACTCTCTCTCAAGACTAAGACTACGCCTCAGCGGCCGAAGTTAGGTTGTCAGCTCGCTCTTCTTGCTCTTCATTACAAGAGCATGATACCTTTCAAGGCATATGCTAAGCAAACTGCCAAGTCCTTCTTCCCGAAAATTTTTCTAAGTGTTAACTTCATTTTGAGATGCTTACTTTCCGATCTCATAACTTCTTCGTTATTACTCAGAACGACGTCGTTCCATAGCCATTTTCTTATTTATCTTACGTATTTTGATTACCCACGGATAAAACTTTGTTCTGAATCCATTAACATGCCATTCAATTGGCTTAATCTTCGCTCTTCATTCATTTTACGTTTTTAATGTTCTTCGTTCGTTCATCCGTAATTCGGTCATCCGAACTCAGAATTCATTCGTTCTTGAGTCCACGACTCACGTTTTCTATGTTCTCTTACATTCTTATAAAACCCTACACGTTCAGGTTCATTTACTAACTTTCTAATTCTCGCTCGTCTTTTTTATTTAAATTTTCGCCATAACTTCGTTATAGCTCCATTTTAATCCGCTCTTCATGAACGCTTCTAACGCTCCTAACCAAGCAATAAGCATCTAACTTATACGCGATGGTTTTAAAACTTGTCCATCAACAACAATTATACTACGATGGTTTTAAATTTGTCCATCAACAACGCTCTTCGTGTTCTTCGCGTGTTCTTCGTGTTCTTCGCTCGATCTTCATTTTTAATCGATATTTTGATTACGATTTCACTTTTTCTTGAAATTTGATGTTATAGAACACCATTCCTTACTTATTTAACTCTACTCATTCATAAGATTCATTCTGATCGCTTCAAAATCCTTACGAATCTTATACTTCCTTAAAAAATTTATAAACTAAATTTCTTATTTCGTATTTCTTCTTTTCTCATGATTTCAACCATATGAAATCATTCCTAACATCTTTTACTTCTTATTCTCATTAAACTATGTTTTAACATAGAAAAATAAAGAAAATAAACTAGAAGTTAGGTTTTCAGATTACCTTTCTTCTTTAATCTCCTTCCGTCGGACAAAGTTTGCTCACGAGCAAGCTTTTCCTCTTCCTTTTCCTCTTCTTCTTCTTCCGAAATCTCTCTCTCTCTCAAATGTTTGACAACTTTCAAAATTCCAAACAAATGAAATAAGCTTCCTATTTATAGATTTTCAAGGCTAGGGGCAAAATAGTCATTTCGCCCCTAAAATCACTATTCACAATTCCTTACTATTCAAGACTTAAGGACTAATTTAACTTAGCTCTCAAGTTTTCTTAGCCCTTAAGTTTCGTAGTTCCTTCTTTTGGGTTTCGTCCGACAGTTTTAAAAATCATGATTCTCTAATTCAAATATTTTTGATATTTCGCCTTTCCTTTACCGATTAACTTTTACGTATTCTTCTTCTGATTTCAAAAAACTAAAAAACACTTTTTGGTGTCAAGCGCTTTTCCTTCACGCTTTTCCCTAACGTAGTTAAACGAATGAAAAGTACATAACAAAGATTTCTTTCGTCATTTTTATTTCGTCTGATTTTTGCACGCTTTTCGAGAAAAACTTTATCGACTTACTTAACTTTTCACGATATATTATCGTCAAATCTTTCGATGGAATGTCATTTCAACATACCGAACTCTCGAAAAGGCTTAGGTTATTCAAACCCTAACCCTTAGGTTTCATCGGTGAATAATAGTGCCTATTTCGCCTTTTTTCTCCTAAAAATATTTTGTTCCTGTAAAATTTTCATTTTTGTCTTGAAAATTCTTACTCGCTCAATCTAGCTCGTAGCTGTAATCCTCCCGATTAATAATCATCCTAGGTTCTAGAACAATTAATAAACACATAAGATATAATATTATTAATAAAAATTCATTTTATTAATAATTAATTTTTTAATCTTAAATTTCGAACAATCCGAATTTCTCCGTTGTTACATCCTTCCCTTTATAAAAATTCCATCCCTCGAATTTCTTCAAACCACACCCATACCCTAAGTCATCACATTCATCCCTTCTTCACAATTTCATTCGCCTCTCAAATTTTATCTTACTCTTCTTCTCAACTTCTCTCAAAGAAGTTCTTATCTTTCAAACATTCCCTACCTTCATAACTTATCAAGAATTGTGAAGTAGAATGAATAACGAGGAATATAAGAATTCCTTTAAAACATTTCATACTTTTTTGTCGAGGGGTCAAATTGACCATGAACTCTTACTAGGTTTAACAAAGATTTCATCAGTAACCTTTCTTTCCACTACATAAGCCACAATCACAAAGAAGGTAAACTACCTCTTCCATAATGTAGGTGATCAACCCATCGATAACCCCATTTCGGAGTATGTTCACCTCGCACTTACTCATTAGATTCCGCACCAAAACAATTTGGTTTGGCATAACTCTTCAAAGAAAGCTCGATTTTCTTTTAATCATGACATACCATTCGTCTTAGCCAAATCAAGTAGCTTAGACCATACCAATAAATTGGACATCAACTTGAAACATACGTCTAGTCAACTCAATTGACATCGACTACTTCTTTAAATTCTTTTGCAATACATCAAAACGTTTCATAACATCATGATACCATACTCTTCACAGTACGTTGAGGACTTCGTCAGTTTGTGACTTCGTCATTATACATCATACCATAGCAGGTTGTTGATCCTAAGATCAAATCCAACACCAGGTTCAATTGCATTAATAACTCCATACTTTACCATCCTTGCATCAAATGCACTGATGATATAAAATTCATTTTGATATTTCAAATCAATTTATGTCTAGCCAAAACTATTAGCATAGACATACCAAGAATAGTTCTTTTAAAATCCATTGGTTCCAAAAGTTGAACCAATGTTTTCATTTTCAAAATACGCACATTAGCACGATTTCAAGAAATTTCGAAATCTAGCATAACTAGATGACTTGGAATATCCTATTCTCCATCTTCCTTCATGGTCTTACTTGCAAAAATACTTAATCTTCTCTAGCACCTTCAATGCTAAATCTACTTAAAATACTTACATTCAGTCTCAACAACCATATACCTTAGTATAGTTCATCAACTTACCACACATTATGTGTTTAGGAACTTTCCACAACCATATGTGTTTAAGAACTTATCTTCGCAATATGTAATCCAAGAACAAATCAAGGACTATCCATATGCTTAGGGCTCAAAAACATAGCATATAACTATGAGTCACAAACTTTTCGTAAGTATGAGTTTCAAGAACCCGTACCTATCTTATCATTCTGCACCTATCAAGTATATACATGAGAAAAGATTCACCTTCTCTTCATATACATCTTGATAGCGCGATCAATTTCAATGATTATCACTGTAATAAACTGAGTGGTTGTTAAACTAAGCACAAACCTCTTCCTATACAAAGATTCATACAAATCAGCTATCACATGAGTCCTCAATTGAAATCGTACAACTTCTAACTTTCTTTTTTACTTAATACTAATTTTCTTTAATTCAGATACTATCCTTTACAACTCAATTTGAGTTCTTCTTCCCAGATTACTTCAGAAGTACCATTCATTCATATCATTACCTATAAATCATTCATCGCTTAATGTACTCATCTCGTTACATTACGATTTACTATGATCACGCAGTGATCTTCTTATCCTTCTCTTTACGATTATAGTCTTAGGTACTCATACCTAAGGTTTATAACCTATCAGCTCCGATACCAACTTGTAACGGCCCGAAGTCCGGTCTATCTTAACACCCGGATTCCGTACGTCACGAGTACATCATTCATCCAACATACATCATTATATACTGAAATATAATAACATACATTCTGAATTCCCAAATTCTAAAACCTTATAACCTTTCTCATTACAAATAATAATAATTACATTATTCTTTTCATCTTACAAGAGTGACTTTTATCCGTGACCAAGGATACATAACAATTCATTAAACTAATCTATAGTTTAATTTTTATCTTTCTACATTACAAGTTTCACTTGATCTTCTTGCTCATTCATATTCTGAATGGCACTTCATCTGGATACCGTCAGCTTGATCTATACGGGGTCCTTAAGTTCTTCTAACATCGTTCCCTGAAAATGTTTTTTATTTAAAGCAAGTGTGAGCATTCAATAGCCCAGCAAGTCATAGCAGTTGAACAAACAACTTCAAGAATTTAAACATTCTTTTAAGACTTCAATAACCGAACAAAGGTTATGAAGCAGCTTGAATAATAGGAATAATCTCGATTCCTATAATTTTAAAATATTAGTCACATTCACTTTGAAATACTTTCATTCTCTACTCTCTTTCATACACATTCTGTCTGGCTAAAATCAATAAAGACAGACTTAATAATAACGGTTCATGTATAAACAGTAACATTCTTTTATTGAATAGTTCAAACATGAACAGTTCATCTCACAAAAACACCGGCAGTGTTCACATCAGGGCACAAGGCCTCATACGTTCTACCACCTTGCATAAATATCACATTCATCACATATGATGTAACTTCTCAAGTTCAACATCCGAGAAGTTTTAGAAACTAGCATTCATTTAAAATATGAATGAAGTTAGAAACTTGCCTTTACACACAGTACAATAAATTTTACGCCGAATCCGCTTTCATTCCATTCCCTATAACACATAAGGAAATAACACATACACCAATTAGTCATATACTTAAATTACGCATTGGTTTACTTAACTTTACTTCTTAAGGTTCGCGTTCTTGCAATATAATTTTACGCGACTAACTTTCATTACCGGTTTACGGTTTCATGACATACGGAGATGTCTTACTCAAAACGTTCATAATCTTTGATGATTCACATTCTTATCTTCTTCTTATAACTTCTCTATGACTCAGCACATATCGCTTCTCTCCTTGTAGTCCATATGGTACTCTGAGTGGTTTCCCACAAACAACCAACAAACAAGTTCCCGTCTCGTCTACACTGCCCACACAGTGAGTTAGATCGGTTGCCAGTTTCGTATTTACCTTCGCTCTCTGAAGGAATTGTTTAGCTCAGCTCCCATTTGTCAACCATCAAAGGTTACGATTGTACCACAACCTAACTTATCTTAACTTATACGAACTATTAAATATAATGTTCGTTAAGTCAATTTCTTATTCCTTATGGCGTTCTGGCAAGTAATTGCCATACCTCAGGACTCATTCTAATCCGACTCATATTCGGCTTTCAATACTCTTATTACCATTCGTTATGGCTTTCTTGATAATTCATATCTTACTTACTACCTTCATCAACGTTTAAGTCATACAACTAGGGTATACTTAGAACGTTCATCCAACGCGAATACGATTCACAAGGATCGTTTACGTATTCAACGCTCACGCTGCTTTCGCCTCTTAATCTCTCATTCAACCTTTACTCAAGGTTTTAATCGCTTTCGATCGTTATCCATCCCATGAACCCCATGTTCATTATTCTTTCTTAATGTCGAAGCCATACTGATCGTTGTATGCTAAGACCGATCATTCTTCACAACAACGTTGCGTTCACAACGTCTATACGCTTTACACTTATCTCTCATTACCACAACATAACATCGAAATGTTATTCATTACCCTCGTCACTCAACGTCTAAGGAATCACAATCATAGCAATCCCTCACGTTCATTTATCGCGACTACGGTCCTCGAATATCAGTTCTGTAACCCACAAATACATTCTTTTAATCTCGTTTAATCTTTCCATTCAACCTTCCTTAAAGGTTTAAAACACTTGATTAAGTGTTACATTAGGTGAACTACATGTTCATATTTCTTTCTTGCACATCCCCCAGCAGTTAAGAATTTAAAAGCTCATTATCGCTTTTTTCCTGTCAGACGCCATGGCCACGGCTTCCTCTTGATCAAGCTAAATAAGAGGTCGGGCGCCGCCACGCCACTCTTCAAGACTAAGACTCGCATCAAGCAACCATGAAGTTAGCGATGTCTGGCTCTCGATTCAGCCATACCACTTTCCTTTCATAGCATGGTCAGCCATGCATGCACCAAGTCCTTCTTCCCAAAAATTTTCTAAGTGTTAACTTCATTTTGAGACGCTTACTTTCCGATCTCATAACTTTTTTTCGTTATAACTCCTGAACGAGGTCGCTCCATAGCCCTTTTCTTATTTATCTTACGTATTTTGATTACCCACCTTGACGTAACTTCGTTCAAATCCATTAACATGCCATTCAATCGGCTTAATCTTCGCTTCTTCATTCATTTTACGCTTTTAACGCTCTTCGCTCGCTCATCAAGAATTCTGGCCATCCGAACTCGTAATTCATTCATTCTTGAGTCCACGACTCACGTTTTCTACGTTCTCTTACATTCTTATGAAACCCTACACGTTCGGGTTCATTTACTAACTTTCTAATTCTCGCTCGTCTTTTACGAAATTTTTGCCATAACTTCGTTATAGCTCGCTTTTTAATCCGTTCTTCGCTGAACGCTTTCTAACGCTCCTAACCAAGAAATAAGCATCTAACTTATACGCGATGGTTTTAAACTTGTCCATCAACAACAATTATACTACGATGGTTTTAAATTTGTCCATCAACAACGTTCTTCGTGTTCTTCGCGTTCTTCGCGTGTTCTTCGTTCGTTCTTCATTTTTAATCGATATTTTAGATAACGATTTCACTTTTTCTTGGAATTTGATGTTATAGAATACCATTCCTTACTTATTTAACCTACTCATTCATAAGATTCATTCGGATCGCTTCAAATCTCTTACTTTAATCTTATACTTCCTTAAGAAATTTATAAACTAAATTTCTTATTTCGTATTTCTTCTTTTCTCATGATTTCAACCATATGAAATCATTCCTAACATCTCTTACTTCTTATTCTCATTAAACTATGTTTTAACATAGAAAAATAAAGAAAATAAACTAGAAGTTAGGTTTTCGGATTACATTTCTTCTTTAATCTCCTTCCGTCGGACAAAGTTTGCTCACGAGCAAGCTTTTCCTCTTCCTTTTCCTCTTCTCCTTCATCCGAAATCTCTCTCTCTCTCTCTCTCAAATGTTTGACAACTTTCAAAATTCCAAACAAATAAAATAAGCTTCCTATTTATAGATTTTCAAGGCTAGGGGCAAAATAGTCATTTCGCCCCTAAAATCACTATTCACACCTCCTTACTATTCAAGACTTAAGGACTAAGTTAAATTAGCCCTCAAGTTTGCTTAGCCCTTAAGTTTCAGAGTTCCGTCTTTTTGGTTTCGTCCGACGCTTTAAAAATCATGATTCTCTAATCCAAATATTTTTCAGATATTTCGCCTTTCCTTTACCGATTAAATTTTACGTATTCTTCGGATTTCAGAAAAACTGAAAAATACTTTTTGGTGTCAAGCGTTTTCCCTCACGTTTTCCCCTAAACGAATGAAAAGTACATTACAAGATTTTCTTTTCGCTTTTTTATTTCGTCCGATTTCGCACGCTTTTCTAGAAAAAACTTTTATCTAACTTTACTTAACTTTTCACGATATATTATCGTCAAATCTTTCGACGAAATGTCATTTCGACATACCGAATTCTCGGAAAGGCTTAGGTTATCCAAACCCTAACCCTTAGGTTTCGTCGGATGAATAGTGCCTATTTCGTCTTTTTCCCTGAAAATATTTTGTTCTCGAAATTTTTTTATTTTCATTTTGAAAATTCTTATTCGTTTAATCTAGCTCGTAGCCAGAATCTTCCCGATTAATAATCATCCTAGGTTCTAGAACAATTAACATACACATAGCACAAAATATTTTTAATAAAAATTCATTTTATTAATAATTAATTCTTTAATTTTAAATTTTGAACAATCCGGATTCTCCGGGTTGTTACACCCTCTATATTTCTGCCTCCAAATTTCACCTGTCCATTTAAATATAACATGCTTAAACTTTTGATTTTTTTCGGTTTTATCGAATTCGAAATTTTAATTACCGCTACCGGTACCGAAAAGTATAAAAAACCAAAGTGGTACCGGTTTCAACCTATTCGATAAAAAATCGAAAAATCGAATATTTTGAGCACCTCAATTCGTATCCGATTGGAGTGTCGGACCCTTGTTTGCCCTCCACGCTTAGACGTACAAATCTTAGAATCCCTGTGGGGCAATCAAATTACGACACGGTCCAATTGACTTGACTCGCTTGTGCCCCAAGTATTTTTTCTCTCACACACATCCTTTTTTATCCCGTATATTTAAAAGCCTCACTGCCGCACCCAAATCCATTTTATCTCTCGTTGTCGGTTTCCGAACGGAAACTCCAAATACTGCTGCCACCATATTATTTATCTGTTGTTTGTAGATACGCGAAACTACAGGAAAAAGCAGATCGGATCTTGTAGATTAATCGGGAAACAAGGCAGCAGCTCAAAATCTAGACACAGATTCAAATTTATAATTTTTGTGATCTATTTCGACCTCGTACATCTTTGTCCCAATCATCTTCTATCAGGTATTTTTGTTGTGTTTCTTTACTATTATTAGCGATAATTGTTTGGATAATTAGATTACATATTATTAACTGTAATTAGCGTATGGTTTTGATCGTATTTGTTATTCCCAAATGGGTGTTTTTTTTATACTTTGATGGAAATTTTGTATTACTTTCTAAAATTAGGGTTTGGGTTGATTTACGAATGGTAATTTACAAGGTATTTATGTTTATATTGTTTCAACTTTGTATGATAGTCTCATGAATATTTGAATTACATAAATGAAGTGAACTTAGGGTTTCAGTTTGATCTTTTGATGTTTATTCACAGATTGTGTTTTTTTTTTCTTTTTGTGCCTTTTGTTATTTGGTTAACTCCAACCTCCTCTTATGCGATTCCTTGTTTGTTTGTATACGTTACACAGGTTAACAGGGGTTGAATTGGATTTTTGGGATTTAATTTCTTCACTAAATTGATTGAATTTGAATTGGTACACTGTCGGATAAAAGTTTTTGGAATTCCATTCCCATATCTCAGGAGCGAAACATGAGCTTTCAAGTCCGTGCAGATCGAAGAGATAATAATAGCAATAATAGGTCTAGGTTCCCTCCCCAAAGTGGCCGACGAGAGTGGATTCCAAGAGGATCAACTGCCACCACCCCAAGCACTACCCCCAGCACGATGGTTGTCAGCCAGAAATCGCTCACCAGGACTGATCCGAATGGAAATGGTGAGGGTCCATCCTTAGTTGTTAGAACAAACACAAATGGAAGTGGTGCAGATTTTAATAAGAGGTTGATTCCACCTGTCAATCGGAATAGAACAAGTTTGGGGTCGAGGGGGCATCTTGGAAAGCCTATAAATCAGAAAAGAGAGAAAGAGAAGGACCAGAATGGGTTGAAGGACACAGGTCTGCCTCAGCTAGTGCAGGAAATTCAGGAGAAACTTATGAAGGGCTCGGTTGAATGCATGATTTGTTACGATATGGTGAGGAGGTCAGCGCCAATTTGGTCTTGTACAAGTTGTTACTCTATTTTCCATTTGCATTGTATCAAGAAATGGGCCCGTGCCCCTACTTCTGTTGACCTGTTGGCAGCAAATAATCCAGGATTTAATTGGCGGTGCCCTGGTTGTCAATCTGTTCAACTCACATCATCAAAGGAGATACAATACGTTTGCTTCTGTGGAAAGAGGCAAGAGCCCCCCTCTGATCTGTATTTGACACCCCATTCTTGTGGAGAACCTTGTGGGAAACCACTTGAGAAGGAAGTTCCGGGTATTGGTTTTAGTAAGGAGGATCTCTGCCCTCATTCTTGTGTTTTGCAATGCCATCCTGGTCCTTGCCCTCCTTGCAAGGCTTTTGCTCCGCCACGATTGTGCCCTTGTGGGAAGAAGATAATCACCACCAGATGCTCTGATCGCATGTCTGTTCTTACTTGCGGACAGCATTGTGATAAGCTTCTCGATTGTTGGCGTCATCGTTGTGAACGAATTTGCCATGTTGGCCCCTGTGATACTTGTCAGGTTGTGATCAATGCCTCTTGTTTCTGCAAGAAAAAATCCGAGGTAGTTCTTTGTGGAGACCTGACTGTGAAAGGAGAAGTTGAAGTAGAAGATGGTCTTTTTTCATGCTTTTCACCTTGTGGAAAGCAGCTTAGTTGTGGAAACCATATCTGCACAGCACCTTGCCATCCAGGTCCATGTGGAGATTGTGATTTGTTGCCAGGCAAGATTAGGACATGCTACTGTGGTAAAACAAGCCTACAGCAGGAAAGACAGAGTTGTTTGGATCCAATCCCGACCTGCTCAGAGTTCTGCAGCAAAACACTCCCTTGTGGGTTACATAACTGTAAAGAGGTATGTCATTCAGGGGATTGTGCACCATGTCCAGTGCTTGTTACCCAGAAGTGCCGCTGTGGATCATCCTCCCGAACTGTGGAATGTTACAAAACAATGAGCAATGAAACATTTGCATGTGATAAACCTTGTGGGCGGAAGAAGAACTGTGGGAGGCATCGATGCAGTGAGCGTTGCTGCCCTCTATCTAATTCCATTAATTCTGTGTCGGGTGATTGGGATCCACACTTGTGCTCCATATCCTGTGGTAAGAAGTTGAGATGCGGGCAGCATTCTTGTGAATCGCTATGTCACAGTGGACATTGCCCTCCTTGCCCTGAAACAATCTTTACTGACTTGACATGCGCATGTGGAAGAACTTCAATTCCTCCTCCACAACCTTGTGGTACACCTCCGCCTTCATGTCAGTACCCATGTTCAGTTCCTCAACCTTGTGGTCATTCCTCTTCTCACAGCTGCCACTTTGGAGACTGTCCCCCATGTTCAGTGCCTATAGCAAAGGAGTGCATTGGAGGACATGTGGTTCTCAGGAACATACCTTGTGGATCAAGAGATATCAGATGTAACAAGCTTTGTGGGAAGACCAGGCAATGTGGCATGCATGCATGTGCAAGAACTTGTCATCCTTCGCCATGTGATTCTTCTACTGGACCTAGTTCTGGTTTGAGGGCTTCTTGTGGGCAGACATGTGGTGCTCCAAGGAGAGACTGTAGGCATACATGTAGTGCTCTTTGTCACCCTTCAGCATTATGCCCCGATGTGAGATGTGAGTTCCCGGTTACAATCACATGCACTTGTGGCCGGATAAGTGCAACGGTTCCCTGTGATGCTGGAGGTAGCAGTCGCAGTTACAATGTTGACACTCTTTTTGAAGCTTCTGCAATCCAAAAGCTTCATGTTCCGCTTCAACCTGTTGAAGCAAATGGGAAGAGAATTCCACTTGGTCAAAGGAAGCTCATGTGTGATGATGAATGTACCAAAATGGAGCGTAAACGCGCACTTGCAGATGCTTTTGGTATCACTCCTCCAAACTTGGATGCGCTTCATTTTGGTGAGAATTCTGTTGTTTCTGAATTGCTTACAGACCTGTTCAGGCGCGATCCCAAGTGGGTGTTATCTGTGGAGGAGAGATGCAAGTTCTTGGTGCTTGGGAGGAGTAGAGGTGGATCAAGTGCTCTTAAGGTTCATGTTTTCTGTCCAATGTTGAAGGAAAAGAGAGATGCTCTGAGGCTAATAGCCGAGAGGTGGAAGCTTTCGGTCAATTCTGCTGGCTGGGAGCCAAAGCGTTTTATTGTGGTTCATGTTACACCCAAGTCCAAAGTCCCAACTCGTGTGCTTGGTGCCAAAGGTTCTGCTTCGGCGAATATGTTGCATCCACCTGTGTTTGATCCTCTGGTAGACATGGATCCCAGGCTTGTTGTTGCTCTGTTTGATTTACCAAGGGATGCAGATATTAGTGCATTGGTCCTAAGGTTTGGTGGGGAGTGTGAATTAGTCTGGTTGAACGACAAGAATGCATTGGCTGTCTTTAGTGATCCTGCTCGAGCTGCAACTGCCATGAGGAGATTAGATCAAGGATCTTTATATTATGGGGCTGTAGTTCTTCAAAATGGTGGGTTATCTTCTGTTGCACCTGGTGCTAATGCTTGGGGAAGCGCGGGAAATCCATGGAAGAAGACTGTGGTACAGGAAGCTGATTGGAGGGAAAGTTCATGGGGCACTGAGGAATTGTCTGGTGGCGATTCTGCTGACTTGGAGGCATCTGTCTGGAAGGGGAAGGAAGCTCCAATTGCTGCTTCAGCAAACAGGTGGAGTGTTCTGGACTCGGATATCACCCTGAGTTCATCCACTTCATCTGTCCAGATTGTAGATCTCAGAAAACAGAGAGGAAATCGGGTGGTCTCCGGGATGGAATTGGAAGTAAGTTCTTCTGTTCCTGCAAGTCAGCATGAAGGGAAGGTTGAGCAGACATCTGATGTTGTGGATGACTGGGAAAAGGCATATGACTGAGAGAGGATGTACAGAAGAGGATGTGTTTAAGCAAATTCGATTGTCACAGAAAAAGATGAATTATCATTTTGTTGTATGCATCATTCTTTTCTCCCATCTTTCGAAGTTTTCCTTTGCTTTTATTTTTGGTTCTAGGTACACAACCCTTGTTTTCATGAAGGCCTGATTTTGGTTGTATTCGGTTTCTATTTCTCTTGCACTATTGATATGCTCGTGGAGCATGCTTCTCTGATGAATGGATAGAAGTTTATATTGCATATGTTTTTGGCTTAAATATGATTTACTACATTAAACTATAGGTCATAATCCATCTTTTAATTTTGTCATTGAATTATTAATTTTTTTCAATTTTCACAAATTGAGCCTGTCACGTCAAAAATTGCTGATATGACTATCTGGGTGGGGTATACTTAAGCTTATGTGTAAATAAAAAAATATTATTTTAATATTTATTTACACATTTATTATAAATTTAGGACAAATTCGTCAAATCAATTTATATTAAACATTAAAACTAAATAAAAACAACAAACCAATCATTTCTCTTTTTCCTGATTGAATCAATCGGTAAAAAAGTTGAAAAGATTGAACCAATCCAAGAAAATCACTAGAAAAAGGTACGTAAGAAATTAGTAGAGCCCTGATTTCTCTTACTATTCCGCCTCATATTCTTCTATTTTCGTCATTCCAAATCCACTCATCTCCCCCTCTGTATCTGCTACAATGATATTTCTTCCTACTTTAAATTTTTTATTTATTTTTAAAATACATACATAAAAGAAAAGAAGAGAAAAACAAAGCCGCACTTTTTGTCCGTTGAGCATCCCTCATGTACACAACTGTGACCTTGCAGATTGCTTTTATTCACTAAAAAGTTCCCGATTCAAGTCTAAAATCTTGCCCATACTACTGAATAAATCCTAATGAGAAAAACCTTAACCTAGAAATCTCTCTCCTCTCTGTCTTCAAACCCTCTGCTTAACCGTTTCTACAACAATGGAAGCTCCAATTTCTCGTTGTATTCACCTCCGAAACCCTCAAAATTGGGCGGCGCACCCTCACCTTCCAGCTCAATCCCTAGGATCGTTCACTACATCGCTCCCACCCCCAGAGTGGATACAACCCTTCAATGACCTCTTTGATCTCATCACAGATCTTAAGAACCTCCAACCCTCCCCATGGGGCTTTTTTTGGACTAGGGCTTCTCCTCGTTGCCTGAGATCGGTTCTTGGGATCTCATAGCAATTTGTGATTCTCGAGCTAGCTAGGGTTTTTTTTGATCGACTTTGTGGCTTGATTGTTATTGTTTTGAAGCTTTTGATTTGTTTAATATAGGATGAGCCCATTTTATCCTTTATTATATTAAAATTGTTTAATTAAAAAAAATAAAAAATTCAAACACATCAGATGAGGTATGTCCCACCCAGACAGCCATATCAACAATTTTTTGAAATGGCAAGCTCAATTTGTTAGAATTGAAAAAAATTAATAGTTCGATCATTTAATTGACAAAATTAAAAGGTGGATCACCGAAGTGGAATATGACTATAATTTAAGATAGTAAATCTTATTTAAGCCTATGTTTTTATTTGTGTTATTTATGGAGAATCAACTATACTACCGCTCTTGTGATGCCTCCAAAATAGGTCTACACAACCTATTCTGAGTCGCCAAATACACGGTACAGAAACCATATACAAACTATAAGACCCTAACTTTTATGAATAAATATTTAATTTTCTCGAAATATCTTTTTGAATATTATGGTGTGGATTTGATATAATGTTATAGTTGTGGGTAATATTTATAATTTTGCAAAATAAGCAAGTTGTTATAAAATATTTGATTGGTTGGGGAATATTGGTTTAACAGGGAATATTTGTACGATGACACAATCATTGGTGGACCTCTATGCAATGTAATTCATCATCGGAGTGAGAAAAACGACGAAATATCTTTTATAAAAATAACTACGAAAGTTTTACCGTTAACTTTTGAAATACCCAAAGATAAAAGATGCGATGTCTGCGCTGGTTGCGTAATAGCACACGATATTGATTATTGATGCTTACATGAGAAGTCACTTGTTTATTTCATTTATTGCCACAATAATTGTTGCATAGTATCTCACGTTGTTGATTCATTTATTGTTACAATATTTTATATTATTAAATCAATAATTAAGATGACAAAGTTATTATTTGCATTATTGATAATGTCTAAAAAGTTTTATCGAGGAAATGGGTTTGGTCACCTAATTGCGCGTCAATAGAGAGAAATCTTTACCGGAAATCCCCCTTTCCTGAGAATGATCTGGTTGTTAATATTGCAAGTTATAATATTAATGATGAATATTATTAAAAATGTGTTTTGTGAAGCCAAGTGAATTGAGATAAATAGAAGAGATTTTTATGAAGTATTTGTTGTAAATTTGACTTATTATATGGACCCTCCATTTACCCATTTTTCAAAACTGTCGATAGAAATTATCTCAGTTTATATATATATATATATATATGTATATATATATATATATATATATTATTTTAGTTACCTGGGGGGAATTAGGCATTCACGGGGGGAGTACTTTTATTATGTTATATATATAAATATATATTATAATAAGTTTTATATTTTTTTATGAAAAATAAAATATATTATATTTTATTATGCATTGTATTTGCATAGTGTCTGCATAGTAATTGCATAGTAAAAAATTAAAAAAATCAGACGAAGTTTTTTGCACTCCTGTGATATGTCACTGTGCAGTCCGTGAATAAAATTTTTTAAATAGTATCCAACAATTCTCCTATAAATAGGATGCTCAGTTTAGAAATGAAAACCACATCAGAATCAGAGAATTCTTCTTCTATAATATTGAGTGTATTTCTTTAGAGTTTAAGGAAGCTTTTAGTGTAGAAAACAGTGCAAGTTTTCTTCAAGAATATCCCCGCCCTACCAGTCAAAAATACTCTCCTTTTAAGGTAAGGGGTATTATTTATTTCATATTTGCTTACGATATTATTTTTCGTATTCGTAAGAAAATTTATTTTCGTTCAATATTCGTAAGGAATATTATTTTCGATTAATATTCGTAGGGATATTGTCTTCGTTTAATATTTGTAAGGAATATTATTTTCGTTCAATATTCATAAGGGATATTATTTTTGTTAAATATTCGTAAGAAATAATATTTTCTTCCATACTCTGTAGTATATAAGTAATATTATTTTATTTCATATTCCGAATTATACACTCATTTTGTTAAGTATTGCTTCTATACACCTTGAAATTAGTAGAATATCCTTGAAATTTGCGCTTCATCGAGTATCATTTCACAAGAATATTTTTCTGAACATTCTTGTTGAATTTTAAGCTTTTCATGCCAGAGTACTATTCATACTGTCAGGAATAAACATGTGAATGATATTCCTATTTATATATGATTTGATTATGATATATATATATATATATATATATATATATATATATATATGAATATGCAAGTATGCTTGCATTAAGAAAAGCTATAAAGTCATTTGATAGATTATAGAAACATATGTACAAGGACTTAGAATGAATTGATTAAATATGTTAGGTTGATCCTACATAAGCAAAACAACTTTGGAAAGTCCTTAAAAAGAAATGATGTACAAGGACTATAAATATAGAAAGATCAAGTATATTAGGTTGATCTTATGATGTAATAGATAGGCTTGCCTGGTCGTCGAGCATTGCACCAAAAATCGTAGTCTGTCAGGAGAGTCAAAGAAAACTCGAGAGCTATCGAGGTAGAATCGTAGTCTGCAAGATAGTAGATCTCGGAGTTCGTAGACTGCCAGGAGAGACGAGGAAGGATCGTAGTGTGTCGAGGAGTACTTCATCAGAGCTGTAGTCTGTTGAGGAAGTCATGTTCAGAATCATAGAGACAGCATGCCTACGAGCCGACCGAGCATCTGTCGAAGCCAAGTCAAGAATTGTAGACTACACTCGGAGTCGTAGAGTCTACTGATGTCGAAGCCAAGTCAAGAATCGTAGACTACACTCAGAGTCATAGAGTCTACTGATCGTGTCAACGGTAGAGATCGTAGTCGAGAAAGATCAGATGAAGACAACAAGCACGATAGAAATTGTAGAGTGTTAAGATCTGATCTCAGAGTCGTAGTGTCTGTACAGCCGAAGCTGAATCACAGTGTGTAGAACTGAGACTTCAACAAATGTGCTCACAACGCCAAGGCAGAATCGTAGAGCAAACATGATTCTCAACAATTGAGCACTCCCAGAATATCCAAAAGAACGAAGCCTCTGGTTGGTACTGCAAAGATACATCCCACCTGAAGGAAACCAGAGATCACTCAACGAATGACATGCAAGCTAACAGAAGATCTAAACATCAACTCAATCAACATCTAGATTGAGTTGTGAAGCCATTCGGGATGAATGCTTCCACAAGTTGATCATAAGAAGACTTCAGTAACTGACTAAGGAAAGTCAGCGAGTGCAGTAGCTGTCAAGTAATCAGAAGACAACGATCTTTGAAGCAACCAGGATCGTAGTGTTTGCCAAACAAAGAAAGAACTGATGGAGTGTACACAGAGATACTGGTCAGCTTCTGAAGAATAAGGCTAAATTGATTAAGCATTGGGTCAGTCCATTAATGATAGGTGAACGAGAGATTATAAGGAGAAAGCGAGCTGGACACGCCACAAATCTGAAGTGTCTTGCTATTCAGAAGGGGCCAGAATAAAGAGTCAAGCCATCAGTATCTGAGAACAGTGGAAGCAAATAGAAGTGTTGAAGCACTGCACAAGAGAAGGAAGAAGTGTTCTACATTGAAGATCCAATCAACACTCTTCAAGATCGTAGTGTTGAATCTACATGTCAATGAGCAATAGTCAACAAGACACTGCGATCAGGTCCAAGAAAGCAAGCATCAGAATCGTAGAGTTCGGTCATTCGAAGATTGAAGAATTGGCAACGGTTCAATCTGAAGGATTGTTATTCAGACAAGAGCTTATTGAGAGCATCGATGCAAAAGGACAACCTCTGATCGAGAAATCAGAAGAAGGAAATAAAGTTGACTGCCTTCCCAAGGTATAGAAGTAACAACTCTGACGGGGTAGGTGAAACAGTAGACTACAGTGTCAAAAAGTTATGTCATGTCACATCTGCAGTCTGCAACAAACAACTCGAGATCTTTGAAGTATTTCAAAGAAATTCCAACAGCTACTTTCCAACGGCTACTTTCCAACAGGAAGATTGGGAAGGAGTATAAATCAGCTAGAGCTTCAAAGATCAAAGTGCGGATTACTGAAGTTGAAGATCGTTGAGTTGGTGGAATGCTATTGTTGACTCTACGAGTTCCACCAAAGATTAAGAGAACAAGTCTCAGTGACAGTTAGATTACAGAGGTGGAAGTGAAGCAGCTTTGAAGAAGTACTTGAACAGACCAAAGCTTCACTCAATAAGGATGAGAATGCCATTAAAGTTGGTAGCTAAGCTGAAAGCCGAAAAGGACAAGAAGATAGCATTCAGAAAAGTGGCAAAGTACAAAGAAGATAAAGAGAGCCACTCTAAAGATCACTAATAACCAAAAGCTGAAAAAGAACAAGTGTAGAATCATGTCTGCAAAACATTCAAGAAAGGTTCAGGGATTTCTAAGTGCCAGACGAAGTCTACCAAAAGCTCAGAGACTTAGCAAATCTAGATGGTGATGGTGCACAACTAACATTAGATGAAGATCAGCTGCACCAAAGAAGATGTGGTCCAGACTCGAAGTAGAATGCAAAGAGGACCACGCCAAACTGCTAAGTACAGAAGATGGTCAAGCTCAAAGACATCTTAGCAGCTCAACACCAACAACAACAACTACAACAACAAACAACAACAACAAGAAGCCAGGGCCTGAGGGGTCCTTGTTCGGAGGGACTAAATGAAGTTCCAAGGCTGCTGGGCTTGAAGAGTTCCTAGGGAACTAGAGAAGTTCCAAGGCTCCTGGCCTTGAAAAATTCTTAGTGAACTGAAGTCCCAAGGCTGCTGGCCTTGAAGGAATCTTAGTGATTCAGGGTGCTGCCCTTCCTTAGTGGAAATCCTGCTAGTTGAAAGCAGAAGAGTGGATTAGGAGCTTGAGTCTCTGAACCACTTAAAACCCCGTGTGTGTTTTACTTTATGTCATTACTTTATGTACATTAACTGCTATAACTTCTATGAATGTTTTAACTGCTTACCACTGAACTAACTCTACGAACAATGTATGTATGATTTTGAATATATCAATGAAGGGGATCTTTTACTTATTTCGCTGTGCTTGAAAAGATTCTTATGTTTGTCATATGCTAAATAATTAGCAATACAAAATAAAACAGAAAAGAATTTGAAATTAAAAAGGATCTATTCAACCCCCCCTTCTAGATCTATTGTGCCTACTAGGAACTAACAATTGGTATCATAGTAGGTTCTCATGCTATATTCAAAAGCTAATCACTTTGAGTCTGATCCTAGGCACAAACATTGTTCTAAACTTAGTTTAGTAGTAAGTCACTTGTTATATCGCAGATGAGCTCACACGTTGGAAATATTGTGTATAGGTAAATGTGTATATACACACAGAAGGTCTTTCAGATTGGTCCATGTTCTTGATTGCCATATCAACAAGACCAATCCTTGCTCATGATCGATCTTGTAGTCCAAAGACCAAAGCTAGAAAGCTCAAAAGACATCAATGAAAGAGTCAAACATCCATCACTGAAAAGATGAAAAGGCCACATGCTAAGAAATGCTTATCTAGAGAAGAAAGAAGAACTTCTCGAACATGTATCCGCCAACCAAAGAAATTTGGATGTAAACCTTGTGAACTCAAGGATGTCAAAGAACTAAAGATCTTGATATTCTCTTAAGCTTGTATCTTCAAGACCACGGTGATTGATTGAAGGTCAAATGGAGCAACTAGTCATCAGAGCACATGAGAAAACTATGCACATCAATGCCTAAACTCAAAGATATCTAAGATAAATGACTGTTAAGAAACTGACAGTAAAAAGGTACGGTTCCTCACTAAATATAAATATGGACATCATGATTGCACCTCCTTATGAACTACAACAGTATTCTTTCAAGGAATCATAATCTACCTAAAAAGGTGAAGAGAGAAAGTACACTGAGGGTGGAAACTCAAATCCCTATAAACTTTCTCTCCATCCAAGTTTTAGGTTGAAGATGACATCTTGAAAGAAATCTGAAATGGGTCATAAAAGCATCACATGTTAAACTAATTTTATGTGAAATAATCTTTTGCTGATGGGTTAGTATGTATGTACAACCTATGGTCTAAGAGTTTAATAACACACACAGTATGATCAATTTTACAAGAGTATCTTGAAGATTCGTAGAAACTGATCACCTCCATGAATAAACCAGATACAAATAAATCGTAAAGTTGATTCTCACTCTGTGAACATTTAAATCTTGTGAACATAACCTAGCAAATGATGAAACCATCAAAGAAAAAGAGTGTTATATTAAAATAACAAATCTTACACATACTCACCATTATGCATCTCAAAATGTATTATCTAAATTAGCTACATGCATGAATATGACTGTAAGTGATCAATATGATGATTATTCAAATATATGAGGAACATAGATTTAGAAAACTAACCTAGCAGGACCCATTTAATTATGGGTACCAAATTAAAAATGTATCTAACCTGCAGGTACCTGGTCTATCTGGCCACAATAAGGAATGCTGAAGCAAAAGACTTCAGTCAAGAAGATTCAACCAGCAGAAGGCTTAAGACTGTTCAAAAATGATTCTGATAAAACTCCTATATGTCAAAGCCTGTCCTTGAAGACTTGCTGAGCTAATCTGAATGAAGCTCACATTGTTGCTGATCCTTATAAGGAAGCAAGTCATTCATCCAAAGATGTAAAAGGGTCTTAGATGCTCAATCATTCAAAGCATGTCATAAGAGAAGAATCCTCAAGGAAGCTCACCACATAGGATCATCGAGCATCAAACATGAGGAACTTATTACGGGAGCAAAACTCCACAAGTACAAACTGTAAAAGAAGACTACGATCGTAGTGCTATCAAATGATCGTAGAATGATCAGTCCTGGAGATATCCATGTCTACGGTGTAAACAGATTCAATTGTCAGTGGTGATTCCAGCCCGAAAGAGACATGTAAGGATATCTCCTAATGCACATGAAGAAAAGGAAATCATACCTCACTGAAAAGACAGCATCAACCATGAGGGAGTAGTGGTCTGTTAAGGAACAACAACACTGAGATATTCTATGAAGCAATGTACCAGCTATAGAGTCCCAAAACTTTGTGACTGATGAACCAAATAAAGATCCATAGTCAGTAGGAACGTCTCAAAGCGTACTACTGATAACCTATCAGCCACCCAACTCAAAATCGTGGAGTACCTACGATCAAACACCTTATCGTAGTGTAAGTATAAGAGGACACCACGATTATAGAAATTGCAATTGTCTAAAGTTGGTAGAGGAACTCCCCAGTAGAAAAGGTCAAATGAGATATCAGTGCAAATCACCTCTAAAGTATTTCATCTGGAAAGCGCGTCAGGGACAAACCTGATCCTTAGCTCACTCTAAGAGGTTGGCCCTTCCTGAGCTACCTTAACCCAGAAGGATTTCTTAGTCAAGATCATCTCAAGGACCAAGACAGTCAACGATCGTAGAGTAGAGTTTGAAGAGAATTCAACGATCGTGGTGCAACCTCAACGATTGTAGAAGCAGAATCGATGATCGCAGTCTTAACAGAGGATACTCTAGCTCATGAGGAGCTTAGCAGAACGGGACAATTGCTCAACCATTCAGATAATGAAGAGACAAGTTCGAATACAGTTTGGAAAGGCATCATGCAAATGCACCTCAGAACTTAAGTACCCAAACTGGCTTGGGGTACATCAGTGGTCAAGCTATGTAGTTTCAAGATGGGGAGTAATGTCAAAACCATTCACTACAACATCTCTCAAAAGATGATCGTTGAAGTAAATCGTAGAGTTCATAGCCACTTCACCAAGTTACTCTACGAACCAAAGATGTCAACGGTCAATCCACGTCAATTAAACGTCTACTCTCCTAAAAGAAATATATAACTAAAAAGTTTATGGGGAGTTACAGCTCATTACTGGACATCGTTCAACCATTGGCTAGTTGACACATCACATCTTATGTAGAGTTAGAAGGAACTGCCATAAAGACAAATTCAAAATTTGCAAACAGTTATCAGAAGCTATCGAACCTCTCTCCCTCCCATTTTCAAACCCTAGAATTCTCTTCGAAGCTTAAATCAATTAAGCCTCCAGAACCCAAATCACAATCAGCTATCTCTCATAAATCTCTCTGAATCAACACCCATATTCCTCGAATCATTCAAATGGAAGATTGGTGAGTAATCACTGGCATCCAGCTCGGAACCAAGTCGTTTGAGAAATTCAAAAAGAAGTTCAGAGACATTCTTGAACTTATGAAGAAAGTTGGATTCTCAGAATGTCTTGAGGCAAGCACTTGAGTATACACTGAACTGGTTAAGGAATTCTACTCATATGCATCCATAAATGCCAGAACCCTTTCAACCAAGGTTAAAGGTCAGTCTTTAAAGCTGAAATCATCCGATATCAATCAATGCTTAGGTTTTCCTGACCTAGGACTGAAAAACCTTGATGAGACCGACACTGAGCAAACAAAGGAGATTATGGGGTACCAAAGAAACCCTAGTCTGAAGGACATGAAGAAAAAGGAGTTTCCTGAGGAATTCAAGTTCCTTGCTGAGATAGTAGGCAAATGTATACTCTGCAAGGATACGACACATAAACACTGTGCTTGATCAACAACTGAAGATTATGTGTAACGCCCCCAAAATAGGTCCAATCCATCCAACCTATTCTGAGTCGCCAAATACATGGTACAGAATACAACTACAACTTTATTACTATAATTATCGTGCAAAATACAACAACACATATACTGTGAGTTTTAATACCAACTTTGACTCATGTCCCAACTATGGACAACACCTCACATTGATACATTACATAAACGTACATTCAATAACTGTTTTAGAAATTAAAATCATTGGGAAGTGCTCAAGGAAACCTTCATACATAGGAGGCCATGAATCTAAGTTATGATAGATATCATATGTCCAGAGAATTATCCTTGGTTGATCCAATAGATCCCAAAGAAAAACGAGAAGATTACTATCATGTTCCTTCCAATGGTGAGTCTTCTCTTGACATATAACTATCTCCACTGTCTCCAGTTGAAAATTATATTTCAAATAAACTCCAAGATCATATAGGTAGTGCTCGTAGATATACTCAGCAAGTGGATGTGCACAACCCTATCTTATGATAACACGAGGTTGTATATCATTAGACATCTTGTGTGATAGTGACAAAACACCCTTCCAAAGTTGGGTTCACCTCACCCTATTGTTGTTCACCAAGTAGTTGATGGTGAGGAAAGTAGGACTGATAGATATCAGATATCTAAGGAGCTCTTCCGATCTAGAATAACCGATGACACTACAGTACAGAGAAAAGTCCTTAAGATTATCAATTTGATTAATCAATTAGGACAACGAGTTTTGTCATGGATGGAGAGTTGAGCCAAGATTTGATCTTGCACTCACTCCCTGGACTCCTTTCACATCATTGTGAATTTTCATATGAACAAGCTAGATATCGACCTCATTGATTTGCTTAACATATTGAAAAATGTTGAGAGTCACTTTCAACCAAGAAAGATCAAGTCTTCTTGGTAGGGGCCAAAGGATCTTCCGAAAAGAAGAACGATTCAAAGAAGGTATATAGAAAGGCAAAACAAAGGATAATAAGAACAAAAGCGATATGGATAGCAAAGGAGTTTGCTTCCACCGCTATAAGCTCGGATATCGAAAGAAAGCTGCGAGAAGTATCTTGCGTTGGCTAACCAAAGAAGCTTAATGAAGTTTCTTTATAAATACAATTTTTTTCAAGATTTAAAATAAATTTTTCTTTAAGTCAAGGTTCTACTTGGATATTGGATATCGACTTTGGTTATCATAAATATAGATTTATGAAGGGACCAAGCGTAAGTAGAAAGTTAAACAAATATAAGTAATCCTATGTATGGGAAATGTAGCAAAGGTTGCCATATTAGCCATAGAAAACATATAGTTTAGCAATGCTACGGGCAAATCTATTAAGTCGATAAGTTGTTATTGTATTCCAGTTCTTTGTTAAAATATTATTTCCATTTTATTGTTGGACAATGAAATCTTTGGTATTATAATTAAGAACAATTGTTGTTCTATTTATAATAATAATGTTTTGTATAGAACTGGAATATCACTAATGGATTTTGTATACTTGATTTACGTGAAAATAATTTTGTAAATTGAACAAACTAGTATAAGAAAAGGAGATGATCATTCAAAGAGTTGAATGTGTGTATTTCTTTGAAATACAAGTGTGAATTATTTGAAAGGTTCAAAGAATTCAAAAGTGAAACAAATTAGCAAAAGTATTAGGATTCTTTGATCGGATCAAGGAAGGAATACTTGTGCGAATAAGTTTCTAGATCATCTCAAATGGTTTTCTCATAATGGATGCCTCTCGATACATAATAATTGATTGATGTATCCGAAAGTAGTATGCACTGAAGCGATCATGTTTGATGATAAAGCATATACTTTGTAACAATCTTATTCATTTATTAATAAAAAGTATTAATTTATTAAAGGCTTTTAATTATCTACATGATCTTTGTTTTATAATATGTGATAAACCCATAGTTTTAAGCAATGCTTTTAGAATAATGATGATGATCATTCTAATGAGATCTAAATTCTTAGAAAGCTTAAAACTAAAATAGTTCCCAATCATTGGATTACTAAATTGGGGATTAGTGAATCCGGATAGATTGGTACATACGTTAACTTGCTTTCGTTTGGATGAGGATGATTGATCTCATGATCATTTGTGTGGAGACACTAAAGCAAGTATGTAGGTGCTTATTAGAGAATAAGTTCAATTGAGCGTTGGCTCGCTAAGGAATACCTAATGGAGTTTTATTTGCTGTCGATAGGAATTCTGTAGTGATAGTAGTCTGAAGTGATCCTTGGACTTGAGATCATCATAGTATCTTGTGTATGATGAGTTATACTTTGACTTATTCCTTAAGACCCTTAGGGTATATCAAAGGTATATGCTTGGGTATAATAAGTTGTACATGGAGATAATGTATGATCGATAAAGAATCTACCACTTCTAATAAAGAAGAGAAATGTCTATGTGATTCGATAAATGACAACCCAAGAGTCCTTGGCGGCGAATGAATGAAATTAGAAAGGAGTTTCTAATTTGCATTATTTGAGTTGTGCATTTAAGGATCGAAATACATATAATTAAATAAAATAAGACTTGTGATGAATTCCATGTCTTATATTTAATTAGGACATTGTATGGTGGAAGGATTGAATTGTCGGCAGAAACTATTTACTCAAAAGGTTCTTTAATGATTAATGTTGAAATCTATATTATCTGGAAAGTCGTTGATCATTGGGAGACTTATCCTATTGTAGAATAAATATTATTTAAATAAATTAATTGTTTAATTTATTTATTTAAATAAGATTAGAATTGTTACAATTGATTTATTCACAAGGTTTAATATGGAGAACCTAAAGGGTCACACCATAAAAGGAAGAATAATTATTTAAGAAGTTAATGGCATAATCGTAATAATATGTTAAGTATATTTAATTTAATCTATGGTGATAGAATAAATTAAATAGCTTAATATTTATTATTTAATATTTTAGAAATATTAAATATAAATTAATAAGAGGAGTCTTATTAATATTATTACAATTATTATTATTTTAATTTCTAAAAGAGTTTAGGAATTAATTTAATATAAGTACTCTCATTTATTCCTAATTGGATTAGGAAGGAAAATTAATTAAAGGAGTTTAATTAATTATCCTAATAATAAGATTAGGGAGCTTAATTAATTAAAAGAATTAATTAATTAAAAAACCAATTCCTTAATTATTAAGGTGGGTTGCCCATCTATAAATAAGAGGAGTCTTATTATGGGTGGGATGGGTTGTTGATTTTTCAACATACGTAATTCCATTAATTTGTTGGGAGAGTACACCCTTTACTATAGAGATAGAAAACTAGGGTTTGAGCCAAATACCCATCTTCTTGAATTTTCTTCTTCCTTGGTGGATCACCTCTGAGGCCAAACATTTGGGTGGCTAACGTTGATCGAAAGGAAGGAACCAAACCCGGTGGATTCAAGATTAAACGCGAAAGGATTTGGAGGTGAACTTGTACACGAGGAAGCTTCGATCTTGAGGTATGATTTATTCTTTATCTTTTCGTTTAATTAATAATTATGCATAAAGGATGATCCGGGTATATGGTTTGTAAATATTTTTAAACTCGATTTTTACTGCGCTTAGCATATTTATGCAATTTGATTGCATTGCATAATAATATCTAAACTTCTAACGGTGGCGTGATCGAGCCAAACCTTTATCGCGAATTATTAATTGTTCGATTTGATATGTATATTGATATGTGTTTAGAACAATTTAATTGGGCATAATTTTATTGTATAAAATTTATTAAAAAAAAAAAAAAAAAAAAAAAAATAACAAAATTTCGTGCATGATTGGCTAATGATTACAAGGGGCGCGGAAATCACTGCTAATCATGCTGATGATTGGCTGATAATTGGTGTCTTTGCATACACGGAAATCAAGGGACCTGCACGAAAATAAAGGCGCTGATTGGCAGTGCATGCATATATATTTTTTTCTTTTTTTTTCGGAAATCATGTAATGATTGGCTGATGATTGATCATTTGAAACCACGCACGGAAATCTAGGAAAACATAAAGATTGCACGGAAGGAAATCAGTTAACAGGATTACATGGAAAGCAAAAAAAAAAAAAAAACGCACGGAATTCAAGGGATTTCAAAGTTTTTATTCATGTAATCCACCGGTTTTTTTTTGTTAAATGCCTTCGGTCAAAAGTGCACGGAATGCATGCTTTGTTATTATATATATATATATATATATATATATATATATATTTTTTGATATATATATATATATATATAATATATATATATATATATATATATATATATATATTCTTTATTATTAAATATATATAATAGTTATATATATTTTCTTAATTATTATATAATTAAAATAAAAGTTTATTTTAATTTTAAAATAAAAGGTTTATTTTAATATTAAAATATAAAGTTTTATTTTAATTTTAATAATTTTATAATTAAAATAAAAAGGTTTATTTTAATCTTAAAATAAAAGGTTTATTTTAATATTAAAATAAAAGATTTATTTTAATTTTAAAATTAGAATTTCATGCTAACTAATTAGAGTTGGAATTGGATTCCATGATAACTAATTGGAGTTGAAATTGTATTCCATCTTTCCTTAAATAAAGGAGTTTATTTAGATATGAAATAGGATTTCATATTATTCAAAATAAAAGAGTTTATTTGTGAATAGGAAAGAAATCCTTTTTTCCTTAAATAAAGGAGTTTATTTAAATATGAATAAGATTTCATATTATTCAAAATAAAGGAGTTTATTTGTGAATAGGAAAAGAATATCCGTGTTTCCTTTAATATTTTTTTTATACATAGAATTGGATTCTATAATTAATTAAAATAAAAGAGTTTATTTTAATTAAAGATTTTTTTAATTACATGGAATTGGATTCCATAATTAATTAAAATAAAGGAGTTTATTTTGATTAAAGATTTTGATTAAAATAAAATAGTTTATTTTATTCAAAATTGGATAAATTAAAATAAAATAGTTTTATTTTGATTTAAATTTGGATTTAAATAAAGGAGTTTATTTTATTTCAAAAATAGATTTTATACTAACTAAATTTGCCCATTAAATGATATCAATATATATATTAAATGATTATTATTCATGAGATGAATGTTATTTATTGATGCGTATGATGATGTGTATGATAATAAATGGGATTGATTATGGATTATTGACCAATGTGATTGGATTTTATTTTAGTTGGATGCATGAATGTATGGGTTTTATTAAATGGGGTTACTGCGTACCTCGTCTTCTCTAATTTTTTTCTTAATGTAAATTCTAACTCCTCCTATGTACTTCCCTTTATTTGCGATCAAGGTTTCTATTTATTTTAAATAGTTTTGTAATAGGAATAGTTAGAATTAATTTTGAAAATTAGAGATCGAGGAAAGGAGCGCTTGAAGACCCATTTGTAATGGAGCCGGGTTTAAATGTAATAGTTATATTTAAATATTATTTCTTGCACCCCAGGGTTTGACCTTTTGGTTCACTTGGTGGCTCTAGTGAACCAAACTAGAATAAAAGTCCATAATCAATCCGGGTAGAATATAGTATTCTATATATGCATGCTTATACTATATATATTATATATTATGCAAACATGCTTCGCATGTTCATTAATATACGCGCGTATTTTATATATATATTTGCATGCTAGCGCTAAACAAGATGAGACAAATTAATAACAAACCCCTCAATTTTTATATTAAGTCCTAAGCGTTCAAAGATATTTGGAATATCGAGCGTCGCCTTCTAGCATGATAAAATTAATAGAGTATTAAATATTTAATATGAGTTTGTTGTGTCACCACAAAGCAAGTATTAAGTATTTAAGATGTTAATTTATCACATTTGATGCTTATAAAGAAAATTGAACAATATTGTTTTTGTTGTGTCACCACAAGGATGATATTTTTCTTTTTGAATATATGGAGTGCTAGGTGGGACTTAACTTGGATAATTTTGATTCGGATGTGCCACCACTTGATCAAAATAATCTAAGAGGCAAAAGAAAAGGAGTTGCATAGTTGATGTAATTGACAAAAGTTGTCTACCTATTTATTTATATATAGTTTGTTGTGTCACCACAAGGCTATATACATTTGAAATGGGATCCTTATTCTCACTAGCAAATCTTTAATTAGATTTTGCTTAAACTATATAAGTGAGGGTAATATAGTTTGAAGAAAATAGTGGGAGATACCAATTTAAAACAAGACCTAATTTATTTTGGTAATTAATAATAGAATGTATGTTAAAATGTTGTTAATTACAAATTCATTTACGAATTTTACAATGTCTAAAATTACTATCAACTGCGAAGCATATTAGATGCTAAATTAATCGGGGCCAATTAAATGGATTGGTTAAGGAATTTGAGAATAGTTCTCATGCATTTGAAAAAGCTATCTTATGTCCTTAATCGCCTATCCTGCAATAGTTGCGAATAATGCCTCTGAGGAAGACATTGCTACTTTTAGAAAGTGGCAAGATGATGCACATTGGCTCGATGCATCATCATGCTCGCATCCATGAATAACGAGCTTGACGTCGACATGAAACTATGGATGCTCCTACTATATTCCCGCACATCAAGTAGTTGATGGTGAGGAAAGTAGGGACCGATAAATATCGAGATATCTAAGGAGCTCTTCCGATCTAGAATGGCCAATGGCACTATAGTACGCATAAAAAGTTCTTAACATAATCAATTTGATTGATCAATTAGGACAACCGGGTTTTGTCATGGATGGAGAGTTGAGCGAAGATTTGATCTTGCACTCACTCCGGACTCCTTTCACAATTGTTGTTGTGAATTTTTCATATGAACAAGCTAGATATCGACTTTCTTGATTTGCTTAACATGTTGAAAAATGTTGAGAGTCACTTTCAACCAAGAAAAAACCCAAGTCTTCTTGGTAGGGGCCAAAGGATCTTCCGAAAGAAGAACGATTCAAAGAAGGTAAATGAAAAGGCATAAACAAAGGATAATAAGAACAAAAGCGATCACGGATAGCAAAGGAGTTTGCTTCCACCGCAATAAGCTTTGGACCTTTGGAAAGAAAGCTGCGAAGAAGCGTCTTGCGAGGCTAACCAAAGAAGCTTAGTGAAGTTTTGGTTACAATACGATTTTGTTCATGATTTAAAATAATTTTTCTTTAAGTCGAGGTTCTACTTGGGTATTGGATCTGATTTTGGTTATCATAAATATAGATTTATGAAGGGACCAAGCGAAGTAAAAGCTAAACAAATATAAGTAATCCTATGTGTGGAAAATGAAGCAAAGGTTGTTGCATTAGCCATAGAAACTTATAGTTTAGCAATGCATGCATACTGAGCAAATCTATTAAGTCGATAAGTTGTTATTGTATTCCAGGTTCTTGTTGAAAACATTATTTCCATTTTATTGTTGGACAATGAAATCTTTGGTATTATAATTAAGAACAATTGTTGTTCTATTTATAATAATAATGTTTTGTATAGAAACTGGAATATTACTTAATAAATTTTGTATACTTGACTTACATGAAAATAATTTTGCATATTGAACAAATTAGTATAAGAAAAGGAGATGATCATTCAAAGAGTTGAATGTGTGTATTTGTTGAAATACAAGTGAAATTATTTGAAAGGTTCAAAGAATTGAAGTGAAACAAATTGACAAAGTATTAAGATTCTTTGATTAGATCAAGGAATAAATACTTGTGCAATAAGTTTCTAGATCATCTCAAATGGTTTTCTCATAATGGGCACATCCTCGATACTGCAATAATTGATTGATGTATCTGAATGAAAAATCGTACCTTGTTGGACATGATGCGGTCCATAATGATTTTACCAACATTCCAATATCCTTCAGGATCATGTCCTAGAAATGGTACATATCTACGAAAAATGGTAACCTCTAAATCCATTTCAAGACTCCATAAAGTTATGGACGGGGAGGATTCCTAATCTTAAGTATGTTAAGATAAGGGGTTCCGACTTATGTGAAAAGGTTTCAAAAGGATAAGCTTGGGACAAGATTTGACAAGTGTCGATTTGTGGGACATCCTAAAGTAAGTTTAGGGTATATGTTCTATAATTCTACTTAGCAAAAGGTGTTTGTTCTGAAACACGCGCCTTCAAGATAAAGGTGTTTATCATTGAAGGGGCTAGTGGGAGGATTATAGATCTTGAAAGGTCAAGAACCACAAAACACTATAAGTCAAATAAGAGGAACACGTAGATAGACTATTGTACCTGGCAAGAATCGTAAATGCGGAATAGTACCAAGATACCTAGGAGGTATGGATTCATCATGGATGATGATGATGAGGTACGCATCATAGAAGATGATGATCGAGTTACATACGATGAGGTAAGAGTTCTAGTGTGTATAAAAGGGTCGATTGGGAGCGTCGTGAAATTTCTAGTATTATATGTTGATATACTACGGATGAGGAATAACATACCAATGCTACAATCATTAAAGATAAAGTTGTCTAAACATTCCTCCATGAATGATTTGGAAGAGTATCTTAATTGGGGATATAAATCTATATAGATAGATTTAAGAGGATGCTCGACTTAACCCGAGGAACGTATATTCATTTGATGCTAAAGTTGTTTAGCATGGCAAACTCCAAGAGATGTCTCATGTTGATGAGCTATGGAGTGTATCTCTTAATAGTCCCCATAGACTCCAAAAAGAGAGATTGCATGAGTGACAATCATGTATCTGCAATGAAATGTCACGAGACTGATGTTGATCGATCGTATTACGGAGAAGATCAACAGTAAGATGGTGAAAAACATCTTAAAGTTCTTAACCGCACTAAAGATGTGAGCATACATGGTGAATCTGAATTAAAACTAGAGGGCTTAACAGACTCAAGTTTTTCGAGACGGACGAAGATGACGAGAAAATCCACTTTAAGGTAAAGGTTACCTTGAGCAGTGGTGCGATGAATTGGAAAGGTTCCAAACAATGAAAGAGTTTCTTTGGTTTAGTGATAAAGACAAAGTATATAGCTATAAATGAAGGCTGCTGCAAGTTGATTGTTTGGATTAAAAGTTCATTCTGAACTAGGAATAGTTCTAAGTCTCATCTTGGATCTAAACATGTGTTGTGGCACTTTCATTTGATTATTAGAATCATTGAAAGATGGGAAATCACTATAGAGATAGTGGACTCTCATGAACAACATTACATATCCATTAACTAAAGCTTATCCAACAATGGGATAATCGTCACTTAGAGAAGAAAGAGTATGAGATACCATGGCGATTGGCTTTAGTGCAAGTGGGAGATTAAAAGTAGTATGGACACAAGCCAATCATGTTTGATGATAAAGCATATACTTTGTAACAATCTTATTCATTTATTAATAAAAAGTATTAATTTATTAAAGGCTTTTAATTATCTACATGATCTTTGTTTTATAATATGTGATAAACCCATAGTTTTAAGCAATGCTTTTAGAATAATGATGATGATCATTCTAATGAGATCTAAATTCTTAGAAAGCTTAAAACTAAAATAGTTCCCAATCATTGGATTACTAAATTGGGGATTAGTGAATCCGGATAGATTGGTACATCGTTCTTGCTTTGCTCATTGGATGAGGATGATTGATCTCATGATCATTTGTGTGGAGACACTAAAAAGCAAGTATGTAGGTGCTTATTAGAGAATAAGTTCATTTGAGCGTGGCTCACTAAGGAATACCTAATGGAGTTTTATTTGCTGTCGATAGGAATTCTGTAGTGATAGTAGTACAAGTGATCCTTGGACTTGAGATCATCATAGTATCTTGTGTATGATGAGTTATACTTTGACTTATTCCTTAAGACCCTTAGGGTATATCAAAGGGTATGCTTGGGTATAATAAGTTGTACATGGAGATAATGTATGATCAATAAAGAATCTACCACTTCTAATAAAAGAAGAAAATGTCCTATGTGATTCGATAAATGACAACCCGATAGTCCTTGGCGGCGGCGTAATGAAATTAGAAAGGAGTTTCTAATTTGCATTATTTGAGTTGTGCATTTAAGGATCGAAATACATATAATTAAATAAAATAAGACTTGTGATAATTCCATGTCTTATATTTAATTGGGACATTGTATGGTGGAAGGATTGAATTGTCTGCGGTAACTATTTACTCAAAGGTTCTTTAATGATTAATGTTGAAATCTATATTATCTGGAAAGTCGTTGATCGCTAGGGAGGCTTATCCTATTGTAGAATAAATATTATTTAAATAAATTAATTGTTTAATTTATTTATTTAAATAAGATTAGAATTGTTCTAAATTGATTTATTCACAACCGTTTAATATGGAGAACCTAAAGGGTCACACCATAAAAGGAAGAATAATTATTTAAGAAGTTAATGGCATAATCGTAATAATATGTTAAGTATATTTAATTTAATCATGGTGATAGAATAAATTAAATAGCTTAATATTTATTATTTAATATTTTAGAAATATTAAATATAAATTAATAAGAGGAGTCTTATTAATATTATTACAATTATTATTATTTTAATTTCTAAAAGAGTTTAGGAATTAATTTAATATAAGTACTCTCATTTATTCCTAATTGGATTAGGAAGGAAAATTAATTAAAGGAGTTTAATTAATTATCCCTAATAAGATTAGGGAGCTTAATTAATTAAAAGAATTAATTAATTAAAACCCAATTCCTTAATTATTAAGGTGGGTTGCCCACATCTATAAATAAGAGGAGTCTTATTATGGGTGGGATGGGTTGTTGATTTTTCAACATACGTAATTCCAATAGTTGGGAGAGTACACCCTTTCTATAGAGATAGAAAACTAGGGTTTGAGCCAAATACCCATCTTCTTGAATTTTCTTCTTCCTTGGTGGATCACCTCTAGAGGCCAAACACATGGGTGGCTAACGTTGATCAAAGGAAGGAACCAAACCCGGTGGATTCAAGATTGAACGCGAAAAGGATTTGGAGGTGAACTTGTACCTGAGGAAGCTCGATCTTCAAGGGTATGATTTATTCTTTATCTTTTCGTTTAATTAATAATTATGCATAAAGGATGATCCGGGTATATGGTTTGTAAAATATTTTTTAAACTCTGATTTTTACACGCTTCCGCATATTTGTGCAATTTGATTGCGCACATGAATAATACAAACCTAACAGTATCTGAAAGGAAAATGGTACCTATTTGAACATGGTGCGATCCATAATGATTTTACCGACATTCCAGTATCCTTCTGGGATAATGTCCTAGAAATGGCTGCATATCTACGAAAAGGTAACCTCAAAAATCCGGCCCCATGACTCTATAAAAGTTATGGATAGGGAGGATTCCTAAACTTAAGTATGTTAAGATAAGGGGTTGTCCAACTTATGTGAAAAAGGTTTCAAAGGATAAGCTTGGGACAAGATTTGACAAGTGCAGATTTGTGGGACATCCTAAAATAAGTTTAGGATATATGTTCTATAATCCTACTTAGCAAAAGGTGTTTGTTGCGAAACACGCTGCCTTCTAAGATAAAGGTGTTTATTATTGAAGGGGCTAGTGGGAGGATAATAGATCTTGAAGAGTTCAAGAACCACAAAACACTATAAGTCAAATAAGAGGAACCTGTAGATAGACCTATTGTACCACAACTGAATCGTAAATCTGAAATAGTACCAAAGATACCTAGGAGGTATGGATTCATCATGGATGATGATGATGAGGTACACATCATAGAAGATGATGATCCAGAGTTACATACGATGAGGTAAGAGTTCTAGTGTGTACAAAAGGGTCAGTGGGAGCGTCGTGACATTCCTAATATTATATGTTGATATACTACGGATAAGGAATGACATACTAATGCTACAATCAGTAATGATAAAGTTGTCTAAACATTCCTCCATGAATGGTTTGGGAAGAGTATCTTAATTGGGGATAAAATCTATATAGATAGATACAAAAGGATGCTCGACTTAACCCAAGGAACGTATATTCATTTGATGCTAAAGTCGTTTAGCATGGAAAACTCCAAGAGATGTCTCATGTCAATGAGCTATGGAGTGTATCTCTTTAATAGTCCCCACGCACTCCTAAAAAGAGAGTCGCATGAGTAACTATCATGTATGCAATGAAATGTGTCACGAGACCTGATGTTGATCACCATATTATGGAGAAGTTCACTATGAGTCGTTGAAAAACATCTTAAAATGCTTAACCCAAGCACTAAGGATGTGATCATATTCATGGTGAGTCTAAATTAAAACTAGAGGATTAACGGACTCATGTTTTTCAGATGCACCAAGATGACGTAAAAATCCACTTTAAGGTAAAGCGTTATCTTGAACAAGTGGTGCGATGAATTGGAAAGGTTCCAAACAAAGAAAGAGTTCTTTGGTTTAATGATAAAGACAAAGTATATAGCTATAAATGAAGTCGCAAGTTGATTGTTTGGATGAAAAGTTCATTACAGAACTAGGAATAGTTCCTAAGTCTCATCTTGGATCAAAACATGTGTTGTGGCACTTTCATTTGATTATAAGAATCATTGAAAGATGGGAAATCACTATAGAGATGGTGGACTCTCAAGAACAACATTACATATCCATTAACTAAAGCTTATCCAATGGCAGGATAATCGCCACTTAGAGAAGAAGAGTATAAGATACAATGGCGATTGGCTTTAGTGCAAGTGGGAGATTGAAAGTAGTATGCACACAAGCCAATCATGTTTGATGATAAAGCATATACTTTGTAACAATCTTATTCATTTATTAATAAAAAGTATTAATTTATTAAAGGCTTTTAATTATCTACGTGATCTTTGTTTTATAATATGTGATAAACCCATAGTTTTAAGCAATGCTTTTAGAATAATGATGATGATCATTCTAATGAGATCTAAATTCTTAAAAAGCTTAAAACTAAAATAGTTCCCAATCATTGGATTACTAAATTGGGGATTAGTGAATCCGGATAGATTGGTACATCGTTGCTTGCTTCATTGGATGAGGATGATTGATCTCATGATCATTTGTGTGGAGACACTAAAGCAAGTATGTAGGTGCTTATTAGAGAATAAGTTCACCGAATGTGGCTCGCTAAGGAATACCTAATGGAGTTTTACTTGCTGTCAATAGGAATTCCTCTGTAGTGATAGTAGTCTGAGTGATCCTTGGACTTGAGATCATCATAGTATCTTGTGTATGATGAGTTATACTTTGACTTATTCCTTAAGACCCTTAGGGTATATCAAAGGGTATGCTTGGGTATAATAAGTTGTACATGGAGATAATGTATGATCAATAAAGAATCTACCACTTATATTAAAGAGAGAAATGTCCTATGTGATTCGATAAATGACAACCCAAGTAGTCCTTGGCAAAGAATGAAATTAGAAAGGAGTTTCTAATTTGCATTATTTGAGTTGTGCATTTAAGGATCGAAATACATATAATTAAATAAAATAAGACTTGACGGTAATTCCATGTCTTATATTTAATTGGGACATTGTATGGTGGAAGGATTGAATTGTCTGAACTATTTACTCAAAGGTTCTTTTATGATTAATGTTAAAATCTATATTATCTCGGAAAGTCGTTGATCGCTAGGGAGGCTTATCCTATTGTAGAATAAATATTATTTATTTAAATAAATTAATTATTTAATTTATTTATTTAAATAAGATTAGAATTGTTCTAATTGATTTATTCACAACCTGGTTTAATATGGAGAACCTAAAGGGTCACACCATAAAAGGAAGAAAAAAAAATATTTAAGAAGTTAATGGCATAATCGTAATAATATATTTATGTATATTTAATTTAATCTATGGTGATAGAATAAATTAAATAGCTTAATATTTATTATTTAATATTTTAGAAATATTAAATATAAATTAATAAGAGGAGTCTTATTAATATTATTAGAATTATTATTATTATTTTAATTTCTAAAAGAGTTTAGGAATTAATTTAATATAAGTACTCTCATTTATTCCTAATTGGATTAGGAAGGAAAATTAGTTAAAGGAGTTTAATTAATTATCCCTAATAAGATTAGGGAGCTTAATTAATTAAAAGAATTTAATTAATTAAATAAAACCCAATTCATTAATTGTTAAGGTGGGTTGCCCACATCTATAAATAAGAGGAGTCTTATTATGGGTGAGGGAGTTGTTGACTTTTACAACATACGTAATAATTCCAACAGTTGGGAGAGTACGCCTTTTCTATAGAGATAGAAAACTAGGGTTGAGCCAATACCCCTTCTTCTTGAAAATTCTTTTTCCTTGGTGGATCACCTCTAGAGGCTAAACATATGGGTGGCTAACGTTGATCAAAGGAAGGAACCAAACCCGGTGGATTCAAGTTGAACGTGAAAGGATTTGGAGGTGAACTTGTACCTGAGGAAGCTCAATCTTCAAGGGTATGATTTTATTCTTTATCTTTTCGTTTAATTAATAATTGTGCATAAAGGGTGATCCGGGTATATGGTTTGTAAAATTTTAAACTCTGATTTTTACACGTTTCCGCACTTTTATGCAATTTAATTGCGTTCTTGAATATTACAAACCTAACAGTGGCATCAGAGCCAAACCTTTATGCAAATTATTAATTATTCAAATTTGATATGTATATTGATATGTGTTTAGAATAATTTAATTGGGCATAATTTTATTGTATAAAATTTATTTTATGAAAAAAAAAACATTCGCGAAGCCATTTTTTTTTAAAACGGTACTGTGATCCACGACTTGGTTTATTGGTCCACGGACTTAACAGTTCGTTATCATGCAGGATTCTAGGATTCTTTAATAAGATTAATATTATTTATATATATATTAGTTATATATAAATCCTAGCATCCTGGATTCTGAAATGGGCCACGTGAATTTTTTTTTTTTAAGGAAGGTACGGATATTATATATATATATATATATATTATAACTCACATACGGTTTTTTATATAATATATATATATATATATATATCGATTATTATATTATATATATATATATAATAGGTATATATATATATACTATATATATATTATTCTTAATTATTTTATAATTAAAATAAAATGTTTATTTTAATTTTAAAATATAAAGTTTATTTTAATTTTAAAATTAAATTTCATACTAACTAATTAGAGTTGGAATTGGATTCCATGATAACTAATTGGAGTTGAAATTGAATTTCATGTTTCCTTAAATAAAGGAGTTTATTTAAATATGAAATAAGATTTCATATTATTCAAAATAAAGGAGTTTATTTGTGAATAGAAAAGAGAATCCGTGTTTCTTTTAATAAAGGAGTTTATTTTTTTAATATATGGAATTGGATTTCATAATTAATTAAAATAAAGGAGTTTATTTTGATTAAAAGTTTTGATTAAAATAAAATAGTTTATTTTATTCAAAATTGGATAAATTAAAATAAAATAGTTTTATTTTAATTTAAATTTGGATTAAAATAAAGGAGTTTATTTTGATTCAAAAATAGATTTTATACTAACTAAATTTGCCCATTAAATGATATCAATATATATATTAAATGTTTATTATTCATAAGATGAATGTTATTTATTGATGCATATGATGATGTGTATGATAATAAATGGGATTGATTATAGACTATTGACCAATGTGATTGGATTTTATTTTAGTTGGATGCATGAATGTATGGGTTTTATTAAATGGGGTCTCAAGCGTACTTCGCCTTCTCTAATTTTTCTTAATGTAAATTCTAACTCCCTCCTATGTACTTCCCTCGATCACGATCAAGGTTTCTATTTATTTTAAATAGTTTTGTAATAGGAATAGTTAGAATAAATTTTGAAGAATTGGAGATCAAGGAAGCAAGGAGCTTGAAGACCCGTTTGTAATGGAGCCCGGTTTAAATGTAATAGTTATATTTAAATATTATTTCTTGCACCTAGGGTTTGACCTTTTGGTTCACTTAGTGGCTCTAGTGAACCAAACTAGAATAAAAGTCCATAATCAATCCGGGTAGAATATAGTATTCTATATGTGCATGCTTATACTATATATATTATATATTTTGCAAACATGCTTCGCATGTTAATTAATATAATAGCGTATTTTATATATATATGTAAATGCATGCTAAACAAGATGAGACAAATTAATAACAAACCCCTCAATTTTTATATTAAGTCCTAAGCGTTCAAAGATATTTGGAATATCGAACGTCGCCTTCTAGCATGATAAAATTAATAGAGTATTAAATATTTAATATGAGTTTGTTGTGTCACCACAAGGCAAGTATTAAGTATTTAAGATGTTAATTTATCACATTTGATGCTTATAAAGAAAATTGAACAATATTGTTTTGTTGTGTCACCACAAGGATGATATTTTTCCTTTTGAATATATGGAGTGCTAGGTCGGACTTAACTTGGATAATTTTGATTCGGATGTGCCACCACTTGATCAAAATAATCTAAGAGGCAAAAGAAAAGGAGTTGCATAGTTGATGTAATTGACAAAAGTTGTCTACCTATTTATTTATATATAGTTTGTTGTGTCACCACAAGGCTATATACATTTGAAATGGGATCCTTATTCTCACTAGCAAATCTTTAATTAGATTTTGCGAACTATATAAGTGAGGGTAATATAGTTTGAAGAAAAAATAGTGGGAGATGCCAATTTAAAACAAGACCTAATTTATTTTGGTAATTAATAAAAGAATGTATGTTAAAATGTTGTTAATTACAAATTCATTTACTGAAATTTTACAATGTCTAAAATTACTATCATCATGAAGCATATTAGATGCTAAATTAACCGCATCAATTAAACGGATAAGAAAAGAAAATTGAGAATAGTTCTCATAGCTGAAAAGCTATCTTATGTCCTTAATACGCCTATCCCTGCAATGGTTGTAGATAATGCATTTGAGGAAGACATTGCTACTTTTAGAAAGTGGCAAGATGATGCACAGTTGGCTCAATGCATCATGCTAGCATCTATGAGTAACGAGCAATTAGAGAACCATAACACTTAGATGCTCGAAATTGATGTTTTTAGAAATCTGGAAAAATTAGAGAATGTTGACTGACAAGCAAATGTCAGGGCTTCTAGATCGGTATGTGTTAGTTGTTATGTGTATATTATGTTTTAGATCTGTTCTTCGATGTTAGGACTTTGATCTGAGACTTGAATCAACCTCAGATCATGTCTATATTTCAAGTTATGATCGGTCAAACAACGTTGACTGAACACCAATTCTAGTTTCTGGACAACCTAGATTTCCAAGAAACTCTGACAACCATTTTCTGGGCTTCAGATCTTGCTTCTATTAAATGTTATAGCCATGTTGTTGTTTTACAGTTGTTGTGTGACATGTAGGCTTCATATTGATGTATCTAGAAACCCCAGATCATTAGCAGAATTACAGATAATCATGGTTAAACTAGGTTGACCGAAATGGCTCATGAAGGTTTTCTAGAAAACCCAGATCTTCATCAGCCAAAATTTCTGACATAGTTTGACTAGCATGGATCTTGCATGTGATATGATGTTAGACTGAAATGATAGCATGTTATTGTACCCTGACACCCCTACTACACTTTTGAATTCATAGATCACATAAAACATTCCTAGAATCAAAGATATAAGGATGCAAAGTAGGGACCCTCACACTGCTCGAGTTTCTGGAAAACCCATAAACTCAAGAACACGTCTGACATGTACTTGTAGAGCATAGATCTTGCTGTGATGATGTAGTTTGGGCATGAAATTGATTTGTAATCATAGTATTACATTTAGACTACATGCTAAGTATCATTAGCTGCCCAGAAAATTTATGGAACATGGATTAAAATCTAGTCAAACCAAGCCCCTCTGTAACTGACAAAATTTTTGGGTTTGGGGTCAAGAACATGAAGAACACCTATAGCGACAGTTCTGTCGCTATAGGGCCTTTTTAGCGACAGTTTAATTAGAGAATTAATTATTTTAATAAATAATTATAGAAAAATAGTTTTAAATTATTAAATACAAAATAAATTCTTAAAAATTATTTTAAAGCCTGAAAATTAGTTTTTAATTATTTTGAGTATATTTCATAAATAATTAGTATTTTTAGAATAATAATGGTATTTAATTTATTTAATTATAATATTAAATAAATTACTTAAAAATGATTTTAATACTTGAAAAATCATTTAAAATTATATTATAATATCTGAAAATATTTTAAGTTATTTTTAATGACTTTTAATATTTTGTGATGAATTTCATTAATAAATTAATATTAATGGTAATTAATTTATTATGGAAAAATAGAATTAATGCTTTCAAAATTATATAAAAATAATTTAAGTGTTATAAAAATATTTGAAGTTGTAAAATATAACTTTTGATATTTTGTCATGAAAAATATTAATATTTTAATATTAATGGCAATTAATTAATAATGGTTTTAATTAATTTAAAATCATTTAATGGTAATAATAAAGTATTAAAATACTTTGAGATATTATAAATATATTATAATATTATGTTAAGGATTTCATTAATATTTAATATTAAATTAATATTAATGATAATGGAATTAAGTGGTATTTAAATCATATTAATAATTGAAAAATCATAATAAATGGTAATAATTACTTGAAAATTATTATGAACCTATGAAAATTATGTTGACTGATTTATAAATTATCTAAGATAATTATCAAGTGTTAGAGGAGAGTTTAATTGAACTTAAACTCGGTTATTATCCGATTAGGTCGTCGGGATGTAATATTAGTACCGAACTCAACTCAGACTGCAATAGTTTGACTTAATGCTAGGTCTTATGTGCTGTATGGATTGATAGAATTATGTGGTAATATGTTTAGGTTATTTTATACTGTGATGATATTATTCTAATATTTGGAGATCGGTATTATCTATATTAGGTCTTCGGATAAAGCTAAGTTATATTTAAATAATTCATGAATCAACCATGACATGCAAGTTTTTCTTAACTCTACTAAGAGTTGTTTCATTCAGATATGCTTATGGTTAATCATTGTTGATTGCCGTTGTAGAATTGTACTCTATACATATTGCATGTATAAGTCAGGTATGAAAGGCTAATCACTTTCATTACCGTTCGGTTCAGATATATTTGTTCATGTTTAATACTTGTTCAGTCAAAAGTTTGTTTGTGCTAATTCACAACTACATTGTTGAATTATAGCCAGCTTATTATTCAGACTCTTTCAATCATGATATATCCTTAAATAAAATTTAAACTTGCTTGGAAACCTTCATGCTCACCCTTGCTATATCATGATAAAACATTGCGATTAAGGCGAATGCAATGGATCTGAGGAAAGGTTAAAGACGGTTTCAAATTTTAGTTTACATGTGTAGATAGATTGGTAACAACAATGTATGATAAAATCTTTGTATGTCAGATAGGATAATGAATTATGTATAAGTTATGGTTACTTAACCTTGATATTAGTATATAATGTTTAATGTATAAACAATTTATGTTTATATCTTCCGTAATAGTTAGAACTAGTGCACCAGATCCGTGGTGATTTAGGACCCGGATTTGGGAGCACTACATTTGGTATCAAAGCTGTTGGTTATAAACTTAGGGTAAAGTTACCTTAGACTAATAACCGCAGTGATTAGGATAAGATCTAACTCACATAGAGTTAATGTGTCGGTAAGATTCAAAGATGAATCTCGGCGAGTTATAAATATACGGAGTTCCCTAACTCTGATAATAAAGGTGAACAGTAGTAATGAATAGATAGAGTCTAAAAGACTAAAAGTAATGGGATAGGAGATCGTAATACAAAACGATCATAAATCGTAATATATACGATGAGATCACCCTGTGATCTGATAAGGTTATAGTATGGGTCAAACAAATGATTAAAAAGATTTACAGCAAGATTATTGTGTGTAAGTTGTACTATGAATTGATACAGATTCAGGAAAGGATTATGTATACGGATTAAATGAAATTTGTATTGAGAATGAAGTTAGAATTAAGTGGGGATTATGAAATGTTTGTGTCGCGCTGTTTGCTATATGCGTGTTGAGAGGGTGATTCCTTTTTCATGTGTATAATAGATAGATAGGTTATAGGTAGAGGATACAAGGTTAAGTACGAGTTCTTAAAACTTATACTTATTTTACGTTCATGACTAATAGTTATATGAAATGTTTATGAACCCCTCAGCGAATGGACGCCAAAAGTCTGACTAGGACAAGTTCTTAAACTCATATGATTGTGGAAAGTTCCTGAACTCATAAGTGTGGTAAGTTTGACGAACTGGGTATAGTTGTGTGTAAATAGAGAATTGAGGATTGTAGGAACAAATAGATTGTTAAGCAAATGATTATTAGTGGAGACATAAGTTTTCCAAAACTCGTAGCTATGCTAGACTTCGAAATTTTAATATCAAGCTAAATACGCACCATATGCTTTAAAAAAAATATGTAGACTCGTAATCATTTTTGAAACTGTTTAAAGTGTAGTCTATGCTACTTATTTCAGCTAGACGCAAATGATTTGAAATATCAAAATATATCTTATTTATCACTCATGTACCATGTAACCTGGTGCAGAGATGATAAAAAGTTGATAGAGTTATAAATACAGGAATACATAGTGTGAATTCGATCTAAAAAATCATTATTCCACTATTGTATGATGTGTTATGACGAAGTCATACAATGACGACATCCTCAAATATGCTATTAATATAGTTCGACATCATGACGTCATTCTCCAAAAATATTTTCAAGAATTTAATTTGCCAACGGGGATTGGCTACACGTAAATAATTCGATTGAATTGAATTATTGACATGAGTCTATGCGATTAGATTCAACTAGACTAATGTTTATGATAACGCTAAGTGTTCATTGAAAGAAATTTCCCGTACCAAATTGTTTTAGTGCGGAATCAAATAAGACTGAGGTAAGAAAATTTGTGAGCCTAAGGCGGATAAGAGGAACAAATTGTTTCGACCAGCAGTACATGGCCAGTACATGGCGTATCGTGCTAATCACCCTTTATGTTCATAAGTTATGACGGTTTGCGGATGAATTTCTATAAAACCCTTGCGAAAATGACAAATAAATTGTCTATATGACTCCTCAACACAATTTGGAAATTTTTACTCTTGTGAGTGGTGTATTGGGTAGAATGTAATGATGTGTATGAACGGTGTAAGCAATATAGTGTAAGGTGTAAGTTGAATTTCGGGGACTAAATTCTTAGAAGAAGGGGTGAATGTGACAACCCGAGAATTTAGACAATTTAATAAAATCTTAAAAGATTGAATAGAGGTTAAATAATAAACCTAGACAGAAAATAAGTGTATGTATTTGACACTTTAGGGAATAAAATTTGTGAATTTAAAAACTTTTGGTGAAGGTTTACAGTGCTAAGAATATCTGTGTATATGGTCATATGTGTGTGCAGTATGTGGTTAAGGCTCAAGGGTTGACCGGATAAACTATATCAGTCACAAACCCTAATAATATACTAAGAGTCTCGACGTTCAGTTAGAAAACCCTATCGACTGATAAGAAACCCTATTACCGGCTATGGAAACCCTAATGTACAATTGGAAAAAACCTAATTATTAATTTATAGAGTTTAATGTTAATTAGGAAGCCTTAACCCTAATTAGCAAGCTTGAATGTGATTAATAAACTTTATTATAATTAGGGAACCCTAATTATAAATTTTCTATTTTCAGAACCTAATTAGAAATGTCTAGAATATAAATTTGTGTAACCTTAGAGTTAAACCCTAAGGGTTAAAACCTAATGGTTGTGAGAAGTTACCAAGTTGCCATTCACTTTATACGTCAAATAACCAAACTACACTTTCTAATATTATAATGAGGTGGAGTGTAGATCTAACCCTACTTGTGGTTGGTGACCAACCCTAAGCTAGCCATGTGGTCTAGTAATCCACTTTAATCATCAAATACCAACCATCTTGCATACTACAAATTCATTGAACCTAAGATCAAAGTTAAAAATTAAGCAAAATTCACTTACTTTACTTTTCAACCTAGCCAAGACCTTCTCTCTCTAAAAATTCGAAAATATAGAGTGAGAGTGAGTGATAAGTTAAGCCAATGTCAGCCTTTAGCTTGCCAAGAACAAACATCAAGGTAAGAATCAAGATCAAGCTAAAAAAGAAGGTATAAAACCCTAAACTTGAAGATCCATGTGTTTGATGTTAAATGTTATGATTAAGTGTTTAAATATGTTGTTTGTAGTGTATATTAGTGATTTGGGTTTTAATATCACAGATCCATAACACTTAGATGCTCAAAATTGATGCTTTTAGAAATCTGGAAAAATTAGAAAATGTTGACTGACAAACAAATTTTAGGGCTTCTAGATCGGTGTGTGTTAGGTGTTATGTGTATGTTATATTTTAGATCTGTTATTTGATGTTAGGACTATGATCTAAGACTTGAATCAACCTTAGATCATGTATAGATTTCGAGTTATGATCGGTCAAACAGCGTTGATCGAACATAAAGTCTAGTTTCTGGGCAACTCAGATTTCCAAGAAACTCTGACAACCATTTTCTGGGCTTCAGATCTTGCTTCTGTTAAATGTTATAACCATGTTGTTGTTTTACAGTTGTTGTGTGACATGTTGGCTTCATATTGATGTATCTAGAAACCCCAGATCATTAGCAGAATTGTAGATAATCGTGGTCAAACTAGGTTGACCAAAATGCCTCATGAAGGTTTTTCTGGAAAACCCAGATCTTCATTAGCCGAAATTTTTGACATAGTTTGACTAGCATGGATCTTGCATGTGTTATGATGTTAGACTGAAATGATGGCATGTTATTGTAACCTGACACCTCTACTATACTTTTGAATTTATAGATAACATAAAACATTCCTAGAATCAAAGATATAAGGATGCAAAGTAGGGACCCTCACACTGCTCGAGTTTCTGAAAAACCTAGAAACTGAAGAACACGTCTGACAGGTACTTGTAGAGCATAGATCTTGCTGTGATGATGTAGTTTGGGCATGAAATTGATTTGTAATCACAGTATTACACTTAGACTACATGCTAAGTATCATTAGCTGCCCAAAAAATTTAAGGAACATGGATTAAAATCTAGTCAAACCAAGCCCTTCGGTAACTGACAAAATTTTGGGGTTTGGGCTCAAGAACATGAAGAACACCTATAGCGACGGTTCTGTCGCTATATGGCCCTTTTAGCGACAGTTTAATTAGAGAATTAATTATTTTAATAAATAATTATAGAAAAATAGTTTTAAATTATTCAAAATACAAAATAAATTCTTAAAAATTATTTTAAAGCCTGAAAATTAGTTTTTAATTATTTTGAGTATATTTCATAAATATTTAGTATTTTTGGAATATTAATGGTATTTAATTTATTTAATTATAATATTAAATAAATTACTTAAAAATGATTTTAATACTTGAAAAATCATTTAAAATTATATTATGGTATACAAAAAATATTTGAATTTATTTTTAAAGAATTTTAATATTTTGTGATGAATTTCATAAATTAATATTAATGGTAATTAATTTATTTAATAGATCTATTAAATAAATTATGGAAAAATAGAATTAATGCTTTAAAATTATATAAACATAATATAAGTGTTATAAAAATATTTTAAGTTGTAAAATATAACTTTTGATATTTTGTCATGAAAAATATTAATATTTTAATATTAATGGTAATTAATTAATAATGGCTTTAATTAATTTAAAATCATTTAATGGTAATAATAAAGTATTATAATACTTTGAGATATTATAAATATATTATAATATTATGTTAAGGATTTCATTAATATTTAATATTAAATTAATATTAATGATAATGGAATTAAGTGGTATTTAAATCATATTAATAATTGAAAAATCATAATAAATGGTAATAATTACTTGAAAATTATTATGAGCCTATTAAAATTATGTTGACTGATTTATAAATTATCTAAGATAATTGTCAAGTGTTAGAGGAGAGTTTAATTGAACTTAAACTCGGTTATTATCTGATTAGGTCGTCGGGATGTAATATTAGTACCGAACTCAACTCAGACTGCAATAGTTTGACTTAATGCTAGGTCTTATGTGTTGTATGGACTGATAGAATTATGTGGTAATGTGTTTAGGTTATTTTATACTGTGAAGATATTATTCTAATATTTGGAGATCGGTATTATCTATATTAGGTCTTCGGATAAAGCTAAGTTATATTTAAGAATTCAGTAATCAACCAGACATACAAGTTTTTCTTAACTCTACTAAGAGTTGTTTCATTTAGATATGCTTATGGTTAATCATTGTTGATTGCCATTATAGAATTGTACTCTGTACATATTGCATGTATAAGTCAGGTATGAAAGGCTGATCACCTTCATTACCGTTCGGTTCAGATATATTTGTTCATGTTTAATACTTGTTCAGTCAAAAGTTTGTTTGTGCTAATTCACAACTACATTGTTGAATTATAGCCAAACTTATTATTTCTTACTCTTTCAATCATGATATATCCTTAAATAAAATTTAAACTTGCTGGGAAACCTTCATGCTCACCCTTGCTATATCATAATAAAACATTGCAGATTAAGGCGAATGCGTCGGATACAAGGAAAGGTTAAAGATAGTTCCAGCTTTAGTTTATATGTGTAGATAGATTGGTAACAATAATGTATGATAAAATCTTTGTATGTCAGATAGGATAATAAATTGTGTATAAGTTATGGTTACTTAACCTTGAGATTAGTATATAATGTTTAATGTATAAACAATTTATGTTTATATCTCCCGCAATAGTTAGAACTAGTGCACCAGATCCGTGATAATTTAGGACCCGGATTTTGGGGCGCTACATTTGGTATCAAAGCTGTTGGTTATAAACCTAGGGTAGAGTTACCTTAGACTAATAACCGCAGTGATTAGGATAAGATCTAACTCACATAGAGTTAATGTGCCGGTAAGATTCAAAGACGAATCTCGGCGAGTTATAAAGATACGAAGTTCCCTAACTCTGATAATAAAGGTGAACAGTAGTAATGAATAGATAGAGTCTAAAAGACTAAAAGTAATGGGATAGGAGATCGTAAAACAAAACGATCATAAATCGTAATATATACGATGAGATCACCCTGTGATCTGATAAGGTTATAGTATGGATCAAATAAATGATTGAAAAGATTTACAGCAAGATTGCTGTGTGTAAGTTGTACTATGAATTGGTACAGATTCAGAAAAGGATTATGAATACGGATTAAATGAAATTCGTATTAAGAATGAAGTTAGGATTAAGTGGGGATTATGAAATGTTTGTGTCGCGCTGTTTGCTATATGCCTGTTGAGAGGGTGATTCCTTTTTCATGTGTATAACAGATAGATAAGTTATAGGTAGAGGATACAAGGTTAAGTACGAGTTCTTAAAACTCATACTTATGTTACATTCGTGACTCATAGTTATATGAAATATTTATGAACCCCTCAGCGAATGGATGCCAAAAGTCTGACTAGGACAAGTTCTTAAACTCATATGATTGTGAAAAGTTCCTGAACTCATTAGTGCGGTAAGTTTGACGAACTGGGTATAGTTATGTGTAAATGGAGAATTGAGGATTGTAGGAACATATAGATTGTTAAACAAATTATTATTAGTGGAGACATAAGTTTTCCAAAACTCCTAGCTATGCTAGACTTCGAAATTTTGATATCAAGCTAAATACGCACCATATGCTTTAAAAAAAATATGTAGACTCGTAATCATTTTTGAAACGGTTTAAAGTATAGTCTATGCTATTTATTTTAGCTAGACGCAAATGATTTGAAATATCAAAATATATCTTATTTATCACTCATGTACCATGTAACCTGGTGCAGAGATGATAAAAAGTTGATAGAGTTATAAATACAAGAATACACAGTGTGAATTCGATGTAAAAAAGCATTGTTCCACTATTGTATGATGTGTTATGACGAAGTCATACAATGACGACATCCTCAAATAGGCTATTAATATAGTTCGACATCATGATGTCATTCTCCAAAAATATTTTCAGGAATTTAATTTGCCAACGGGGATTGGCTACACGTAAATAATTCGATTGAATTGAATTATTGACATGAGTCTATACTATTAGATTCAGCTAGACTATTGTTTATGAAAACTCGAAGTGTTCATTGAAAGAAATTTCCCGAATTAAATTGTTTTGGTGCGGAATCCAATAAGACTGAGGTAAGAAAATTTGTGCGCCTAAGGCGGATAAGAGGAACAAATTATTCCGACCAGCAGTACTTGTCCAGTAAAGGGCGAATTGGGCAAATCACCCTTTATGTCCATAAGTTATGACGGTTTGCGGATGAATTTCCATAAAACCCTTACGAAAATGACAGACAAATTGTCTATATGACTCCTCAGCACAATTTGAAAATTTTTACTCTTGTGAGTGGTGTATTGGGTAGAATGTAATGATGTGTGTGAATGGTGTAAGAAGTATGGTGTAAGGTGTAAGTTGAATTTCAGAGACAAAATTCTTAGAAGAAGGGGTGAATGTGACAACCCGAGAATTTAGACAATTTAATAAAATCTTAAATGATTGAATAGAGGTTAAATAATAAACCTAGACAGAAAATAAGTGTATGTATTTGACACTTTAGGGAATAAAATTTGTGAATTTAAAACTTTTTGGTGAAGGTTTACAAATCTTTAAGAATATCTGTATATATGGTCATATGTGTGTGCAGTATGTGGTTAAGGGTCAAGGGTTGACCGGATAAACTATATCAGTCACAAACCCTAATAATATACTAAGAGCCTCGACGTTCAATTAGAAGCCCTATCGACTGATAAGAACCCCTATTACCAGCTATGGAAACCCTAATGGACAATTAGAGAAAACTTAATTATTAATTTATAGAGTTTAATGTTAATTAAGAAGCCTTAACCCTAATTATCAAGCTTGAATGTGATTAGTAAACTTTATTATATTTAGGGAAGCCTAATTATAATTTTTTATTTTTTGAACCTAATTAGAAAAGTCTAGAATATAAATTTGTGTAACCTTAGAGTTAAACCCTAAGGGTCAAACCCTAAGGGTTAAAACCTAATGGTTGTGAGAAGTTACCAAGTTGCCATTCACTTTTTAAGTCAAATAACCAAACTACCCTTTCTAATATTATAATGAGGTGGAGTGTAGATCTAACTCTACTTGTGGTTGGTGACCAACCCTAAGCTAGCCATGTGGTCTAGTAATCCACTTTAATCATCAAATACCAGCCATCTTGCATACTATAAATTCATTGCACCTAAGATCAAAGTTAAAAAGTAAGCAAAATTCACTTACTTTAATTTTCAACCTACCCAAGACCGTCTCTATCTAAAAATTCGAAAATATAGAGTGAGAGTGAGTGATAAGTTAAGCCAATGTCAGCCTTTAGCTTGCCAAGAACAAACATCAAGGTCAGAATTAAGATCAAGCTCAATAAGGAGGTATAAAACCCTAAACTTGAAGATCCATGTGTTTGATGTTAGATGTTATAATTAAGTGTTTAAATATGTTGTTTGTAGTTTATATTAGTGATCTGGGTTGTAATATCACAGATCCATAACACTTAGATGCTCGAAATTGATGTTTTTAGAAATCTGGAAAAATTAGAAAATGTTGACTGATAAGCAAATGTCAGAGCTTCTAGATCAGTGTGTGTTCGGTGTTATGTGTATGTTATGTTTTAGATCTGTTCTTTGATGTTAGGACTTTGATCTGAGACTTGAATCAACCTCAGATCATGTCTAGATTTCGAGTTATGATCGGTCAAACGGCGTTGACTGAACACAAAGTCTAGTTTCTAGGCAACCGAGATTTCCCAGAAACTCTGACAACCATTTTCTGGGCTTCAGATCTTGCTTCTGTTAAATGTTATAACCATGTTGTTGTTTTACAGTTGTTGTGTGACATGTAGGCTTCATATTAATGTATCTAGAAACCCCAGATCATTAGCAGAATTGTAGATAATCATGGTCAAACTAGGTTGACCGAAATGGCTCATGAAGGTTTTCTGGAAAACCCAGATCTTCATCAGCCGAAATTTCTGACATAGTTTGACTAGCATGGATCTTCCATGTGTTATGATGGTAGACTGAAATGATAGCATGTTATTGTAACCTGACACCTCTACTACACTTTTGAATTCATAGATCACATAAAACATTCCTAGAATCAAAGATATAAGGATGCAAAGTAGGGACCCTCACACTGCTCGAGTTTCTGGAAAACCTAGAAACTGAAGAACACGTCTGACAGGTACTTGTAGAGCATAGATCTTGCTGTGATGATGTAGTTTGGGCATGAAATTGATTTGTAATCACAGTATTACACTTAGACTACATGCTAAGTATCATTAGCTGCCCAGAATATTTATGGAACATGGATTAAAATCTAGTCAGACCAAGCCCCTCGGTAACTGACAAAATTTCTAGGTTTGGGCTCAAGAACATAAAGAACACCTATAGTGACGGTTCTGTCGCTATAGGACCCTTTTAGCGACAGTTTAAGTAGAGAATTAATTGTTTTAATAAATAATTATAGAAAAATAGTTTTAAATTATTAAAAATACAAAATAAATTCTTAAAAATTATTTTAAAGCCTGAAAATTAGTTTTTAATTATTTTGAGTATATTTCATAAATATTTAGTATTTTTGAAATATTAATGGTATTTAATTTATTTAATTATAATATTAAATAAATTACTTAAAAATGATTTTAATAATTGAAAAATCATTTAAAATTATATTATGGTATCTGAAAATATTTTAAGTTATTTTTAATGACTTTTAATATTTTGTGATGAATTTCAATAATAAATTAATATTAATGGTAATTAATTTATTTAATAGATCTATTGAATAAATTACGGAAAAATAGAATTAATGCTTTAAAAATTATATAAAAATAATTCAAGTGTTATAAAAATATTTTAAGTTATAAAATATAACTTTTGATATTTTGTCATGAAAAATATTAATATTTTAATATTAATGGCAATTAATTAATAATGGTTTGAATTAATTTTAAATTATTTAATGGTAATAATAAATTATTAAAATACTTTGAGATATTATAAATATATTATAATATTATGTAAAGATTTTCATTAATATTTAATATTAAATTAATATTAATGATAATGGAATTAAGTGGTATTTAAATCATATTAATAATTAAAAAATCATAATAAATGGTAATAATTACTTAAAAATTATTATGAGCCTATGAAAATTTTGTTGACTGATTTATAAATTATCTAAGATAATTGTCAAGTGTTAGAGCAAAGTTTAATTGAACTTAAACTCGGTTATTATCCGATTAGGTCGTCGGGATGTAATATTAGTACTGAGCTCAACTCAGACTGCAATAGTTTGACTTAATGCTAGGTCTTATATGTTGTATGGACTGATAGAATTATGTTGTAATGTGTTTAGGTTATTTTATACTGTGATGATATTATTCTAATATTTGGAGATCGGTATTATCTATATTAGGTTTTCGGATAAAGCTAAGTTATATTTAAATAACGATGTCAATGATGCTTGGCAAATTTTATTAACTCTACTAAGAGTTGTTTCATTCGAGATATGCTTATGGTTAATCATTGTTGATTACCATTGTAGAATTAATACTCTGTACATATTATTGTATATAAGTCGGTGTTAACGCTTGAGTTTAACGGTAGCGTCCAATCACGTAATTCACGCGCTAGAACTCCTTACATAATAATCGATCACAGAAAGCTTGACGGCTTGTGCTTGGGGGGATAGCTCCGGTGTGAGAATAAGTACAGGCCGTTATAAGGTTTAACAATGGAGGCTGAATATTTAGTGCTCAAAAGTAGGTATTACTTGTTAATTATAACCTTGGCCTTATATTTATAGTACTCTCTCCACCTTAGAATCCTTCTCCGAGTCGGATTAAGACTCCTAGCCATGGTAGTTACCATAACTTGGGTCCAACACAATCTCTTTAGAAGGTGCAAGTGGAATCCAATCCAATCACTACCTTTGGAGTTACCTTATTTAATTCTGATTAGGATGCCAGACTCTGCACGTAGGGGAGCCCACTGTGCAGGCCCAAACGATCCCACCATCAGGTCTGGGTCACGACCCAAAGGACTCGAAGACCCGACCCCGAACACCACTCAGCAGGTAAGGTCTCACTCAGGCAGGGGCTCGAGATCTGAACTCAAGACATCCACTGAAGATGAGGCTCCTACCCAAAAGGACTCGGGACGCAGGCAGGCAACCGCTCCAACCTCTCCATAGGCTTCAGCCTAATGGTCTCCTAAAACCCATCTAATGTCAGGCCTTCGGCCCAAGTGAAGGTCGGTAAAGTGCTCCCGAACATTGCCCCCCAGTCTCTTATTGTAATATAATTATAATTAGAGACTTAAAAGGTCAGGTATCCGAAAGGTCACGACAGCTAATGATGAGTTGCCTGGGGAAGCCCAGCGGTCTGATCTCGTTTCACGAAATGTTGCACATCTCCCCAAGCCTGGGCCCACTCTTTGCCTTTAATAGCCGCCCACGGGTTCCGTGCCACTCGCTTTATAAAAACCCCTTTCTCCCCCTCATTATCACTTTTCCAGATTCTTTGATTATCAAACTCTCTGTCTAACTTTTCCGGCGAGCTCATTTCTTCCCCCAAATCTCACCGGTTTCGTCTACTCTATTTGTTTTTGAGCATCATTTTGTGCGTTTTCTTCCCAGAACCTCTCGTTTGTGTCTTATTCCCTTCAATTCCAACACCAAATAGCTGATTCCATCATTCCTCCGGTTACTGAGCCAATCCTCCTTCTGTCACCATCGGTGATCTAATCCCGGTTGAGCTACCTGTTGCATCTTCCGATAACCCTTCCTCCTCGGTACTCCCTACTACCATTAGCACCGAAGCCAGGATCCAAAATGCTTACCACTCCCAAGAGGAGTTTTCTCATCTCCACACCCCAGCAACCATCGCGCTGTCTCAAATTACCGATATCCAAATCCTCTTTAATATCCCCAAAGAATATAAACTCCGGATCCCGAAGCCCGACGAGAAGATGTTCTGGCATCCCGAGGGCGAATGGGTGGCCGTCCCTCTGTACGTTTTGAAGTACGGGGTTCGGTTCCCCTTGCATGAATTCATCTCTTCTTTCTTGTGCTTCGTGGGAGCCGGGTTCGCACAGCTCATGCCAAACTCGTACATCCACCTAGTCTCCTTCATAGCCATATGCCAGGAAATGGGAATCACTTCTGGGCTCGATTTGTTCTTCGCCTTATTCACTGTTGGCGGGTCGAAAGAGCCCGGTCTTCGGCAATTAAACAAACGTCCTACTCGTTCTGTCCCAATGAAGACCCCTTCAAGCAATAAGGGGTGGCATGAATAATGGTTTTTTGCGAAAGGAACTGATCTCCAACTCATGCCCAGTTGGGCCCATCCCCAAAATCCCATTGCGAAGGTGTCCAAGTTCCCCAAGGATCGGGCAGACGCCTTCAAAGCATTTTACAAGAAGTGGAATAAGACCGAATGGAGTCTGGGTGTTCTGACCAATGAAACCTGGTTATACAAACATGGCTGTAAGCATCTCTCCTCTTGAATTCCCCCCTTTTTTTTTCTTCTGATATTTTATTCCTTAACCCAATCTCTTTGGCGCAGTGACAATTTTCAAGCCCGAAGGGGCTGCTGAATCCCTTACTCCTCTGCCTATTACCATCGAGCCTATTCATCCGCCGATAACTGACAGCTCTCCAGATGAAGAAACCATCCCCATCACCGAGCTGTCAGTGGGGTCCGCTTCAGGATTCAATACCTTATTTGGTGGGATAAGGAGGTTTAATTAGGACTCCTCTTACTCTTAATTGGATTATAATTCTACAAAAAGAGTCCTTCTCCTAGTTGGATGCGGGTGGAGGTGACTTCTATATATACGGCTACAAGCTAGGATTTGGGGGAAGAAGACAAGATACAAGAATACAAGAGATACAACACAAATACACAACTTGTACTCTCAATATTATTATAGTGGATTATTCTCTCTCTCTCTCCGTGGTTTTTTCCCAATTGGGTTTCCACGTAAATTCTTGTGTTCATATTTATATCTCTTTATTTATGTTTGTGTGAATGTATTTTGTGAGTTTGATATAATCAACTACTCCATCAACCGTTAGCGCGATTTGGCATGTTGTTTTGGTGATTTTGTCAGGCGTACAAAATCAGGCATTAACATTGGCGCCGTCTGTGGGAAAAAGACACTTGTTCTAGTGTCAATTTAAAATCATCGATTCACTGAAGGAGATAAGGGATTCTTTTTTATTAAATTAAATATATACTTGTACGTGTGTATATATGTATTATGTCAATAGCAATTGAAGCATGATCGTAATTGTTTATTGATACAACTTTACATATTCTCTCTTTTATATTATGCATATAGTGGTAGTATTCACATGATGCATGTAAAATCTAAACATTAACACTTTGGTCCAGGTGATGATAAATTAATGCTAAGTCACCGCACCAGTAACGAATTCAGCCAGCGCAGAGATAAAAGTTTAAGCTTTTATATCATTGAAGTGCTTTAAAGGTGGCTTCGATTTCATCATCAACCACAGACTGAAGGAAATTCGGAGGATATAAATTCGGAGGATATAAATCCCGCGGATATAAATCTCGCGGATAAAAATCCCGAGGATAATAATCCCATGAAGACTTTTTGAATACTCTCTCATTTATAAGTTCCTTATAAATAAGAGACTGGGGGGTAATGTTGGGATGTGATTATTTGGGTCTAGCCATGGTGTAACCCAGTCTATTTAATGGTCTGATCTGGTGATGGCCCATATGTATTTATTGTGACAATGGAGAGTCCTTATTTAAATAAGATTGTGTTTCCTTATTTGGTGGGATAAGGAGGTTTAATTAGGACTCCTCCTACTCTTAATTGGATTGTAATCCTACAAAAGGAGTCCTTCTCCTAGTTGGATGCGGGTGGAGGTGACTTCTATATATACGGCTACAAGCTAAGATTTGGGGGAAGAAGACAAGATACAAGAATACAAGAGATACAACACAAATACACAACTTGTACTCTCAATATTATTATAGTGGATTACTCTCTCTCTCTCTCTCTTCGTGGTTTTTTCCCAATTAGGTTTCCACGTAAATTCTTGTGTTCATATTTATATCTCTTTATTTATGTTTGTGTGGATGTATTTTGTGAGTTTGATATAATCAACTACTCCATCAACCGTTAGCACGATTTTGGCCTGTTGTTTTGGTGATTTCGTCAGGCGTACAAAATCAGGCGTTAACATCAAGTATGAAAGGCTGATCACCTTCATTACCATTTGGTTCAGATATATTTGTTCATGTTTAATACTTGTTCAGTTAAAAATTTGTTCGTGCTAATTCACAACTACATTGTTGAATTATAGCCAGCTTATTATTCAGACTCTTTCAATCATGATATATCCTTACATAAAATTTAAACTTGCGGGGCAACCTTCATGCTCACCCTATCTATATTATGATAAAACATTGCAAATTAAGGCGAATGCGTCGGATACAAGAAAAGTTTAAAGACAGTTCCAACTTTAGTTTACACGTGTAGATTGATTGGTAATAATAATGTATGATAAAATCTTTGTATGTCAGATAGGATAATGAATTATGTATAAGTTATGGTTACTCGACCTTGAGATTAGTATATAATGTTTAATGTATAAACAATTTATGTTTATATCTTCCGCAATAGTTAGAACTAGTGCATCAGATCCGTAGTGATTAGGACCCGGATTTGGGGGCACTACAGTTTAGGTCTTCCACATATTTACGTAACATAGATATGTGAAAAATGTTATGAACACGAGACATACTTGGTGGTAAGGCGAGTCTATAGGCCACAGTTCCTACACGATCGAGGATTTCAAATAGAAAAATAAATTGACGGTTGAGATTTCATCTTTTCGTCGATTCTTGCTTCTAGAATAGCACCTTCTTGCATCTTCTTCTTCATATTCATCAGTTCTGAGTCTGCAGCTTTAACTATATCTATTAAAGTTGGTTCTACTCGTATATTTGTCATTTTCACGTGGGTGCTTAAAGTCTTTAACACTATCTTCATCATTTGTAAGTCATACAAAATGGGCCTTTGTGTTGACAATATCGTACTCATACCCGCATATGATCTTCCACTCAACGCGTTAGCTATCACATTTGCTTTTCCAGGATGTTATTGAATGGTATGTTCGCAATCTTTCAACAGCTCGAGCCAACATCTTTGGCGCATGTTAAGCTCCTTTTGAGTGAAGAAATATTTGAGGCTCTTATTGTCTGTGTAGATCTCCACTTTCTCTCTATACAGGTACTGTCTCCAGATCTTTAGCGCAAAAACAACTGCTGCTAACTCTAGATCATGTGTAACAACCCGGAGAATCCAGATTGTTCAGAATTTAAGATTTAAAGAATTAGTTATTAATAAAATAAAATTTTATTAATACTATTTTGTGCTATGAGTTTATTAATCGTTCTAGAACCTAAGATGATTATTAATCAGGAGGATTCTGGCTACGAGCTAGACTGAACGTGAAACGCCCGAGAAAATCGAATTTTTATGAGAATTAAATTTTTTATTTGATTATGTAGATTAAATGAATTTAATTGATTATTTTTGTGAGTAAGCTATTTGAAGGTCGTTCTATGACCTAGAATGAGCGAATGTGGATATGATTCTGGCTATGTGGTCGAATTAAAGTATTTGGATTTCCAAGACGAAAATAAAAGTTTTCCAAGAAATTTCTATAAAAATACTATTCACTGATTTCTGTTCGGGAATTATTTTTTTAAATTCTGAGAAACGCGTAATGATAGAATTCTAAGACGAGATGGAATATCCAATAATATTTCAGTTATGGAAAATGAAGTTTTCGCTTGCGGACTTAAAACCTAAGTGTTAGGGAAAGTGATTTTTGAGAAGGAAATGAAATGCGTATAATGATTAGGGTTATTATACGTGTGATATACGAGTATGATAAAAATTAGTATACGAGTATAGTACGATGATTAATGCGACGTATAATACGAATATCGTACGAATATTATACGAAGAGAATAAGAGAATTGTACGAGTAAAATACGAATAATTCTTAATGGACTTTAGTAAGTGGACTTTGTCATTATCTAATTGGACTTGGATTATGCCAAGTCTCCAAGTCCAATGATAAGTAGAGTCAAGCCCAAAGTTATGTTAAGACATGCCCAAGATAGGCCCAATGAGAATTAATGCTAAGGCCCAAAGTAAGAAAATAAACCGTGGATTGAATAGATGGGTTATCGGATGGTTAAAACCCATGGGGCGACCCATGGGTGACCCAAAGTGGTGGCCAAGTAAAGTGCAATTACTTAGTGGTTAAGCAAAGGATAACTATGAGATGAGCAAGTATACTTGGTGGCTAAGTAAAGTGCTTATACTTGGTGGCTAAGTAAAGGAATAGTAAGGATGTGATTAAGGAGGTGGGATGGTTTAAAGACTAAACTACCCTAATTTAGGATTTCCTATAAATAGAAGGAGAGCTAGTTCATTTGTTGGTTGTTAAATTTCATCCAACAACATAAGTGCTTATTGGTTAGAGAGAAAAAGCTATAAAAGCTAAACTTTGTTAGTTCAATGAACAAGAAGAAGAACAAAGATTAATCAAGTAATCTTCAAGGGTAAGATCCTAAACCATGATTCTCCCTCTCTTCAATTGTTAGAGAAGTGAGTAGTGGTAGAACTTGTATGCTAAGAAGAAGTAGGAATGGCTAATCAATGGACTTAATCTTTAATAAGTCATGAATAAGTAGTTTATACTTTTATAAGTTATAAACTCATGAAGAACAAGTAAGAACTTATCATGTATATTGTAAGACCCTGAATTTTATGAAATAAAAGTATTCAATTTTTCTTATAATTACTATTCAGTAAATGGTTAAATTGATAAAAAGTAAAGTTAAGGGTGATATATGAATTTTTTTTCAAAATAAGCAAGTGGCTATAAAATACTTATTGTTGTCGGGGAATATTAATTTGGTCGTGGAATATTCTTTTTGTCGGGAATATCCATACGATGGCGCAGTCATTTGTGGGCCCCATAACAGAATAACTGTCAGATGAAAAAAATGACAAGTTTGAGTTTTTATAAATAACGGCGTAGTAGTTACCGTTAACACTGTTGGATTACCTGTTGGTTAAAATACAGTAATATGCGTGGTTGCACAGTAGCACACGGTATTGCACAATATTTTTGAATTATTGATCCTTACGTAAGAAGGCACTACTCAATAATTGTTAGTTACTGTTCAATATTTTATTTTATTGATTCAATAATTGCTGCGTTAATAGTTTATATTATTATTGTTTCAATAATTATCACTACACAGTATTTCCCATTATCAGATCAATAATTCATATTATTTGGATAATATTATTAGATAGCATTATTGGCAATGTCTAGAAAGTTCTGTCAAGGAGAGGTTTGGTCACCTAATTGCGCACTAGTAAGGAGAAATCCTTATCGGAAAGCCCCCTATTTCCTGGGAACGGCCTGGTTGTCATAATTGTGATTCTGTAATATTATTTGGGAATAATTAATTATTGATTTATATGATAAGGAAATATTTATTTGATGTGGATATAAATGATGGATTTATTTATTCTATATGGTTATTAATGAAAGAATTAATGCTGAGATGTTTTATCAGTATTTTGTCAGATTGGAGGTATTAAAAATCACCCGTTTGTCGATTTCAGATTTTTTTTATTTGGAATTTGGAAAAACTTTCATCTGCAAAGTTGTAGAGAATTCGATTTCGTGTGAAATGCACATAAAATTTGTATTTTTCTGATAAACATGCTATTTTCTATGAATTATTGAAGTTTCTGATTATTGTTTAAATGATAAAACATTTTGGAAAATTCTAGAATTGGTTGGTAAGAAATGTGCTCAATTGAATTTCAAATGTTGTGGGTGGCAATAGTAGCAGGTAAAGCCATCAGGTAGCAGGTCAAGTCTGCTTTGGCGTGCTAATATTTTCCTATAAATAGAGGGCTAAGTTAGAATTGAATATCACACCAAAAACATAAACTTTCTCTCTTTCTCTCTCTATATTATGGAGAGTATTCTTGTGAGTATTTTTATACTTTAAGTGTTGCTATACGGTGCAAGTTCCTTTAGCGTCATATCCGATATTCCAGTCAGAAGTACTGCTCTTTTGAGGTAAGGGATTTTAAGGGTTGTTATGTTTTTCATGTTTCGTAATTTTTCTGACCTTCAAAAATTCTGGAAAAATTTGAAATGATAACTTAATGAGTTTTCTTGATTGTGTCCAAAAATGGTGATTTTTGAATGCATAGATTAAGAGTTATGAATTTTATGAGAAAAGACTATTTTTAAAATAAACCCTTATAACTTCTTGTGGTTAACTCCAAAATTGGTGAAATTTTTATTGGGAGTACATATATATAACATAAGTATACTCTATAAATTTCGGAATTTTTGGACAAACGTACAATTTATGATAAATGTCTAAATATTCGGCAGTTTTGGCCATGTGAAAAATAGTAAATGAATTTTAAAAATTCTGAGAAAAATATATGTTCAATATGGGGCTATATTATGCTAAATCCCAAAAAAGAAATAGTTTTGGGACTGATTTGGTATTTTTCATAAAAATAAACTAGTTATGAATAAATGAATTAAATATGTTATGTGAGGTAAGAAAAGTGAAAAATAAGATTTTATGGCTTGAGAATCCTATATAAGGTATATGCAGATTTTTGATGTGGGTTTTGGTTATTGGTGATGAAATCTTATGAGTTTGGCATTTTAGAATGATTAAATGCATTAAATAGTAAAGTGTAAACAATTGGAATAAATTGTTTATAAGTTTAAGAAATAATTAAAATATTGTTGTAATATTAATAATATTAGGTTTTGATATTATTAATTGATTTATAACATTTGGATTAAGGTGTTATAATTATTGATATAGATTTTATTGTGAAACTTTATCTTTTTATGTCGAGGTTACTATTCATGGATTACTATTCATGAGTTACTATTCACGGGGTACTATTCACGACAAATTGGTTTCTTTATCTAATCAAATTATCGTTGATTTAAGAATATTGCTCTTGAAATTAAATCCATGTTTTTATTATCATATATAACATTTTTATAATCCTGGTGAAGAATTTTCTCTTTGACTTGAGTGTAAAGATGGGTAGATTATTGGTATGATCGTGACTATAGGTTCTCTTTGGCCAGTAGTGCAAAGTTGAATCATTGACTGGTATGATTATGACCATTGGATTTACAATTAAATATTTTTAGCTTAAGTGCAAAGGTGAATTGATCAACATGGTTATAATTATAGTTTATATAAATTCTGAAATGATTATGTATTTATTTGAGATATTAATATCTTTGGCCCGTAGTGCAAAGATGACTTGTTGTTGAATATCTTTAGCCCGTAGTGCAAAGATGACTTGTTGTTGAATATCTTTGGCCCGTAGTGCAAAGATGACATGTTGTTGAATATCTTTGGCCTGCAATGCAAAGATGAATTGTTGATGAATATCTTTGGCGTGTAGTGCAAAGATGAATTATTGATGAATATATTTGGCCCGTAGTGCAAAGATGACCTGTTGTTGAATATCTTTGGCCCGTAGTGCAAATATGACCTGTTGTTGAATATCTTTGGCATGTAGTGCAAAGATGAACTGTTAATGAATATCTTTGGCCCGTAGTGCAAAGATGAACTTATTAGTATGATTATGAACAGGAACTGTGATTTGGTATAACCATGATCTTTGATGTTTCAGGTAAAGACATGTGATAAAAAATTTCTTCTTCTTGGATGAGAAGAGAAAATTAGAACTACAATTATGATTATGAGTTATTCACATGACTGTGAATAGGATTTGTTGATTAATGTTATAGGGTTAAAGCATTGTTGGTGGACTTTTAACATGGAGAAGAAAATAGACTTTATGGTCTATTTGACTCTTATAATGGATTGCTCATTCCGCTGTAACTATGGTTGAAAAGTTTTATCATCTACCATATGTTCTAAATCTCTGATTTATTATTGATGAAGGCTATTGATAATTTAATTATCTTTTGTCATAATATTCTTTACTGAGCTAGTTGTGCTCACCCTTTTGCTTCACAATTCCTTTCAGGTAATAAGAGTGTAGCTGGGTCGAGCGGGGATAACAAGGGAATAGTGTGGTGGTCCGAGACTGACAAAGTTACTCAACACATTATAAAACGGCATGACATACAATATATAATTGTATTGAGGACCTAAGATGTGTGTGTCGTATATTATACGTCACTTAATAATTGATTTTGGTGAACAACAATAGGGTGAGGTGAACCCAACTTTGGAAGGGTGTTTTGTCACTATCATACAAGATGTCTAATGATATACAACCTCGTGTTATCATAAGACAGGGTTGTGGACATCCACTTGCTGAGTATATCTACGAGCACTACCTATATGATCTTGGAGTTTATTTGAAATAAAATTTTCAACTGGAGACAGTGGAGATAGTTATATGTCAAGAGAAGACTCACCATTGGAAGGAGCATGATAGTAATCTTCTCATTTTTCTTTGGGGTCTATTGGATTAACCAAGGATAATTCTCTGGACATATGATATCTATCATAACTTAGATTCATGGCCTCCTATGTACGAAGGTTTCCTTGAGCACTTCCCAAAGATTTTAATTTCTAAAACAATTATTTACTGTACATTTATGTAATGTATCAATGTGAGGTGCTGTCTATAGTTGGGACATGAGTCAAAGTTGGTATTAAAACTCACAGTATATGTGTTGTTGTATTTTGCACGATAATTGTAGTAATAAAGTTGTAGTTGTATTCTAGTTTATCTCCTGATATTTATTTCAATTGTTGAGAAACATTCATACTAATGTTTTTACTTCTGATGTATGTTCTTAAACTACTTTATATACTTGCTGGGCAATTTATGCTCATTCTTGCTTAAACCTTTTAGTTAAGGCTGATAACATTGAGGGCTCGGGCAAGGATAAGGGAAAGTCTAAGATGAAATGATGAGAGTTATTTATGTAATAAGTATATTTCCGCATATGATGTAATGTAGCGATAAATGCTAAGTTTAAGTTTCAGTTTATTAAAGGTTGTAAAGACTTGGGACTTTATTTTGAATAAGTATGTAATAGTTAATATTATTATTATTATTGTTAGAGTTACTTAGATAGATGATGATGTATGTTGTATCTTGAGCACCATATCCTGTAATCGATGTTACACGAATTTGGGGGCGTCACAAGTTGGTATCAAGGCAATAGGTTATAATCCTTAGGTGGGGAACCTTAGACTATAACCTTAGGGAAGTTAGTGGAGAAAATAAGGAGATGAACTCACGTAGAGTTCTAGGGGTTTTGTAAATCTATTTTTCTAAAAATAAAAACATCTATTTTAAAATACTAATCGAGTTATTTTGTTTTGTTTGAAGGATGTCAGGAGAAGAAGAGATTAGAGATATCCACGTTATGAGTGAGCGATTGGTGGCAATTTGTGCACGAGCCTATAGTCGAGGGCGTGGGTGACTCGACTCAGGAGTATCCTGATGAGGGAGAGGAGCCCGAGGAGGACTCCAAAGAAGCACCTGAGGATACTTTGTTGGATGAGTTGATGGATAGGATTATAGAGTTGGACAACAAGGTCCATGAGTTGAAGGAGCTGTATCAGGGGGAGTAGCAAGCTTCAACATTGCTTGAGGCATTGGTGCACCAACTGATAATTAGGAACGGGGATCTGGCTGACAAGCTGCGGGCATCAGACCAAAAGGTAGATAGGCCGGAGGATGAGAAAGAAGCTATAGGACCCACTTGGGCATACCATTAATGGGTTAGAGTCGAGGATTCTGTGTCTCCAAACTGACAAGCAGATTATTACTACATTTTGTGGAGATGAGAGGAGAGACCGTGTTCGGGCCGAGAAGCTATCAGATGAGTTAGAAGGTGAAGTGAGAGATAAAAAGGCTAGGATGGACATGATGAAGTACACATTTAAGTCAGCAATGGGAGGTTCCAGAATAGGGTGTTTCACTTTCCACGTGAGGAGTACCGATCTTGACATACCAAAAGCTGTGGGCTGGTGCTAGAGATGACGGATGAAGAGCACGAAGATGCCATTAGGCGGGGTCTTTAGTTTATTCGTGATGAACTTTTACTATTAGTGTTTAGAACGCTTAGCTATGAAATAAAACTTGGTTTTTGTTTTTACCAAGTACTTTGGTTTAAGTGATATAAATGGCTTAATGCCATAAGACGATGAAATACCTTGGGTGTTATGTTTATAAATAAATATGCTTTTATTTAAGTATGTGATGTGATGATTAAGCTCTCTTCTTATGAATGATATATTCTGTAGAGTAAGTTATAAGATAATAACATTAAATTCATTTTAAATAGATAGATGGCTAAAGGAAGACGTCGTCAAACAACCGAGGGGTCAGGTGGTAATGTTGGGGATCCACCGAACCCTATGCAGCAGTTTGTAAACATGTTAGTGGGGGCACTTCAGAATCAAACCCCAAATGCCAATAACCCTCCAGCAGCCCAAGTGGCACACTTTAAGGACTTCAAGAGCGCGGGACCCCCTGAGTTCAAAGGAACCACTAAACCCATTGAAGCTCAAACTTGGGTCAAAGAAATTGAAAAGGCGTTCGTTATTGCCCGAGTAGGTGATGATCAGAAAATAATCTTCGCCACTTACATGCTGAAGGGTGAAACCAACTTCTGGTAGGAGGCAAACTAGACCAGGACTGGAGAAAGTGTGATACCTTGGGAAGGGTTAAAGAAAATCTTCTTTCAGAACTATTTTCCAGTTAGTATGTAGAGTCGCACGGAGATGCGATTCCTAGAGCTAAAGTAAGAAGACATGACGGTACCTCAATATGCCGCAAAATTTAACGAGCTAATGAGGTTTGCGCCTCACCAGGTCGACACTGAGGAGAGAAAAAAGAGGAGGTTTGAGTAGGGTCTCAAACCATGGCTATATAGCAGACTCTCGGTGTTACAGACGAATATCTTCGCGACTCTCCTGGAGAAAGCTATAATTGCTGAGGACGGAAGTGAGGCCCTGATGAAATTTAACAAGGAAAAAAAAAGAATGAAGGAGGGAATCACGGGGAAGGTAGCAGCAGTAGTGGTGCAAACAAGAGGAAGTGGAACAATAACAACAGTAGCAACAACAATTTCAAATCGGGAAACGCTAGGGGAAAACCATGGGAAGCAAAGAAGAGAACTGAGGCATGCAAGAAGTTTGGGAGGAATCACTCGGGGGCATGTCTAAAAGGGAAGAATGTCTGTTTCAACTGCGGGCAAGAGGGACACATCTCTCCCAATTGCTCTGCACCAAAGAGAAATGGATGTTTCAACTGTGGAGCATTGGATCATCAGGCAAGGAATTGCTTGAAGAAGAACTCAGCGGGAGGAAATGGAGGAAGGGGACCAAGCGATGGAAATTTCACGATTAGTGGTCCACCAACTCAGAATTGACCCACAACTAGGACTTTTAACATGATGGTTTAGGACGCGGTCGCATCCAAGGAAGTGGTTTCAGGTATCATTCTGATCAATGATATATCTGCTTACATTTTATTTGATTCGGGTGCTACTTGTTCCTTCGTATCACATGAATTCTCCCAACAGTTAAACTTACCCTAGGAAGAATTGGAATATCCTATGAACATAGAAGTTGTTAATAAGGAAATAATTCTTGTTATCCATGTCAATAGGAATTATGTTGTAGACATCAGGGGATATAAGTTACCTATGGATTTAATTCCAATTTAATTAGGAGAATTTGATGTAATTCTAGGAATGGATTGGTTATTTAACCATGGAGCGATGATAGATTGCTAGAAGAAGGGTATAAACCTTAGGACTCCAAATCAGTCTAAGGTAGCATTCTATGGAAGTAGGTCGCCGAGACACTCAAGTTGTCTGACGATGATGCAAGCGAGGAATTTACTAAGAAAGGGATGTGTAGGATATTTGGCCCATATCGTTGATACGCAGAAATCAGGGATAGAGATGGGACAGATACCAGTAGTGAATGAATTTCTGGATGTATTTCTGGAGGAATTGCTAGGACTTCCGCCAGATCAGGAGGTCAAATTTGTTATAGATTTAGTACCGGGAACGTCACCGATTTCGAAAGCCCTTTACAGAATGGCACCGACAGAAATAAAGGAGTTGATGGTATAGTTGTAGGAGTTATTGGATATGAAGTATATTCAACCGAGTGTGTCTCCTTGGGGAGCACCAGTTTTATTTATGAAAAAGAAGGACGGATCGATGAGACTATGTATCGACTATCGAGAGTTGAATAAGGTGACGATTAAGAACAAGTACCTGTTACCTAGGATAGATGATCTGTTTGATCAGTTGAAGGGAGCGAACTATTTTTCCAAAATTGACTTGAGGACATGATATCACCAGTTAAAGGTGAGGAAGGAGGATGTACCTAAGACAGTGTTCAGGACTCATTACGGTCACTATGAGTTCCTAGTGATGTCGTTCGGGTTAACAAATGCTTCAACAACGTTTATGGACATGATGAATCGGGTATTCAAGCAATACATAGATAAATTCGTAGTTGTGTTTATAGATGATATCCTGATCTATTCTAAGGCTCAGGTAGATCATGCTGAACATTTAAGGTTAATATTGGGGACGTTGAGGAAGGATACGTTATACACAAAATTCTTAAAGTGTGAGTTCTAGTTGGAGAAAGTTCAATTTTTGGGTCACGTGATCGACAAGGACAAAATTTCTGTGGATCCAGCGAAGGTGGAAGCGGTTCAGAATTGGGAACAACCAAAGTCACCGACCAAAGTAAGAAGTTTCTTAGGACTGGCAGGCTATTACAGATGGTTTATCCAAGATTTTTCAAAGATAGTGGGAACATTGACGAATTTAACGAAGAAGTCGGTAAAATTTGTTTGGACGGAGAAGTGTGAAGAGAGTTTTATGGAACTCAAGAAAAGACAGAGTGAAGCACCAATGTTATCTTTACCTGACGATTAAGGTGACTTCGTGATTTTCAATGATGCATCACACAAAGGACATGGATGTGTGCTTATGCAACATGGTAAAGTTATTACATATGCGTCGCATCAACTGAAGGATTACGAGAAGGGATATCCTACCCATGACCTAGAATTGGCGGCGGTAGTATTTGCCCTAAGATATGGAGGCACTATTTATATGGTGTAAGGTGTGAAATATTTACGGACCATAAAAGTCTGAAGTATATCTTCACGCAGAAGGAGTTGAATATGAGACAGAGAAGATGGTTGGAGCTTATAAAGGATTATGATTGCGACATCATATATCATTCGGGAAAAGCTAATGCGGTAGCGGAAAAGGCAGTGGTAGGTTGGCAATGCTAACAGCTCAAGAGGAGTTAATTAAGGAGATGGCTAATTGGAACTCGAGATAAAAAGTTCGAGGGAGCCAGTGGGGAAATTGTTCGCAATGGAGGCTCATCCGACTCTATTAGACAAAATCAAGGAAGCACAAGGTAGCGATGAGGAATACGAGAAGGTGAGGAAAGGAATTTTAGATGGAGCAGAGCTTAAATTCAGTATGGGTGGTGATGGACTTTTAAGATTTGAGAAGAGAATTTGGGTGCCAGCGGTGTCTGAATTAAAGGAAGAAATTTTGCAAGAAGCTCATAGCTCAATTTACTCAATCCACCCGGGAAGTACAAAGATGTATCAGGATCTTCGCCAACATTATTGGTGGCCCAATATGAAGAGAAAAGTCGCAGGGTACGTCAACAAGTGTTTAACATGCCAACGAGTTAAGGCGGAACATCAGAAACTGAGCGGGTTACTTCAACATTTAGAAATTCTAGACTGGAAGTGGGAGCATATCACGATGGACTTCGTGGTAGGACTTCCAACTATGCAGAAGGGTTACGATGCAGTATGGGTGATCGTTGATCGATTGACCAAGTTAACGCATTTATTGCCAATTAAGATCAGATATACCTTGGATCATTTGGCAAAGCTTTGCATCAAAGAGATTGTTTCTAGGCACGGGGTACCTGTATCAATTGTGTCAGATCGCGATCCGCGGTTCACAACAAAATTTTGGAGAAGTTTTCAAGAACGCATAGGAACACAACTGAGTTTGAGCACGGCGTATCATCCTCAAACTGATGGGCAGAGCGAGAGAACTATTCAAATGTTAGAGGACATGTTGAGATCATGTGTTATATATTTCAAACGGAGCTGGGATGACCACCTACCATTGGTGGAATTTGCGTACAACAACAGTCATCACACGAGCATCGGTATGCCACCTTATGAAGCTTTATATGGAAGGAAATGCAGAATGCCAGTGTGCTAGGATAAAGTGGGAGAACGACAATTGCTAGGGCCAGAATTGGTACAACAAACTGCAGATGTGATCAAAATAATACGAGCGAGGCTAGTGACGACTCAGGATCAACAGAAGAAATATACAGATCAACATCGGCAACAACGAGACTTCGACGTCAACACTTATGTGTTTTTGAAAGTGTAGCTTTGGAAAGGGAAAATGAGATTTTGGAAGAAGGGAAAACTTAGTCCTAGATTCATAGGACCCTTCGAAGTGTTGAGGCGAGTGGGTGAGGTAGCTTATGAAATATCTTTACCTCTGGAGTTAGAACATATACACAACGTGTTCCACGTTTCGGTCCTATGACCCTATAAGCAAGACTATAAGCATGTCATTGAGTATGAACCTATTCAATTTGAGAAGACTTAACCTATGAAGAGGTTCCAGTATAGATAATTGATAGAAAAGAACAAGTGTTAAGAAATACGATAATACTTTCTGTTAATGTAGTATGAAGGAACCACAACGCCGATGAGGCTACGTGGGAACTCAAGGAGAAAATGATGAAAAATTACCCTAATCTTTTTGTTTGATGTGTAATGATTTCAGGGACGGAATCCTTATAAGGGAGGGTGAATTTAATATCTGAGATTTTCTATGTAATTTAAGAATTATTAATAAACGAATTTATATGAAACTTTTGGGTGATTTCATTTGTTAGATGTATATTTGTTGTACATATATGTGTTATTTCAAGATATATGATGGGATGTATTTAAATGGTTGGTTTAGTTTTATTTAACTATTTAAATTAATTAAGTAGGGTGTTAGTGAAAGTAGTATGCACACAAGCCAATCATGTTTGATGATAAAGCATATACTTTGTAACAATCTTATTCATTTATTAATAAAAAGTATTTATTTATTAAAGGCTTTTAATTATCTACATGATGCTGTTTTATAATATGTGATAAACCCATAGTTTTAAGCAATGCTTTTAGAATAATGATGATGATCATTCTAATGAGATCTAAATTCTTAGAAAGCTTAAAACTAAAATAGTTCCCAATCATTGGATTACTAAATTGGGGATTAGTGAATCCGGATAGATTGATACATACGTTGCTTGCTCATTGGATGAGGATGATTGATCTCATGATCATTTGTGTGGAGACACTAAAGCAAGTATGTAGGTGCTTATTAGAGAATAAGTTCAATTGAACGTGGGTTTCTCGCTAAGGAATACCTAATGGAGTTTTACTTGCTGTCAATAGGAATTCTGTCAGTAGTGATAGTAGTACAAGTAATCCTTGGACTTGAGATCATCATAGTATCTTGTGTATGATGAGTTATGCTTTGACTTATTCCTTAAGACCCTTAGGGTATATCAAAGGGTATGCTTGGGTATAACAAGTTGTACATGGAGATAATATATGATCAATAAAGAATCTACCACTTCTAATAAAAGAAGAGAAATGTCCTATGTGTTTCGATAAATGACAACCCAGATGAGTCCTTGGCGGCGAAATGAAATTAGAAAGGAGTTTCTAATTTGCATTATTTGGAGTTGTGCATTTAAGGATCGAAATACATATAATTAAATAAAATAAGACTTGATAGTAATTCCATGTCTTATATTTAATTGGGACATTGTATGGTGGAAGGATTGAATTGTACGGTAACTATTTATTCAAATGTTCTTTTATGATTAATGTTGAAATCTATATTATCTGGAAAGTCGTTGATCGCTAAGGAGACTTATCCCTATTGTAGAATAAATATTATTTATTTAAATAAATTAATTGTTTAATTTATTTATTTAAATAAGATTAAAATTGTTCTAATTGATTTATTCACAACCGGTTTAATATGGAGAACCTAAAGGGTCACATCATAAAAGGAAGAAAAATTATTTAAGAAGTTAATGGCATAATCGTAATAATATGTTATGTATATTTAATTTAATCTATGGTGATAGAATAAATTAAATAGAATAATATTTATTATTTAATATTTTAGAAATATTAAATATAAATTAATAAGAGGAGTCTTATTAATATTATTACAATTATTATTATTATTTTAATTTCTAAAAGAGTTTAGTAATTAATTTAATATAAGTACTCTCATTTATTCCTAATTGGATTAAGAAGGAAAATTAGTTAAAGGAGTTTAATTAATTATCCCTAATAAGATTAGGGAGCTTAATTAATTAAAAGAATTTAATTAATTAAATAAATCCCAATTCCTTAATTGTTAAGGTGGGTTGCCCACATTTATAAATAAGAGGAGTCTTATTATGGGTGATGTGGTTGTTGACTTTTACAACGACATAATTTCAATTTGTTGGAGAGTACGCCCTTTTCTATACAGATAGGAAAAACTAGGGTTTGAGCCAATACCCCTTCTTCTTGAAAATTCTTTTTCTTGGTGGATCACCTCTGAGGCCAAACACATGGGTGGTGGCGTTGATCAAAGGAAGGAACCAAACCCGGTGGATTCAAGTTGAGCGAAAAGGATTGGAGGTGAACTTGTACGAGGAAGCTCGAATCTTCAAGGGTATGATTTTATTCTTTATCTTTTCGTTTAATTAATAATTGTGCATAAAGGGTGATCCGGGTTTATGGTTTGTAAAATTTTAAAACTTTGATTCTACACGTTTCTGCATTTTTATGCAATTTGATTGCGTTCTTGAATATTACAAACCTAACAGTTAGTTCCTGGAGGCACAATAATTATCTAGAAGGGGGGTTGAATAGATATTTAAAATTCTTTTCGTTTTACTTTGTTAGTTTTGATAATGATTCAAACACAGCGGAATTAAGATTTATTTCATCTCCCTTTTTAGATATAGTGAGTTAATGAGAGTGAGGCAGTTATAACAATTATTGCAAGAATGCAATAGACACAACAGTTTTAAGTGGTTCAGAGCACTTAAAGCTCCTAGTCCACTCTTCTACTCCTCGAGTAGGAAATCCACTAAGGATGTCTTTTACACTTTTTAAATCTCACAGATTCCTTCTAGACCAGCAGTCTAGGAACTTCTTAGTTCACCCTTGAACTCTTCAAGTCCAGTAGACTTGGTTATTCCCAGTTCACTTTAGAACTCTTAAAGTCCTTCTGACTTGGAACTTCTTACTTCACTTGTTTGAAAATTGTTGAGTTCTTGATTGGTGCTACTCAGTTGCCATTAAGCTCTTGTTTGAAAGAACTGAGTAGCTGAGCAAGCTTTCTTTTTCTCAGATTGTAAAGTTGAGCGTTGAGAGTTCTTTTTCGTTTTGGTTCTATGCTTGCACACTTTTAATCATTTGCTGATGTTTTGCATATATGTGATCCTTGAAATCTATCTGTTGAATCCATCTGTTGAGGCATTTAATGCGTTTAACATTTGTGAACTTTGATAAAGACTTTTCTGCAAATCATCTGAATTGCATTCTGGCCCACTGACACAGCAGACAACTTTCTCACCTAATACCTGAAAAGGTGTTTTCCTCTGACCCATAGTCCTTTCCTTAGCTTCTTCAATACGTTTCTTTGTTGTATACTAAGGATATCTTCTGTGTCATTGGGACTGACGAAGACTTCAACGTTTATAACTTTTTCCACATTTGTTGGAATTTTTCTTTAAACAAATGTGCAAGGTTCCATACTTCTGACACAGGCAGATGATACTCTACGATTCAGATTGTGGTGTCTTGCCACCTTGGTGCTTGATGCTAGCAAACTAGAACACTACTATTTCTCTTAAGGACTGGCACACTACGATCTTCACTTGCTTGTCTTGCAGTCTCTATATTTCTGAGAGCACACTACGATCTCTGAGTTGGCTTCGATAAACGTTTGGACCACTCTACGATCTCTAGAGAGGCCTTTCAAGGCAGTCATATTACGATCCTTGATGCTCTACGATTATTCTTTAGCTTTGTAGGGATTTCGGCATAAAAATACAACAGAAAATAAAAATTATAAAACCTAATCTGAAACCCTAAAATAGGATCCATGCGAAAAAGAAAATTAATTCAGTGGTTAAAAATTATACCAATTATGAAAAGCTTCGAATCTCCAACGCAATACGAAGGATCTACGTCTCTATGGTATCCACACGAACGTTCTGCCCGTCGTCACACAAACTGCAGTCAAGGGAGTTACGATACTTGCCACCAAAGGAATAGGATTTTCGAAAGGTTTCTCTAGTCTCTCTCTAAGAGTGGCTAGGGTTTTTGACGTTATGATCTCATTCCTAAATGGCTGATATATCTTATATATAGTAGTTAATAGGAATTAATCAAAACCTAATCTGATTAAAATCCAAATTTATATATATATATATATATATATATATATATATGATTAAGTCTTACTTAATTAATATACATATATACAAATTATTCTTTTAATTTAAATTCGTTATTTAAATACTATTAATCATATTAATATATTTAAATCCTTAAAATTTAAATTAATTCCCTTTTAAATTACGTTCTATGTGTGTGACCCTATAGGTTATTATTACGTTAGCAATAATTTTAAAATCATATTATAAAATTATAAACGGTGAAATGACATCTAGTAATGCATCAATTTGCTACCCAAGTAATAATAAGATCGATGATTCGATGCAACCTTTTCGTGACCAATGTTTTAATGTAATTTAATCCTTTTAACCTTAATATCCTAGATTATACTCGAGTCATGGAATGTGTCATAGTCTTCATAATTTAATCTGAGTTTTTCTTGATCAATGAATAGACTATATGAAACAGATCACTATTTGAGCATGGCCATGCATTTCATAGTCCTACTCAATCAAGAGGCCTATGGATATCACCCATAATACATAGGAGGGTTAAATTCCATCTATATCACTCATATTCCTCACACGATTCATGATGTACCCAATAATCACCTTTATAGTCCACCCTATTAAAGGTGACCTTTGATGATATCAAAGTACATAAATTCTCGTGTAGTAATATAGTGATTTCAGGTCGGAGGATCATTACATCATTGTCACTATGAGAATTGCTAATGACATTTCGCATAATGCTCCACATAGAATTCGCATAGGTCTGTCCAGTACATCGTTCTCTAACACTTACCTATGCATTGACTTAATATCTCATATATTTATGACCAATGAGATTTGGTCATCAATCAATCCACATACTAGTCTCAATGCATCATTGTTGTCCCATCAACAATGATACTCGACTAGGGACATTTAAGAATAATGATACTAATTATAATTATATAATCTCATGTTCAAGTCACATACTTGAAACTATATAATTTGTATCACTATTCTAAGGAATTTTATTATGTTAACCTTTATATTACACAGTAAATAAAACCATAATAAAATCATTCATTTATTCAATCAAATATAATATCAAAATGTTAAGAAAATATATTAAATAATTGGCCTCTAGGGCACAAACTCTAACAAGCTTCTGCAAACTCTTGACCAGCTCAATAGACTACGATTCTGTTGAAGCCTATCTATTACATTTCAAGACATAGATTAACCTAACATCTTTGATCTCTTTATCTATACATTCATTTACAGAATGATAAACATTAAAAGCTTAGATCAACCTAACAATTTTGATCTATCACTACGTCCTTGTATATATATATTACTTGAAGGAGTTCACATATAATCATGAACATTTACTTTTAATATCAAATCAAAATATGCACTCTTCCAACATAGGGAATTATTCTATTTATTACGTGGGATGGTATTAAATCATGAGTTGGAGCTCAGAGCGGAATTTAGAGACACGGACTGCGTATTCGAGTCCGGAACGTTGAAATTAGTCAGGATAGACTGTAATTACGAAAAAGTGTTACGGTTGACTTTTTGGTCAAAGTCAACCACTTAACTTTTTTGAGGGAAAACTCAACTATGAATTTCAGAGGTGTATTTGATTAAACGGATAGTCCCATGACATCCGAAACGTCGACTTTAGTAAGAATCGATATCAGTTTCGCAACGTTCAGCTATGAATGGCAAAATGGTCAAAGTAATTTATTAATTAATTAATTGATTATTATAATGTTTTATTTAAACAAGTCAGCCGCTGGTGGAACCCTTGTAACTCACGAATTGGGACAAGGGAGGGAGTATACGTATATTGCATAATAGCTAAGGTGAGAATACTTTATTTTATTCCTTAAAATCAAAATCCTTTAATTTTCTCTAACTCCCACATTCTTCCTATTAATTAACTAAATTATTGTATTGTTAAGTATTGTGAGTAACTAATAATTAGAGTTGGGGGTTATGGAATCAAAAGACTCTATCAAGCTATACATATATACACATCACTCAAACATCCTTTTCTTTTAAGATAATTCCACCAAGTGAGTAAACATGGAGAAATATTGAGAGTGATAGATAGTGTGATAGTATTCTGGAGTTTTGGGGAGTCTAAACAAGAAAGTGAGGAGGATTTTTAGAAGCTAAACAAGAAGAAATTCACATCAAGTAAGCAACTCATGAACCTTTATATGTTTTCAAGGGAAATAACTAAAAAATGCCTCTTAGTTGCTAATTTATTGAAATCATGGTAATTTAGTGAGTTTGTTTGTTGTAATATGTTCATATATATTAGTAGATGGGATCTGGACAGTAGGAATCGAACCCATGCATGCTAGAATCAAAATCATGATTTTTGTCAAAGTTGGTTAATAAGTGTAATCTGTGATTTTTGGGTTTTTAGGAGTCTTGGATTCGTGGTTTATATGACTCGATTAGTGTATGTAATAATTTTATAAAATAGTATGTAGTATAAAGTCTAATCTAGCCCAAATTTCGTTAGAATCGGAGTTATAATGAGAAAGTTATGAAAATCGTAAGCAAGCGTGTTCATAACAAAATATGCAAAAAATCTTGCACGTTTTTCTATGCAGTTGGTTTATGGTCTTAGCATGCTAGTTTCATGAATGTTATATTTTTGTAAAATACCTTGCTGTATGAAGTTTATTGTGTCCAAGTATCATGGTCATATCATCTGTAGATTAGTGGGAATAAAATCGCAAAAGTGGCTGCAAGAAACAAAAATTTGATGTCTTTCTTGGGACTGTTTGGATCAGTCTGTCTCGGGGGCATTTTCGTCCACTATTTTGTACTTTAAAAATTCTGGAAAAAATTAGAGTATTAATATAAGAAGATATGAAGGTCCTGTAAAAAATTGAGAATTTTTGGCCATACGGTTTGAGAGTTAAGGATTTTACGGCTAAGGACACTATTTAAAAAGATACTTGAATAACTCTCTGTGCATAAGTCCAAAAATTACGAAATGTTTACTGGAAGTACATGTATATAACAGGAGTTAACCCTGAAAATTGCAGAAGTTTTGGAGCTAATCTCGATTTATGAAAAATCTGAGAATATTTGGCTATTATGGACTATTTAAAAATAGTAGATGGATTTTAAAAATTCCGGGAAACATATATGTTCACTGTGGGACTATATTCTACAAAATCCCAGAAAAGAAATAATTTTGGGACTGATTTCGTATTTTTCATAAAAATGATGTTATATGGATAAATGAGTTTAATTAAATATGTGATGTCATAATTATGAAAAATGAGGTTTTTCGACTTGAGACCCTTAAGCATATTTTATGCAGATTTTTGATGGAGGTTTTGATCCAAAAAATGTCAAAAATTTATGTTTTTCAGATTCTTTTATTTAACCACGTGGCCTATACGTAGCAACATGTTATTTAATTGAATTGTATTTAAATACGTGTGAGTTTAATCTTCTTATTAAAATAAAAGGGAACCATTACACTTCAAAGTGGTGCTTGAGAACCAAATTGCTTAACGTGACATATGCGAATAGATTACGTGAAGGGCTAGTTGATAGCAATAATTGTAGAAGATGTATCAGGCAAGTTTCCTAACTTTATTCACTTTATTGCAGTGAATGTAAGTTCCCTTAACTTGTACAATTTATCATTGTGTACAAGTCTCTTATATTGCAAGTTATAACTTGTACAAACTTATATATAGTGCAAGTTCTATTGATGATTACTCAATTATTAATTCAGATGTTATGCCTTAAAGTTCTTAATTATTTATGAACTGCTTTCAAGAATGCGATCTGGCCATTTGTTTCGGTTAGATATTATAGATGCGAAATGTTGTATTATTTGAACTATTTCAAATTCATTGTAGCTATTTAAGTCTACCAATCTAAATTGCTTTGGTGCGGTCTCACATGAAACTAAGATGAACAACCCGGATAACGGGGTAACTGATGTCGAGCATATAGTCCCATTTTGTGACGCCCCCAAAATAAGGTATACGTCACCCATATTGGGTCGCCACTTACATGGTACATAAATTCAAATACAACTTACTAATATAACTGTCGTGTACAATACGACATAAACTGTGAGTTTGAATACAAATATTGTCTACTAGATATTATACAAACTCAAAAGGAGTCCTCATTACAACTATTATCACACTATTTCACAGAATAGTGAGGACTACTAATGCTATCCTCGGACCATTACTCCGTTCCTCGACTCGTCCCGGCTATGTTCTCATTTCACGAAGAGAACGGTGAAAAGAAAGGGTGAGCTCAACTAGCCCGATAAGAAATATTATGACTAAGATAATGCGAATAAATTATCATTAGCCTTCAACAATGTTAAACCGATAAAATACAATAGACAACAAGTTTAATCTGCGGCGAATAAGCAATCCATTAAAAGAGTCAAGTAGAAAATAAAATCTACTATCTTTTATGATTTAAAAGGTTTTCATCACTGTTATAGCTGAGACTCGACTTTAATGAATAAACCACAATATCTAATCATCCCTATACCACGGTCAAGGATTTTCATCAAATTATCAATGGTCAAACTATCTACCGAATCACCCAGGTCATAATCATACCAAAAACTATCCACCAACGCATTACAGAGGCCATTGAGGACTTTTGTCACATCATTTATATCAAGCCATGATTATCTGGAAATGAACCACGGTCATAATCATACTAAGTTCATCTATGCACGTAAGCGAAGATAACTTTCAACATAATATAAACATGAGGATGATGACAATGATATAAGAATTCAATAAAACAAGTTCAAGAATTAATTTATCTAGGAATTATTAACGTCCAAATTGTCGACAAGATCTTGTTTTGTAGAGTAAAATTCAAGAATGATCGGAAGAATATTTCCATGAAAAGATCTTTGGATGAAGCGCAAATATCGAGGATATTCCACTAATTTCATGGAGTATAGAAGTCAAAGATTTAACCAACTGGGTATAATAAAGAATGGAATAACAAAAGAAATCACCATGCATGCGGTGCTTGGCATGCCAGACAGAGTTATTCAAGCGAGAATAATAATAACGGAACCGGTCGTTGAAATTCACACAAGCGGGATGATCAAATGAATAATAAATGTTGAATAATAAACAATGGAACCAGGTCCGGTGTAAAACACACAGACAGGATATTCTAATAGAATAAAAAATGCGGAATAATAAACAATGGAACCAGGTCCGTTATAAAACACACAGACAGGATATTCCAACAGAATAATAAAGAATGGAATAACAGAAGAAGATCACCAAGTATAGGGGATTCCAGCGTATCTGAGTTATTCAATGAGAATAAATAAGAATGGAATAATATAAGGATTTCACCAAGTATAGGGTATCTGCGTATCACAACGGTTATGTATAGGGTATACCTCTTTTACTGAGTTATTCCAACAAAATAATAAACAATGGAATAACAACGAAGTTCTCTTCATGAATACAAAAAGAATAACACCCACTTACGAATACAACAAATAATATTCCTACCTTAGAAGAAGCTGAATATTGGCAAGGTGAAGTAGCGAATACTTTTCTTCTTTCTCTCTATAGTTTCTCTTTCTAGAGTTTCAAAGAATGAATTAAAAAAAATAATGAAGGAATGAGCTTATTTATAGGAAAATAGAATGCATAGTAATTAATCCATGAGCGGTCAGTTGATTTACTTTAATCGACGGTCCATATTTAAAGCAAAATCTTTTAAATAAAATATAATATATTCTATTTATATAAAAACATTTTACTATGCAAACCTTATGCAACACTATGCAAAACACTATGCAAAACACTATACAACACTATGCATAATAAAATATAATATATTCTATTTATAGAATAACTTTAATAAAGTATTACATTTTATATAAAAAAGATGTTTACATTTTATTACGTTAATAATGAATAAAACAAAAGCGTCATTATCGCTTATAATAATTCATATTATTAATTGACAATAATGGAATCAAACCGAGTGACTTCTCACATAAGCATCGATAATCAATCTGGTGTCTTTACTATGCAACCACACGTATTCTTCGTACTTTTACTACTACAAAGTAGTTCAACGATATCAACGGTAAAACTTCCGTAGTTATTTCAATAAAATATTTTTTGTCGTTTTCTCGATCCGAATAATAATTACATTATGGGGTCCACCAATGATTGAGTAGTTGCACGAATATTCCCTCTAAACCGAATATTCCCCGACCAATCGAATATAATATAACCACTTGCATACTTTGCAAAATTTATAAATACTACCCACAACTATAATATTATCTCAAATTCACACCATAATATTAAAAATTATTTCGACAAAATTTCAATCTTTATTGATAAAATCGGGGTCTCACAATCTCCCTCCTTATGGAATTTCGCCCTCGAAATTAGGGTGCGATACACAGTATGATAAGAGGTGAGGATACCTTGAATACCTTTATCGTTAAAAATATTAAATTCATCTTCGCAATCACTTGAAGATATTCATTAACAATTCATGTTTTGCCTTCTGAGGCTAAAGATATACAAGCTGTAAAACCAACAATCTTTGAGGCCGCGGCTTAATAGTATCACAACCACGAATTATCCATGCACTCTTGGCCAAGGATATTCGTGTTTTTCAATCTGATCATGATTATACCGAATAATCCGTGGTCATAATCATACCAAGTCTATCAATGCACTACTGACCAAAGATGACTTTTACCACATCCATGAATTAATATTTCATTCTTTGAGACTCAACTTCAATAATTAATCCATATCATCGAATCATCCACTCGCTACGGGCCAAGGATATTCATTAGTATCCGACCATGAATTATCCATACACTACTACGAAAGATAATCGTGTATTCATTAGTATCACGACCAAAAATTATCCATGCACTACTGACGAAGATAATCGTGTATTCATTAATATCACGACCACAAATTATCCATGCACTACTACCAAAGATAATTGTGTATTCATTAGTATCACGACCACAAATTATCCATGCACTACTGCCAAAGATAATCGTGTATTCATTAGTATCACGACCACAAATTATCCATGCACTACTACGAAGATAATCGTGTATTCATTAGTATCACGACCACAAATTATCCATGCACTACTACCAAAGATAATCGTGTATTCATTAGTATCACGACCACAAATTATCCATGCATTACGGCCCAAAGATAATCGTGTATTCATTAGTATCACGACCACAAATTATCCATGCACTACGGCGAAAGATAATCGTGTATTCATTAGTATCACGACCACAAATTATCCATGCACTACTACCAAAGATAATCGTGTTTTCAATTACGGTTATGATTATACTGAAACAATCCACAGGTCATAATCATACCAAGTCCATCTATGCACTTTCTGAGAGCCACGAGATGACTTTCAACATAATATAAGCACGAGGATAATGATATAAAGAATCAATCAAATGAGATAAAGGATAAATATTAAACATTTATAATATAATTTATCCAAGATTCAAGAATATCCCCATGTTATCAATCACTTAATAATCTCATAATCTAATATCATTAATATTATAACAATATTTTAATCACTTCTTAAATTTATAAATAATTTCTCTCAATTGTTTACGCTTTACCATATAATGCATTTAATCATTCAAAAATGCCATACTCATAAGATATCATCCCCAATTATCAAATCCCTCAAAAAATATGCATATACTCTATATAGGATTCTCTAGCCATAAAATTCTATTTTCAACTTTGTTACTTCACATAACATATTTAACTCATATGTTCGTAACTAAACTATTTTCATAAAAAATACCAAATCAGTACCAAAAATATTTCTTTTCTGAAATTTAGCATAATATAGTCCCATAATGAAAATATATTTTTCTCGGAATTTTTAAAATTCATTTACTATTTTTCAAAAATCAATTTCTAATTAATTCCTTAAGAAATTAGCTACCTCAAGATTAACTCCAAAATTTCCAAATCTTGGCAGGACCTTACACATGTTAACGTGAGCTTCTAGTTTAAATTTCATGGTCATCGGAGTTATAGAACTCGGTTATAGCGTTTTTTAAATCGGAAAAACCTAAATATTGAAATAGTCATAACTTGCTCATTTTAAGTCAGAATGAGCTCATTTTTGGACAGGAGGTACTTTATACCATATACCTTCATGTCCCAAAAGGCTAGAAGTTTTCTCATAATTTAAGTGGCCGAAACAGCCCTCTAAAATCATGGCGGCGACTTTTTTTGTTTTTTGCAGCTTTGCACTCCTTTGCTAAAATCAGTCCACACAAAATCTACAACACCTTTTCCAGTAATTTCACTTGGATTAGTTAGGTAACTCATAGATCTAACTCTAGGACTTGACCACACTCAAAAATTTAAAATATAATAAGAGATTTGGTCAATTGAATTTCATATTACGTTTTCACCAAAATCGATTTTCAACTCTTTGTGATTTCTAAGAAACTTTCATGTTTTCACATACTAACCAACATAACTCATCATAACACTTACTAATACCACGAATACCCATGATTTTCATTAGTCCAATGCTTTTATTATGACTTTCATCATAAACCACGTAAACCTGCTCATTTTAGTTGAAGAAATATTTGAGGTTTAAGAAATGGGTTTTGTCTTTGGGTCAATACAAAATTCGATTTCACGCTCTAAGTAGGCTAAGAAGTCTTCAAGAATACGCCAGAAATTTATTAATAATAGAAATATCATTCAAAAGCGTGACTCTTATCCAAGACTTGGATAGTACGTCACATTGATACCAATGTGACTTACATCCCTTAACCTAGATAGCACCTCACAATGATACCTATAAACTTGCCATCTTTATTCACGATGTTGCCTCTGAAAGTCCTCGGCTTGATTGCATTCCACACAAGGAAGTCAACAACGAAAGGTTCGGGTCTCTTTACTTATGGCTTGATATGATGATAATTGACTTTAGTAGTTTGGTTACTTGAATTCGCACAACAAGTTGGTTATGAATATAAAAGCTAACAACCTTACGAAAAGCATGATGAGTAGTTAACCAATTGATTCCTAAAATCACATCAAAGGCAAATATTTTCAAAAGATAAGATCGACAATAACGTGAAAATGTTTATTTGAATCAAACAAGATTTAAAAATAGTAAGCGATAACGAAGGCTCCTACTTAATGAAGTTTCAACCAATAAGTCAAAGTTTAACTTCTTGAGTCAAATTTAAGCGTTGAACACAACTAGGTGAAATAAAAGAGTGGGTAGAACGGTATCTAACACGGTATAGACTTCATGAAGAGCTTATGATTAACTTACCCGTGATAATTTTATTCGGGTTCCTCGTCACGAAAAAAAAACGCTCTCTCTTAAACTACGGGCTTTGGTTTATGCAGGACGACCTTTGGTGCCTCCATCCTAGTTGAATTTGTCTTGATGAACGACAAAATCGAGCTAAGTGACCTTCTCTTCCACAATTATAACATGATTTGGACGTGGCGCGATTCGATCGATGTGTCCCTCTCCTCGCATTTGAAGCATATGATAGGTGGTCTTTCTCCTTCCTTAACACAACGGGTCTTTGGTCTTGACATCTTTCCATCATCGTTGAATCTCCTTTTCTTGAAATGTCCATTCTTATTGTTTTGTACTGATTACCACCGGAAGTGGTTACCATATCGGCTTTGTTGATTCCCTCCACGCTTGTTGTCACCGCTTGATGACTACTCTCATTGGTATTATAATTTTGTCAAATTTGCTCTCTTTTAGTTGCGTTGACTTGTTATCGCGCTCCACTAACTGAGCCCTATTTACAACATCTGAATACAAACACAGTTTATGAGAAATAAGATGTTGACGTATCTCCGGCTTCAAACTTCTTAAAAACATTCGCGCCATTCTCTCTTCATTATCCACCAAGTGGGACGCAAACCGTGATAACTCCTCAAATTTTGCCTCGTATTGCGACACGGTCATATTGTTTTGTTCCAACTTGATAAACTCCACCTCTTTCATGTGGCAAATACTTTCAGGAAAGTATTTGTCGTTGAATGACTCTGGAACTTCTCCCAAGATATCTTGATGCAAGAAGTTGAGTACGTTTCTGGATTTCCACCAAAATGTCACCTCTCATTGATATAAAGGTGGCAAAGGAACCTTTGCTCCTCGGAGCATCCCAAGACATCAAATATCTTGGTAATCTGCTTTATCCATGCTTCCGCCGTAAGTGGTTTTGGCTCTCCCTTAAACTCCGTTGGTCCCGGCTCCTTGAATTGTTTAGCGGTGGCCGAGAGTTTTCCGTGTTTCCACCTACGTTTTGGGATGAAGTCACTTTACTTTGATGTTGCATGAATTCTAAAACCTCTTAAGCGTCTGGTTGTTCGTCGATTGATCGGTGTTGTTGTTTACGGGAGGATTATCGCCATCCTGTTGCACATTGTCCCGATTATTGATCGTGGAAAATCAACGATCTCCACATGCTCCATTGCTATTCTCAACATTCTCGGATGCCATTTTCAAACAACCCACAAAATAATGGTTAATTGACATACAACATATTATCACTATACTCGACCAGACCAATCAAATACCAAATAAACTTAGGTAGGTCATACTAGCGAAGAATTCCCTATCTCTCCCCTCCTAGTTCTAGTCTCACATCTTAGCAGGGATCATATCCTAAGCTCACATTACCAATGTGGCGCCCCCCAAATTAGGTATCGTCACCCATCTTGGGTCGCCACTTACATGGTACATAAATTCAAATACAACTTACTAATATAAGCGTAGGTGTACAATGTCTGACATAAAGCTGAGAGTTTGAATATAAATATTGTCTACTAGATATTATACAAACTCAAAAGGAGTCCTCATTACAACTATTATCACACTATTTCACGAGAATAGTGAGGACTACTAATGCTATCCTCGGACCATTACTCCGTTCCTCGACTCGTCCCAAATATGTTCTCATTTCACGAAGAGAACAAAAAGAAAGGGTGAGCTCAACTAGCCCGATAAGAAATATTATGACTAAGATAATGCGAGAATAAATTATCATTAGCCTTCAACAGTGTTAAACGATAAAATACAATAGACAACAAGTTTAATCTGCGGTGAATAAGCAATCCATTAAAAGAGTCAAGTAGAAAATAAAATCTACTATCTTTTATGATTTAAAAGGTTTTTCATCAACATTATAGAGACTCAACTTTAATGAATAAACCACAATATCTAATCATCCACATACCACGGTCGAGGATTTTCATCAAATTATCAATGGTCATAACTATACCGAATCACCCCGGTCATAATCATACCAAAAACTATCCACCAACTTGCATTACAGAAGCCACTTTGAGGACTTTTGTCACATCATTTATATCAAGCCGTGATTATCTTAAGAATGAACCACGGTCATAATCATACTAAGTTCATCTATGCACGTAAGCCAAAAGATAACTTTCAACATAATATAAACATGAGGATGATGACAATGATATAAGAATTCAATAAAACAAGTTCAAGAATTAATTTATCTAGGAATTATTAACGTCAAATTGTCAACAAGATCTTGTTTTGTAGATTAAAATTCAAGAATGATCGGAAGAATATTTCCATGAAAAGATCTTTGGATGAAGCGCAAAATATCAAGGATATTCCACTAATTTCATGGAGTATAGAAGTCAAAGATTTAACTTATTTGGGTATAATAAAGAATGGAATAACAAAAGAAATCACCATGCATGCGGTGCTTCGCATGAGCGGGTTATTCAACGAGAATAATAATAACGGAACCGGTCGGGTGAAATTCACAAAGCGGGATGATCCAACAGAATAATAAATCTTTGAATAATAAACAATGGAACCGGTCCGGTGTAAAACACACGAGCAGGATATTCTAACGAGAATAATAAATGCGGAATAATAAACAATGGAACCAGTGTGCGGTGTAAAACACACAGACGAGATATTCCAACAGAATAATAAAGAATGGAATAACGAGAAGAAGATCACCAAGTATAGGGGATTCAGCATATCTGAGTTATTCCAATGAATAAATAAGAATGGAATAATATAAGGATTTCACCAAGTATAGGGTATCTGCGTATCATACGAGGTTATGTATAGGGTATACCACTTTTACGAGTTATTCAACGAGAATAATAAACAATGGAATAACAAAATCAAGTTCTCTTCATGAATACAAAGAATAACACCCCTTACGAATTACAACAAATAATATTCCTAACCTTAGAAGAACTGAATATTGGCGAGGTGAAGTAGCGAATACTTTTCTTCTTTCTCTCTATAGTTTCTCTTTCTAGAGTTTCGGAATTTAATGAAAATAATGAAGGAATGAGCTTCTATTTATAGGAAAATAGAATGCATAGTAATTAATCCATGAGCGGTCCGAGATTGATTTACTTTAATCGGCGGTCCATATTTAAAGCAAAATCTTTTAAATAAAATATAATATATTCTATTTATATTAAAACATTTTACTATGCAAACACTATGCAACACTTCATAAAACACTATGCAACACTATGCATAATAAAATATAATATATTCTATTTATAGAATAACTTTAATAAAGTATTACATTTTATATAAAAGATGTTTACATTTTATTACGTTAATAATACGAATAAAACAAAAGCGTCATTATCGTTATAATAATTCATATTATTAATCGTGATAATGGAATCAAACCGGTGACTTCTCACCTAAGCATCAATAATCAATACTGTGTGCTTCTTATGCAACCACACGTATTCTTGTACTTTTACTACTGAGGTAGTTCAACAATTATCAACGGTAAAACTTCCGCCGTTATTTCAATAAAATATTTTTGTCGTTTTCTCAATCAAATAATAATTACATTATGGGGTCCACCAATGATTGAGTAGTTGCACGAATATTCCCTTAAAACCGAATATTCCCTGACCAATCGAATATAATATAACCACTTGCATACTTTGCAAAATTTATAAATACTACCCACAACTATAATATTATCTCAAATTCACACCATAATATTAAAAAATTATTTCGACAAAATTTAAATCTTTATTGATAAAATCTGGGGTCTCACACATTTACGCTTATGCGTTTAAACTTTATACTTGTGCACAATGTAGGGTACGATAGGCTAATCACTTGGAGTACTTGTAGAGACTGTTTACAATCTATTTGATTGTTAAACCGTCTGATGGTTTTTGATGAAATAAAGTAATGTTCAGGGTATCTAACACCCCTTAGTATGCTATTGAGAATTCCAAAACTCTTATCTTGATATTCTAGTTTATCTCTTAATATTTATTTCAATTGTTGAGAAATATTCATACTAATGCTTTTACTTCTGATGTATATTCTCAAACTAATTTATATACTTGCTGGGCAATTTGTGCTCATTCTTGCTTAAACCTTTCAGTTAAGGCTGATAACGTTGAGGGCTCGGGCAAGGACAAGGGAAAGTCTAAGATGGAATGATGAGAGTTATTTATGTAATAAGTATATTTTCGTATATGATGTAATGTAGCGATAAACGCTAAGTTTAAGTTTCAGTTTATTAAAGGTTGTAAAGACTTGGGACTTTATTTTGAATAAGTATGTAATAGTTATTATTATTATTATTATTATTATTATTATTATTATTATTATTATTATTATTATTATTATTATTATTATTATTATTATTAGAGTTACTTAGATAGATGATGATGTATGTTGTATTGTGAGCACCATATCATGTAATCGATGTTACACGAATTTGGGGGCGTCATAGAAGGAGATGGTGTCACAGCGCCATATCCGGGTCCTAGGCACTCTGACAACCCGAATTTTCATAAGTTATTAAAATAAGAATTTAATAATTAAAATTCTTATTACGATGTGATTAATTTAACGAACAAGAATTTTAATTGTAATTATAAATATTTATTGAATTATATAAATATTTAATGGATGTGTTTATTGTTGAATAAATATTTGTTTATTGTTGAATAACTATTTGTTTAATTTAATTTGATTTGATTTGGTTAATTATTTATTTAATAAATAATTAATGGATTAAAGAAATTAATTGTTATGAGATAATATTCTAATTTAATTTAATAATTAAGTTAGAGAGTTTATAATGATTAAAATAGATTATTATAATGTTGTAATTTAATTTAGTAAATTAAGTGTAACCATAAACTATATTATAAATGGTTATTAAAATAAATTAAAGGAGTTTAATTTAGTTTTGCCAAACAAGGCTTATATATATTAAGTCTTTAATTTTTAAAGGGTTTTTGCAAACAAAGCCATATGACTTTTGGATTTCTTTTGAATTTTAAATTTTATAATATTAATTAAATAAATAAAATATAAATAATATATATATACGGTCCGGATCAAGTACATACCCCTTATCTTACTTACCTGTGCTCACCCCTCTTTAGGGACGGACCCAGCGACGGTTCGATTATACAACCGTCGTCTATACTTTTAGCGACGTTATATGTTGTCCGTCACTAAAAGTATGAGCGACGATTGTATAACCAAATCTTGTCGTAGGAGTTCGATTAACTAAAGGGGTGAGACTACTGTGAGTAAGAAAGGGTATGCACTGATCCTTGCTATATATATATATATTTGGGTAATCGATAACTTATTAGTGTAATAAGTGGAGCGTCGGTTTTATACATTTTAAAATTATCGTTGGTTTTATTTTATTATCACGATATCGTTAATTGGCTTGGTTATCGGTTTTACGCTTTGAGTTATCTGCTAAATTGAGAAAAGAAAGAAAAGCTAGAGAGAGTTTTGAGAAAAAGAAAGGTTCAGAGATTTTGAGAGAGTCTGAGAGAGAGAACCAACAAGAGCTGAATTCTTCACACTATTTCCAGTGATTAACAAGAATTTCTTAACAACAAAAAGGCATGTCTATGACCTTAATATTAGATACTAATATATGTTTTACGTTATAATATGTCTCCGTGTTCTTCTTTTTCACTATGTATAAAGTTTTTAAAAAATTCTTGTAAACCATGTTTTTGTAATTATTATACAAGCATATATGAATAATGTTTACCATGTATATAAGATTTTATGCTAATTACGTGTTAAAGAAAAAGGAATTGGATTTACAGTAAATATATGTATGAACATAGTTTGAATATAGGTATGAATGAATATATGATTGTGAACTAATGGTGAAATTGAACTGTGATTATGTTAATTAGCTTGTTAAGAATTACAGAGAACGTAGTTAAAAGGAATCAATTTGATGTATAATAGGAATTACAGCGTTAAAATTTGTCAAACAATGTCAATAAAGGAATTTGGTTTTAAAAAAAAATTGGCTTTCAAGGATTTTAGTTTTCTAAAATTTTTGTTTAGTTGTTTAAATTGGTACAAATATGCTTGGTAATATTTATGTGTGCTTTACATGGATTACACATGTTAATTGGTGTTAGAAATTAAGACACAGTATATAAGACCCCAAATTTTATGAAATAAAAGTATTCAATTTTTCTTATAACTACTATTCAGTAAATGGTTAAATTGATAAAAAGTAAAGTTAAGGGTGATATATGATTTTTTTTTTCAAAATAAGCAAGTGGCTATAAAATACTTATTGTTGTCGGGGAATATTCTTTTGGTCGTGGAATATTCTTTTTGTGAGGAATATCCGTACGACAGCGCATCCATTTGTGGGCCCCATAACAGAATAACTGTCGGATGAAGAAAACGAAAAGTTTGAGTTTTTATAAATAACGGCGTAGTAATTACCGTTAACACTGTTGGATTACCTGTTGGTTAAAATACAGTAATATGCGTGGTTGTACAATAGCACACGGTATTGCATAATATTTTTGAATTATTGATCCTTACGTAAGAAGGCACTACTCAATAATTGTTAGTTACTGTTCAATATTTTATTTTATTGATTCAATAATTGCTGCGTTAATAGTTTATATTATTGTTGTTTCAATAATTGTCACTGCACAGTATTTTCGATTATCAGATCAATAATTCATATTATTTGGATAATATTATTAGATAGCATTATTGGCAATGTCTAAAAAGTTCTGTCAAGGAGAGGTTTGGTCACCTAATTGCGCGCCAGTAAGGAGAAATCCTTACCGGAAAGCCCACTATTTCCTGGGAACGGCCTGATTGTCATAATTTTGATTCTGTAATATTATTTGGAAATAATTAATTATTGATTTATATGATAAGAAAATATTTATTTGATGTGGATATAAATAATGGATTTATTTATTCTATATGGTTATTAATGAAAGAATTAATGCGGAGATGTTTTATCAGTATTTTGTCAGATTGGAGGTATTAAAAATCACCCGTTTGTGGATTTCGGATATTTTCTATTTGGAATTTGGAAAAACTTTCTTCTGTAAAGTTGTAGAGAATTCGATTTCGTGTGAAATGCAGATAAAATTCGTATTTTTCTGATAAATAGGCTTTTTTCTATGAATTATTGAAGCTTCTGGTTATTGTTTAAATGATAAAACATTTTGGAAAATTCTAGAATTGGTTCATGAGAAATGTACTCAATTGAATTTCAAATGTGGTGGGTGACAATAGTAGCAGGTAAAGCCACCAGGTAGCAGGTTAAGTCTTCTTCAGTGTGCTAACATTTTCTTATAAATAGAGGGCTAAGTTAGAATTGAAAATCACACCAGAAACATAAGCTTTCTCTCTTTTTCTCTCTATATTATCGAGCGTATTTTTGTGAGTATTTTGATACTTTGAGTGTTGCTATACGGTGCAAGTTCCTTCAACGTCATATCCGATATTCCAGTCAGAAGTAGTGCTCTTTTGAGGTACGGGATTTTAAGGGTTGTTATGTTTTTCAGTTTCGTAATTTTTCTGACCTTCAAAAATTTTGGAAAAATTTGAAATGATAATTTGATGAGTTTCCTAGATTGTGTCCAAAAATGGTGAGTTTTGGATGTATAGATTAAAACTTATGAATTTTATGAGAAAAGACTATTTTAAAAGTAAACCCTTATAACTTCTTGTGGTTAACTCCAAAATTGGTGAAATATTTATTGGGAGTACATATATATAACATAAGTATACTCTGTAAATTTTGGAATTTTTGGACAAACGTACAATTTATGATAAATATCTAAATATTCGGTAGTTTTGGCCATGTGAAAAATAGTAAATGAATTTTAAAAATTCCGAGAAAATATATGTTCAATATGGGACTATATTCTGCTAAATCCCATAAAAGAAAGATTTTTGGAACTGATTTGGTATTTTTCATGAAAATGGACTAGTTATGAGTAAATGAATTAAATATGTTATGTGAAGTAACAAAATTGGAAAATAGATTTTATGGTTTGAAAATCCTATATGAGGTATATGCAGATTTGTGATGAGGTATTTGGTTATTGGTGATAAAATCTTATGAGTTTGGCATTTTAGGATGATTAAATGCATTAATTAATAAAGGGTAAATAATTTAAATAAATTGTTTATAAGTTTAAGAAAAGTTATTCTTTCAATATCATTATACCGAAATATTGGTATGGATTTTATTGTGGAATTTCTACTATTTTTATGTTGGGGTTACTATTCATGAGTGACTATTTATGAGTTACTATTCACGAGTTACTATTCATGGGGTACTATTCACGACAAAATTAGTTTCTTTTTTTTTACCAAATTATCGTTGATTTATGAATCTTACTCTTGAAATTAAATCTGTGTTTTGATCATATTGTTTTTATTATCATATATAACATTTTTATAATCCCGGTGATGAAATTTCTCTTTGACTTGAGTGTAAAGATGAGTAGATTATTGGTATGATCGTGACTATGGGTTCTCTTTGGCCAATAGTGCAAAGATGAATTGTTGACTGGTATGAACATGACCATTGAATTTACAATTGAATATTTTTAGCTTAAGTGCAAAGGTGAAATGATCAACATGGTTATAATTATTGTTTATATAAATTCTGAAATGATTATATATTTCTTTGAGATATTAATATCTTTGGCTCGTAGTGCAAAGATGACATGTTGTTGAATATCTTTGGCCTATAGTGCAAAGATGAATTGTTGATGAATATCTTTGGCGTGTAGTGCAAAGATTAATTATTGATGAATATCTTTGGCCCGTAATGCAAAGATGACTTGTTGTTGAATATCTTTGGCCCGTAGTGCAAAGATGACCTGTTGTTGAATATCTTTGGCATGTAGTGCAAAGATGAACTGTTAATGAATATCTTTGGCCCGTAGTGCAAAGATGAACTTATTAGTATGATTATGAACAGGAACTTTGATTTGGTATAACCATGATCTTTGATGTTTCAGGTAAAGACATATGATGAAAAATATCTTCTTCTTGGATGAGAAGAGAAAATTAGAACTACAATTATGATTATGAGTTATTCACATGACTGTGAACATGATTTGTTGATTAATGCTATAGGGTTAAAGCATTGTTGGTGGACTTTTAACATGGAGAAGATAATAGACTTTATGGTCTATTTGACTCTTCTAATGGATTGCTCATTCCGCTGCAACTCTGGTTGAAAAGTTTTATCATCTACCTTATGTTCTAAATCTCTGATTTATTATTGATGAAGGTTATTGATAATTTAATTATCTTTAGTCATAATATTCTTTACTGAGCTAGTTGTGCTCACCCTTTTGCTTCACAATTCCTTTCGTGTAATATGAGTGTAGGCATTTGGTTGGCGGCGGGGATAACAAGGAATAATGTGTGGTGGTCCGAGACTCATCAAAGTTTCTCAACACATTATAAAACGGCATAACATACAATATGTAATTGTATTGAGGACCTAAGATGTGTGTGTCGTATATTATACGTCACTTAATAATTAATTTTGGTGAACAACAATAGGGTGAGGTGATCCCAACTTTGGAAGGGTGTTTTGTCACTATCATACAAGATGTCTAATGATATACAACCTCGTGTTATCATAAGACAAGGTTGTGCATATCCACTTGCTGAGTATATCTACGAGCACTACCTATATGATCTTGGAGTTTATTTGAAATAAAATTTTCAACTGGAGACAGTGGAGATAGTTATATGTCAAGAGAAGACTCACCATTGGAAGGAGCATGATAGTAATCTTCTCATTTTTCTTTGGGGTCTATTGGATTAACCAAGGATAATTCTCTGGACATATGATATCTATCATAACTTAGATTCATGGCCTCCTATGTACGAAGGTTTCCTTGAGCACTTCCCAAATATTTTAATTTCTAAAACAATTATTTACTGTACATTTATGTAATGTATCAATGTGAGGTGCTGTCTATAGTTGGGACATGAGTCAAAGTTGGTATTAAAACTCACAGTATATGTGTTGTTGTATTTTGCACGATAATTGTAGTAATAAAGTTGTAGTTGTATTCTGTACCATGTATTTGGTGACTCAGAATAGGTTGGATGGATTGGACCTATTTTGGGGGCGTCACACAGTAGCTTGGTATTATTTCTTGTTTTGGGTGTTCTTTAATTCGGAGCCCCAACGCCAAATTTCGCGCCTCAGCACTGAAATTCGCGCCTTAACGCCATAAATAGGCCAGAAGTTCGAGCTCCAGCACTGGAATTCGCGCCCCGGCGCTGGAATTCACGCTCCAGCGCCACTGTCTCGCGCCCCAGCGCTGGAAAAGTAGTCTGGGTCGAACAGTTTTGCCCACCTGTAGTAAAATAGCCATAACATTTTCATACAAACTCCGATTGAGGTGATTCAAGATGTTCCGGAACAAGGACGAATAGACCTACAACTTTGATTCTTTAATTTTTTCAATTTGAGATCGGGAACATGGGACAAAATGGCATTTGTGGGACTGATATGTATTAGGAGGCAATCGGAGGGCGTCGGGAATGCACATATGCAAATGTAGTGCTCCTGATGATAAAAGATGTTATCCTAAGTTATAAAACATTAATATTAGTAAATATAATGATGTTTAACATTAATAAATGATGTATTAGAAAAGTTTTATAAGTATACTAAGCACACACATGAGAGACGAATCGGGCGTGTGATGAATGAACGTCGAAACGCCGTGCCAAGTGTAAATAAACTTAAAAAGTGTTTCAATTCAATTGAAATGAATATTATAAGATATGGAATGGATTTAATATAAAACCAATAAGTAGTTCTAGCAAGAATTAATCACTTGAATGAACTTCGAATATGAAATATAGTGAGTTATAAGTCTAAAGTTAACACAATCAAATTGAACATTGTGTATTGATTAATAGGAAGGGTTATAGGATGTCGATTAAAGTTTACATTACAACTACTATGCGTTTCTATGTGACTACTAGTTGATGTGAATGATTATATTATTGTGTAGGGCACGTTCAGTACAGATAACCGTAAGTTGTTAAACTGTTATTGGTAAATAACGATTCTTTCGGTTCCTATTTGCTATGTGAACTTGATGATTAACTGTTTTAAATCTTTATTGCAAAGAGCATGATGTGTTATATATATGTTGAAAGTGTGAAATGTTAAAGTCAATTTATGACTATGTTGATTGATTAAAGCATGCTGATTGAGTAAGGACTCAATCTTTATACCTATTATATGAACTGTAGCATGTATGTTATATGTTGAGCATGTTATTATGTGCTATGTAATGCATGAAAACTGCTAGATTTTGTTGGGCTGCCGAGCTCAACCTTGCAAATAACTGCTTTTGCAGGTTAAAGATTTAAGGTAAAGAATGTGCTACTTGAAAGATATGAATCAGATGTGATACTTGAAGAATTATACACTTTTGTTGTGTTATTATTATTTGAACCATGTTTAAGGTTCCGAATAATGTATTAATGTTGAATTGTAATATCGTTTTGCGATGTAAACTATTATAGTATTAAAATGATTCTGAGATATTTAGATGTAAAGGTTGAAGGTTTTGAGAACGAGGATAGTTTGTAATAGAAAATTTTAATTATTTTGCAAATTTCAATGGTTGTATTATCGTTTGATGATGTAAAATTAGAGGTTGAATGTATTATTAACAATCGAAGTCGAGAATTAAATTGTATGAATTTTGGGGTCGTTATAGTTGGTATCAAAGCTGATAGGTTAGAAACCTTAGGTAAGAGTACCTTAGGCTATAACATTAGAGAAGAGAGGTGAAGATAATGAATGAATAAGCCGAAGTAGAGTTTGAATAATAAGAAGTAATCTAAGAAATATATAAAGAAGGGATTAAAACATGCGTGAGAGAATTTAAAGAAGAATCTCGCTGAGCTATAAGGAGTATGAATGTGGGGTTACCCAACTCCAATAATAAGAATGTAAGCTGATAATAAATAGACAATGCCTATAAGAAGAGAGTGATAAAGAAGTTAAAAATAAAAGGTGATATTTAAGTATGGTATAATTGTACTCTTTAATAGTTGAAGTATGGTATCTGGGCTAAACGATTCCTTCATAGAGCGGAGGTATACGAACTAGCAACTCGGAACCTAGTTTGTTGGTTGTTTGTGGGAAACCACTCAGCGTACCATATTGAAACTGTTAGAGACTCGATATGTACCAAGTATAAAAAGTGGATACGTATGAGGAAAATGTAGAACTCGAATGAATTGTTGAGCAATGTAAATGAAGTTAGAAATTCTTAAAGGAAGAATTGTTATATAAACAAGAAAATTCAAAGAAGAATCTTGAAGAGATATAAAGATAAGATATGGGAGTTGCCTAACTCCAATAGCCAAGATAACGAATAATGATGAATAGACAAAGCCTGCAAGATTAAAAGCATAAACAAAATCATAAATGATGAAAAAGGAAATAAAGATGATCGTAAAACAAAACGATCATGAGTTAAGAAAGGAATTTTAAGGGAGATGATTATAGAATAGGATCACGACGTGATCTGTTTAAGTTATAAAAGAAAGATGGTCTGTAATTTTTGAATAATTATAGCTTGATGCTATGAAGGTAATGTACTATAATATAGTACAAGATAACTCACGAGGAGTTATAGATGATGTGTTACGAAAAATTCGTATCGAGCAAAGAGCAAGTTAAGAGTAAGATAAAGTTAGGTGGGATTTCAATTGAGGACTCATGTGATGGTTGAGTTGTACATACCTTTGTATGGGCGAGGGTTTTGTGCTTGTACTCAGTTTATCATATTGATAATCATTGGAATGTTGGTGTTGCGCTATCAATGTATATGTGGCGCAAAGGTGATTCTTTTCTCATGTGTATATTTGATAGTTAAAAACTATTAAGATTAGTCAGATGTTATTAGGATTACGTGCGGTTCTTAAAACTAATGCATATGGTAAGTCGTGACTCATAATAATATGGTATATTTTGAACCCCTCAGCGAATGGACGCCTATGGTCTGACTAGGATAAGTTTTTAAACTCATATTATTGTGGCAAGTTCCTGAACTTCCAACGTACGGTAAGTTTGATGATTTATTTTGGGTAGAAAATGGTTATAGTATAGAGAGCATTGATGAAGTTGAAGATTGATAGAATGGATAAGTAATGAAGTAATGAAGTAAAGATTGAAGTTGATGGATACGTGGATATTCTATATCTACTAGCTACGCTAGACTTTCGAAATTTATTGACTTCGTGCTGATGTTTGCACTTCTATTTTCTTGAAAAATATTGGATCAAATGATGAAACCAATGAGTTTTAAAAACAATACCTTTATTCGTATGTCTATGCTAATTGCTTCGGCTAGACAAAAATAATTTGAAATATATCAAAATTTATTTTTTTATATCATCAATGCATCATGTAACCTAGTGCAGAGATGATAAAAATGATGGAGTCATCACTGCAGTATTACTTAGTGTTGGATGTGATCTAAGGATCGTCAGCCCACTATGGCGAGATGTAGTATGAGAACGCCATAATCATGATGTCATAAAAAGGATTTTTAAGGTTTCTTTAAGATATGAAAGTGTATATATATATATATATATATATATATATGTGTGTGTGTGTGTGTGTGTGTATTCATATTTCGATTGATGTTCGAATTGTTGTAGAAGTCTATGCTATTTGATTCAGCTACACGATTATTGAAAGATGTTCATCAAATTCAAGTGTTTATTGAAAAGTTATGCCAAACCAAATTGTTTTGGTGTGGATTCAGATGTTGTAAAGCTGGTGAACAACCCTATAAGGGGTCATGTTTTCGAGGACAATGGTTCCGAGCGTAACGCATATAGTCATTACAAAACACTACGTTGCGGCCCAACGTAGTGGTACAATAGGCTGGCTACCTAGTGTACGTGTGTAGGTTGTTTTTAGTCTTTGTGATTGATAAACACTCTGGTTTGCAGTGTGAAGGATTGAGTCGAAGCACTAGTAAGCCGAGAATAGATTTCACGGTCTTGTGACCCCTCAGCATGATTGGAATCTTTGAAATTCCTATTATTCATATCGCCTCCCAATTATTGAGCAATTGTGGAAGATTCTTATTATTCTAAAAGGTGAAAGTGGAAATGATAAGAAAATTAAGCAAAACATAATAATTTCAAGAAAGAATTGAAACTCCAGAAAGAAGAGAATTGTGAAACTCTTAGAAGAGGAAGAGTTGAGGAATATGATGATCTTAGAAAGATCATTAAAGAAAGAATTTGGTTGTAGAACCCAATGAATGAATAAAGTATTAACGTAAAATCTATTTTGATAAATTGAATGGATAAAGATTAATAGATAAAATTTCGCGGACGAAATTCTTAGAAGAATGGGTGAATGTAATATCCTGAGTGTTTATGATAACGATCCTTATCAAAAGAAATGAATGGGTTAAAGAGTATATAATACTCAAAATATAATTGAGTTCAAATGAAAGTTAAGAAATAAAACCTAGAATTTGTTGAAGTAATGAAGGTAGTAGGAAATATAAAATCTATATTAAGGTAATGTGTTGAAGATATTCAACGATAATTTTTTTGGAAAAGATATTTGGTGAAAACCGAGTAAGGGAGGTTTCATTGATTCTGAAGACGGAATCCTTATAAGGAGGGACGGATGTGATAACCCGAATTTTCATAAGTTATTAAAATAAGAATTCAATAATTGAAATTCTTATTACGATGTGATTAATGTAACAAACAAGAATTTTAATTGTAATTATAAATATTTATTGAATTATATAAATATTTAATGGATGTGTTTATTATTGAATAAATATTTCTTTATTGTTGAATAACTATTTGTTTAATTTGATTTGATATGATTTGGTTAATTATTTATTTAATAAATAATTAATGGGTTAAGGAAATTAATTGTTATGAGATAATATTCTAATTTAATTTAATAATTAAGTTAGAGAGTTTATAATGATTAAAATGGATTATTATAATGTTGTAATTTAATTTAGTAAATTAAGTGTAACCATAAACTATATTATAAATGGTTTATTAAAATAAATAAAAGGAGTTTAATTTAGTTTTGCCAAACAAGGCTTATATATATTAAGTCTTTAAATTTTAAAGGGTTTTTGCCAAACAAAGCCTTATGGCTTTTGGATTTCTTTTGAATTTTGAATTTTATAATATTAATTAAATAAATAAAATATATATATATATATATATATATATATATATATATATATATTTAGTAATGATAACTTATTAGTGTAATAAGTGGAGCGTGGAGTTTTTTATCGATTTAAAATTGTCGTTGGTTATATTTTATTATACGATATCTTTAATAATTGGCTTGGTTTATCGATTTTACGCTTTGAGTTATCTCGCTAAATTGAGAAAAGAAAGAAAAGCTAGAGAGAGTTTTGAGAAAAAGAAAGGTTCAGAGATTTTGAGAGAGTTTGGGAGAGAGAAGCAACAAGAGCTGAATTCTTCACACTATTTCCAATGATTAACAAGAATTTCTTAACAATAAAAAGGTATGTCTATGACCTTAATATTAGATACTAATATATGTTTTACGTTATAATATGTCTCTGTGTTTTTCTTTTTCACTATGTATAAAGTTTTTAAAAAATTCTTGTAAACCATGTTTTTGTAATTATTATACTAGCATATATGAATATATGATTGTATGTTTAACATGTATATAAGATTTTTTGCTAATTACGTGTTAAAGAAAAAGGAATTGGATTTACAGTAAATATATGTATGAACATAGTTTGAATATAGGTATGAATGAATATATGTTTGTGAACTAATGGTGAAATTGAACTGTGATTATGTTAATTAGCTTGTTAAGAATTACAGAGAACGTAGTTGAAAGGAATCAATTTGATGTATAATAGGAATTACAACATCAAACTTTGTCAAACAATGTCAATAAAGGAATTTGGTTTTTAAAAAAAAATTGGCTTTCAAGGATTTTAGTTTTCTAAAATTTTTGTTTTAGTTGTTTAAATTGGTACATATATGCTTGGTAATATTTATGTGTGCTTTACATGGATTACACATGTTAATTGGTGTTAGAAATTAACACACAGTAGCTTGGTTTTGTTTCTGGTTTTGGGTGTTTTGTAATTCGGAGCCCTAGCGCCAAATTTCATACCACCATTGAAAATCGCGCCAAATACGCCAAAAAATAGGCTAAGTTCGAGCCCAATGAAATTCGCACCCCGGCGCTTGAATTCGCGCTCCAGCACCACTGTCTCACGCGCCAGAGCCGAAAAAGTAGTATGGGTCGGACAGTTTTGACTTCCTGTAGTAAAATGGCCATAACGTTTTCATACGAACTCCGATTGAGGTGGTTCAAGATGATCCGGAATGAGGACGAATAGAACTACAACTTTCATTCTTTAAGTTTTTCAATTTTAGGTCTGGAATAGGGGTCAAAATGGTTATTTGTGGGACTGATATGTATTAGTAGGCAATCAGAGGGCGTCTGGAATGCACATATGCAAATGTAATGCTCCTGACGATAAAAGATGTTGTCCTAAGTTATAAAACATGAATATTAGTAAATATAATGATGTTTAACATTAATAAATGATGTATTAGATAAGTTTTATAATCATACTAAGCACACACATGAGAGACGAATCGGGCGTGTGACGAATGAACGTCGAAACGCCGTGCCAAGTGTAAATAAACTTAAAAAGTATTTCAATTCAATTGAAATGAATATTATAATATATGGAATGGATTTAATATAAAACCAATAAGTAGTCCTAGCTAGAATTAATCACTTGAATGAACTTCGAATATGAAATATAGTGAGTTATAAGTCTAAAGTTAACACAATCAAATTGAACATTGTGTATTGATTAATAGGAAGGGTTATAGGATGTAGATTAAAGTTTACATTACAACTACTATGCGTTGCTATGTGACTACTAGTTGATGTGAATGATTATATTATTGTGTAGGGCACATTTAGTACAGATAACCGTAAGTTGTTAAACTTTTATTGGTAAACAACGATTGTTTCGGTTCCTATCTGCTATGTGAACTTGATGTTTAACTGTTTTAAATCTTTATTGCAAAGAGCATGATGTGGTATATATATGTTGAAAGTATGAAATGTTAAAGTCAATTTATGACTATGTTGATTGATTAAAGCATGCTGATTGAGTAAGGACTAAATCTTTATACCTATTATATGAACTGTAACATGTATGTTATATGTTGAGCATGGTATTATGTGCTATGTGATGCATGAAAACTGCTAGATTTTGCTGGGCTGCCGAGCTCAACCTTGCAAATAACCGCTTTTGCAGGTTAAAGATTTAAGGTAAAGTATGTGCTACTTGAAAGATATGAATCAGATGTGATACTTGAATAAGTATACACTTTTGTTGTGTTATTGTTATTTGAACCATCTTTAAGGTCCAAATAATGTATTAATGTTGAAATGTAATATCGTTTTGCGATGTAAACTATTGTAGTATTAAAATAATTCTGAGATATTTAGATGTAAAGGTTGAAGGTTTTGGGAACAAGGATAATTTGTAATAGAAAATTTTAATTATTCCGCAAATTTCAATGTTTGTATTATCGTTTAATGATGTAAAATTAGAGGTTGAATGTATTATTAACGACCGAAGTTGAGAATTAAATTGTATGAATTTTGGGGTCATTACAGGCACTGAAGACTCACGCCGTAGCGCGAGTCCAAGAAGAAAAGCTGGCGCCACAACGCCAACATTAGGTGAAGTACAGATAAAAAAGATTTTGAATGTAAAGGGAAAGTAAATTGATAATGGTGCGTCATATCAATACTAAACCTAAAGTAACATCAATTAAGATGTTGAAAACCTTATGTTAACGACTAAAGGTTGAAAGAAAGATTAATTGAACATAAGATATTAATACTAAAACGATGAACGATAATAAGCCGTAAAGGCAGATAAATACTTGAAATGAGTTTTGTTAATGAAATAAGTACGATTAAGTATATGAAATGAAAGATAGTTGATTGATGATGAATTAATTAACTTAAAGTAGCATCTTCGATGATGACTATAACATTGAGAATTACAACTAAAAGTTGTTAATGATTATGTGAACGTGAACGCAAGAACAATGTAATGCGATAACCGTAACAAATCTAATGAACAATTAGATTGAGAAGAAGGGTAAGATACGTTAGGTACCATACATATCTGATTATGACCTAATGTGATATGTTGTGTTGTTATGTATTGTAGAGATTGTAAAGACCAAGAATTGTTGAATATTTATTGGAAGGCGTGTAACGACCCCAAAATTCATACAATTTAATTATCGACTTCGGCCGTTAACAATACATTCAATCTCTAATTTTACATCATCAAATGATAATACAACAATTGAAATTTGTGGAATAATTAAAATTTTCTATTACAAACTATTCTCTTTCCCAAAACTTTCAATCTTTACATCTAAATATCTCAGAATAATTTTAATACTACAAGAGTTTACATCACAAAAAGATATTATAATTCAACATTAATACATTTTTCGGAACCTTAAACATGGTTAAAATAATAATAACTCAACCAAAGTATAGAAGTCTTCAAGTATCACATAACTTTACCTTAAATTTTTAACCTGCAAAAGTGGTTATTTGCAAGGTTGAGCTCGACAGCCCAGCAAAATCTAACAGTTTTCATGCATCATATAGCACATAAAAACATTCTCGATATACATCTCATAAACATTGGACTAACATAACATACATGATGTAGTTCATATAACAAGTATAAAGATTGAGTTTCTTACTCAATTAACATTCATTACTCAATCAAGGTAGTCATAAATTGACTTTAATATTTCATACTTTCAACATTAATATAACACACCATGCTATTTGCAATAAAGATTTCAAATAGTTCATCATCAAATTCACATATCAAATAGGAACTGAATGACTTGCCTTGATCGTAGTTTACCAATAATAGTTTAACAGCTTACAGTTATATGCACTTCACGTGCCCTACACAATTATATAATCATGCACATCAACTATTAGTCACATAGCAACGCATAGTAGTTGTAATATAAACTTTAATCTACATCCTATAACCCTTCATATTAATCAATACACAATGTTCAATTTGATTATGTTAACTTTAGACTTATATCTCACTGTCTTACTCCTTAGGTCATACTCAAAGTTCATTCAAGTGTTTAAGTCTTTTTAGGACTAGTTATTGGTTTTATATTAACTCCATATCTTATAATATTTATTTCATTTGACTTAAAACACTTTTTACGTTCATTAATACTTATCACGACATTTTAACATTCATTCATCACACGCCCGATTTGTCTCTCTTGTGTGTGCTTAGAATGCTTATACAACTTATCTAATACATCATTTATTAATGTTATGCATCATTACATTTACTAATACTCATGTTTTATAACCTAGGTATATGTGAGATCCCAAATTTTATGAATAAAGATATTTACTAATACTCATATTCCATTCTTTATTATTATGTTGGAATAACCTTTCTATGCGAAGTACCGCATACATGGTGAAATTCTTCTGTTATTCCATTCTTTATTATTATGTTGGAATAACCTGTCTATGCGAAGTACTACATACATGGTGAAATTCTTCTATTATTCCATTATTTATTATTCTATTGGAATATCCTATCGGTGCGTTTATGCATGACCTGGTTCCATTATTTATTATTCTATTAGAATAATCTGTCTGTGCGGTCTATCGCATGCATGGTAAATTCTGTTGTTATTCCATTCTTTATTATTACATGCGAATATCCTATACGTAAGCGTTTCGCATGACACAGTTCCATTATTTATTATTACATTTGGAATATCCTCACAGCCGATTACGGATTCTGGCACTGGTTCCATTCTTTATTATTCTGTTGGGAATAACATGTCTGTGCGATCTATCATATGCATAGTGAATACTTCTGTTATTCTATTCTTTATTATTCTGTTGGAATAACCTGTCTATATGGATTACCACATGCATGATGAATGATCCTTTGTATTCATATGAATAGTATTTTCATTCAAAAGGGGTTTCTTCCAGGGGCAGTTTCATAATTTTTCCGACCCTAAAAATTTTTAGAAAAATTTAAAATGATAATTTGATGAGTTTTCTAGATTGTGTCCAAAAATGGCGATTTTTGGATGTATAGATTAAGAGTTATGGATTTTATGGGAACAAACTATTTTAAAAGTAAACCCCTATAACTCTTTGTGGTTAAGTCCAAAATTGGTGAAATGTTTATTGGGAGTACATGTATATAACAGGAGTAAACCTTGTAAATTTCGAAATTTTTGGACAAAAGTACAATTTATGATAAATGTCTAAATATTCGGCAGTTTTAGCCATATGAAAAATAGTAAATGAATTTTAAAAATTAGAGAAAAATATATGTTCAATATGGGACTATATTACATTAAATCCCGGAAAAAAGAAATATTTTTGGGATTGATTTGGTATTTTCATGAAAATAAACTAGTTATGAGTAAATGAATTAAATATGTTATGTAAAGTAACAAAATTGGAAAATAGGATTTTATGCCTTGGGAATCCTATATAAGGTATATGTAGATTTTTGATAAGGGTTTTGGTTATTGGTGATGAAATTTTATGAGTTTGGCGTTTTAGGATGATTAAATGCATTATTAGTAAAGTGTAAACAATTGAAATAAATTGTTTATAAGTTTAAGAAGTGATTAAAATATTGTTATAATATTAATAATATTAAATTATGAGATTATTAAGTGATTTATAACATTTGGATTAAGGTGTTATGAAATCATTGATTTATGAATCTTACTCTTGAAATTAAATGCAGTTGTTGATCATATTGTTTTTATTATCATATATAACATTTTTAAAATCTCGGTGATGAAATTTCTCTTTGACTTAAGTGTAAAGATGGCACTACAACAAAAAAGCTTATCAGCGACCTACTATCAGCGACCGTACTTTCGATCAGCGAGATAATATCTATTGACAGCGTCATGATTGTTGATAATCGTCGCAGATAAAATCTGGTCATTGGGATGCACATCGTGACCACTATTAGCTTACAAACATATCGAGATCGCTATGAAGCGTAGAAATGACAAATACGATTATTGATGAAATGGTGAATCGGCATGGTCGAGGGCCAAAGTCGGCGTGGTCCACGTGTCAATCGTTGACCATTATCGGCGACCGCGTCATCTTGGTCATTGATTATCTGCGTCGCTAATAACGTTTCGGCGACCGCATCGCGATCGTTGATATGAAAAAAATTATTACCCCGATTTTTCTTGTGTTTTGCGAATTCCCAAAAACTGTGCACTGTTTTCTACCTTTATCCCAACACACATACACACCAAGATAAACAACATCTGAAAACAATATAAACATCCATCGTCCACCAACACATACACCAAACTAGTATATAAACCTTTAAAACCAATATGATTTGAATAAATATAATAACATTTCAAAACTTGTTTAAGTAACATATATACAAACATCCAAATAATGAATATACAAGTACAAGGTTATGTCAAGCGTCATCCCTCCTTGATCACCCCAGTAATTAACAAAATAATAAAACAAGTTACAAATATAATAAATATGTTGATCTTGGTATATATTACGACAATACATACAACAAATTGATTTTATACCTAAATCGCCATCCCCATGTCTTTGTCCTGCTGCTACTGCTGCCATCTTCTGCTTGATTAACTCCTCGGGATCAAGAGCCCCCAGGTGCCTTGATATCTTGAAGATTTCGATCTTGACATATAGCTCTCACACGGTCGGTAGGAGTATGAACAATTGGATGACTCGATGATATGAAAGACTGGGTAGCAGGCTGCTTGAGCCATCAAGGATGGGCGTCGTCGTTGTCCTTGACCTTTAATGTAGTTCTTCTTCACAACAGATGCCCTCTCCACAACTCTTGATCAATAGGCGGACGTGGAGTGCCTTCGGGATAGCGCTTCATTCAATAAACGTTTATAAGTATCCTGTCATCATGTTAACACTTAAATAGTTAAAAATAATATTTTGTAAGTATTAATAAACAAGATCGGGTTGTTAAAACTTATTACCGCTTATCCGGATAGCCTCGAGTGCAACCATCACGGGTGGCCACGTACACATCCGACCCAATGGATAGGGTGACCTTGAGATCCGAGACTCTATACAAAAATAGCACAATATTACTAAGTAAAATGGGATATTTTCTACAATTCATGATTGTAAACATATTAAAACTTGTAAATACGCACGAGGCGTTGATATCTTATGTCAAGCTGTGAAATCTTGTCAAGCCCTTGTATGTTCCTTTAGCCTTTTCGCCATCGGATACACCCGAGGCTCATTGGTGGCAGCAGCTTTTTGTCTTTTCACCCGACTCTCGGCTCTCCATTGGGCACACATCTCAAATTTATATGGATTTGGGTGCACCACCGAGGCTATGCTCGTGCATATAATCCTCTCCACAGGCACGGATGGTCGATCTCGGCATTGTGAATGGCTTTTTGTCGTTCTTTATTCAAGTTGTCCTTGGTGCGGACCGCGCACTTTTGCCAGAATAATGTCTGGAACCACGAAGCCTGCGCGGTCCTCCCATCTATACCGTTTCTGCAATAAAAAAACAATAATAACATTACTAAATAATTATCCTTTGAATATTATATTAATATTATTTGTCATAATTAAAAAACATACACAAAATTACGCCAAACAAAGATCCTTGTGGGCGATAGGTGTGCTTCATGCGTAATCACGGTGTGTAGGCCAATTCTGTAAACACAGCTGTGATATGCACTTGACGATCTTATTATCTGAAAAATCACTATAATATACAACATCAATTAGCATATATTAAAGCAATTTATATCTAAGTTATAATATTTGTGAACATTTTTCAAACTTATACTTATAATACTTATAAAAATTTGCCATAGTCTCCCTATAATATAGACTAGCCACATGCACGGCAATTCATATATGGACATTTCTAGGCACCCAAGACACAAACCAAGAGAAATATACAAATTTTCAATACAATAAGACCAAAACAAAACATTACCAATATAATATCAATCAAAACATTACCAATATACAATAAATGGAATCTTAAATGCTTTTATATAAATGATATATCGGACGACGTCGTCTTTATTCGGAGGAGGGCGAATCAATAAGAATCCGATCATCGGGATTAGTAGGGGCCTTGGGCACATTATTAGGCCCCCCCCCAATGGCTTTTTTTATGCCGCTTGAAAGCCATCTGTATATTACAAATTTCAAGATGTTATTAGGAGTCATATTTGATTACATGTATATATGACAATAAACATGACAGTGATATAAACATGTATATATATGAATATAAAATGACAATAAACAAAAGTTGCATTTAAATAGTTTAGTACATAAACATGACAATGATATAAAAAACATGTATTGCTAAACATACATTTCATGAGTTCAAGTGTCAATGTCTGATTCAGAATCATCTTGTATACGTGTTGCAGATTCATAACCATCATCCGCTTGATTACGTGGTCGATTCGATCAATAACTCTTCCTCCTCAGTATCAATGTCATCTGACACAAGTATTGACTCAGGATCTAATTCATGTGGTTCATCTCCACCATCTAACTGGATTACTTCATTGTCGTCCTCCACATTTATTATAGTCTGACTATGAAGCATCTGCTCTTGGTAAATCTCCCCATCAACTAATTCTACACGACTACGCGCGGGAGTATAAATTACAACTTGCCAATCTGTAGGCGGTCTATCCCTTTTCCTAACAGGACTAGGGTGTAGTATACTTGTCTTTGTTTGAGTTGGTAAAACAAACGGTTCGTTGGAGTCACGCAGACCTGGAGGAGTCAATATCGACGATTCCATGTCCGTCAACACGTATCCCTTTTTCGAATCAAACCAACGGCACTTGAACAAGTGAATATGACCCCGTCGTGCCCTTGTCACGACAACTCTACGATTTCCTCCAACTCCCCATAAAAACCACGACCAAGCTCATTGTAACAATCTCCTTGGACACACACTCCGAGTTCGTTGTTCTTTATCGCGCCCATATGCCTTTGTGTGAAATTCACAACCATTTATTTTGTAACCATTATCATACCGACTTGATCCTTATGCGGTCCCATAGCTAGGACTTGTACATTAGCGAATCGTTGATCCCTCGATCAAAGCCTACAAAACTCCATCTTATTAAATGAAGTCATAGTTAACATATGGAGTATATATATTATATATATATACACTACGTGCTTAAAATTGAACTTACTTTGTCCTTTAGCCAAAGTGCAAAGTTTTTATCCCGATTGATTTGAATATCTTTATCGGTTATGTTGGCATGCTTCACTTTTAACTCGTCATCGTACAATCTATACCATGTTATAAACATTAACATATTAGAATAAATTTTAACTTAAAAGATAAAATATCAAGTTTACATGTGTACCTCACAAATTAAATCAATCTCCTCACAATTGAGAAGAATGTAAGTATGTCCGAAGCATGTAATTCTTGCTCGAGAGAGGAATATCGCTTCCCTTTTCCATAAGCGGCTGAGGACCAAATGAGAGAGAGCCACCATTTAGTTCAACATTTCCCCCATCATCATGTCTCGATACTCGATTGGCCTTTGTCAAGACTTCATCCAAAAAATAGTGCGAGACAAACGTAGATATCTCATCAAATCAGTATGCCTCGCATATCGACCCCTCGATATAAGCTCTATTCTTCACCTTCCTCTTAAGGTTTCCCATCACCCTCTCGAAAGGGTACATCCATCTATATTGAATGGACCCCCAACACGAGCTTCATAGGGAAGATGGATTTGCAAATGCTCCATGGAGTCAAAAAAAAACCGGTGGGAATATTTTTCCGGTTTACACGTGATCTCTATGATGTTCTTCTCAAGTACAAACATGTCCTTCTCATTCAATGATTTTGAACACAAGTCTTTGAAGAAACGACTAAGATCCGTCAAAGCATCCCATATTGGTTTATCAAGCAGATCCTGAAATGCTATAGGCATGAGTCTCTCCATGAACACATGGCGATCATGACTCTTCATCCCTTGCAATTTCCACCCGTAACACACCTTGCAATGTTTGACGCATATCCATTTGGTAGTTTCAGAGACTTAACCCATGTGCACACATCTTCAACTTGCTTTTTGGACAATGTGTACCTTGCATGCGGTTTGACAATCTTACCATTAGGAGATTCATAAAGTTCTAATCCGGGACGCTTACAAATATCTTTCATGTCCAAACGCGTGCCTTATCGTTATCTTTTGTCTTCCCCAGTAACATTCATCACGATTATTAAACACATTGTCAAACACATTCTTCTCTCGATATGCATCACATCTAGATTATGATGAATCAAATTTGTAGACCAATAAGGCAATTCCCAAAAGATGCTTCTCCGAACCCAGTTATGAGATTCACCAAACCCATTGATTATGTTTGTCGCATCAACCTTACCAAATGGGATAACCGGCAATCTCATCACACGATCTCGCATCTCCGTTCTCGACAATCGCGGTGCGCAGCATATCATTATCTACTTTCCCTTTCTCAAGTGTTCTCTATTTCTTGAAACGGGTGATCTAACTGGTAGGCAAACCGATGATGATCAAACCAACAAGGCTTTCGACCTTTTGATAGATTAAACGACTTTGTATGCTCCATACAATACTGGACAAGCCAACTTCCCGTGTGTACTCCATCCACTAACATTCCATAAGTTTGGGAAGTCACTTATAGTCCACATAACCACGCCCTAAGGTTGAAATTTGTTTTCGTTGCAACATCCCAAGTCTCATACTCCATCCTCCCACAATACCTTTAACTTCGTCTATAAGAGGTCTCAAGTAAACATCTAAGTTCTTTCCGGGACTCTTAGGACCGTGAATCACGAGTGAAAGAAATAAGTATGGTTTGTTTCATACACATCCAAGGAGGCAAGTTATGCGAGTAACAATCACAGTGCCAACATGAGTACGGAATAATTTGAGTGGCCAAACCAGATTGAAACCATCGGTGGACAATCCAAGCCTCATATTTCTAGGTTCCAATGCAAATTCGGGATGTGCTAAGTTGAAATCTTTCCAAGCACCTTACCATCTGCGGATGATTTAGTTCTCCATCTTTAGTGGAGATTTCGCATGCCAACTCATATGTTCGGTGATCTTGAAGACATGTACAATCTTTTTAGTCGATGTGTTATTGGAAAATACCTTAGAATCTTAAACGATATACTTGATTTTTTTGTAGTCACACCCTCTTTATTAGGCCTAAACCGATCATGACTGCAAAACGTGCACCTTATCATCTTGTCATTTTCCTTATAAAACAACATGCAGTCGTTGGGACATGCATCGATCTTTTGGTATCCAAGACCCAACTTCTTCACCATTTTCTTATAAAAGTAATAGTTACCAGGTAATTTCTCACCGTCAGGCAACATACTCTTAATTGCCTTCAAGAGCGACTCAAAACACTCATGGCTCATGTTGTGATCAGCCTTGATGTTAAGTAATGTCGCCACTGCAGACAATGTAGTGTGTTTGGTGCAACCATGCCACAATGGCTTGCTACCCTCGTCTAACAACTTAAAGAAGTCTTTGGCATCAGAATTCATAGGTTGCTCTCTGCCTTGCTCCCAATCAAAATCGCCCTGCGCAATATCATGGACCATTTCATTCATAATGATGATGAGTACTCTTGCCTCGAATTGTGTACTTGTGTGATGCCACCATCTCTTCTCTCGCCCATGTGCCCACCAAATTCTTCGTAATTTCTCATGAACCCGAAACAAGTAAATGATAGTTTACCATGTCTCTCATCCATATAATTTACATTTTACACTTTAAACATGGACATCGATATCAAGCGACTTACCATTCATACATTACGGGTGACTATCGCATACTCCAAAACACTTGGCAACCAAATTTAAATTCAATCAGCCTAGCACTTATCTGGGTACTTGACTTTTCGTCGTGCCATCCAACTACTGGTGCGAATAGAGGTCCATGATTCCACTATACCTATACTACGTACAACATTATAAATGTTAACATATGACTTGAGCATACTTATAACCATATAACTTGAGCATACTTGTAAGCATACATATGATTAACATTTAAGCATACTTCTAAGCATATGACTTAAGCATACTTGTAACCATATGACTTGAGCATACTTGTAAGCATATGATTAACATGTTTGAGTATCTTGGAGATTCATTCATATCAACTAGTGTGCTAAAGGCGCTAACATGTTTTAAGATTATACCCCTCACGGTCCTTTTCTATAATCTTTTATGTTTTGGGATAGTCACAACATGATTGAGCAATTTATAGCTTTTATAACATTTTATAGCTTTATTCTTGTATACATACGTGTTAAATACCCTTGTTTTTCTGTTATAGCCAAAACAGTCTCTTTATTGACTAAGTGTGTCTAGTTACCTTTTCTGTTGCACTAACAGTTCCTTAGCTCTGTCTATTTTGGCTTAATAGCCCCCTAATAGCTTAGCATGCTAACAACCAAGCTTGGCTTGGCCCTGTGAGGCTTGGCTAAGCTTGGCGTAGCCTCTTTATACTGCAAATTATATCACATAAATCAGATTGACGTTATAATGCAGTTGACTCAACTAAATCGCAATGAACACATAATGATAATATCAGAAATGATAACAATTGAAAAGTTTCATTGAACAATACCCTAAGATTCCTAATCGCTAAAATATTCCCAATGCTTCCTTCCAATATCTATTTGAACAATACCCTGAAATCAAACTATTCCAATCTAGCATACATATCAATCAAAACATTACCAATAAGCTAATTTCTATATATAGGAACAAATAACAAAATCAATGAAACCAATTCCATAACAACCAAGCTTGGCTTGGCCCCGCGAGCTTAGCTAAGCTTGGCGTAGCCTCAGTATTGGCCTCATGACCCCAAGCCCGACCCATCCGCTCTAACATCCCCTTAATAGGCTCTAGTGGATCACCAATAGGCTCGTTAATAGTATAAATGTTCGCAAATAACCCGACCAATAAAAAAATTTACTTGAGTCTCCCCATAATATGGACTAACCACACGCACGACGGCATGTATATAAGGTCATTTCTAGGAACACAAGACATAAACCAATGATCCATATGAGATACCATAGGAATTGGATGGAAATTATGAACTTATCGAATCCCTATGCTCATAAAAAAATTACTATCCATAAGCAGTTTTAATCTAGAGATTTACTACAAAAAGAGTTTTGCGGTATCCAAAGACATGTGAGGATCAAACTTGTAAACTTTGAAACCCAATCATTTTTCGTGGGAGCAATTATTCACGTTTTGATTCACATTATGATGTCAATGTCAAGTTCTCGATCTACAAATGATTTTTTCACAATGACCAATATAATTGGTTAAACTACAAACATAAACATGGGATTCACGAGTCATATCATGTATGACTTCCTATAATAACCAAACCATTACTACCTCTATTGCACAAAAAGAATCCCAAAATATAAATTTTATACTAACTACAATCTAATACATTCATCCTATTACCCAAATCAAGTTACCCAAAATATAAATTTTATACTAACTCCATCCTATCACTAATCAAGTTACCCAAACTGACATAAATTAACAAAATCAAATTACCCAAAGTCTTTGCGTATTACCCAAATAAATTTTACTCTAATCAAAACTTATAAACCAATCATAATCATATTACCCAAAATATAATTTAAGCATGATAGCCATATTCATTCATTCAACTCTTTGCAATAAATTAACTCTTAAAACACAAATTCATAGCAAACATACTGATTTGGAGAAGAACGAACAAAAATAACAAACAACAAAAAAAATTAATGAAGAAGAACTTAAAAAGTAGCTCTTACATCTACAATTAGTCTCTAATTTGAAGAAGAATGAACGAAATTGCTTCTCCTTCTTCTCTTCTCCCCCCTTTCTCCCTCTTCTCTCTATTTCGGTGACCTCCTTTTTTTTTCTCTTCCGTGTTACGTGGTCGAAATAACCGTTCTTGAATTCATTTAGTTTGATCAGCGACCGCTATCTGCGACCACATGCGGTTGCTGACGTTTAATGACATGGACTTATCAGCGACCGCATGCGGTCGCTGATTTCAAGTGGTCGCACAAAAAATTGGCGCCACATTTCCGTAAAATTTTGGTGGGAAATTTATATAGCGATGATCGTGATCGCGTGCGGTCATTGATAAAGCATTAGCGACTAGTTTACGTGTCGGTCGCAGATGACGGTCGCTGTGACTAATATCAGCGACCGATGGGGCGGTCGCTGATACTGTTGGTCGCTGATAGACCTTTTTCTTGTAGTGTGGGTAGATTATTGGTGTGATCGTGACTATGGGTTCTCTTTGGCCAGTAGTGCAAAGATAAATTGTTGACTGGTATGATCATGACCATTGAATTTATAATTGAATATTTTTAGCTTAAGTACAAAGGTGAATTTATCAACATGGTTATAATTATGGTTTATATAAATTCTGAAATGATTATGTATTTCTTTGAGATATTAATATCTTTGGCCAGTAGTGCAAAGATGAATTATTGATGAATATCTTTGGTTCGTAGTGCAAAGATGACCTGTTGTTGAATATCTTTGGCCCGTAGTGCAAAGATGACCTGTTGCTGATTCATCTTTGGCATGTAGTGCAAAGATGAACTGTTAATGAATATCTTTGGCCCGTAGTGCAAGGATGAATTTATTAGTATGATTATGAACAGGAACTGTGATTTGGTATAACCATGATCTTTGATGTTTCAGGTAAAGACAGGTGATGAAAATTATCTTCGTCCTGGATGAGAAAAGGAATTTGGAAGCACAAATAAGATTATGAGTTATTCATATGATTGTGGACAGGAACTGTTGATTGATGTTACAGGGATAAAACATTGTTGGTGGACTTTTAACATAGAGAAGATAATAGACATTATGATCTATTTGACTCTTCTAATGGATTGCTCGTTCCACTGCAACTATGGTTGAAAAGTTTTATCATCTACCATATGTTCTAAATCTCTGATTTATTATTGACGAAGGCTATTGATAATTTAATTATCTTTAGTCATGATTTTCTTTACTGGGCTATTTGTGCTCACCCTTTGCTTCACAATTCCTTTTAGGTAATAAGAGTGTAGCTGGGTCGAGCGGGGATAACAGAGAAATAGTGTGATAATCCGAGACTGTCGAAGTTTCTTAATACATTATAGAACGACATGACATGCAACAGATAATTTTATTGAGGACCTAAGATGTGTGTGTCGTATTTTATACATCACTTAATAATTGATTTTGGCGAACAACAATAGGGTGATGAGAATCCGACTTTGAAAGCATCAAAAGTGCACCTCATTAGAATGAATATGATTGTAATCTTCTCGTTCTTCTTGGGGTCTTAAAATATTTGCTGCTGTATTTTTATATGGCATTGTAATTATTTGAGTTTGGATACTGTCTGCGAGATAATATTGTATTAAAACTCACAGCTTATGTGTTGTCGTACTCTGCACGACAGTTTAACAATTGTATAAATAAAGTTTGTATTTGATTTTTATAGTGTGATATCTGGTGATTCAAAACGGGTCGTGTGGACCTATTTTGGGGGCGTCACAGTATACATCTTTTATCTTCAGAAACACTACACTTCCATACGTGCATGCTCGACGCCCTTCGATTGCCTCCTAATACATATCAGTCCCAAAAATGGCCATTTTGACCCCTGTTCCTGACATCAAATTGAAAGCCTTAAAGAAAAAAAGTTGTAGGTCTACTCATCATTGTTCCAGAACATCTTGAATCACATCCATCGGAGTTCGTATAAAAAGTTTATGCTCATTTTAGTAAAACATGTTCGATTACTTTTTTTTTTCTTCACAATTTTGCAAAACAGACCAACCCCCCGCCGGGGGGGAGGGGTTTACACTAGGGTAGCCCGCTGGGGCGGGGGTCCCTTCTTCTAGTTCTCAAATTATGATCCCGAACACTATAAAAAGCTAAATTAGGCCTACAAACTCTTTTCTAACAACCATACCAACCTACCCAAGGTATTATATGTTTATAGAAACATAAACTAATGTTTCTAACACGTTTCTAATCACATAAACAACATAAACATCAAGATTAAAACATTTAACTTTCACTATTTCTCTTATTTCCTCTTCTTTTGACATTCATAACAAAATTCTTCACTATGAATTCATTTTACAACCAAAATAGTTGGTTCTAATTACATTGTTTTCATTTCTTCATGTACTTTCACTTTCAATAGCCAATTTATATATTATACAATGAACTGAGTACCAATTTTGCTGCTAATTTAAACCATATTCAACATATATCAATGCAAACTCACTGTAATATGATTTCCTCCATAATAAAATATATTACATGAATCAATTTACTCTAAATCATCTATAAACCCTATGAACACAACTTATATCAACAATTATCATATAAAATCATATAATAAACAATTACCCCTTCACACCAATTTTACAAAAAACTTTTCATGTATATAGAAACTAGAAATTTAGAAGAAAACTAAAAATAAGAAAAGTAAGGTTTTATCTTGCTAGAAGATGATTACAACTTCTTCTAAATTCTCAATTCACAAAGAATTTTCTCTTCTCCATTCTCTCTTTTGTTTCTTTATTTTCTCTTCTCTTTCTTCTTTTATGTTCTTTCTCCCTTCTCTAACTTACGTACTTAGAAACATATAACGTATAATATAATAGATATAAATTATATAATATAAATATATATGTAACTGATATCAGTTACATTTTTTTTTGAAAATCAAAAGCCATAAGGCTTGTTTGGCTAAACCAATTTAAAATTAATAACTTACAACCGTTAAGCCTTGTTTGGTAAAACCAATTAAAATTATGACTTAGTCATTCCTTAAGCCTTGTTTGGCAAAACAAGATTAAAACAAGATTTTCAAAAGCTCTAAGGCTTTGTTTGGTAAAACCAAATTAAAACTCTTTTAATTTATGTTAATAACTCATTTGTCATATAGTTTTATTGTGACAATTTATTTAACAAATTCTCACTCCTCTAATTTAATTATTTAATTAAGTTAGAATATCACCATTATACTCGCGTAATAAAATACGTATAAATCCCATCCATTTTATCACACTTAAATAAATTATCCCATAACAATTTTTATTTAATATTTATTTAATACCATAAATATTCATTTTATTCCATAAAGTTTTCAACTAAAATATTTAATTTACTTAATAAATATTTTACTCGCAGTATACTAACATTTACATTTTCATGCAATATATTAACTTCTCACTTTATTAAATCAATTATACTTGTATTAATTCACTATTTTAATTAAGTGAATTATTCACACTATTTATGAAACTTAACTCATAATAATTTCCATCGCATTACAAGGCATAATGATTAAAATTATATTATCTCATAATATAATTTCACTTAATTAAATTAACTAATAGTATTTAATTTCTTTAATAGTTTAATTAACTATTAAATCTCATTTTCTCCAACATATGAATATATAATTATCCTCACACCAAATCACATAATTCAAAATATATACACCTCAATAAGAATTTTAATTATTAAATTCTTATTTTAATAACTTATGAAAATTCGGGTTGTCACATCCTTCCCTCCTTATAAGGATTCCGTCCTCGGAATCAAAGAAACCTCCCTTACTCGATTTTCACCAAATCGCTTTTCAAAATTTATCGTTGAATATCTTCAACATATTACCTTAATATAGGTTTTATATTTTCGACTACATTCAGTTCTTCAATAAATTCTAGGTTTTATTTCATAACTTTCACTTGAACTCAATTATATTTTGAGTATTATATATTCTTTAACCCATTCATTTCCTTTTCTAAGGATCGTTATCATAAACACTCGGGATATTACATTCACCATTTCTTCTAAGAATTTCGTCCTCGAAATTTTATCTATTAATCTTTATTCATTCAATCTATCAAAATAGATTTTACGTTAATACTTTATTCATTAATTGGGTTCTATAACCACTTCTTTCCACAAAGATATTTTTACAATTATTAAACTTTACTATTAAAAATTTTACATTATTCTTTGATAACTCATCTCCTTCTCATTTCAAAATTTCTTTTCTCACTTATTCAATATATTCATCATTTAGTGTCGCTTTCTACGTCTTACTTCTTTCTAAGGAATATCATCCTTACCACATTCGCCTTTTAGAATAGCAAGAATCTTCCACAGTTGCTCAATAATTGGGAAGCAATATGAATAACTCAGGAATTTAAAAATTCCAAATCATGCTGAGGGGTCACAAGACCTTGAACTACGTCCACGGTTATAAGTATTTCTTTCAACTTAAACCTTAAAAGTCATTAGACTGTAGGGACTCCCGTACTTAGTGTGTTAAGCCCTCCGTACGATGTATTGTGCACTCTGTCCACGGTTATAAGTATTCTTTCAACTTAAACCTTAACCGTCATTAGACTGTAGGGACTCCCGTACTTAGGGTGATCAGCCCTTCGTACCATGTATTGTGTATAAACATCTAAACGCTTTCGCGTACTCCCTTATAAAAGGGTTGTTCATTTCAGCTTTTCAACATTTGAATCCGCTCCAAAGCAATTTGGTTTGGCATAAACTCTCAAGAAACACTTGAATTTCATGAACATCTTTCAGTAATCGTCTAGCTGAATGAAATTGCATAGACTTCTACAACAATTCGGACATCAATCAAAATATATATATATATATATATATATATATCTCATATCTCAAAGAAATCTCAAATATCCTTTTATGGAGTCATGATTATGACGTTATCATACTACATCTCACCATAGTGGGCTGACGATCATATAATCACATCCAACACCAGGTTCCATTGCATTGATGACTGCATCGTTTATCATATCACCAGATACATATAGTTAAAGTATATTTTGAAAATTTTAAAAAAATCATTTTTTTATCTAGCTGAAACAACAACATAGATATGCGAAAAATAACATTGTTTTAAAAATTCTTTGGTTCACTAGTGTGACCCAACATTTTTCAAAAATCAAAAGTATAACCATCGGCACGAAGTCAATAAATCTCAAAAGTCTAGCATAGCTAGTAGATTTAGAATATCCAAGTATCCATCAACTTCAATCTTTACTTCATTACTTCATTACTTCATTACTTAACCATTCTATCAATCTTCAACTTCATCAATGCTCTCTATACTATAACCGTTTTCTACCCAAAATAGTTCATCAAACTTACCACACTTTAGAAATCCAGGAACTTGCCACAATAATATGAGTTTAAGAACTTGTCCTAGTCAGACCATAGGTGTCTATTCGCTGAGGGGTTCAAAATATACCATATTATTATGAGTCATGAACTTACCATATGCGTCAGTTTTAAGAACCGTAACTAATCTTAATATCATCTAACCTAATATTAAAAGCCTATAACTATCAAATAAACACATGAGAAAAGAATCACCTTTCCACCATATATACATCGATAACGCAACACTGACATTCCAATGATTATTAATGTGATAAACTAAGAGCAAGTACAAAACCCTCGCCCATACAAAGATTTATACAACTCAGCCATCACATGAGTCCTCAATTGAAATCCCACCTAACTCTATCTTACCCTTAACAACTTACCCTTAACTTGCTCAATATTAATTCCTCGTATCACATTATCTATAACTCCTCGTGAGTTTATCTCGTACTATATCATAGTACATTATCCTCATAACATCAAGCTATAATTATTCAAACATTACAAACCATCTTTCTTTTTAACTTAAACATATCACGCCGTGATCTTATTCTATAATCATCTCCTTTAAAATTCTTTTCTTAACTCGTGATCATTTTGCTTTACGTTCCTCTTTCTTTACTTTTTCATCATTTACGATTTCATTTATGCTTTTAATTGTACATGCTTTGTCTATTCATCATTATTTGTTATCTTGGCTATTGGAGTTAAGTAACTCCCATTTTTTATCTTTATATCTCTTCAAGATTCTTCTTTGAATTTTCTTATTTATATAACAATTCTTCCTTTAAGAATTTCTAACTTCATTTACATTGCTCACATTTCATTCGAGTTCAACATTTTCATCATACGTATCCATTTTCTATACTTGGTACACATCTAGTCTCTAATAGTTTCAATATGGTACGTTGAGTGGTTTCCCATAAACAACCAACAAACTAGGTTCTGAGTTGCTAGTTCGTATATACCTCCGCTCTATGAAGGAATCGTTTAGCTTAGATACCATACATCAACTATTAAAGAGTACGATTGTACTATACTTAAATATAACGTTTTATTCTTAACTTCTTTATCATTCTCTTCTTATAGACATTGTCTATTTATTATCACCTTACATCCTTATTATTGGAGTTGGGTAACCCCACATTAATATTCCTTATAACTCTGCGAGATTCTTCTTTGAATCCTCTCACGCATGTTTTAATCCCTTTCTTTATAAATTTCTTAAATTACTTCTTATTGTTCAAACTCTATTTGAGCTTATTCTTTTATTATCTGCACATTCCTTCTCTAAGGGTATATCCTAAGGTACTATTACCTAAGGTTTCTAACCTATCAGTTTTGATACCAACTGTAATGACCCCAAAATTCATACAATTTAATTCTCAACTTCGGTAGTTAACAATACATTCAATCTCTAATTTTACATCATTAAACGATAATACAACAATTGAAATTTGCGGAATAATTAAAATTTTCTATTACAAACTATTCTCGTTCCCAAAACTTTCAACCTTTACATTTAAATATCTCAAAATCATTTTAATACTACAAGAGTTTACATCACAAAACGATATTACAATTCAACATTAATACATTGTTCGGAACCTTAAACATGGTTCAAATAATAATAACTGAACCAAAGTATATAAATCTTAAAGTATCACATAACTTTACCTTAAATCTTTAACCTACAAAAGTGGTTATTTGCAAGGTTGAGCTCAAAAGCCCAACAAAATCTAACAGTTTCATGCATCACATAGCACATAATAACATGCTCGATATACATCTCATAAACATTGGACTAACATAACATAGATGATGTAGTTCATATAACAAGTATAAAGATTGAGTTTCTTACTCAATCAACATTCATTACTTAATCAACGTAGTCATAAATTGACTTTAATATTTCATACTTTCAACATTAATATAACACACCATCCTATTTGCAATAAAGATTTCAAACAGTTCATCATCAAATTCACATAGCAAATAGGAACTGAAAGACTTGCCTTGATCGTGGTTTACCTATAATAGTTTAACAACATACAGCTACCTGCACTTCACGTGCCCTACACAATTATATAATTATGCACATCAACTATTAGTCACATCGCAACGCATATTAGTTATAATATAAACTTTAATCTACATCCTATAACCCTTCCTATTAATCAATACACAATGTTCAATTTGATTGTGTTACCTTTAGACTTATATCTCACTGTCTTACTCCTTAGGTCATACTCAAAGTTCATTCAAGTGTTTAAGTCTTTTTAGGACTAGTTATTGGTTTTATATTAACTCCATATCTTATAATATTTATTTCATTTGACTTAAAACACTTTTTACGTTCATTAAAACTTGTCACGGCGTTTCAACGTTCATTCGTCACACGCCCGATTTGTCTCTCTTGTGTGTGCTTAGAATGCTTATACAACTTATTTAATACATCATTTATTAATGTTAAGCATCATTATATTTACTAATATTCATGTTTTATAACCTAAGAAAACATCTTTTATCGTCAAAAGCACTACACTTGCATACATGCATGCCCGACGCCATCCGATTGCATCCTAATACATATAAGTCCCAAAAATGGCCATTTTGACCCATGTTCCCGACATCAAATTGAAAGACTTAAAGAAGAAAAGTTGTAGGTCTACTCGTTCTCGTTCCGGAACATCTTGAATCGCATCTATCGGAGTTCGTATAAAAAGGTTATGCTCATTTTAGTAAAAGATGTCCGGTTATTTTTTTTTCTTCACAACTTTTCAAAACAGACCACCCCCCGCTGGGGTGGGGGTTTTTGTAGTAGGGTAGCCCGCCGGGGCGGGGGTCCCTTCTTCTAGTTCGCGAATTATGATCCTGAACACTACCGAAAGCCAAATTAGGCCTACAAACTCTTTTCTAACAACCATACCAACCTACCCAGGGAGTAATATGTTTACAGAAACTTAAACTAATGTTTATAACACGTTTCTAATCAAATAAATAACATAAACATTAAGATTTAAACATTTAAATTTCACTATTTCTCTTATTTCCTCTTCTTTTGACATTCATAACAAAATTCTTCACTGTGAATTCGTTTTACAACCAAAATAGTTGGTTCTAATTACATTATTTTCGTTTCTTCATGTACTTTCACAATCAATAGCCAATTTAGATATTATACAATGAATTGAGTACCAATTTTGCTGCTAATTTAAACCATATTGAACATATATCAATGTAAACTCACTGTAATATGATTTCCTCCATAATAAAATATATTACATGAAACAATTTACTCTAAATCATCTATAAACCCTATGAACACAACTTATACCAATAATTATCATATAAAATCATATAATAAACAATTACCCCTTCACACCAATTTTACAGAAAACTTTTCATGTATTTAAAAACTAGAAATTTAGAAGAAAACTAAAAATAAGAAAAGTAGGGTTTTACCTTGCTAGAAGATGATTACAACTTCTTCTTCTAAATTCTCAATTCACAAAGAATTTTCTCTTCTCCCTTCTCTCTTTTCTTTCTTTATTTTCTCTTCTTTTTCTTCTTTTATGTTCTTTCTCCCTTCTCTAACTTACGTACTTAGAAACATATAACGTATAATATAATAGATATAAATTATATAATATAAATATATATGTAACTGATATCAGTTACATTTTTTTTTGAAAATCAAAAGCCATAAGGCTTGTTTGGCTATACCATTTTAAAATTAATAACTTATAACCCTTATGCCTTGTTTGGTAAAACCAATTAAAGTTATGACTTAGTCATTCCTTAAGCCTTGTTTGGCAAAACAAGATTAAAACAAGAATTTCAAAAGCTCTAAGGCTTTGTTTGGTAAAACCAAATTTAAAACTCTTTTAATTTATGTTAATAACTCATTTATCATATAGTTTTATTGTGACAATTTATTTAACAAATTCTCACTCCTTTAATTTAATTATTTTATTAAATTAGAATATCACCATTATACTTGCGTAATAAAATACGTTATAAATCCCATCTATTTTATCACACTTAAATAAAGTATCCCATAACAATTTTTATCAAATATTTATTTAATACCATAAATATTCATTTTATTCCATAAAGTTTCCGACTAAAATATTTAATGTACTTGATAAATATTTTACTCGCATTATACTAACATTTATATTTTCATGCAATATATTAGCTTCTCACTTTATTAAATCAATTATATTTGTATTAATTCACTATTTTAATTAAGTGAATTATTCACACTATTTATGAAACTTAACTCGTAATAATTTCCATTGCACACAAGGCATAACAATTAAAATTATATTATGTCATAATATAATTTCACTTAATTAAATTAACTAATATTATTTAATTTCTTTAATAGTTTAATTAACTATTAAATCTCATTTTCTCCAACATATGAATATATAATTCTCTTCACACCAAATCACATAATTCAAAATATATACACCTCAATAAGACTTTTAATTATTAAATTCTTATTTTAATAATTTATGAAAATTCGGGTTGTCACAAGACGCTTGAAGACAAGTTTCCTAACTTCATTCATATTCTAAATGAATGCTAGTTTCTTAGGCTTCTCAGATGTTGAACTTGAGATGTTCTGTCTATGTGCGAATGTGCGATATTTGTACAAGGTGGTAGAATGTGTGAGGCCTTGTGCCAAAATGTGAACACTTCGGTGTTTCTATGAGATGAACTGTTCTGTGATTGAACTGTTCAATAAGAGAATGCTCTGTTTATACATGATCCGTTATTGTTAAGTCTGTGCTAATGATTCTAGCCAGACAGAATGTGCATGAAAAAGGTAGAAGAATGAAAGTATTTCAAAGTGAAAGTGAATAATGTTTTAAAATGATAGAAATCAAGATTATTCCTATTATAAAAGCTGCTTCATAACTTTTGTTTGTTTATCGAAGTTCTAAAGGAATGTTTGAATTCTTGAAGTTGTTTGTTCAACTATTATGACTTGCTGGGCAATTGAATGCTCACACTTGCTTTAAATAAAAAATATTTTCAGCAAACTATGTTAGAAGAACTTAAGGATCCCGTGAAGATCAAGCTGATCGATATCTAGGAGAAGTGTCATTCAGTATGTGGATGAGCGTGAAGATTAAGAGAAGACTTGTAATGTAGAATAGTTTAATTGAACCATGGATTAGTTTAATAAACATTTATGTATCCTTGGTGGCGGATGAAATCCACTCGTGCATGATGTAAAGAATAATGTAATTAACATTATTTGTAATGAACAAGGTTATAAGGTATTAGAAACTGGGATTTAAGAATGTATGTTGTTATAATTCAGTATATAATGATGTATGTTGGGATGAATGATGTACTCATGACGTACGAAATCCGGGTGTGAAGATAGACTGGATTTCGGGGCGTTACAAGTTGGTATCAGAGTTGATAGGTTATAAACCTTACGTATTAATACCTAAGACTATAATCGTAAAGAGAAGGATAAGAAAATCGTTGAGTTCTACGATTAGGAAAGAAGATCACCACGTGATCATAGTGAATCATAGTAACAGATGATTTGTTAAACGATAAATGATTTATAGCTAATGCTATGAATGAATGGTACTACGAAGTAATACGGGAAGAAGAATTTAGATTGAGTTGAGAAGGATATCATACGAATTAAAGAAAATTCGTATTAAGTAAAGAGAAATTTAGAAGTTGTAAAATATCAATTGAGGACTCATGTGATAGCTGAGTTGTATGAACCTTTGTTATGGACAAAGGTTTGTGCTTGGTGTAACAATTGCTTAGCTTATTACAGTAATAATCATTGGAATTGGTCGCGTTATCAAGATGTATATGACGAGAAGGTGAATCTTTTCTCATGTATATACTTGATAGGTAGAGAACAATAAGGTAGGTGTGAGTTCTTGAAACTCATACTTACGGTAGGTTCGTGACTCATAATTATATGGTATGTTTTTGAACTTCTTAGCGAATGGATGCCTACGGTCTGACTGGGATAGTTCTTAAACTCATATTATTGTGGAAAGTTCCTGAACTCATAATGTGTGGTATGTTGATGGACTGTACTAAGGAATAGGGATGTTTAGACTGTAAACAAGTTATTTTCAGTAGGCTTAGTATTGAAGGTGCTAGAGAAGATTAAGTATTGTCACAAGTAAGACAATGAAGGAAGATGGAGAATAGGATATTCCAAGTTTTCTAGAATATCTAGATTTTGAAATTTATTGAAATCGTGCTTGTGTGTGCGCGTTTTGAAAATGAAAAAATTGGTTTAACTTTTGGAACCAATGGATTTTAAAAGAACTATTCTTGGTATGTCTATGCTAATTGTTTCGGCTAGACAAAAATTAATTAAAATATCAAAATGAATTTTATATCATCAGTGCATTTTTATGCAAGGATGGCAAAATGATGGAGTTATTAATGCAATTGAACCTAGTGTTGGATGTGATCTTAGGATCAACAACCAACTATGGTATGATGTTTAATGATGAAGTCATAAACTGACGAAGTCCTCAACATACTATGAAAAGTACAGTATCATGACGTCATAAAACGTTTTAATGTATTGCGAAAGGAATTTAAAGAAGTAGTCGGTGTCAATTGATTTGACTAGACGAATGTTTTAAGTTGATGTCCAATATATTGGTATGGTCTAAGCTACTTGATTTGGCTAAGACGAAGGGTATGTCATGTTAAAAAGAAAATCGAGCTTTCTTTGAAGACGTTGTACCAAACCAAATTGTTTTGGTGCGGAATCTAATGATCAAGTCTGAGGTGAACACACCCTGGAATGGGGTTATACAATGGGTTGATCGCCTACGTATGAAAGAGGTAGTTTACTTTATGTATGATTGTAAACTGACCATGGAAGAAAGTTTACGGCGTCATGCTGTTAAAACTAGTAAGAGTTCATGGTCAATTTGACCCCTCAACAAAAGTATGAAATGTTTTAAAGGAATTCTTATATTTCTCGTTATTCATTCTACTTCATAATTCTTGATAAGTTATGAAGGTTAGGGAAGGTTTGAAGGATAAGAACTTGTTTGAAGAGAAGTTGAGAAGAATGACAAGCTAAAATTTTGAGGGCAAAATTCTGTGAAGAAGGGGTGAATGTGATGATCCGGGTATGGGTTGAAGAAATTTTGAGGACAAAATTTTTATAAGGGGGGAAGTGTAACAACCTAGAGAATTCGGATTGTTCAGAATTTAAGATTTAAAGAATTAGTTATTAATAAAATGAATTTTTATTAATACTATTCTGTGCTATGTGTTTATTAATCGTTATAGAACCTAGGATGATTATTAATCGGGAGGATTCTGGCTACGAGCTAGACTGAACGTGTAACGCCCGAGAAAATCGAATTTTTATGAGAATTAAATTTTTTATTTGATTATGTAGATTAAATGAATTTAATTGATTATTTTTGTGAGTAAGCTATGTGAAGGTCGTTCTATGACCTAGAATGAGCAGATGTGGTTATGATTCTGGCTATGTGGTAGAATTAAAGTGTTTGAATTTTCAAGACGAAAATAAAAATTTTCTGAGAAATTTCCGTAAAAACACTATTCAGTGATTTCTGCTCGGGAATTATTTTCTTAAATTCTGAGAAACGCATAATGATTGAAATCTAATACGAGATGGAATATCCAATAATATTTAAGTTATGACAAACAAAGTTTTTACCTGCGGACTTAAAACCTAAGGGTTAGGGAGAGTGATTGCCGAGAAGGAAATGAAATGCGTATAATGATTAGGGTTATTATACGTGTGATATATGAGTATGATACAAATTAGTATACGAGTATAGTACAAAGATTAATGCGACGTATAATAAGAATATCGTACGAATACTATACGAAGAGAATACGAGAATTGTACGAGTAAAATATGAATAATTCTTAATGGACTTTAGTAACTGGACTTTGTCATTATCAAATTGGACTTGGATTATGCCAAGCCCAATGTTAAGTAGAGTCAAGCCCGAAGTTTTGTTAAGATAAGCCCAAGATAGGCCCAATGAGAATTAATGCTAAGGCCCAAAGTAAGAAACTAAACCGCGGATCGAACCGATGGGTTACCGGATGGTTAAAACCCATGGAGCGACCCAAAGTGGTGGTCAAGTAAAGTGCAATTACTTAGTGGTTAAGCAAAGGATAAGCTATGTGATGAGCAAGTATACTTGGTGAATAAGTAAAGTGCTTATACTTGGTGGCTAAGTAAAGGAATAGTAAGGAGGTGATTAAGGAGGTGAGATGGTTTAAAGACTAAACTACCCTAATCTAGGATTTCCTATAAATAGAAGGAGAGCTAGTTCATTTCTTGGTTGTTAAATTTCATCCAACAACATAAGTGCTTATTGGTTAGAGAGAAAAATCTAGAAAAGCTAGAAAAGCTAGACTTTGTTAGTTCAAGGAACAAGAAGAAGAACAAAGATTAATCAAGTAATCTTCAAGGGTAAGATCCTAAACCATGATTCTCCCTCTCTTCAATTGTTAGAGAAGTGAGTAGTGGTAGAACTTGTATACTTAGAAGAAGTAGGAATGGCTAATCAATGGACTTAAGCTTTAATAAGTCATGAATAAGTAGTTTATACTTTTATAAGTTATAAACTCATGAAGAACAAGTAAGAACTTATCATATATATAAGTTAATGAAATATGTATGTTAAGATGTTAGTATGATGGAATGAATCCATTTGAAACGATGAACAAATCTTAAGTAACGAAGTTATGGCAGAATTCACGAGTTTGGACGATAATCGTTGAAATCGTGAAATTCTTGGAATAGAAGTTAAATTTTGACATTGAGCTCAGAAACATTGGTTTTCGATGGAGAATAGTCTCATTTGGCATTCTAGAGTTGCGAACTCAAAAATGACCGAATTCCGACTTAGAACGAAGAAACAAGCGTTGAACGTTCACGAACGTTTATCGTTTTTGTTAAAATGAACTAATAGGTGAATTTTGAGTTAACGGATTCAAAAATGAAAAATTCTTGCATGAACAATTAGAGTATGTGATTTGTGAGCTAATGGCTTTTGAACAAGCCAATTTGGACTTAAAATGATCAAATTTGGAGTCCGGGAAGTTCATTAAACTAATAAGTCTGTCATGATTGTTTGGTGCTGAGGTTTGGCGGCGCAACGCTAGCCAAAACATAGTAAGTGGCACCGTAACGCTGAGAATGTTCATTAGCCATTGAAGAGTGGCGCCGCTGCATGGCTGATAGAAAAGGGGATGGGATCGCAGCCACCATGTCCGTCCTAGTAACCTTTGACTCACTCAGCAGTAGTAGTGAAGTCTAAGAAGAAAAAAGGCATGCCGTAGTGCCAGCATTAGGTGAAGCACAAATAGAAAAGATTATGAATGTAAAGGGAAAGTAAATTGATAATGGTGAGTCATATCAATACTAAACCTAAAGTAACATCAATTAAGATGTTGAAAACCTTAAGTTAACGACTAAAGGTTGAAAGAAAGATTAATTGAACGTAAGTTATTAATATTGAAACGATGAACGATAATAAGCTGTAAGGGCAGATAAATACTTGAAATGAGTTTTGTTAATGAAATAAGTACGATTAAGTATATGAAATGAAAGATAGTTGATTGATGATGAATTAATTAACTTAAAGTAGCATCTTCGATGATGACTATAACGTTGAGAATTACAACTAAAAGTTGTTAATGATTATTTGAACGTGAACGTTAGAACAATGTAATGCAATAACCGTAACAAATCTAATGAACAATTAGATTGAGAAGAAGGGTAAGATACGTTAGGTACCATACATATCTGATTATGACCTAATGTGGTATGTTTTGTGGTTATGTATTGTAGAGACTGTAAAAACCAAGAATTGTTGAATATTTATTGGAAGACGCTTGAAGGCAAGTTTCCTAACTTAATTCATATTCTAAATGAATACTAGTTTCTTAAGCTTCTCAGATATTGAACTTGAGAAGTTCTGTCTATGTGCGAATGTGCGATATTTGTACAAGGTGGTAGAACGTATGAGGCCTTGTGCCACAATGTGAACACTTCGGTGTTTATATGAGATGAACTATTCTGTGATTGAACTGTTCAATAAGAGAATGCTCTATTTATATATGATCCGTTATTGTTAAGTCTGTGTTAATGATTCTATCAAGAGAGAATGTGTATGAAAAAGGTAGAAGAATGAAAGTATTTCAAAGTGAAAGTGAATAATGTTTTAAAATGATATGAATCAAGATTATTCATATTATTCAAGCTGCTTCATAACTTTTGTTCGGTTATCGAAGTTCTAAAGGAATATTTGAATTCTTGAAGTTGTTTGTTCAACTGTTATGACTTGTTGGGCAATTGAATGCTCACACTTGCTTTAAATGAAAAACATTTTTAGCGAACTATGTTAGAAGAACTTAAGGATCCCGTGAAGATCAAGCTGATTCGTATCCAGGAGAAGTGCCATTCAGTATATGGATGAGCGTGAAGATTAAGCGAAGACTTGTAATGTAAAATAGTTTAATTGAACTATAGATTAGTTTCATGAAAAGTTATGTATCCTTGGTGGCAGATGAAAGTCACTCGTGCAAGATGTAAAGAATAATGTAATTAACATTATTTGTAATGAACAAGGTTATAAGGTATTAGAAACTGGGATTTGAGAATGTATGTTGTTATATTTTAGTTGAAAGTAGTATGCACACAAGCCAATCATGTTTGATGATAAAGCATATACTTTGTAACAATCTTATTCATTTATTAATAAAAAGTATTAATTTATTAAAGGCTTTTAATTATCTACATGATGCTGTTTTATAATATGTGATAAACCCATAGTTTTAAGCAATGCTTTTAGAATAATGATGATGATCATTCTAATGAGATCTAAATTCTTAGAAAGCTTAAAACTAAAATAGTTCCCAATCATTGGATTACTAAATTGGGGATTAGTGAATCCGGATAGATTGGTACATACGTCGTTTCTTGCTCATTGGATGAGGATGATTGATCTCATGATCATTTGTGTGGAGACACTAAAGCAAGTATGTAGGTGCTTATTAGAGAATAAGTTCACTTTGCGGGCTCGCTAAGGAATACCTAATGGAGTTTTATTTGCACATCAATAGGAATTCTGTAGTGATAGTAGTCAAGTGATCCTTGGACTTGAGATCATCATAGTATCTTGTGTATGATGAGTTATACTTTGACTTATTCCTTAAGACCCTTAGGGTATATCAAAGGGTATGCTTGGGTATAATAAGTTGTACATGGAGATAATGTATGATCAATAAAGAATCTACCACTTCTAATAAAAGAAGAAATGTCCTATGTGATTCGATAAATGACAACCCAAAGAGTCCTTGGCTTAAGCGTAATGAAATTAGAAAGGAGTTTCTAATTTGCATTATTTGAGTTGTGCATTTAAGGATCGAAATACATATAATTAAATAAAATAAGACTTGATGGTAATTCCATGCCTTATATTTAATTGGGACATTGTATGGTGGAAGGATTGAATTGTATTTAGTAACTATTTACTCAAAGGTTCTTTAATGATTAATGTTGAAATCTATATTATCTGGAAAGTCGTTGATCATTAGGGAGGCTTATCCCTATTGTAGAATAAATATTATTTAAATAAATAAATTATTTAATTTATTTATTTAAATAAGATTAGAATTGTTCTAATTGATTTATTCACAACCTATTTAATATGGAGAACCTAAAGGGTCACACCATAAAAGGAAGAATAATTATTTAAGAAGTTAATGGCATAATCGTAATAATATATTTAAGTATATTTAATTTAATCTATGGTGATAGAATAAATTAAATAACTTAATATTTATTATTTAATGTTTTAGAAATATTAAATATAAATTAATAAGAGGAGTCTTATTAATATTATTACAATTATTATTATTTTAATTTCTAAAAGAGTTTAGGAATTAATTTAATATAAGTACTCTCATTTATTCCTAATTGGATTAGGAAGGAAAATTAATTAAAAGAGTTTAATTAATTATCCCTAATAAGATTAGGGAGCCTAATTAATTAAAAGAATTTAATTAATTAAATAAAACCCAATTTCTTAATTGTTAAGGAGGGTTGCCCACATCAATAAATAAGAGGAGTCTTATTATGGGTGGTATGGGTTGTTGATTTTTCAACATACGTAATAATTCCAATTGTTGGGAGAGTACACCCTTTCTATAGAGATAGAAAACTAGGGTTTGAGCCAAATACCCATCTTCTTGAATTTTCTTCTTCCTTGGTGGATCACCTCTAGAGGCCAAACATTTGGGTGGCTAACGTTGATCAAAGGAAGGAACCAAACCCGGTGGATTCAAGATTGAACGCGAAAGGATTTGGAGGTGAACTTGTACCTGAGGAAGCTCGATCTTCAAGGGTATGATTTTATTCTTTATCTTTTCGTTTAATTAATAATTACGCATAAAGGATGATCCGGGTATATGGTTTGTAAAATTTTTAAGCTCTGATACCACTGTTAGGTTTGTAATATTCATAACACAATCAAAATTGCAAAAATTAGCGGAGGCGTATAAAAATCAGAGTTTAAAAATTTTACAAACCATAAACCCGGATCACCCTTTATGCTAATTTTGCCCATTAAATGATATCAATATATATATTAAATATTTATTATTCATGAGATGAATGTTATTTATTGATGCATATGGTGATGTGTATGATAATAAATGGGATTGATTATGGACTATTGACCAATATGATTGGATTTTATTTTAGTTGGATGCATGAATGTATGGGTTTTATTAAATGGGGTCTGCATACTCGCCTTCTCTAATTTTTCTTAATGTAAATTCTATCTCCTCCTATGTACTTCCCCTCGATCAACGATCAAGGTTTCTATTTATTTTAAAATAGTTTTGTAATAGGGATATTTAGAATTAATTTTGAAGAATTAGAGATCAAGGACAAGGAGCGCTTGAAGACCCGTTTTGTAATGGAGCCCTAAGTTTAAATGTAATAGTTATATTTAAATATTATTTCTTAAACCCTAGGGTTTGACCTTTTGGTTCACTTGGTGGCTCTAGTAGACCAAACTAGAATAAAAGTCCATAATCAATCCGGGTAGAATATAGTATTCTATATGTGCATGCTTATACTATATATATATTATATATTATGCAAACATGCTTCGCATGTTCATTAATATAACGCGTATTTTATATATATATATAAATGCTGCTTAAACAAGATGAGACAAATTAATAACAAACCCCTCATTTTTTTATATTAAGTCCTAAGCGTTCAAAGATATTTGGAATATCGAACGTCGCCTTTCTAGCATGATAAAATTAATAGAGTATTAAATATTTAATATGAGTTTGTTGTGTCACCACAAGGCAAGTATTAAGTATTTAAGATGTTAATTTATCACATTTGATGCTTATAAAGAAAATTGAACAATATTGTTTTGTTGTGTCACCACAAGGATGATATTTTCTTTTTTGAATATATGGAGTGCTAGGTCGGACTTAACTTGGACAATTTTGATTCGGATGTGCCACCACTTGATCAAAAATAATCTAAGAGGCAAAATACAAGGAGTTGCATAGTTGATGTAATTGACAAAAGTTGTCTACCTATTTATTTATATATAGTTTGTTGTGTCACCACAAGGCTATATACATTTGAAATGGGATCCTTATTCTCACTAGCAAATCTTTAATTAGATTTTGCCGGAACTATATAGTTGAGGGTAATATAGTTTGAAGAAAATAGTGGGAGATACCAATTTAAAACAAGACCTAAATTATTTTGGTAATTAATAAAAGAATGTATGTTAAAATGTTGTTAATTACAAATTCATTTACAGAATTTTACAATGTCTAAATTACTATCACTGCAAAGCATATTAGATGCTAAATTAACCAGACCGAATTAAACAAATTGGTTAAGGAATTTGAGAATAGTTCTCATAGCTGAAAAGCTATCTTATGTCCTTAATACGCCTATCCCTGCAATGGTTGCAAACAATGCCTCTGAGGAAGAGATTGCTACTTTTAGAAAGTGGCAAGATGATGCACAGTTGGCTCAATGCATCATGCTCGCATCCATGAGTAACGAGCTTCAGCGTCAGCATGAAACTATGGATGCTCTTACTATACTCCTGCACATCAAGTAGTTGATGGTAGGAAAGTAGGACTGAAAGATATCAGATATCTAAGGAGCTCTTCCGATCTAGAATGGCCAATGGCACTATAGTACAGATAAAAGTCCTTAACATTATCAATTTGATTGATCAATTAGGACAACGAGTTTTGTCATGGATATAGAGTTGAGCTAAGATTTGATCTTACACTCACTCCCGGACTCCTTTCACAATTGTTGTGAATTTTTCATATAAACAATCTAGATATCAGCTTCGCTGATTTGCTTAACATATTGAAAAATGTTGAGAGTCACTTTTCAACCAAGAAAGACCATGTCTTACTGGTAGGGGCCAAAGGATCTTCTGAAAAGAAGAAAGATTCAAAGAAGGTAAATAGAAAGGCATAAACAAAGGATAATAAGAACAAAACTCGATACGATATAGCAAAGGAGTTTGCTTCCAATCGCAATAAGCCCTGGACACCGGAAAGAAATCTGCGAGAAGCATCTTGCGAGGCTAACCAAAGAAGCTTAGTGAAGTTTCTACATAATACGCTTTTTGTTCATGATTGAAATAAATTTTTCTTTAAGTCAAGGTTCTACTTGGGTATTGGATACCGACTTTGGTTATCATAAATATAGATTTATGAAGGGACCAAATGTAGTAAAAGCTAAACAAATATAAGTAATCCTATATGCGGAAATGTAACAAAGGTTGCTACATTAGCCATAGAAACTTATAATTTAACAATGCCTACGGACAAATCTATTAAGTCAATAAGTTGTTATTGTATTCCAGGTTCTTGTTAAAATATTATTTCCATTTTATTGTTGGACAATGAAATATTTGGTATTATAATTAAGAAAAATTGTTGTTCTATTTATAATAATAATGTTTCGTATAGAACTGGAATATTACTTAATGGATTTTGTATACTTGACTTACGTGAAAAATATATTTTACAAATTGAACAAACGAGTATAAGAAAAGGAGATGATCATTCAAAGAGTTGAATGTGTGTATTTGCTGAAATACAAGTGTGAATTATTTGAAAGGTTCAAAGAATTCAGAAGTGAAACAAATTGGCAAAGTATTAAGATTCTTTGATTAGATCAAGGAATAAATACTTGTGCAATAAGTTTCTAGATCATCTCAAATGGTTTTCTCATAATGGACACATCTTGATACGCAATAATTGATTGATGTATCTGAATGAAAATTCGTACCTTATTGGACATGGTGCGGTCCATAATGATTTTACCGACATTCCAGTATCCTTCTGGGATAATGTCCTAGAAATGGCTACATATCTACTGAAAATGGTAACCTCAAAATCCATTTAAGACTCCATAAAAGTTATGGATAGGGAGGATTCCTAATCTTAAGTATGTTAAGATAAGGGGTTGTCCAACTTATGTGAAAAGGTTTCAAAGGATAAGTTTGGGACAAGATTTGACCAGTACAATTTGTGGGACATCCTAAAGTAAGTTTAGGGTATATGTTCTATAATTCTACTTAGCAAAAGGTGTTTGTTACGAAACACGCTGCCTTCTAAGATAAAGGCATTTATCATTGAAGGGGCTAGTGGGAGGATAATAGATCTTGAAAAGTTCAAGAACCACAAAACACTATAAGTCAAATAAGAGGAACCTGTAGATAGACCTATTGTACCACAATCGAATCGTAAGTCTGGAATAGTACCGAAGATACCTAGGAGGTATGGATTCATCATGGATGATGATGATGAGGTACGATCATGAAGATGATGATCCGAGTTACATACGATGAGGTAAGAGTTCTAGTGTGTACAAAAGGGTCAGTGGGAGCGTCGTGAAATTTTTAGTATTATATGTTGATATACTACGGATAAGGAATGACATACCAATGCTACAATCAGTAAAGATAAAGTTGTCTAAACAATCCTCCATGAATGATTTGGGAAGAGTATCATTATTGGGGATGCAAATCTATACAGATAGATTTAAAAAGATGCTCGACTTAACCCAAGGAACGTATATTCATTTGATGCTAAAGTCGTTTAGCATGGCAAACTCCAAGAGATGTCTCATGTTGATGAGCCATGGAGTGTATCTCTCTTAATAGTCCCCATAGACTCCAAAGAAGAGAGATCGCACGAGTGACAATCATGTATGCAATGAAATATATGAGACCTGATGTTGATCGGTCATATTCTGGAGAAGATCACTGTAAGACAGTGAAAAACATCTTAAAGTTCTTAACCGGCACTAAGGATGTGAGCAAACATGGTGGGTCTTAATTAAAACTAGAGGGCTTAACAGACTCAAGTTTTTCAGACAGAACAAGATGACAGAAAAATCCACTTTAAGGTAAAGCGTTATCTTGAACAGTGGTGCAGTGAATTGGAAAGGTTCCAAACAAAAAAAAGAGTTGCCGGTTTAGTGATAAAGACAAAAGTATATAGCTATAAATGAAGCTACAAGTTGATTGTTTGGATAAAGTTCATTACGTAACTAGGAATAGTTCCTAAGTCTCATCTTGGATCTAAACATGTGTTGTGGCACTTTCATTTGATTATTAGAATCATTGAAAGATGGGAAATCACTATAGAGATAGTGGACTCTCATGAACAACATTACATATCCATTAACTAAAGCTTATCCAACAAAGGCGGGATAATCGTCACTTAGAGAGAAGAAGAGTATGAGTTACCATGACGATTGGCTTTAGTGCAAGTGGGAGATTGAAAGTAGTATGCACACAAGCCAATCATGTTTGATGATAAAGCATATACTTTGTAACAATCTTATTCATTTATTAATAAAAAGTATTAATTTATTAAAGGCTTTTAATTATCTACATGATCTTTGTTTTATAATATGTGATAAACCCATAGTTTTAAGCAATGCTTTTAGAATAATGATGATGATCATTCTAATGAGATCTAAATTCTTAGAAAGCTTAAAACTAAAATAGTTCCCAAACATTGGATTACTAAATTGGGGATTAGTGAATCCGGATAGATTGGTACATCGTTGCTTGATCATTGGATGAGGATGATTGATCTCATGATCATTTGTGTGGAGACACTAAAGCAAGTATGTAGGTGCTTATTAGAGAATAAGTTCACTGAACGTGGCTCGCTAAGGAATACCTAATGGAGTTTTATTTGCTGTCAATAGGAATTCCTGTAGTGATAGTAGTACAAGTGATCCTTGGACATGAGATCATCATAGTATCTTGTGTATGATGAGTTATACTTTGACTTATTCCTTAAGACCCTTAGGGTATATCAAAGGGTATGCTTGGGTATAATAAGTTGTACATGGAGATAATGTATGATCAATAAAGAATCTACCACTTCTAATAAAAGAAGAGAATGTCCTATGTGATTCGATAAATGACAACCCAATGAGTCCTTGGCAAAGGGTAATGAAATTAGAAAGGAGTTTCTAATTTGCATTATTTGGAGTTGTGCATTTAAGGATCGAAATACATATAATTAAATAAAATAAGACTTGTGATAATTCCATATCTTATATTTAATTGGGACATTGTATGGTGGAAGGATTGAATTATATCAGTAACTATTTACTCAAATGTTCTTTAATGATTAATGTTGAAATCTATATTATCCGGAAAGTCGTTGATCGCTAGGAGGCTTATCCTATTGTAGAATAAATATTATTTAAATAAATTAATTGTTTAATTTATTTATTTAAATAAGATTAGAATTGTTCTAATTGATTTATTCACAACCTGTTTAATATGGAGAACCTAAAGGGTCACACCATAAAAGGAAGAATAATTATTTAAGAAGTTAATGGCATAATCGTAATAATATATGTTAAGTATATTTAATTTAATCTATGGTGATAGAATAAATTAAATAACTTAATATTTATTATTTAATGTTTTAGAAATATTAAATATAAATTAATAAGAGGAGTCTTATTAATATTATTACAATTATTATTATTTTAATTTCTAAAAGAGTTTAGGAATTAATTTAATATAAGTACTCTCATTTATTCCTAATTGGATTAGGAAGGAAAATTAATTAAAAGAGTTTAATTAATTATCCCTAATAAGATTAGGAGCCTAATTAATTAAAAGAATTTAATTAATTAAATAAAACCCAATTTCTTAATTGTTAAGGAGGGTTGCCCACATCAATAAATAAGAGGAGTCTTATTATGGGTGGTATGGGTTGTTGATTTTTCAACATACGTAATAATTCCAATTGTTGGGAGAGTACACCCTTTCTATAGAGATAGAAAACTAGGGTTTGAGCCAAATACCCATCTTCTTGAATTTTCTTCTTCCTTGGTGGATCACCTCTAGAGGCCAAACATTTGGGTGGCTAACGTTGATCAAAGGAAGGAACCAAACCCGGTGGATTCAAGATTGAACGCGAAAGGATTTGGAGGTGAACTTGTACCTGAGGAAGCTCGATCTTCAAGGGTATGATTTTATTCTTTATCTTTTCGTTTAATTAATAATTGTGCATAAAGGGTGATCCGGGTTTATGGTTTGTAAAATTTTTAAACTCTGATTTTTATACGCTTCCGCTAATTTTTGCAATTTTGATTGCGTTATGAATATTACAAACCTAACATTAGTATATAATGATGTATGTTGGGATGAATGATGTACTCGTGATATACGGAATCCGGGTGTGAAGATAGACCGGATTTCAGGGCGTTACATCATGAGTAGGATAATTTCTCTCATATTCTTTGAGTTGTCGAGAGGCATAGGCTATGACTTTCCCATGTTGCATGAGAACACATCCTAAATAAAGCCTGAAGCATCACTGTAGATGACAAATCCATCTAAACCTAATGGTATTGTTAGAATAGGTGCTGAAATGTGTCTCCTCTTGAGTTCTTGAAAACTCTTCTCATATACCTCGCTCCAACTAAATTTTGTATCTTTTTGAGGCAGCTGAGTTAATGGAGTAGTGATTCAAGAAAATCCTTCCAAGAATCTCCAATAATAACCAGCTAAGCCTAGAAAGCTTCTTATTTTGGTTACTAACTTAGGTTGCTCCCAACTATGACTCATATCCTAACCATGGATAGGACCTCACAATGGCACCTATCAGTTTTCCACCGCACAAATACAGCATCCCCTACGGAGAGTCTGGCTTCGGTGCATTCCACAAAGGAAGTCACTAGATAGAGGCTTGGGTACCAACTCCTATAGTTGGGTTTTTTAACTCCTGAAGTTCAATAAGAGCCATTCGATATGGGGTTTTGGAAATGAGTTTTGTATCGGGTTCAAGATCAATACAAAATTTGATTTCACATTTTGGGGGTAGGCCAGGAAGTTCTTTAAGAAATACTTCAGGAAATTTATTAACAATAGAAGTATCATTCAAATATGACGTATTTTTGTTTAAATCCGTGACATGGGCTAAGAAAGCTTGACATCCATTTTTCAATAAACGAATGAATTTATGGCTTGATATGACAGTGATTGACTTTAGTGGTTTGGTTGCTTAGATTCGCATAATAGGTTGGTTAGGAATATGAAAACTAATGACCTTACGAAAATAATCAATTTTAGCATGATGAGTAGTTAACCAATCAATCCCTAAAATCATATTAAATGCAAGTATTTTCAAAGAGATGTGATCAACAAGTAATGTGAAAGTGTCGATTTGAATTAAACAAGATTTATAAATGGTGGATGTAACGAAGGTTTCTCCCAACGGAGTTTCAATAGATAAGTCAAAGTATAATTTCTTTGTAGTCAAATTTAAACGTTGAGCACAAACAGGAGAAATAAAAGAATGGGTAGAACATGTATCTAATAAGGTATAGACTTAGCAAGAGTTTATGATTAGCTTTCCCATGATAACTTCGTTCGGGTTCCTCATTTTTTGGGAAGTCATGAAAAACACTCTCCTTTGAACCACCGACTTTGACTTATCCAGGACAGCCTTTGGTGTCATCATTACCGCTGGAATTGACTTCGCTATATGGCTTATTCCACCCTCAACTGCTTCTACATACTCCTGATCCATGATCTAAATTATTAATCTTTGATCCATATCGAATTGGGGTTGACCGCTCTGTACAGGGTAATTCAAAACTCGATGTTGGGTTCTCCCAATTGCTGTCCAAAAAGAGAAATACATATCACCTATTTTAGCCTTCTTGGATCGAACGTCTCTTTCTACAATATTAACGCACCATGCATCCTCCATTCTCACTCATTCAGTTGTTTCTTCTTTCAGCTGATATTTGACATTTGCATTCTTAGATTCCAGCTCTATTATCATATACTCTACCAAAGAGAGCTTCTGTTGAAACTTCACATATCAGGTAGTAAAATCTTGAATTGCTGCATCCCTTCCACGATCGCCTACCGTTATTCACCCCTACTCTTCTAACTCACAAATACGATCCTGCAGTTCTATATTTCGATCATAAAATTGTCCTAATAAATCCTCCTCAGGTTCCTCTTCTTCCTCACTCTCAGCTGCTACCTATGCGACTAGCTCGGGTGTAACTATTAATTCTTCATTCATCACATGAATATCTCTAATTTCTTCTTCGCCTGACATCCTACAATCAAGTTTAATAACTTAATTAATACTCCCCAATAAAAATCTTTGTTATAACAAGATATTCTACTCCAACATTTATTCTTTAAATGAATCTCCTCAATTCATCACTTAAAACTCAATATGAGTTCATCTCTTGATTTTCAGATGTCATTCTTAAATACTATCATAAAAAAGGGATAATTAAAGAATTTGACACGACACATATTATGCTTATATTCTGATTAACCAATTAAATAATAAATAAGGTTAAGTAGGACACACTAGCGAAGGTTTTACTCGTCTCTCCCCTCCTAGTTCTAACCGCCAAAGATCATATCCCTAAGCTCTGATACCAACTGTGATGCCCCCAAAATAAGTCTACACAACCCATTTTGAGTCGCCAAATATACGACATAGAAACCATATACAAACTTCCTTAATACAACAATTGAACTGTCGTGCAAAATACGACAACACATAAACTGTGCATTTTAATATAAATATTATCTCGTAGACAATATCCAAACTCAAATAAAATCCTCATTATAATTATTGACACACTATTTTACAAAATAGTGAGGATTACTAAAATAATCATCTTGGAGCATTACTCCACTCCGCGACTAGTCCTAGCTACATTCTCTCCTCCTGAGAAGAATAATAGAACTAAAAGGAAAATGGTGAGCTCAACTAGCCCAGTAAAGAATATTATGACTAAGATAATGTAGAACAAATTATCCTTAGTCCTCAATAGGGAAAAATCTTATAGAATACGATAGACAACAAGTTTTAGATCAACAACTGTAGTGAAAACAGCAATCCATTAGAAGAGTCAAGTAGAGACTGATGTCTACTATCTTCTATGATTTAAAAATCCATCATCAATATTTTATCCCTGTAATACCAATCAATAAATATTTCAAATCAACAAATTATCCATGCATTACGGGCCAATGATATTCGTATGTATCACCAACAAATTATCCATCCACTATGGACCAAAGATATTCGTTTGTATCACAAGTGGTCATGATCATGTCAAACAACTGTCCATCTATGCACTACGGGCCAAAGTGGACTTTCACCACATCATTTGTCTGTAATATTACATGTCATGACTATACTAATACATAATTCCTGGTCATAATCATACCAATCAATAGTCCATCTATGCACTATGGGCTAAATATGACTTTTACCACAACATAAGCATGAGGATGATGACAATGATATAAGGAATCAAACAAGTGAGATCAAGGATAAATATTAAAGATTTATAATTCAATTTATCCAGAGTTCAAGAATGTCCAAATTTTCAACATGATAATTAATTGTGAAGTAAAATTTAAGAATGATATTCTTGTATCAAAAATAATTTGGACAGAAAAAAATACCCTGAATAAATAGTACCCTGAGTGAATAGTACCCGAGTGAATAGTACCCCGTGAATAGTAACTAAATGAATAGTACTCTGTCATGCAAAGTACCTTGAATAAATAGTACCCCGAGTGAATAGTACCCGAGTGAATAGTACCTCATGAATAGTACCCTGAATAAAAATATTGAAATTTAATAAGAAAGTTTAGACCAATATTCCAATGAAATGATACTAGATGAAGCGCAAAACTCAAGGATATTCTACTAATTTCAGGAATTATAGAAGCAATACTTACCATAGTAAGTTTAGATTTAAGAATATGAGAAGAAATAATATAGGAAACTACAAATGGATGTTCAACCATCATGCGGTAATTCGCGTAGACATATATTTTCCATAAATAAATAATCAGTACGAAGGGTTATTCACCATGCATGCGATAATCCGCGTAGACATGTTATTCCCACAGATTAAAGAATGAATACGAAAAATAATATCCCTTACCATATGAAAAATAACATCCCTTACCTTAGTAGAAGATTGGATACTGTAATAGTGAAGTAGCGGAATACTCTTCTTCTTTCTCTCTATAGTTTCTCTATGACGCCCCAAAATTTGGGTATCTTCCAACCCGACAGATGGTGCTACACGGTACTTATAACTATACATTCATTCTATTGAAACAACATTAAAATATGTGTATCAACGACATTCTTATTACATTAATAATAATATATTCCATTCTAAAATTCTGAAACCGTTATATTCTTTGTTCATTGTAACATAAATCATACAAATATACTAGTCTATTACAGAATAAACGAATCATTCCTCTTCGCCTTGCCATTATCTCTACTAGAACCCTCGGTTCGCTCGACCTTAGCTGTAATCATATGATTCAAGCAAAAAGTGAGCATAACTAGCTCCGCAAGTCTAACAATATATTATAGAAATACCACTTCGAGAATCATATGATTATTCTTCATTAACTGAATAATAGTTATGAAGTACTATGAAACATTTAATAGCACTTCTCATCTCATAAAACAATTCCAAAGTATTTATAGTACCTTGGAAATTCTGAGTAGGTCCATAGACCATGAACATTCTCCTTAGCTTTTATTCATAAAAAGGACAACCCGGTACTAATACCGTAAGTCCGACATTTTTTACGACCACATCTAGGTGATCAACCTATAGTACTCTATGTTGATCAACACTCATCCGTTAAACGTATTTACGTTTAAGTTTTGGCAACCTCGTGTGCACATCGAATAATCGATGTAAAATACATTTGTTTATTCATACTCAGGCTTACCTTGAATCCATACCAAACAATTGGCATAGGATAGCGTTATCAATTCTATATTGAAAGACTTGTAAATGAATCAATCAATCTTTCAAAATTAGTCTAGCCGAGATAAAACTGGCATTGACCATTTCTTTAAAACCATTCATGCATCTTATAACATGAATTACTGAAAACTTGACTAACATGAAGGTTAGACAAGAGTTAAGAAAACTTGCCTTCAGCGTCTGCTATAATAAAATTACTTTTCCTTTGAGTCTTTACAGTCTCTACAACACATAACCACATACATACCACATTAGGTCATGAATAAACATACATGGTTCCTAATGAATCTTACCCTTCTTCTCCATCTAATCATGTATTAGATTTGTTATTATTGGTTCCGTCTTGCCGTTTCGTTGTACATCATTCTTACCAACTTCTTTCTCTTCTAAGTCTTAAGTGAATTTACTTCATTAATAAAGGTCAATTTGACTTATTAATCCTCCTTATGGTTTAGTAACATTCTTACGTTATTAATCGAAACTCGTTCATCATTCGTTAAGTACACTTATTGCATACCATTTACGTTCACATTCAATTGACTTACCTCCAACCTTTAGTATTATACATAAGGTTTATAAACATCCTTTAATGATGTTACATTAGGTTTAGCATTGATATGATTCACCATTACCAATTTACTTCCCCTTTACTTTCATAATCCTTCCTCTTTGTGTTTAACTTAATCTTTGCAATCATCATGGCTGGCCACTTTTTTGTTCTACAACTTCAGGCCATGCGGCCTTGGTTTCAAAGACCTAAAACACGGCATTGGCGCTACTAAGACCATGCTCAGCCAAAAGGCCGCACTGTGGCACCACTTTGTGAGCTTTGTTTGGCGCTGCGGCGCCAGACCTCAGTTCTAGAAAAGTTTGACAGATTTCTTACATAAAGGAATTTCCCGGACTCCTAAATTGTTCATTTTTAGTCCGAATTGGCTCGTTCAAAAGCCATTAACTCACAAATCACATACTCTACATGTTCATATAAGAATTTTCCATTTTCAACTTTGTTAACTCTAAATTCATCTATTAGTTCATTTTAACGAAAATGATAAACGTTCGTGAACATTCAACACTCGTTTCTTCGTTCTAAGTCGGAATTCGGTCATTTTTGAGTTCGCAACTCTATAATTCTAAATACGACTATACTCCATCAAAAAACAACATTTCTGAGCTCAAAGTCAAAATTTGACTTCAATTCCAAGAATTTCACGAATTTGACGATTATCGTCTAAACTCGTGAATTCCGCCATAACTTCGTTACTTAAGATTTATTCATCGTTTTAAATGGATTCATTCCATCATACTAACATCTTAACATACATAGTACATTAACTTATTTACATGATAAGTTATTACTTGTTCTTAATGAGTTTATAACTTATAAAAGTATAAATTACTTATGATTTCTGTAAGACCCCAACTTTTTATTAATGAAATTGAATTTCCTCTATATATTATCTTGAAATATTAAGGGGTTGATTGGATTATTGTGGTTAGTTATGGGTAAAATGCGCAAATATTTCAAATAAGCAAGTGGTTATAAAATATTCATTGTTGTCGGTGAATATTCGTTTGGTCGTGGAATATTCTTGCTATCGGGGAATATTCGTACGACATCGCAGTCTTTTATGGGCCCCGTAACAGAAAATAATTGGATGAAGAAAACGACAAGTACGAGTTTTTATAAATAACGGCGTAGTTGTTACCGTTAACACTGTTGGAATACCCAGTGGTTAAAACACAGTAATACGCGGTGTTACACAGTAGAACACGGTATTGAACCAATTATTGATTCTTACGTAAGAAGGCACTACTCAATAATTTTTACAGTAATTACTGTTTAATATTTTATTTTATTGATTCAATAATTGCTACGTTGATATTTTATATTAATGTTGTTTCAATAATTGTCACTGCACAATATTTTCCATTATCAGATCAATAATTCATTTTATTTGAATAATATTATTAGATAGTATTACTGGAAATGTCTAAGGAAGTTCTGTCTAGGAAAGGGGTTTGGTCACCTAATTGCGCGCCAATAAGGAGAAATCTTTATCGGAACGCCCCATCTTTCATGGGAACGACCTAGTTGTCATTATTGTGATTCTGTAATATTATTTGGGAAAAATTAATTATTGATTTATATGATAAGGAAAATATTTATTTATGTGGATATAAATGGGGGAATTTTAAGTAAAGTGACAATTGTTGAAAATTTAAATTTTATCTATATTATTATATTACAATATAAGTGTATAATGTGATAATATAATAGTATAATAATGATGATATTTTTATAATGAATGTGTGAGATATGAGTAATTGAGGAAGAAGAGTATTTTTGTTAGAATAAATGCTAAAAACATGTTAAACATGTTGGTGGACCCCATTTTTGACTGAAATTTGATTATTGCCCGCAAAATCGTCCGTATGTAGATTTCGGTCAATTTCTGTTTAGAATTTGGAAAAACTTAAAGCTACAAAGTTGTAGAGAATTGAATTTCGTATGAAATGGACTTAAGATCCGAATTTTTCTGATAAAAGGGCTATTTATTATGAATTATTGAAGTTCCAGAATATTGGGTCTAAATTAATTTTATTACAAAAAATATATTTAAAACATGTTTTGTGTGTGGTGGGTCCCACTTTTTGTTGCAAAATGCTGAATTCAGATTTCTAAGGTGGGCGTAGGAATTTTTTTAATAAATATTATTATTTCACTAAATTTTCTGCTTTGGTGTTCTAAGCATTTTCCTATAAATAGGGTGCTTAGGCTAGAATTGAAAATCACACCAGAAACTGAAGTTTTCTCTCTCTATATTATCGAGCATATTTTTGTGAGTATTTTGATACTTTGTGTGTTGCTATACGGTGCAAGTTTCCTTCAGAACTATATCCGATATTCCAGTCAGAAGTACTGTCCTTTTGAGGTAAGGAATTTTTTTTTCTTCGTAAATGATATTATTTCTTTCAATATCATTATGCCGAAATATTAGTATAATTTTTCTTGTGAAATTTCTACCTTTTTGTGTCGGGTTACTATTCACGTATATGACACTATTCACTTATACGATACTATTCACGAATATGACACTAATCACAGTAAAATTAAATTTTTGTTCTTTTTCCAAGATGTCTATTATAGGTACTATTTTTGATTGTATCCATGTTTTGATCTTCTGTGTAGAATTTTACTCCACTATGGTTTATTAATAAGTATTTTTGAACTTGAATTGTTTAAAATACGAATCCCTAAACTTTGTCCTTTTATTTCACTAGATTCGTTTCTTTAAAAATATTTTTCATTATCCTCAGTTCTAAATGATGATATTACTTAATATCTTTGGCCTATAGTGCAAAGATGAATGATTTCATGATGAATATCTTTGGCCCGTAGTGCAAAGATGAACATGTGTTGAGATGAACATAACCAACTGATGAATATCTTTGGCCTGTAGTGCAAAGATGAATATTTGATTCGAGATATATATTGATTGATGTTATAGGGATAAAATATTGATGATGAACTTTTAAATCATAGAAGATAGTAGATTTCATTCTCTACTTAACTCTTCTAATTAATTGTTATTTCCACTGCGAATATTGATCTAAAACTTGTTGTCTACTATATTCAATCAGATTTTTCCCTGTTGAGGACTAACGATAATTTTTTCTATATTATCTTAGTCATAATTTTCTTTACTGGGCTAGTTGAGCTCACCTTTTTCCCTTTTATTCCATTTTTCTTCTCAAGAAGCGAGAGTATAGCGGGAAGTAGTCGGGGTGTGGAATGATGGTTCTAGACAGTTGTTTAGCAGTCCTTACTATTTTGTAAAATAATGCATCAATAATTGTAATTAGGACTTTATCTGAGTGTGGATATTGTCTAGAAGTCAATTTTTGTATTTAAACTCACAGTTTATGTGTTGTCGTATTTTACATGACAATTGTATTAATGAAGTTGTAGTTATTTCTATAGCATATATTTGGCGATTCAGAATGGGTTATGTATACCTATTTTGGGGGCATCACAGTTGGTATCAGAGCTTAGGGATATGGTCTCTGGCGGAGATCGGGGAATAGAACTAGGAGTGGAGAAACGAGTAAATCCTTCGCTAGTGTGTCCTACTTAAGCTTATTTATTGGTTGGTCAGAATATAGGGATATTGTGTGATATGTTAATTTATTTAATTAACCCTTATTTTATGGCAGTATTTGAGATTGGCAACTGAGAATGTTAACAATGGAGTAAATGAGACCGTGGAGACACCTTTACTCACCAATTAGGAGAACGTGCAACATGACGACAATGTTCCTTTAGTAAACAACACCACTGATCAGACGATGAATGATGGGATGTTTAGAAGCTTTTTGCAGTTCATGCAAAATCAAACGAGGGAGACTCGTGTACAAAATACAGGTGGAAATGATAGCAACACGCGATTTGTCACAGCCAAGCAGTTCAAAGAGTTAGGACCACCAAAATTCTGGGGAAAGCCGGATCCGATTAAGGCAGAAACGTGGGTCAAACAAATTACCAAGATATACGATGTCTTGGGATGCACGGAGGAACAAAAGGTTCCATTCACCATCTTTATGTTCCATGGTGAGGCAGATTACTGGTGGGAATCTGTGAAGCATACCTAGCCAGCCGCAGTCAACATGTCTTGGAAAACATTTTAGAAACTATTCAATGACAAGTACTTTCCTGAAAGTATTCGTCATATGAAGGAGGTAGAGTTTATTAGACTGGAACAGAATAACATGACGGTGTCCCAGTACGAGGCTAAGTTTGCGAAGTTATCCGTATGACGCGGATGTTTCTGAGAGGTCTGAAACCCGATATACGTCAATATCGCATTTCTCATAAATTTTCTCTATATTCAGATGTTGTCAACAGGGCTCAATTATTAGAACGAGATAATGAGTATGTTCAACCGAGGGACCACAACCCGTGGTCATACCAAAGGCGGCGATCCATCGAACAATGATAACCAAATGGGGAGGGAAAAAATTAACAAAAGCGTGAACCACTCTGGTGGTAATCGTGGCCATGATAATAGAAGAAGCAAGTCGGGGGGAGATTTTCAAAAGAGAAGGTACAACAATGACAATGTGAAGAAGTCAACACCAACATCGACTGTTTCTAAGGGAGGAGAACGACCACCGGTCGTATGTTATAAATGTGGAAAAGAGGGAGACATCAGCCCAAACTGCCCATAATAATTCAAGGTATGTTATAATTATGGAAAGGAAGGACATATCGATCGAGATTGTACTATAGCTGTAACAACCCCAAAAATCATATAATTTAATTCTCAACTTTGGTCGTTAATAACACATCTACCTTCTGATTTTACATCATTATTTGATGTTAAACTTTATAATATGCGGAATAATTTAAACTTTTATGTCTTCTTACTTTAATTCCCTAAATCAAAACCTTTATCATCTACATGACTTTGAATCAATCTTATTTTTATGATTCACTTTATCACTGTTATTATATAAATGTTTACATTTCAATCTGATAACCTTCACATATCAGATAACTCTAACTTTAGCTTTACAACTCAACATAAAACTATACATCATAAAATGTTTAATACATCTTATGAATCCTCATCATGGTATAAGGAAATAACAACTTTAGCTAAAATATTAATCTTCGTGTATTATTTTGGATCCACGTCATTCAAGTAGCACATAGTGTTACCTTCAATCCTTAACTTGCACAAAATGGTTATTTGCAAGGTTGAGCTCAACGGCCCAACAAAATCTAACAATTTTCATGTATCATGTAGCACATAATAGCATGTTCAACATATATCTCATAAACATTGGACTAACATAACATACATTTTACAAATATAAAGATGTATAAAGATTGAGTTCCTTACTCAATCAGCATGCTTTACTCAATCATCATAGTCATAAGTTGAGTTTAACATTTCATACATTCAACATATATAATACATCATGCTCTTTGCATTAAAGATTTAAAACAATCAACATATATATAATACATCATGCTCTTTATATAATCATACACATCAATTATTAGTCATATAATAACACATAGTAATTTTAATATAACCTCTACTCCACATCTCATAATCTTTCCTATTAGTTAGCACACAATATTTAATTAAATTGTGTTAACTTTTCGACTTATGTAATATTTGAAATTCATTCAAGTGTTTAAATCTTGCTAGGAATTATTATTGGTTTTATATTAAACCCATTTCATATTTTATAATATCTATTTGATTTGACTTAAAACACTTTTTACGTTCATTACGGCGTTTCGAAGTTTATTCGTCACACGCCCGATTTGCCTCTATTGTGCATGCTTACTATGCTTCTATAACTTATCTAATACATTATTATATTAATGTTAAGCATCATTATACTTCATAATATTCATGTTCTATAACTTAGAACAACATCTTTTATCGTCAAGAGCACTACTTGCATACGTGTATGCCCGACGCTCTCCGATTGTCTCCGAAAACACAATAGTCCTAAAAATGACCATTTTTACCCTTCCTAAATACCTCACATTAAAAAACTTAAAGAACAAATGTTGTAGGTCTATTCGTCCTCGTTTCGGATCATCTTGAATCACCTCAATCGGTGTTCGTATTAAAACGTTATGATCGTTTTACCAAAATAGGTCAAAGTAGTAATAGTCAGAACACATGGGGCGCAACCGCTCCTCTTTTCTTCACAAATACTGCACGCCCGTGTAACTTGGCAGCACCACCGTCTTGCATGGCTCTCTGGTCCGCACATGGCCGAGCATGCTACTACGCCCATTACATATTTTGTAATGTTTTTACTTTAAACCTTCATAAATTCTTCGTTTTAAGTCGGAATTAGTTGGTTTTCGATTCTATGAACTCGTGAAACACTGAACCACTCATCTACAAAATAATTTTGACATTTCAAAAACTTTAACAAGTCAATTTAAGGGTTCCAATTCAATGTTCATGCTATATTTTTATGTTTTAAACACATTTAGCGAATTCGATCGCCACGACTTTGTTACTTAACCAATTAACACGATTTAAACTACGTTACTTTCGTTTCTTCACATACTAACATAATCAAACATCAATTTAAAGATTATAGAAAGTATTGATCATGAAATTTTGTACTTTCTAAGCCATATCCTATAAACATAAACACTATTTTTACAATTCCTTCCTACAATCCCAATTCTCACGAATTTGACAAACATGTATCAATCATATATGATGGTTAACAAATTATAAATACCCAATAATATTTATAAACTAATTCTTAACTCAAATCATGCACCATAACCAATTAAAGAGAAGAAGTTTTGATAGAACACAACTAAAAACTATGGCTATAATATTACCTTTTTAATTTCTCCATAAGCTTAATTAGAGGATGAGAATGGCTTGATTATCCTTCCTCTCCCCTCTTTGATTCTCACAATCACTCTTTTTTCTTCAATTTAACAAAGGATTTCTTTTCTTTCTCTCTCAATTTCTCTCTTATTCTTTGTTTTCTCTATTCTTAGACTTTAGGAACAAAACACGTATATCAATATAACTGATATAAATATAATGTGTATGCATTATGGGTTCTTCAGTTACAATAACAAAGGGTCACTAAGCCATGTTTGGCTAGCACCCAAAATCTCCATTTTTCAATTTATTTTAATATTCCTCTATTATATGGTACATTTGTCACACATAACCAAACCTAATCTTATAATTTCATATTAAGTTACATTATGTTTACTAATAACTTAATTTATCAAATCACTCCTTATCATCAAAATAAATTTATTTAATAATTATTCATCCTCTAATTTAATTATTTAATTAAATTAGAGCCTTGTCATTCCATTAGCGTAATAAAATACGCACCATTATAAGATTGTTTATCATCAATTTACTTAATATTATCATACATGAATAAATTATCCCATAATAATTCCCATCAAATATTTACTTTATAAAATAATTATCTCAACTAAAATATTTATTTTACTTGATAATTATCTTAACTATTTATAAAATTCACAATTAAATTACATTAACATGTTACATTTATATGTAACACATTACCTCTCAAAAATAAATATATTTACATTAATTCACTATTTTAATTAAGTGAATTACTCTCAATATTTATGAAATTTAATTCATAACAATTCCATTGCCAATAAGGCATAATAATCAAATTATAGTATTTCATACTCAAACGCAAAACATCTCATAATAAGAATTTTAATTATTAAATTCCTATTTTAATAACTTATAAAAATTTGGTTTGTCACATCCTTCCCTCCTTATAAGGATTCCGTCCTCGGAATCACCGGAACCCTACCTTACTCAGGTTTTCATCAAATCTCTTTGTTGAATAACTTCAACACTTTACCTTAATATAGGTTTTATATTTCCTACCCCCAACATTCTTGATAATAAATTCTTGTAAGTTTTATTTCATAACTTTCACTTGAACTCAATTATATTTTGAGTATTATATATTCTTTAACCCATTCATTTCATTTTCTAAGGATTGTTATCATAAATACTCGTGATATTACATTCACCCATTCTTCCAAGAATTTCGTCCTCAAAATTTTATTTATTAATCTTCATTCATTCAATCTATAAAAATAGATTTTATGTTAATATTTTATCCATTCATTGGGTTCTAAAACCACTTCTTTCCACAAAGATCTTTCTACAATTATTAAACTTTTCTATTAAAAATTTTACATTATTCTTTGATAACTCATCTCCTTCTCATTTCACAATTTCTTTTCTCACCTATTCAACATATCCATCATTCAGTGTTGCATTCTACGACTTACTTCTTTTTAAGGAATATCATCCTTACCACATTCGCCTTTTAGAATAGAAAGAATCTTCCATAATTGCTCAATAATTGGGAAGCAGTATGAATAACTCAGGAATTTTAAAAAATTCAAAATCATGTTGAGGGGTCATAAGACCTTGAACTACATCCACGGTTATAAGTACTCTTTCAACTTAAACCTTAACAGTAATTAGACTATAGGGACTCCCGTACTTAAGGTGTTAAGCCCTTCGTACGATGTATTGTGCACAAACAATTAAACGCTATGCGTATGTCCATAGTTATAAGTAATCTTTCAACTTAAACTTTAACAGTCATAAGACTATAGGGACTCCTCGTACTTAGGGTGATCAGCCCTTCGTACAATGTATTGTACACAAACATCTAAACGCTTCAGCGTAATCCCCTATAAAAGGGTTGTTCATCTCAGCTTTTCAACATCTGAATCCGCACCAAAACAATTTGGCTTGGTATAACATCTCAAGAAACGCTTGAATTTCATGAACATCTTTCAATATTCGTCTAGCTGAATCAAATAGCATAAACTTTTACAACAATTCAGACATCAATCGAAATATACATATACATATATATTCTCATATCTTAAAGAAATCTTTAAAATCTTTTTATGACATCATGATACCGCACTGTATTTACAGTCCGTTTGAGGATTTCGTCATTTTATGATTTTATCATACTACATCATACCATAGTGGGCTGACGATCCTTAGATCACATCCAACACTAAGTAATACTGCATTAATGACTCCATCGTTTTTATCATCTCTACACCAGATTCCATGATGCATTGATGATATCTATATATATATATAAATATATTTTGATATATTTCAAATCATTTTTGTCTAGCCAAATCAATTAGCATAGACATACGAATAATAGCACTGTTTTTAAAAATTCTTTGGTTCACTAGTGTGACCCAACATTTTTTTTTTCAAAAAATCAAAAGTATAACCATCGGCATGAAGTCAATAAATTTCAAAAATCTAGCAAAGCTAGAAGATTTGGAATACTTAATTTTCTCCATTAATTTCAATCTTTATACTAAATATTCTTGTATTTCAACTTACAATCTTCCTATACCCCCAGTATAGTTCATCAAACTTACCGCACATTGGAAGTTCAGGAATTTGCCACAATAATATGAGTTTAAGATCTTATTCTAGTCATACCATAGGCTTCCATTCGCTGAGGGGTTCAAAACATACCATATTATTACGAGTCACGAACTTACCATATGCATTAGTTTTAAGAATCGCACCTAATTCTAATAATATCTGATTAATCTTAATAGTTTCTAACTATCAAATATACACATGAGAAAAGAATCACCCTTTCGCCACATATACATTGATAGCGCGACACCAACATTCCAATGATTATCAATGTGATAAACCGAAAAAGCACAAAACCCTCGCCCATACAAAGATTTGTACAACTCAACCATCACATAAGTCCTCAATTGAAATCCCACCTAACTCTATCTTACTCTTAACTTTCTCTTTGCTCGATACGAATTCCTCCTATCACATTATCAATAACTCCTCATGAGTTTATCTTGTACTATTTCATAGTACATCTTTATAGCATCAAGCTATACTTATTCAAACATTACAGACCATCTTTCTTTTATAACTTAAACTGATCATGTTGTGATCTTATTCTATAATCATCTCCCTTAAAATTCTTTTCTTAACTCGTGATCGTTTTGTTTTACGATCCTCTTTCTTTCCTTTTACATCATTTACGATTTCATTTATGCTTTTAATCTTACAAACTTTGTCTATTCATCATTATTCGTTATCTTGGCTATTGGAGTTAGGTAACTTCCATTTCTTATCTTTATATCTCTTCAAAATTCTTATTTGAATTTTGTTATTTATATAACAATTCTTCCTTTAAGAATTTCTAACTTCATTTACATTGCTCAACAATTCATTCGAGTTTCACATTTTCATCATACGCATCCACTTTCTATACTTGATACACATCGAGTCTCTAACAGTTTCAATATGGTACGTTGAGTGGTTTCCCACAAACAACCAATAAACTAGGTTCCGAGTTGCTAGTTCGTATATACCTCTTCTACGGCGAAGGAATCGTTTAGCCCGTATACCACACATCAACTATTAAAGAGTATAATTGTACCATACTTAAATATAACTTTTTATTCTTAACTTCTTTATCACTCTCTTCTTATAGACATTGTCTATTTATTATCATCTTACATTCTTATTATTGGAGTTGGGTAACCCCACATTCATATTCCTTATAACTCGTGAGATTCTTCTTCAATCCTTTCACGCATGTTTTAATCCTTCTATATAAATATCTTAAATTATTTCTTATCGCTCAAACTCTATTTGAGCGTATTCTATCATTATCTTCACCTTCCTTCTCTAAGGTTATAGCTACTACGTTACTCTACCAAAGGTTTATAACCTATGACTTTGATACCAAATCAGAATGACCCCAAAAATCATATAATTTAATTCTCAACTTTGGTCGTTAATAACACATCTACCTTCTGATTTTACATCATTATTTGATGTTAAACTTTATAATATGCGGAATAATTTAAACTTTTATGTCTTCTTACTTTAATTCCCTAAATCAAAACCTTTATCATCTACATGACTTTGAATCAATCTTATTTTTATGATTCACTTTATCACTGTTATTATATAAATGTTTACATTTCAATCTGATAACCTTCACATATCAGATAACTCTAACTTTAGCTTTACAACTCAACATAAAACTATACATCATAAAATGTTTAATACATCTTATGAATCCTCATCATGGTATAAGGAAATAAAAACTTTAGCTAAAATATTAATCTTCGTGTATTATTTTGGATCCACGTCATTCAAGTAGCACATAAGTTACCTTCAATCTTTAACTTGCACAAAATGGTTATTTGCAAGGTTGAGCTCAACTACCAAAGAAAATCTAATAGCTTTTCATGTATCACGAAAGCACATAATAGCATGTTCAACATATATCTCATAAAATTGGACTAACATAACATACATTTTACAAATATAAAGATGTATAAAGATTGAGTTCCTTACTCAATCAACATGCTTTACTCAATCATCGTAGTCATAAGTCGATTTTTTAACATTTCATACATTCAACATATATAATACATCATGCTCTTTTGCATTAAAGATTTAAAACAATCAACATATATATAATACATCATGCTCTTTATATAATCATACACATCAATTATTAGTCACATAATAACACATAGTAATTTTAATATAACCTCTACTCCACATCTCATAATCTTTCCTATTAGTTAGCACAATATTCAATTAAATTGTGTTAACTTTTCGACTTATGTAATATTTGAAATTCATTCAAGTGTTTAAATCCTGCTAGGAAATATTATTGGTTTTATATTAAACCCATTTCATATTTTATAATATCTATTTGATTTGACTTAAAAAACTTTTTACGTTCATTAACACGTATCACGGCGTTTCAAAGTTTATTCGTTACACGCCCGATTTGCCTCTCTTGTGCATGCTTACTATGCTTCTATAACTTATCTAATACATTATTATATTAATGTTAAGCATAATTATACTTCATAATATTCATGTTCTATAACTTAGAACAACATCTTTTATCGTCAAGAGCACTACTTGCATACGTGCAAGCCCGACGCCCTCCGATTGCCTCCAAAAACACAATAGTCCTAAAAATGACCATTTTTACCCTTCCTAAATACCTCAAATTAAAAAACTTAAAGAATAAAAGTTGTAGGTCTATTCGTCCTCGTTCCGGATCATCTTGAATCACCTCAATCGGTGTTGGTATTAAAACGTTATGACCGTTTTACCAAAATAGGTCAAAGTAGTAATCCTCAGAACACATGGGGCGCGACCGCGCCTCTTTTCTTTACAAATACTACATGCTCACAGAACTTGGCAGCACCAATTGTAGTGCCAAGGCCCCCTGGTCCGCTACAAGGTAGAAGCATGGCTACGCCAAGATTGAATATTTTGTAATGTTTTTACTTTAAACCTTCACAACTTCTTCGTTTTAAGTCGGAATTAGTTGGTTTTCGATTCTATGAACTCGTGAAACACTAAACCACTCATCTACAAAATAATTTTGACATTTCAAAAACTTTAACAAGTCAATTTAAGGGTTCCAATTCAATGTTCATGCTATATTTTTATGTTTTAAACACATTTAGCAAATTCGACCGCCACGACTTTGTTACTTAACCAATTAACACGATTTAAACTACGTTGCTTTTATTTCTTCACATACTAACATAATCCAACATCAATTTAAAGATTATAGCAAGTATTGATCATGAAATTTTGTACTTTCTAAGCTATATCCTATAAACATAAACACTGTTTTTACAATTCCTTCCTACAATCCCAATTCTCACGAATTTGACAAACAAGTATCAATCATATATGATGGTTAATGATTATATATAATACCAATAATATTTATAAACTAATTCTTAACTCAAATCATGCACCATAACCAATTAAAGAGAAGAAGTTTTGATAGAACACAACTAAGAACTAGGGCTATAATATTACCTTTTTAATTTCTCCATAAGCTTAATTAGAGGATGAGAATGGCTTGATTATCCTTCCTCTCCCTCTTTGATTCTCACAATCACCTTTTTTCTTCAATTTAACAAAGGATTTCTTTTCTTTCTCTCTCAATTTCTCTCTTATTCTTTGTTTTCTATTCTTAGACTTTAGAACAAAACACGATATCAATATAATCGATATAAATATAATGTGTATGCATTATGGGTTCTTCGATTATAATAACAAAGGGTCACTAAGCCATGTTTGGCTAGCACCCAAAATCTCCTTTTTCAATTTATTTTAATACTCTCTATTATATGGTACATTTGTTACACATAACCAAACCTAATCTTATAATTTCATATTAAGTTACATTATGTTTATTAATAACTTAATTTATCAAATCACTCCTTATCATCAAAATAAATTTATTTAATAAATTATTCATCCTCTAATTTAATTATTTAATTAAATTAGAGCCTTGTCATTCCATTAAGCGTAATAAAATACGCACTTAGATTATAAGATTGTTTATCATCAATTTACTTAATATTATCATACATGAATAAATTATCCCATAATAATTCCCATCAAATATTTACTTTATAAAATAAATATCTCAACTAAAATATTTATTTTACTTGATAATTATCTTAACTATTTATAAAATTCACAATTAAATTACATTAACATGTTACATTTATATGTAACACATTACCTCTCAAAATAAATATATTTACATTAATTCACTATTTTAATTAAGTGAATTACTCTCAATATTTATGAAATTTAATTCATAACAATTCCATTGCCAATAAGGCATAATAATCAAATTATAGTATTTCATACTCAAACTCAAAACATCTCATAATAAGAATTTTAATTATTAAATTCCTATTTTAATAACTTATAAAAATTTGGGTTGTCACTTCCTTCCTCCTTTATAAGGATTCCTCCTCTAATCACCAAAACCCTACCTTACTGTGTTTTCATCAAATCTCTTTGTTGAATAACTTCAACACTTTACCTTAATATAGGTTTTATATTTCCTACCCCCAACATTCTTGATAATAAATTCTTGTAAGTTTTATTTCATAACTTTCACTTGAACTCAATTATATTTTGAGTATTATATATTCTTTAACCCATTCATTTCCTTTTCTAAGGATCGTTATCATAAATACCCATGATATTACATTCACCCATTCTTCTAAGAATTTCGTCCTCGAAATTTTATTTATTAATCTCATTCATTCAATTTATAAAAATAGATTTTATGTTAATATTTTATCCATTCATTGGGTTCTAAAACCACTTCTTTCCACAAAGATCTTTCTACAATTATTAAACTTTTCTATTAAAAGTTTTACATTATTCTTTGATAACTCATCTCCTTCTCATTTCATAATTTCTTTTCTCACCTATTCAACATATCCATCATTCAGTGTTGCATTCTACGACTTACTTCTTTCTAAGGAATATCATCCTTACCACATTCGCCTTTTAGAATAGAAAGAATCTTCCATAATTGCTCAATAATTGGGAAGCAGTATGAATAACTCAGGAATTTTAAAAAATTCAAAATCATGTTGAGGGGTCATAAGACCTTGAACTACATCCACGGTTATAAGTACTCTTTCAACTTAAACCTTAACAATAATTAGACTATAGGGACTCCCGTACTTAAGGTGTTAAGCCCTTCGTACGATGTATTGTGTACAAACATTTAAACGCTATGCGTATGTCCATAGTTATAAGTAATCTTTCAACTTAAACTTTAACAGTCATAAGACTATAGGGACTCCTCGTACTTAGGGTGATCAGCCCTTCATACATTGTATTGTGCACAAACATCTAAACGCTTCAGCGTAATCCCCTATAAAAGGGTTGTTCATCTCAGCTTTTCAACATCTTAATCCGCACCAAAACAATTTGGTTTGGCATAACATCTCAAGAAACGCTTGAATTTCATGAACATCTTTCAATATTCGTCTAGCTGAATCAAATAGCATAAACTTTTACAACAATTCAGACATCAATCGAAATATACATATACATATATATTCTCATATCTTAAAGAAATCTTTAAAATCTTTTTATGACATCATGATACCGCACTGTATTTACAGTCCGTTTGAGGATTTCGTCATTTTATGATTTTATCATACTACATCATACCATAGTGGGCTGACGATCCTTAGATCACATCCAACACTAAGTAATACTGCATTAATGACTCCATCGTTTTTATCATCTCTACACCAGGTTCCATGATGCATTGATGATATATATATATATATATATATATATAAATATATTTTGATATATTTCAAATCATTTTTGTCTAGCCAAATCAATTAGCATAGACATACGAATAATAGCACTGTTTTTAAAAATTCTTTGGTTCACTAGTGTGACCCAACATTTTTTTTTTCCAAAAATCAAAAGTATAACCATCGGCATGAAGTCAATAAATTTCGAAAATCTAGCAAAGGTAGAAGATTTGGAATACTTAATTTTCTCCATTAATTTCAATCTTTATACTAAATATTCTTGTATTTCAACTTACAATCTTCCTATACCCCCAGTATAGTTCATCAAACTTATCGCACATTGGAAGTTCAGGAATTTGCCACAATAATATGAGTTTAAGATCTTATCCTAGTCAGACCATAGGCTTCCATTCGCTGAGGGGTTCAAAACATACCATATTATTATGAGTCACGAACTTACCATATGCATTAGTTTTAAGAATCGCACCTAATTCTAATAATATCTGATTAATCTTAATAGTTTCTAACTATCAAATATACACATGAGAAATTGATTCCGGAGAAATTAGACTTTGACTTATAGTTTCTAGATACCGGTTCTACCAATTCATTTATCTCTCCTGCTTGTGCTCAATGTTTAAACTTGATTCCGGAGAAATTAGACTTTGACTTATCTGTGGAGACTCCGTTAGGAGAAAATTTCATTACATCCATTGTTTATAAATCTTGTTTGATCCAAGTTGGCACCATCACTTTACCTGCTGATCTTATCTCTTTAAAGATACTTGCATTTGATGTGATTTTAGGGATTGATTGGTTAACTACTCATCATGCCAAAATTGATTGTTTTCGTAAGGTTGTTAGTTTTCATATTCCAAATTAACCTGTTATGCGAATTCATGCAACCAAACCACTAAAGTCAATCACTATCATATCAAACCATAAAGCCATTTGTTTATTAAAAAATGGATGTCAAGCTTTCATAGCCCATGTTATGGACTTGAACAAAAACACATCAAATTTGAATAATATTTTTGTTGCTAGTGAATTTCCTGACGTATTTCCTGAAGAACTTCCCGGTCTACCCCCAGAACGTGAAGTTGAATTCTTTATTGACCTTGAACCTGGTACAAAGCTCATTTCTAAAACCCCATATCGAAGGGCTCCTATTGAACTTCAGGAGTTAAAGGTCCAACTACAGGAGTTGTTGGACATCGGTTTCATTCGTCCTACTACATCTCTTTGTGGTGCTCATGTTTTATTCTTAAAGAAGAAAGACGTGAGTATGCGACTTTGTATTGACTACCGAGAATTAAACCATGTCACCATCAAGAATAGGTATCTACTACCTCGTATTGATGACCCGTTTGACCAGTTGCAAGGAGCACAATTCTTTTCAAAGATCGAACTTTGTTCTAGATATCATCAGCTGAAGATTAAAACTGAGGATATTCCGAAGACTGCCTTCAAAACTCGGTACGGGCATTATGAATTCTTAGTCATGTCTTTTGGATTGACTAATGCTCCTGCGAATTTCATGGATATGATGAACCGAGTATTCAAGAAATATTTGGATCAGTTCATTGTTGTCTTTATTGATGACATCCTCATATATTCCAAAAGCCGTGAAGATCATGAGCACCATTTGAAGCTGGTACTTCAAAGGCTTCGTGAAAACCAACTATATGCCAAGCTGAAGAAATGCAAGTTCTGGCTTGAGGAAGTAGCATTCCTTGGGCACGTGGTGTCAAAACATGGAGTATCTGCTGACCCGACGAAGATTGAAGCAATACAAAGTTGGGAGCAACCTATGACAGTAACCGAAGTATTTAGCTTTCTGGGCTTAGCTGGTTATTATCAGAGATTCATGGAAGGATTTTCTCAAATCGCTACTCCGTTAACTCAGCTGACTCAGAAAGATAAAAATTTATATGGAGCGAGGAATGCGAGAAGAGTTTTAAGAGCGTAAGAGGAAACTCATTTCGGCACCTGTTTTGATAATACCATCTGGTTCGGATGGATTTGTTATCTACAGCGATGCTTTAGGCAAAGGGTTAGGATGTGTTCTCATGCAACATGAGAAGGTCATAGCCTATGCCTTGCGATAACTCAAAGAATATGAGAGGAATTACCCTACTCATGATCTAGAGTTGGCAGCAGTTGTTTTTGCATTAAAAATATGGAGGCACTATCTATATGGGGAAAAAGTGGAGATATATTCGGATCATGAAAGCCTCAAATATTTCTTCACCCAAAAAAGAAATCAACATGCGACAACGACGTTGGCTCGAGCTATTGAAAGATTATGACCATACCATTAAATACCATCCTGGAAAAGCGAACGTGGTAGCTGACGCGTTGAGTAAAAGATCATATGCGGAAATGAGTGCGATGCTGTCTACACAAAGGCCCATTTTGTGTAATTTACAAAAGATGAAGATAGAATTCAAGACTCTGGGGACCCATGCAATGATATCAAGTATATGCATAGAACCAACTTTTAATCGACAAAGTTAACATTTCTCAAGCCATAGACCTGGAGCTGATGCGTATGAAGAAGAAAGTACAAGAAGGTGTTATCCCAGAAGCAAGAATCGATGAAGAAGGAATACTTCGAGTCAAATCCAGACTTTGTGTTCCTAACGACTCTGATTTGAAGTACAAGATCATGATGGAGGCACACAATACATCGTTTACAATCCATCCTGGAAGTACCAAAATGTATCGTGATCTTCGACATACATTTTGGTGGAATAATATGAAGAGAGAGATCACAGAGTTTATCTCGAGGTGTTTAACTTGTCATCATGTAAAGGCGGAGCATCAAGTGCCAAAGGGTCCATTGCAACCACTTGAGATTCCGAAATGGAAGTGGGAACACATTACCATCGATTTTATTACGGGTCTTCCCAAGGTTTCTCAAGGCATAGATGCAATTTGGGTTATTATGAATAGATTAACTAAGTCTGCTCATTTCTTGCCGATACAGGAGACTTATTCCGTTGAACGTCTTGCTCGTATATACGTAAATGAGATTATGAGATTGCATGGCATGCTAGTATCCATAGTTTCGGATCGTAACCCAAGATTCACTTCATGATTTTGGGTTAGCTTGCAGAAAGCTATGGGCACGGATTTACGATTCAGTTAGGCATACCATCCTTAAACGGACGGGCAATCAAAGAGGACTATTCAAACTCTTGAAGATCCATTAAGACTCTGTGTCCTAGACTTCAAAGGGAGTTGGGATAAGTACTTACCATTGGTGGAATTCTCCTACAACAACAGTTATCGGGCAAGTATAAGTGTGGCTCCATTCGAAGCATTGTATGGATGAAAGTGTCGCTCACCAGTATGTTGAGATGAGGTGGGTGAAGCAACATTGTTGGGACCAAAATTGGTACGTATGACTACAGAAAAGATCTAAATGATTGGACAAAGTATAAAAACGGCACATGATCGACAAAAGAGTTATACGGATCTTCATCGAAAGGACGTGGAATTTAGTACTGGGGATCATATATTGTTGCGTGTGTGACAACCTGAATTTTTATAAGTTATTAAAATATGAATTTAATAATTAAAATTCTTATTATGATATGTTTTGAGTTTGAGTATGTATATATATATGCTATATATTTTTAAATATGTGATCTGGTGTGAAGAGAAATATATATTCATATATTGGAAAAGTGAGGTTCAATAATTAAGTTAACTATTAAAGAAATTAAATGAATTTGGTAATTATTTTAAATATTTATTGAATTAAATAAATATTTTAAATAATTAATTTATTGAAAAAAATAAATAATTTATAAAATTGTGGTATAATAATTTAGTTACGTGTGTATGATAATTAAATTAAAGCAAAGGTAAATTTTATTCTTTGAAGATTTAATTTAATGAATTAATTAAATTAAATGAGTTGTTTAATATGAAAGAAAATAATTATATTAAATAAAGTAATGTTTAAGTCTAATTTATTAATTAAATTAGATACATGTAATTATTTATTAATTATAAGTATAATTGTATTAAGATTATAATTATTATTAATTATTATTATAAGTTATTTAAATGTGACACATGAAACTATATAATATAATATTATTAAAATAATCCAGTTTGGGGGAATTGGTGTGTGGCCAAACAAGGCCTTGTGGCCTTTGCTCTAATTTAATTGACGAAGACGTATTATTTTATAACTGAAGTATACGTGGGTAAGCCATATCAGTTTATTTGTTTCGTGTCTTTTCTGAGGATAACTAAGACAAAGAGTGGGAGAAAAGAAAGAAATCACAGTAGGTTTTGAGAGAGGGTTTTTTGAGATTATCAAGAAGAGGAAGAAGGATCGCTAAAGCTTGTGACCATCTTGTAAAGAAATTAAGCATTGAAGGTATAGAAACCTATGTTTATGTTCTAGATTTTTAATATTGGATTGTGTGAATTCGATATTATAATTGTTAAATTAGTTTATGTAATCAATTGGTTGTTATGTATACATGATTGTAGTAAGAGAGTTCATGGAAAATGGGTTTGAAGAAGAAAAGTAAATATTAGTGTGTATTCATATGATATGGCTTAAGAAAGTATGAAATATTATCTCTAATATGTGTTATAATCTGTAAATTGGTATTGGATTATGTTAGTATGTGAAGAAACGAAAACGGCGTAGTTTGAATCATGTTAATTGGTTAAAAAACGAAGTCGTGGCGATTGAATTCGCTAAATGTGTTTAAGACATAAAAATATAGCATGAACACTAAATTGGAACCCTTAAAATGATTTGTTAATATGTTTGAAGTGTTATAATTATTCTCTAGATGAGTAGCTAAGAGTTTAACGAGTCCAACGAATCGAAAACCAACTAATTCAGACTTAAAATGAGAAATTTATGTCAAAAACTATAATTAGTACGGGTTATCGCTTGGGTATCGCCACTTGTCTTGTGTGAGGGCTGGGCAATGGCGCCGAACACGCTGGAATGGTGAGGAAAGGGCGCGGCCATGCCAATGTGTGCTAAATCACATCGCTTTGACCTATCTTGGTAAAACGGCCATAACGTTTTCATACGAACTCTGATTGAGGTGATTCAAGATGATCCGGAACGAAGACGAATAGACCTACAAATTGTATTCTTTAAGTATTGAAATTTGAGGTTTGTAGCAGGGGTAAAAATGGTCATTGTTAGAACTGTTGTGTTTTCAGAGACAATCAGAGGGCGTCGGGCATTCACGTATGCAAGTGTAGTGCTCTTGACGATAAAAGATGTTAATTTAAGTTATATAACATGAATATTATGAACTATAATGATGTTTAACATTAATAAATGATATATTAGATAAGTTGTATACGCATACTAAGCACACAAAAGAGAGACAAATTGGGCATGTGACGTATAAACGTTGAAACGCCGTGATAAGTGATCATGAACGTAAAAAGTGTTTTAAATCAAATGAAATGAATAATATAAGGTATTGAATAGTGTTAATATAAAACCAATAAGTAGTCCTAGCAAGACTTAAACACTTGAATGAACTTTGAATATGAAATATAGTGAGCAATAAGTCGAAAGTTAACACAATAAAATTGAACATTGTGTATTGATAATAGGAAGGGTTATGAGATGTAGAGTAAAGTTTACATTACAACTACTACACATTTCTATGTGGCTAATATTTAATGTGAATGGTTATATAATTGTGTAGGGCACGTGAAGTGCAGATAGCTGTAAGCTGTTAAACTGTTATTGGTAAACAACGATCAAGGCAAGTCTTTCAGTTCATATTTGCTATTTGAACTTGGTGATTAACTGTTTTAAATCTTTATTACAAAGAGTATGATGTGTTATATAAATGTTGAATGTATGAAATGTTAAAGTCAACTTATGACTACGTTGATTGAGTAAAGCATGCTGATTGAGTAAGGAACTTAATCTTTATACTTGTTATATGAACTGTAACATGTATGTTATGTTAGTCCATTTTTATGAGATATATGTTGAGCATGTTATTATGTGCTACGTGATGCATGAAAACTGTTAGATTTTCTTTGGGTCATCGAGCTCAACCTTGCAAATAACCATTTTACGCTTTAAGGATTGAAGGTAACACTATGTGCTACTTGAATGACGTGGATCAGAAATAATACAAGAAGATTAATATTTTAGCTAAAGTTGTTATTTCTTAATACCATGATTAAGATTCATGAGATGTACTAAATGTTTTATGATGTATAGTTTTATGTTGAGTTGTAAAGCTAAAGTTAGAGTTATCTAATATGTAAAGGTTATCAGATTGAAATGTAAAATTTTATAGAATAACAATGATAAAGTGAATCATAAAATAAGATTGATTCAAAGACATGTAGATGATAAAGGTTTTGATTCAGGGAATTAAAGAAAAAAGACATAAAAGTTTAAATTATTCCGCATTTTATAAAGTTTAACATCGAATAATGATTTAAAATCAGAAGGTAGATGTGTTATTAACGACCAAAGTTGAGAATTATATTGTATGAATTTTGGGGTCGTTATAGCGTGTGGCTCCATGGAAGGGAGTTACAAGATTTGGGAAGAGAGGAAAGCTCAATCCACGATTTGTTGGTCCATTTGAGATTCTTGACCGAGTAGGAAATGTGGCCTATAGACTCGCGTTACCTCCAAGCATGTCTCGTGTTCATAATATTTTTTACATATCTATGCTTCGTAAATATGTGAAAGACCCAAACCACATTATTGAGTTAGAACCAGATGAAATACCTGAAGATTTAACATACGAGGAGGTACCTGTCAAGATCTTGGATAGGAAGGAGCATGTCCTACGCATAAAGGTTATACCTTAAGTTAAGGTTTTGTGGAGGAATCATGCTATTGAGAAAATGACCTGGGAGTTGGAAATGGAAATGAAAGAGAGGTATCCTCACCTTTTCGAAACACCACGTACATACGTCAATTTCGAGGATGAAATTTCATAAGGAGGGGAGGTTGTAAGACCAAAACTTTTTATAAATGAAATTGATTTTCCTCTATTTATTATTTTGAAATACTAAGGGGTTGATTAGATTAATGTGATTAGTTATGGGTTAAATGAGCAAATATTTCAAATAAGCAAGTGGTTATAAAATATTCATTGTTGGCAGTGAATATTCGTTTGGTCATGGAATATATTTTCTATGGGCCCCATAACAGAAGGCGATTGGATGAAGAAAATGACAAGTATTAGTTTTTATAAATAACGGCGTAGTTTTTACCGTTAACACTATTGGAATACCCGGTGGTTAAAACACAGTAATACGCGGTGTTGCATAGTAGCACACGGTATTGCACCAATTATTGATTCTTACGTAAAAAGGCACTACTCAATAATTTTTACAGTAATTACTGTTTAATATTTTATTTTATAGATTCAATAATTGTTACGTTGATATTTTATATTATTGTTATTTCAATAATTGTCACTGCACAATATTATCCCATTATCAGATCAATAATTTATATTATTTGAATAATATTATTTGATAGCATTATTGGCAATGTCTAAGGAAGTTTTGTCTAGGAAAGGGGTTTGGCCACCTAATTGCGCGTCAGTAAGGAGAAATCCTTATCGGAAAGCCTCCTCTTTCCTGAGAACGACCTGGTTGTCATTATTATGATTCTGTAATATTATTTGGGATTAATTATGTATTGATTTATATGATAAGGAAAATATTTATTTATGTGGATATAAATGGAGGAATTTTTAGAAAAGTGACAATTGTTGAAAATTAAAATTTTATCTATATTATTATATTACATTATAAGTGTATAATGTGATAATATAATAATATAATAATGGTGATATTTTTATAATGAATGTGTGATATATGAGTAATTGAGGAGGAAGAGTATTTTTGTTACAATAAATGCTAAAAATATGTTAAACATGCTGGTGGACCCCATTTTTGACTAAAATTTGATTATAGCCTGTAAAATCGTCCGTATGTAGATTTCGGTTAATTTTTGTTTAGAATTTGGAAAAACTTAAAGCTACAAAGTTGTAGAGAATTGAATTTCCTATGGAATGGACTTAAGATTCAAATTTTTCTGATAAAAGAGCTATTTATTATGAATTATTGAAGTTCTAGAATATTGGGTCTGAATTAATTTTGTTACAAAAAAATTTTTAAAACATGTTTTGTGTGTGGTGGGCCCCGCTTGTTGTTGCAAAATGCTGAATTCAGATTTCTAAGGTGGGTGTAGGAATTTTTTTAATAAATATTATTATTTTATTAAATTTTCTGCTTTTGTGTTTTAAGCATTTTCCTATAAATAGGGTGCTTAGGTTAGAATTGAAAATCACACCAGAAACTGAAGTTTTCTCTCTCTATATTATCGAGCTTATTTTTGTGAGTATTTTGATACTTTGAGTGTTGTTATATGGTGCAAGTTTCCTTCAACACTATATCTGGTATTCCAGTCAGAAGTACTGTCCTTTTGAGGTAAGGAATGTTATTTTCTTCGTAAATGATATTATTTCTTTCAATATCATTATGCTGAAATATTATTATAATTTTTCTTGTGAAATTTCTACCTTTTTGTGTCGGGATTACTATTCACATATGCGGCACTATTCACGAATACGACACTATTCATAGAAAAATTAAAATTTTGTTCTTTGTCCAAGATGTCTATTATAGGTACTATCTTTGATTGTATGCATGTTTTGATCTTCATTCTTGAATTTTACTCCACTATGGTTTATTAAGAAGTATTTTTGAACTTGGATTGTTTAAAATACGAATTCCTAAACTTTCTCCTTTTATTTCACTGGATTCGTTTCTTTAAAAATATTTTTCATCATTCTCAGTCCTAAATGATGATATTACTTAATATCTTTGGCCTATAGTGCAAAGATGAATGATTTTATGATGAATATCTTTGGCCCGTAGTGCAAAGATGAACATGTGTTGAGATGAACATAACCAACTGATGAATATCTTTGGCCTGTAGTGCAAAGATGAATATTTGATTCGAGATATATATTGATTGATGTTATAGGGATAAAATATTGATGATGAACTTTTAAATCATAGAAGATAGTAGATTTCATTCTCTACTTAACTCTTCTAATTAATTGTTATTTCCACTGCGAATATTGATCTAAAACTTGTTGTCTACTATATTCTATCAGATTTTTCCCTGTTGAGGACTAACGATAATTTTTTCTATATTATCTTAGTCATAATTTTCTTTACTGGGCTAGTTGAGCTCACCTTTTTCCCTTTTATTCCATTTTTCTTCTCAAGAAGCGAGAGTATAGCGGGAAGTAGTCGGGGTGTGGAATGATGGTTCTAGACAGTTGTTTAGCAGTCCTTACTATTTTGTAAAATAGTGCATCAATAATTGTAATTAGGACTTTATCTGAGTGTGGATATTGTCTAGAAGTCAATATTTGTACTTAAACTCACAGTTTATTTGTTGTCGTATTTTGTACGACAATTGTATTAATGAAGTTGTAGTTATTTCTGTACCATGTATTTGGCGACTTAGAATGGGTGATGTATACCTATTTTGGGGACGTCACAATTTCACTTCACATGACTTATCATAGTTTAAGTCTTCTAACCATCATCCTCGCATCTTCTAATCATACAAATTTCATTCATGAAAACATATTAAAAGTTCTTCCTTAGTTCATAACTTACATATGAACGAAGTGCTTATTCACGACTTATTAAGACTTAAGTCCTTTGATTAATCATTCCTACTTCTTCTTAGCATACATGTTCTACCACTACTCACTTCTCTAATAATTGAAGAGAAAGAGATTCATGTTTTAGGATCTTACCCTAGATGATCACTTGATTAAGATTTAATCTTTTTCTTGCTTCTTGAATTATAAAATCTAGTTTTTCTAGCTTTTTTAGTTTTTTCTCTCTAACCAATAAGCACTTAAGATGTTGGAGGAAATGAAACAACCAACAAATGAGCTAACATCCTTCTTATTTATAGAAATCCCAAAGAGAGGGTTTAATAGTCAATAAGCCATTCCACCTCCTTAATTAAGCCTCCTTACTATTCATTATGTGATCACCAAGTTTACTTGGCCTCCACAACTTATATCCTTTACTTGCTCATCAAATAACTTATCCTTTACTTAGCCCTTAAGTTTACTTGATCATCACATAACTTATCTCTTGCTTAGCCACCAAGTATAAACACTTTACTTAGCCACCAAGCATAAGCACTTTACTTGGCCACCACTTAACTTATCATTTGCTTAACCATTAAGTTTACTTGCTCATCACATTGGATCACCCATGGGTTGCCCCATGGTTCATGCTTACCCATTGGATTCTTACTTTGGGCTTTACATTCAATTAACTTAATTAAGTTAACTTATACTTTGGGCTTGCATTTAATAAACACTTGGGCTTGTTCATTAATTAACATTGGACTTAACCATTTCTACCATTGGCCTTAACCATTCCTATACTTGGGCTTGTACAATTCCTAACAAATCCTACAAGTCCAATCCGTTTGGCTTAAAGCCTTATAACGTATAATCTACGTATTGATTTAGTATTCCAACTCGTATACTTATTCATATAAGACATACCATCATTCATACATACTCGTATAATATCTCGTATTATACTCGTATTCATTACCTTGTATAATACCTACGTATTATACAATCATCACTTTAATTCACTATACGCATTACAATTCCTTCTCAAAAATCACTTTCCCCAACCGTTAGGTTTTATGTCCGCAAGCGAAAACTTCGTTAGCCATAACTGAAATATTATTGGATATTCCATCTCGTCTTAGAATTCTATCATTACGCATTTCTCGGAAGTTCAAAAATAATTCCCCAACAGAAATCCGTGAATAGTGTTTTTACGGAAATTTCTTGGAAAACTTTTATTTTCGTCTTGGAAATTCAAACATTTTAATTCTATCACGTGGCCAAAATCCTAACCACATTCGCACATTCTAGGTCATAGAATGACCTTCACCTAGCTTTCTCACATAAAAATCAATTAAATTTATTTAATCCACATAATCAAATAAAAATTTAATTCCCATAAAAATCCAATTTTTCTCGGGCGTTACATTATTCCCCCCTTATAAGGATTCTGTCCCCAGAATCACACTAAAATACATAACAAATGAAGAAAAAATTTCTTCATTTTAATCTTGAGTTCCCACATTGCTTCTTCGGCACTGTGGTTCCTCCATTTCATCTTTACCAAAGGTAATATCTTATTTCTCACATCTTGTCCCTTCCTATTAATAATTTGAGTTGGAAGTTAAGCACTTACTTACGCTATCTTTCTTTCACATTTGGCCCACCACAGTTCCGTCGAAGGTCTTAATACATCGCAGTACTACCTAGATGTATCAAGCACCTCGAACTACGACTTTACTCACTAATTTTCTTTTAACTTTAGAATTATTTGGAACTCAAATTCCTCCTTCAAATCAAGATTATACTTGGTCTTCTGTTCATCCTTCATCCTCTTTTTCATTCTCTTGCATTCCTCGTTACCTAGTTGTACATCCTTAACTCGTTCCATTTTCGTGGATTGAGTCTACATTGTGAATAACATTTCTACCACTTCATTTCATACATTAACTTCTAACTCCATTCTATCCATCTCCGTTATTAACTCATTTTGAGTCGTTAACATCGATAGCTTTTCCCTACCATTCCTACTTAATGTGTCGGCTACTACGTTTACCTTCTCTGTAGGATATAAGATATCATAGTCGTGATCTTTTATCCATTCTCATCACCTTCTCGACTACATATTCCACTCCTTCTGTGTGAATATATATTTCAGACTCTTATAGTTCGTGTATATCTAACACTTCTTCCCGTATAAATACTATCTTCAGATTTTTAATTTAAAAACTATAACTGCCAATTCTAGATTATAAGTAGGATAAACCTTCTCATAATCCTTTAACTGGCGTGATGCATACGCAATGACCTTGCCATGCTACATGAGCACACAACCTCATCCTCTATGCGAAGCATCGCTATAAATTACAAAATTCCTCCGTATCATCTTGTAAAGATTATATAGACGCCTCATTTAAGCTTCCTTTTTAGTTCCTAAAAATTCTCTTTCTCACTTCTCATTCCCAACAAACTTATCCATAACATGTCCCTATATCTTTTAAGCTAAAATTCACACTTAGTGAATTCCGTATAAACTTCTCCCTCCATAGTGTTTCCCACACTATTTTCAAATGTTCAATGTGATCTTCTGACGTCTTAAAATAGACTAGAATATCATCAATGATCATTACGACAAATTCGTCCAAATATTATTTGAACACTGTGATGCTAATGGTACCTTCAACCATAGCACCTCACAAGAGTACCTATCAATTTACTACCAACTTGCTCGACGCCCCTTACGGAAAGTCTAACTTTAATACTTTAGTCACCCCAAACGACATAACCAGAAACTCGTAATAACCATAACGAGTTCTAAACGTCGTCTTAGGTACATCATCCTTCTTCCTTACTTTCAACCGATGATACCCCGTACACAAATCTATCTTAGAAAAATACTTTGCCCCTTTCAAATGATCAAAAAGATCATCGATCTTGGGCAATGGGTATTTATTCTTAACCGCTAACTTACTCCACTCACGATAGTCGATACGCAAACATAACGACTCATCGTCTTCCTTAACATCCCTCTAGCTTGCGTCATGGTTAGACAACAAGAGCGTCCCGATGATTTATTATCATAAAATACTACCTTGGGTTTTCTTAAAAATCCAAAGGTTCACACTTTTCTTATATATGACAACTTATTAAAGTTTTATGGTTAATTAAACCATTCATACCAAGAATTACTTCAAATTCTCTCAAAACGGACGGTCTATATTGATTACTCACATAAAAATCAATTAAATTTATTTAATCCACATAATTAAATAAAAATTTAATTCTCATAAAAATTCGATTTTTCTCGGGCGTTACATCTCTCTATAGTTTCTCTTGTGAGTCTTAGTGAATTAGTGAGAATGAAAGAAGAAATAAGCTTATATTTATAGGAGAATGGACTAAATAGTAATTGATTCACAGACAGTCCAGATTGATTTACTATTAAAATGAATGGTCTATATTGATTTACTATTAAAACCATAACCGACGGTCCATATTGATTTACTATTAAAACCACAACCGACGGTCCAAATTTATTTACTATTAAAACCACAACTGACAGTCCATAATTAGTACATCTCCCCATGGAATAATAAGTCAATTTACAACAAACGCCTCATGACAAATTGTGACAACCCGAGAATTTAGAAAATTATTTAAATCTTAAATGATGGATTATAGGTTGAATTATAAACCTAGACAGAAAATAAGTGAATGGATTTAAGATTTCTGGGAAGGAATTTAGTGAATTTAAAAATTTTTGTGCTGAATTATTCAGGATTAAGTATATATGTGTATATGTTCTGTGTATATGGTCATACATGTGTACAGTTTGTGGTTAAGGGTCAAGGGTTGACCAGATAAATTATATTAGTGTCCAAACCCTAATATTATATTAAAAACATTGACGTTTAGTTAGAAAATCCTAGCGATTGATAAGAAACCCTAGCAATCGGACTGAAAACCCTAATCTCAAATTTTGAGAATTTGAAACCCTAATTCGGATTACAAAAACCCTAACTTGGGATCTCAGAGACTTAGGTGTATTGATTATAAGATTAATTAGGGTAAAGCCTAACGAATTAATTAGAAAACCATAATTCATAAATTAGAAACCCTAATTTCTAATTTGAAATCCTAATTGCTAAATTAGGAACCCTAATCGCTAATTTAGCAAGCTTTATGTTAATTTGTAAATTTTAAACTTAATTTCCATGTTCAATGTGATTAGAAAACCTAATGTAATTAGAAAACCCTAAATTACATTTTTTTGAAAGCTTAAATTTCCATTTTTAGCCTAATAAGAAATCCTAGTAAATCATTTGTAAAACCTTAGGGTTAAACCCTAAGGGTTGGTTAAGATTACAAGTATGCCATTAAAATAGGTAGCAAAATGTCTAGAATACCCTTTTTGTATTATTTATTTAGGCAGTGTACAAATCTTGCCAAAATAATTAGTTGGTGACCTAATATATTGACCATATGCTCTAAAACATCAGATATTTCAGCCATTTTATCAGCCAACATTCATTGCATCATACCTTTTATAAATTAAAGAGAGAGAAAGTCAAGAAACAAAGTTCATTTGCACCCAAACACTTAACCATGCCATCCTCTCTCTAGACCCACGAAATTCTTTAGTGATTCAATTCTTAGTGTGATCTATAGCTAGTCAAGATCAGATCATTATGATCAGATTCAAGATCAAGGCATGAATGAGGTATAAACTTTAAATTTCAAAATCCTTAAAATTTTGTGTTAATGTTGTTAGTGATTTGTTAGATATGTGTTAGAGGGTGTCTTTTAGTGATATGGGTTGTTAGATCATATATCTAGAACACTTAGATGCAGGAAAATAACATTTTTAGAAAATGTTCTTGAACCTTAAAAAGTTGTCTGACATCCTAATGTCAGGGCTTCTAGATCTCTATGTGTTTGATGATATGTGTGTTTAAGGTTATAAATTTGTTCTATGTTGTAAGGGCTTTGATCTGAAACTTGAATCAAACCCATATCATGTATATATTGAAAGATATAAGTGGGTAAATTACATTGACCGAGCACGAATTCTGGAAATCTGGGCAAACCCAGAAACCCAGAATTTCTGACAATGTTTTGCAGGCCTCTGATCTTGCCGGTATTAAGTAGTTTGGCAAAGTTAGTGTTTGATTTGTGTAGACTGACATGAGTACTACATATCCATGCCTCTAGATTACCCATATACTTTAAAAATCGAATTTAATGATGGTCAAAGTAGGTTGACCAATCTGCTTGAAGAACAATTCTAGGTAACCCAGATTTTTCCCAGATCGCTCTGACAACATATTCATGAGCCCAGATCTTGCTTGTGTTTAATGATTTGATGGTGTTACTATATCTATGTTGTAATATGGTATATGGACTATAGATTAGTTCCTTTATTTCACTTAAACAACAAAATGATTCATATAGTAAACGGTCGAAGTAGGCTACTCAGTCACGAAATCCGTTTTCTAGAAAACCCAAATTCTTCATGAGCGAGTTTTCTGACATACTTTGACCAGCCTTAATCTTTCATTTGTGATGATGTTAGACTGAAATAATGACATGTTGTTGTACCCTAACATCAAGACTATAGAATGGAACCATTAGATTCTACAAACTAAACCTGGAACTTGAAGATATTTAGGCTCAAAGTATGACCCATGAACTGTTCTTCATTTCTGGGTAACCCAGAAATGAAGAACAACTATGACAAGTATTTCTAAGGCTTAAATCTTGCTATTCTGGTATGTGTTGGCCATGTAACTTGTTTAGAGTTGTAGTACTACATCAGTACTACAACATTAACTCAATTACAAACCTAGAAACTTAAGTATCCATGAATTATCAGTGGTCAAACTAGCTACCTTGACAACTGATTTGAAGGTTCTGGGTTTGGCCAAGAACACTTTCAGCGACGGTTTTGTCGCCTATAGCAACTTTAGCGACAATTATTTACAAAATTAATTATTTTTATTAAATAATTAGTATTAAATAGTTTTTAGTTATGAAAAATACAAAATAAATTCCTAAAAATTATTTTAAAGTCCAAAAATGGGTTTTGAATTATTTTGAATATATTTCATTAATATTTAATATTTTTGGAATATTAAAAATTATTTAATTTATTTAAATATAATATTAAATAAATTACTTAAAATAATTTTAATACTTGAAAATCATTTAAAAATATATTATGGTATAAGAAAATATTTTAAGTTATTTTCAATAACTTTTAATATTATGTGATGAATTTCAATAATTAATTAATATTAATGGTAATTAATTTATTTAATAAATGTATTAAATAAATTATAAAAAATATAATTAATGATTTAAAATCATATAAAAATGATTTAAGTGTTATAAAATATTTTAAGTTATAAAAATAACTTATGATATTTTGTCATGAAAATATTAATATTTTAATATTACTAGCAATTATCGGATAATGAATTTAACTGCTTTAAAAATCATATAAATATAATTTTAAGGTGTTAAAATACTTTGTGATATTATAAATATAGTATAATATTATGTTATGATTTTTATTAATATTTAATATTAAATAAATATTAATGATAATAGAATATTGTGGTATTTATATCATATAAATACGATATTAATGATTAAAAAATCATGATAAATTATAATAATTATCTGAAAATTATTATGAGTCTTTGAAGAAGATTTTTGACGGATAATAAATTATGTAAGATAGGTGTTAAGTGTTTAGACCGAGTCTTTTGATTAATAGGCTCGTGTATTGTCCGACTAGGACGTCGGGATACCGGAAATGTGCCGGATTCAACTCAGACTGAAACTGTTGTCAGACATATCTGATGAGCCTTGATTTTACATCCGGTGCATTTACCTGCTTATATATATATATATATATTTACATTTCCGTAAATATATAAAAGTAGTTGATTGCTTTTACTTCGTGGCCTTTTAATATATATTTACATTTCTGTAAATATATATTAATTAAGTATTGATTTATAGGCCTGGAGTTTACTTCGTGGCCTTTTACAACTTTATTTATATTTCGTCCTGCTTGGAGTATACTTCGTGGCAGTTGATTGCTTTTACAGCTTTATTTACATTTCGTCCCACCGAACTTTACTTCGTGGTGGTTGATCATGTCCATATATATATATATATATATATATATATATATATATATATATTTATCGCTTTTAAATATTTACATTTCTGATCCCCCATGGAGTTGCTTCGTGGTGGTTGATCCTGTCTGTATATATATATTTATAGCTTTTATGTATATAACTGCTTACTACTTTCCATATAAACTGCAGTATCATGTGAGCCTAGGAATCATGTGATCACAGATTCAGTTTACTGAATCTAGATTCGGTTCCCGTGATGGACCTTTTTTAACTATGAGTAGCTTGTACATTATTTACAGTGTCTGAATTTCTTTGGATTGCTGTCATGCCCATGAGGAGTTCGGGACTGCTGTATATTGTTTTCTCGAAGTTGCTTCGCATCTCGAAAAATAAAAGCAAACAAGCCGAACATTTAATAATAAAAAAGAAGTATCAAAGGCCTCAATTACTATTGAGCATAGGGTTTGAGAAACCTCTTTTTACAAAACTCCATTGCTATATCTTACTTAAAACTGAATTTTTCTATAAATTCAAACCCTTTGTATATAGGTGCGAACGAGGCCTCGCACTATTTTAAAATAATTTCACATTGATCCACACACACACACACACATATTCATACAATAGTTTCTTTGAAAAGTGGCGGTTATCGTGGCAACACGGATGTTGGGGGTGGCTAACACCTTCCCTCCGCATAATAAAGCCCCCAAACTCAAATGAATCTTAGTTTCACAGACCCGTTTAGCAGTGTCATATCACTGGGTCAATGTGCAAACCTTTTTGGTTGCGTTGGTGCAACCAGTTAAATACACCAACTGGCAACTCTTAAAGTCAAATCATCGACATTATACATGTCGGTCCTTTTTCACTTGTTTTTTTAAATAAATCTCACATTAACATGAGAAAACCAAAGAACAATCACTACAAGAAAAAGGTTTATCAGCGATCGCCTATCAGCGACCACCCTCGGTCGCAGATAGCTATCCGCGACCGAATGCTATCGCTGATAGTCATCGCATAAAATTTGTTTACTGGGGTACACATCAGCGACCACTATTAGCGACCAACTTCTCAGTGACCGATATGAGTGAACGAAATGACAAATTTGGTCGCTGAGATGAGTTAGCATGGTCCAGGGCCAAAGCTGACGTGGTCGATGTGGAAATGATTGCTATCAGCGACCGCAGGCGGTCGCTGATACCATCAAATGGTAATCCGTCGCTAATAGGTATCAGCGACCGCATGCGGTCGCTGATCTGAAAAAACTGAAAAATAGATTTTTGTTATTTTCTAGAATTCCCAAAAACCTGTACCTGTTTTGTACTTGCTTTATCCCAACACACATACACAACAAGATAAACAAAGATGCATACTGACAATATAAAACATCCATCGTCCACCAACACATACACCAAACTAGTATATAAACTATATAAACCTTTAAAAACCAATATGAATTAAATAAATATAAACAAATCTAATATTGTTTAAGTAACATACAAAAAACCAATATGAATTGAATGAATATACAAGTATAAGTTTATCAAATAACTACAAAACTGATCTAAAGCAGGTACGTCAAGCATCATCGCCTCCTTGATCAGCCTATAATTAACAAAATAATAAAACAAGTTACATGCTATAGTAACTATGTTGATACTAGTATATATTATGATAATATATACAACAAATTGATTTTATACCTTGTCGCCATCCCCATGTTGTCCTCATTTCATGCTGCTTGCCATCGCTTCAAATTTAACTCCTCGGGACTTTGAGCCCCAGGATGCCGCCCAAAGATCTTGAAGATCTCGATCTCGACATATAGCTCTCTACACAAATTGAGTAGTATGAGCAATTTGGATGGCTCGATGACTGTGAAGACTAGGTAGAAGAGCAGCCTGAGCCACTAAAGGATGGCTGTCATCATTGTCTTTGACCTTTAATGTAGTTCTTCTTCACAACAGATGCCCTCTCTTAGAATTCTTTATCAATAGGCGGACGTGGAGTGCCTTTAGGATAGCGCTCATTTAATAAACGCTTATAAGTATCCTGTCATCATGTTAAAAATTCAATAGTAAAAAATAAATTTTGTAAGCATTGATAAACAAGATCAAGTTGTCAAAACTTATTACCGCTATCTGGATAGCATCAGGCAGACCATCACGGGTTGGCACGTACACATCCAGCCAATGGATAGGCTGACCTTGAGACTAAGACTCCTATACAAAAAATAACACAATATTACTAAGTAAAAATGTGATATATTTTCTACAATTCATGATTGTAAACATATTAAAACTTGTAAATACGTACCCTGGCAGTGATATGCTGCAACTGTGAAATACTGCCACCCTTGTATGTCCCTTTAGCCTTTTCGTCATTGGGTACACCCGAGGATCTGTTGGTGGCGGCAGTCTTTCGTCTTTTCACCCAGCTCTCAGCTCTCCATTAGGCACACATCTCAGCCCATATGGACTGGGTGCACCACCAGGGGCTATGCTCGTGCATATAATCCTCTCCCTGGCCTGGATGGTCGATCTCGGCATTGTGAAGGGCTTTTTGTCTTTCTTTGTTCAAATTATCCTTGGTGCGTATGGCGCACTTCTACCAGAATAATGTCTGAATCACTGAAGCCTGCACGTCCTCCCATCTATACCTTTTATGAAAATAAAACAACAATTATAACATTACTAAACAATTATTCTTAATTAGAATATTATATTATCTGTCATAATTAAAAAAAACATACACGAATTCGGTCCAAATAAAGATCCTTGTGGGCGATAGGTGTGCTTCATACGTAATCACAGTGTAGGCCAATTACGTAAAACACAACCGTGATATGCACTTGACAATCTTATTATCTCGAAAAATCACTACAATGATACAATAATTTACATCAACGATAAGTAGATATATTAAAGCAATTTACATCCGAAATGAAATCTAAAATGCTTATATATAAATGATGCGGACGACGTCTTTATTCGTAGGAGGGCGAATCTGAATAAGAATCCGATCATCCAGATTAATAGGGGCCTTGGGCATATGATTAGGTCCCCTACCCAAGCCGCTTTTTTACGCGCACTACTCGTGAAAGCCATCTCAGATATTACAAATTTCAAGATGTATATATGAGTTATATTTGATTACATGTATATATGAATATATAAAATGACAATAAACATGACAGTGATATAAACATGTATATATATGAATATAAAATGTCAATAAACAAAAATTACATTTAAATAGTTAAGTACATAAACATGATAATGATATAAAAAACATGTAATGCTAAACATACATTTCATTTGTTCAAGTGTCAATGTCTGATTTAGAATCATCTTGTATACGTGTTGCAGATTCATAACCATCATCTACTACAGATTCAGTGTCAGATGCAGTCAATAACTCTTCCTCCTTAGTATCAATGTCATCTGACACAAGTATTGACTCAGGAGCTAATTCATGTGGTTCATCTCCACCATCTAACTGGATTACTTCATTGTCGTCCTCCACATTTATTATAGTTTGACTATGAAGCATCTACTCTTGGTAAATCTCCCCATCAACTACTTCTACACGACTACGCGCGGGAGTATGAATTATAACTTGCAAATCTATAGGTTGTCTATCCCTTTTCCTAACAGGACTAGGAGTGTAGTATAATTGTACTATTTGAGTTGGTAAAACAAACGGTTCGTTGGAGTACGCAGACCTATGGAGGTCAATATCGACGATTCCATGTCTGTTAACACGTATCCCTTTTTCTGAATCAAACCAATGGCACTTGAACAAATGAATATGACCCTTGTACGTGCCCTTGTATGACAACTCTACGATTTCCTCCAACTCCCCATAAAAGGCATGACCAAGCATATTGTAACAATCTCCTTGGACACACACTCCAGAGTTTGTTGTTCTTTTACCGCGCCCATATGCCTTTGCATGAAATTCACAACCATTTATTTTGTAACCATTGCGGCTGACTTGGTCCCTGTTTGGTCCCATAGCTAGGACTTATACATTAGCCAGAATCGTTGATCCCTCAGTCAAAGCCTACAAAAACGTCATCTTATTAAATGAAGTCATAGTTAACATGGAGTATATATATATATATATATATATATATATATATATATATATATGTTGTGCTTAAGAAATTGAACTTACTTTGTCCTTTAGCCAAAGTGCAAATTTTTTATCACGATTGATTTGAATATCTTTATCAGTTATGCCGGGATGCTTCACTTTTAACTCATCATCGTACAATCTATACCATGTTATAAACATTAACATATTGGAATAATTAATTTTCAACTTAAAAGATAAATTATCAAGTTTACATGTGTACCTCACAAATTCGTCAATCTCCTCGCAATTGAGAAGAATGTAAGTATGTGCAACATGTAATTCTTGCTCAGAGAGGAATTCCCTAGCACTATCTATTTTGGCTTAACAACCCCCTAACAAGCAAGCTTGGCTTGGCCCCGTGAGGCTTGGCTAAGCTTGGCATGGCCTCGTGTGGCCTCGCGGCCCCAAGCCCAGCCCATTAGCTCCAACACCCCCTTACTAGGCTCTAGTGGATCACCAATAGGCTTGTTAATAGTATAAATGTTCGCAACTACCCGACCAATAAAAAAATTTTGCCAGAGTCTCCCCCGTAATATGGACTAGCCACATGCACGACGACCTGAATATAAGGTCATTTCTAGGCACCCAAGACACAAACCAAGAGTCCACATAGACGATCTTGCATAAGTATAATTAATGTGAGGAAAAGCCTAACTATTACCCATAGACGATCTTGCATTAGTATAGTTCTCTTATAGGCATAAAGTTGACTATAATTTCATAAACAGTCCACATGTAGGCAAAAGAAACCTTTAGGCATTCAAATAACTTTAAAATCATGATAATAAAAGGTACTTTAGGCATGATTAAGTACTAAATATACTAACAGTCCCCAAGCCTTCCATTATAAATATTATTACATCAAATAATGGCTATATACTTTGTATTCATGGTTTTCATGATTTTGACCAAAACATCCCCTTTGTATTTCTTCAATGCTCTTAAATCAACATGCTTATGTTTTTTTCAATATCTAAGCAATATATAAAATTAATCAATACCTATAATATGATGGCTATACAAACTTACTGGCGTAGAGTCTCAGTGATAAATTGATGTGTCGAGGATACACTTTTTTGAAAGCCCCCTTTCCTAGAACCTCTTTATACTGCAAATTACATCATCACATAAATCAGATTGAGGAAAAAGTTATAATGCAGTAAACTCAACTCAAAAGAAATGAGCACATAATGATATTATCAGAAATGATAACAATTGAAAAGTTTCATTGAACAATACGTAAGATTCCTAATCGCTAAAATATCCCCAATGCTTCCTTTCAATATCTATTTGAACAATACCCTGAAATCAAACTATTTCAATCTAGCATACATATCAATCAAAACATTACCAATATACAAATTACTTTAACCAATGAGACCCATATAAGCTAATTTCTATATATAGGAGCAAATAACATAATCAACAGAACCAATTCCATAACATCTTATTCAAATTCCAACTGATTAATTAGAGCAACCACAGTTCATATCTAAGTCAAACAAACCAATAGATCAAGCACCAATAATAACAAAAATGAAAAAAAAGTTAGGGTTTGTCTAAACCACATTCAATTAACAAATTAACAACAGATTCAAGGTTTCTAGTGGATTTAAAGTGAGTTACCTTTGTAGAGGCGGTGGCAGATGGGTGGCAGGTGGGTGGCAGGTGGGCGGTAGGTGGGTGGAAGCAGCGGCGCGAACTTCTTCTCCTTCTTCTCTTCTCCCCCCTTTCTCCATTTTCTCTCTATTTCGGTCGGACCTCTCACTTTTTTTTCACTTCTATGTTCTGTGTCGAGCGAACTGGTTACTGATAACATTTAGTTTGATCTGCGACCACTATCAGCGACCGCATGCGATCGCTGATTTTTAATGACATGGACTTATCAGCGATCGCCTATGGTCGCTCATTGTAAGTGGTCGCAAAAAACCTCCGCGCCAACATTTCGTGCCAAATTTTGCGAGGGAAATTTGTTTTAGCGACCGATCTATGACCGCATGCGATCCCAGATATAAAATAGCGACTAGAATAAATAATGGTGGTAGATATCGGTCGCTATTATAAATATCAGCGACCGAATATGCGGTCACTGATATTATTGGTCACTGTTAGGCCTTTTTCTTGTAGTGAAGTAACGAAAAGGGACACTAAAAAATCCCAACATCGACAGGTGGCGACTCTGCTGGGGAATCCAGTAAGAGGGCTTAAGCCGCCATTACAAGCTTTTCAAAACTGTTATATGCTTGTGTGTAAATGTTGCATTTACATTTATGATGGATGTGTACGAATGTATTTTTACTCACTACACTATACTATATCTATTTGTGATATTAGTGCTTTGCACATGTCATCATTTTCATAAACGGTGAGACACGTTGTATGTGAATGTATGTTGTGTGGTTCCTCCATCAGGAGGCTATCTTTTCGGTGTTTGAATACTGAACTCGTAGGAAGAATAATTCCAACGGGGCTCAGGAAAGGCACCACCCAGATTCGCTCCAGTTGAAAGACCGGATTAATTTCCCGTCAAGTAGATTGCGATGATCTGGGAACCTTCATGCCAAAAAGCCGTGAGAGAAACCCTAAGATAGGTCAACCTCTGATAAACCAAACTCGGAGGAAAGTCTCTTCCTGATTTCCATTTTCAATTACTTGTAAAAGCATTTACTTGTAATTTTATTCCATACTCATCTTTATGTAATGGAAAATATGAAGATTATCTGTGCATGCATGTTATCAATTAACACCCGATTTTCAGGATAATATTCCTAAAATGGACATGTTATGATAACATTTACATTACAATAAGACTAAACTATATAAGTCTTTTGTAGGGAAATCATTGGGCCTGTTACCCACTAAAAATCCAAAAAGGCCACGAGCCTACAGCCAATCATGTCTTCGTCTGACAAGTCTAATCCTGTTTCTCGTGAAGAATTTGATGGATTAAGTCAGCAAATCACAAATTTGGTTGTCTTGCTTAAAGAATTGCATCAGTCCAATCAGGGTACAAAGATACCTCTACATACAGAATCCTCTACACAAGGAGGAACACAAGGTCTAGATAAAATAAATCTAGAACCTCCATTGGATACAACCAATAAAGACCCTGAAAGCACCTATCTCAAAGGAGATCCAGACATCGGTGATATCAGAAAGAAAGTACTCCAAATGGAGGAAGCAATCCGTGTTCTCAAAGGGATTGGAACACATGGAAGTGTTTCATATGCTAACCTTTGTATCTTCCCTGGTGTCCATTATCCAGAGAAATTCAAAACACCTGATTTTCAAAAGTATGACGGATTAGGGGATCCTTATAGCCATTTAAAGGTATTCATTGGAGAACTTGGATCTTACGCGAAAAATGAAAAGCTCAGAATGCAGCTATTTCAGAAAAGTCTGATTGGAGAAGCCCGTTCATGGTATACCAGATTAGACAACTCGAAGATTTATAGTTGGGAAGAGTTGGCTCACGCCTTCCCCACTCAATACAGTTTTCAATCTCAGATGGCTCCTGACCGGTACCAAATTACAAAGGTCAAGAAACAGTCCAATGAGTCTTTCAGAGAGTATGCCCAAAGGCGGAGATGCCTTGTTGCTCAAGTTATTCCTTCCATGACGGAATCAGAAATGGTCATGACATTCATAGATGTACAGGAAGCTCCTTTCTATGTGAGAGTCTTAGCTGGTATTGGAAAACCATTCTCTGAAATGATCAAGCACGGAGAGATGGCCGAAATGGGATTGAAATCTAGTAAAATTCAAAACCTAGCCACTCTTAAAGCTGTTGCTGAGCACATCCAGTTTGGATCTTATGGAAACAACCCCTGGAGGGTCCATAAAAAGAAAGAGGATGATGTTTTCTTGATACTACAAGGTCAAAAGGGCAATCAAAGCATGCCTATATAGAGGAGAAACTACTCCCCTTTTCAAGCACAACCTTCAAACCCTCCATTGCCTAAAGGTGGAGAAGTAAAGCGCCCTCGAACGTTCACACCCTTAGGGGACTCGCTCGAGAATATTCTTGCTCTTCTGACTACTCAAAAGAAAATTACACATCTTCTTCCACCAGCCAACCCTAATGGGAGGGGTTTTAATGCTACTCGGAAGTGTGCTTATCATGCCGGAGCACCTGGACATGATACTCAAGATTGTTGGGCCTTGAAACACAAGATCCAAGATTTAATAGACAATGGTGAGATTGTGGTCTGCAAACCAGATAAACCTCATGTGCAAGACAACCCTCTTCCCCAACACAAAGAAGAAGAGGTCAACATGATCAGTTGGAGCATTGGACAGAGTTCCAGTTTTAACAGTGAATCATCCCCGATCATCAAAGATGGTGTTGACAAATAGGATTATGCAAAGTTCCAGTTTACTATGGAACGAAAGATGAAAGATCTTTGCAAAACAAATTGAGCAATTGGCAGAACTAGTGACCCACCAGCATCAAGTCACACGCCAATTAATCAGGCAGGAGCATGCCTATCTCCTTCCATTTATTGTGAATGCTCCATCACCACCTTCAGAAAGTGAAGCTATGGAGGATAAGGTTGCAAAGAGAGCAAATGCTAAAGCCCATCGGGATTTTGCCAATCAGAGAGAATTTACCTATCTGGGCCAATCTATGGAGGAGATACTGCAAATGTTGATCAACGAAGGAAGAATTACCTTCCTCTTGCCTCCAATCAATCCCCGTTCAGGGCAGTTCAATCCTGATGAAGTGTGTCAATATCATTCACATTCTCGCTGTCACAGCACTGAAGAATGCTGGGCACTCCGCCATCTCATTCAGAATCTTATTAATAGCGGTGTCCTACAACTAGCAGATGATTACACTGTGCAACTTAAGAGTGGGAATGCATGTCCTACCAAATGGAAGGGATCAGTAGCAGTTATATCCGAAGTGGATGATGAGACTATCAAAGTATTTCATATACAACTAATTCAACTCAAAGGAGCTGACAATCCTTTGAAAGTGGCCGCACCAGAGCCAATTGCTTTACCCTTCAGACCACAACATCCTGTTGTTAGCTTACACAAAGTTCCATGGAATTATGGAGAAGCTGAAGGACCCATGTCTTATACTACTGCTACAGTGTCGAGGGAAAATCCAATGTATCTTCCTCAATGGGTTATGAAACCTACTTGTGAAGTAAAGGGGAAGATTCCCATGGAGAAGATTGAAAAATTCCTCCGCATTATGGGTCACAATGAAGCCAAAGTGGTTTTAAGCTTACGAGAAGCTCCACACCAGATATCTATACTGGACTTGGTTTTCTCTTCCGAAGATCATCGGAAGATCTTATTGAAGGTTTTGGAAGAAGCCTACTTGCCAAAATCAAGGGATGTGGAAAAATTTCAACATCTGGTTGATCACATTCTCAACAACAATGTGATATCCTTCACTGATGACGACATACCGCCCGAAGGGACCGGTCATTGTAAGCCATTGCACATTGCAGTTTTTTCTTTTGGGTATATGCTAGCTGGAGTTTTGATAGATGGAGGCTCATCTCTAAATATTTGTCCTTATGCCACCTTGGTGAAGATGAATGTCAATCTCAAGCGGATCGAAAGTAGCCATATGGTTATTAGAGCTTTTGATGGATCCCGACGAAATTCCGTTGGAAAGATTGAGTTGCCAATTGAGATTGGTCCAAATACATTCAATGTATCCTTCCACGTCCTCAAGATAGATTCATGATACAACCAGCTATTGGGGAGACTATGGATACACATGGCTGGAGCCGTTCCCTCCACACTACATCAGCAACTCAAATACATTGTCAATAACAGTCTAGTCACTATCAACGCTGAGCTGGAATGTCCTAAACAAGGCACTCTACTAATCATCAGCTTCAATTCAGAAGTTGAACTTGCCAGTTTTCATACTCTGGAAGTGAGTACCACGCAATACCATTCTATTGGAGCGCCACTTCCTGTACCCAAAATTTCTGTCGAGGTTATGTCACCCACTCAAGAAATGATGTTATTGGGTCATCAACCTGGAAAAGGGCTTGGTAAAGACAAACAGGGTATTAAGCACCCTATTCAAGTGTCTAGTCAAATTGGAACAACTGGACTAGGCTATTTTGCCAGTTCCAGTCACAGGAATCCTCATACGCACAAGCAGATTCCTTAGGCTTCCGCCTCACGGCGATTCTCTATACCTTTACCTCATGTGTTCATACAATCTCCAGTAAAGGTGCCAGCCCATGTTGTGGCCATGCTGTTTCCTAAACCAGTGCCAATCAAAGCAAAAGAGGTGTTGATTCCTGATCCCAAAGTGGAGGAAAAGGAATGAAAACGTAAACATTACATTGCCTTGATGATGGCAGGCATATGCGTCATTGTTCATGATGAACATACAAATAGATACACCCTAGACGATGATTGCCCAGATGTCATGGTTATCATTCGGGAGAAGGAGGACAATGACGATCCTTCCATCACAGGAGTCCGTCAGGACTTTGCCCTCGACAATTGGAGCAGCACTCCATGCATTGGTCGACGAGGGTAAAATGGGCAAAAAATCCCTCTGCCCTGTAGATAACTTTAATTGCTTACTTTTCTTTACAGTACTAGCAGTTATTTTATCAAGTACATGATAACACTTTTGTATGATCAAACAGTTGCATTTATTAAGTGAAAGCATATTCTGTTTCAGGACTCTAAATTTAGATGTGCTTGTACTTGCTGATGACGTGCCTTCTCTCCACAAGGGCTGTAACTTTGATGCAAAGTTGGACTCAGACTTGATGGATATACAAGAGGACATTGAGACACCTCAGGAGATTAAGGAATGGGTCATAGAGAAACCTAAACCCAATCTTGATCAAACCACTTCTTTTAATCTTGGAACCTTAGAAAACCCTAAGCTAATCCAAATTGGTTCAGACCTTACGACAAATCAATGGAATGACATGGTTGCACTGTTAACCCAATTACAGAATGCGTTTGCATGGTCTCATGAAGACATGGTGGGTTTTTCCACTGACATTGTTCTTCATCGCCTTCCCATTAAAGAAGGATTCAAGCTAGTTAGGCAAAAACTCAGGCGATTGAAACCTGAGTTGAGTTTAAAAGTTAAAGAAGAAATTGTGAAACAATTTCAAGCTGGCATTATCATGTTGTCTACATATTTGGAGTGGATATCCAACATTGTTCCCGTGCCTAAACCAGGAGGAAAGGTGCGAGTCTGCGTGGATTACCGGGATTTGAACAAAGCTTGCCTTAAAGATAGCTTTCCCGTGCCCTTTATCCACATTCTTATTGACAACACTGGTCAATACGACATGTACTCCTTTGCTGATTGCTTTGTGGGGTACCATCAAATTATGGTCACTGAGGAAGACCGTGAGAAAACTGCTTTCATTACTCCTTGGGGGACTTTTTGCTACAGACGGTTGTCATTCAGCCTCATCATTGCTGGGGCAACCTATCAGCGAGCTATGATGGCTCTTTTCCACGATTTATTGCACAATGGGATAAAGATCTACGTGGATGACATCATTGTCAAATCTCGAAGGGAGGAATACCAGTTAAACCATCTTAGAAAGCTTTTCAACAGGTTGCGTAAGTACAACTTGAAGTTGAATCCAACCAAGTGCGCCTTTGGTGTTAGGTCAGACAAGTTGCTAGGTTTCTTAGTCAGCCACAAAGGGATTGAACTGGATCCTACCAAAATCCAGGCCATCAAGGAAATGCCCATTCCTCAGATAGAGAAGGAAATACAGGGATTTTTGGGAAGAATCAACTTCATTAGCAGGTTTATTTCTCAACTCACAACAACCTGTGAGCCCATCTTCAAACTATTAAGGAAGAACTCCTCCATGAAATGGAACGATGAGTGTCAGAAAGCCTTCCTTACCATTAAAGAGCAGCTGATTAATGCTCCTGTTTTGGTACCTCCCAAGGATGATGTTCCCCTGTTCATGTACCTGTCCATTAATGACAATGCCATGGGCTGTATGCTGGGGCAAAAAGACAATAGAGGCCAAGAACGAGCTATCTATTACCTCAGCAAAAGATTCAGTATCAGTGAACACAAGTACACTCTGATTGAGAAAACTTGTTGTGCTTTAGCATGGGCTTCCATGAGGTTACAACATTACCTCCATGGTCACACAACCCATCTCATATCCCACGTGGATCCTCTTAAGTATGTGTTCAGTAAGCCAATACTGAATTATCGACTGTCCAGATGGCAGTTGATCCTACAACAATTTAACATCGTCTACGTGATGCAAAAGTTTGTCGAAGGTCAGGGAATTGCAGATCAACTGGCCGCCGTACCTACAGGGGATTATAAACCCTCAGATACATACTTCCCCGATGAAGGGGTAATGACAGTTCCGCAACAACATCAGTACGATACATGCCTTACGTGGAAAATGTATTTTGATGGAGTCATTAACACGAAGGTTACGGAGCTGGAGCGGTTCTAGTATCCCAGACGGGGAAGCGATCTCCGTCAGCCGTTAAATTGCGGTTTATCGGCACCAATAACACAACCGAGTATGAAGGTCATATCATGGGGCTAAAACTTGCCCGTTCAATGGGCATCAGGCTGTTAACTATCTTTGGGGATTCAGAGTTTGTAATCAGACAATCCACGGGAATCTATCAAACCAAAGAATTACATTTGATGCCTTACCATCGGCAAGTTTTACAGATGGTTTTGGAGTTTGAAGAAATCTCCTTTCTACACATTCCTCGTAATAGGAATGATTTTGCAGATGCATTAGCAACGTTGGCCTCCTTGATTCACATACCTGACAAGGAAAACATGCCAAGCATTACAATTGCAATGCAAAAGGTCCCAGTCTATGGGAACTATGTTAGAGAAGTATCGGATGAACTACCTCCAATCCACAACCCTTGGTATCAGCACATCAAGGAGTATCTACAAGATGGATCTACACCCGCCAAGCCTAACTGAGAAGAGGCAGATTCATCGACTTGCTACGAAATTCTACCTGAGCGAAGATAAACTCTACAAAAGAGATGCAGGATTAGGTCTCCTCAGATGTCTGGATAAAGACAAAGCTCAAAGACTCATGGATGAGATCAATGGTGGAGTATGTGGCCCCCACATGAGCGGACCCCTACTTGTCAAAAAGATCCTCATAATAGGGCATTATTGGCTTACACTCAAAGCTGACTGTGATGATAACGTCAAGAGGTGCTATAAATGCCAGATTTATGGGAATGTTATCCATGCCCCTCCAAGGGAACTCCACAATATGAGTTCACCATGGCCCTTCTCAGTGTGGGGAATGAACGTGATCGGGCCCAAAGCCAGTAATTGACATCGATTCATATTCACCATGATCGACTACTTCACCAAATGAGTAGAAGCAGCATCCTTCACTAGGGTTACTAAAGAAGTCATCATTGCTTTCATCAGAAACAATGTCGTCTATCGATATGGACAACCAGAGGTCATTGTGTCAGACAATGCTAAAAACCTCAACAACAAAATGATGGAGGAGTTATGCAGAAAATTCCACATCAAACACCTTAACTCCATCATCTACCGTCCAAAGATAAATGGTGTTGTTGAAGCGGCTAATAAAAACATCAAGAAGATCATGCAGAAAATGTCCGCCAATCACAAAGGATGGCCTGACCTCTTGCCTCTGACTTTATTAGCCTACAGAACTTCTATGCGTACTTCTACTGAGGCAACCCCCTACTCATTAGCCAATGGGATGGAAGCAATGCTCCCCATAGAGGTGGAAATGGAATCCCTCAGAGTGTTGATGGATGCTCAGTTGGATAAAGATCAATGGGTACAAGACAGGTATCACCAATTGTCTCTAATAGACGAAAGGCGAACCGCGACTATCTTCCATGGTCAGTTATATCAGCAAAGGATCACATGATCCTACAACAGAAAAGTCCGACTACGGCAGTTCAAACAACATGACTTGGTTTTGAAGAAGATCATTGACAACTAAGATCAATCTACGGGAAAATTCGCTCCTAACTGGGAAGGCCCATTTGTTGTCAAGGAGGTATTGACAGGAGGCACTCTCAGATTGCAGGAAATGGATAGCGATGAATTTCCATAGCTTATCAACTCAGACACCATGAAACGATAATATGTCTGAAGTTACCATCAAACAAACATCCTGGTTTTGATCATCAAATCATCGGTCATTCCAGTTTTGAACCCTTCCTTTCCTACATACTCTTCTGCCCCTCAGTGAAACATACACTTCAAACCAGTAGCCTGGTTTCACTTCATTTCAAACATTTCACACAATTTCGGTTATCCTGAAGATGGAATTGAACCTTTCACACCTGTAGTTTATCCTGAAGATGAGATTAAACTTTTCTACGCTTGCAGTTTGTCCTGAAGACGGGATCAAACTTTTTCCACACCTGCAGTTTATCCCCATTATGGGATCAAACTTTCTTCTCCCCGCAGTATAGCCTGCAAATGGGATTCACACTTCTCTTTGGCTGCGATTCGTCTTGAGAGGCGAACTACGTCGACCTGATCTCCTCTTCAATAGGAGTATGTAGGCAACCATATTCTATATGGCTCGGTCGTAATAAACAACAAAAACATTTCTACCCTTTCTCTACAAAAAAAAACAAGCACAAAAACATTTCTACACCTATCTGCCTTTCGCATTCAGCGTTGAACCTCTTACACCAGGTTCGAACTACGCAGACTTGATCTCCTTTTCAATACGAGTACGTAGGCAGCCATTTATGGTTCAGTCTAACCCCTGCCAGAACCAAAATACTTGTCACACGGTACTGAGATCAACCTTCAATTCATCACATTTCATCGGTTTTAGATCAAAGGGATGGAATTACCTAACCTCTTCTCACAAATAGAAGATCCGGTGACCATCTAAGCTGCGATCGTGCCTCAAAGAGCAATTCCAACCCATAAGAGATGGAATTAACTAGGCTTCTCACAAATAGAAGTACTGGCGACCATCTGTGGTGCGGTCATTCTCAGAGAGGAAAAACCACCCACCTCTCCATTTTTCCATACATATACCAGTCCCAAGACACCAAAGATGGTAGGGATATACAGAAATCAATGATCCATTCTAAGAGATCTTGCGACGTCTCAATGTCTGCCTATCAAGGATAAGTTCAGAATGCATCAAGATCACAATGCTTTAAAGAAATAGGCAAATATAAACCAAGTATCAAGGCATAACTAAAAGGGAAGTGAATCAAAATATATTTCCCTGCCATATATAATACTGTTTGATATATACATATGTGTTGTACATGACAAAATGGCTAAGCTAGTTTGTGCAGGAAAATACAAAGCTATCTACAGATCTGTATATATGCGGACTATTAGATCTAGCATGGCATCCCTCTCTGAAGACGGAGGTAGCGCTGCAAGCTCCTGCCCAAGGGTATCTACACGAGCTAGCAGGTCAGAGGCTAACTGCATGGTGGCATAATTCTCATTAATGTAAGCACTCATGTCGGCAAGACTGACGGTCATCTGGGATCTCACTGAAGTATTGTCTGCAATGGCCACATCCCTAGTAGATAAGGCGACATCCCGCTCCATAATCAATGCATCCTTAGCTGATCTAGCCTCATCCCTCTCTAACAGAGCGGTGTCTCTCCCATCAAGAGCTATCAACATCGCGGCATTAGCCTTATCTCTGTCATAGGTGATCAGATGTAAGCTCTGCTCCAAATGTTGTGTCGAATACTGGGTAACAGTGGCCTTCGGGGTGGGAGAATCCATCACAAATGCTGGCAGCCCAACAGTCAAGTCCTTGGTGGGAATATCAGCCTCCTCTGTAGGCTCCTCATCGTCGGAATCAGTCTCCTACACTGTGGATACTACCGCAGCCGATGCAGTCTCTGTGTCCATCCATGCAGAATACTCTGCAGAACAACCTGGATGACTGACAGAAAACCCAGCCAGCTCTCGCTGATCCCAACAAGCGTATAACCTGGATCTGTCCTCCGCTGATAAATGGTGTGAAGTGAAGCGCTAACTCACTGCCTCCTCAGAAGGGTGAAAATCCTGAAACTGGTCTAACTAACACATCACGACCAGTGGATGGTAAGTAATCATGCCCCTCAATCCAGCCAGATTGAGATAATCCATGCCCGGAGCATTAGTAATGAAACTGTAGGGTGAGATAAGCCCTGAACACGGAAATATAGCAAATAGATCTCCAATCCCTGCCAAGAAAGCTAACCACGATGCAGCATCTGTACACTCCATAGACTGAAAGGAGTATGACATGGCTATATCATGGGTGAAACATAACCCCTGCCATCTAAGTGTGCCAATCGATCTCAAGTGTGACATAAACCCCACATACAGCATGACCGAGCTACTTGTAAACACTCCTGCCGAATAAGTGCAGCAGTATGTAGCTGACCTCATAGTCTCTGCAATGATCATCAGTATAATGGTATGAACCTCCCTAAGAGCTCTCACTGCCATAATGACACCGATGATTAGCTCATCCATATACCGTGGCATGAAGACGTATGACAATACACATAAGAGCAGCACATCCACTCTGGCTAAATGCCAATGGTCCTCCGATGTGGTGAAGTCCCCGGAATACCATGCATAACTATCTTTGGAGCCAAATCTATCAAACAAAAAACATTAGGATATCATGTTGCTGGATGTAATCTCATCCTGTACCACTCTACGTCTCAATCTGGTGAGGGTCATGAACTGTCTGCTCATGTCTCCGATAGCCATATGCACGCAAGGTCTGTCCAGCGGGAACATCGTCAACCATGCATACTCCTCCAAAGTAGGAGTCAACTCCTGGGTGCCAAATTAGAAAACCTGCCTCTCCGATACCCAGTGCTCTAGTATACCCTCTACAAACCATGTGGGGACCTGAAACATCAACAAGGTCATAGTATGCTATCGTAAATCATCTACGATCACCATGTCTGATGGTGATATACTATCATACCATGAGCACATACCAGATACCACCAAAAATGGTGGGGTATGATCAATATGGCTAACTTTCGAAGAAGACATCTGTACGGGCCGTGTCATAAGACCATCCAGGGGTCAATGCCGAGTATCTCTGGACATACATACATATGCATAACATTATAACATGCATGATATAATAGATGGTAATATGATATAAGTAATTGAAAATTGTACATACATTCCTAAGTATATCATCATCTAATTCATCTCTGTACAACTAAAATACAAGGAAATGGGGCGAAGCTACCCAACAACTAATAGAGGCCTATCAAAAGATATAGCGAGAATGGGGCGAAGCTACCCAGCAGCTAACAGAGGCCTATAAAAAGAGATAACGAGAAATACATCAGAAAAAGTCAATGGTGTCGATGTCTACATCATCGTTCCTGTCCACCTGATGTAACTCCTCCTAAGTCACTAGATCTCTATCTACAGGGACGTCAGGCCGATACAAGGGGGGATCTATACCGACAAAGCCATATGGGTCACCTGAGGGGCCAGTTCCAGAGCTGGAAGGATCAAAAGTATTTACCTCTGAAGGATCTCTACCTAGATGCCGAATGAAAAGATGTGTCCGGTCCAGCTGTCGGGTCAATCTGTCAATCTGTGTCACATGAGTTGAATCTCTGACACAGGCTAGTCAATCCGTTATCATCACGGATCCTGGAACCATATCTCCCATAAACTGTGTGGCGCGGGTCTGAGCTCCAATAGTACGAGGAATCCACCAATGCTAGAACAACTCCTGAGTTCTAGGGCCCTCTGACAATGTAAAACCATCAATCCCCATCAATGGGATGTCAATGAAGGATGACTGCGAAACAGGCCAATAACTCCTAGCAGGAGGAAAGATCTGCATATGGATCTCTCCTGTATTGCTCCTGATAGTACGCTCTCCTAAATAGAGCTCTCATCCTCCATCTATGAAGAAAGGAATCCTGCGGGTGGAAATAACGTACTCAACTCAAGTCGGGTACCCATCCTCAAATCCAACTCCCAAATTCTCCCCAGAGTAGGGAACCCATGTGATGACATCAGCTGTCAACAACTCTAGCTGTAGGCGACAATGAGTGAAACCCTCAGCAACAGGGACCTTCGCCAGTATAGAATGATGCCATCTCCGTCCTCGTGGATAGGTGTCTAAACCTAGCACGCTCACAGGACGCAAACATGGAAGCCTCTCACAGGCCCAAAACTACCAACACAAAGGCAACATCTGCTGTCAGTCAACACTCTTAACCTATACATGGGAAAAGCCAAGAGAAACACTCACCAGCAGAAATGGGTAAAACCCTAATCATGCCTCGGTCAAGCCCTGTGATCGTATGCGCATTCCCCTAAGGAAGTAGGCAAAGGTATACTGAAGGATGCCTACTCAAGTCACCCAGAAGATTTGGGTTCGCCACTTGAATACCTGGAAATTCCCTACGAAGAACACGTACAGTAGGAGCAGGAACCTCGATCGGTACATCCTCCTCCTCATCCTCAATATCTAGCACTTCAACCCAGATAGGACGTATGACCGCCTCCACTAAATGACGAGGTTGTCTGACAGACTAGCGTTGAGGCTCTTCAGAAGCCCTCATCCGTACACCAGAAGTAGTCCTGCGAGAACTACTCGGCTGAGTCGGATCCATAATATCTGAACAACAAGTCTCCGAATCACCTCAGAAATGGTGTGGTAATTTCTTACTTGGAGCTTTTTTCAAATGCATTACATGCATGCATGCATTGTTTTAACATACATCTATAGTAGTGTTAAAAATGCATGACTACTCAATACCTACATTTTGGAAATTTTTTGCCATAGCCCCTTTGTAAATGGGACTATCCACATGCACATAGGCATGACTAGGTGGCCATTCATTAACACACCTATACACAGTCATATACATCCTACATGCATTAATCACATCATAGTAAAAAATTCGTAAGTGTAGTCTAATTACCAGTATTATTTTGCTTTTCTACCTTTACTCATTTGTCCTCAGATAGGATAAGAAATGACAGTAAAAGGTCCCAATTTGACTGATTTAAAAGTCAAATTTTTTCACATCATTATGTTCAACATGGTTTAATACTAACATTTTCTATGTTAAATATTTTTTATCAAGTCATATCTGCATGCATATTCACTACTACGTGTTTAAATGCATTTCATGTGATAAGTCATTTTCCAACGGATAGAAATTGGAAAAATATACATGCATATGTTACCAGGACAGTGAAGAACGCTTGTATGGTGGCAGAATATGTAGAAAGTTGCCCGAACTCAGCAGATCTGAAGAGGAGCTCTCAGATTTCCTTCGCAGCACAACTTGAAAATGACTTATGAAAGCAACCTTTGGGCTTTACATAGCCACGGTTGGCCGCAGGCCCACCTATAGCTGCTGCAGGTATACTTGCGGCACTCCTACGTGGGTCCCACACCTCCGGCTTGCTCCAGTTAGAGTTGCAAAGGAGGTTTCACAAGCTGATAAGGCCAAATCAGGAATAAAAATGCTACGCGACTGAGCGAAATAGCCTGGAATCCTGGTTTTATACGGGTGAGAATTAAACTCCCGTCATCTCATTGGTATTTGCCTGAATATAGGGTATACTATACCGATGAGCTCAGCCTTCAAAAATCATGCTCAACAATACCCCACAAAGGTCCGATGCCGTCATTTCCCTAAACATCCCCTGCGGGGGTTACAACGCCAAACCATGAAATGCCAAACCTCCCCGGCAAGGGTTACAACGCCGAAGTTAAAAAATGATAAAGTATCCCTGGTGGGGGTCACAGCGCACATGCTTCAAGCATCCACGTATCCCCGGAGGGGGTCACAACACACATCCTTCAAGCATCCACGTATCCCCGACGGGGGTTACAACGCAATGCGACCATTGATACACAAATCAATAAAGGTCAAGCAACCTTGACGTCATGTCAGCCGATGGCAAGTAAACCCATCAAAGCAGCTTATACAAGTATCCTCGGCGGGGGTTACAGCGCATTCTCAACCATTGATACACACATCAATGAAGGTCAAACAGCCTTGACGACATGTCAGCCGATGGCAAGTAAACCCATTGAAGCAACTTATATAGTTATCCCCAGTGGGGGTTACAACGCAATGCAACCATAGACACATACATGAATGAAGGTCAAGCAAGCTTGACAATGAACCCAGCAGGGAGCTATCCGGTGATACACACATCAACGAAGGTCGGGCAACCCTGAGGACAACATACTGTTAGCAGTAATTCCGATAGAATGAGGGAATATGATATACACATCCTCAAATAGACAAAGCTTTATCCCCACATATCTCTTATACACAAGAGGCACCTCTATAGAATATAAGCCAGTGTCTAGGATTCGAGACTTTGGTGATAGCCCCAATGTCAACATCCTTGAAGACTTGGATCACATGTCCAAGCCATCATTGATGGTCATCCCAGCAGGATTAGTGACAATCATTGACATTATACATCATACATTTGCATCATGTTGATGCACACAACATCATATTTATCTTTCTTGTATTTTCAAGTGTCTAGGATTCTTTATCCTATCCATGCCTTGCATTACATGAATATGATAAAGAGGGGCATCTGTAGACACTTCAAATTTTATGCACGCCTGTTACTAACATTACAGGGGGGCAGATTCGTCGTTCGAAGATAACCCTGGAAGACAGCCTACATCCATTCTGAATAATACCAGAAGTTAAGCTCAAAACCCGAGAAACACACCGAGAACATCATTTCTAACCCCGAAACACACAGCGGAAGGATCATTTCCAACCTCGGAGATAACCCCGAGTTTTGTCCTTGGCGATAACCCCAAGGAATACTGTTGTAGTTCCGGCGATAACTCCAGAAATGTTTATTTCAAATGCGTGTTATTAGCTTCAAGCTCAGACCTCCTACTGAGGCACTCATACCTCAGACCCGGAGCTAACACCGGGCAGACAGACACTCTCACAAGATGACATTGCGACATACAAACAAGTAGTCCAATCTCAGATGTAACCTTAAGCAACGTCTACTTTCAACTCAAACTGGTGATAACCCCGGCAAAGAGTCAAATGTTATCTTGCCACCTCAACACCTACGCGTCATCTCAACACTTCGTACATACATACATCCAACAATATCCCATAAGAATTGAGGAGTTACAATCCCGAATGACTATTACGCGTGGCATTACATCGGATAGAATTTGAAGCTTGAAGACTATGGGCATGGTCCCCTCTTTCTGACTTCGTACAACCTCTAATCCATGTCATTCCCTAACTCTCGACACAAGCGGTCTGAAGAAGGTCATATATACCTCGTTTGGATGCTCAGATTGAAGTTTTGCAAGTTTAAACAGATATTATAGTGCACAAGTGCACGTACATTGAGGCGACAGGACCCGCAAAGCCCGGGGACACCTCGACCAGCCACAGGTGTAACTGTGGCTACCGTAAGTACAGCTGCGACCATCAGTGTATAAATATAGACATTGGGTCACCCATTTTGAGAGAGAGAAGGAGAGAGAAAGGCGAGGAAGCCCTGTGCAATTTACTCTGTACACACCCATATTGAGTGTTTCCTCATCTGTAAACATCTGTTAGCTCACATATATCTATCTTTTGATCCGGCGGGAGTTGAGTTTTTATCTATATAGAGTCATAGAAGTCTACATTGGTAGCCCACTGTAAGCCTTCTCACATTCTATAAAGCCTTCTTTTCATATTAGCACACACTGTTATACACATTGAGAGTCGTGTTGTGTGCGTTTGCCCGAACTTCAGTCCGTGGTTTTTATTTCTGTTTGTATATATATACTTATATATGTATATATTTCATATATGGACTAACATTTATCGAGTTTTGCCTCGATTTAGCCTAGACTTATGTCTGGAGCGTTTACTTGCTTATATATATATAATTATATATTTAATTGTTGTCAGACATATCTGATGAGCCTGAATTTTACATTCGGTGCCTTTACCTGCTTTTTTTTATATATACATATATATATATATATATATATATACTTATATATATAATTGTTGTTGGACATATCCGATGAGCCCGAATTTACATCCGGTGCGTTTACTATTTTTATATATATATTTGTATATATATATACATTTCTGTCAGGCCTGGAGTTTACTTCGTGGCCTTTTACAACTTTATTTACATTTTGTCCTGCCTGGAGTTTACTTTGTGGCAGTTGATTGCTTTTACAGCTTTATTTACATTTCATCCCACCCTGGAGTTTACTTCGTGGTGGTTGATCCTGTCTGTATATATATATATATATTTACTACTTTTATATATATAACTGCTTACTGCTTTCCATACAAATTGCAGTATCATGTGAGCCTAGGAATCATGTGATCACAGATTCAGTTTACTGAATCTAGATTCGGTCCCCATGATGGACCATTTTCAGCTGTGAGAAGCTTGTACATTATTTATAGTGTCTGAATTTCCTTGGATGGCTGTCATGCCCATGAGGAGTTCGGCACTGCTGTATATTATTTTCTCGAAGATGCTTCGCATCTCGAAAAATAAAAACAAACAAGCTGAACATTTAATAATAAAATGGAAGTATCAAAGGCCTCAATTACTATTGAGCACAGGATTTGAAAAACCTCTTTTAATAAAACTCCATTGCAATATCTTGTTTAAAACTGAATTTTTTTATAAATTCAAACCCTTTGTATATAGGTACGAACGAGGCCTCGCACTATTTTCAAATAATTGCACATTGATCAACACACACACACACATTCATACAATAGTTTCTTTAAAAAGTGGCGGTCACCGTGGCAACATGGATGTCGAGGGGTGCCAAACACCTTCCATCTGCATAATCAAGCCCTCGAACTCAAGTGAATCTCGGTTTCACAGACCCGTTTAGCAGTGTCATATCACTGGGTCAATGTGCAAACCTTTTCGGTTGCATTGGTGTAACCAGTTAAATACACCAACTGGCGACTCTTAAAGTCAAATCATTGACATTATACATGTCAGACCTTTTTCACTTGTTTTTTCAAAAAAATCTCGCATTAACATGAGAACACCAAAGAACAAGTAACGAAAAGGGACACTAAAAATTTCCGACATTGACAACAAGCTCTGAGCATGTTTTCTAATTTCTGAATTATTCTCTCACTTTGTCCATCGGTCTGTGGTTGATACGCGGTACTTAACCTTAGTTGTGTCCCCATTCTTTCTCGATGACTCCTCCAAAAATTTGGCATGAAGCGTGGATCTCTATCAAATAAAATTGATATAGACACTCTGTATCTTGAAATTATTTCCTTGATATACAATTTGGCTAGCTGATCAAAATTATACCTAACCTTGATTGGAAAAAAGTGCGCTGACTTTGTAAGACAATCTACTATCACCCATATGGTGTCTTAACCTTTCTGTGTTGCTGGAAGGTCCACCACAAAATCCATCGTGATATGTGTGACACCCCCAAATCCGGGTACTTTATTCCCATAGAATTTGGTGCTCACTTTCCAAAATATTTACATCTAAATACCCATATAAAGGATTAAAACATAATTTAAACAATGAAAATAATAATCCTCCCCATTAAAGGGTTACATCATCTTAAAATAAATCCCAAGTAATCTAACCTTAAACTATTACATAAGTCTGCAGAATACATCACAAAATAAATTAAGTCTTATAACATAAGTTCAGTAAATAAACTAAACATGTCTTCATCATTTGGACATCTTGCCATTGCCTTTGCTGGAATATAGCCCATCAATTTTCTCAACTTTAGCTGCAGTATTTAAATGCAAGAGTGAGAAAACAATTGCTCACTAATATAAAGAATGATAATAACAACAACATAAGGTTAATCATTGAATAATGAATAATAGAGAACTTGCTTTGCGAACAAAGAATATAAAATAAGCTCAGGATTTACATTTGAGGGTCTTTAAGACCATGAACTATGTCCCGAGGTTATTAATTATTTCTACTTCAACCTTTAACAGTCATTAGACTATACAGATCTTATCTTTCGTACTTAGGGGGATCAGCCGTTTGTACCATGTATTGTGCACAAACATCTAAACGCTAATGCGTACATAATCCCCTATATTAGGGTTGTTCATCTCAGTTTGACTTTAGGATTTTCGCACTAAAAAAAAGTTTAGTTTGGAACTAGCATATCAATGGTTCTAGAATTTTAGAACACTCATCTTATAGATTAGTCCAATCAATAAGAGTTTTTCTTCCTATTTGAGGGTTTAACTCAACAACATAAGTTTGAACAACAACAACTAAGTCAAAGATTGAATATCAACAATTTACGATTGAATAGACATGGTATATACAAAGTGTTACATCCAAAGGAATTAGAAAATCTCATTTGAAACAATGAACTTGAACAGTTTATGCTTTGAAGAGAAAGAAATAAAAGTTAGGGACTTGCTCAATGTAAAGAATTAAAATACAACAACTTACATACTCATAAACATGGTAGAATCAAGGAATTTGCTGAACATAAGATTAGGGTTTAGGAAATGTGCCTCGTGTATAAGCTACACAATTACTACAAACGTTCCTCAAATACCCTACACATACCATTAAGATCACAATACCAATTAGTTATATTAACACTAACTTTATTGGTTTACTTTTCATTTTAGTCGAGTCAATAATCTTTAGCTTAAGATCTGAGTATCCTAGTCATTCACGTACCATAAATCTGAACTCCTAATTATATAACAGTATCCAACATGGTGATTGCATAACGACACCAACTCTCATGACACCAAGTTACGAACTTTCACAACTTACTAATTCATAATCTATAATTTTAACGTTGTGATTACAATATATTATTACATTTTATAACATGTTTTAAGTTCCTTTACAATCATTAGAGTAGGTTAAGTTAACATTTTCCAAGCTATGCTGTTAACAGTTCATTACTGGGTCTCCTAGACCACTAACACAGCCGCGTCATGTCTACCTTTGAATTGGTACATACCACATGCAGAAGACAGACTTCGTGCTCAGAGAAGGCGCAACTACTGCAAGCTCGACACCAGAACTAGTTTTGCAAAATGCGAACACAGACTCTGTTCTAAGCCAAAAATTCTAATTTCACGGTAACATGGATAAACCCACACACTACAAACTTAAGTAAAACCTCATAACATATACAATCAATCATTCTAAAACCGAAAACAACTTACATAAAAAAAATTAGAGGATTAAAATCATGTTCTTGCTATTTCTTGTATATTTCAACACATTTAGTAATTTTAATCACAAAACCTTCAATTCTTAACCAAATTAAGCCATGCCAATTTTGTTGTTTTTGTTTCTTGATGTACTAACACAATCTACAACCAATTTATAGATTCTATCAAGGATTGAACATCAAATTTTGGACTCAATTAGGCAATTTTACACACATATACATATTGTCATTGGAGTATTCTTCTTCAAACCCAATTTTCATGAATTTGAACACCAACATAAGATTATAGATCATAACTAACAATTTTAAGAAGATTATATATACATATAATCAATATCTTAAACAACAATTCAAAAAAATCCCAATTAAAGAGGATAGAAATTACAAAACTACAAATTAGAATTAGGAGTAGATTATACCTTTAATCCTTGTTTTATATTAGCAAAGATGACAACAATTCCTTTCCAAAAACTCCTCTTCTCCAACTCTTAATTTCTTCTTTAACTATTTTCTCTATGTTTCTCTCTTTCTCTGTTCTTAGTTTCTAGGAGAATACGTGATATAACCCACTGAGCGCTTAATAAATTGATAAACGTGGTTATTAGTTTATTAAGCCAAAAGTCTTTGGCTATTATATTAACCAAAAGCCACAAGGCTTTGTTTGGCTACACATAAAAAAAATACCTTTTTAATTTATTTTGATAACATTCATATTATATAGTTCCATTTGTCACACTTTAATTTGATTAATTTTAATAACTTATAATTATAATAATTATAATTTTCATTATAATTATACTCATGCTTAATAAATTATTATATATCTAATTTAATTATAAAATTAAACTAGAACATCATTTTATTTAATTTACTTATTCTCTTAAATATTAAACAATTCCTTTGATTTAATTATTTCATTAAATTAAATCTTCAAATAATAAAATTACCAATCATTAATTTAGTTAACATACACACATAACTAAATTATTACACCGCAATTTCATCAATTATTTATTTATCTCAATAATAAATTAATTAAAATATTTATTTAATTCAATAAATATTTAAAATAAATTATAAAATTCTCGATCGTTACATCATTCCCTCCTTAAAAAGATTATGTCTCCATAATCACGACTCGATAAATTTATTTGTTACATTCTTCTGTCCTTTACAGGATTCTGTCCCTAGGATCGCTATACAAGATCAAGCAAATAACTGAGGATAATTTCTCATCATAACATCTTCAAGTTCCCACATAGCTTCTTCAGCATTATGCTTTCTCCAGGTTACCTTAACAGAAGGTATCACTTTATTCCTTAGAACTTGCTCTTTCTTGTCAATAATTTGAGCAGGGACTTCTTCATATGACAAGTCTTTCTCAAACTGTAATGGCTCATATTCTATAACATGCTTATAGTCTGGCTTATATGGCCTTAATACCGACACATGGAAAATGTTATGAATATGTCCTAATTCCGGAGGTAAAGCTACCTCATACGCCACTTTCCCAACTCGTCGTAAGACTTCAAAAGGTCCTATAAACCTAGGGCTTAGTTTCCCCTTTTTGCCAAATCAAATTTTCCCTTTCCATGGAGACACTTTTAAGAAAACAAAACTACCGACATCGAACTCCCGATTTTGTCGGTGTTGATCAACATATTTGTTCTGCCTATCCTGTGCAGCTATCAATCTTGCCCGAATCACCTTGATGATCTCGACAGTTTGTTGTACCGATTCGAGACCTATCAGTTGACGTTCTCCAACTTCGTCCCAACATAACGGAGTTCTACATTTCCTGCCGTACAATGCTTCGTAAGGCAGCATGCCAATACTCGCGTGATAACTATTATTATAGGCAAATTCAACCAATGGTAGATGGTCATCCCAACTCCCTTTGAAATCCATAATACATGCTCTGAACATATCCTCTAGTGTCTGGATGGTTCTCTCACTTTATTCGTCGGTTTGAGGATGGTACGTCGTGCTCATTCTCAACTGCGTTCCAAAGCATTCTTATTGTCGTTTATAGAAATTTGACTTGAAACATGGATCTTTGTTTGATACAATAGACCCCGGGACACCGTGTCTAGAAATAATTTCCTTTACGTATAATTTTGCCAACCAATCTAGGTTAAATCTAATCTTGATTGGCAAAAAGTGTGCTGATTTTGTCAATCGATCGATAATCACCCAGATTGCATTGTAACCTTGCTGAGTCATTGGAAGACCTACCACAAAATCCATTGTGATATGCTCCCATTTCCAATTTGGAATCTCTAACAATTATAACAAACCGCTTGGCCTTTGATGTTCAGCTTTAACTTCCTGACACGTTAAGCATTGCACCACACATTCAGTAACATCCTTTTCATATTCGACCACCAAAAATGATGTTTGAGATCCTGGTACATTTTCGTACTTCTAGGGTGAATCGAATATCGTGAATTATGGGCCTCACTCAGAATTTTCTCTTTAATTTTTGGTACTGGAGGAACTCAAATTCTCCCTTCGATCTGAAGTAACCCTTCCGAATCAACTTTATATTTGTCTTCCTCACCATTAGACACTTTTCTCCTTTTCTCTTCACAGTTTTCATCCTAAAGTTGTGCATTCTTCACCTTGTCTACAAACGTTGAGCTGTTTCCCATATGGAATAATTTTCATCCGATTCTGTCAGATATTTAATTCCAATTCCATCTTTACCATTTCTAATACAAGCTTCTCATGAGCAGTCAACATCATTAATTTCTCCCGTTCCTTTCTACTTAAAGCATCGACAACGACATTCGCCTTTCTGGGATGATAGAAAATCTAGCAGTCATAGTCTTTAATTAAATCCAACCATCTTCTCTATTGCATATTCAAATCTTTCTTTGTAAAGATATACTTTAGACTTTTATGGTCAGTATATATCTCACACCTCTCTCCATAAAGATAATGTCTCCAAATTTTTAGGGCAAACACCACTGCAGCCAACTCTAAGTCATGAGTCGGATACCCTTTCTCTTAATCTTTCAATTGACGTGATGCATACGCAATAACTCTACCATTCTGTATAAGCACACAACCTAGTCCTTTATGTGTTGTGTCACTATACACCACAAAATTCCCTATATCATCAGGCAATGACAACACATGTGCTGAACTTAATCTCTTCTTTAATTCTTGAAAATTTTCCTCACACTTCTTCGTCCAATGCCTTCCTAGTTAAATTCGTCAACAGAGTTGCAAACTTGGAAAAGTCTTGAATAAAACGCCTATAGTAACCTGCCAATCCCAAGAAACTTCTTACTTCTGACGGTGTCTTCAGTTGATCCCAGTTTATTACAACTTCAACCTTTGATGGATCTACCGAAATTTTGTCCTTATAAATAACGTGCCCAAGAAACTGTACACATTCCAACCAAAACTCACATTTTGAGAATTTAGTGTACAACTTCTCTCTCCTCAATGTCTCCAACATCACTCTTAAGTGTTCTACATGTTCTTCCTTGGTCTTGGAATACACTAATATATCATCAATAAACACTACCACAAATTTATCTAAAAATGGTTGAAACACCCTGTTTATCAAATTCATGAACGTTGTAGGTGCATTAGTTAAACCAAATGAGATAACCAAAAAATCATAATAACCATACCAAGTTCTTAATGCCGTCTTCGGTACATCTTCTGGCCTCACCTTCAGTTGATGATAACCACTCATCAAGTCTATCTTTGAGAAATATCTCGCTTCTTTCAGTTGATCAAATAAGTCATTGATTCTCAATAACGGATACTTATTTTTAATTGTGACCTTATTCAATTCTTGGTAGTCAATGCAGAGCCGCATCGATCCATCTTTCTTCTTAATGAACAACACCGGCGCTCCCCATGGTGATACACTCAGCTGAATATACTTCTTGTCTAGTAATTTTTGCAACTGTACCATCAACTCCTTCATATCTACTGGGGCCATTCTGTATGGGACTTTAGATATCGGGGCCGTTCCTGGCACTAAATCAATCACGAACTCGATTTCTCGATCTGGCGATAGTCTAGGCAAATCATCTAGAAATATGTCTGCCAAAATCTCTAATGACCGGTATCTCTTCTAGCTTCACACTCTTCTTCTGTGTATCGACTATGTATGCTAGGTATCCTACACATCCTTGTATCGATAACTTCTAGGCTTGCGTCACCATCAGACAACTTGCTTGTCGAGGTGACTTGCTGCCATAGAACACCACCCTTGACGGGTTCATAAGGTTAACACATTTCTTTTGGCAATCAATTACTGCCCCATAATTGAATAACCAATCCATTCCCAATATAACATCAAACTCCCCAAGTTTAATTGGTATCAAATCTACCATCATCTCATGACCATTTATAACCACTCTACCATTCTTATATATAAACCTAACAGGAATCACTTCTATATTCGCAATCTCTATGCTTAAAGGGAAATCTAATTCTTCCTGAGGTAAATCTAAGTTCTGAGCAAAATCATCGAATATAAATGAACAAGTAGCACCCGAATCAAATAACACATAAGAATTAATACCATTAATTAGAATGATACCCGACACCATATCCTTTGACTGCACAACATCTTGCATGGTCATATTGAAAGTCCTCGCAGTAGGTCGGCTTGATTGTGCTGGTCCATTGATAGTTAATGTACCACCACCTTTGTTTCCCTTTCCTCCAGTTGCACTTCCAGCTATTTTTTTAGGGCAATCACGAGCCATGTGATCCTTCAACCCGCAAGTGAAACATGCTCCCTTCTTTGGACTAAAACAGTTTGGTGCAATGTGACCCTCCTAGCCACAATTAAAACACAATCTCTTTCCCTTCAAACACACACCAGTGTGGTTCTTCCCGCAGGTAGCACAAGCTTCAAACTTCTTCTTTTGTTAACTTCCTTGTTGTCCTCCTGTATTTGAATTTTCATTCCATTTCCTTTTCTGGTTGTTACCTCCACCATTGCTTCCACCAACCTTGTTTTCATTCTCATTCTTTCTCTTCTTCTATTCTTGGTTATACTTGGTTAAGGCATCGCTTCCATCTTCTGCAATAATTGCCTTTTCTAGTACTGCCGCAAATGTGTTTAGCTAAAACATCGAAACCTTGCTATAAAGCCAGGGCTTCAATCCTTGTTCGAACCTTCTCGCCTTATGCTCATCGGTATTGACTTGGTATGGAGCAAACCTTTCCAGCTCATTAAACTTTGCAGCATACTCCGACAGAGTCATGGTTCCTTTCTTCAATTCTAAGAATTGAACTTCCATCTAATTCCGAGAACTTGTCGGGAAATACATCTCAAAAAACATTTCTTTAAACCTATCCCATGCTATTACTCCCTGTCCCCCATGAACCTTATTTGCCTACCACCAATATCAAGCTTCTGACTTCAACATAAATGTCGTAAAAATGGTTTTCTGCTCTTCATTGACTCTAGCAACATAAAAACCTTCTGCATTTCCACGATCCACGTTTGAGCCTCAACTGGATTCATAGAACCATGAAACTTTAGCGACCAAACCGCTTTAAAGTCTTTAAAAGTTGTGGCTTGAGCTTGCGACTGATTCGTAAGTGCTCCCATTAACAAAGTCACCAACTGCTGAACCGGGTTAGCGTTGGCCTCATTATTGTTATTAGCTATTGGGTAAAATCTAATTACGCACAACACACAAGTATACGTGGTCAACAAGTAATAAAGTGATAAGTTGAGTATCGTTCCCACAGAGAATTATTTAATAAAAATCACCAAGTACTATCTCGTAACCAACTCAATCTTATTTAAACGAATGGATTTCAAATTATACAATTAAACTACTATTAAATTAAACTATTTAAATTATGATTATGGAGATTTAAGATCACAACTCACTTATTGCTTCATTTAAGTTAACACACTTCTCATTAATTAATCTCTATCCCGAATTGTTAATCAAGAACACTAAAGCAGATAAAACCACCTCTCGGTGCATAATACCCATACTCACTTAAATCCACAGATGATAGAATTAAGCAAGACACCCTAATTAACTAATCCACTATATCTCTATGTGAATTACAATTAAAAAGGATACATATGGCGTAAAGGCATATATCTACCCTAAACACAAATCATGAATTCCATCTATACAGAAATCACAAACACATGCTGTCATGATCAGATCTAAATCAATACTTCATCTCTCGAGTTCATATAGATTATCACGGTAATTTTTAGCGAGGCAATTAAGTAATTAAGTCCAAATCACAATAGACAATCCTCACAATAGAACATAATAATTGATAGTGAAGCATAATAAAATAAACTACACAATAAGATCCATTGTAATCTCAAATAAAGAATTAGTTCATTGAATTAAAATTAAGAATCCATAATTGAATAAACATTAAAAGACAAAGATAGAAGAAGATGAGAAGATAGAATCTATTGTCAGTAGATTTGAAGCTCCCTCCTTGCTCCTACTTTGAATCTTCAATGGTCTCCAAGTTGCTTCAATCTCCAAATCTAATTAGAACTAGTGTTTTGATGTAATCTATCTAATCTAATCTCATGGAATCATCTTTCTCCTCTAATCTCCACTCCAATCCTTGTTATTCTCCTCCTTTTATAAGCCTTTGTACATGACTTTAAGTCCTTTTAGAAGTCCTTGAGTCAATTGGATCGAAACAATCCTTCCCCAACTCAAATTTGGGCAAAAAACGCTTTTTCTACGCATACCCTCGCCCCGGCGGGGGTTTATACTTGTAAAGGGCCCGCCCCGGTGGGCTAGGATTCTGTTCTGCAGCTGGTATGCCGGCCCCGGCAAGCATTTTGTTAAGGAAAAGCCCGCCCCGGCGGGGGTTCATTTTCTATCACAGCGTCCTCTGGTAAAACGACCATAACCTTTGATCCGGGAGGAGTTACGGGGCCTGCCACCTATCAAATCGAAGATATCGACGAGCTCTACAACTTGTATTCTTTCCGATCTAAGAAATAACGAACGAATGAAGGTCGAAATTGGGCTGGAAGTGACTGCTATGCAAATGGCCTCCCAAACAGTGACGTTCGATGCCCGTTGGTACAAATGTCATAACTCTTGCATCCGAACTCCGATTGGAAAGATTCAAGATGTTCTGGAAAGAAATTCTTTGCGATTTCCTTGCTTTTCCTTACCAATAGTCGCTCACACCTCTCCCAAATATATAACCTACAAAATGAACACAAAATGCATGAAAAGTAACTAAGAAACACGAGATGAAGCAAATAATTCAAGTAAAAGATACCAGATAAGTAGGTATAAAATCTACTTATCAAATACCCCCAAGATTAAACATTTGCTTGTCCTCAAGCAAAAGCAAAACAAAAATGCAATGCAATACAACTAATCTATATGCCTACGAATCCCGCAGTATTGATAAACACAAGTCTATTCAACTGGCCTTAGAGAAATCAAGTAAACATGATAATACATCATATCAAACCAATCAACAATTTCCTAGTCAATCATCAAATCTTAAACTGTTATCACTAATATAGTGCGTGTGTGCTCCCCAACAATGTTAACTGATATAAAATCAAATTTAACACATAACAAGTCTCTTCGAAGGCATCATACAATGTAAACTCAAGAAATCCAAAAACAAGCTAGATCAAACTAAAATCAAACAATTACCAATATCGAGGGTCAACATGGGATGCTTTATTTTCATCTACAGGGGCTTTTTTCTCTTATTTCCCATTTTATTTATTTTTTTTCTTTTGGTTTATATACACATAGCTATGCAATGTCTTATTCCCTTAGGCTTTTCAATGCTACCTTAACGAGCTTTCGACCAACGACTCCTAGACCATTAAGACCTTAGGGCGCTAGGTGTAAATACAATCCCCTCAGGCTTACTTACTCAAGTAACAAAGGCCACAAAACTAGACAAGCATGCCACGGTGTTTATTCATACTTTTTTTTCATTTTTTTTACAATATAGCTTATATACCCCCAAATATTCCCCCAAACTTAGGTTCTTGTCTAACTTTAGCAATCACTACTTATTCTTGTCACTCTTTCATTCAAACTAGCATTATCCTTTAGAGTCCCATTATGTATCAATTTAAACTCAATTAATTAACAAGGTTGTTTCTAACGTGCTAACCTTGATTATACCAGTTTCAAACAGGAAAAGATCCAATTCATAACAAGAAATCACATCAAAGCTCTAATAATTAGCACTATACTTGTCTACTCAATTCCAATCTCATCATTGGCCAAAATAAACTGAACTATCTAACAGCTGGAATCATGCAAGATGAACATATTAACTAACTATTATTTTTGAATTTTTGATTTGATTTTTTTTAATAATGAACCTAAACTAAATTAACAACATATGCAAAATAACATAACATAAACATGAAACTAAACATGCAATAAAGAACTAAACTAAACTCCCCCAAACTTAGCAATTACAATGTCCTCATTGTAAGAATATAATGATAAGTAGAAGAGAACTTCCCTGTAATCAGCTAAGCGTGAAGTGATGGTGGCGATGGCTGTGACGATCATTTTCCTATCCATTGAACCTCCAATACCTGCAATGAAGAGAGACAACATGGATTAGAATAACACTTTGGAATTTAACGTGATTCATATCTACTAAATAAACTAGGAAAGCATATAAATAAATAAAAAATAAAATATAAAAAATTCCTTGGTTGCCTCCCAATTAGCGCTTGAATTACAGTCTTTCAGCCTGACTTTGTCTGGTCAACGCTATCCAATTCCTCGTCGATAATTGAGGAACCCTCCATCCATCGGAATCAATATAGCTTTTGGTAGGTTCCCATTTGTGATATCCATTGCACTAAAGTCACATAACATGCTTTGTTTAGATAAGATCACATTCAAGAACGTCCAACATCTAGGTGTTTTCTCCATTGTGTCTGCGAATAGATTCTGGCATTGAGGCTTGTCAGACACAACAATCTCTTCTTCTATCTTGTCCAGCTCATTGCACCATGGCTTCAAAGTCGTACTCGCTTTTACGTCACAAGGAGTATTGCCGACGACATGACTACCTAGCGGACATGGTTTTGCAAATCTAACCGGATTCTTGAACTTATGTGGAGAAGGCACTTGAGGCATTAATAACATCGGCTCATCCTCATTAGTACTCATAGTTAGCTCTTCGCCAACCTTGTTGTCATTATCCCCACTTGTCTCCTCTTTTTCAACATCTCGAGGCTCATCTAGTTGTAGATTTGGTTCGGGTTCTCTATCAATTTTGTCATCCATGTCATAAAGCCATGTGTTTGGAGGAAGGTTGTTTACGGCTTTGGTCATTTGATCTATCTTATTCTGTAGATTTTGAATTGATATCTCTTGATTCTGAATTGACCGCTCTTGATTAATCCTCCTCTCCTCATTTGATGCTATGAAATTGGACCACAATTCCTCCAACCTTGAATTATCTGTCTCAGTCTCGGAAGCCATGTATTGAGGACCATTGGTTGAGGTAGTGACGAGTTGTTCCATCCGATTATTAAAATTTTGGGTTTACAACTTTTGGCTAATCCTCATCTCCTCTAGTTTTGCTATGCCCTTCAATATTACGTCCCTCGGATTTGGCTTTTCTTCTTGTGGCAATGGAGGTGGACATGAAAATTCCGGTGTGTATGTTGGATTTGGAGCGTAGTATTGGTCTTCATAAGTATAGCTCCATGGCGAATCCGTGTGATACCCCCAAACTTGATGATAATTAGCATATGTATAATCGTTGAGGTATTCACCACCGTGTTTTCCCGGCCCATAACTAACGGTGCATTGATGACTCGGATGATTACCTGCACAATAATTGCAATTAACTCCAATCCTTCTATTACGTTGGGCTGCAACAACGTCCAACCTCCTCGAAAGTGTCTCAAGTTGCGCTAATAATACAGAAAATGCATTGAGACCATTAATCCCCTCTTCCCTTGGTTGAGTCATGTTTGTGTATGTCCATTGATACGCAAAGTCATCCATGGTACGTGAAAAGAGAGAAATATAGGAAGAGAATTAAAAATAAAAATAAAAATGTTTAAATTAATACTAATTTGATTGAAGCTAATATTGGCAAAAATATATCAAACTAATTCCCCAGTAACAGCGCCAAAAACTTGTTGGGTAAAATCTAATTACGCACAACACGCAAGTATACGTGGTCAACAAGTAATAAAGTGATAAGTTGAGTATCGTTCCTACATAGAATTATTTAATAAAAATCACCAAGTACTAACCCGTAACCAACTCAATCTTATTTAAACGAATGAATTTCAAATTATATAATTAAACTACTATTAAATTCAACTAGTTAAATTAAGATTATGGAGATTTAAGATCACAACTTCACTTATTGCTTCATTTAAGTTAACACACTTCTCATCAATTATTTTCTATCCCAAATTGTTAATCAAGAACACTAAAGTAGATAAAACCACCTCTCGATGCATAATACCCATACTCACTTAAATCCACAGATGATAGAATTAAGCAAAACACCCTAATTAACTAATCCACTATATCTCTATGTGAATTACAATTAAAAAGGATTTAAAGCACAAGTTCTCTATAAGATTACATATGGCGTAAAGGTATATCTCTACCCTAAACACGAATCATGAATTCCATCTATGCAGAAATCACAAACATATGCTATCATGATCAGATCTAAATCAATACTTCATCTCTCAAGTTCATATAGATTATCACGATAATTGTTAGCTAGGCAATTAAGTAATTAAGTTCAAATCATAATAGACAATCCTCACAATAAAACATAATAATTGATAGCGAAGCATATTAAAATAAACTACACAATAAGATCCATTGTAATCTCAAACAAAGAATTAGTTCATTGAATTAAAACTAAGAATCCACAATTGAATAAACATTAAAAGACAAAGATAGAAGAAGATGAGAAGATAAAATCTATTGTCTGTAGATTTGAAGCTCCCTCCTTGCTCCTACTTTGAATCTTCAATGGTCTCCAAGTTCCTTCAATCTCCAAATCTAATTAGAACTAGTGTTTTGATATAATCTATCTAATCTAATCTCATGGAATCATCTTTCTCCTCTAATCTCCCCTCTAATCCTTGTTATTCTCCTCCTTTTATAAACATTTGTACATGTCTTTAAGTCCTCTTAGAAGTCCTTGAGTCAATTGGATAGAAACAATCCTTCCCCAACTCAAATTTGGGCAAAAAATGTTTTTTCTACTCATACCCCCACCCCGATGGGCTAGGATTCTGCTTACGCATTGGTATGCTCGCTCAAGGTATTTTGTTTGAAGGAAATCCCCGCCCTGGTGGTCCATTTTCTATCACAGCGTCCTCTGGTAAAACGGCCATAACTTTTGATCCGAGAGGAGTTACGGGACCTGCCACCTATTAAATCGAAGATATCGACGAGCTCTACAACTTTAATTCTTTGAGATTTGATAAATAACGAATGGATGAAGGTCGAAATTGGTTGGGAAGTGACTGCTATGCAAATGGCCACCCAAAATAGTGACGTTCGACATCCGTTGGTACAAATGTCATAACTCTTGCATCCGAACTCTGATTGGAATGATTCAAGATGTTCCGAAAAGCAATTCTTTGCAATTTCCTTGCTTTTGCTTACCAATAGTCGCTCACACCGCTCCCAAATATATAACCTACAAAATGAACACAAAATGCATGAAAAGTAACTAAGAAACACAAGATTAAGCAAATAATTCAAGTAAAAGATACTGGATAAGTAGGTATAAAATCTACTTATCATTAGTAGACTCCTCAGGAGGTGGTTGTTGACGTGGTTGTCTTCTTCTAGGAGGCATCTTCTGTTAAAATATATGCTTATTAGATCACTATTCAATTCCTTGAATATCTTAAAAGTTTAACTTTAAACATACTAAGATTAAATCTTAACATATAACATTTCAATAAACTTTAATATTTTTATCCATTCAAAACTTTCCATACATAATAAGGATAACATCTCTGCTATCAGCATCTAGTTTCCTGATCTAAACAAGTTTCAAGATTACATACTCATACTACCCCTTTATTTATCTCAAAATAAGGGATTTACAATTTATTTATTCACATACTTAATCACATATTATTATTATTCTTTCTATCTTGGCACATTAAGACGTCGAGAGACTTCTCTACGCTCTTCTTCCATAATATAATATGTCATCCTACGATCCATCACGTACTATGGGAAGTCCTCAAATTGAGGTGGGTAATAAAAGACTCGATCCCGGGCCTTATCAATCGCAGAATGAAAGGCATGATCATTTTCATTCATCTTAGCCTTCTTCATTTGAACCTTAGCTTCAACACGATCTGCACGCCGAGTAGCCTTCATCCAAGCGTCCTCTGCTCCCGCACGCTTAGTTGACTCCTCCTTCAAGTCATCTTTTAGTTTTTCCACTTTAGTCTTCATCTTCTCATTCTCAGCCAACATCTCCTCTTGATGTCCCTCTGTGTGAACTAGGTTCCATTCCATGTTCCCAAGTCGTGAGTCAAGTTCATTAATCTCCATATAATTTTGCTCTATAATAGCCCGATGCATCTCAGCTAACTCCTTCAGCTCCTCAACCTTATAGCTCATCATACATCTCAGCTGATATGGAGTTTGGTGGAAACTCCACAGGATCCTCTTCCTCATCCTCTACCTCTATCTCCTTAGAGTTCTCATCCTTAGGATTAGACACAGGCTGATCCTCCTGTTCTTCCTCAGTGACCAACAGAGAAGGCTCCCTCTATATCAAATGTTCCCGAACCACATGAACATATCGGGGATCCTCATCTCTGGGTATCTGAGGTATCTCTTCCCTAGCTTGACTGGATCCTTCAACGTTAGACATCCTGACAACAAGATATTTTTAACTTATATTTATAATGTGACACTCTTCGATACTCGCAAGTACATAATTTATTAACACATAGCACATAAAATCTTTTATTGTTTTGTTTTATCTTCAATGAATTCCTTAATTCATTCCTTAGAACTCGATAAGAGTTTATCACCACTATCTTTTATGTCTCCTTAAAGGTTACTTCCTACGGTTTTCACCCACTAAGGTTCATAACCTAAGGCTTTGATACCAACCTATGACACCCCCAAATCCGGGTACTTCATTTCCACAGGATTTGGTGCTCACTTTCCAAAATATTTACATCTAACTACCCATATAAAGGATTAAATCATAATTTAAACAATTAAAATAATAATCCTCCCCATTAAAGGGTTACATCATCTTAAAATAAATCCCAGGTAATCTAACGTTAAACTATTACATAAGTATGCGGAATACATCACAAAATAAATTAAGTCTAATAACATAAGTTCAGTAAATAAACTAAACATCTCTTCATCAGTTGGACATCTTGCCCTCGCCTTTGCTGGAAGATGGCTCATCAATTTTCTCAACTTTAGCTGCAGTATTTAAATGCAAAAGTGAGCAAACAATTGCTCATTAATATAAAGAATGATAATAACAACAACATAAGGTTAAGCATTGAATACTGAATAGTAGTGAACTTGTTTTGCAAACCATGAATAGAAAATAAGCTCAGGATTTATATCTGAGGGTCTTTAAGATGATGAAGTATGTCCCAAGGTTATTAAGTATTTCTACTTCAACCTTTAATAGTCTTTAGACTATACAGACCACAACTTTCGTACTTAGGGGGATCAGCCCTTCGTACCATGTATTGTGCACAAACATCTAAACGCTAACACGTACATAATCCCCTATATTAGGGTTGTTCATCTCAGTTTGACTTTAGTATTTCCGCACTAAAGAAAGTTTAGTTTGGAACTAGCTTATCAATGGTTCTAGAATTTTAGAACACTCATCATATAGATTAGTCTAATCAATAAGAGTTTGCTTACTATTTGAAGGTTTAACTCAACAACATAAGTTTGAACAACAACAACTAAGTCAAAGATTGAATATCAACAATTTACAATTGAATAGACATGGTATATACAAAGTGTTACATCCAAAGGAATTAGAAAATCTCATTTGAAACAATGAACTTGAACAGTTTATGCTTTGAAGAGAAAGAAATAAAAGTTAGGGACTTGCTCAATGTAAAGAATTAGAATACACCAACTTACATACTCATAAACATGGTAGAATCAAGGAATTTGCTGAACATAAGATTAGGTTTTAGGAAACGTGCCTCGTGTATAAGCTACATAATTACTACAAACGTTCGCCAAATACCCTACACATACCATTAAGATCACAATACCAATTAGTTATATTAACACTAAATTCAATGGTTTACTTTTCATTTTAGTCAAGTCAATAATCTTTAACTTAGGATCTGAGTATCCTAGTCATTCACGTACCATAAATCTGAACTCCTAATTATATAACAGCATCCAATATGGTGATTGCATAACGACACCAACTCTCATGACACCACGTTACGAACTTTCACAACTTACTAATTCATAATCTATAATTTTAACGTTGTGATTACAATATATTATTACATTTTATAACATGTTTTATGTTCCTTTACAATCATTAGAGTAGGTTAAGTTAACATTTTCCAAGCTATGTTGTTAACAGTTCATTACTGGGTCTCCTAGACCACTTGCACAACCGCGTCATGTCTACCTTTGAATTGGGCGGCGCCACATGCAGTATATTAAGCTTTTCGTGCTCAGAGGCAACAAGACTTGTTTCGACACGAAACTAGTTTTGCGTAATCGAACACGCACTCTATTCTAAGCCAAAAATTCCAATTTCACAGTAACATGGATAAACTCACACACTACAAACTTAACTAAAACCTCATAACATATACAATCAATCATTCTAAAATCGAAAACAACTTACATAACAAAATTTAGAGGATTAAAATCATGTTCTTGCTATTTCTTTCATATTACAACACATTTAGTAATTTTAATCACAAAACCTTCATTTCTTAACCAAATTAAGCCATGTCAATTTTGTTATTTTCGTTTCTTGATGTACTAACACAATCTACAACCAATTTACAGATTCTATCAAGGATTGAACATCAAATTTTGGACTCAATTAAGCAATTTTACATACATATACACATTGTCATTGGAGTATTCTTCTTCAAACCCAATTTTCATGAATTTGAACACCAACATAAGATTATAGATGATAAATAACACGTTTAACAAGATTATATATACATATAATCAATATCTTAAACAACAATTCAACAAAAAACCCAATTATAGAGGATAGAAATTACAAAACTACAAATTAGAATTAGGAGTAGATTATACCTTTAATCCTTGTTTTATATTAGCAAAGATGACAACAATTCCTTTCCAAAAACTCCACTTCTCCAAATCTCAATTTCTTCTCTAACTATTTTCTCTGTGTTTCTCTCTTTCTTTGTTCCTAGTTTCTAGGAGAATACGTGATATAACCCACTGAGTGCTTAATAAACTGATAAACATTGTTAGTTCGCAGTAGGCACGATAGATATCTAGAAGGGTGGGGGGGGGTTGAATAGATAATTAAAACCTTTTCTTTTAATCTTTTTAAGTTGATTGCAATTAATGCACAACAGAATGAGTATATGTGAAAAACCTTCTGTTATATATCTTGAGTTAATGAGATTGAGGCAGTTATGACAGTTATAGCATTTATAACAGTTATATAAACACAATAATTTTAAGTGGTTCAGAGCACTAAAAGCTCCTAGTCCACTCTTCTACTCCTTGAGTAGGAAATCCACTAAGGATGTCTGTTACACTTCTTGAATCTCATAGATTCCTTCTAGACCAGTAGTCTAGGTACTTCGTAGTTCACTCTTGAACTCTTCAAGTCTAGCAAACTTGGTATCTCACAGTTCACTTAGAACTCTTCAAGTCCTTCAGACCTGGAACTTTTACTTCAGTTGATTGAATGTTGTTTAGATCGTGATTGATGCTATTCAGTTGCTAGTAGGCACTTGTTGGAAAGAACTGAATAGCTGAGCAAGCTTTTCCTTTTTCTCAGATTGTAGAGTTGAGCATTGACTGTTCTTGTGCATTTTTGTTCAATGTTTGCTTAGTCATCTCTCATCTGTGTATGTTCTGTATATATGTGATCTCTTCAAAATCTATCCGTTGAAGTCATCTGATGAGGCATTAAATGCATTTGACATCTCTGAGCTGTGATGGAGACTTTTCTGCATATCTTCTGCTTAGAACTCTGGCCCACTGACACGTCAGACTGCTTTTTCACCTAACACCCCAAAAGATGTTTTCCTCTGCCCAATGGTCCTTTTCTTAGCTTCTTGAATACATCTCTTTTTGATCATTACTAAGGATATCTTTTGTACCGTTAGGATTGATGAGAGCGTCAACGTTCAAAACCCATTCCTTATTTGTAGGAATTTGTCTTCAAAAGTAAGTAAGGGCTTGATGCTTCTGACACACAGGAAGATGACACTCTACTATCCAAATCGCAGTGTCTTCTCATATTGGTGCTTGTTCTTAAGAGAACACTACGATCTTGTAACACAACAATCATCACTTGCTCGTCTTGCAGATTCTACGTTTCCGAGAGCACACTACGATCTCTAAGTTGGCTTTGGCAAACGTCTGGACCACTCTACAATTTCTGGAGAGGCCCTTAAAGGCAGATACACTACGATCATTTCAGCACTATGATCCTGCCATAGCTTTTGGATTCTATTGATCAGCCGGATAGACTACGAGTCTATCTATATCTTTATAGCCATAGATCAATCCTAACAAATTTGATCTCTTTATCTATACAAATGAACATTAAAGGCTAAGATCAACCTAACAATTTTGATCTGTCACCAAGTCCTTGTACATATATTCCTTGAAGGACTTTACACAAAATCATGAGTATTTACATTAAACATCAAATCACAATATGCATTCTTCCAACAATCTCCCCCTATTTGATGTTGATATAACCAAGGAGATTTGTTATCATGATTATTAAATTCTATATGCAGTTGCAGAAAAAGTAAACATGACTTAGTATTTCAGTGAGCAACTGAAATTTCTAGAGAATAAGCATGAATTTAATGATGTATGAAGATAGATTTTACATTTGAGATTAACTACATCAATAAGAATTGAAATTCAACTTATCTCTATTTCCTTGGCCTTTTGCTCCTTGGAGGGTTTTGCTTTTTCTCTGTTCTCCTTTTTTTGCTTGCTTCATCTCTCCTGGCTAAATCTTCTAGTTCACTTGGGCTTAGTCTTGGATTGTGTTCGTGCCTATTCATGAATGCAGGATCTCTAATTGGAATTCTTAGGCCTGTTGCAGTCACTTCATGCGAGCTAGTAGTTGGCCCTAGACTTGTTAATGGTTGAGCTATCAAAACTTCATGCTGATCAGATCGTTGAGTCTGATAGCTTGATCGTGGAGTCTGTTAAGAGATATTCCTTGCAGGTGGGTTCCTCATTGCTTGAGTTTGGAATTGTCTTTGGAATTGTCATCCGCCTCTGCCCTTGCCTCCCTGACCTTCCTGATCTCTTTTGCCTCTATTCTCCCCCTTTATGTCAGCATCAAGGGTTCGAATGTCTTCGGAGAGGCAAGCAACTCCTTAGACAAGCTCGTTGAGCTGACTCTTGGTCTGAGCAATGTCTTCTCTATTTTCTTCGATTAGAGCTTCAGACCAAGCTTCTCTTTGCTAAAGCATGGAGAGAATGTTGTCTGTTTGTTGGCCAGTGTTGACATAGAATTGTTGAAATTCTTTGACAGCAGTCTGAAGATTTTGGATGCTTTGTATCATCAGTTGGTTCTGAGATTCTTGAGTTTTCTGTAGGATCAAGACAGCATCCCGATGTCGTTTAGCTGCAAGGAAGTGAATATCATCCCTGTCTTTTATGCTTTGTAGAATTTCGGTGATAATCTCTTTGAGTGTTTTAGACAGTTCGGAGCTCAGGGAGCTTGGAAGATTGTTTGCTGCATTGATCATTGATGTCAATCTCAGCTGTATAAGTGCAGTATGATCTTCAAGACTCTCGTCGAGTTCCTTAACAACTTTCTCAGACATTGCTGACAAATCAGCCTTTGTGGATAGTTCTGACAGGATCTCATTCAGATTTGGAATTTGTGGGGGAGTTGATGTGCTCTTGAATTGATCTTGTAGTGAGTAGAGAGCAAGTTCAAGATTAAAGCATTCATTTCTAGACGAGGAGGGAATATTTGATGGAGGGGCCTGGGTTTGGACGGTGAAGCTTGGTGACTCTACGATTTGAGGTGTACACTCTACCAAAGGGCTAGAGTTAGTAATCGTAGAGAAGATAGGATTTGGTTGCCTTATGAGGTTGGTCACATTTGGTTCCTCAGTTACAGAATTTTGGGACCCTGTAACTGGAAATTGATCTAGGGGATGAAGAATCACTTGCAACCATTGTGGGATTTCATAAAATTGATTGAATGAGGCTGATGGCAAGTGGTTAATTCTGAAAGAAATGGGGATATATAGTACCTCAAGTGTGTTCTCTGAGGAAGGGCTGTTGGAGAGAAGCTTCTTGGCATAATTGAGTTTCCCTAGGAATCCATTTGCAAGTACTGAGATAGTTAGATACTCTTTGAAACTCCAGAACATATGATCCCAAGAGTTTAGAATTTGAGCCCGGTGGAAGGGCATCATAGGAAGATATGCAAATAGTTTCTCATAGTTGAATCTTCTGTATCCATCTATGCCTTCTGCAATGATCTCGATCTCATCGTCTTCATTCTCTTCTTTGCTCTTGGTTGAGGATTCCATTATTTCAATGGTCTCATGGTGTTCTTGTGCGGGTTCTCCCTCTTTGACTGGATGAGCTTCTTTTTCTGTCATGGGAACAACATGAGCATCCCTCTCAGAGTGATCATCCATTTGGACGATTTGCAGCTCCCCCTCAGTTGGAGCACTTTATATGATGTGAGTTTCATCTAACTCCCCCTCAATAGGTGTATCTTCTATTATTGCATCTTCAGGCATCTCCCCCTCAGTATGAGCCATGACTTCTTAACATTCACTGGCTGGTTCGTTTTTAGCACTTAGTTCTTTTGCCTCCCTTCTCAGCATTCCTTCATTGGCAAGAATATACTTCTTAACCAGTTTCCTTCTTGGCCTTTTAGGTTGTGCTACAGCCTCAGGACTCTCTTTAGTTATGTCCTTCAGATCAGCTAAGATATTTGATACAGCTGCTTCCTTATTTGGTTTGGGCTCCACGATCGGAGGGGACTCGACGATTGAAGAGGCTGATGGCTTTTTGCTCTTGTGGCTGGTCTTACTCATCTTCAGCAACTAAGAAATAGTTATTCTATCTTCTTCTGCCTCTGCTTGCTATTCCTTTCTCCTTAGGATCCTTATAGTCTCAATTTCTGAGGACTCTACTGGCTTGTTGGTGGTGGATCCTTGAGGTTCTTTTGTAGTTTTGTCTTTCCTTTTCCCTTTGCTCTTTCTGATTAAAGCAATGGGTTCTCCCTGGTTAGTTTCTTTTTCTTCTTCCTCAGTTTCTTTGACAACAGACATATTCCCTAGCACTCTTGTTCCTTTTATCTCACCAGTTCGACCACTGGATTCAGACATCAACTTCACATTTTCAGTTGGTTTCTCCTTCATCATCCTCAATCGGGTCACCAAGAGTAGCCTGTAGGATAATACTGTTAAATTATCCATAGAGCATCTTCTGAGAGCTCTTTTTCTTCTTGGAGCTAACCATCCACTTTCCAATCCATTCAAGTAATAAAGCCCCATAGTTTAGTAGAATTTTATAACATATGGCAGTCATGAGTTTGAGTTGTATCTCATTCACAGAGTCATGACCTGAGCTTTTACAACATATGCATTTTCCAACAATGTCAGCCAGAAACTTATACCTTTGTGGGAACTCCTTCTTTTTGTACCCTTTAACAGAAGGTGACTTCTTGTGATGCATATTCTTGAGACCCTTGTGAAAATCTATTCCATCTAAGGACGGATACCCTTCAGATTTGAGCCCTAGGGCTAGATTGATGTCTTCAGCTCTTAATTTGATTTGGATGTTCCTTACTTTCACGGTGATGGCGTTGTTTTCAAACACTCAGTTATTGTAGAATTCTTTCACCAAATTTTGGGTAGATCAATGTGTCAAGATTTCTAAGGCTTCTTCAAGACCTGCCTTCTTTAGTAGCGACAATGTCTTGTGAAATTGGGGTTTAGCCATTTTAAACTCGTCGAAACACAGTCTGTACCCGGAGACAACACTGGAAGCTGCCATTGATTTCTTTGTAAGAAGTGAGGCTGACAAAGCTTGCTACTGATTTAAGGTTTCTGCTTGAGAGAGGAAGAGAGAGATGGTCTTTTGAGCTTCAAATTTCAAAAAGACGATATTAATTTATACCTGAAACTTCCCTCTCTCTATTTTTCTTAGTGGGATAGGTGTCGAACTTTGTTTGGCTCTACGAATTCTTGACAGAGAAGGATTGTACTGAATTTCCCTTAACTTCTTTTGGGATGATGTATTCTTTAGTGAGACTACGATCGTTGAGATGGTCCTTGGAATCGTCGAATCTATCCATCCATCGTTGAGTCTATTCAGCAGTTGTCGAATCTGATATGTAATTGTGGAGTCTGATCAGCAATCATTGTGTCTGAACTGCGGTTGTTGAGTCTGACTTATCAATCGTAGAGTTTGATCAAGTTCTCATGATGAACCTTTGGTTTAGCATTTCCTTGGTTTAAGGTAGCTCAGGAAGGGCCAACCTCTTGAATAGAACAAGGGTTAGGTTTGTCCCTGAGCCACTTATCAGAGAGAATGCTTTCATTTTTGCTGGATCATCATATAGCTCTGCTATCGTTGAGTTTGTACTACGATCGTTGATTCTATTCAGCGTTCGTTGAGTTTTATGACACTTTGGCTCTACGATCATTGACTTCCTTTGATCATGTCTTTGATTTTGGATATAGCCCTTAAATCTGTATGTATAACATAAACTAGAGCATAATATTTTAGGTTTGTAAGTTAAGCATGCCTAGCTCACTTATTAGTTTGTTGAATCTAGATTCATCTAGAGGTTTTGTAAAAATATCAGCAAGTTGATTTTCAGTAGGGATATATTGTAAAGATATTGTTCCATTTTGTACATGATCCCTAATGAAGTGATACCTTATTTCTATATGCTTAGTCCTTGAATGCATGACAAGATTATGAGTTATAGCAATTGCACTTGTGTTATCACAATGAATAGGTATGGATTTGAATTCAAACCCATAATCAGCTAGTTAATTTTTCATCCATAGAATCGAAAGCACAAAGAACTACCAAAGAAAGAATGTATTCAAATTTCTACAACAGGAGGTAGATAATCGAAGTTTTGCTTCTTGCTAAACCAGGACACAAGTCTATTTCCTAGTAATTGACAAGTGCCACTAGTACTTTTTTTGTCTATTTTACAGCCTGCAAAATCAGCATCTGTATAGCTTGTTAGCTTAAATGAGGATTCCTTGGGATACCAAAGCCCCAAGTGGGGTGTACCTTTGAGGTACCTGAAAATCCTCTTTACTGCAGTTAAATGAGATTCTTTAGGACATGCCTGAAATCTAGCACAAATACATGTTGCAAACATTATATCTGGTCTACTGGTAGTAAGATATAAAAGAGAGCCAATCATACCTCTGTATTGAGTTATATCAATACTTTTACGTTTTTCATCTTTGTCAATCTTGGTTGCAGAAGCAATTGGGGTTTTCATGGAAGAGGCTGATTCCATGCCATACTTCTTGAGTAAGTCTTTAATGTACTTGGCTTGGTTTATGAAAATTCCTTCATCAGTCTGCTTTACTTGCAGTCCAAGAAAGAAGTTCAGCTCACCCATCATGCTCATTTTGAATTTGATCTGCATAAGCTTGGAGAATCTCTTGCATAACTTTTCATCAGTAGAACCAAAGATAATATTATCAACATAAATTTGAACTAATACGGCCTTATCTTTATGCTTTCTAAGAAATAGTGTGGTATCTACTCTACCTCTGGTAAATCCTTTTTCAATAAGAAAGTTAGTCAGTGTTTCATACCATACTCTAGGTGCTTGTTTGAGACCATATAAGGCTTTGTCTAATCTAAAGACATAATTAAAAAGAGATGGATTGATGAAACCTGGAGGCTGTTCTACATAGACTTCTTCTTGAAGTTCACCATTCAAGAATGCACTTTTGACATCCATCTGAAAGACTTTGAACTTCATGTGAGCAGCAAAGGAAAGGAATATTCTGATGGCTTCTAGTCTGGCAACAGGTGCAAATGTCTCATCATAGTCAATACCTTCTTCCTGAGAGTATCCCTTCGCTACTAGTCTAGCCTTATTCCTTGTTATCACCCCATCTTCATCCATCTTGTTTCTGAAGACCCACTTGGTTCCAATTACAGGATGGTTCTTTGGTCTTGGAACCAATCTCCAAACTTTGCTTCTCTCGAACTGATTAAGTTCTTCCTACATGGCCTCTATCTAGCTGGAATCATCCATAGCATCCTCTATCTTCTTTGGTTCTATTTGAGATAGGAAGCTTAGATAGAAGCATTCATTTTGAGTAGCATCTCTTGTCTTGACTCTTGCATTCAGATCTATAATAATTAGATCTTGAGTGTGATCTCTTGCCCATCTGCTTCCTGTTGGAACATCGATTCTTATGCCTTCTTGTCTCAGATCTTCAAGATCTATTTCTTCTTCTTGATTTGGAGGTTCATTGTCTGGCATAGGCCTCTCTACGATCTCATTCTCTAGCTCAACGATTTCATTATCAGGCACTACGATCGTAGTATTGGGCTAGATGACCTCATTCATAGTGTCTGAACTGCTAGTCGCAGTGTCTTGGAGCACTATTTTGTCTAAGTCTGTTTCATCAAAGATGATGTGAATCGAGACTTCTACACTTAATGTCTTCTTGTTGAACACTCTGTAAGCCTTGCTGTCTGTGGCATATCCAAGAAAGATTCCTTCGTCTGATTTCAGTTGAAAATTTGTCAAGTACTACTTTCCATTGTCTAGTATGTAGCATGCGCAGCCGAACACATGAAAGTAGCTGACATTTGGCTTTCTTCCTTTCCAAAGTTCATAAGGAGTCTTCTTAATCGTAGAGTGTATGAGTGATCTGTTCTAAGTATACCATGCAGTGTTGACCGCTTCTACCCAGAAGTACTCCAGTAGATGAGCTGCAGCTGTCTTCAGGTCTCGGACTTGATATTGATTATTTATGAATGTTACTTGATGACCCTTGTCACAGAGTTGGCTAATGCTTAGAAGGTTGTGTTGTAGTCCTTCCACACAGGCCACTTTACTGAATGATAATGCACCATTTCCTGCTGAGCCATAGCCTATTGTCTTGCCAGTGCCATTATCTCTAATTATGATCGAGGGACCCTCCTTCTCTATGAAGTTAGTCAGAAAGGATTTGTTCCCAGTTATATGCCTTGAACATCCACTATCCAGATACCAGGTTGTGTTCGTGGAGCTCCTTTCCTGAGGTAACATTAAGCCTTCATTTTGGTACCTATATTTGCATGGGTCCTATTATGTTAGTACCCTTGGGGAGCCAAATCTGCTTGATTTTGGGTCTCACGTGCATGGAATTATAATGACAATTCACAGCCTTGTGACCAACTCTGTGGCACTTAAAGCATTTGTTATGATGCATGTAAGTATGTGTGTGAAAATTCTTCCTCCATTTGGACTTTTGTGGGTTAATGGTCATCCTCTTGCTAGGCTGATATCCCCTTTTCCATGTGTTCTCTTGTTTCCTTAATTGAGGAGAGTATATCTTACTTATACTGTGTCTTCCTGGTTGGTTCGTAGAGTTGATTTTATTTGACTCTACGATCCTTCGAGGTTGATGAGTAGTAGCTAGATCACTCTTCTCTTTTCTGAAACCTAGACCAGCATGAGATCCCTTACTTCTGCGAGTATGAATTGAATCAGCTAGGCAGGGTTTGACAGGCTCATTGTTCTGTGAGGATTTCACAAATATAATGCCTTTACTGAAACTTGAGGCATCACTCATGCTGTTCTCCTTTAATTTTTTTACATTTGGCTTTGAGGTAGATTCCCCAAAGCCAAGCCCTATTTTATCATAGACGCTTTTTTGATTGGAGATTAAAGAGTCCATGGATGAAGAAGATTTATTCCATGTAGAGATGGTCTTTTCTAGATCCTCAATTTTCGAGGTTAGACTAGACTCTCGTTTTGCATTGAGCTCACTTGTTTGTCTCAAGAGCTTATTCTCAGCTTCAACCTCGGAGAAAGAATTAGTACTGAGAAGGGCTGTTTCCAGTTCTTCTTGAACTTTTTCTTTCTCCTTTTGAGGAAGTGAATAATCCTTAGAGATAACTCTAAACCACTTCATGTATTGATGCAGATCAGATGTTATGCCATGCAGTGCAGTTCTAAGATCATCAATGTCTATATTAGGAGAGTTAAAGTCAAATACCTCATCAATACTTACTTCATGAATGTTGGCGTTTTGTTTGTCCTTTGTATTTTTGGCCATCAGGCAGAGATTAGCTATTTGAGGATCTTCATCATCTCCAGATTCAAGAGTTGAGTCGTTGTCCGAGTCACTCCACGATCCTCCAGCTACAAGACTTTTGTCTTTATCCTGTGGCCTCTTGTTGCCTTTGTATTCCTTCTTTGCATGCAATTTCTTCTTGAGTTTTTCTCTGAGTTATTTGTTGCAGTTGGCAATGAAGTGACCACGTTTCTTGTAGTTGTAGCATAAGTCATTCATTTACTCTTGGTTATTGTAGTTGCTGACTTTCTTTGGCTTGCTGGTTCTGCCTTTTCGCATGAACCTTCGAAGTATTTTAACCAGCATTGCCAAATCCTCATCATCATCTTCATCATAGTCAGAATCAACTTCAGTTTTGACCTTGGAGGTATTTTCAGTTACTTTGAGAGCAACCCCTTTATCCTTCTTTCTTCCTTCAGACAACGTTTCTGCTCGTTGTGTCAGCTTTAGTTCGTAAGTGAGGAGGTTGCCATATAACTATTGAACAATCATTTCATGTAGGTTCTTTGATTCTCTTATGGCAGTGGTTTTGGCATCCCACTTGCTTGGTAAAGCTCTCATGAAATTTATGATTAGATCTTTGTTTGAATAGATCTTTCCATAGGCTTGTAGAGAGTTGAGCAAGACGTTGAATCTCTCGTATGTGGCAGTGACGTTCTCTCCTTGAAATTGAGCAAACATCTCATATTGTTGAGTCAGGAGAGATTGTTTGTTTTCTCTGACTTCTTCCGTTCCTTCATGCATAATGAGCAGTGCTTCCCAAACCTCCTTTGCTATTTTGCAGTTGACCACATTTTCAAATAGATCATCTTCTAATGATTGAAATAGGATGTTCTTAGCTTTTTTGTCAAACTGAATAGCTCTCTTCTCGTTCTCTGTCCATTCTTCTTTGACTTTGATCTATACTCTGTTTGGGTCATCTGTAGTTGATGCAAGCTTTGTAGGAACATAGGGCCCATTTTGAACAGTTTCAAATAGATCTTCATCTATTGAATCCATGTAAGCTTGCATCCTAATCTTCCAGTTAGCGAATTTATCTTTGTTGCACATTGGTGGCTTGCTGCCTCCTCTAGTCTTTGATTCGCTTGGTAAGTGTGCCATTGGATCTACTCAAGCTTTGTAGGCAATATTATAGAACCTTCTTTGATACCAATTGTTAGTTCCCACTAGGCACGATAGATATCTAGAAGGGGGGGGGGGGTTGAATAGATAATTAAAACTTTTTCTTTTAATCTTTTTCTTTCAAGTCCAGCAGACTTGGTATCTCACAGTTCACTTAGAACTCTTCAAGTCCTTCAGACCTGGAACGTTTACTTCAGTTGATTGAATGTTGTTTAGATCGTGATTGATGCTATTCAGTTGCTAGTAGGCACTTGTTCGAAAGAACTGAATAGCTGAGCAAGCTTTTCTTTTTTCTCAGATCGTAGAGTTGAGCGTTGAGTGTTCTTGTGTGTTTTTGTTCAATGCTTGCTTAGTCATCTCTCATCTGTGTATGTTCTGTATATATGTGATCTCTTCAAAATCTATCCGTTGATGTCATTTGATGAGGCATTAAATGCATTTGACATCTCTGAGCTTTGATGGAGACTTTTCTGCACATCTTCTGATTAGCACTCTGGCCCACTGACATGGCAGACTGTATTTTCACCTAACACCTCAAAAGATGTTCTCCTCTGCCCAATGGTCCTTTTCTTAGCTTCTTGAATACGTCTCTTTTTAATCAATACTAAGGATATCTTTTGTACCGTTGGGATTGATGAGAGCTTCAACGTTCAAAACCCATTCCTTATTTGTAGGAATTTGTCTTCAAAAGAAAGTTAGGGCTTGATGCTTCTTACACACAGGAAGATGACACTCTACTATCAAAATCGTAGTGTCTTGTTATATTGGTGCTTGTTCTTAAGAGAACACTACGATCTTGTAACACATCGATCATCACTTTCTCGTCTTATAGATTCTACGTTTTCGAGAGCACACTACGATCTCTGAGTGGGCTTCGGCAAACATCTGGACCACTCTACGATTTCTGGAGAGGCCCTTAAAAGCAGATACACTATGATCATTTCAGCACTACGATCCTGCCTTAGCTTCTGAATTTTGTTGATCAGCCGGATAGACTACAAGTCTATCTTTATCTTTCTAGCCATAGATCAATCCTAACAAATTTTATCTCTTTATCTATACAAGTGAACATTAAAGGCTAAGATCAACCTAACAATTTTGATCTGTCACTAAGTCCTTGTACATATAATCCTAGAAGGACTTTATACAAAATCATGAGTATTTACATTAAACATCAAATCACAATATGCATTCTTCCAACAAACGTGATTATCAGTTTATTAAGCCAAAAGTCTTTGGCAATTATATTAACCAAAAGTCACAAGGCTTTGTTTGGCTACACATTAAAAACCCCTTTTAATTTATTTTGATAACATTCATATTATATAGTTCTAATTGTCACACTTTAATTGATTAATTTTAATAACTTATAATTATAATAATTATAATTTTCATTATAATTATACTTATTCTTAATAAATTGTTATATATCTAATTTAATTATAAAATTAAACTAGAACATCATTTTATTTAATTTTATTATTCCTTAAATAGTAAACAATTCCTTTGATTTACTTATTTCATTAAATTAAATCTTCAAATAACAAAATTACCATTCATTAATTTAGTTAACATACACACTTAACTAAATTATTGCACCATAATTTTATCAATTATTTATTTATCTCAATAATAAATTAATTAAAATATTTATTTAATTCAATAAATATTTAAAATAAATTACAAAATTCTCGATCGTTACATCATGCTCTCATTACCATTCAGGAATCTCTAACGGCTGCAAAAATCGAGTTGTTGATGTTCTGCCTTGACTCGTTGGCAATTTAGGCATCGGTTGACGCATTTTGCAACCTCTCTCTTCATGTTCGACCACCAATAGTGTTAACGCAGATCTTGATATATCTTTGTGCTTCCTGGGTGTATCGAGTATCTCGTAATGTGGGCCTCTTAAAAAATCTCTTCTTTTAATCTGGTGTCATCTATCTTATATTTCAAGTCTTCACCTTCAGTTAACCGATTCTTGATGTTACAACATTCTTCATCATTTTCTTGTGCCTCTTTAACATTGTCTAATAATGTCGGACTTGCTTCCTTTTCCATCACTTTCTCCGAATCCTTCAGATTTTTCACCTCTAACTCCATTTTCGCCATTTCTTTTACTAACTCTTCATACTCTATAATTGAAAACAACTTCTTTCTACTCTTTCTGCTTAAAAGCATATGCCACTACGTTGGCCTTTCTTGGATGGTATAAAATATCACAATCATAATCGTTGATTAATTCTATCCATCTCCTCTACCTCATATTCAACTCCTTTTGTGTAAAGATATACTTCAGACTCTTATGATCTGTGTATATCTCACATTTTTCTCCATAGAGATAATGTCTCCAGATCTTAAGGGCAAACACTACCGTAGCCAATTCTAGTTCATGGGTAGGGAATCCCTTTTCATAGTTGTTCAACTAGCAAGATGCATACATAATGACTTTACCGTTCTACATCAGCACATAACCTAGTCCATTGTGTGACGCATCACTATACACAGTAAAACCTCCCGTACTATCTGGTAAGGATAACACTGGTGCTTCACTTAGTTGCTTCTTTAACTCCTGAAAACTCTGCTCACATTTCTTCGTCCATACATACTTAACTATCTTCCTTGTCAAATTAGTAAATAAAGTTACAATCTTTGAGAAATCTTGAATAAACCTCTGGTAATATCCTGTCAATCCCAAGAAACTTCTTACCTTCGTCAGCATCTTTGGTTATCCCTAATTTTTCACCTCTTCTACCTTTGCAGGATCTACAAAAATTCCTTCTTCGTCAATGATGTGTCCTGAAAATTGATCTATTGTCAACCAAAATTCACACTTTGAAAAACTCTCATACAATTTCTCCTTTCTTAAAGTCTCCAATATTATCCTTAAATGTTCAGCATGCTCCTCTTCCTTTTTTTAATACACCAAGATATCGTCAATGAACACAACCACAAACTTGTCCATGTATTGCTTGAACACTCTGTTCATAAAGTCCATAAATGTTGCTGGCGAATTTGTCAGTCCAAACGACATCACTAAAAACTCATAATGACCGTAATGAGTTCTAAATGCTGCCTTTGGTACATCCTCTGTCATTACCTTCAACTGATGATAACCTTTCCTCAAGTCAATTTTTGAAAAATACTTCTCTCCTTTAAGCTGATCAAACAAATTGTCTATTCTCGGTAATAAATACTTGTTCTTGATTATCACTTTTTTTAATTCCCTATAATCCATGCATAGTCTCATCGACCCGTCCTTCTTCTTTACAAATAACATCGGTGCTCCCCAAAGAGATACACTCGGTTGAATGTACTTCTTCTCCAACACTTTATGCAGTTGGATAATTAACTATCTCATTTCTACCAGAGCCATTCTATACAGTGCTTTCGATATTGGCATTGTACCCGATACTAAATTAATTATGAACTCTATTTTTTAGTCTGGTGGAAGTCCTGGAAATTCTTGTGGAAAGAAGTCCACAAAATCATTCACTATAGGTATCTGCCCCATGTCAGAATTCACCCTATGTGTATCCACTACATGAGCTAAATAACCCTCGCATCCCATTTTTAACAATTTTTTGGACTGAATCATCATCAGAAAACACATTTGTCTTGGCAAATTGCTACCATAAAATACAACCTTAGACTTATTTGGTGTTTTAATGCATATGCTCTTCTTCTGACAGTCAATAACTGTCCCGTGGTTAAATAACCAATCCATTCCTAGGATCAAATCAAATTCTCCTAAGAGCATCAGAATTAAATTCACGATTAACTTATGTCCCCTTATTTCCAAACAATACTTTTTATGGATATACTCAATAGGGATTACTTCTTTATTTGCAACCTCTATATTCATTGGGTTTACTAGCTTTTCACGAAGTGAATCTAGTCTTCTAACAAAATTATCATATACAAATGAACAGATAACTCTCGAATCAAATAATACATATGCATTTATATTATTGATCGAAATAATACCTAACACCACTTCCTTCTATGCCATTGGATCTTGAACAATCATGTTGAATGTTCGAGCTGTTGGCTTACTCGGCTGAACTGGACCTCCAATGGTTAACATGTTGTTACTACCTTTGTTGTCGCTTCTTCCATTACTGCTCTTCTTCAATGGACAATCCTTAAATCATTGACCCGTTCCTCCACATGAAAAACATCCTCCCTTCTTTGGTATAGGACAATTTGGAGAACTATTCCCTTCTTGACCACAATTATAACACACATTATTTCCTTTCATGCATTCTCCCGAATGATTTTTCCCACATTTACCACACGCTTGTTTCTTTTGTTGTGAACTTCCTTGTTGGTTCTCTGAGTTATTGCTATTGTTGTTCCACTTGTGCTTTTTGTTGTTGCTACCGCCACTGCTGACATTCTGATTCTCACCTTCATTCTTTTTTCTTATTCTTCTCTCGGTTATACTTGGATACTGCTTCACTTCCCCTTCTACAATGATTGCCTTCTATAACAGAGTTAAAAATGAATCAATCTGTAACATTGCTACCTAGCTCAATATCCTCGGCTTCAGTCCGTTCTCAAACCTTCGCGTCTTTCGGGCCTCCGTGACCACTTGATATGGTGCAAACCTTGCTAACTCATTAAATTTGGCGGTATATTCAAAAACTAACATGTTCTCCTGCTTCAAATCTAAGAATTTAATCTCCATCCTGGCTTGCAAACTCAGAAAAAAGTAGTTCTCAAAAAATAATCTTTGAATCTTGCCCATGCTATAATTCCTCCTCTGGCCCTATTCGGGTTCAATTCCTACCAGAAATTTACCTCACCTTTCCTCAAGTAGGTAGCAAAAGTCGTCTTTTGCTCCTCCGCAACTCTTGCAATTATAAAATCCTTCTTTATTTCCTTTACCCATGTTTGAGCTTCAATCGGGTCCGTTGTTCCTTTAAATTCTAGCGATCCTACTGCCTTAAAATCCTTAAAGTTTTTTAATCAATTATCTAGCGGATTCCCAGTAACCGGTGCTCTATTTTTCATTGTTTGTTCTAACATACTCACAAAATCTTGCATCGAGTTTTCTTGGCCTCCTGCATTGTTAATAGATTCTTCTACTCTTTGGTTTCGAGTTTGTCTTCTTGGCGGCATTGTCTAAATAAACAAAACCTTTTATTACTTGATATTTTACATTTTATGCCAATTTTAGTAGTGTTATTATTTAAAATTTAATGCTTAATTGAAACTTAGACAATCAGGTAAGTATAACATTGCATTTATATTTATATACCAAATCGTAGTGTCATATACTTACATTTTCCTGACATATAACTATAAATGCTAACTATCCTATTTAAACAACCAAAAGATGGGATTTACCAAAACTATATTCCCCCTAAGCACATAAGGTGGGGATGCATCATATTTATATACTACCTCTCACAGTCTGAGGTTTATATCATACATATATACCCTATAAACAACAAGGGTACTAACTATTAGATTTGCTAGAAATGCGAACATGCAATTAAATTACATAAACGAAGCGGAAGCGTAATAAAATTGGATTTTAAAATTTTCTTACAAACCATAAACCATGATCATTCTTGTGCTTGATTATCAATCTATAAAAGAATAGGAGAATCAGAATCATACCCTTGAAAATTTGAGCTTCCTTAGGTACAAGTTCAACTCCTAGTCCTTCATGATCTCCTTGAATACGCGGGATTGATTCCTTCCTTTGATCAACGTTAGCCACCAAAGCGTTTGGCCTCTAGAGGTGATCCACCAAGGAAGAACAAAACTCACGAATAAGGGTGCTTGGCTAAACCCTAGTTTTTTCTATCTTTCATAGAAAGGGTTTACTCTCCCAACTCTTAAAAGTAAAGAGCTTATCTATTATTCCCTCTCTTCATAAAAAGACTTTCTTATTTATAGATGTAGGGAACCCTCCTAAACTATTTAGGAATTGGCCTCCTAATCTTATTAGGAATATATGAGAGTACACATACTAATTAATTTCCAAACAACTTTAGGAATTAACTTAATAATAATAGTAGTAATGATAATAATAAGACTCATCTTATTAATTTATATTTAATATTTCTAAAATATTAAATATTAAGCTATTTAATTTATTCTATCACCATAGATTAAATTAAATATACTTAACTTATTATTACAATTATGTCATTTACTTCTTAAATAAATATTCGTACTTTTATGATGTGACCCTTTAGGTTCTCCATATTAAACCGGTAGTGAATAAATCAATTAGAATAATTCTAATCTTATTTAAATAAATAAATTAAAATATTAATTTATTTAAATAAATAATATTTATTCTACAATAAGGATAGGTCTCCTTAGCGATCAACGACTTTTCAGTTAATATAGATTTCAACATTAATCATAAAAGAATCTTTGAATAAATAGTTGCCATACAATTCAATTTTTCCACCATACAATGTCCCAATTAAATATAAGACATGGAATTACTGTCAAGTCTTATTTTATTTAATTATATGTATTTCAATTTTTAAATGCACAACTCTGAATAAATGCAAATTAGAAACTCCTTTCTAATTTTATTCCACCTTGGCCAAGGATTACTGGGTTATCATTTATCGAATCACATAAGACATATCTCTTATTTTACTGAAAGTGGTAGATTATTTATTGATCATTTATTATCTCCATATATAACTTATTACACCCAAGCATACCCTTTGATATACCCTAAGGGTCTTAAGGAATAAGTCAAGGTATAATTCATTATACACAAGATACTATGATGATCTCAAGTCTAAGGATCACTTATACTACTATCACTACAGAAATTCCTTGACAAAAAAGTAAAATTCCATTAGGTATTCCTTAACGATCCACATTCAGTGAACTTATTCTCCAATAAGCACCTACATACATGCTTTAGTGTCTCCACACAAATGATCATAATATCAATCATCCTTATCCAATGAGAAAGCAACGTATGTACCAATCTATTCAGATTCACTAATCCTTTTTTTAGTAATCCATCGATTGAGAACATTTTAGTTTTTAAGCTATCTAAGAATTTGGATCTCATCATGATTCTAAAAGCATTGTTTAAAAATATGGGTTTATCACATATTATTAAAACAGCACCATGTTGATAATTAAATGCTTTTAATAAATGAATACTTTTATTAATAAATGAATAAGACTGTTTACAAAGTATATGTTTTATCATTATACATGATTAGCTTGTATGCATATTACTTTCAATCTCCTAGTTGCACTAAAGCTAATCGCCATTGTATCTCATACCCATCTTCTCTAACTGATGATCGAACTATTGTTGTGTTAAAGCTTTAGTAAATAGATCTGCAATGTTTTCTTGAGAGTCCACACGCTCCAGAGTAACATCTCTTCTTTCAATGATTTCTCTAATCAATTTAAACCACCGCAACATGTGTTTGGATTTCTGATGAGACCTAGGTTCCTTAGCCTGAGCAACAGCTTCGGTGTTGTCACATTATAAAGGTACTGCTCCTCTAATATTAGGAACCACGCCAAGTTTGGTTATGAACTTCTTCATCTAAAAAACCTCCTCTGAAGCTTCACTTGCAGCTATATACTCTTCCTCTATCACTGAATCAACAACGGTTTGTTGTTTGGAACTCCTCCAACTCATTGCGCCACTGTTCAAGGTAAACACATACCCCGAAACTAATTTACTATCGTCTTGATCTGTTTAAAAACTTAAGTCAGCCCTCTAGTTTCAATTCAGACCCATCGTAGACAAGAAGTACATCTTTAGTTCTTCTAAAGTACTTTAGGATGTTTTTCACTGCCTTCCAGTGCTCTTCTCCTGGATTTGACTGATATCTACTTGTTACACTAAGTGCATGAGCGACATTCGGTCTAGTACATATCATAACATACATAATAGATCCTATTGCTAAAGCATAGGGGATCTTACTTATATAGTCTCTCTCCTCAGGTGTCTTTGGGGCCTATTTCTTGGAGAGATAGATTCCATGGCTCATCGACATAAGACTGTTAGGATTGTAAGATCCATATACACAATCAAATTGCATCAAAGTAAAGCAGAAGCGTGGAAAATTAGAGTTTTAATATTTTACAAACCATATACCCGGATCATCCTTTATGCACAATTATTAATTAAATGAAAAGAGAGGGAGATTAGAATCATACCCTTGTAGAAACTAGCTTCTTCAGGTACGAGTTCACCTCCAATTCTTTTTCACGTTCAACTTGAATCCATCGGGTTTGATTTTTTCCTTTGATAAACGTTAGTCACCCAAGTGTTTGGCCTCTAGAGGTGATCCACCAAGAAAAAACAAGAATTCAAGAAGATAGGTGATTGGCAAAACCCTATTTTTTCTATGTCTATAGGAAATACATACTCTCCCAACTCTTGAAAAAATCATTATGTTGTGTAACATGTACCCATAATAAGACTCCTCTTATTTATAGATGTAGGGAACCCTCCTAAACAATTTAGGATTTGGGTTTTATATTAATTAATTAAATTTCTTTAGTTAATTAGACTTCATAATCTTATTGGGAATATATGAGAGTACATTTACTAATTAATTCCCAAACTCCTTTAGGAATTAAATTAATAATAATAATAATAATAATAAGACTTCTCTTATTAATTTATATTTAATATTTCCAAAATATTAAATAATAAATATTGAGCTATTTAATTTATTCTACCACCATAGATTAAATTAAATACACTTATTATTACGATTATGCCATTTACTTCTTAAATAAATATTCTTCATTTTATGGTGTTACCCTTTAGGTTCTCTATATTAAACCGGTTGTGAATAAATCAATTAGAACAATTCTAATCTTATTTAAACAAATAAATTAACTATTTAATTTATTCAAATAAATAACATTTATACTACAATAAGGGTAAGCCCCCTTAGTGATCACAGATTTTCCAAATAATATATATTTCAACATTAATCATAAAAGAACCTTTGAGTTAACAGTTACCGTACAATTCAATCCCTCCACCGTATAATGTCCGAATTAAGTATAAGATGTGAAATTACTGTCATGACTTCTTTTATTTAATTATATATATTTCGATTCCAAAATGCACAACTCCGAATAATGCAAATTAGAAACTCCTTTCTAATTTCATTTCACCTTAGCCAAGGATTCTTGGGTTTTCATTTATCGAATCACATATGACATATCTCTTCTTTTCTAGAAGCAATAGATTTTTTAATGATCATTCATTAAATTCATATATAACTTATTACATCCAATCACACCCTTTCATATACCCTAAGGGTCTTAAGGGACATGTCAAAGTATAACTTATCATACACAAGATACTATGATGATCTTAAGTCTAAGGATCATTTGTACTACTATCATTACAAGAATTTCAATTGACATATAAATAAAACTCCATTAAGTGTTCCTTAGTGAGCCACATTCAGTTAACTTATTCTCCAATAAGCACCTACGTAATTTCTTTAGTGTCTCCACACAACTGATCATGAGATCAAACATCCACATCCAATGAGCAAGCAACGTATGTACTAATCTATCTGGATTCACCAATCCTCTTTTTAGTAATCCAACGATTGGGAACAATTTTAGTTTCAAGCTATCAAAGAATTTAGATCTCATTAGCATGATCATCATCATGATTCTAAAAGTATTTCTTAAAACTATGGGTTTATCACATATTAATAAAAACAACACCATGTATATAATTAATTCCTTGAATATTATTATTAAAAAATAAATAAGATTTTTACAAAGTATATGCTTTATCATCAAACATGAATGGCTTGTTTGCATACTACTTTTAATCTCTCACTTCCACTAAAGTCAATCGTCATAGTATCTAATACTCTTCTTCTCTAAGTGACGATCGTCCTGTTGTTGGATAAATCTTCAATAAATATGGATATGTAATGTTTTTCTTGAGAGTCCACTATCTCTATAGTGACTTCTCCTCTTATAATGATTCTCTAATCAAGAGAAAGTGTCACAACACATGTTCGAATCTAAGATGAGCCTTAGGAACTATTCCTAGTTCAATAATGAACTTTTAATTCAAACATCAACTTGAAGCTTCATTTACAGCTATATACTTTGTCTTTATCACTAAACCAACAACTCTTTGTTGTTTGGAACCTTTCCAATTCACTGTACCGGCGTCCAGGGCAACGATTATTAGATTTTTGTCATTTTGTCTGTCTAAAAAACTTGAGTCTATTAAGCCCTCTAGTTTTAATTCAGGCCCACCATGAATATGATCACATCCTTAGTGTCGGTTAAGTACTTTAAGATGTTTTCACTGTCTAACAGTGATCTTCTCCAGAATATGACTGATCAACATCAGGTCTCATACATTTTATTACATACATGATTGTTACTCATGTGATCTCTCTTTTTAGGAGTTTATGGGGACTATTAAGAGAGATGGACTCCATGGCTCATTAACAGGAGAAATTTCTTGGAGTTTGTCAGGCTAAATAGCTTTAGCATCAAATGAATATATGATTCTTGGCTTAAGTCGAGTATCCTATTAAATCTAGCTATATAGATTCGTATCCTCCTACTACTAGCCTCTTCAATGATAAATACCTTTATCTTAGAAGGCAACATGATTTTCAATAAAACACATTTTCCCTAAACTTACTTTAGGATGTCCCATAAATCTATACTTGTCAAATCTTATCCCAAGCTTATCCTTTGAAAAATTTTCACATAAGCTGGACAACCCTTTATCTTAACATACTTAAGATTAGGAATCCTCCCTGTCCATAAATCTTATGAAGGTTTGGAGATGGATTAGGAGGTTTCCTTTTTTGTAGATAAGCAGCCATTTCTAAGGCATGACCCCAAAAGGATATTGGAATATCAGTAAAATCATTATGGACCGCACCATGTCCAAAAAGGTACGATTTTTCCTTTTAGATACATCGATCAATTATTGTGTATTAGGAGGTGTCCTCCATTATGAGAAAACCATTTGAGATGATCTATAAACTCATTGCACAAGTATTCCTTCCTTGATCTAATCAAGGAACTTTAATACTTTGTCATTTTGTTTCACTTCTGAATTCTTTGAACTTTTCAAATGATTTAGACTTCTATTTCATCAAATAAAAATATTCAACTATTTGAATGATCATCTCCTTTTCATATACTAGTTTATTCATTTTTTCATGTAAATCGAGTATATATACAAAATTCATTAAGTAATATTCCAATTCTATACAAAATATTATTATTATAAATTAAAAAATTGTTCTTAAATATAATACCGAATTTTTTTTGTCCAACAATAAAATAGAAATAATGTTTTAACGAGAACTGAAATACAATAACAACTTATTAACTTAATAGACTTCCCCGTAGGCAATACTAAACAATAAGTTCATATGGTTAATGCAACAACCTTTGCTTAATTTCCCATACATGGGATTACTTATCCCTTGTTTAGCTTTCTACTTATGCTTGGTCCCTTCATAAATCTATATTTATGAGAACCAAAGTCGATATCTAATACCTAAGTAGAACTTTGACTTAAAGAAAAATTTATTTTAATCATGAACAAAACTGTACTTGTAACCGAAGCTTCACTAAGCTTCTTTGGTTAGCCTCTGCAAGATGATTCTCGCAATTTTGTTTCCAGTGTCCAGTCTTATTGTAGTGGAAGCAAACTCCTTTGCTATCCGTATCAGCTTTATTTTTATTATCCTTTATTTTTGCCTATCTATTTACCTTCTTAGAATCGTTCTTCTTTTCAGAAGATCCTTTGGCCCCTACTAGTACGACTTGGTCTTTCTTAGTTAGAAAGTGACTCTCAACATTTTTAACATGTTAATCAAATCAGCGAAGCTGTTATCTAGCTTGTTCATATAAAAAATTAACAACAATTGTGAGAAAGATTTCGGGAGTGACTATAAGATAAAATCTTCGCTCAACTCTCCATCCATGACAAAACCTGTTGTCCTAATTATTCAATCAAATTGATCATGTTTAGGATATGTGTCTATACTGTAGTTCCGTTGGTCATTCTAGATTGGAAGAGCTCTTTAGATATCTGATATGTATTAGTTATACTTTCCTCAGCATCAACTACTTGATGTGCAAGACTATAATAGGAGCATTCATAGTTTCATGATGACACTGAAGATCATTACTCATGGATGTAAGCATGATGAATTGATCTAATTGTGCATCATCTTGCTACTTTCTAAAAGTAGCAAACTCTTCCTCAGAGGTATTATCTGCAACCATTGCAAGGTTAGGCATATTAAGGACATAGGATAGATTTTCAGCCGTGAAAACTATTCTTAAATTCCTTAACCAAACTGTTTAATTCGGTTCAGTTAATTATCATCTAATATGCTCTGCAGTGATAGTAATTTTAGACATTGTAAAATTTTGTAAATGAATTTGTAATTTAGCATATATTCTTTTATTAATTACTAAAATAAATTAGATCTTATTTTAAATTGGTATCTCATAGTATTTTCATCAAACTATATTACCATTAATATATATAATTCGACAATATCTAATTAAAGATATGCTAGTGAGAATAAGGATCTCATTTCAAATGTATATATCCTTGTGTTTGCACAAGAAACTATATATAAATAAATAGGTAGACAACTTTTGTCAATTACATCAGCTATGTAATTCCTTGTATTTTGCCTCTTAGATTTTAATGGTTAAGTGTGTGCACATCCGAAATAAAACGATCTAAGTTAAGTCATACCTTTCACTTCCATATATTCAAAAGAAAAACATTGTCCTTGTGTGTGCACAACAAAACAACATTGTTCAGTATATTTATAAGCATTACATGTGATAAAAAAACATCTTAAATATTTAATATTTGCCTTGTGTGTGCACAACAAACTCATATTCAATATTTAATACTCTATTGTTTTACCAAGCTAGAAGGCGACGTTCAATATTCCAAATATCTTTGAACGTTACAACTTAATATAAATTCTTTAAGGGTTTATTATTATTTTGTCTCATCTTGTTATATATATATATATATATATATATATATATATATATAATAGAGTCATATTAATTGACATGTTAAGCATGTTTGCATAATATAATATAATATAATATATATATAGTATAAACATGAACATATAAACTATTATATTCTACTCGGATTGATTATGGACTTTATTCTAGTTTGGTTCACTAGAGCCATCAAGTGAACTAAAAGGTCAAACCTAAGGTGCAAGAATTAAATTTAAATATAACTATTACATTTAAATCTAGGGCTCCATTACAAATGGGTCTTCAAGCGCTCATTGGTCTCCAATTCTTCAAGATAATTCTAACTAATCCGATTACATAAACAATTTAATTTAAATCGAAACATTGATCAGCAGTCAAGAGGAAGTACATAAGACGGAGATAGAACTTACATCAAGAAAAAAATTAGAGAAGACGAGGTACGCATACCCCATTTAATAAAACTCATACATTTATACATCCAACTAAAATAAAATCCAATCACATTAGTCAATAGTCCATAATCAATCCCATTTATTATCATACATATCAACATTTGCATCAATAAGTAACATTCATCTCATGAATAATAAACATTGAATATATACATTGATATCGATATAATGCACAATTTTAATTAGGCATAAAATCCAATTTTGAAACAAAATAAACTCTTTTATTTTTAATCAAAATCATAATACAATACTTTATTTTATTTTTCCAATTTTGAATAAAAATAAACTACTTTATTTTTAATCAAATTCCAAATTAAAATAAACTCATTTATTTTAACTTAAAATTGTTGGAAAAATAAAATATGTTAAATCATATTCCTATTAAAATAAAACACATTTAATTTTAGGAAATATGGAATCATATTCTATATGTGAATAAACTCATTTATTATAGGAAACATGGAATCCTATTTCATATGTGAATAAACTCTTATATTCAAACGAACGTGGAATCCAATTACAATTAAAATAAAACTTTTGAATAAACTCTTTTATTCAAACGAATGTGGAATCCAATTCTAATTAAAATAAATAGTTTTATTTTAATCCAACTCCAAATCAAAATAAACTCCTTTATTTCTAATTTAGAATTACTGAAAAAATAGTGTATCCAATTTTAATTAAAATAAACTTTTTATCTTAATTATAAATCAAATTAATAAATAAATAAAAATTAATTTAATTCTGGGTACCGGCGTTGCAGCGCCCTGAATGTACTAGCACCAAGAGCTGTGGTGCCACATCAGCAGTTTTCAAAAAAAATTTATACAATAGCCGCCACGATTATATCAGAATCAAAGTATTTGCTACTGGGTCACCCTTCCTGAACCCGGACCGACGCTATAACACCCAAATTATACTGTAATTCGGGGCTACGACGCCAATGTCAAGAATTAGTTTCTCCAGTCCACGAATTATGCAGTTTTTCACCAAAAACTTTATTCTATGCTAATAATTATGCCCAATTTTTTTTTTCTAAACACATATAAACATACATATCAAATTTGAACAATTAATAACTTGCATAAAGGTTTAGCTCTAATGTCACTGTTAGGTTTGTAAGATCCATGTACACAATCAAATTGCATAAAAGTAAAGCCGAAGCGTGAAAAATCAAAGTTTTAAAATTTTACAAACTATATGCTCGGATCATCCTTTATGCGTAAGTATTAATTAAAAAAAAAAGAGAAGGAGATTAGAATCATACCTTTGTAGAAACTAGCTTCCTCTGGTACAAGTTCACCTCCAATTCCTTTTCACGTTCAACTTGAATCTACCGGGTTTGATTCTTTTCTTTGATCAATGTTAGCCACCCAAGGGTTTGGCCTCTAGAGGTGATCCACCAAGAAAGAACAAGAATTCAAGAAGATGGGTGGTTAGTAAAATCCTAGTTTTTCTATCTCTATAGAAAATACATATTATCCCAACTCTTGGAAAAATCATTGTTTTGTGTAACCTGCACCCATTGTCGACGTTAGGATTTTTATTTGTCCTATTATGTTCTTATTTTTTGGTGTTCTCATGTTAGGTGAGATTTGTTTGAAAAAAAAAAGTTTGAAAAGGTCTAACATGTATATGTCGATGATTTAACTGTAAGAGTTGACTATTGGTATTTTTAAATGGTTGCACCAACTCAACCGAGAAATGGATTCCACATAGACCTAGTGATGTGATACTGTATAACTGGTCTGCAAAACCGAGATTCTTTAGTGTTCAGGGGCTTGATTAAGCGGAGAGAAGGTGTTAGGCACCCCCCGACTTCTGATTATGTTTCGACGAAAATCCGATTCTACCGCCACTTTTCAATTTAAACTTTTATCTGAATGTGTGTGTGTAGGTCTATATGCAGTTGTCTGGAAGTAGTGTTATGCCTCATTTGTACCTATATACAAAGGGTTTGACTTTTGTATAAAAGTTCAATTTTAACAAGATATGGCAGTGATGTTTTGTAAAATAGGTTTTTCAAACCGTTGTGGTTAATAGTAATTAAGGCCTTTGATACTTCAATTTTATTATGTGTTCGGCTTGTTTACTTTTATTATTTTTGAGATGCGAAGCATCTTCAAGAAAATAAGATACATAGCAGCGCCGAACTCCTTGTGGGCATGAGAGCCATCTAAGAAAATTCAAACACTGTGAATAATTTACAAGCTGGCTGCAGCTGAAAATGTCCATCACGGGAACCGAATCTAGATTCTGGAACTGAATCTGTGATCACATGATTCCTAGGCTCACATGATGTTCCAGTATGTACAAAAGCTGTAAATAGTTATATATATATATATATATATATGTAAAATCCCAAATTTTACGAATAAAGATTTAATTTTCTCAATTTTTTTTATATATTATGGAGTGAATTTAATATAATGTTATACTTGTGGGTAATATTTATGAATTTTGCAAAGTATGCAAGTTGTTATATTATATTCGATTGGTTAGTGAATATTCTTTATGTCGGGGAATATACGTACGACGGCACAATCATTGGTGGACCCCACAACGGAATTATTGTCGGATTGAGAAAACGACAAAAATATTTTTATGAAAATAACGACGAAAGTTTTACTGCTAATCTTGTTGAACTACTCAGTAGTAAAAGTACGATGTCTGGCGTGGTTGAATAGTGGCACACCAGATTGGTTATTGATGCTTACTTGATAAGTCACTCGCTTATACTCAATTATTACTATAGTAATTGTTGCATCATATCTCTCATATTATTCATTCAATTAGTGTCATAGTATCATCTGCATTATTTGATATATTATTAAATCAATAATTGAGACGACAAAGTTATTCATATTATTAAATTACAATATTTACAATGTCTAGAAGTTCTGCCAAGGAGAGGTTTGGTCACCTAATTATTGGCGCCAATAGGAAGAAATCCTTATTGAAAGCCCTCTTTCTGGGGAACGACTGGTTGTTAAATATTGTGAGTTATAATATTAATGATGAATAAGTTCGTGTTGATTAAAGATGAATTTGATAGTTCCATTGTGTTGGGATTATTGGTGTTAGTTGAAATCAACATCTATTCCGATGATAATTGATGTCTAGGGGTTATATTGATAAATCGGGGAATTTATCGGATAAATGAGCAATTAATTGCTACTAATTCACATGCTTATATAACTATTTGTTCACATGTGTGTAATATTGAATCACATTCTTATATTATTAGGGGAGTTGGTGCAAGATTGATAATACTTGCATGATTAAATTAAAGATGGAGGTATAGATGGAGGTACTATACTGTAATTCGTATTTTCACATGTCTAGAACTATTGAGTCACATGATTTACTATTGATTCACATGATTTACTATTAGGGGAGGTGGTGCAAGTTTGATAATACTTGCAGGACAAAATTAAAAATGAAAGAAAAGTTGGGGGTATTATACTATAATTTTTCGAGCCGCAAAACGTTCAATTATCGAAACTATAATTTTCTATAAATAGAAGCTCATTCTTCCTTCATTTCTCACCAATTCACTAAAGCTTTAGAGCCATTATTATAGAGAGAAATTATAGAGAGAAAGAAGAAGAGATGTTTGTTACCTCACCATTCCAGTATCCAGTCTTCTTTTGTGGTAAGGGGTATTTTTTTTTTCATATTCATGAAGAGAACTTCTGTTATTCCATTCTTTATTATTCTGTTGGAATAACCTGTATACGCGGGCTACCCTATACTTGGTGAAATTCTTCAGTTATTCCATTATTTATTATTCAAATTGGAATAACTTTTCGCCATGCTGTACCACATACATAGTGAAAGTCTGTTGTTATTCCATTCTTTATTATTATGTTGAATATCCCGTGCATGCGTTTCGCCGCACACTGTCCATTATTTATTATTCCATTGGAATAACTTTGCTTATAATCTGATACCGCATGCATGGTGATTTCGTCGTTATTCCATTCTTTATTATTCATTGGAATATCCTCGCTTGCGGTGTATTACGCCTTTGACCGGTTCCGTTATTTATTATTCTGTTGGGATATCCTGTCTATGCGAAGTACCGCATTCCTGGTGATTTCTTTTGTTATTCCATTCTTTATTATACTTAGTTGGTTAAAGTTTTGACTTCTATACTCATAATGAAATATCATTTTATTTTGTATTTTTTGTTATGAGTTACTATTCACGATTTACTATTCAGCTAGTTACTATTCATTCTAGTATTATTCACTCGAGTATTCAGGGTACTTTTCCTGCCGAAATACTATTCATAAGTTACTATTCACGGATTACTATTCACCGAAATTACTATTCACCCGAATATTATTCACTCGGGTATTTGGAGTACTTTTTATATCGGGGCCTTGCCGTCTCGAAGTACTTGCATGCATGCACCGTGTTGTCCGCTTGAACCTTCATAACTTTTAATCCGTCCATCCGATTGAGGCGTGTGATACCTTTCCGGAATGTTGTTGTCGAGAGCTACACAATGACATGGGTTAGGAGGTTGTACAAAGCCGGGAGGATAGGTCCATGATCAAATCTTTAAGTCTTCAAATTCTCTCCGATGTGCTGTCTTATGTAGTAGTCACTCGGGATTTGGAGCTATGGTTCTTGTAGGACACTTCTGTGTAGAATGTGTGTTAAATTGTTGTTAAAACAGCGTGAATGTAGCATCAAGGTGGTAAAATGACATTTTTTCCCCTCACCAGGGTTATCTCTTGTTCTGGCCTAATTTTAGTAGTCGTTGCTCAGGGTTATCTCTGAGATTGGGCTATTGTGAGTATTGAATGTCCTCAGGGTTGTCTTTGAGGTGTACCTGACCTCTCGAGGTTATATTCGGGGTTAGAATTGAGTGCCTCATGGTTATCTCTAAGGTTAAAACTGACTTCTAGGGGTTGGAACAGACTTTTCTTGGGTTATCTCCGGAATTTGAACTGCATCCCTCGGGGTTATCTCCGAGGTTGGAATTGTAAGAACCTGAATTTTCAGAAAATATTAAAATAAGAATTTACTGAATAAAATTCGTAAGGCATGAGAAGAGTTCAAATACGAGTATATATATAAATATATATCCATTGTTAGGTCTGTGGTATTGTGTTGCATGGAGTAATATAAACTATGCAATAGGTGATCTCTGTGTTTAATGAATATATTATTATTATTATTATTATTATATATATTTTATTTATTGAGGAGGCAAGTTTTTTGAAGTAAAGAAGATGGATAGAAATTTATCTATCGATATTAAATAAATTATGTGAAATTATTTTATCATTGTAAGTTGGTGACATTAAATATATTTGATAACCACCAATTTCTTGAGTATTTGTATTAGTAGGTATCAAGTCTAAGGTAGTGCAACCGTACTCTTTAATGGTGGATGTATAGGAGCTGGGCTAAACGATTCCTTCAGAGAGCGGAGGTATATACGAATTAGTAACCGATCTAACTCATTGTGAAAATAGTGTAGACGAGACGGAAACTAATTTGTTGGTTGTTTGTGGGAGACCACTCAGTGTACTATATTGAATACTATTAAAGACTCAATGCGTTCTAGGTTTAGACTTGTATACATGTACGTTGTTGACGAGAAAAGAAAGTCGATATATCTTTAGATAAATATTGGTTAGAGATTTATGGACTAATATTGGGATATGGTTAAATGTATAGATTAAAGAAAGAAAAGTTGAACTTGAAGTTTAATTTCTAAATTATTGAAGAATGTAGTCATTGGAGATATTTTTTTTTAGGTTAGTATAATGAGATAGCATGTATGGAGCATGTTAAAGGATTTGCGAGTTAAGTTCTGTTTCTGTTGAAGCATAACATGTTTGCATCCTAACTTAAGGTGGTGCGACCGTGCCACTCTCAAGCCTAATACCAGCGCGGCCGCGTCGGTCTGTAGATAGTCCATGATAATATTGTGTAATCTGGTGAGTTGTGTAATCCGAACTATAGGAATTATATACTAGTGGCTAATATATTATCATATGGGTCATATTTGATATTTATAGTGTCCATGAATGGATTGAATGAGAGTTAGTTATGGAAATTAAATAAACAAGAATAAATATTAGTTAACTTAAATTAAGTTGAAAATTATATTATGGAATAATATAATTTGAGTATTAAAGCCTTGTGCGGTAGTGGCGTGATAGTAAATTAAATGAAAGGAGTAATTCACTTAAGTAAAATGGTAAATTAATATATGTGATTTACATGAAGAAAATGAAATGATTAATATTAATTAATCGTTGTGATATTAAAATGCGATAATGGGTTGAAAGTATCCAACTGATTGATATTTAGCCAAATTAAAATATTAATGTGGACATTATCATTAAATAGTATTTCATGTTACTATGTGTAATATGGAAAATGTGGGTAGTAGTAATATATAATACCTATAGCTTAAGACTACATGAAGTGTGACATTTAATTGGGACCAATAATATAAGGTATCAAGTGGTACAATAAAATCATAAGTGATTTTAATATAGAAATGATTTATTATCTGTGTATTATAGGAACTGGGAAGGAAATTAAATGTGTAAATAAACATTAATATTAAATAATGTGATAATGTGGTTATCCGAGTAGTAAAAATAATTATGGGGGATACTCGGGCAATGATGCCTAACTGCGATATTTTATTACATGTATTTAATGTACATGGATTATAGCTATGCTACATTGTCATATCATATCTACTACCTTGAAATAATAATTAAGTAAATTATATTATGAGATTAAATATAACCCATGTATGGATGATATGTATATAAAATATAAAGAGTCTATAACCTAAGTGTTGCAAGGATGCTGAGATATTGGGTTTGTCCCAATTTGAGAGGCTTGTTTCTCATTCACATGTATAACAAAAAGGCTAAAGCCTATTTTCCTTTTCCTCTTCCAAGCTCCTTCTAGCTCATGATTATGGGGGGAGTGGTGGTTATGATGATCTTCAACTACCATATAACAACTCTTTAATAACCTTCATGCAATCCTTCAATCCATGAGTTTGATTTAGTGGGAGATTACAATATCTGTGTAATTTTTTTTCTATAAATATGAACTCTCCTTCTCCATTTTTCCATTGCTGAGAATAAGTGTGAAGTTGAGAGCTTGTATAGAGCAAGTAATTACATACCCATCAGTGGAAGAAGTGTGAATTAGCAAGCTAATTATAGAGGTAATAACATTAACTTACATGATTTTGATTCATAAGTTTTCAATTCCTTAGTAATGTTAAGAAATACTAACTTTTTAGTCACAAAATTTATGCTTAAGGATTGTTATAATCCATGAATTTTTGCTAGATGTTGTTAATATGGTTAAAGACGAAATCAACAGAAGTTAAACGAACCAAATTGGTCGAGAAACGAATTCGTAGTGAACGAATTCACTAAATTTTCAAAACATGAACAATTAGTATGAACATGAGTTTTAAATTCATATTTGAGTTAGTTAATATTTATGTTAGTTGATGGGTATTTGATATGTTGTAGTTTTATGAGTTAGGAATTCATAGAATCGAAAACGGACTAATTTGGACATGTATAACTCAAATTATGAAGGTTAGAAAGAAGTTTGGCATGATAGCTCATAGTAGGGCATGAAAATTTGAGTTTACAGCAGCTAGGCCCACCCCGGCGCGCTATTTTTAGGCATAACCCCCGTCCCGACGGGGGGTCTGATTACAGGTGTTGAAAAAAATCTGACAGAACATGTTTTACTAAAACGCTCATAACGTTTTAATACGAACTCCGATTGAGGAGATTCAAGATGTTCTGGAACGAGAACGAATAGATCTACACCTTTTGTTCTTTAAGGTTTTCAATTTGAGGTCGTTAAGCAAAATAGTCATCTGTGTGACTATTACGTATTTGGAGGCGATCGGAGGGCGTCGAACGAGCACATAAGCAAGTATAGTGCTACCGACGATGGAATATGTTATTCTAAGTGATATAACATGAAAATGCATGATAATAGACATGAAATATAAGATTTCCTTGTTCATAATAGAAAGCATTAGCATGACTTAGTATGTGTTTTGAAAAGAGACTTAAAGATTTTGAAAACAAACCTTGTGGAAACTTATGTTCTATAAATTCTGAACTTAGTAGTTTATATTCATGATTGAGTTAAAATATAAATGAGCATGATATGATGTTTATTGTGTCCTTGTTCATTATCAAAATTTTTAGACCTTGTATTAGAGAAGTTTTCAAGAAAAACTTGATATATTAGAACTAAGGTGCATGAATGCTATATGAGGTAGGTTTTGAACTTGAGAAGATGTTAACATGCCTTAATTACTTATGATAAGAGTCTTAAAAGTTGTCTTATATGTGTTATACTACATCATTCATGATAAAATGATTTTAAAGGCAAACTCCATTATCTTTTGTAAACTAAGTATTAAAGCATGAAGTGGTTATATTTTGACATAGAGAGAAACATGTACAAATATGACATATGATTCGAAGTTTCCTTGCATGATTAGGTTATCATAACATGGATTTGAATAAAAGAAACTTAGACGTTTTGAAAACATTATTCATGAGCATTGTGTTGTCTAAACTTTTGAACTTGTAGGATGACATACTAGTAACTTTTGGGTCTTTAAACATGGCCTATATGTGCAAGCATGATAGGACGTTTATGCCTTTGAACATGAATGATACGTGCACACAACTAGATAGACATAATATGAACTAAGCATGTTTTGAAATTAAAGTTTTCAAATGATAAACTTCATATGAGATATATACATATAAAGCATGCTATTAGAGGCTTATTAGTACCAATATATGGTTTAAAAGCTTATAACCTCGAATCTTGTTAAAGAAAGTTATTGAGCCTTACTGATTGAAATAAATCCTTATGGAGCTAAGTAGTTTGAATGTGAACTTGAAAATAGATCACACCATATTTGATGTCAAGTACGGATGGTTAAGGTATACTATATATACCTAGTTATTCTAAGCGTATGATGAGAAAGTGAAGTGTAGGTTTTACGAAGCTAGTTAAGAAACAATGTAAACTTTTTATTACATTGAGAATGCATGAAATATGTTACTGATGGATATAAATCCATGATTATATAACTGTGTAGGAATACACGAAGTGCAGATAAGCGTTAAAAAGTTAAGTCGTAGTTCATAAACTATGCTATGAGAATATTGATGTATATATATGAAATGCATATGAGATATGTATGAAATTGAAAGTTGATCTTCGATGATATGCCTGTGAAATAAATGTCTATGCCTGTTATGTGAGAAGTAACATGCGTAGTAAATATTAATTGATTATGAATGCATGAACTGAATATCTTATTATATGCTAAGTGCTGCATGAAAACTGTTAGAATTGATGGGCTGTCGAGCTCACCCTTGCAAATAACCACTTTTGCAGGTTAAGGACTCACTGTAAAGATTTCGTGCTACTTGAATGATAGAGTTCATTAGTAACCGAAGGAGATTGATTTATTTAATTAAATAGATGCTCTTGAACCATGGTTAGGTTCTAGTAGATGTACATGATAGTAGTTTATAATATGTAATACATGTTAAGTTGTACTATGTGATACATAGAGAAATTTGAATCAAGATGTAAAGGTTTATACGGAAATAGAATTAAGTGAATCATAGAATAATTTGATTCAGGGATATGTAATTGATTCAAGTTAAGAAATCAATAAAAGTTTTTTTTTTCAAAGGAGTTTGAAAAAGTTTAAATTATTCCGCATATTTATATAACATCGAATATGATGTAAGACAGGAATGGTAAATGACCAAGATTAGAAACTTATAAAAGTTTGGGGTCATTACACAGATCCTGGAAATGGAATGAATTTATTTTCTAAATTGTAATAAGATAAGTTATATTCATCAAGTTATGAATACAAGATATAAATTGTTTGACGATAGTAGTATTGTGGTGAACCGAATCTGAGGTTCGAAGGAAGTCAGATTTGCTGGCGTCACAAGTTGGTATCAAAGCTGTAGGTTATAAACTTTAGGTAAGAGTACCTTAGGCTATAACCTGAGAGAGAGAAAGATAAAGATTAAAATATATATAAACAAATATTCAAAGAAGAATCTTGATGTATCTAAGAGAATGAGAATTCAAGAGTTTCCTAACGCTGGTAATAAAAATATTTAGATGATGTTTATAAGATTAATATGACAAAGATAATGAGAATGAACTCGAGAGGAGTTTTGTTGATAATAGGGAAAGAACCCTAAGGTAAATAGTCTGTAATGACTAAGTGAGTATAGCTTGATGCTATAAGAAAATGTACTATGAAATGGTACGATATGAACTCATGAGGAGTTGTATATGATGAGATACGAAGAATTCATATCGAGCAAAGAGCAAGTTAAGAGTGAGATAGAGTTATGTGGGATTTTAATTGAGGACTCATGTGAGAGCTGAGTTGTACAAACCTTTGTATGGGCAGAGGCTTTGTGCTCACGCTCGGTTACTCACAATGATAATCTTTGGAAAGTTGGTGCCACACTATCGATATGCTTATGGTGAGAAGGTGATTCTTTTCTCATATCATATTTGATAGATAGAGACTATTAAGATTAAGATATAGAATATTAAGATTAGGCGCGAGTTCTTCAAACTCATGCATTTGGTAAGTTCGTGACTCATAATCATATGGTACGTTTTGAACTCCTCAGCGAATGGACGCCTATGGTCTGACTAGGATAAGTTCTTAAACTCATATGATTATCGCAAGTTCCTGGATATCTAAAGTGTGGTAAGTTTGATGAACTATATCAGGTATATATATGTTATAAAGTTAGAAATTTTGGTATTGTAAACATTGATGGTGTTAGAGATTGATAGAATGAGGCAATGGAGTAAAGTTAATGGAGAAACATGAATTTTCTAAATTTTCTAGCTCTGCTAGATTTTCAAATGGATCATGTGATAGAACCAATGATGTTTTTAAAAAAATACCGTTATTCATATGTATATGCTAATTGTTTCGGCTAAGACAAAATTGATTTGAAAATTTTCAAAATGTATTTCTGACCATGTACATCATTTGATATGGTGTATGAAATGGTAAATGATGGAGTCATCAATGCAGTTGACCCTAGTGTTGGTTGTGATTGAAAGATCGTCAACCCACTATGGTGTGATATAATTTGACAAATTCACATAATGGCAGAATCCTCAACGTACTACTAATTTGGTACCGTATCATGACGTTATAAAAGAATTTTTGATTTTCTTTTAAATTACGAAGAAGGTCAATTAAGTTGGCTAAATTGTGACTGTAGCACCCCCAAATCCGGGTATCTTCCAACCCGACAGATGGTGCTATACTGTACAAACATTCATACATTCATTCAATTGAAAAGTCTCAAAGAACGAACATAACTTCTATATATTAAAAGTAATATTTACATTTCCCAAGTTCTATACCCGTTACAAAGGTTCTTTGTCATAATATTCATTACATTACAACAATAGACCTATACTATTACAAGACAACTTAATAATCTGCCTTAGCTTTTCCTTTATCCTTATTCGATCCTTTGGGACGTTCAGTCTTAGCTGCATTCATATGGTTCAAGCAAGAGTGAGCATAACTAGCTCAGCAAGTATAACAATTTCAATAACAACATGCTTGATATATATGAATCGTATATCTTCGATAACTGAACAATAGTTATGAAGTATTGTTGATAATTCAAAATAGCACTTCATCTTTCTTTCAAAATGTTTTACAACAATATCAATATTTAGTGAAACATTCACTCCAGTCAAAGACCTCGAGTATTCATTCTTTCTTTGAAAAGGACAACTCGGAACTAAGTCCGTAAGCCCGGTATTACTTACGAGCACTTCTAGGTGATCAGCCTATTGTACTCTATGTTGATCAACACTACATCCATTAAACGTATGTACGTTTAATCATTTGGAAACCTCACGTGCCTATTGTTTTACCAACAAAACATTTGTTTAACATTTCATTCTTCTTTTGAAAACCATATTAAGTAGTTGATAAAAGATTAATAACATTTGATAACAGATGAATAGATTATCAACAATCAACTCAATATGTCAAGTCTAGCCAAAGAACTGTTTTTAACTTCATTGTACTTCAATTCATGCATAAGGATACATGAACGTCAAAAACTTGTTCAGATTAAACTGAGATAAGAGTTAGAATACTTGCCTTTAGTGTCTTTCAAGTATCTACAAGTCTCTACAATATATGATCACATAATGCCTTACATTATGTCACATATAATCAAGTATGTATCTGATTATATCTTACCGTTCATCTCAATCTAATTTCAAATTTAGATTCATTATTAGGGTTTCCGGCTTCTGTTACGTCATTCACATTTCGCTAATCTTCAATTGATTATTAATTCTTAATCAACATGCATTAGTGTCTTACAAGTACCTTACAATGTCTTAATCATGTTATGATTACATCTTAATTCATTACTAACAAGTTCTCTTTTCTTCTATACTTGAAAACATTCTTTACTATCAACTTCTTGAGACTGGCGCCGCGGCACCAAGATTTGCTCTATGACTCATGCTGTGGCATAAGTTAGCAGTGCACATGCTTCCGGTCTCATCTTTATGATCTGAGCTTTCTAGGCTTAGAGTCGTGCATGGCGCCGGACTCTGTGCCTCGATAATTATCGCTTTGACATTTTTACGAACTTCCCGGACGCATAACTTCTTCGTTTTAAGTCCGAATTGGTCCGTTCAAAAGCCTACGGTTCACAATTTACGCAATCTACGTGTTCATTCAAGAATTTTATCTATTTGACTTTGTTTGCTAAAAATTCACCTATTGGTTCATTTTTAACGAAAACGATAAACGTTCATGAACGTTCAATGCTCGTTTCTTCGTTCTAAGTCAGAATTCGTCCATTTTTGAGTCCGCAACTCTTAAATGACAAACATGACTTGTCTCTATTGAAAAACAACATTTCTGAAATCAAACTCAAAATTTGACTTCCATTTCGGAAAATTTACGAATTCGACGATTATCGTCTAATCGTGTACTTTCCGGAAAATCTTCATTCTTATGATTTTTTCAACATTACCAATGAATTTCATTCATCATGTGAACATCTTAACATACTTATTCCCACAACTTATACTCATGGTTAGATTTTTGACTTATTTCTTCATAAGCTTATAACTTGATAAATTATAAATCACTTATAGCTTCTTTGTTCTTACTTAAGAAAGTTATAATCCTTAAATTATCATAGATACATGTTTTCACACATACTTTCATTCATGTGTAGATGATACATATACAAGTTCATACTTTACTTCCATATCACTTTCATTAATATACTTATTACAAGTTCATAATGCTTTCACAGAAGTTTACAACTTATGCTAGCTTAAATGACTTATTATCAACTTATGTGGCTTAAGTTCATTATTTATACATTCTTCTTACTTTTTATCATTCATGTTCCTTAATCCAATCTGTTCTTATCAACCTATCATGCTAGAGATAGAAGATAATTGAAGAAGGAGTCTTATATTTGAAGTCTTTGATAAGTAGCTTCTTCTTCTTCTTGACTTATGGAATGACTTAATTGCAACTTAATCTTCCTAACATTCAAGCACTTTGAGAGTGTGTGGATTATTTGAACAAGTGCCAAATAGCTTGCCAAACATCTCTATTTATAGGATTTCCAAGGTTAGAGCAATTTAGTCAATACACTAACCCACCTCCTTACTATTCATAGCTTGACCAACACAAATCCTATCCTTTGCTTTGCCATTACTCATATAACTTGGTCATTACATAACTTGGTCACCACTTAAAAGGCTTGGTTACCACACTAACTTGATCATTACTCATAAATCTTGGTCATTACTCATTTACCATATTCATATGGTTTGCCCAATGGGTCACAATAATCCAACGGACTTTAATTTAGCTTGGGATTAGATTTAAATAAACCTTTGGCTTTGCTTTAACAAACATTCACATGTTTATTAATTCATTGAATGCGCCTGACACTTAATTGACTTGGGCTTATGTAAAATCCTAGCCAATCCTTACAAGTTCATTAATATTACATAATACATATACATATAGTTTATGCATTATTCTCATATTCTAATTCATATAAAATTTATATACGATAATTCATTCTTCATACAAACTCGTATAATGCTTCATATTATACTCGTTTTCTTGCCTCGTATAATACTCACGTATCATACAATTATCTCTTAACGCATTAATTCTTTACTTTCCTTACATTCTCAACTTAAGTCCGCAAGAGAAATATTACATTTTCCATAACTAGATTATTATTACATAATTCGTCTTACTTTGATATCCTATCATTACGTATTTCTCAGAAATTCATAAATAATTTTTGAACAAATACCGATAAATAGTGTTTTTCGGAAAAAAATTTCGGAACACTTTTATTTTCGTTTTAAAAATTCAAACACTTTATTTCCTTCACGTAGCTCGAATACTACGACATTCCAATATCAACAGGTTATAGAATAACAACCACCTTGATATCATATAAAATATAATTTTATTATTATTTAATTTAATAAAATTATTTTACAGTAAAATTCGAATTTCGCGGTCGTTACATTCTTCCCCCTTATAAAGATTCTGTCCCCAAAATCTTATCTTACTTTAAGGTGTTCTGCACCTTCTTCCGTACAGAGATTCATAAGGCGGCATACCTATGCTTGCATGATAACTGTTGTTATACGCAAACTCTACCAGTGGCAGATGATCATCCCAACTACACTTGAAATCCATGACGCAAGACCTCAACATGTCTTCTAACGTATGAATTGTTCTCTCACTCTGCCCATCAGTTTGTGGATGATAAGATGTGCTTAACTTCAACTGTGTTCCCAACTGTTCTTACAAACTTCTCCAGAAGTTCGATGTTAATCGTGGATCACGATCTGACACAATCGATACTGGTACTCCATGTCTAGAAATAATTTCCTTGACATAAAGTTTAGCTAACTGGTCTATGTTATACTTGACCCTAATCGGTAAGAAGTGAGCCGATTTCGTCAATCGATCGACTATCACCCAAATCGAATCGTACCCTTTTGCCGTTGTTGGAAGTCCCACCACGAAATCCATCGAGATATTCTCCCACTTCCATTCTGGAATCTCTAATGACTGTAACAAGACACTGGGTCGTTGATGTTTGGCCTTAACTTTTTGACAAGTTAAGCACCTACTCACATACTTTGCTATTTCTCTCTTCATGTTTGGCCACCAAAAACTCTGTCGAAGGTCTTGATACATCTTAGTGCTACCAGGATGTATCGAGTACCTCAAACTATGAGCTTCTTGTAACACTTATTCCTTTAATTCCTTCTCATTTGGAACCCAAATTCTTCCTTCAAATCTTAATAATCCCTGATTATGAAGCCTATACTTAGTATCTTCCTTCTTGGATAACCGCTTCTTCATTTGGTTACACTTGTCAGTCTTGAGTTGTACCGTTTTAACTCTCTCTACGATGGTAGATTGCATCTCCGTTGTAAAAAGTATCTGCCTCGAATCACTTGGCATCTTTACTTCTATTTCCATTCTAGCCATCTCTATTATTAACTCATTTTGAGTCGTTGACATTGACAACCTTTCCCGACCCTTCCTACTTAAGGCGTCGGCAACTTCATTGGCTTTCCCAGGGTGATATAGGATTTCACAATCGTAATCCTTTATCAACTCTAGCCATCTTATCTGTCTCATATTCAACTCCTTCTGAGTGAAGATATACTTTAGACTCTTATGGTCCGTATATATCTCACATTTCTCTCAATAAAGATAATGTCTCCATATCTTTAGGGCAAATACTACTACGGCCAGTTCCAGATCATGAGTAGGATAAACTTTCTCATAATCCTTCAACTGCCATGATGCTTACGCAATAACTTTGCCATGCTGCATGAGCACACAACCAAGTCCTCTATGCGAATCATCGCTATACACTACGAAATTTCATGTGTAATCGGGTAATGAAAAAACAGGCGCTGTACTTAATGTTTTCTTCAGTTCTTGAAAACTGTTTTCATATTTATCCGTCCACACGTATTTCACCGTCTTCCTTGTCAAATTAGTCAACGGGGTAGCTATCTTCTAAAAATCTTGGATAAATCTTCGATAGTATCCCGCTAACCCTAGGAAACTCCGCACCTCTGTCAGTGTTTTCGGTTGTTCCCAGTTCATTACTGCTTCTACTTTTGCTGGATCCACTAAAATCCCCTCTTGGTCAATGACATGACCTAAAAATTGTACTTTTTCCAGCCAAAATTCACACTTAGTGAATTTCGCATATAATTTCTCCTTTCTTAGTGTCTCCAACACTAATCTTAAATGTTCAGCGTGATCTTCTGGCTTCTTAGAATAGACTAGAATATCATCGATAAAGACCACGATGAACTTGTCCAAATATGGTTTGAACACTCTGTTCATCATATCCATAAATGCAGTTGGTACATTCGTCAACCCAAATGACATCACCAGAAACTCGTAATGACCATAATTAGTTCTGAATGCCGTCTTTGGTACATCCTACTTCCTCACCTTCAACTGGTGATACCCTGTTTACAAATCTATTTTAGAAAAATACTTTGCCCCTTTCAACTGATCAAAGAGATCATCGATCCTGGGCAATGGGTATTTATTCTTTATCGTTAACTTGTTCAACTCTCGATAGTCGATACAAAGCCTTAACGATCCGTCTTTCTTCTTGACGAACAACACCGGTGCCCCCCACGGAGAAACACTTGGTTGAATGTACTTTCTATCCAATAGTTCCTGTAATTGAACCATTAGCTCCTTAATTTCCACAGGCGCCATACGATACGGTGCCCTTGAGACTGGTGCCGCTCCTGGCACAATGTCTATTACAAATTTGATCTCCCTATTCGGCGGTAAACCCGGTAACTCACTTGGAAATACATCCATGAATTCGTTCACTATAGGTATTTGTTCCATGGTTGCTTCCACTCGTTGGGTATCAACAACATGGAACAGATAACCTACACACCCCTTCCTTAAAAGTTTTCTAGTTTGTGTCATCGTAAGACAACACGAACGCCCCGGTGATTTGTTACCGTAAAATACTACAGGAGGTTATTTCAACGTCCTAATGCTCACACATTTCTTTTGGAAATCTGTAATTGCTCCATGGTTAATCAACCAATCCATTCCGAGAATTATATCGAATTCTCCCAACTTTATCGATATTAAATCTGCCGATAACTTACACCCACGTACATCTACGCAACAACTCCTATGAATACTTTAAACAGGAATTATCTCTTCGTTTGCTACCTTAATATTCAAAGGTATAGGCAACTTTTCAGAAAGTAATCTTAGTCGTCTAGCAAAATCACATGCTATGAACGAACAAGTAGCACCTGAATCAAATATCACGTATGCATTTATGTTGTTGATCAGAATAATACCTGCAACTACATCCCTTGATGCCACCGCATCTTGGACCGTCATATTTAACGTGCGGGCCATTGATCTACCCGGCTGAGCTGGACCACTAATAGCCAACTTATCGCTATTAGTGCCCTTATTTCCTTCCATACCCTTCTTCGGGCAATTCTTTGCTATGTGGGCAGTTGATCCACATACAAAACATCCGTGGTTTTTCTTCGGATTGGGACAGTTAGGCGAAATATGCCCTTCCTGTCCACAATTATAACATACGGCTTTTCCTTTGAGACAGACTCCTAAGTGAGTCTTCCCACAAGTTTTATAAGCCTCCATCCTTCTCTTGGAATCTCCTTGTTTCACTACGGTATTCCCAGAGTTAAAATCCTTCCTCTTTTGACCGTTGCCACTTCCACTGGCTCCCTCGGTCTTGATTCCCCCATCAACTTTCTCTTTATTTTTCTTATCCTTGTGGTACTGGCTGAGAGCCTCATTCCCACCTTCCGCTATTATTGCCTTTTCTAATATGGTTCCAAAGGAAGTACTTTGAAACACAGAAATCTGGCTATAGAGCCAGGGTTTCAAGCCCTGCTCGAATCTCCTAGCCTTCCTCACTTCAGTGTCCACTTGGTGTGGAACAAATCGTGCCAGTTCGTTAAACTTGGCAGCATACTGGGGAACTGTCATATCCCCTTGTTTTAATTCTAGAAACCTCATTTCCATCCTCCCTTGCATACTCGTGGGAAAATAATTCTCGACGAAAATCTCCTTAAACCTTTCCCACGTTAGGTTTCCTATATCGGCCCTAGCCTGGTTAGCCTCCCACCAGAAGTTGGCCTCTCCTTTCATCAAATAGGTTGCAAAGGCAACCTTTTGACCTTCTTCAACATTTGCTATAACAAATGCTTTCTCAATTTCTTTTACCCATGTCTGGGCTTCTATGGGGTCCGTAGTTCCTTTGAACTCCGACGGACCTACACTATTAAAGTCCTTAAAAGTAGTAGCTCGTACTACTCTAGGAATTATGGGTACATTAGCCCCCGTTCTATTAAATGCAGCCGTTAAAAGATTAACGAACTCTTGCATTGGATTAACCGGACCACCCTCCGGTTGGTTAACATTATCGTCTTAATTTCGTTATCTCCTTCTTGGCGGCATTTTGCTGTTAAGAAAACAACACATCATTATTACTTTCTTCTTGTTGATTAGTTATTATTTATAATGAAACAATAACTCATACACATTACTCAATATGTTCCATAAAAAGACTTATATTGATTTATAACTTGTAGTATAATACTACATTGTTTACATCCCTCAGCCTTAGCTGATTACATTACCATCCCGCAATTACTTTCTAAAAATTGGGATTTACAAAAGACTACCCTTGATATACAAAAGAGGGTTTTACGTCACTACTAGATACATAATATTTACATATCTATTCTACTTTAGCTATTGCTAGATTACATCTGCCGAATAGCATTCTTGAAATCTTTTTTGGCCAAACCGGCTATGACATCTCGACTAATGGTATGTCGAGTCTGCCTTGCTTCCACTGGATATCCAGATACTTGTTGCTGGAAGTCCACGTGAGAACTCCTATGTATATAGGGCATCCTCTCCAGCTTCTGCTGTTTAGTCTTTAGCTCCTACTTGAGCTTATAGACTTCACATTTCAGCTCTCGGACCTTGTCCTTAGCTAGAATTTTATCGTCGTACTCCTCTTCCCACATACCCTCCATACTTAGTTTGTCCTCGCGGACAGCTTGGAGTTCCTCTTTCAACTCCTTCACCTCTAGACAGTAGTGAACATTTCTATCCAGAACTGACATGAACATTGCTTTCATTGACTCTTCAGTAGTCAATTCTGCTGTAGGTGGAACCTGATCAAAGGACATCACGTCCACCTCCTCCTCTAACATGCCATCGAAAATTGACATATAATCTAAATCGTCCGAGTCTCCCGACTCTATTACTACCACCTCTGGCTCTATCTCTACGGGATTTGGTAGTATCTCTACCCGATTAACTGAATCCTCGCTCGCTACATGTATATTTCTATACATATCATTTTCTCCTGACATCTACAATAAAACAATATAGTTTGATTAGTACACGTCAGTAAAATAATAAAAATACATAATGTAATATAATGCATTTTTATAAGGTTATCTTTCATCTTTTACTTCTTTATTAAGGTTATGACTTAAGGTTCTAATCCCCCTTAAGTTTTATAACCTAGGCTTTGATACCAACTTGTAGCGCCCCCAAATTCGGGTATCTTCTAACCCGACAGATGGTGCTATATTGTACAAACATTCATACATTCATTCAATTGAAAAGTCTCAAGGAACGAACATAACTTCTATATATTAAAAGTAATTTTTACATTTCCCAGGTTCTATACCCGTTACAAAGGTTCTTTGTCATAATATTCATTACATTACAACAATAGACCTATACTATTACAAGACGACTTAATAATGCATTTAGCTTTTCCTTTATCCTTATTCGATCCTTCGGGACGTTCAGTCTTAGCTGCATTCATATGGTTCAAGCAAGAGTGAGCATAACTAGCTCAGCAAGTATAACAATTTCAATAACAACATGATTGATACATATGAATCGTATATCTTTGATAACTAAACAATAGTTATGAAGTCCTATTGATAATTCAAAATAGCACTTCATCTTTCTTTCAAAATGTTTTACAACAATATCAATATTTAGTAAAACATTCACTCCGGTCAAAGACCTCGAGTATTCATTCTTTCTTTGAAAAGGACAACCCGCAACTAAGTCCGTAAGCCCGGTATTACTTACGAGCACTTCTAGGTGATCAACCTATTGTACTCTATGTTGATCAACACTACATCTATTAAACGTATGTACGTTTAATCATTTGGTAACCTCACGTGTCTATCGTTTTACCGACAAAACATTTGTTTAACATTTCATTCTTCTTTTGAAAACCATATCAAGCAGTTGACAAAAGATTAATAACATTTGATAACAGATGAATAGATTATCAACAATCCACTCAATATGTCAAGTCTAGCCAAAGAACTGGCTTTAACTTCATTGTACTTCAATTTATACGTAAGGATACATGAACGTCAAAAACTTGTTCAGATTGAACTGAGACAAGAGTTAGAATACTTGCCTTTAGCGTCTGCTACTATGTATTTTACTTTACGTTCAAGTCTTTCAAGTCTCTATAATACATGATCACATAATGCCTTACATTAGATCACATATAATCAAGTATGTATCTGATTATATCTTACCCTTCATCTCAATCTAATTTCTAATTTAGATTCGTTATTAGGGTTTTCGACTTTTGTTACGTCATTCACATTTCGCTAATCTACGATTGATTATTAATTCTTAATCAACATGCATTAGTGTCTTACAAGTTCCTTACAATGTCTTAATCATGTTATGATTACATCTTAATTCATTACTAACAAGTTCTCTTTTCTTCTATACTTGAAAACATTCTTTACTATCAACTTCTTGAGACTGGCGCCGCAGTGCCAAGATTTGCTCTATGACTCATGCTGTGGCGCGAGTTAGTAGTGCACAAGCTTCCAACCTCGCGCTGCAGTGTGGGCTTTCTAGGTTTAGAGTAGCGCCGCGGCGCGGACTCTGTGCCTCAGACAATTATGCAGTTTTGACATTTTTACGAATTTCCCGGATGCATAACTTCTTCGTTTTAAGTCCGAATTGGTTCGTTCAAAAGCCTACGGTTCACAATTTACGCAATCTACGTGTTCATGCAAGAATTTTATCTATTTGACTTCGTTTGCTAAAAATTCACCTATTGGTTCATTTTTAACGAAAACGATAAACGTTCGTGAACATTCAATGCTCGTTTCTTCGTTCTAAGTCGGAATTCATCCATTTTTGAGTCCGCAACTCTTAAATGACAAACATGACTTGTCTCCATTGAAAAAAAACATTTCTGAACTCAAACTCAAAATTTGACTTCCATTCCGGAAAAATTTACGATTTCGACGATTATCATCTAATCGTGTACTTTCCGGCAAATCTTCATTCTTATGATTTTTTCAGCATTACCAATGAATTTCATTCATCATGTGAACATCTTAACATACTTATTCCCACAACTTATACTATGGTTAGATTTTTGACTTATTTCTTCATAAGCTTATAACTTGATAAATTATAAACCACTTATATCTTCTTTGTTCTTACTTAAGAAAGTTATAATCCTTAAATTATCATAGATACATGTTTTCACACATACTTTCATTCATGTGTAGATGATACATATACAAATTCATACTTTACTTCCATATCACTTTCATTAATATACTTATTATAAGTTCATAATGCTTTCACAGAAGTTTACAACTTATGCTAGCTTAAATGACTTATTACCAACTTCTGTGGCTTAAGTTCATTATTTATACACACTTCTTCATTTTTATCATTCATGTTCCTTAATCCAAGCTTTTCTTATCAACCTATCATGCTAGAGATAGAAGATAATTGAAGAAGGAGTCTTACATTTAAAGTCTTTGATAAGTAGCTTCTTCTTCTTCTTGGCTTATGGAATGACTTAATTACAAGTTCATTAATATTACATAATACATATACATATAGTTTATGCATTATTCTCATATTCTAATTCATATAGAATTTATATATGATAATTCATTCTTCATACAAACTCGTATAATACTTCATATTATACTCGTTTTCTTTCCTCGTATAATACTCACGTATCATACGATTATCTCTTAACGCATTAATTCTTTACTTTCCTTGCATTCTCAACTTAAGTCCGCAAGAGAAATATTACATTTTCCATAACTAGATTATTATTACATAATCCGTCTTACTTTGATATCCTATTATTACGTATTTCTCGGAAATTCATAAATAATTTCCGAACAAATACCGATGAATAGTGTTTTTCAGATAATTTCTCGAAAAACTTTTATTTTTGTTTTAGAAATTCAAACACTTTATTTCCTTCACGTAGCTCGAATACTGTGACATTCCAATATCAATAGGTTATAGAATAACAACCATCTTGATATCACATAAAATATGATTTTATTATTATTTAATTTAATAAAATCATTTTATATTAAAATTCAAATTTCTCGGGCGTTACAGTGACGCCCCCAAAAGAGGTATACATCACCTATTTTGAGTCACCAAATACATGGTACAGAATACAAATACAATCTTTAATATACAACAAGAGAGCTATGAGTTTTAATACAATTATTGTCTTCTAGAGAATATCCACTCTCAGAATAAGTCCTCATTACATTTATTGTCACACTATTTAACAGAATAGTGAGGACTACTAATACTATCATCTGGACCGTCACTCCGCTCCCGACTAGTCCCTTCCACGCTCTCATTTCACGAAGAGAGCAGTGAAAGAAAGAGTGAGCTCAATTAGCCCAGTAAGAAATATTATGACTAAGATAATGCAGAATAAATTATCATTAGTATTCTACAGTGTTAAACTGATAAAATACAATAGACATCAAGTTTAACTGTAGCGAAACATGCAATCCATTAAAAGAGCCAAGTAGAGAATAAAATCTACTATCTTTTATGATTTAAAAAGTCCTTTCATCACTTTTATCGCTAGGACTCAACTTAATAAATAATCCACATCATCCCTGCACTACGACCAAGGATATTCATTAGTATCACAACCACAAATTATCCATGCACTACGAGCCAAGGATATTTGTGTATTCATCAATGGTCATGATCATGCCAACAACTGTCCACCAATGCACTACGTGCCAATGAGGACTTTTACCAAATCAATTGTAACATTACGGTCAAGATTACACCGAATAATCCCTTGTCATAATCATACCAAGTCCATCTATGCACTACAAAAACGTATGACTTTCAAAAAATATAAACATGAGGATGATGACAATTATATAAGAATTCAATAAAACAAGTTCAAGAATTAATTTATTCAGAACTAATAACGTCCAAATTGTCAACATGATACTTCTTTGTAGAGTAAAATTCAAGAATGCTCAGAAGAATATTTTCATGAAAAGATACTGGATGAAGCACAAATATCAAGGATATTCCACTAATTTCATGGAGTATAGAAGTCAAAACTTTAACCAACCGAGTATAATAAAGAATGGAATAACAAAAGAAATTACCATGTATGCGATATTAGATGTATGCGAGTTATTCCAACGAATAATAAATAACGGAACCACGTCAAAGTAATTTACAGACCGACGGGATGTTCTAATAGAATAATAAAGACTTTTAACCAGTCCCACAGAAAATGCATGTGATACGATATTCCAATGAATAGTAAAGAGCGGAACCAGTCCCAGCATAAAACGCATGCATAACATGATATTCCAATGTAATAATAAAGACTTTTAACCTAGTCCAAAGTAAAACGCATGCATGTGATATTCCAATGAATAATAGCGAATGGAATAACAGAACAATTTCACCAAGTATAGGGTAGCCCGCGTATACAGGTTATTCAAATAGAATAATAAAGAATGTAATAACAGAAGTTCTCTTCATGAATACAAAAGAAATAATACCCCTTACCTTAAAAATAAGAGTACTGGATATAGGAGTAGTGAAGTAGCAGAATACTTTTCTTCTTTCTATAGTTTCTCTCTCTAGAGTTTCAGTGAATTTGTAAGAAATAATGAAGGAATGAGCTTCTATTTATAGAAGAATAGACTGAATACTAACTAATTCCTGAATGGTCCAGATTGATTTACTTTTAAACGGACGGTCCATAAAATACTTTAAATAAAATATATTATATATATTAAATATATATATAACATGTGTAAAAAAATCACGGGATACACTCCCGTGATCAGCTGTTTCCTTCATTTCCTAAATTGTCAGAGTTATATATATATATATATATATATATATATATAATAACTTAATAATTCTCCCTTTCTGACCTTCCCCCCCCCCCTAATTCCCCCGTGACAAATTGTTTTCCAACCAAGACTTTGCCAAACACATGGGTCCCACCCGTGGGCCCCCACCTTTTATTATATAAAATAGCTTTCTTCCGTTTATTTTGAAAAATGGGTAAATGGTGGTCCATAAAAATAAGCAAAATTTACATCAAAGACTTCATAAAAAAAATCCCCTCAATATTTTTAACAACATTTATCATCATTATTATAATTCGCAATATTAATCGACCAGGTCGTTCCTAGGAAAGAGAGGGCTTTCCAATAAGGACTTCTCCCTATTGGCGCGTAATTAGGTGACCAAATCTCTCCTTGACAGAACTTCTAGACATCGTTAATATTGCAAATAATAATATTAATAACTATGTCATCTCAATTATTGATTTAATAATATATAAAATATCGACAATAATTGAATCAAATAACATGAGATACTATGCAATAATTACTGAAGCAATAATTAAACAAACTTGAGTGACTTCTCACGTAAGCATTAATAATCAATACCGTGTGCTACTATGCAACCACGCGTATAACTGTACTTTTACTACCGAGTAGTTCAATAGTATTAACGGTAAAACTTCCGCCGTTATTTTTATAAAAAAAAAATTTGGTCATTTTTTCTCAATCCAACAATAATTCCGTTTTGGGGTCCACCAATGATTGAGTCGTTGTACGAATATTCCCTGTTAAAACGAATATTCCTCGACCAATCGAATATAATACAACAACCTGCATACTTTGCAAAATTTATAAATATTACCCACAACTATAACATTATATTAAATTCATTCCATAATATTTAAAAATGATAATTATAGAAAAATTCATCTTTATTCATAAAAGTTGGGGTCTTACAATCTCCCCTTCTTATGAAATTTCGCCCTCAAAATTAGGGTACGTACCTGGTATGTCGAAGAGGTAAGGATACCTTGATTTCATTTCAAATTCTAATTCCCAGGTCATTTCCTTAACATCGTGGTTCCTCCATAAAACTTTGACTTGAGGTATAACTTTGGAGCATAGAATATGTTCCTTCTTATCCAAGATTTGAACAGGAACCTTTTCATACGTTAAATCTTTCACTATTTCATCCGGTTCTAACTAAGTAATGTGGTTTGGGTCTTTCACATATTTACATAAAATGGATATATGAAAAACGTTATGAACACGAGACATATTTGGCGGTAAAGTAAGTCTATAGGCTACAGTCCCTACTCGATCGAGGATTAAAAATGGGCCAATGAATCGAGGATTGAGTTTTCCTCTCTTTCCAAATCTCGTAAATCCTTTCCATGTAGCAACACGTAACAACACATGATCTCTAATATCGAATTCCACGTCCTTTCAATGAAGATCAGTATAACTCTTTTGTTGGTTTTGTGAGGTTTTTATATATTGCCGGATCGTTTGTATCTTTTCCGTAGTCATACGTACTAACTCCGGTCCCAACAACGTTGCTTCACCCACCTCATCCCAGCATACTGGAGAACGACACTTTCTTCCATACAACGCTTCGAATGGAGCCATGCCAATACTTGCTTGATAACTGTTGTTGTAGGAAAACTCCACCAACGATAAGAACATGTCCCAACTTCCCTTGAAGTCAAGGACACAAAGTCTTAATAAATCTTCAAGAGTTTGAATAGTCCTCTCTGATTGTCCGTCTGTCTGAGGATGATATGCCGAACTAAATCGTAAATCTGTGCCCATAGCTTTTTGTAAGCTAACCCAAAATCTTGAAGTGAATCCTGGGTCTCGATCAGAAACTATGGATACTGGCATACCATGCAGTCTTACAATCTCTTTTATATACATATGAGCAAGACGTTCAAGTGCATAAGTTTCTTGTATTGGTAAAAAGTGAGCAGACTTGGTCAATCTATCAACAATGACCCAAATTGCATCTATGCCTTGAGAAACCTTGGGAAGACCAGTAACGAAATCCATGGTAATGTGCTCCCACTTCCATTCTGGAATTTCAAGTGGTTGCAATGGACCTTTTGGTACTTGATACTCCGCCTTGACTCGTTGACAAGTTAAACACCTTGAGATAAACAGCGTTATCTCCCTTTTCATATTGCCCCACCAAAATGTATGTCGAAGATCATGATACATTATGGTACTCCCAAGATGGATTGCAAATGGTGTGTTGTGCGCCTCCATCATGATTTTATACTTTAAATCAGGGTCGTTAGGAACACAAAGTCTGGAGTTGACTCGAAGTATTCCTTCTTCATCGATTCTTGCTTCCGACATAACACCTTCTTGCACTTTCATCCTCATACGCATCAGTTCCAGGTCTATAATTTGAGCAGCTTTAACTTTATCGATTAAAGTCAGTTCTACTCATATATTCGTCATCATCACGCGGGTCCCTGGAGTCTTTATCTCTATCTCCATCATTTGCAAGTCATACAAAATGGGCCATTGCGTTGACAATATCGCAATCGTACCCGCATATGATCTTCTACTCAATGTGTTAGCTACCACGTTCGCTTTTCTAGGATGGTATGATCATAATCTTTCAACAGTTCAAGTCAACATCGCTGTCGCATGTTGAGTTCCTTTTAAGTGAAGAAATATTTGAGGCTTTTATGATCCGTAAAGATCTCCACTTTCTCCCCATACAAATAATGCCTCTAAATCTTTAGTGAAAAAATGGCTGCTGCCAACTCTAGATCATGAGTAGGATAATTCCTCTCATATTCTTTGAGTTGTCGTGAGGCATAGGATATGACTATCCCATGTTGCATGAGAACACATCCTAACCCTTTGCCCAAAGCATCACTGTAGATGACAAATCCCTCCAAGCCAGATGGTATTGTCAGAACAGGTGCTGAAATAAGTCTCCTCTTGAGTTCCTGAAAACTCTTCTCACATTCCTTGCTCCAACTGAATTTTGTATCTTTCTGAGTCAGCTAAGTTAATGGAGTAGCGATTCGAGAAAATCCTTCCACGAATCTCCGTTAATAACCAGCTAAGCCGAGAAAACTACGTACTTCGGTCACTATTTTGGGTTGCTCCCAACTTTGAATAGCTTCAATCTTTGTTGGGTCAACAGATATTCCATGACTTGATACTACGTGCCCAAGGAATCCTACTTCCTCAAGCTAGAACTCGCATTTCTTCAACTTGGTATAAAGCTTATATTCATGAAGCTTTTGGAGTATCAGCCTCAAGTGTTGCTCATGATCTTCACGGCTTTTGGAATAAATAAGGATGTCATCAATAAAGATTACCACAAAGTGATCCAAATATTCCTTGAATACTCAGTTCATCATATCTATGAAAGCAGCAGGAGAATTAGTCAATCCAAAAGACATGACTAGAAATTCATAATGCACATAACGAGTTCTGAAAGCCGTGATTGGAATGTCATCGGTTCTAATCTTCAATTGGTGATATCCGGAATGAAGATCAATCTTTGAAAAGAATTTGGCGCCTTGCAACTGGTCAAACAGGTCATCAATACGTGGTAATGGGTACCTATTTTTGATGGTGACATGATTCAACTCCTGATAATCAATACAAAGTCGCATACTCCCATCTTTCTTCTTCACGAATATAATAGGAGCACCCCAAGGAGACGTTCTAGGACGAATGAAACCGATGTCTAACAATTCCTGCAGTTGGGTCTTTAACTCATGAAGGTCAATAGGAGCCATTCGATATGGGGCTCTGGAAATGGGTTTTGTACCGGGTTAAGGTCGATACAAAATTGAATTTCACATATTAGGGGTAGGCCAGGAAGTTCTTCAGAATACGTCAGGAAATTCATTAACAATAGAAATATCATTCAAAACTGACGTATTTTTGTTTTGATCCGTGACATGAGCTAAGAAAGCTTGACATCCATTTTTCAATAAACGAATAGCTTTATGGCTTGAGATGACAGTGATTGGTTTTAATGGTTTGCTTGCTCGAATTCGCATAATAGGTTGTTTAGGAATATGAAAGCTAACAACCTTACGAAAATAATCAATTTTTGCATGATGAGTAGTTAACCAATCAATCCCTAGAATTACGTCAAATGCAAGTATTTTCAATGAAATAAGATCGACATGTGATGTGAGGGTACCGATTTGAACCAAATAAGACTTATAAATAGTGGATGTAATGAAATTTTCTCCCAACGGAGTTTCAACAGATAAGTCAAAGTCTAATTTCTCCGGAGTCAAATTTAAACATTGAGCGCAAGTAGGAGAAATAAAAGAATTGGTAGAACCGGTATCAAATAAGGTATATACTTCGCTAGAGTTTATGATAAGATTACCCGTGATGACCTCGTTCGGGTTCCTTACTTTCTGGGAGGTCACGACAAACGCTCTCCCTTGCACTACTTGTTTTGACTTTTCTAGGACGTCCTTTAGTGCCTCTATTCTAGCTGAACTTGTCTTCGGTGAACAACAAAATTGGGCTAGGTGACCTTCTCTTCCACAATTATAACATGTTTTGGATGGCATCGCGCAGTTTGGACTGATGTGTCCCTCCCCTCCGCATTTGAAGCATATGATAGGTGGTCGTTCTCCTTCCTTAACAACGGGTGCTGGTGCTGATGTCTTTCCATCATTGTTGAATCTCCTCTTCTTAAAATGTCCATTCTTATTGTTTTGGCCATGATTACCACCGAAGTGGTTACCATTTCTGGCATATTGATTCCCTCCACGTTTATTATCACCGCTTCGATGACTGCTATCACTGGTATTATCATTTTGTCGGCTGCTCTCTTTTGGTTGGGTTGACTCATTATCGTGCTCCAATAATTGAGCCCTATTAACAACAGCTGAATACAAACACAGTTTATGAGAGATAAGATATTGACGTATCTCGGGTTTCAAACCTCTTAGAAACATTGCGTCATTCTCTCCTCATTATCAACCAAATGGGACGCAAATCGGGACAACTCAGCAAACTTGGCTTCGTACTGCGACACGGTCATGTATTTTTGCTCCAACTTAATGAACTCTACCTCTTTCATGTGATGAATACTTTCGGAAAAGTACTTTTCGTTGAACCATTCTTGGAACTTCTCCAAAGTCATCTTCAGTGCGGCAGGTTGAGTACGTTTTACAGATTCCCACCAAGAATCATCACACGCATAACATGAAGGTGGCAAAGGGAACCTTTTGCTCCTCGGAGCATCCCAAGACATCAAATATCTTGCAGATCTGCTTTATCCACGTCTCCGCCTTAAGTGGTTTTGGCTTTCCAAAAAACTCCGGTGGTCCTAGTTCCTTGAACTGCTTAGCGGTGACCGTCCGAGAGTTGCTAGTGTTTCCTCCTGCATTTTGGACAGGAGCCGCTCTTGCCTAATGTTGCATGAATTGCATAAAGCCTCTAAGAATTCCATCGTTCATCATGTGGTCAGTGTTGTTGTTTGCCAGAGGATTGTCGCCTTCCTGATGCACATTATCCTGATTATTGATCTGTGGAGACTCAACGGTCTCCTGTGCTCCATTGATATTCTCAACATTTTCGGATGTCATTTTCAAACACTGCCACAAAACAAGGGTTAATTAGAATATCACATATTATCCCTATACTCTAACCGACCAAATAAACTTAGGTAGGTCATACTAGCGAAGGAATTCCCCATTTCTCCCCTCCTAGTTCTTGTCTCACATCTCTGCCAGGGATCATATCCCTAAGCTCTGATACCAACTGTGACGCCCCCAAAATAGGTATACATCACCTATTCTGAGTCGCCAAATACATGGTACAGAATACAAATACAATCTTTAATATACAACAAGAGAGCTGTGAGTTTTAATATAATTATTTTCTTCTAGACAATATCCACTCTCAGAATAAGTCCTCATTACATTTATTGTCACACTATTTAACAGAATACTGAGTACTACTAATACTATCATCTGGACCTTCACTCCGTTCCCCGACTAGTCCCGGCTACGTTACCATTTCCTGAAGAGAACAGTGAAAGAAAGGGTGAGCTCAACTAGCCCAGTAAGAAATATTATGACTAAGATAATGCAGAATAAATTATCATTAGTATTCAACAATGTTAAACTGATAAAATACAATAGACATCAAGTTTAACTGCAGCGGAACATGCAATCCATTAAAAGAGTCAAGTAGAGAATAAAATCTACTATCTTTTATGATTTAAAAGGTTTTTCATCACTTTTATCGCTGGGACTCAGCTTAATAAATAATCCACATCATCCCTGCACTACGACCAAGGATATTCATTAGTATCACAACCATAAATTATCCATGCACTACGAGCCAAGGATATTTGTGTATTCATCAATGGTCATGATCATGCCAACAACTGTCCACCAATGCACTACGTGCCAATGAGGACTTTTACCACATCAATTATAACATTACGGTTAAGATTTCACCGAATAATCCATGGTCATAATCATACCAAGTCCATCTATGCACTACAGGCCACAGATGACTTTCAAAAAAATATAAACATGAGGATTATGACAATGATATAAGAATTCAATAAAACAAGTTCAAGAATTAATTTATTCAGGAACTAATAACGTCCAAATTGTCAACATGATACTTCTTTGTAGAGTAAAATTCAAGAATGCTCAGAAGAATATTTCCATGAAAAGATACTGGATGAAGCGCAAATATCAAGGATATTCAACTAATTTCATGGAGTATAGAAGTCAAAACTTTAACCAACTGAGTATAATAAAGAATGGAATAACAAAAGAAATCACCATGCATGCGGTACTTCGTATAGACAAGTTATTCCAACAGAATAATAAATAACGGAACCAGATCAGGCGAAATTCGCACCGACAAGATGCTCCAATAGAATAATAAAGACGAGATCAGGTCCGGTGTAAAATGCATGATGTGATATTCCAACGAGAATAATAAAGATTTTAACCGTGTCCGGCAGTAAACGCATGCATGTGGATATTCCAATGTAATAATAAAGATTTTAATCAGTCCCGCTTAAAACGCATGCATGCATGGATATTCCAACAGAATAATAAAGATTTTAACCAGTCCCATTAAAAACGCATGATGTGGATATTCCAAATGAATAATAACGAATGGAATAATGTAAGAATTTCACCAAGTATAGGGTATCCAGCGTATACAAGGTTATGCAAACGAATAATAAAGAATGGAATAACAGAAGTTCTCTTCATGAATACAAAAGAAATAATACCCCTTACCTTAAAAAGAAGAGTACTAGATATAGGAGTAGTGAAGTAGCAGAATACTTTTCTTCTTTCTACAGTTTCTCTCTCTAGAGTTTCAGTGAATTCGTAATAAATAATGAAGGAATGGGCTTCTATTTATAGAAGAATGGACTGAATAGTAACTAATTTTTGAACGATCCAGGTTGATTTACTTTTAAACGGTCGGTCTATAAAATATTCTAATAAAACAAAATCTTTAAATAAAATATATTATATATATTAAATATATATAACATGTGTAAAAAATCATGGGATACACTCCCATGATCAGCTGTTTCCTTCATTTCCTAAATTGTAAAAGTTGTATATATATATATATATATATATATATATATATATAACTTAATAATTCTCCCTTCCTGACCCTTCCCCCCCCCCCCCTAAATCCCCCGTGACAAATTGTCTTCCAACCAAGACTTTGCTAAACACATGGGTCCCACTCGTGGGCCCCCACCTTTTATTATATAAAATAACTTTCTACCGATTATTTTGAAAAATGGGTAAATGGGGTCCATAAAATAAGCAAAATTTACATCAAAGACTTCATAAAAAAATCCCTCAATATTTTTAACAACATTTAGCATCATTATTATAATTCACAATATTAATCGACTGTGTCGTTCTAGGAAAGAGAGGGCTTTCCAATAAGGATTTCTCCCTATCATGGCGCGAATTAGGTGACCAAACCTCTCCTTGATGAACTTCTGAACATCGTTAATATTGCAAATAATAATATTAATAACTTTGTCATCTCAATTATTGATTTAATAATATATAAAATATCGACAATAATTAAATCAAATAACGTGAGATACTATGCAACAATTACTGAAGCAATAATTGAACGAAACTGAGTGACTTCTCACGTAAACATCAATAATCAATATCGTGTGCTACTATGCAAGCACGCGTATTGCTGTACTTTTACTATCAAGTAGTTCAACACTATTAACGGTAAAACTTCCGCCGTTATTTTCATAAAAATATTTTTGTCATTTTTTTCTCAATCTGACAATAATTCTGTTTGTGGGGTCCACCAATGATTGCACCATTGTACGAATATTCCCTGTTAAAACGAATATTCCCTGACCAATCGAATATAATACAACAACTTGCATACTTTGCAAAATTTATAAATATTACCCACAACTATAACATTATATTAAATTCATTCCATAATATTTAAAAATGATAATTATAGAAAAATTTATTTTTATTCATAAAAGTTGGGGTGTTACATAAATTATATTGATTGATGTCCGAGTTGTTAAAAGTCTAAGCTATTTGATTCGGCTAGATGGTTGTTGAAAAATATTTATGGAATTCAAGCGTTCTTGAGTATTTATGCCAAACCAAATTGCTCTGGTCCGGATTTAGATGTGGAAAAGCTGAGGTGAACAACCCTATAAGGGGACATGTTTTTGGGGACAATGGTTTCGAGTGTAACACATATAGTCATTACAAAACACTACGTTACGGCCCAACATAGTGGTACAGTAGGTTGGCCACCTAGTGTACGTGTGGAGGGTGTTTTCAGTCTTTGTGATTGATAAACACTCTAGTTTATAGTGTGAAGGATTGTGTTGAAGCACTAGTAAACCTAGAGAAGAGTTCAAGGTCTTGTGACCCCTCAGTATAATTTGGAATTTGAGTTATTCATACTACTTCCCGATTATTGAAAAATCGTGGAAGATTTTTATTCTTCTGAAGGATGAATGTAGTGAGTAGAATGTTCTTTAGAAAGGAGAATGTGGTAGAATGCAAGTGAGAAAGTTATAATAAAACTTCTAAAAAAAGAATGGATAAAATTATTCAAAAAGAATATGTAATATTCAGGATAGCGCTGAGTAGAGGAGGTTTCGGTGATTCCGAGGACGGAATCCTTATAAGGGGGAGAGGATGTAAGAACCTGAATTTTTAGAAAATATTAAAATAAGAATTTAGTGAATAAAATTCTTAAGGCATGAAAAGGGTTCGAATAAGAGTATATATATAAATATATATGCATTGTTAGGTCTGTGGTATTGTGTTGCATGGGGTAATATAAACTATGCAATAGGTGATCTCTGTGTTTAATGAATATATTATTATTATATATTTGTTATTTATTGAGAAGGCAAGTTATTTGAAGTAAAGAAGATGGATATAAATTTATCTATCGATATTAAATAAATTATGTGAAATTATTTTATCATACTAAGTTGGTGACATTAAATATATTTGATAACCACCAATTTCTTAAGTATTTGTACGAGTAGGTATCAAGTCTAAGGTAGTGCAACCGTACTCTTTAATGGTGGATGTATAGGAGGTGGGCTAAACGATTCCTTCAGAGAGCGGAGGTATATACGAATTAGTAACCGATCTAACTCAATGTGAAAACAGTGTAAACGAGACAGAAACTAATTTGTTGCTTGTTTGTGGGAAACCACTCAGTGTACTATATTGAATACTATTAAAGACTCGACGCGTGCTAGGTTTAGACTTGTATGCGTGTACGTTGTTGACGAGAAAAGAAAGTGGATATATCTTTAGATAAATATTGGTTAGAGATTTATGGACTAATATTGGGATATAGTTAAATGTATAGATTAAAGAAAGAAAAGTTGAACTTGAAGTTTAATTTCTAAATTATTGAAGAATATAGTCATTGGAGAATTTATTTTTTTTGTTAGTATAATGAGATAGCATGTATGGAGCATGTTAAAGAATTTGCGAGTTAAGTTTTGTTTCTGTTGAAGCATAACATGTTTGCGTCCTAACTTAAGGTGGCACGACCGTGCCACTCTCAAGCCTAAGACCAGCGCGGTCGTGCCAGTCTGTAGATAGTTCATGATAAGATTATGTAATCTGGTGAGTTGTGTAATCCAAACTATAGGAATTGTATACTAGTGGCTAATATGTTATCATATGGGTCATATTTGTTATTTATAGTGTCCATGAATGGATTTAATGAGAGTTAGTTATGGAAATTAACTAAACAAGATTAAATATTAGTTAACTTAAATTAAGTTGAAAATTATATTATGGAATAATATAATTTGAGTATTAAAGCCTTGTGCGGTAGTGGCATGATAGTAAATTAAATGAAAGGAGTAATTCACTTAAGTAAAATGGTGAATTAATATATGTGCTTTACATGAAGAAAATGAAATGATTAATATTAATTAATCGTTGTGATATTAAAATGTGATAATGGGTTGAAAGTACCCAACTGATTGATATTTAGCCAAATTAAAATATTAATGTGGACATTATCATTAAATAGTATTTCATGTTACTATGTGTAATATGGAAAATGTGGGTTGTAGTAATATATAATACCTATGGCTTAAGACTACATGAAGTGTGACATTTAATTGGGACTAATAATATAAGGTATCAAGTGGTACAATAAAATCATAAGTGATTTTAATACAGAAATGATTTAATATTTGTGTATTCTAGGAACTGAGAAGGAAATTAAATGTTTAAATAAACATTAATATTAAATAATGTGATAATGTGGTTATGCGAGTAGTAAAAATAATTATGGGGGATACCCGGGCAATGATGCCTAACTGCGATATTTTGTTACATGTATTTAATGTACATGGATTATAGGTATGCTACATTGTCATATCATATCTACTACCTTGAAATAATAAATAGGTAAATTATATTGTGACATTAGATATAACCCATGTATGGATGATATGTATATAAAATATAAAGAGTGTATAACCTAAGTGCTGCAAGGATGCTGAGATATTGGGTTTGTCCCAATTTGAGAGGCTCGTTTCTCATTCACGTGTATAGCAAAAAGGCTAAAGCCTATTTTTCTTTTTTTCTTCCAAGCTCCTTCTAGCTCATGATTATGGGGGGAGTGGTGGTTATGATGATCTTCAACTACCATCTAACAACTCTTTAATAACCTTCATGTAATCCTTCAATCCATGAGTTTGATTTAGTGGGAGATTACAATATCTGTGTAATTTTCTTTCTATAAATATGAACTCTCCTTCTCCATTTTTCCATTGCTGAGAATTGCTTAAGTGTGAAGTTGAGAGTTTGTATAGAGCAAGTAATTACATAGCCATCAGTGGAAGAAGTGTGAATTAGCAAGCTAATTACAGAGGTAATAACATTAACTTAAATGATTTTGATTCCTAAGTTTTCAATTCCTTAGTAATGTTAAGAAATAGTAGCTTTTGAGTCACAAAATTTATGTTTAAGGATTTTTATAATCCATGAATTGTTGCTAGATGTTGTTAATATGGTTAAAGACGAAATCAACAGAAGTTAAACGAACCAAATTGGTTGAGAAATGAATTCGCTAAATTGTCAACACATGAACAATTAGTATGAACATGAGTTGTAAATTCATATTTGGGTTAGTTAATGTTTATGTTAGTTGATGGGTATTTGGTATGGTGTAGTTTTATGAGTTACGAATCCATAGAATCAAAAACGGACTAATTTGGACATGTATAACTCAAATTATGAAGGTTAGAAAGAAGTTTGGCATGATAGCTCATAGCAGGGCATGAAATTTTGAGTTTACAGCAGCTAAGCCCGTCCCGGCCGGGGGGGGGGGGTGGTCTAATTACATGTGTTGAAAAAATCAAACAGAACATGTTTTACTAAAATGGGCATAACGTTTTCATACAAACTCTGATTGAGGATATTCATGATGATCGGGAACGAGAACGAATAGATCTACAACTTTTGTTCTTTAAGGGTTTCAATTTGAGGTCGTTAAGAAGGGACAAAATAGTCATCCGTGTGACTGTTATGTATTCAGAGGCGATCGGAGGGCGTCGAATGAGTACATACACAAGTATAATGCTCCTACTGATGGAATATGTTATTCTAAGTGATATAACTTTAAAATGCATGATAATAGACATGACATATAAGTTTTCCTTGTTCATAATAGAAAGCATTAGCATGACTTAGTGTGTGTTTTGAAAAGAGACTTAAAGATTTTGAAAGCAAACATTGTGGAAACTTATGTTCTATAAATTCTGAACTTAGTGGTTTATATTCATGATTGAGTTAAAATATAAATGAGCATGATATGATGTTTACAGTGTCCTTGTTCATTTTCAAAATTGTTAGACATTGTATTAGAGAAGTTTTCAAGAAAAACTTGATATATTAGAACTAAGGTGCATGAATGCTATATGAGGTAGGTTCTGGACTTGAGAAGATGTTAACATGACTTAGTTACTTATGATAAGAGTTTTAAAAGTTGTCTTATATGAACTATACTACATCATTCATGATAAAATGATTTCAAAGGCAAACTCCATTATCTTTTGTAAACTAATTATTAAAGCATGAAGTGGTTATATTTTGACATAGAGAGAAACATTTACAAATATGACATATGATTCGAAGTTTCCTTGCATGATTAGGTTATCATGACATGGATTTGAATAAAAGAAACTTAGACGTTTTGAAAACATTATTCATGAGCATTGTGTTGTCTAAACTTTTGAACTTGTAGGATAACATACTAGTAACTTTTGGGTCCTTAAACATGGCCTATATGTGCAAGCATGATAGGACGTGTATGCCTTTGAACATGAATGATACGTGCACACAACTAGATAGACGTAATATGAACTAAGAATGTTTTGAAATTAAAGTTTTCAAATGATAAACTATGTTAGTCATATGTAGATAAGATATATACATGTGATGCATGCTATTAGAGGCTTATTAGTACCAATATATGGTTTAAAAGCTTATAACCTCGAATCTTGTTAAAGAAAGTTATTGAGCCTTATTGATTGAAATAAATCATTATGGAGCTAAGTAGTTTGAATGTGAACTTGAAAATAGATCAAAACCTATTTTGATGTCAAGTATGGATGGTTAAGGTATATTATACATACCTAGCTATTCTAAGCGTATGATGAGAAAGTGAAGTGTAGGTTTTACAAACCTAGTTAGGAAAAATGTAACATTGTTATTACATTGAGACTGCATAAAATATGTTATTGATGGATATAAATCCATGATTATATAACTGTGTAGGAATACACGAAGTGCAGATAAGCGTTAAGTAGTTAAGTCGTAGTTCATAAACTATGAATTAGGCAAGTCTTTTAGTTCCTATTTGATATATAAATTTGATAACTGTTAGTTGAGCTATATTATGTTATGAGAATGTTGATATATATATATGAAATGCATATGAGATATATATGAAATTGAAAGTTGATCTTTGATGATATGATTGTGAAATAAATGTCTATGCCTGTTATGTGAGAAGTAACATGGGTAGTAAATATTAATTGATTATGAATGCATGAACTGAGTATGTTATTATATGATATGTGATGCATGAAAACTATTAGAATTGTTGGGCTGCCGAGCTCACCCTTGCAAATAACCACTTTTGTAGGTTAAGGACTGACGGTAAATATTTCGTGCTACTTGAATGATAGAGTTCATTAGTAACCGAAGGAGATTGATTTATGTAATTAAATAGATGTTATCGAACCATGGTTAGGTTCTAGTAGATGCACATGATAGTAGTTTATAATGTGTAATACATGTTAAGTTGTACTATGTGATACAGAGAGAAATTTGAATCAAGATGTAAAGGTTTATACGGAAATAGAATGAAGTGAATCATAGAATAATTTGATTCAGGGATATGTAATTGATTCAAGTTAAGAAATCAATAAAAGATTTTTTTTTCAAAGGAGTTTGAAAAGTTTAAATTATTCCGCATATTTATATAACATCGAATATGATGTAAGACAGGAATGGTAAATGACCAAGATTAGAAACTTATAAAAGTTTGGGGTCATTACACAGATCCTGGAAATGGAATGAATTTATTTTCTAAATTGTAATAAGCTAAGTTATATTCATCAATTTATGAATAAAAGATATAAATAGTTTAACGATAGTAGTATCGTGGTGGACCGAATCCGAGGTTCGAAGGAAGTCTGATCTGGGGGCGTCACAAAAATTGAATCCCCCGGGGTTGTCTCCGAGATTGAACTGATTTGACTTCCAAGGTTATCTCTGGAAGATAATTTTTCCCTCCTACAATGTTAGTAACAGGAATGCAAAATTTTGAGTGTCTACAGATGCCCCTCGTTATCATGTTCATGTGATGTAATAGCATGGATAGGATAAAGAATACTAGACACTTGAAATGTGACAAGATAATCTTATGCAATGTAATGCAACATGATGCAAATGTATAATTAATGTGGTTTGTTGGACCGTTTCCAACGGGATGTGATGATTGTATGCTCCCACGCCTTCTGTTGGGGATTGGAGTTATTACTGATGACCCTGATGAACTGTTTGGATGTCTACTCCAAAGTCCATAGGAACCTCCAAGATGTTGACATTGAGGTTATCACCAAAGTCCTTAATCCTGAATACAACCTTCCTACTGAGGATGTACCTCTCGTGTACAAGAGACTCGTGGGGAATTGTACCTTATCTAATGAAGACTTGTATACCAGATTCCATCATCGGTCCTTCCCGATGAGGATGGTTTTCCCTGGTTTATATCCTCATGTCTCTTCAATGTTCTATCAGAGTTACTGCCAACAGTCTATGTTGTCAGGGTTGCCTGACCCTAGTTAAAATGTCCTTCAATGGCTAAATGTCATTGGACCATCTATGATGCTTCGCTGGCTTTAATTGCCAATGGCTGAATAACGTCAAGGTTATTTGACCTTAATTGAAATGTGTTTTAACGGCTGATATCATCGGATCAGCACTGACGCTTCACTGGATTTACTTGCCAATGGTTGAATAATATCAAGGTTGCTTGACCTTCGTTGAAATGTGCTTCAACGGCTAATATCATCAGATCACCACCGACGCTTCACTAGATTTACTTGTCAATGGCTTAATAACGTCAAGGGTGCTTGACCTTTGTTAAAATGTCCTTCAATGACTAAATGTCATCGGACCATCTCTGATGCTTCGTTGGATTTACTTGCCAATGGCTGAATAACGTTAAGGTTGCTTGACCTTCGTTGAAATGTGCTTCAAAGGTTAACATCATCGGATTGTCACCGATGCTACGCTGGATTTACTTGCCAATGGCTTAATAACGTTAAGGTTGCTTGATCTTCATTGAAATGTGCTTCAAAGGCTGAAGTTGTATGAAGTCTTCGCTGGGGAGAGATTTTTGATAAAATGTATGGTTGCAACTGGAATCGCAACCGCAAGTTGATGGCATTAGACCTTTATGAGGTATTACCAAATGTAGTTTGCAACAGCTGTAATCATTAGTGTTGTAAACCTTGTGTTTGGGCGAATACCAATGAGTGATGTGTGTAGACCCGCAGTTTGGTCTCTGAAAATCAGGATTTTAGGCTTTTTCGCATAATCGCGTAGCGTCTTTTGTAACGAATGTGATTTTTATAATTAATTAAAATATTTATTTGAGTTAGATAAATATTTTAGTTGATTTATTTATTGAATAATAAATATTTGATGTTGGTTGTTATGGCTTAATTTAATTATGCGTTATAATTTGATAGATAATTTTATAATTGATATGCATTTTATTATTAAAGTTTAATTAATTTTACTAATAAAATAACTTTAAATTATTTAAGTGTGATTTTATTAATTAAGTGTATGTTAAATAATTCTTCAATTGATGTGTATTTTATTACTTTAATGTTATGAAAATATTCTAATTTAATTAAATAATTAAATTAGAAGGTTTGTAATAGGTTAAATAAAATTGCAATTATTTAGGTTAAATACTGAATTATAATTATTAAGGGTTAATTGAGTTTATTACTAAAATAAGTAATTGTTTAAGTGTGACATTAGAAATATGTTATATGTCACAGTAAAGTAATAATAATATATAATGAATAGCCTAACCATTGTGTTGCTTAACTAATGATGGAAAAGTGACGTTATGCTACTAAGATGTCTTAATGTGATATTGGTCATGCATGTAGGAGTTTTGCAGCATAAGTTTTATGTTAATAGTGGGGGGTTACTATTATATTAATTAATTACATAACTATTACAAATGAGAAGTTACACAAAAAGAAATCTTAGAGTTTTTTTTTTCTTTTAAAGCAAGAGTCTTTGTGGAAGAGAGAGATAGAAAAATTGAGAGATATAGAGAGATAAAGGAATTGAGAGAAGCTAGAAGAAGAAGAAGAAGAAGCCATGGAAGAAGAAAAAGAAAAAGCTAGAAGAATGTAACTTCGAAACCTTTGTTTAATCTTTGATTTTTTGGGTAGATTTATGTTTTTATAAGATCTAGGGTAGTAGATCATGCTTAATCTTGTTTGTATTGGTTTAATCTTGGATTATCAAGAATCAAACAAGTGGATTCAAGAAAGAAAATGAAATAGGAAGAAAATTTTAAGAACAAAATTTGTAGGTTTTGAGTAATTGTGGACAGATCTTGTGAAATTCATACCTCTTTGGGTATAATGAGTTAGAATGTGAGCCTTATATCAAATCGAAGCTATGGAAGTAAGCTATATTCTGAAAGTTGAATCACATGAAAACTCCTTGTAGATTTCTTGCAGTGTCTGGTTTGGTAAGGCTGATCCGAAGGGAAAACAATATGCCCAGAAAATCAAAACTGTTACGGTTTCTGACTTTGAAAAATTCATATAAATTCGTGTGTTTTGAATCTGAAGAAACTTTAAACTGAAAAGTTGTATATATGGAAGTTTACTAGCTAGCCTTATGAGATTGAGCCATTTCATGGACCAAAACATGTCCAAAATAAATTGTTTAGTAAGGATGTCTAGAAAAATGAACTTTTTTGGACTAGTTGATGAAATTGTAGAATTTGTTTCAGATGGATAAGGGTCTGAATTTGAGGCCTAGATGAGGTTGTAGTATATTGAGTAAGGGTTTGTAATACCTGGTAAAAATTAAATAAATAAATGTTGAATAATAAAAAAAATTATTGTGTTTTAAATTATATTAATTGTACTTTGTATTTTATTTGGGTCAAACTAGTCATTTACTTCTGAGCTAATAAGTATTAATAAAATTGGGCCTAATTTGTATTTGGGTAATTTTAAATTCTAATAAAATCAAGAGAATTTATAAAACATATTAAGTAATAAATAAATACCTAAACCCTAATTAAAAAAACATTTAGCCTGATACGAACTAAAGCGAAGAAAGGAATTGGGCGTGGCGGCAGAATAAGGAAAAAAAGAAAAGAAGAAGAAGAAGAAGAACTGTTTTGCTGTAAGAGAATGAAATCTATACATTGTGTTTTCATCTTTTATCTGGTAAGTCAATTATAATGGCTAATGATTTGTGTGTGCAGAGATTGTATATATATATATATATATATATATATATATATATATATATATATATATGTGTGTGTGTGTGTGTGTGTGTGTGTGTGTGTGTGTGAATATACATTAAATTGATTGTAGAAGGAGGGTAGAGTCATCATATTAATGCATACAGATTTAACTAGATATATATATATATATATATATATATATATATAAATTTTCCAGATTATTGTTGGATTAGAGGACATTGGACTATATATATATTAAGGAAAAAAAAGTTAACATGATGCAATTAAAAAGCTCTTGTACTTTGTTATATTATAAGGATTATATATCATGTTTGATTGCATGTTGTTAGGAATTATATATATATATATATATATATATATATATATATATATATATATATATATATATATATATATTCTAATAAGTATTTGATTTATGGCGTATAAATTGAATTAGTGAACCAAATTAAAAGTTATGTATATTAGGTTAAACTAATTAATCTTGTTGATAATATTATAAAATTTACTTGGTAATAAATTTAACATTATTATGTTGTTAATGGGTAAATTTGTAATAAAATTTTATTTTATTTTATTAGATTGACTTGAAGGAGATTAGCATAATCTTATTTAAATTTTGGGTATTAAATTGCTTAATCCAGGTACGGATTTCGTACTCATTTAGCAAGACTATTTTAATTTTAATTAATTCATTTTGCTACTCGTTTAAAAATTTTGTTTTACCTCTCATAATTATTCTTTATTAAATTCATTGTGATAGTTTTGCTTGGCGTTCATATTTAGAACTCATATTTGTACTCTCTAGACTAGTACAACATGTCTAAATTTATTTCGATATTTGTAATGATGTACATGTTAATATATATTTTGGAGACTTTGTGTTTTTGATTCATTTCTGTTTAACATATATATATTAGAACCCTTTGTGTTAATATTATGTCGCATGTGTTGTGACATGATGTTTTTGTTAGAATACCTTAGGGTATACCTGAGCTATAACCACCTATGTGGGTACCACAGGCATGACCTCTTGGCACCGAGGCATGACACTTTCCATAGTAGTGTGATCAGTCCACACACTACAAGAAAATAGGTCATTGGCGACGACATCATTAGCGACGGCAGTATCCCTGTCGCCAATAACATCATTATCGACGGCTTAGCCGTCCCCAATGGGCCCCGTCGAGAATGACCCTGCTCGGGCCTAAATTTGGTGGGAATTTTTGGTGGGCGTGGGAAAAGGGCATAGGCAACGGACTTTGTCATCGATATTGAGTGCCGTCGAGAATGGGTTTTTATTTACTTTCAGTGACTTAAATTTTTTTTCACTTCTGCTATTCATTTTTCTCCCTCTTCTTCCTCATGGCCAAATCACATTTTGCTCTTTCTGTCATAATCGACCTTTTCATGTCGTCGCCGTCCTCTCTTACCATCGCCGCCTCTCTTCCCATCGTTGTCACTCTCTATCTCTCTCGACTGTGCAAGGTAACGTCTTCCCAATTTCAATTTCCCCCCAAATATAATCTAATAATCCTTTCCTCTACAATTTCACTCTATTTTCCCCAAATATCAATTGCAGTGTATTACTATTTCAAATGTTTGCTAGTTTACATAAAAATTTTAAGTCGGAATATTGTAGTGTATTTGCAGTGTACAAGACCTTATTGCAATTTCAAATGTTTTGCAAGTTTACATGAAAATTATATTGCAGTGTATGTATATATATTGCAGTGTATAAATTGCTCAAACTCCATTGCATCTCGACAGCTTTTCTTTCAGTCTTACGATATGCTATTTGTTTAATTTTCACTTTGAGTTGATGTACGAGGGGTTTTGCCTTGCCTCTACCAACTAGATATTTATGTAGTAGTGATATGTTAGTGGAAGTCAGACTACTGTGGCCCTAACCATACCCCTCCTCTTCCTCCTTTTTCGTTTGTGTGTGTGTGTATATATATATATATATATTTAGTATGTGTATGTGTGTATTTATATTTATGAGCTATCAACCATTCTTTAGGAGCTATCAACCATTCTTTTTGTGCTTTTCATCCGAATGCTCATATTCAAATGCTTCCATTGGAACATAATTAAAAATATTTCCCATCTCTCTCTCTCTCACATAGTCATGTATTAGCTAATTAAGAAATTGTTATAGTAGTAATTTGACTATCGGTTTTGCTTTCATCCTCAATATAAGAGTTACGTATTAATTAATTATAGCCACTTAAAAACTTTTCACTTCTCTATGGAATATTCTTTCTACATAAATATTTTTTTGTAGTGATGTTATCTGTAACAATCCAGAATTTCAAATTGTAATATTAAATATTTATTGAATTATATAAATATTTATTTGACGTGTTGGTCGTTGAAATTGATGAAATAAATATTTTATTGATGTGATTATTATTATTAAATATTTATGAATTAATAAAATTCTAAATTAATGTAATTTATAATTTAGAGAGTTGTAATATAACATGAGATGTTATATTTTTGCGTTGATTTAATAATTCAAAGTGGTATGCTAAATTATTAAATAAAGTTATAATAAGATTATAATTCCGTGATATTTGTTAAAGTGAAATATTTATTTAAAATATAGTGTGTAATTAATTTAGTTGAATAATGTTGGATATGGAAATTCAAATAAATAACATGTGATTATAAATTATAAACCTAATTGTTTAATAAAATAAATTAAAGTAATTTTTAAATTGATTTACCCAAACAAGGCTTAAAATATTAAGTCCTTATTTTAAAGACTTTTTGCCAAACAAAGCCTTATGACTTTTGGATTTTTAAAATTTTGAATTATAAATAAAATAAATTAAATAATAAATATAATATATTTAAAACTATACGTTTATTAGTTTGTAACTGACATATTTAGTATATGTGTTATGGCTATATCGATTTATGTTGGTTTATGCATACTTGGTTATTATCAGTTGGTCATTTGCTAAGCGTAAGATTACAGAGAGAGTTGAGAGAATTGAGAGAGAACTTAAGCATTTCCAAAGCAATTTCCAGCGATTTTAGCAAGGATTACATGCTAAGTGAAGGTATTTTATCTAACCTTAATATTATATATATATATATATATGTATGTATGTATATATGTATATACATATATGAGTTTACGTCATAACTTATATGTTCTGTGAATTCGATTTTGTTGGATTGTTGTTATACAACTGAATTGTGATGATTATATGTGTTGGTTATGTTTGAGTTTGTATGTAAACAAGACTTCATATGCTAATTATAGTTAAAAAAGAAGAAAAGTAATGACAGTATATATTTTCTCATGTGGCTTGTGTAAGTACCAACTTAGTGGTTAGTTTGTTTGTTAATATGCAAATTGAGTATTGTTTATGCTAGTTCATTAAGAAACGAAGAAAATGTAGTTTGAACGAAGTGATTTGGTGAAGAATTGTAATCACAGTGATGATTTTTGTAAAGGAACTAAAAAATTGAGTTTTTGTATGAAAACATATAATTTGAGGAATTAAACTAGTTAAAGTTGTTGTTAAATTGTTCTATATTGAGGAATATGTGAGGAAACATGTTTGTAATAGTTCTATACCAATTGTATATGTTTAATTCACTATTTTGTGGGTGAAATTCGTGTTAGTTGGGCTAAAATCGGCCATCGCTCATGGTGTTTCGGTTTCGTATGGTACACCTACAAGCAATTTGTCTTGCTTGATCCCAAGCTTGTATGTATGGCGCAGCGCCATACCCCATCTCTGAAATAGTGATTTTGTTGTTCTTCTTGCAAACTATGGACTACCACTATAACTTGGTATAAGGTTGTGTTAAGGTGTCAAACATTTAACAAGAAGGTTAAATCAGTACCGTGTCATGTCATTGATAATTTTAACTTTGTAAAAGGATTTATAAGTTATGAATGTGATATATTATAACTTAGTGTACACAATGAATGTTAGATAAGTGTTGTTAAGCCAACACTTGGAATTTTTTATATATATGCAGTAGCATAAGACTTGTACTAAATTAACAAGTCTAACTAGAAATACTTGTTATGTTGAAAAGTGAATGTTAGTGTACCTAATAGATATTGTGGTTCTAAAACTGTGTGTAGATGAACGTGAATTTTAATATTATAACTTACGCTCGAGGAAAGTTTCTAAACCTTACCTTTTTACATTGAGCAAGTTCTTTTTCTAAGCATTGATTAAGTAAATTCTTTTATTCTTAATCCTTATTCAAGCAAGCTCTAATTCTAACATTATCCAAGCAAGTTTTGTATTCTAATCATGATTGAGTAATTCTAACTTGTTTATAACTAAACAAGTTTCTTAAGTTCTATTTCCTTATAATGGATGTAACTCCTTGAACTCTCGTCTCTAATATTGAGCTGTTTATTTTAAAATTTCTATGCACAAGTTATTATCATGTGGAGCAAGTTTTTAGTTTTAAGCTTGCTATCAGTTAATGTATGTTCAGTAATTTCATTTCTAATTTTATAAGATCAAGCCTTAGCTTATGATTGTTCAAGCAAGGTTTATTATTTCATTAAATACTTATGTTTTAGTTGTTTCTAAGAATGAGTTTAATATATAATTAGTTCGCTTACGATTATTCATTATTTCATATTACGTTATTGTTGATCAACTGTTGTGTTATCAAACCTTATTAATTCAACTAGTCCTTTAGTTGATGGTCGTTAAACTCTAAATTACCTTGGAAGCTTATCCAAACCAAACTTTCTTTGGTGCGGACTTGTACTCAAAAACTGAGAAGAATAACCCTATTATTGGGGATACACAATGCGTTTAGATGTTTGTGCACAATACATTGTACGAAGGGCTGATCCCCGTAAGTACGTGAAGTCCCTATAGTATAACTGTTAAGGTTAAAGTTGAAAGATTACTTATAACCGTGGACATAGCTCGTGGTCTTATGACCCTCAGATGTACATTTCATATTTTGATTCTAGTTTTGGGTTATCATTGATAGAGTACTATTTAGTTTTGATGAGCCTATTCATTGGCAGTTATTATTCTCTTGTTGATTCATTGCTATATCTAGTGAGCATTTGTTTTGCTCACTCTTGCATATATATATATATACTCATTGCAGCTAAAGTTGAGAAGGTCGATGAACCTACGACTAGCAAAGGAAAGGGAAAAATGTACAAGTGATGAAGACTTGTAATTTCAGTTATTGTCATGATGATAGATTTTAAATTTAATAATGTAATGTAATTATTTTATTTTCGGCCTTGATTGAGGTTTAAGGTTAGACAACCTGGGAAGACTTTTTGATTATTGATGTAACCCTTTTAAAGGGAGGATTTATAGTTTTAGTTTTATTATATTTGGGTAGATAGTATGGTTATATGGAAATTGAACACCAAATCTTGAGGGATTGAAGTACCTTGATTTGGGGGTGTCACACTATCTCCGTTTTGTGCTCCGGTGGGAGTTGGCCATTTGGTGTTTTGTTGTGGGAGGCGTATAGGTCGATCCTAGTTTCTGTTCTGTTCTGTTCTGTTCTGCAGAGTGGTGATGTTTGTGCAAAACATGCCTTCCGATTTTGCATGCATCTAGATTGCGCATTCTGATGTATGATTGCTTGTGTGGAATTAATTGACTTGCCTGTGTGGCATTATTTGACTTGCATGTGTGGCAAGGTATATTACTATTTGTTTTTATCTCGGTATGAAATAACACCCAACAATTTGATTCAGCCTTTTATTTCATTGTATTAGTTTTGTTCGTTTCAGTTCAGTTCATTAAATTGAGTTTGTTATTTCGATTCATTATTTGTATTCTATATCCGTACTGGGCATTTGGCTCATGCTGTGTTTTTCTTTCAGCAGGTAATCAGGGGGATCAAGGGCAAGTGTGATGAGAGCTCCCTTCATTCCAATGGTTTAGAGATATTCTGTTTAGGCTTGATAAGTCAGTTTATTTGAAATTGTAATAATTAACTTGGATTATAGTTTGAGCCAGTTTGGCATTTATTATGGTAGACTTGTGGTATTAATCAGATTTTAAGACTCTTCTTTTATGGCTTTACGCCTTGCTATTGAATTCATTAGTTTTGTTGTGTTTTGAGTAACCTTTCTTTCTATTTCAGAAAGGGGGTGTTACAAGGTTAATTCTATATAAGAAGGAACAAAAACGGACATATAACTAAGGAGTTACGTTAAAAACAAAAATAACGTTTAGTTAAAGAAATTGTGAAGATGAGTTTTATAATTCTGTTTGAATTAGGATTTTGGGTGATGGTATATTTTGATGATTAACAATATGTTTTGACGTATGCAATGAGTATAGATATGTGTTATCACATTCTATGCCTAATTAAGCATTTAAGACCAATAGTTGATATTAGTTAATGTGTGCACATAACATGCTCTATAAAATGCCTAAGAGTAATAGTGTTTCTAAACTTTGGTATACAAAGTGTCTAACTAATGGCTAATATTGGGTGTTATGTGCATCTAAGTATGAAAAGATGATTATACAAGAATAATAATGGAAAGATATCGAAAAGGGCAATTTTTGATTTTTGAAGGAAAATTAAACATGAAAACAATGTGTTGAATATGCATTTTTTAAAAACCAAAGTGGTATAATAAAATGGTGTGATATACGCACATTAAACTACAAGTGCGATAGTCTAGCATGTGTGGTGATGAAAATTAAAATAAAACAGATTTGCATATAAAACACAGTTAGATGTCTATAAAGACATTATAAAGGATAATAAGATAAAGTAAGGTCTTAGAATAAATTTGACCATGAGATCGAGTATTGATTTTGTTTATTATCAATCTTACATAAAGTGTTGGTTGTGCAAGGACGCAAAGTATTAGCGTGTTGGTAAAACAACGATCAAGGCAAGTCTTTCAGTTTCTATTTGCTATGTGAACTTGATGATGAATTATTTTAAATCTATGTTGATGTGTTATGTATATATTGAAAGTATGAAATGTTAAAGTCAATTTATGACTACGTTGATTGAGTAATAAATGTTGATTGAGTAAGGAACTCAATCTTTATACTTGTTATATGAACTGCAATATGTATGTTATGTTAGTCCAATTTTTATGAGATGTATGCTATTATGTGCTATGTGATGCATGAAAACTGTTAGATTTTGCTGGGCTGTCGAGCACAACCTTGGAAATAACCACTTTTGCAGGTTAAAGATTCAAGGTAAAGTTATGTGCTACTTGAAAGACATGAATCAGATGTGATACTTGAAGATTTATACACTTTGGCTGAATTATTATTATTTGAACCATGTTTAAGGTTCCGAATAATGTATGATGTTTAATAAATATTGAGTTATAAAGTTTAAGTTTTGTTTGTTGTATGAAAGGGTATTGAACCTAGATGTAAGTTTTATTTATTAACTTTGATAAGGTTGGTAATAAGCTAAGTATGGTTCAAAGGTAGGTAAAGATAAAGGTTTTGAGAAATGTACTTGATAAATCACAATAATTATGTAATAATAAACTATAAAGTTTGAGTTATCTGATATGTAAAGGTTATAGGATTGAAATGTAAGATTCTATATAATAACTCTGATGAAGCGAATCATAAAATAGCTTGATTCAAAGATGTGTATATGATAAAGGTTTTAATTCATGGAATGAAAGTAAGAAGACAGAAAAGTTTTAGTTATTGCCTTGTTTATTAAGTTTAACATCGAGTAATGATGTAAAATCAGAAGTTAGACGTATTATTAACGACTGAAGTCTATAGTGAATTGTATGAATTTTAGGGTCGTTACATCTTTTTTTTTTTTTAACTTTTCAACTTGTGGGACCTCCTTTGCAACTAAAATTGGATCGAGCCGGAGGGGTGGGACCCACCTAGGACAGCCGTAGGTACACCTGCGGTAGCAACAGATACACTTGCGGTCATCCGTGGGTGTATTTGAGGCTTCTATTGCTTTCACAAGTAATTTTTAAGTTGCGCCACATAGAGAATTCGAGAGTTCTTCTTCAGATCTACTGAGTTCGGGCTACTTTCTGTAAAATCTGTCACCGTACAAGTGTTCTTCACTATCCTGGTAACGTATACATGTCTTCTTTTCCAATTTCTATCCATTGGAAAATGAGTTATCACATGAAATGCTTCTAAACACATAGTAGTGAATATGCATGCTCATATTACTTGATAAAAAATATTCAACATAGTAAATGTTAGTAGTTAACCATGCTAAACATAATGATGTGAAAAAATTTGACTTTTGAAACAGTCAAATTGACACCTTTTTCTGCTATTTCTTATCCTATTTGAGGACAAATGAGCAAAGGTTGTAAAACAAAATAATCCTGGTAATTAAGCTACCCTTATGTAGTATGACTTTGACATTTTTCTGCATATAAGATATTTATGATTGTGGATTGGTGTGCTACTGAATGACCACCTAGTCATGCTTACGTGCATGTGGATAGTCCTTTTTACAAAGGAGACTTCGGCAAAAAATTTCCAAGAGTCTAGGCATTGAATAAACATGCATTTTTAACTCTACTGTAGGCGTATGTTAAAGTAATACATGCATGCATATAGTAATAAAATGCATTTGAAAAGCTCCAGGTTAGAAGTTACCACACCCTTTTTGAGGTAATTTGGAGACTTTTGTCCAGATATTATGGATCCAAACCAGCCGAGTAGTTCCCGCAGGACCACTTAAGGTGTGAGGCGGAGAGCCTCTGATGTGTATCGACCTCGTTCAGCACGACAGCCTCATCGGTTGGTGGAGGGAGCGATTCGTCCTATCCAGGCTGAGGTAGCAGATGTTGAGGATGAGGAAGAGGATGTACCAGTTACGGTTCCAACTCTTGTTGCTCCTATTCCCCACAGAGAATTGACAGCTATAAATGTGATGAATCCAGAGTTGCTGGATGATTTGAGTTGCTACCCCTCAGTCTACTTACATGAAAATGAGGAAAAAGCTGCGTTTGACATTCCTTTTTCCTATTGACGAGGAGCCAAGATTCTGATGTTGATTTGCATTTGTAATATAGGTTCCCGGCTTTAAGCAGCCTTGAGGGAATTAGTTTAGCACACACTCTCTATATCAGACTCTTCAATCAGAGTATCGAGAGATTGTGCATGGTTGGGGCTTTGAGGCATTCTTTTCCATCTTCCCCCGTCGTTGTCCCTGAGGTTACCTCAGGGTATTATCTGAGCGTTGGTTTCACCGAACTCAATATCTTCATTTGCTAGACTATGAGGGATGATGAAGCTAATGGATTTGCGGTTTATCACCGATATGAAGTTTAGAGCGGCGCCAATGCCTTGTGCGGTGAACATTACGCCAACTACTACCAGATCCTTGCTAGGAGTCCCGACTGAGGCGCTCAAAGGCAGGACAGTTCGTGTTGGTCCTTTGAGTGTAAATGCTATAAGTGAGGCATTGAGTAAGCCCATACCTGATGATGTGAGAGTCAGGGATCGTATTCTTTGGCGATTGTTCCTGGTCATCCTCCGGGGTTGTTTCATAGCGGATAACTCTTCCACTGTGTCGTTCTCTTTACTCAGTGCCACACGTGAGGTGGACCGTATTGGAGAGTATGATTGGGGCTCCTACACCTTTGCCTATTCCCTCGGGGGAATGCTCATGCGTTCGTAGGGCTTGACAAAGGCTTAGCTAGGATTTTACCCATTTCTGCTGGTGAGTATTTCTCTTTTGATTTTCCATGTACAAGTTAAGAGTGTTGATTGACCGCAGAAGTTTGGTTTGACAGTTTTGGGCCTATGAGAGGCTTCCATATTTGCGTCCTATTAGCGTGTTTGGTTTAAATACCTACCCATGGGGATGACGATGGCATCACTCCACGTTGGCGGAGGTTCATGTAGCTGAGGGTTTTACCCATTGTCGCTTACAGTTAGAGTTATTGACAGTCGATGTCATTTCATGGGTTCCCTATTCTGGGGAGCATTTGACAGTTGGCTTTGAGGGTGGTTTCCCGACTGGTGTCGAGCATTTAATGTCCACCCATCAAATTTTTCTCTTCACAGATGGAGGATGGGAGCTCTATTTGGGAGAGCGTGCTATAAGGAGCACCACAGGAGAGATCCGTATATCGATCTGTCTTCCTGCCAGGCATTATTAGCATGTGTCGCATTTGCCTATCAGTGACATCCCGTTGATGGGAGTTGATGGCTTTGATTTATTAAAGGGTCCGTTCACTTAGGAGGTATTCTACCGCTGGTGGTCCCCTCGTACCATCGAAGCCCAGACTCGCGCCACTCAGTTCATGGGGGATATGGTTCTTGGATTCGTGATGATGATAGATTGGATGGCCTGCGTCCGAGATCCTACTCATTTGACATAGATTGATAGCTTGACCCGGCAGTTGAACCGAGCACATTTTTTCATCCGGCACTTAGGCAGAAATCCTTCAGAGGTAAATACTTTTGTCCCTTCCAGCTTAGGGGCTGGCCCTTTATGTGGCACGTATAATTATGTCGGTGCAGATCCTCCTTTGTATAGGAATGATATCCCTCTTGGCGGAGATCCAGTGATTCAGGAGTTGTTACATCATGTGGATAGGTTGGATGATATCGACATCAACACTATCGACTTCTTCTGATGTATTTTCTCACTATATCTTTTGATAGGCCTCTATTAGATACTGGGTGGTTATGCCCCATTCTCGTTATATCTTTTGATAGGCCTCTGTTAGTTATTGGGTGGTTGTGCCCCATTTCCCTGTATTTTCCAACTGTATACAGAGATGATGCATTAGATGATGTTGTATTTAGGAATGTATGTATACTATTTTCCATTCTCTACATCATATTATCATCTATTATTTATTATGCATGTATTATGTTATGCATATGTATGTCCAGATATGTTCAGCATTGACCCCTGGATGGCCTTATGATACGGCCCACACAGATGTCTTCCTCGACAGTTAGCCACATTGATCACACCCCACCAATATTAGTGGCTTCATGTTTGAGATTGTGGTATGATAGTTTGTCACCACCAGATCAGGTGACTGTAGACAAGTTATTGCGGCAGTCTATGACACTCTTGATGTTCCACGTTCCTGTGGGTTTTGTAGAAAGCATGTTGGAGCACTAGGTATCGGACATGCAGGTATTCCAGTTTGAGACCCAGGAGTTGACCCCTACTTTAGAGGAGTATGAACGACTGACAGTTTGCCTCTAGATAGGCCTTGCGCTCAGATGGCTATCTAAGATATGGGCCGACAGTTCATGACCCTCACTGGTTTGAGGCATAGAGTAGCTCAGGATGAGATCACATCCGGCCATGTAGTGTCCGTGCATTTTCTAATAGACAGATTTGGCTATGTGGACAGTTATGCGCAGCACTCCGGGGATTTTACCACGTCGGAGGATGAGTGACGTGTTGCTAGAGTAGACATACTCCTAATATGTGTAGTGGCTTATTTGTACATACCACTATACATTGATCATTTAGTTATCGGCGTGGTTATGTCAGTGCGAGCTCTTCGGGAGGGACATACCATTTTGCCGATGATTGTGACAAAGACCTTGAGGTCGGCCACTTATTGCCATACCCATCCTGCAGGGGTGTTTTCAGGTACCTCGGTCTTGCTGTATGTGTGGTTCATGTCACACCTGAGACTGATTGGTACATTCCAACGTCATAGGTACTACTTTTCCCATGAGATAGCCATGTCCTATTCCTTTAAGCTGGTGGAGTGTACAGACGCTGTTTATTGGTCGATGTTCTTGGCAGGGATGGAGGATCCATTTGATATTTTGCTGTATTCAGGGTTTATTTCTTCCTACAGCTTCATTACTCATGCATTAGGCATGGATTATCTCCCTCTAGCTAGTTTGAGGGGCATGACCACGTATCACCTGCTGGCTATGTTCAGGGCTTAGATGGTCGCCGATTCTCCCATTTGTGTAGGGAGACCAGGTAATTCCATCCCTTTGGTCTGAGCCAATGATGTATAGTGTGAAGGATGATCCCAATACCATTGACAAGTATTTATATTTTGGTAGGAGTGAGACCGAACGATGAATAGCTGCCTACGTACACCCATTGAAAATGGGAGATTAGGTCTTCGTAGTTCGAACCTAGCATAGAAAGATTCAAAGTTATATGTGGTAAAGGGGGTGTAGAGATGTGTTTGTTTTTGTTTATTTTGTAGTTAGACCGGACCATGAAAATGGATGCCTACGTACTCTCGTGTATTGGGGAGATCAGGTCTGTGTAGTTTGCCCCTTATGGGACAAACTGATGTGGTAAAAGGGTGTTGTTTTTGTTTTTGTAAAGGTTAAACCAGACTAATAAATGTCTGCCTATGTACTCCCGTGTATTGGGGAGATCAGGTCTGCGTAGTTCACCCCATGCACAGGGCAGACTACAGATGCGAAAAGTTTGATCCCTGGTGGGATAAACTGAAGGTGTGAAAGGTTTAATCCCTAGTGGGACAAACTAATAATCTGAAACGTTTTGAAAACCTGAGTTGAGTGATGGATCTGATGATCCGAAACTAGGCTGCTGGATTGAAAGGTATGTTTGTCCCTGATGTGGCAAACAGATGTGAAGAAAGGTTGTATATAGTGAAGGGTTTTCAAAACCAAAACTGACTGAGGATCTGGTAATCCAGGACCAGGATGTTAGTTTACAGGTGACTTCAGACATAGTACCATTTCACGGTGTCTGAGTTAATGAGTTGGGGAAATTCATCGCCATCCATATCTTGTACTCTGAGAGCTCCTCCTCTCAATACCTCCTTGACAACAAATAGGCCTTCTGTAGCGCCCCCAAATCCGGGTATCTTCCAACCCGACAGATGGTGCTATACTGTACAAACATTCATACATTCATTCAATTGAATATTCTCAAAGAACGAACATAACGTCTATATATTAAAGGTAATATTTATATTTCCCAGGTTCTATACCCGTTACAAAAGTTCCTTGTCATAAAATTCATTATATTACAACAATTGACCTATACTATTACCAGACAGCTTAAAAATCTGCCTTGGCTTTTCCTTTATCCTTATTCGATCCTTCGAGACGTTCAGTCTTAGCTGCATTCATATGGTTCAAGTAAGAGTGAGCATAACTAGCTCAGCAAGTATAAAAATTTCAATAACAACATGCTCTATACATATGAATCGTATATCTTCGATAACTGAACAATAGTTATGATACACTATTGATAATTCAAAATAGCACTTCATCTTTCTTTCAAAATGTTTCACAATAAATAATATTCAGTAAAACGTTCACTCCGGTCAAAGACCTCGAGTATTCATTCTTTCTTTTAAAAGGACAACCCGGAACTAACTCATTAAGCCCGGTATTACTTACGAGCACTTCTAGGTGATTAACCTATTGTACTTTATGTTGATCAACACTACATCTATTAAACGTATGTACGTTTAATCATTTGGCAACCTCACATGCCTGTCGTTTTACCGACAAATACATTTGTTTAACATTTCAGCCTTCTTTTGAAAACCATAACCAATAGTTGACAAAAGATCATAACATTTGATAACAGATGAATAGATTATCAACAATCCACTCAATATATCAAGTCTAGCCAAAGAACTGGCTTTACTTCATTGCACTTCAATTCATGCGTAAGAATACATGAACGTCGAAAACTTGTTCAGATTGAACTGAGACAAGAGTTAGAATACTTGCCTTTAGCATCTGCTACTGAGTATTTTACTTTACATTCAAGTCTTTCAAGTCTCTACAATACATGATCACATAATGCCTTACATTAGGTCACATATAATCAAGTATGTATCCGACTATATCATACCCTTCCTCTCAATCTAATTTGCATATTAGACTTAATTATTATTCATTCCCATTTCATTCACATTTATTTATATTACACAAGGTTGTTTCAACCTTTACTCACATTCTTAAGGTTTTATAAAGCTTATCAATGTTATCTTATATTCCTTCATGTATGCTTACATTCAATGTTTAATTATAAACCTTTCCTTCTACTTGTAACTCTTCTTCACTGTCCATGGTTTGAGCTTTGGTGTTGCATTTAGCGAGCTTTCCCCTTATAGCTTCAAGCTACAACATGAGTTAGCGATCATTGAGCTACGGACCTCATGTTGCTGCAATGCGGTCAAATGGCCTAGGGTTAGTGCCGTGGCGCCAACTCGGTGCACCAGAAAATTTTTAAAATTCTTAAAATTTTGCGAACTTCCCAGACGCATAACTTCTTCGTTATAAGTCCGAATTGGCTCATTCAAAAGCCTACGGTTCACAAATTATGTAATCTACGCGTTCATGCAAGAATTTTATTTATTCAACTTTGTTTGCTAAAAATTCACTTATTGGTTCATTTTTAACGTAAACGATAAACGTTCGTGAACGTTTAACGCTCGTTTCTTCGTTCTAAGTCAAAATTCATTCATTTTCGAGTCCACAACTCTCAAATGACAAACATTACTTGTCTCCATTGGAAAACCACGTTTCCGATCTCAAACTCAAAATTTGACTTCCATTCCGGGAAATTTACGAATTCGACGATCAACGTCTAATCGTACAATTTCTGGAAAATCTTCCTTCTTATGATTTGTTCAATATTACAAATGAATTTCATTCATAATGTGAACATCTTAACATGCTAATTCCAACAACTTATAGTTCAAGTTGGATTTTGCCTTATTTCTTTCATAAGCTTATAACTTGATAAATTATAAACTACTTATAGTTTCTTGGTTCTTACTTAAGAAAGTTATAATCCTCAACTTATCATGCATACATGTTTCCACACATACTTTCATTCATGTGTATATGATACATATACAAACACATACTTTACTTCCATATCACTTTTATTAATAAGCTTATTACAAGTTCATAATGCTTTCTCATAAGTTTACAACTTATGCTAGCTTAAATGACTTATTACCAACTTATGTGGCTTAAGTTCATTACTCACACATACTTCTTACTTTTGATCATTCATGATCCTTAATCCAAACTTTTCTTATCAACCTATCATGATAGAGATAGAAGATAATTGGAGAAGGATTCTTACATTTGAAGTCTTTGATAAGTAGCTTCTTCTTTCTCTTGGCTTATAGAAGTAACTTATTTATTGCTTATCCTCTCTACCAATTAAGCACTTTATAATTGTTTAATTACTTGAACAAGTGCTAAATGGCTAGCAATGCTCTTCTATTTATAGAACTCTCAAAGCTAGGGTAGTTTAGTCATTAAACTACGCCACCTCCTTAAGTCACCTCCTTACTATTCATTGCTTGGTTAACACAACTCTTATCCCTTGCTTGAACAATACTCCCAAATCTTGGTCATCACTCATTATACTTGGTCACCACACATAACTCTTGCTTACCAAGTTGAACCATATTTAACATGGGTTGCCTCATGGGTTTGTCAACTCATGGATTCTAGCTTAGGCTTACATTAAATCAACCTTTGGGCTTTACTTTAACAAACATTCATATGTTTGTCAATTCACTAGATGGGCCTTACACTTACTTGGCTTGGACTTATACAAAATCATAGCCAATCCTTACAAGTCCATTAATATTACATAACACATATAGTTTATGAACCACCTTCATATATACTCCGTATACTACTTCATAATATACGATAATTCATTCTTCATACAAACTCGTATAATACTTCATATTATACTTGTTTTCTTTCCTCATATAATACTCACGTATCATATGATTAATACTTTCTTATTAATACTTCGCTTTCCTTAATATCCTTGAATTAAGTCCCCAAGCAAAATTTTACGTTTTCCATGACTAGATTATTATTTCGTAATCCGTCTTACTTTGATATTCTATCATTACGTATTTCTCGGAAGTTCAAAAATAATTCCCGAGCAAATACTGATGAATAGTATTTTTCAGAAAATTTCTCAGAAAACTTTTATTTTCATCTTAGAAATTCAAACACTTTAAATCCTTCATGTATCTCAAATACTACGACATTTCAACATCAATAGGTTATAGAACGAAAACCATCTTGATATCACATAAAATATAATTTTATTTTTATTTAATTTAATAAAATTATTTTTACATAAGATCCGAATTTCTCGGTCGTTACACCTTCCCAGTTTGGGGTGAATTTTCTTTTAGATTGATCTTGGTTGTCAAGAATTTTCTTCAGGACCAAGTCATCTTGTTTGAACTTCCGTTGTCGGACTTTTCTTTTGTAGGATATAGCAATACTTTGTTGGAATAATTGTCCATGGAAGATGGCTGGCGCCCACCTTTCATCTATCAAAGATAATTGGTGGTACATATCTTGTAACCATTGGTCTTCATACAGCTGAGCGTCTATCAACACTCTGAGGGATTCCATTTCTATTTCTATAGAGAGCACTGCTTCCATCTCATAGGTTAAGGAGTAGGGGGTTGCCCCAGTGGAAGTGTGCATTGACGTTCTGTACGCTAATAGAGTCAGAGGCAACAGGTCAGGCCATCCTTTGTGATTAGCGAACATCTTTTTCATAATCATTTTGATATTATTATTAGCCGCTTCAACAACACCATTCATCTTTGGATGATAGATGATAGAGTTGAGATGTTTGATGTGGATTTTACTGCATAACTCCTCTATCATTTGGTTGTTAAGGTTTTTGGCATTGTCTGACACAATAATCTCTAGTTGTCCATATCAACAAATGACATTTTTTTTTATGAAACCAGTGAGAAATTCTTTAGTAACCTTGGGGGAGGAGGCTGCTTCTACCCACTTGGTGAAGTAGTCGATCATGGTGAAGATAAATCGATGACCATTTCTGGCTTTAGGCTCGATGGGCCCGATCACGTCCATTTCTTACATTGAGAAGGGTCAGGGTGAACTCATATTGTGGAGCTCCCTTGGAGGGGCATGGATAGCATTCCCATGAATTTGGCATTGGTAACATCTCTTGACGTGATCATCATAGTCAGCCTTGAGAGAGAGCCAAAAATGCCCTGTTCTTACTATTTTCTTGACAAGTAGAGTGTTGCTCATGTGTGGGCCGCAAACTCCACCATGGATTTCATCCACGAGCCTCTAAGCTTGGTATTTTTCTAAACATCTGAGAAGACCTAATCCTCCATCTCTTTTATAGAGTGTGTCTCCTCTTAGGTAGAATTTCATAGCCATTCGATGGATCCGCTTTCTTTTACCTGGACTCACCTAAGTGGGTGTAGATCCATCTCGCTGATACTCCTTGATATCTTGATACCAAGGGTGTTGGATTGGAAGTAGCTCATCTGATACTTCTCTAGTGTAGTTCCCATAGGTTGGAGCCTTTTATAGGGCAATTGTGATAGTTAGTATGTTTTCCTTGCCAAGAATGTTGATCAAGGAGGCCAAAGTTGCTAGTGTATCCGCAATGTCATTCCTATTCCTAGGAATATGGAGGAAGGTTATTTCTTCAAACTCTGTAGCCATTTGGATAACTTGCCGATGGTAAGTCAGCAAATGTAGCCCTTTGGTGTGATAGATCCCACTGGTTTGTCTGATTACCAATTCGGAATCTCCAAAGACAGTTAACTGTCTAATGCCCATGGAATGGGCTAGTTTTAGCCCCATGATACGGCCTTCATTGTGACGCCCCCAAAATAGGTATACATCACCTATTCTGAGTCGCCAAATACATGGTACAGAATACAAATACAATCTTTAAAATACAACAAGAGAGCTATGAGTTTTATTACAAATACTGTCTTCTAGACAATATTCACTCTCAGAATAAGTCCTCATTACATTTATTGTCACACTATTTAACAGAATAGTGAGTACTACTAGCTAATACTATCATCTGGACCATCACTCTATTCCCCGACTCGTCCCAGTTACGTTCTAATTTCCTGAAGAGAACAGTGAAAGAAAGGGTGAGCCCAACTAGCCCAGTAAGAAATATTATGACTAAGATAATGCAGAATAAATTATCAATAGTCTTCAACAATGTTAAACTGATAATATACAATAGACATCAAGTTTAACTGCAGCGGAACAAGCAATCCATTAAAAGAGTCAAGTAGAGAATAAAATCTACTATCTTTTATGATTTAAAAGGTTTTTCATCACTTTTATCGCTGAGACTCAACTAAATAAATAATCCACATCATCGAATCACCCCTACACTACGGCCAATGATATTCTTTAGTATCACGACCATAAATTATCCATGCACTACGGGCCAAGGATATTCGTGTATTCGTTAATGGTCATGATCATGCCAACAACTATCCATCAATACACTACGGGCCAATGAGGACTTTTACCACATCATTTGTAACATTACGGTCATGATTATACCGAATAATCCCTGGTCATAATCATACCAAGTCCATCTATGAACTATAGGCCACAGATGACTTTCAACATAATATAAACATAAGGATGATGACAATGATATAAGAATTGAATAAAACAAGTTCACGAATTAATTTGTCCAGGAACCAATAACGTCCAAATTTTCAACATGATACTGCTTTGTAGAGTAAAAATTAAGAATGCTCAGAAGAATATTTCCATGAAAAGATACTGGATGAAGCGCAAATATCAAGGATATTCCACTAATTTCATGGAATATAGAAGTCAAAACTTTAACCAACTGAGTATATTAAAGAATGGAATAACAAAAGAAATCACCATGCATGCGGTACTTCGCATAGACAGGTTATTCCAACAGAATAATAAGTAACGGAACCAGGTCATGCGAAATTCGCACCGATAGGATGTTCCAACAGAATAATAAAGAATGGAATAACAACAGAAATCACCATGTATGCGGTACTTCGCATAGACATGTTATTCCAACAGAATAATAAATAACGTAATCGAAGTTCGATGTAAAATGCATGTATGTGATATTCCAATGTATAATAAAGACGGAACCAGTCCTGTGTAAAATGCATGCATGTGATATTCCAATAGAATAATAAAGATTTTAACCGTGTCCCATGTATAACGCATGCATACATGATGTTCCAACAAAATAATAAAAAATAGAATAACAGCAGAAATCACAAAGTATAGGGTAGACCGCGTATACAGGTTATTCCAACAAAATAATAAAGAATGGAATAACAGAAGTTCTCTTTATGAATATGAAAAAAAATAATACCCCTTACCGTAAAAGAATCTTGATATCGGAGTAGTGAAGTAGTAGAATACTTTTCTTCTTTCTCTCTATAATTTCTCTCTCTAGAGTTGCAATGAATTCGTAAGAAAATAATGAAGGAATGAGCTTCTAGTTATAGGAGAATGGAAATGGACTGTGTAAGGAAAATATTACGGATGCAATAATTTTATCAATCACTGATATCTTTTGCAATAACCGATGCTTGAATTTCAAAGCCATTATTGAATAAAACAATATATATATATATATAACACATGCTAATTAAAAAATTTTAACTAGTTAAAATGCACGCATGACTGACAAGTTTGGCCAAGCTTGAAAAACTCACCCACATTCCACCAAAAAGAGCTAGCAATTGTCAATAATTAAGGCCCCCCTTATCAACATCAACCATATATATATATATTATACAAAATAATACCCTATCCGTGCCCCCAAAAATCTCCCACCCAACTTGACAACTTTACATATATATAACATATCAATACATACCTTATAAATATACATATATATAACTCTAATATATATATATATATATATATATATATATATAAGTAATAAAACAAAACTGAGATAACTTCTCACGTAAGCATTAATAATCAATACCGTGTACTACTTATGCAACCACGCCATTATTGTACTTTTTACTACCGAGTAGTTCAACAAGATAATTCAGTAAAACTTCACATTGTTATTTTCAATAAAATATTTTTGTCGCTTTCTCAATCCGACAATAATTTCATTAGGGGTCCACTAATGATTGTACTGTCGTATTTGGAAATTCCCTGACAAAAAGAATATTTCCCGACCAATCGAATATAATATGACAACTTGCATACTGTACAAAATTTGCAAATATTACCCACAACTATAACATTATATTAAATTCATTCCATAATATTAAAAAATGATAATTATAGAAAATTCATTTTTATTCAAAAAGTTGGGGTCTTACAATCTCCCCTTCTTATGAAATTTCGCCCTCGAAATTAGGGTACGTACCTGGTATATCGAAGAGGTAAGGATACCTTGACATCATTTCAGATTCTAACTCCCAGGTCATTTCCTAAACATCGTGGTTTCTCCACAAAACTTTGACTTGAGGTATAACCTTGGAGCGTAGAATATGTTCCTTCTTATCCAAGATTTGAACAGGAACCTCTTCATACATTAAATCTTCTGCTATTTCGTCTGGTTCTAGCTCAATAATGTGGTTCGGGTCTTCCACATATTTACGTAACATGGATATATGAAAAACGTTATGAACACGAGACATACTTGGCGGTAAAGTAAGTCTATAGGCCACAGTTCCTACTCGATTGAGGATTAAAAATGGGCCAATTAATCAAAGATTGAGCTTTCCTCTCTTTCCAAATCTTGTAATTCCTTTCCATGGAGCAACACTTAACAACACATGATCTCCTATATCGAATTCCACGTCCTTTCGATGAAGATCAGCATAACTCTTTTGTCTATCTTGTGAGGTTTTTATACGTTGTCGAATCGTTTGAATCTTTTTCGTAGTCATACGTACCAACTCCGGTCCCAACAACGTTGCTTCACCCACCTCATCCCAACATACTGGAGAACGACACTTTCTTCCATACAACGCCTCGAATGAAGCCATGCGAATACTTGCTTGATAACTGTTGTTGAAGGAAAACTCCACCAATGGTAAGAACTTATCCCAACTTCCCTTGAAGTCAAGGACACAGAGTCTTAATAAATCTTCTACAGTTTGAATAGTCCTCTTTGATTGTCTGTCCGTTTGAGGATGATATGCCGAACTAAATCATAAATCCGTGCCCATAACTTTTTACAAACTAACCCAAAATCGTGAAGTGAATCTTGGGTCTCAATCATAAACTATGGATACTGGCATACCATGCAGTCTTACAATCTCGTTTATGTACATACGAGCAAGATGTTCAAGTGTATAAGTTTCTCGTATTGGTAGGAAGTTTCTCGTATTGGTAAGAAGTGAGCAGACTTGGACAATCTATCAACAATGACCCAAATTGCATCAATGCCTTGAGAAACCTTGGGAAGACCAGTAACGAAATCCATGGTAATGTGCTCCCACTTCCATTCTGGAATTTCAAGTGGTTGCAATTGACCTTTTGGTACTTGATGCTCCACCTTGACTCGTTGACAAGTTAGGCACAACGCTATCTTTCTCTTCATATTGCTCCACCAAAATGTATGACGAAGATCATGATACATTTTGGTACTCCCAGGATGGATTGCAAACGGTGTGTTGTGCGCCTCCATCATGATTTTATACTTTAACTCAGGATCGTTAGGAAAACAAAGTCTGGAGATGACTCAAAGTATTCCTTCATCATCGATTCTTGCTTCCGGCATAGCACCTTCTTGTACTTTCTTCCTCATACGCATTAGCTCCAGGTCTGTAGTTTGAGCAGCTTTAACTTTATCAATTAAAGTCGGTTTTACTCATATGTTTTCCATCATCACATGGGTCCCTGTAGTCTTTAACTCCATCTCCATCCATTGCAAGTCATACAAAATGGGCCTTTTGCGTTAACAATATTGCACCCATACCCGCATATGATATTCTACTCAATGCGTTAGCTACCACGTTCGCTTTTCCAGGATGGTATTGAATGGTATGATCATAATCTTCAATAGCTTGAGCCAACGTCTTTAGCACATGTTATGTTCGTTTTATTTGAAGAAATATTTAAGGGTTTTAGAAATGGGGTTTTGTACTAGGGTCAGTACAAAATTCGATTTCACGCTCTAGAGGTAGGCTAGGAAGAATACATCAGGAAATTAATTAACAATAGAAATATTATTCAAAACTGTGACTCCCATCCAAGACTTGGATAACACGTCACATCGATGCCTATCAACTTACCATCTTCATTCACGACGTCGCCTACAGAAAGTCTGGCTTCGGTGCATTACACACAAGGAAGTCAGCAACGAAAGGATCAGGGCTCTTTACTTATGGCTTGATATAGCAGTGATTAACTTTAGGGTTTGGTTGCTTGAATTCGTATAATAGGTTGGTTAGGAATATGAAAGTTAACAACCATACAAAAAGCATGATGAGTAATTAACCAATTGATTCCTAAAATTGCATCAAGGTCAAGTATTTTCAAAGAGATAAGATCGACAAGTAACGTGAAAATGTCTATTTGAATCAAACAAGATTTATAAATAGTGGAGTTAACGAAGGTTCCTCCTAACAAAGTTTTAACAGATAAGTCAAAGTCTAATTTCTGAAGAGCCAAGTTTAAACGTTGAACACAACTAGGTGAAATACAAGAGTAGGTAGAACCGGTATCGAATAAGGTACAAACTTCAAAAGGGTTTATGATTAGCTTACCTGCGATAACTTCATTTGGGTTCCTCACTTGTTGGGAAGTCATGACAACCGCTCTCCCTTGAACTACCCGGCTTTGACACGTCTGGGGAAGTATTTGGTGTCATCACTACCGTTGGAATTAACTTTTCTATAGGACATATTCCACCCTCAACTGCTTCATCGTACTCCTGATTCATGATCTGAATCATCAATCTTCGATCCACATCGAATTGAGGTTGACCGCTCTGTACAGGGTAATTCAAAACTCGATGTTGGGTTCTCCCAATTGCTGTCCAAAAAGAGAAATACACATCATCCATTTTAGCCTTTTTGGATCATACGTCTCTTTCTACAATATCAACACGTCGTGCGGCTTTTACCCATGCATCCTTCATTTTCACACATTTAGTTGTTTCTTCTTTCAGCTGACCCTTGATATTTGAATTCTCAGATTCTAACTTTAATATTTTACACTCTGCTAAGGAGTGCTTCTGTTCAAGCATCACATATAGGGTAACACAATTTTGCACTGTTGCATCCCTTTGTTCCACGACCGCTTGCCGTTCTTCAACATGTTCTTCTAACTCACGAATACGATTTTGAAATTCTAAATTTTGATCATAAACTTCTTTTAACCAATTCTCCTCAGGTTACTCTTCTTCTTCTTCTTCTTCCTCTTCTTCCTCACTCTCTGCTGCCATTTTCAAATACTGCCACAAAACAAGGGTTAATTAACATGTCACATATTATCAATATACTCTGACCAACTAATTAAATAACAAATAAACTTAGGTAGGTCATACAAGTGAAGGAATTCCCCGTCTCTCCCCTCCTAGTTCTTGTCTCACATCTCAGCCAGGGATCATATCCCTAAGCTTTGATACCAACTGTGACGCCCCCAAAATAGGTATATATTACCTATTTTGAGTCGCCAAATATATGATACAGAATACAAATACAATCTTTAAAATACAAAAAGAGAGCTGTGAGTTTTAATACAAATATTATCTTCTAGACAATATCCACTCTCAAAATAAGTCCTCATTACATTTATTGTCACACTATTTAACAGAATAGTGAGGACTACTAGCTAATACTATCATCCGAACCATCACTCCATTCCCCGACTCGTCCCAGCTACGTTCTCATTTCTTGAAGAGAACAGTAAAAGAAAGGGTGAGCTCAACTAGCCTAGTAAGAAATATTATGACTAAGATAATGAAGAATAAATTATCAATAGTCTTCAATAATGTTAAACTGATAATATACAATAGACATCAAGTTTAACTGCAGCGGAATAAGCAATCCATTAAAAGAGTCAAGTAGAGAATAAAATCTACTATCTTTTATGATTTAAAAGATTTTCATCACTTTTATCATTTGAGACTCGACAATAAATAATCCACATCATCAAATCACCCCTCGCACTACTGACCAAGGATATTCTTTAGTATCACAAATTTCGCATTTATGACATGTACTTCTTTCTTTGATCGCTTATGGGGTTATCATTAAATCATGGTTGCTGAAGAGGATCATGAGAAAACTACATTTATCACTCCTTGGGGAACCTTTTGCTACAAACGGTTGTCATTTGGCCTCATCAATGCCAGAGCTACCTATCAGCGAGCCATGATGGCTCATGGAATTTTCCATGATCTAATGCACAAAGAGATAGAAGTTTATGTGGATGACATCATTGTCAAGTCTCGAAGGGAGGAAGACCACCTAGATCATCTCAAAAAGCTTTTCAACTAGTTACGTAAGTACAACTTCAAGTTGAATCCAAGTAATGCGTCTTTTGGGTTAAATCAGGCAAGTTGCTAGGATTGCTAGTCAGCAATAAAGGGATTGAGCTGGATCCTACAAAAATCTAGGCCATCACGAAAATGCCCATACCTCAGACAAAGAAGGAAATACGAGGATTTTTGGGAAGAATCAACTTCATCAACCGATTCATCTCCCAACTCACAACAACCTGTTAGCCTATCTCAAGTTAATAAGGAAGAACTCCTCCACGAAATGGAATGATGAGTGTCAAAAAGCATTCCTTCTCATTAAAGAGCAACTAATCAAAGCTCCTATTTTGGTACCACCCAGGGATGGTGTTCCCCTGTTTATGTACCTGTCCATCAATGACCATGCTATTGTTAGGTTTGTAATATTCATAACGCAATCAAATTGCACATATTAATGCGGAAGCGTGGTAAAATCAGAGTTTAAAAAAATTTACAAACCATATACCTGGATCATCCTTTATTTATAATTATTAATTAAACGAAAAGATAAAGAATAAAATCATACCCTTGAAGATCGAGCTTCCTCAGGTACAAGTTCACCTCCAAATCCTTTCGCGTTCAATCTTGAATCCACCGGGTTTGGTTCCTTCCTTTGATCAACGTTAGCCACCCAAATGTTTGGCCTCTAGAGGTGATCCACCAAGGAAGAAGAAAATTCAAGAAGATGGGTATTTGGCTCAAACCCTAGTTTTCTATCTCTATAGAAAAAGGTGTACTCTCCCAACAATTGGAATTATGTCGTATGTTGAAAAAGTCAACAACCCATACCACCCATAATAAGACTCCTCTTATTTATAGATGTGGGCAACCCACCTTAACAATTAAGGAATTGGGTTTTATTTAATTAATTCTTTTAATTAATTAAGCTCCCTAATCTTATTAGGGATAATTAATTAAACTCCTTTAACTAATTTTCCTTCCTAATCCAATTAGGAATAAATGAGAGTACTTATATTAAATTAATTCCTAAACTCTTTTAGAAATTAAAATAATAATAATTGTAATAATATTAATAAGACTCCTCTTATTAATTTATATTTAATATTTCTAAAATATTAAATAATAAATATTAAGCTATTTAATTTATTCTATCACCATAGATTAAATTAAATATACATAACATATTATTACGATTATGCCATTTACTTCTTAAATAATTATTCTTCCTTTTATGGTGTGACCCTTTAGGTTCTCCATATTAAACCTAGTTGAATAAATCAATTAGAACAATTCTAATCTTATTTAAATAAATAAATTAAACAATTAATTTATTTAAATAATATTTATTCTACAATAGGGATAAGCCTCCCTGCTATCATCAACGACTTTCCGGATAATATAGATTTCAACATTAATCATAAAAGAACCTTTGAGTAAATAGTTACCGTGACAATTCAATCCTTCCACCATACAATGTCCCAATTAAATATAAGACATGGAATTACTTTGTCAAGTCTTATTTTATTTAATTATATGTATTTCGATCCTTAAATGCACAACTCAAATAATGCAAATTAGAAACTCCTTTCTAATTTCATTACGCTTATAACCAAGGACTACTGGGTTGTCATTTATCGAATCACATAGGACATTTCTCTTCTTTTATTAGAAGTGGTAGATTCTTTATTGATCATACATTATCTCCATGTATACAACTTATTATACCCAAGCATACCCTTTGATATACCCTAAGGGTCTTAAGAATAAGTCAAAGTATAACTCATCATACACAAGATACTATGATGATCTCAAGTCCAAGGATCACTTGTACTACTATCACTACAGAATTCCTATTGACAGCAAATAAAACTCCATTAGGTATTCCTTAGCGAGCCACGCTCGATGAACTTATTCTCTAATAAGCACCTACATACTTGCTTTAGTGTCTTCACACAAATGATCATGAGATCAATCATCCTCATCCAATGAGCAAGCAACGTATGTACCAATCTATCCGGATTCACTAATCCCCAATTTAGTAATCCAACGATTGGGAACTATTTTAGTTTTAAGCTTTCAAAGAATTTAGATCTCATTAGAATGATCATCATCATTATTCTAAAAGCATTGCTTAAAACTATGGGTTTATCACATATTATAAAAACAAAGACATCATGTAGATAATTAAAAGCCTTTAATAAATTAATACTTTTTATTAATAAATGAATAAGATTGTTACAAAGTATATGCTTTATCATCAAACATGATTGGCTTGTGTGCATACTTTCATTTTAAATTTACGGGTCTTTGGAGACACGAAAAGATGATAGAGGCCAAGAAAGAGCTATCTATTACCTTAGTAAAAGATTCAGCATCAATGAACACAAGTATATTCTGATTGAGAAAACTTGTTGTGCTTTAGCATGAGCTTCCATGAGGTTACAACATTATCTCCACGGTCAAAAAACCCATCTCATATAACGCGTGGATCCTCTCAAGTACGTGTTTAGCTAGCCCATGTTGAATCATTGACTGTCCAGATGGCAGTTGATCCTACATCAATTTGACATCATCTATGTGACTCAAAAGTCCATTATAGGTTAAGGAATTGTGGATCAACTGGCCTCCGCACCTGCAGGGGATTTCAAACCCTTGGAAACCTACTTCCCCGATGAAGGGGTAATGACAGTTCAACAACACTGTCAGGATGATACACACAAACCATGAAAGATGTGTTTTGATGGAGCTATCATCATGGAAGGTTCTGGAGCTGGAGCAGTTCTAGTATCCATTACGGGGGAGTAGTATCCCATTGCCGTCAAATTAAAGTTTGCCAACACCAACAACTCAGTTGAGTATGAATATAAGACCTCAACTTTTTGAATAAAAATGAATTTTTTATAATTATCATTTTTGAATATTATGGAATGATTTTAATATAATGTTATAGTTGTGGGTAATATTTGCAAATTTTGTAAAGTATGCAAGTTGTCATATTATATTAGATTGGTCGGGAAATATTCTTTTTATCGTGGAAATTTTCGCATGCGATTGCATACAATCATTGGTGGACCCCACAATGTAATTATTGTTTCTGGATTGAGAAAATAACAAAATATTTTATTGAAAATAACGACGAAGTTTTACCATTAATCTTGTTGAACTACTTGGTAGTAAAGAAATGAAATGTCTGGCGTGGTTTGCGTATGAGCACACCGGTATTGATTATTAATGCTTACGTGATAAGTTATCTCGGTTTTGTTTTATTACTTATATATATATATATATATATATATTAGAGTTATATATATGTATATTTATAAGGTATGTATTGATATGTTATATATATGTAAAGTTGTCAAGTTGGATGGGAGATTTTTGGGGACACACGGTAGGAGTATTATTTTGTATAATATATATATATATATATATATATATATATATATATATATATATATATATATAGTTGATCTTTGATAAGGGGGCCTTAATTATTGACAATTGCTAGCTCTTTTTGGTGGGATGTGGGTGAGTTTTTCAAGCTTGGCCAAACTTGTCAGTCATGCGTGCATTTTAATTGGTTAAAAAATTTTAATTAGCATGTGTTATATATATTATATATATATATATATATATATATATATTTTGTTTTATTCAATAATGGCTTTGAAATTCAAGCATCGGTTATTGCAAAAGATATCAGTGATTGATAAAATTATTGCGTCCGTAATATTTTCCTTACACAGTGCATTTCCATTCTCCTATAAATAGAAGCTCATTCCTTCATTATTTTCTTACGAATTCACAGAAACTCTAGAGAGAGAAATTATAGAGAGAAAGAAGAAAAGTATTCTACTACTTCACTACTCCGATATCAAGATTCTTTTACGGTAAGGGGTATTTTTTTTTTTATATTCATGAAGAGAACTTCTATTATTCCATTCTTTATTATTCTGTTAGAATAACCTGTATACGCGGTCTACCCTATACTTGGTGATTTCTGTTGTTATTTTATTCATTATTATTCTATTGGAACATTCTGTCTGTGCGTTATACGCCGGACCTGGTTCCATCTTTATTATTTTGTTGGAATATCTTGTCTGTGCGTTTTACGCCAGACCTGGTTCCGTCTTCATTATTCTGTTGGAATATCCTGTTTGTGCATTTTATGCCGGACCTGATTCCATTATTTATTATTCTGTTGGAATAACTTGTCTATGCGAAGTACCGCATACATGGTGATTTCTGTTGTTATTCCATTCTTTATTATTCTGTTCAAACATCCTGTCGGTGCGAATTTCACCTGACCTGGTTCCGTTACTTATTATTCTATTGGAATAACCTGTCTATGCGAAGTACCGCATGCATGGTGATTTCTTTTGTTATTCCATTCTTTCATATACTCAGTTGGTTAAAGTTTTGACTTCTATATTCCATGAAATTAGTGGAATATCCTTGATATTTGCACTTCATCCAGTATCTTTTCATGGAAATATTCTTCTGAGCATTCTTAAATTTTACTCTACAAAGTAGTATCATGTTGACAATTTGGACGTTATTGGTTCCTGGATAAATTAATTCGTGAACTTGTTTTATTCAATTCTTATATCATTGTCATCATCCTCATGTTTATATTATGTTGAAAGTCATCTGTGACCTGTAGTGCATAGATGAACTTGGTATGATTATGACCAGGGATTATTCGATATAATCATGACCGTAATGTTACAAATGATGTGGTAAAAGTCCTCATTGGCCCGTAGTGCATTGATGGACAGTTGTTGGCATGATCATGACCATTAATGAATTCACGAATTAGTGTGTGGATGAATATATGGCACGGGAAAGCTATCCTTTAGGCAAGCTTTATTCAGATCCCTGTAATCCACGCAAACTCGGACCTTTCCTCTAGGCTTAGGCATGGGAACTATATTGGATAGCCACTCAGGGTATGTTGACACCATAATGATGTCGGCTTGAAATTGTTTCATTATTTCTTCTTTAACTTTTAAACTCTACTTAGGTTTTAATCGCCTGAGCTTCTACCTGACTGGCTTGAATCCCTCTTTAATAGGGAGGGGATGGATGACGATGTCAGTTGACAAACCGACCATGTCTTTATGAGACCATGCAAATATATCCTGGAATTGGGTTATTAGAGTAACCATGTCATTCTTTTGGTTTAGAGTAAGGTCCACACCAATCTGGATTTGTTTGGGGTTTTTTGAGGTTCCAAGGTTGAAAAAGGTGGTTTGATCAAGATTTGGCTTGGGTTTATCTTTGACCCATTCTTTGATCTCCTAAGGTATCTCATAGTCCTCTTGTTCAGTCTCCATCATGTCTGAGTCCAACTTTACATCAAAGTTACAATCCTCGTGAAGAATAGGTACCTCAACAACAAGTTTAGGCACATCTAATTTTAGAGTCCTGAAACAAAATGCTTTTACTTAATATATGAAACTATTTAATCATACAAAGTGTTAGCAAGTAATAATAAAAACAACTGCTAATACTGTACAACAAAAGTAAGCAGTTATTGTTATCTACAGGGCAGAGGGAGTTTCTACCCTTTTTACCCTTATCGGCAAATGCAAGGAGTGCTGCTCTAATTGCCAAGGGTGAAGTCCTAGTGGACAACATTGATGAAGGGGCTATTATCATCCTCCTTCTCTTAGATGATGACCATGATGTCTAGAAAATCATCATGTGGAATATCTTTTTTCATACCCTCCGCTTCGACCATGACGCGCAGGTTTGATAACCGCATTGCAATGTCTTGTTTACGTCTTCGGTCCTTTTCCTCTGCCTCGGGGTCTAGAATCAGGACTTTCTTTCTTTTAACCGGTATCGGCTTAGGAAATAGCATGGCTACCATAGGGGCATAGACCTTTAGTAAAGGCCGTACATGATTGTCATGTGTAGGTTTAGGCAGACGCCTTGAAGATGAAGGAATCAGTTTATGCTTGTGCGGGTTCCTGTGATTAGACCTAGAGGTGTAGCCTATTTTGGCTATTCCTGTCTAGCTGGGAACTTGAATTGGGCATTTAATTCCTTGATGATCCTTGCCTAACCCTTGTTCAGGTTGAAAACCCATAGATATCATCTCTTGACTTGCCGACATTAACTCGACAGAAACTCTAGGTTTTAGAGGTGGTGCCCCAATGGGTTGATAGTGAGTGTTTCTCACCTCAAGGGCTTGGAAGCTAATAGGCTCAACTTCTTCTTTGAAACTAATGAGTTGTATATCACCTTGAATAGGAAATTCTGGCTCAGCACTAATAGTGACAAACTGTTGTTAATCATATACTTGAGTTGCTGATGAAAAGTGGATGGGACGGCTCCAGCCATATGAACCCAAGGTCTTCCTAACAACAAGTTGTATCCCGTGGTGATCTTAAGCACTTAGAAGGATATGTAAAATGTATGTGGACCGATTTCCATGGGCAATTCAATCTCTCCGACAGTATTTCACCGAGATCCATCAAAGGCTTTGATGATTGTATGGCTGCTTCGAATCTTGTTGAGATTGATGTTTATTTTTTCCAATGTGGCATAGGGGCAGATGTTTAAGGATGATCCCCCATCTATAAGCACTCCTCCAACCACATATCTGGAAGATATAACTGCTATGTGCAACGATTTCCAGTGACCCTTCCCTTTGGGAGGTATGTCATCATCGGTGAAGGATATCACATTATTATTAAAAATATGATCAACTAGATTATGGAATTTTTTCACATCCACTATTTTTGGTAAGTGGGCTTCTTCTAATACTTTCAGTAAGACCTTCCAGTGATCTTCTGAAGACAAAACCAAATCCAGAATAGAAATCTGTTGTGGAGCATCTTTCAAGCTAAGAGCCACTTTGGCTTCATTGTGTTCCATGGTACAGAGGAATTCTTCAATCTTCTCCATGGGAACTTTCCCCTTTAACTTGATGATAGGTTTCATCACCCGTTGAGGAAGATACAGTGGTTTCTCTTTAGACACTGTAGCAGTTGCATTGGATATAGATCCTTCAGCCTCTCCATAGTTCCATGACACTTTCTTGAGGCTGACAATAGGATACTATGGCCTAAACGTCAATATGATTGGCTTTGGTGCAACCACTTTCAAAGGGTTTTCAAAGCCTTTGAGCTGAATTGGTTGAATAGTAAGTGTGGTGGCAGTTACATCTTCCTTAGAGGATACCACTGCTATATCTTCCCCACTCTTAGATGATATAGCGTTGTTATCTGCCATCTGCAGATCACCGATGTCGATCATGTTCTGAATAAGATGGCGGAGTACCCAGCATTCTTCAGTGTTGTGATAGCGAGAGTGGGAGTGGTATTTGCATACTCCATTTGCATCAAACAGTCCTGAATGTGGGTTGACTGGAGGTAGCAGTGCTATGATTTTTCTCTCATTAATCAGCATTTGTAATATCTCTTCCATCGGTTGGCCTAAATAGGTGAATTCCCTTTTGTTGGCAAAATCCCGATGGGCTTTAGCTTTTGCTCTTTTTGCAATCTTTTCCTCCAGTGTTTCACTTTCAGGAGTAAGTGGTGGAGTACTTTTAATAAGAGGAAAGAGGCTAGCATGCTCCAGACTGAATAATTGGCTTGTGACTTGGTGTTGATGAATCACCAGTTCTGCCAATTGATTGACTTGTTCGCCAAGAGACTTGATTTCCCATTCCATCATGAACTGGAATTGTGAATAATCCCATTCGTCGGAATTATCCTTGTTGATTTGAGATACACCCACATATTTGGAGCTTTGTCCACTGCTCCAGTTAATCATGTTAACCTCCTCTTCCTTGTGTTGAGGGAGAGGATTATCTTTGACATGGTGTTGGTGGGGCTTGGTCAAAACGATCTCATCATTGTCAATTAAATCCTGGATTTTATGCTTAAGGGCCCAACAATCTTGAGTTTCATGGCCTGGAGCTCCAACATGATAAGCATATTTCCTACTTACATTAAAACCTTTTCCACTCGGGTTGGCTGGTGGAAGAAGATGAGTAATTTTCTTTTGAGCTGTCCGAAGTTTGAAAATATTTTCGAGTGAGTCCCCTAAGGGTGTGAACACTCTTATATGTCTGACTTCTCCACCTTTTGGGAATGGAGGATTTGAAGACTGAGCTTGAAAAGGGGAGTAGTTTCTCCTCTGAATAGGCATGTTTTGATTGCCTTTTTGTCCTTTTAGTATCAAGGAAACATCTTCCTCTTTCTTCTTATGTACCCCCCTAGGGTTATTTCCATAACTTCAAGACTGGATTTGCTCAGCTACAGCTTTTAATATGGTAAGGTCTTGAATCTACCTAGACTTCAATCTCATTTTAGCCATTTCTTTATGTTTGATCATTTTAGAGAATGGCTTGCCTATGCCAGCTAGAACCCTCTCATAGAAGGGAGCTTCTTGAATCTCTATGAAAGTCATCACCATTTCAGACTCGGTCATAAACGGAATAACTTGAGCAGCCAGACGCCTCCATCTTTGGGCATACTATTTAAACGACTCATTAACTTGTTTCTGGAGCCATTTGAGTTTGAAAGCCGTATTGACTGAGGAAAGCATGGGCTAACTCCTCCAAGCTATGAATTTTGGAGTTGTCTAATCTGGTATACCAAGCTCTTGAAAGTATTATGCATACAAGCCAATCATGTATGATGATAAAGCATATACTGTGTAATCAATCTTATTTATTTATTAATAAAAGAATTATTTATTAAAGGCATTTATTATCTACATGGTGCTGTTTTAATAATATGTGATAAACCCATAGTTTTAAGCAATGCTTTTAGAATAATGATGATGATCATTCTAATGAGATATAAATTCTTAGAAAGCTTAAAACTAAAATAGTTCCCAATCATTGGATTACTAAATTGGGGATTAGTGAATCCGGATAGATTGGTACATACGTTGCTTGCTCATTGGATGAGGATGATTGATCTCATGATCATTTGTGTGGAGACACTAAAGCAAGTATGTAAGTGCTTATTAGAGAATAAGTTCACTGAACGTGACTCGCTAAGGAATACCTAATGGAGTTTTACTTACCGTCCAATAGAATTCCTATAGTGATAGTAGTACAAATGATCCTTAAACTTGAGATCATCATAGTATCTTATATATAATGAATTACACTTTGACTTATTCCTTAAGACTCTTAGAGTATATCAAAGGGTATGCTTGGGTGTAATAAGTTATATATGAAGATAATGAATGATCAATAAAGAATCTACCACTTCTAGTAAAAAGGAGAGATGTCATATGTGATTCGATAAATGACAACCCAGGAATCCTTGGCCAAGGTGGAATGAAATTAGAAAGTAGTTTCTAATTTGCATTCATTAGGAGTTGTTCATTTAGGAATCGAAATACATATAATTAAATAAAATAAGACTTGACAGTAATTCCATGTCTTATATTTAATTGGGACATTGTATGATGGAAGGATTGAATTATTTCAAGAACTATTTACTCAAAGGTTCTTTTATGATTAATGTTGAAATCTATATTATCCGGAAAGTCGTTGAACGCCTAGGGGAGGCTTATCCCTATTGTAGAATAAATATTATTTATTTAAATAAATTATTTGTTTAATTTATTTATTTAAATGAGATTAGAATTGTTCTAATTGATTTATTCACAACCGGTTTAATATGGAGAACCTAAACGGTCACACACATAAAAGGAAGAATAATTATTTAAGAAGTTAATGGCATAATTGTAATAATATATTAAGTATATTTAATTTAATCTATGGTGATAGAATAAATTAAATAGCTTAATATTTATTATTTAATATTTTAGAAATATTAAATATAAATTAATAAGAGGAGTCTTATTAATATTATTATAATTATTATTATTTTAATTTCTAAAAGGTTTAGGAATTAATTTAATATAAGTACTCTCATTTATTCCTAATTGGATTAGGAAAGAAAATTAGTTAAAGGAGTTTAATTAATTACCCCTAATAGGATTAGGGAGCCCATTTAATTAAAAGAGTTTAATTAAATAGATAATACCTTATTTTAATTAAAATAGGGTTACATGATATCTTTATAAGAGAAGTCTTATATTAGATATCCAATATACGTAATTCCTAGATTTGGAGAGTACACCCCTTTTCTTATTCAGATAGGAAAAACTAGGGTTTGAGCCAAATCCCTTCTTCTTGAAAAATTCCTCTTCCTTGGTGGATCACCTATAGAGGCCATACACTTGGGTGGCTTACATTAATCAAAGGAAGGAATCTACTCGGAGATTCAAGGAGATCATGAGAAGTAGGAGGTGAACTCGCATTGCAGGGAAGCTCGTTTCTACAAGGGTATGATTTCATAATTTCTTATTCTTCGCTTAATTAATAATATGCATAAAGGATGATCCGGGTAATTGGTTTGTGAAAATTTTAAAATATGATTTTATCTCGCTTCCGTTATTTTTGCAATTTTATTGCTACTTTGATTTTCATAAAACCAAACAGTGGTATCAGAGCCAAACTTTATGCGAATTATTAATTATTTAGATTCTAAATATGTATGGGTATATATTTTGAATAATTTATTGGGCATAATTTGTTGTATAAAATTATTATTTTATGAGAAAAAAAAAAAAAAGGTTTCGGAATTTTTTTTTAAAGGCATGATTGCTTAAAAAAAAAAAAAAAAACCAAAACAAAACCGTACCTGCTATATATTTTTTTTTGGTCGCCTGTTAAGTTCAATGAATGGGTATTATATATTATATATTATATATATATAAATATATATATATATAGATATGTTTTGTCCAGATTTTTTTTTTAAAAGGACCATCACGTTGACCAAAGAATCTAGCAAATCCGGTTTTGATGTGTTCGGTTTTCATGCAACTTCTTTTTTATATATATATATATATATATATATAATATATTGTTAGCAATGTTGCAATAAGCAGGTCCGGCCCATTTTTTGTAAAAGTAGGACTTTTATATATATATATATAATTGTTATATACATATATATATATTAATTTTAATAATTTTATAATTAAAATAAAAGAGTTTATTTTAATTTTGAAATTGGATTTCATGCAACATAAAATTGCCCATTAAATGATACTCATATATATATGGAATGATTTAATTTATTGATACATATGATGATATGTATGATAATAAATGGGATTGATTATGGACAATTTGACCAATATAATTGGATTTATTTTAGTTGGATGTTTGAATGAATGGGTTTTATTAAATGGGGTCTGCGTACCTCGTCTTTTCTAGTTTTCTTCTTGATGTAAATTCTATCTCTCTCCTATGTACTTCCCCTTGACTGCTGATCAATGTTTCTATTTAAATTAAATAGTTTAATGTAATAGGATTAGTTAGAATTTTTTTTTGAAGAACCGGAGATCAAGGAGCGCTTGAAGACCCGTTTGTAATGGAGCCCGGGTTTAAATGTAATAGTTATATTTAAATGTTTATTCTTTGCACCCTAGGGTTTGACCTTTTGGTTCACTTGGTGGCTCTAGTGAACCAAACTAGAATAAAAGTCCATAATCAATCCGGGTAGAATATAATATTCTATATGTGCATGCTAGTATTATATATATTATATATTATGCAAACATGCTTCGCATGTTTAATAATATGACGCGTATTTTATATATATATTTGCATGCGCGCTAAACAAGATGAGACAAATAATAATAAATCCCTCAAAGTTTTTTATATATTAAGTCTTAAGCGTTCAAAGATATTTAGAATATCGAACGTCGCCTTCTAGCATGATAAAATTAATAGAGTATTAAATATTTAATATGAGTTTGTTGTGTCACCACAAAGCAAGTATTAAGTATTTAAGATGTTAATTTATCACATTTGATGCTTATAAAGAAAATTGAACAATATTGTTTTGTTGTGTCACCACAAGGGCGATATTTTTCTTTTTTGAATATATGGAAGTGCTAGGTTGGACTTAACTTAGATAATTTTGATTCGGATGTGCCACCACTTGATCAAAATAATCCAAGAGGCAAAACATAAGGAGTTACATGTTGATGTAATTGACAAGGAGTTGTCTACCTATTTATTTATATATAGTTTGTTGTGTCACCACAAGGCTATATATATTTGAAATGGGATCCTTATTCTCACTAGCAAAAACTTTAATTAGATTTTGCGAAACTATATAAATGAGGTAATATAGTTTGAAGAAAATAGTGGGAGATACCAATATAAAATAAGACCTAATTTATTTTGGTAATTAATAAATGAATGTTTGCTAAAATATTGTCTTTTTACATGCAGAATTTTGAAAATGTCACATTCACTAATTTCACTGCGAAGCATACTTGATGCTAACAAACTGACCGGACCGAACTACACGGACTGGTTGAGGAATCTGAGAATTGTTCTCACTGCTGAAAAGATTTCTTATGTCCTAAATTCGCCCGTACCTGCAAAAGTTGCAGAGACAGCCTCTGAGGAAGAGATTGCTACTTTTAAACAAAGGGCAAGATGATGCATCCGTGGCTCAATGCATCATGCTCGCATCCATGAGTAACGAGCTTGAAAGTCAAGATGAAAAACATGGATGCTCCTACTATGCTATCGCACCTTGGAGAGTTGTATGGTGAGCAAAGTAGGATCGCTAGATATGAAATATCTAAGGAGCTCTTCCGATCTCTGGATGACCAAGGGCACTACTGGTTGAGACTCATGTCCTAAAGATGATCAATCTGATTGAACGTCTTGGGCAAATTGGGTTCGTCGTGGATGGGGAGTTGAGTCAAGATTTAGTCTTGCAGTCACTCCCGCACACCTTCTCATAATTTGTTGTGAATTTTCACATGAATAAGGTTGATGTCGACTTGCAATTACTTAACATGTTGAAAATATGAAGGTCGCTTCCCATCCAAGAAGAACCATGTCTTCTTGGTGGATGATTCTTCCAAGAAAAGGAAGAGGCCCAAGGTATCTTCTCGAAAAGGAAGAAATCCAAGAAAGCTAAGGGAAAGCGAAAGTGAAGGATCAAAAGAAACCTGATCCAACTAGCAAAGGAATTTGCTTCCATTGCAACAAGCCGGGTCACTGGAAGAGGAACTGCAAAGATTATCTTGCGGAACAAAAGCAGAAGAAGCTTGGAGAAGCTTCGAATCCTAATCAAGGTTTGTTTATGATTGAAATTAATTTTTCTGAAAGTCAATCTTCTACTTGGGTATTGGATACCGGATGTGGTTCTCACATATGTAATAATATGCAGGGACTGGTCAGAAGTAGAAAGCTGAGCAAGGATGAGGTCGTCCTACGAGTGGGAAATGGAGCAAAGGTTCTTTGCATTAATGTAGGACTTATTGTTTAATCTTGCCTATGGGCAAGTTCATTAATTTAAATAATTGTTATTTTGTTCCAAATATCATTAGAAACATTATTTCTATCTCTCAGATTGGATATGGATGGTTTTAATATTATAATAAAGAACAACAGTTGTTCCATTTATAATGATAATGTTTTATATGGTGTTGGTAATTTGCGAAATGGACTTTATATACTTGACTTGCATGAAAATATATTTCAAATTGAACAAACTAATAAAAGGAAAAGAGATGATGTTAATTATACCTTCATGTGGCAATCAGACTCTATCATATTAATGAAACAAGATTATCCAAGTTGCATAAAGATGGGCTCCTAGAGCTATCTGATTATGAATCATATCCAACTGTGAATCTTGTCTCATGGGTAAAATGACTAAATCTCCTTTTAGTGGAAAAGGAGAAAGAGTTACAGAGTTGTTAGCGTTGGTACACACAGATGTATGTGGACCTATGACAACGACCGCACGAGGAGGGTATTCTTATTTTATTACATTCATTGATTTACCACTCAAGATTTAGATATGTGTATTTAATGAAATACAAATCAATCATTTGAAAAGTTCAAAGAGTTCGAAGTGAAGTTGAGAAGCAAACCTGGTAAGAGTATTAAGATTCTTCGATCGATCGAGGAGGAGAATACTTAAGTGGTGAGTTTCTCAATTGTCTCAAAGAAAATGGTATAATCTCACAATGGACTCCACCAGGGACGCCACAGATGAATGGTGTATCTGAAAGGAGAAATCGAACATTGTTGGACATGGTTCGATCTATGATGAGCTTTACCGACCTTCCGCTTTCCTTCGGGATATGCCTAGAGTCAACCGCATACCTACTTAACAAGGTACCTACAAAATCCGTCCCCAAGACCCCATATGAGTTATGGACAGGGAGGAAACCAAATCTTAAGCATGTTAAGACTTGGGGTTGTCCAGCTTATGTCAAAAAGTTTGAAAACGATAAGCTGCAGACTAGATCTGACAAATGTAGATTTGTGGGATATCCTAAAGAAACATCGGGGTATTATTTCTATCATCCAACTGATCAAAAGGTGTTTGTTGCGAAACATGCTGCCTTCTTGGAAAAGGAGTTTATTCTTGAAGGGGTCAGTGGGAGTAAGATATATCTTGAAGAAGTTCAAGAACCACAAAATACTACAGATCAAAGTGAGGTACCTAACCAAGTAGAGATTCCTTCTGTACAACACCCTATTCGTAAATCTGGAAGAGTACCAAAGATACCAGACAGTATGGACTTGTCATAGAAGATGACAATGAGGTACGATCATAGATGATGATGATCCATTGAATTACTTAACAGGGCTATGAGTAGTAAAGACTCGTAGAAATGGCAAGAAGCCATGAAATCGAGATGGACTCCATGTATGAGAACCAAGTATGGACTTTGGTCTCACCACCTAAAGGCATTACGCCTATTGGTGTAAATGGGTCTTTAAAAGAAAGACCGGAGCAGACGGCAAAGGTAGAGACCTATAAGGCTGGATCGGTTGCAAAAGGTTTCAAACAAAGACAAGGAGTTGACTATGACGAAACCTTCTCACCAAGAGTAATGCTCAAGTCCATTCGGATTTTGCTTGCGATTACAGACTTACCACTGACTACGTAAATCTGGCGGATGGACGTGAAAACGGCCTTCCTCAATGGGAAACTTGAGGAGGATGTGTATATGACACAACCGAGAGGGATTTGTTTCAAAGGTTGGAACAAATCAAGTCTCATAAGCTACAACGATCCATTTATGGATTAAAGCAAGCTTCTCGTAGGTGGAACATCCGCTTTGATGAGACAATCAAAAGTTTGATTTTATCAAAATGAGGATGAACCATGTGTGTACAAGAAGGTAAGTGGGAGCTACTGTTTCATTCCTTGTATTATATGTTGATGATATATTACCGATAGGGAATGATATTCCTATGTTTATGAACAATTAAAATCAAGTTATCTAAACACTTCTCCATGAAGGACTTGGGAGAAGCATCCTATATTTTGGGGATAAAGATCTATAGAGATAGATCTAATAGAATGCTCGGCTTATCCCAAGGAACGTACATTGACATGATGCTAAAAAGGGTTTAGCATGGAAGATTCCAAAAGAGGTCTCATGCCGATGAGCCATGGAATACATCTCCAAGAAACAAGCCCCAAAGACACTGAGGAGAGAAACCGCATGAGTAAGATTCCTTATGCTTGAAAGAATAGGATCTATCATGTACGATATGATATGTACTAGACCGAGATGTCGCTCATGCACTTAGTGTAACAAGCGAGATATCGGTCGAATCCGTGAGAAGAACACTCAAGGCAGTGAAAAATGTCCTAAAGTACTTAAGAAGAACTAAGGATGTATTTCTTGTCTACGGTGGGTCTGAATTAAAACTAGAAGGCTTTACAGACTCAAGTTTTCAAACAGACCAAGATGACAGTAAATCCGTTTCGGGGTATGTGTTTACCTTAAACGGTGGCGCAGTGAGTTGGAAAAGTTCCAAGCAAAGAAACGATTCGATTCAAAGACAGAGGCAGAGTACATAGCTGCAAGTGAAGCTGCAAAGGAAGCTGTTTGGATGAAGAAGTTCATTACCGAACTTGGTGTGGTTCCTAGCATTAAAGGACCAAAGGCCTTTATTCTCGTGACAACACTTTGAGTCATGTTGCGCAAGCTAAGGAACCTGTGTCTCATCGTAAATCCAAACACGTGTTGCGTCGATTTCATTTGATCGAGAGATCATTGAAAGAGGAGACGCCACCACGGAGCGTGTGGACTCTCAAGACAATATTGCAGATCCATTTACTAAAGCGTTAACACAACAAAGCAGCTTTGATCGTCACTTAGAGAAGATGGGTATGAGATACCACATGCGATTGGCTTTAGTGCAGTGGGAGATTGAAAGTATTATGCATACAAGCTAATCATGTATGATGATAAAGTATATCTTGTGTAATCAATCTTATTTATTTATTAATAAAAGAATTATTTATTAAAGGCATTTATTATCTACATGGTGTTTGTTTTTAATAATATGTGATAAACCCATAGTTTTAAGCAACGCTTTTAGAATAATGATGATGATCATTCTAATGAGATCTAAATTCTTAGAAAGCTTAAAACTAAAATAGTTCCCAATCATTGGATTACTAAATTGGGGATTAGTGAATCCGGATAGATTGGTACATACGTTGTTTTGCTCATTGGATGAGGATGATTGATCTCATGATCATTTGTGTGGAGACACTAAAGCAAGTATGTAGGTGCTTATTAGAGAATAAGTTCACCGAACGTTGACTCGCTAAGGAATACCTAATGGAGTTTTACTTACCGTCAATAGGAATTCCTATAGTGATAGTAGTACAAATGATCCTTAGACTTGAGATCATCATAGTATCTTATATATAATGAATTACACTTTGACTTATTCCTTAAGACTCTTAGAGTATATCAAAGGGTATGCTTGGGTGTAATAAGTTATATATGAAGATAATGAATGATCAATAAAGAATCTACCACTTCTAGTAAAAGGAGAGATGTCATATGTGATTCGATAAATGACAACCCAGAATCTTGGCGAAGGTGGAATGAAATTAGAAAGTAGTTTCTAATTTGCATTCATTAGAGTTGTTCATTTAGGAATCGAAATACATATAATTAAATAAAATAAGACTTGACAAGAATTCCATGTCTTATATTTAATTGGGACATTGTATGGTGGAAGGATTGAATTATGCGGAACTATTTACTCAAAGGTTCTTTTTATGATTAATGTTGAAATCTATATTATCTGAAAGTCGTTGAACGCTAGGAGGCTTATCCTATTGTAGAATAAATATTATTTATTTAAATAAATTATTTGTTTAATTTATTTATTTAAATGAGATTAGAATTGTTCTAATTGATTTATTCACAACCTAGTTTAATATGGAGAACCTAAAGGGTCACACCATAAAAGGAAGAATAATTATTTAAGAAGTTAATGGCATAATTGTAATAATATGTTAAGTATATTTAATTTAATCTATGGTGATAGAATAAATTAAATAGCTTAATATTTATTATTTAATATTTTAGAAATATTAAATATAAATTAATAAGAGGAGTCTTATTAATATTATTATAATTATTATTATTTTAATTTCTAAAAGGTTTAGAAATTAATTTAATATAAGTATTTCATTTATTCCTAATTGGATTAGGAAAGAAAATTAGTTAAAGGAGTTTAATTAATTACCCCTAATAGGATTAGGGGCCCCATTTAATTAAAAGAGTTTAATTAAATAGATAATACCTTATTTTAATTAAAATAGGGTTACATGATATCTTTATAAGAGAAGTCTTATATTAGATATCCAATATACGTAATTCCTAGATTTGGAGAGTACACCCCTTTTCTTATTCAGATAGGAAAAACTAGGGTTTGAGCCAAATCCCTTCTTCTTGAAAAATTCCTCTTCCTTGGTGGATCACCTATAGAGGCCATACACTTGGGTGGCTTACATTAATCAAAGGAAGGAATCTACTCGGAGATTCAAGGAGATCGCGGAGAAGTAGGAGGTGAACTCGTACCTGAGGAAGCTCGTTTCTACAAGGGTATGATTTCATAATTTCTTATTCTTCGTTTAATTAATAATATGCATAAAGGATGATCCGGGTAATTGGTTTGTGAAAAATTTTAAAATCTGATTTTATCTCGCTTCCGCTAATTTTGCAATTTTATTGCTACTTTGATTTTCATAAAACCAAACAGCTCTGGCTTCTCCAGTCAGACTTTTCTAAAATAGCTGCATTCTAAGATTTTCATTCTCGGCATAAGATCCGAGCTCACCAATGAATACCTTTAAATGTGTGTAAGGATATCCCAATCCATCATATTTCTCAAAATTGGGAGTTTTGAATTTTTCTGTATGATGAACCCCGGGAAATATACAAAGGTCTGAATATGAAACACTCTTGTGTGCTCCAATCCCCTTGATAGACTGAATGGTCTCTTCCATTTGTAGGACTTTCTTCCGAATATCACCGGTGTCTGGATCTTCTTTGAGATGAGTGATTTCAGGGGTTTTATTGATCTTATCAGACTAAAACTCAGGTGCTGAAACTTTTTTGTTCGGACCCTGAATTCCTCCATGTTCAGAGGTTTCTATATGTATGGGTATTTATGGACCCCAAGTTGACTTGTCTAATTCTTTGAGCAGAACAACCAACTTTGTAATTTGATTTCTTAATCCATGGAACTCCTCATGAGAGATAGGAGTAGGATTAGGCTGACCAAATATAGCCATGTTTAGCTGTAGGCTTAATGCCTTCTTGGACTTTGAGCGGGTAACGGGACCCATCATTTCCCTACAAAAAGACTTAAGTAGTTTAGTCTTAGAAAAACGTGGAAAAGTTACATGCTATGTGATGTGTCTATTTTTTAGGAGTATTATCTTGCAAAACGGATGCCAGTTTATTTTAATGACAAGATAGCATGACAGGTTTTGATATGAAAGGGAATGCATGTTCACATATTCCTTTATTTTTCCAATACATTGAGATTGACATTGAAACAAATTTACAAATAATTAAAATTACAAGTTATTGAAATGGGAAGGTATGAAGAGACTTCCCTCCGCGTTTGGTTTATCAGAGGCTGACCTATCTTAGGTTACTCTCACGGCTTTTTGGCATGAAGGTTCCCAGATCATCGCAATTTACTCGACATGAAGTTAATCTAGTCTTTCAACTGGAGCGAATCTAGGTGGTGCCTTTCCTGAGCCTCGTTGGAATTAGTCTCCCTACGAGTCCAGTAATCAAACACCGACAGGATAGCCTCCTGGTGGAGGGACCACACAACATACATTCACATACATCGTGTCTCACCGTATGGAAATGATGACATGTGCGAAACACTAATATCACAGGCAGATATGGTGCAAAGCACTAAGTGCAGTAAATAAATGCATTAGTACACATTCATTCAAATGTAAATGTAACATCCACACACAAGCAGATAAAATTTCAGAAATGTTTTTATATAGCGGCTTAAGCCCTCTTACTGGTGTCCCCAGTAGAGTCGCCACCTGTCGACGTCGGGATTTTTATTTGTCCATTTTTGTTCTTGTTTTTTGGTGTTCTCGTGTTAGGTGAGATTTGTTTAAAAAAACAATTTTGAAAAGGTCCGACATTTATATGTCGACAATTTGACTGTAAGAGTCACTAGTTGGTATTTTTAAATGGTTGCACCAACTCAACCAAGAAATGGTTTGCACATAGACCTAGTGATGTGACACTGTATAACTGGTCTGCAAAACTGAGAATCTTTAGGATCTGGGGGCTTGATTAAGCGAAGGGAAGGTGTTAGGCACCCCCCAACTTCCGTGGTGACACGGTTACCGCCACTTTTCAATTTAAACTTTTATCTTAATGTGTGTGTGTGTAGGTCTACAAGTTGTCTGGAAGTAGTGTTATGCCTCGTTTGAACCTATATACAAAGGGTTTGACTTTTGTATAAAAGTTTAATTTGAACGAGATATGGCAGTGATGTTTTGTAAAACATGTTTTTCAAACCCTTGTGCTCAATAGTAATTAAGGCCTTTGATACTTCAATTTTATTATATGTTCAGCTTGTTTGCTTTTATTATTTTTGAGATGCGAAGCATCTTCGAGAAAATAAGATACATAGCAGTGTCGAACTCCTTATGGGTATGAGAGCTATCTATGGAAATTTAGACACCGTGAATAATTTACAAGCTGGCTGCAGCTGAAGATGTCCATCACAGGAACCGAATCTAGATTCAGGAACTGAATCTGTGATCACATGATTCCTAGGCTCGCATGATGTTGCAGTATGTACAAAAGATGTAAATAGTTATATATATATATATATATATAAGTTGTAAATGCACTGGATATCACACCCATTCTTAATTGATTTGAATTTTGAATATATATATATATAAGCAGTAAATGCATCAGATATCACACCCAGGCTCAATCGATTCGAATTTTAATGATATGTATATATATAAGTATTTATATATATACAAAAGCAGTAAACGCTCCGGAGGTATATCTAGGCTCAATCAAACAAAGTTTGATGACAGGAAATAATATATAAGTATATATATATATAAGCAATACACACTCCGGATGTAAATCCAGGCTCAATCAAACAAAGTTTGATGACAGAATATATATATATATATATATATATATATATAAGCAGTAAACACTCAGAATATTATATTCAGACTCAATCAAAGCATAGTTTGATAATAGTATATATATATATAGGTATTTATATATATACAAAAGCAATAAAAGCCAAGGATTGATGATCCGGGCATACGCACATAACACGACTCCCAACGTGAATAAGTATGTGTTGATGGAAGTGGGAAAAAGGCTTAATAATCTTAGATGTCTTACAGTGGGTAGCCAAGAAGACTTCAGATGGCTTTATAATGAATAAATACTCTGTTTCCACCAGTTAAATGTAGCAAAACACTAGCTCACAAGTGCTTGAAAAGATGAAGCACTCAATTTAAAGTGTGTACAGAGTAAAATGGATAGGGTTTCCTCTCCTTTTTCTCTTAGAAGTGTGTATGGAGTGAAATGGATAGAGCTTCCTTGCCTTTTTTCTTTTCCAAAGGGCCACCCTAAGCCCTCTATTTATAGAGGGGGGGAGCCGCAGGTATACCTGCGGCTACCCGGGGTGCTCCGAGCTCCGTAGGTCCCGCTATCTCAAAGTATGTGTACGCATGCAACGTATTTTCCGCTTGAACCTTCATAACTCTGAATTCGGGCATCTGACTGAGGCGTGTGATACCTTTTCAGAATGCTATTGTCGAGAGTTACATAATGATATGGGATAAGAGGTTGTACGAAGCCGGGAAGATGGGTCCATGACCAGATCTTCAAGTCTTTAAATTCTATCTAGTGTGCTGTCTTGTGTAGTTGTTACTCGGAATTTTGTGTTATGGTTCTTGTAGGACACTTCTGTGTAGAATGTGAGTTTAATTGTTGTTAAGACGGCGTGAATGTAGCATCGAGGTTGGAAAATGATGATTTTTTCTCTCACCAGGGTTACCTCCAGTTCTAGGCTGTTTTTAGCAGTCATTACTCATGGTTATCTTTGAGATTGGACTGCTGTGAGTACTGAATGTCCTTAGGGTTATCTTTGAGGTGTGCCTGACCTCCTTAGGTTATATTCGGGGTTGGAATTGAGTGCCTCAAGGTTATCTCTGAGGTTAAAACTGACTTCTAGGAGTTGGAACAGACTTTTCCGAGGTTATCTCCGGAACTGGAACTGCATCCCTCGGGGTTATCTTCGAGGTTGGAATTAAATCACTCGTGGTTGTCTCCGGAATTGACCTGATTTGACTTCCAGGATTATGTCTGGAAGGCGATTTTTCCCTCCTGCAAGGTTGGTAACAAGAATGCAAAATTTCGAGTGTCTACACCCATAATAAGACTCTTCTTATTTATAGATATAGGGAACCTTCCCAAACAATTTAGGATTAGGGTTTTATATTAATTAACTAAACTCTTTTAATTAATTAGACTTCCCAATCTTATTACGAATATATGAGAGTACATTTATTAATTAATTCCCAAACTCCTTTAAGAATTAAACTAATAATAATAATATTAATAATAATAATAATAAGAATCCTCTTATTAATTTATATTTAATATTTTCAATATATTAAATAATAAATATTAAGCTATTTAGTTTATTCAATCACCATAGATTAAATTAAATACACTTAACTTATTATTACGATTATGCCATTTACTTCTTAAATAAATATTCTTCCTTTTATGGTGTGACCCTTTAGGTTCTCCATATTAAACTAGTTGTGAATAAATCAATTAGAACATTTCTAATCTTATTTAAATAAATAAATTAACTATTTAATTTATTTAAATAAATAATATTTATTCTACAATAATGGTAATCCCTTTAGCGATCAATGACTTTTTAGATATTATAGATTTCAGTAGTAATCATAAAAGAATCTTTAAGTTAATAGTTACTGTCTAATTCAATCCCTCCATTATACAATGTCCCAATTAAATATAAGACATGAAATTTTAAAACCTAGGAATAACTATTACATTTAAAACCTAGGGTCTTAGGGACATGTCAAAGTATAACTTATCATACACAAGATACTATGTTGATCTTAAGTCTAAGGATCACTTGTATTATTATCACTACATGAATTCCTATTTACAGGCAAGAAAAACTCCATTAGGTATTCCTTAGCGAGCCACGTTTAATGAACTTATTCTGCAATAAGCACCTCCATACTTGCTGTAGTGTCTCCACATAAATGATCATGAGATCAATCATCCTCACCCAATGATCAAGCAACGTATATACCAATCTATACGGATTCACTAATCCCCTATTTAGTAATCCAACGATTGGATACAATTTTAGTTTTAGGCTATCTAAGAATTTAGATCTCATTAGCATGTTCATCATCATGATTCTAAAAGCATTGCTTAAAACTATGAGTTTATCACATATTAATTAAAATAACACCATGCAGATAATTAATGCCTTGAATATTATTATTAATAAATAAATAAGGTTGTTACAAAGTATATACTTTATCATCAAACATGAATGGCTTGAGTGCATATTACTTTCAGAGACATCTCTTGGAACTTTCCATGCTAAACTTCTTTAGCATAATGTAAATCTACGTTCCTTGGGAAAAGTCAAGCATCTTTTTAGATCTATCTCTATAGATCTTTATCCTCAAAATATAGGATGTTTCTCCCAAGTCCTTCATGGAGATGTTTTTAGATAACCAGATTTTAATCGATTGTAGTATAGGAATATCATTCCCTATCAATAATATATCATCAACATATATTATAAGGAATAAAATAGTGCTCCCACTAACCTTCTTGTACACACATGGTTCATTCCCATTTTTGATAAAATCAAACTCTTTGATTGTCTTATCAAAACGGATGCTCCACCTACGAGAATCTTGCTTCAACCCATAAATGGATCATTGTAGTTTACAGACATGATTTGTTCCAACCATTGAAATAAATCCCTCTAGATATGTCTTATACATATCCTTCTAAAGTTTCCCATTGAGGAAGGCCATTTTCACGTCCATCTGCTAGATTTCGTAATCATGGTAAGCTGCAATCGTAAGTAAAATCCGAATGGACTTAAGCATTGCTACTGGTGAGAAGGTTTCATCATAGTCAACACCTTGTCTTTGTTTAAAACCTTTTGCAACTAGTCGAGCCTTATAAGTCTCTACCTTACCGCCGCTCCAGTCTTTCTTTTAAAGACCCATTTATACCCAATAGGCTTAATACCTTCAGGTGGTCAAACCAAAGTCCATACATGGTTTTTATACATGGAGTCCATTTTGGATTTCATGGCTTCTAGCCATTTCTCTGAGTCTGTACCACTGATAGTATGTTTGTAATTCACTGGATCATCGTCATTTACGATGCGTACCTCATCGTCATCCTCTATGACGAATCCATACTTATCAGGTATCTTCGGTACTCTTCCAGATTTATGAATAGGGTATTGTATAAAAGGTTTCTCTACTTGGACAGGTTCATCCATTTGACCTTTAGTGGTTTGTGGTTCTTGAATTTCTTTAAAATCTATTTTCCTCCCACTAGCCCCTTCAAGGATAAACTCCTTTTCCGAGAAGGCAGTGTGTTTGGCAACAAACACCTTTTTCTCAATAGGATTGTAGAAATAGTATCCTAAACTTTCTTTAGGATATCCCACAAACATGCACTTATCATATCTTGCCATAAGCTTATTATTTTGAAACTTTTTCAAATAAACTGGAAATCGCCAAATCTTAACATGCTTAAGACTAGGTTTCCTCCCTGTCCACATCTCATATGGAGTCTTAGGGATGGATTTCGTGGGAACCTTATTTAGTAGATATATAGCCGCTTCTAGGTCATATACCCAGAATGACACCGGAAGATCGGTAAAACTCATCATGGAACGAACCATGTCCAACAGTGTTAGATTTCTCCTTTCAGATACACCATTCAACTGTGGTAAGTGCATGTATTTACCAACAGTCCATTGAGAGATTATACCATTTTCTTTGAGACAATTGAGAAACTCACTGCTCAAGTATTTACCTCCTCGATCCGATTGAAGAATCTTAATACTCTTGTCAGTTTGCTTCTTTCTTCACTTCTAAACTCTTTAAACTTTTCAAATGATTCAGATTTCTATTTCATTAAATATACATATCCAAATCTTGAGTGATCATCAGTGAAAGTAATAAAATAAGAATACAATCCTCATGCATTTGTTCTCATAGGTCCACATACGTCTTTGTGTACCAATGCTAACAACTCTATAACTCCTCCTTTTCTACTAAAAGGAGATTTAGTCATCTCACCCATCAGACAAGATTCATAAGTTGGATATGATTCATAATTTTATAGCTCTAAGAGCCCATCTTTATGCAACTTGAAAAATCTTGTTTCATTAATATGACTGAGTCTACAGTGTCACATGAAGGTATAATTAACATCATCTCTTTTTTTTATTAGTTTGTTCAATTTAAAGTATATTTTCATGCAAGTCAAGTATGTAAATTCCATTTCATAAGTTATCAACACCATATAAAACATTATTCTTATAAAAAGAGCAACTGTTATTCTTTATTATAATATCAAAACCATTCATATCTAATACAGAAATTGAAATAATGTTTCTAATATGTGTTGGAACAAAATAACAATTATTTAAACTAATGGACTTGCTCGTAGGCAGTGCTAAACTGTAACAATCCAAGATTTTATTATTTATAATTTAAAATATTTATTAAATGAAATAAATATTTTATTGATGTGGTTATTATTAGTAAATATTTATGAATTAAATTTATTAGATAATATTCTAAATTAAATTAATTTATAATTTAGAGAGTTGTAACATGAGATGTTATATTGTTGTTTTAATTTAATAATTTAAAGTGGTATGTTAATTTATTAAATAAAATTATAATAAGATTAAAATTTTGTGATAATTGAATTAAGTGGAGAATTTATTGAGTGTGTTGGACTTAGTTTATGTGACTAAGATTTGTTATGAAAATTCAAATAAATAATATGTGATTATAAATTATAAACCTGAATTGTTTATTAAAATAAATTAAAGAAGTTTTAAATTGGCTACCAAACAAGACTTAAAATATTAAGTCTTTATTTTAAAGAGTTTTTGCCAAACAAAGCCTTATGACTTTTGAATTTAGAATTTTATTATAATAAATAAAACAAATCAAATAATAAATAAAATATATATAACCTATACATTTATTTTGTAACTGATACAGTTAGTATGCGTATTATGGCTTTGGCTATCAGTTTTATTTTACGCATACTGATAGTTGGTTGCTAAGCCTAAGAAGGAAGAAGGAGAAAAATACAAAGAAAAGTTGAGAGAGAATAAGGAGAGATTGAGAGATTTTTGTGTTTTTGAGAAATTATCAGTGGTTAGCAAGGATTGCTCAAGCATAAGAAGGTATTTTTTTGACATAACCTTAATATTATATATATATATATACATAAATATGAGTTTCATGGCATAATTTCTATGTTTTGCGAATTCAAAAATTTTAATTTGTTCTTATACAACTGATTAAAGGTGATTGTATGTGTTTGTGATGATTAGAACTAGTGTTTAGACAGAAATTGTTATGTTAATTACGATTAAAAAGGAAGAAAAATATTTACAATACATGTTTTTATATGTGGCTTGTAAAAGTACCAAATATGGTGGTCAATTTTTATGTTAATCTATAAATTGAGTCTTGATTATGCTAGTCCATTAAGAAACAAAGAGAACGTAGTTTGAACGAAGTAATTTGGTGTAGAATTGTGATCAGAGTGTGAAATTTTGTGAAGGAACTCAAAAATGGAGTTTTTATATGAAAACATAAAATTAGAGGATTTAAATTAGTTAACGTTATTGTTTAAGTGTTCTAAGTGGTTGAATATGTGAGAAATCATGTTTGTATTTGTTCTTTGCCAATTATATATGTTAAATTTATTGTTTTGTGGATAAAATTCGTGTTAGCTAGGCTAAAAACGGAGTATTGTTAGTTGCTTATTATTTACGTTCATAGCACCAAATAAGCAATTTCTACTGGTGTCAAGGCGAAAATGGCGCAAATTGCTACCGTCCCCCGTGCTTAAGTATGGCGCGTAATGCGCCATATCCTGTTCAAAGACAGTGAAGTCTGCTACTTCTGCAGACTTTGGATACCATTGTAATTTAGTTCAATGATGTGTTAATGTGTCAAACATGTAATGTGGAGGTTAAAACAGAATCGTGTCATGTGGTTAGTAATTCTAAAGTTATAAGAAGTTAGTAAGCTATGAAAATGACATGTTGTGATTATTGAACATGTGAAGTAGTAGATAAGTGTTTTAAATCTAATAATGGGATTTTTGAAGTGTATGTAGCGTGAATGGAAACTTGTGCTAAAGTAACAAGTTTAACTATGAGTGAGTTTTAAGTTGTAAGTGGATGTTAGTATATCTAATTGATATTGTGATTCAAATAAAATGTGTAGGTGAACGTGAGTTGTAATTTATAGCTTACGCGTGAGGCAGGTTTCTAAACCTTACCTCTTTACATTGAGCAAGTTTCCTACCTTAAACTTTTATTGAGCAAGTCCGTTGTTCATAAATTTTATTTGAGAATTCTTTAATCTTAATTTTGTTGGAATTCTAATCGTGGTTGATTCACTCTAACTTGTTTATAGCTAAGCAAGTTTCTTAAGTTCTATTCCTTTATAATGGATGTAACTTCTTGAATTCTCGTCTCTAATATTGAGTTGTTTTATTTAAAATTACTTTGCACAAGTTATTATCATGTTAAGCAAGTTTTGTTTTCAGCTTGCTATCAGTTAATATATGTTCAGTAATTTCATTTCTAATTTTATAAGATCATAGCCATAGCTTATTATTGTTCAATTAAGGTTTATTGTTTCATTCAATACTTATGTTTTTAGTTTTCAAGCATGAATTTAATAAATAATTAGTTCATCTATGATTATTCATTGTTCCGTATTATGTTGTTAGTGATCAACTATAGTATTATCAAACTTTGTTGATTCAACTAATCCTTTAGTTGATGGTCGTTAAACTCTAAATTACCTTTGAAGCTTATCCAAACCAAACTTTCGTTGGTGCGGACTTGTACTCAAAAACTGAGAAGAACAACCCTATTATAGGGTATATGCAATGCATTTAGATGTTTGTGCACAATACATGGTACGAATGGTTGATCCCCCTAAGTACGTGAAGTCCCTGCATTATAACTGTTTAGGTTAAAGTTGAAAGATTACTTGTAACCGTGGACATAGTTCGTGGTCTTATGACCCTCAAATATATTTCATATTTTGATTCTAATTTTTAGTTATCATTGATAGAGTACGAATCAGTTTTTATGAGCCTATTCATTGGCAGTTATTATTCTCTTATTGATTCATTGCTATATCTAGTGAGCATTTGTTTTGCTCGCTCTTGCATATATATACACTTATTGCAGCTAAAGTTGAGAAGGTCGATGAACCTACAACTAGCAAAGGAAAGGGAAAAATGTGCAAGTGATGAAGACTTGTAATTTCTATTATGGTCATGATGATAGACTTTGTATTTATTGATGTGATGTAATTATTTTATTTCCACACTTGATTAAGGTTTAAGGTTAGACAACCTGGGAAGACTTTTTGATTAATGATGTAACCCTTTTTAAAGGGAGGATTTTTGATTTAATTTTATTATATTTGGGTAGATAGATATGAATGAATGGAAAGTGAACACCAAGTCTTCTGGGAATGAAGTACCTGAATTTGGGGGTGACACAAAGTGGTATCAAAGCTTTAGGTTATGAACCTTAGATGGGGAAAAGACTGAGAAAGTAACCTTTAGAAAGATAGTGGTGATAAACTCTTATCGAGTTTTAGGAAAGAAATAATAAAACACTTATGTGCTTATGTGGTTGCAACCTATGTGCTTGTGAGTGTCGAGTAGTAATAATTAGTAATTAAAACTTAAAATTTTGTTGACAGGATGGCTAATGTAGGAGAGTCCAGTCAGGCTAGGGAGGAAGGATCCCAAATGCCTAGAGAGGAGGAGCCTCGAGATATTCAGGTGGTTTGGGAATAACTACTGCCACGGGAAACATCTTCGTTGGTTATAGTGGTTGAGCAAGAGGGTTTACTTGATTAGGATGATGAGATAGAGAAAGACGAGGAGGACCCTGTTGAGCTGCCACGTCGAATGAGGATGAGGAGGATGAGGAGGAAGAGATTCCACTAAACTCGATAGTTTCCCATATGTACGATGAAGTATATGCCCGCAATGTAGAACTTCAAGATAGAGTCGAGGAGTTGGAAGAGATAGTAGCTGAATAGCAGATTAAAGTGGCGCAGAAGGACAATGAGATCCAGGATCGAGATGAATGTCTGAATAATGTCAAAGGGAAGTTGATCCACACTGAAGGAGAGAACGGGCAACTGATAGAGGAGATCGCATAGCTGAAGAAAAAATTGAAAGAAGAGTCTACTAAGAAGGCAAGAGCCGGAGACGCATATGAAGAAGCTTCACAACGAGCTGCGGTAGTAGAGAGAAAGGTACACATAAAGAGGATCAAGACGGAAGAGATGAATAATATTTTCAATACCGTGATCAATCGAGCTCAAGATCGGGTCATGTATTAACCGATTCAGTTCGAGATGCTGCCATCATACATGTTAGTTCATCGAACAATGTTCCGTATTATGGAAGAGGAGAGTTGTAAGGCTATACAATATTTTAGTAGGTCATCATAAATGTAATTACTATATGATTAGTTAGTAAATAAGATGTAGATCCTGGGTATGATATAACCCATAGGATATGATGATGAAGTTATCCTGAAACTTTGGTAGTTCAGGAAAGTGATGTAGATAGTAAGAATGCTATCATTATTATGTTTTAAAATATTATGAATGAATAAAAGATAGTATTTATTTAAGATATTGTGTGTTACGTGGTAATTTTGTGATGTGCAAATTAAGTACATAATACCTGGAAGATTGAATAATAATCTAATGAGTGTGTTTTAACTGAAAAAGCCTCCAAGACGTCAACCACGACAAGGATCTACCAATAACAACAATGCTGAGGCTAACCCAGTTCAGCAATTAGTAATGCTACTGACGGGAGCATGGTAGAATCAACCGCAGAATCAAGCTACTACTTTTAAAGATTTCAAGGCGGTTGGACCACCAAAATTCCGTGGGTCCATGAATCCTGTTGAGGAACAAACCTGGATCATGGAGATAGAGAAAGTTTTCGATGTTGCTAGAGTATGTGAGATTCAGAAGACTGCTTTTTCAACGTTTATGTTGAAAGCAGAGGCTAGTTATTGGTGGCAAGCCAATAAAACTCATGGAGGTCAAGGGGTAATGACTTGGGAAAGATTTAAGGAGATATTCTTTGAGAACTATTTTCTAGAGAGCTCAAAGAGTCAGATGGAAGTGCAGTTTCTAGAACTAAAACAGGGCACAATGACAGTGTTGAAGTATGCAGCAAGGTTCAACGAGTTAGCGAGGTTTACGCCATATCAACTGAACACGGATGAGTACAAGCCAAGGAGATTTGAGCAGTGACTAAAGCCCTTGTTGTATAGCAAAGTCTCCCTGTTTCAGTTAAAGACGTTTGCGACGGTGCTTAAGAAGTCAATTCTCGCTAAGAGTGGAGGCGAGGCTATAACAAAGCACAATGAAGAACAGAGAAAGAACAAGAATGAGGGTTAAGCTAAGAATGGTGGAGGTAACGGTGGAAATGGTAACAATAATTTGAAAAGGAAGTGGAATGCAAATGTGGGAGCTGGAAATCAGCAAGGTAACCAGTAGAAGAATAAGATTGACGTATGTGCTACATACAGGAAGTTTCACATGGGTATGTGCTTAAGGGGGAAGCGGGTATGCTTTAATTGTGGCCAGGAGGGTCACATTGGCCCAAATTGCAATCAACCCAAGAAGAATGCTTGCTACACCTGCGGGTCGAAGGATCATTTTGCTCGCTAGTGTGCAAATAAGAAATTTGGTGAGACAACAGAAAGCAAGGGAAGTGGCAGTGGAGGTACATTAACCATTACTGGACCAATGTCATCAAACAGACCCACAACAAGAATCTTCAACATGACGGTGCAAGATGCAGTGCAATCAAAAGATGTTGTGTCAGGTATTATCCCAATCAATGATATTGATGCTTATGTATTATTTGTTTCGAGTGCTACTTGCTCATTTATATCTGATGAATTTGCTAAGAGGATAGGATTACCTAGTGAAGAATTGAATTTCCCTTTAAACATAGAAATTATGAATATGGAAGTGATTCCTACTCGGTTCGTATACAAGAATTGTAGGGTGACCATTAAGTGGAATGTCATGTTGGTAGATTTAATTCCAATAAAACTTGGAGAGTTCGATGTTATTTTGGGAATGGATTGGTTGTTCAATTATGGAGCGATAATTGATTGCCAAAAGAAATGTGTAAACGTTATGATTCCGTCAAAGGTAGTTTTCCATGGTAGCAAATCGCCTAGACAAGCAAGGTGTCTGACGCTTATGCAGGCCAAGAAGTTATTGAGTCAAGGCTGTGTAGTGTACTTAGCCTACATAGTCGATATTTAAAAGAAGAAGGGTGTGAAACTGAAGGAGAGACCAATGGTTAGGGAATTTGTAGATGTGTTTCCGTAGGATTTGCCAGGACTTCCGCCTGACAGAGAGATCAAGTTTGTTATCTATATAGCGCCAGGAACTGCTCCGATGTCGAAGGCCCCATACAGGATGGCTCCGGTAGAGATGAAGGAATTGATGGTACAATTGCAAGAGTTATTAGACAAGAAATATATTCAGCTAAGTGTGTCACCGTGGGGAGCACCGGTGTTATTTGTGAAAAAGAAGGATAGGTCAATGCGTCTTTGCATTGATTATAGGGAATTAAACAAAGTCACTATTAAAAACAAATATGCATTGCCAAGAATAGATGACTTGTTTGATCAATTGAAGGGTGCTAAATACTTCTCAAAAATAGATTTGAGAAGTGGGTATCACCAATTGAAAGTAAGAAAGGAGGATGTACCGAAGACGTCTTTCAGAACTCGGTATGGACATTACGAGTTTCTGGTAATGTGTTTTAGTTTAACCAACGCCCCTGCAACATTCATGGATTTGATGAACATGGTGTTTAAACCATTTTTAGACAAGTTTGTGGTGGTATTTATCGATGATATTTTGGTGTACTCCAAATCTTAAGAAGAACACGTGGAACATTTACGTCTAACGCAGGAGACATTAAGAAAAGAAAAGTTCTATGCGAAATTCTCTAAATGTGAATTTTGGCTAGAACGTGTACAATTTCTTAGGCATATAATTGATAAAGATGGGATTTCAGTGGACCCATCAAAAGTTAAAGCTGTGATAAATTGGGAACAACCAAGAAGTCCATCAGAAGTAAGAAGTTTCTTGGGATTAACAGGATATTACAGACGGTTTATTCAAGGTTTTTCCAAGATTGCCACTCCGTTGACAAATTTGACGAGAAAAGCTGTAAAATTTGCTTGTACAAAAAAGTGCGAAGAGTGTTTTAAGGAATTGAAGAAGAGGCTCAGTGTGGCACCTGTGTTGTCATTACCAGATAATATAGGAAACTTTGTAGTGTATAGTGACGCTTCACACAAGGGATTAGGTTGTGTCATTATGCAGAACGACAAAGTCATTGCGTATGCATCAAAAGGCATTTGAAAGACTACGAGAAAGGGTATCCGACTCATGATTTATAGTTGGTGGCAGTAGTATTTGCTCTGAAGATATGGAGACACTATCTCTATGGAGAAAAATATGAGATATACACAGACCATAAGAGTTTGAAGTATATTTTCACACAAAAGGACCTAAACATGCGTCAAAGGAGATGGATTGAATTAATAAAAGATTATGATTGCGAGATCTTTTATCATTCGGGCAAAGCAAATGTGGTTGCAGATGTCTTGAGTAGGAAGGGTCGTGAGAAGTTGATGTTATTAACCAACCAGGAGGAGCTCATTTCTGCAATGGCAAGACTAGAGTTAAAAATCAAATTTCCTAAAGAAACCGATGAATGAATGTACCAGATGGAAGCTAGTCCAACTTTGGTGGACAAGGTGAAGAACGCTCAATTACAGGATGAAGAATGGAGAAAAATAAAGGAAAATGTGGTCGAGGGTAAAGAGGTGACGTATAAGCTTGATATTGAGGGAATGCTAAGATTTGAGTGACGAATTTGGGTTCCAGCAGTACAGGATATTAAAGACGACATCTTGACAGAAGCTCATAGCTCAAGTTATTCGATCCATCCGGGAAGTACAAAGATGTATCAAGATTTGCGGCGACATTTTTGGTGGCCAAATATGAAAAAGAGACGTTGCAGAGTTCGTTGTGAAGTGCTTGACGTGTCAGAGAGTGAAGGCCGAGCATCAAAGACCAAGTGGATTACTTCAGCCGTTGAAAATACCAGAATGGAAATAGGAGCATATCACAATGGATTTTGTGGTAGGTCTTCTAATAACTCAGAAAGGATACGATATGATATGGGTGATAGTGGATAGATTAACAAAATCAACACACTTTTTGCCAATAAAGATTAGATTTAATCTTGATCAGCTGGCAAAACTGTACGTCAAGGAGATCGTCTCAAGATATGGAGTTCCAATATCAATTGTATCAGACAGAGATCCGAGGTTCACATCAAACTTCTGGAAGAAACTACAAGAATGCATGGGAACCCAATTGAAGATGAGTACGACATATCATCTGCAAACGGATGGTCAGAGCGAACGAATAATCCAAACATTAGAGGATATGCTTAGAGCGTGCATCATGGATTTCAAAGGAAATTGGGACGTTCATCTACCATTGGTGGAATTTGCATAAAATAATAGTTACCACGCAAGCATTGGCATGCCGCCATACGAAACATTATACGACAGGAAATGCAGAACTCCACTATGATGGGATGAAGTTGATGAACGTCAATTGTTAGGACCAGAACTGGTACAACAGACTGCTGAAGTTATCAAACTTATTAGAGCAAGACTGGTAGCTACTCAAGATAGACAGAAGAAGTATGCTGATCAACATAGGCAAAATCGCGAATTTGAAGCAGGAAATTTCATTTTCCTGAAAGTTTCTCCTTGGAAGGGGAAAGTTCATTTTGGCAAGAAAGGAAAGCTAAGCGCATGGTTTATTTGACCTTTCGAGATACTACAAAGAGTGGGAGAAGTAGCTTATGAGGTAGCATTATCTCAAGAATTAGAACATGTTCACAACGTTTTTCATGTTTTGGTATTGCGACCGTATAAACCCGATTATAAACATGTAATCGAGTATGAACCGTTACAGTTCAACAAGGATTTATCTTATAAAGAAGTTCCTATCCAGATAATCGACAGAAAAGAATAAGTGCAGAGGAATAAAGTTATACCTTCTGTGAAGGTGATATGGAGGAACCACAATGTCGAAGAGACTATGTGGGAACTCGAACATGAAATGATGAAGAATTATCCTAAGTTATTTGTTTAATCTGTGCCTTCGATTCTGGGGACAAAATCTTTGTAAGAAGGGAAGAATGTGATGATTTTATTGACTTTATTATTTAAGTTGTGATTCTAGGGACAGAATCCTTGTAAGGAGGGAAGGTTGTAGTAATCCAAGATTTTATTATTTGTAATAAAAAATATTTATTAAATGAAATAAATATTTTACTGATGTGGTTATTATTAGTAAATATTTATAAATTAAATTTATTAGATAATATTCTAAATAAAATTAATTTATAATTTAGAGAGTTGTAATATAACATGAGATGTTATATTGTTGTTTTAATTTAATAATTTAAAGTGGTATGTTAATTTATTAAATAAAATTATAATAAGATTATAATTTTGTGATAATTGAATTAAGTGGAGAATTTATTGAGTGTGTTCGACTTAGTTTATGCAACTAAGATTTGTTATGGAAATTCAAATAAATAATATGTGATTATAAATTATAAACTAAATTGTTTATTAAAATAAATTAAAGAAGTTTTAAATTGGTTACCAAACAAGACTTAAAATATTAAGCCTTTATTTTAAAGAGTTTTTTACCAAACAAAGCCTTATGGCTTTTGAATTTTAATTTTGAATTTTATTATAATAAATAAAACAAATAATAAATAAAATATATTTATAACCTATACATTTATTTTGTAACCGATACAATTAGTATGTGTATTATGGCTTTGACTATCAGTTTTATTTTACACATACTGCTAGTTGGATGCTAAGCCTAAGAAGGAAGAAAGAGGAAAATATAGAGAAAAGTTGAGAGAGAATAGAGAGATTGAGAGATTTCTGTGTTTCTGAGAAATTATCAGTTGTTAGCAAGGATTGCTCAAGCATAAGAAGATATTTTTTTTTACATAACCTTAATATTATATATATATATATATATATATATATATATATATATGAGTTTCACTATAGATAATTTCTATGTTCTCGCGAATTCAAAAAATTTTAATTTGTTCTTATACAATTGATTAAAGGTGATTGTATGTGTTTGTGATGATTAGAACTAGTGTTTAGACAAGAATTGTTATGTTAATTACACTTAAAAAAGGTGGAAAAGTATTTACAGTACAAGTTTTTATATGTGGCTTGTAAAAGTACCAAATATGGTGGTCAATTTGTATGTTAATCTGTAAATTGAGCCTTGATTATGCTAGTCCATTAAGAAACGAAGAGAACGTAGTTTGAACGAAGTAATTTGCTGTTGAGTTGTGATCATAGTGTGAATTTTTGTGAAGGAACTCAAAAGTTGAGTTTTTGTATGAAAACATAAAATTTAAGGATTTAAATTATTTAAAGTTATTGTTTAAGTGTTTTAAGTGGTTGAATATGTGAGAAATCATGTTTGTATTAGTTTTGTACCAATTACATATGTTAAATTTACTATTTTGTGGGTGAAATTCGTGTTAGTTAGCCTAAAAATTGAGGACTGTTAGCTGCATATTGTTTCTATCTCAGTACCAAAGACAATTTACTTGCTACCGTATCAAGGCCGAAATGGCGCAGATTAAGTATTTGCAATGATCCCTAGGCTTAAGTATGGCGCAACTGTGCCATACCATGTTCAGAGATAGTGAAGTCTGCTACTTCTGCAGACTTTGGATACCATTGTAATTTAGTTCAATGATGTGTTAATGTGTCAAACATGTAATGTGGAGGTTGAAACAGAATCGTGTCATGTGGTTAGTAATTCTAAAGTTATAAGAAGTTAGTAAGCTATAAAAATGACATGTTGTTATTATTGAACATGTGAATAAGTAAATAAATGTTTTAAATCTAATAATGTGATTTCTGAAGTGTATGTAGCGTGAATGGAAACTTGTGCTAAAGTAACAAGTTTAACTATGAGTGAGTTTTAAGTTGGAAGTGGATGCTAGTTTATTTAATAGATATTGTGATTCCAATAAAATGTTTAGGTGAACGTGAGTTATAATTTATAGCTTACGCACGAGGCAAGTTTCTAAACCTTACCTCTTTACATTGAGAAAGTTTCCTACCTTAAACTTTTATTGAGCAAGTCCTTTGTTCCTAAATTTTATTTGAGCAAGCTTTAATCTTAATTTTATTGAAATTCTAATCATGGTTGATTCACTATAACTTGTTTATAGCTAAGAAAGTTTCTTAAGTTTTATTCCTTTATAATGGATGTAACTTCTTGAATTCTCGTCTCTAATATTGAGCTATTTTATTTTAAATTACTTTGCACAAGTTATTATCATGTTAAGCAAGTTTTGTTTTCAGCTTGCTATCAGTTAATATATGTTCAGTAATTTCATTTCTAATTTTTAAAGATCATAGCCTTAGCTTATTATTGTTCAATCAAGGTTTATTGTTTCATTCAATACTTATGTTTTTAGTTTCCAAGCATGAATTTAATAAATAGTTAGTTCATCTATGATTATTCATTGTTCCATACTATGTTGTTAGTGATCAACTATAATATTATCAAACTTTGTTGATTCAATTAATCCTTTAGTTGATGGTCGTTAAACTCTAAATTACCTTTGAAGCTTATCCAAACCAAACTTTATTTAGGAGTCAAAGCTTCTTCTGCTTTTGTTCCGTATGGAACTCCTTGAAGTTTCTCTTCTAGTGTGTTGCCTCCTTTTTAGTCTAACAAAAGGACTCTAACTCATGCAAGCATACATGGGTCAACAAGTAGTATAGAGTAAGAAAAGTATCGATCCATGGAGAAAGGTTTTAAATCTTAATTATCATACATAAATAATATCATTATTATCATATGCTTAAACGAATAACTCACAATTATAATTTATACTAAACTCAATTAATGAATAAAAAGATAATAGTAAAATAATGTGATCAAATTTAGAAAGAATGGGATTCTAACTTCATTTAATAATTCATTTAACTTATAACCATCAAGTAATGTTTATATACTTATCATGGAATACTAGTCAAGAGCACAAAAGTGGACATAATCATTTTTCAATGAATTATGACCTATTCACATAACCTCCACATATGATAGAAATCATGTAAGCGACACTATTACCAAAATCACTAAATGTCTATGTGAAATTGCAACAATAATGAATTAAAGTATAGGCTCTTTTCAGTACTACACATGATAAAACGGTATATTTCTATCCAGTTCATGAATTACAAAGCTAAACAACTCAACCTCATAAATATATGCCATTATGATTATATCCATACTCATATTGACTTTTTTAAATCCATATAAGCATACAAGGTGAATGGTGATCAAACACATTCATTCATTACGCTCAATCATAATAGGTAATCCAATGATAAACATACAACCATACAATCAACTATATAAGCATATATTACATATCAAAATCCATTAGAATCCCATAATGGAGTTTAGTTCATTTCTGAACCAAAAGCCATTATGGGATTGAAGCAACACATGAAATTAAACAATACAAATAAGAGATGAAAGAGAAATGATTAAACCCAGTTGAGGAATTTGTTCCAATGTTTGTTCTAAAGCACCAATAATATCCAGAAAATGAAACTAATACTTATTGAATAACCAAATTGAAGAGAAGATATAGAATTAATCAAAAATTGATCAAAACCCCTATATCCTAGTTTTTCTTAAGAACCCTAATTACTTGATATGAAAACTGATAAAAGACCCCAATAAAACATGTCTGGTACCAACCAGTATTGTTCAGTTGAGCCTAAAGTGACCAAAATTCAAATTACAAAAAGTTAACAAAACAGACTGTAGAGGACTCACGCGACCGCGGGAGATCTTAGTGTAAAACGGGCGCGGGCGCGGGCGCGCAATAGGTGTGTCTGCCGAATCCTTGGCGCGAGCGCGCGAGATTACTTCTTTGATGGGGCGCTATCGCGCAATGGTGTAAAATTGTCTGTTCAAGTGACGCAGGCGCGTGATGTAAGGCATAATTTATCGCGCGGCTACTGCATGCTATCTTCTGCTGTTGCTTCTTGATTTGTTGTTTGTTCTTCATCCTTTCTTTTCTGCATAGAACTCATCCACTGCTTCAGTTCCTCATCTACACATGTCCATCTTGCCTTATCCATGCCTTTCCTTGCCATAGGAGTTCTAATATAAGTACTGCAAAATAAATATAAAAATGCACTACAACATAGTAAAAACTACTTGAGATGAGCATAATTCTCGTTAGTTGACATCCAATAAGTAGGTATTATCGACGTCGGGGTTTTTATTTGTCCCTTTTCTGTTCTTATTCTTTTGATGTTCTCATGTTATGTGAGATTTTTTTGAAAAAACAAGTGAAAAAGGTCCGACATGTATATGTCAACGATTTGATTGGAAGAGTCGCCAGTTGGTTTTTTTAAATGGTTACACCAACACAACTGAGAAAAGGTTTGAATTTGTGTAAAAAATTCAGTTTTAAACATGATATAGTAGTGTTTTTTAAAAGAGGTTTTTCAAACCCTGTGCTCAATAGTAATTGAGACCTTTTCATACTTCCATTTTATTATTAAATGTTCGGCTTGATTGCTTTTATTTTTTGAGATGCGAAGCATCTTCAAGAAAATAATATATAAAAGTGCCAAACTCCTCATGGGCATTAAAGCCATCTAAGAAAATTCAAACACCGTGAATAATTTACAAGCTGCTTACAGCTGAAAATGTCCATCACAGAAACCGAATCTAGATTCAGTGGACTGAATCTATGCTCACATGATTCTTAGGCTCATATGATACCGCGGTTTATAGGAAAAGCAGTATGCAGTTATATATAAAAGTTATAAATATATATATACAAACATGATCAACCACCACGAAGCACCTCCATGGGGGATCAGAAATGTAAATATATAAAAGCGGTATATATATATATATAAATATATAAATAGAGAGAGAGAGAGAGAGTCCGGTTCCAGTCCGGACGGCCATATTTTAGTAGCGTCCGGACCTTTCTTTTTTTTTTTGCTTTTTTTTATACAACTAAAAAATAAATAAAAAAATTATGGAACTTAAATTTTTACATAATACAGTGTTTTGGGTGTGATTTGGATACATATATCGAAACATGTCTGTACTGTTTGTGCAGACTGTACACATATTTTTTGGTATATGTATCCAAATCACGCCCAAAACATTATATTATGGAAAAATTTCAGTTCCATAATTAATTTTTTTTTTCAGTTGTTCTAAAAAAAAATAATAATTCAAGGTCAGTATTTTGGACCTGTCCGAGAGTCCGGACAGGATCCATTGTGATATATATATATATATATATATATATATATATATATATATATATATATATACATGATCAACCACCACGAAGCACCTCTATGGGGGATCAGAAATGTAAATAAAGCAATAAATGCGATTAACTGCCACGAAGTAAACTCAAGGCGGGACTAAATGTAAATAAAGTATTAAAAACGATAAACCGTCACAAAGTAAACTACAGTGAGAATGTATATATAAATAAAGCAAGAAAAGGCCACGTAAGTAAACTTGAATGTCCTAATAGAAATGTGTGTGTATATATATATATATATATATATATATATATATATATATATATATATATAATGCTTAAACGCACATGATATTTCTCAATCCCGGCTTGGTTTATCATTTCAGCGATTTGTCATTATATATATATATATATATATAAGCAAGTAAACGCTCCAAACATAAGTCTAGGCTCAATCGAGGTATAACTCGATAATGTTAGTCCACATATATAAATATATACATATATAAGTATATATATACAGACAGAAATGAAAACCACGGACTGAAGTCCGAGCATACACACACAACACGACTCTCAATGTGAAGAATAATGTGTGCAAAGATGAAGAGAAAAGCTTTATAGTGTGTAAGAAGGCTTACAGTGGGCTGCCATAGAAGACTTCTATGACTCTAAGTGGATGAACACTCAGCTTTCGCCGGTAAAAATATAGCTATATGTGAGCTAACAAGTGTTTAAAATGAGAAAACACTCAATATGGGGTGTGTACAGAGCAAATATGACAGGGCTTCCTCATCTTTTCCTCTTGCAATATGGCCACCCCAAGCTCTATATTTATAGAGTCAGTGGCCAGCAGTGCACCTGCTGTGAGACGCAGATGCAACTCTGATGCACGGGGTGCCCCGGCTCATGAGTCTCACTGTCTCGAAGTACGTGCACTCGTGCACTGTGATGTCCGCTCGAACATGAGATGTACAAGACCTTTTTCGGACCGCCATTGTCGATAGTTACGCAATGACATGTGATTAGAGGTTGTACGAAGTCAGGAAGAGGGGGCCATGCCCATGGTCTTCAAGCTTCAAATTCTATCTAGTGTGCTGCCCTGCATAATAATCACTCAGGATTGGAACTCCTTGGCTCATGTGGGACATTGTTGTGTAGAAATGTATGTATGAGATGTTGAGATGGCGCAATGTGGGGTTGAGGTGGCAAGATGACAATTTTGCCCCTCACCGAGGTTATCTGTAACAATCCAAGATTTTATTTGTAATTTAAAATATTTATTAAATTAAATAAATAATTTATTGATGAAGTTGTTGTTTTGTAATCTAAAATATTTCTTAAATTAAATAAGTATTCTATTTATTTGGTTGTTATTAGTGGAGATGTGTGTATTAAATTTATTAGATAATATTCTAAATTAAATTAATTTATAATTTAGAGAAGTGTAGCATAACATGAGATGTTATATTGTTATTTTGATTTGTTATATTGTTGTTTTGATTTAATAATTTAAGATGGTATGTTAAATTATTAAATAAAATCATAATTTTGTAATATTTATTTAAGTGGAGTATTTATTTAAAATATAGTATGTATAATTATTTTATTTGATTAATGTTGGATATGGAAATCCAAATAAGGCATATATAGATTTATAAATTATAAACTAAATTGTTTATTAAAATAAATTAAAAGAGTTTAATTTAGTTTTCCCAAACAAGGCTTCAATATTAATTTTTAAAGACTTTTTGCCAAACAAAGCCTTATGACTTTTGGATTTCTTAATATTTGAATTATAATAATATAAATAAAATAAATTAAAATAATAAGTATAATATATTTATAATCTATACGTTATATGTTATAACTGATTAGGCTTATTGTGGCCATATCAGTTTTCTTTTATTATTACGCATACATGGTTATCAGTTTTGGGGGATTATACGCATTCTAGTTTTGCTAAGCCTGAGAATTTCAAAGAAAAGCTAAGAGAGAATTGAGAGAGAGAGAAGGAAAACAAGTGATTTCAAAGTGATTATCGGTTGATTAGCAAGGATTGTTTACGCATAAGAAGGTATTTCTCTATAATTTTTATATCTTATGTATATGTATGTATATATGAGTATTACGACAAATTTTTCTTATCTTCCGTGAAATCAAATTTGTTGAATTATTGATATATAACTAGTGATTATGATTATATGTATTGGTTATGTTTGAGTTTGTATGTAAATAAGAATTCGTATGCTAATTGTAGTTAAAAAGGAAGCAAAATAATTACAATATATGTATTTTACATATAGCTTGTGAAAAGTACCAATTTTAGTGGCCAATTTGTACGTTAATTTTTGAATTGTGGCTTGATTATGCTAGTTCGTTAAGAAACGAAGAAAGCGTAGTTTGAACGAAGTGATTTGGTGAAGAATTGAAATCAAAGTGATGATTTTTGTAAAGGATGTCAAAAATGGTGTTTTTGTGTGAAAACATGGAATTTGAGGAATTAAGTTAGTAAAAGTTGTTGTTAAATTGTTCTAAATTGATATATATGTGAGGAAACATGTTTGTAGTAGTTTTGTATCATTTGTTTGTGTTAATTTCACTGTTTGGTGGGTGAAATTCGTGTTAGTTGGGCTAAAGTTCGGCTCTCGTTCATGCCATTTCGCCTCTCGCATGCGTCTGGCACCATGAGCAGCAATGTCGAGCAAAAAAAACGCACAAGATCTCTACGGCCCCCCCAAAACTTATGTGTGGCAGCTTGATTCCATACACCGAAAGTTGAGGCGATGACCTGACTTCACTGCTCATGCAGACACTGGTTAGTGACACTATAACTTGGTCTAATGATGTGTTAACTTAATAAACATGGAATATGGAGGTTAAATCAGAACCATGTCATGTCATTGATAATTTCAAAGTTGTAAAAGGTTTTATAAGTTAGGAATGTGATATGTTAGGACTTAATGTACAAATTGAAGGGTCTAAGTCTTGTGATGTTAGCACTTGTGGTTTCGAAAATGAACATTAAGATATGGAAGGTGATTAATATAAAACCAATGAATCTTGGGAAGACTTAATCACTTGATCTGAATTTCAAGTTCGATTAAGGAGAAATGTAGTATTGATTAATAAGAGTTGAAAATGTGATTTGGATGGTAAAAGTCTTATGTATGTGCTAGTGATTGTTCAATTTTCGTGTTATGTGGTTTATTATATGGTTAGACCTTAAACTAAAGGTTATAACGTAACTAAGATGATAAGTGAATCTATGAGGTTAATGTAAGTAGCTAATTTATGTGATAATCCTAATGGTATGTGTAGGACATTGGAGTACGTGAGTTGTAATTGTATAGCTTACGCAAGAGGCAAGTTCCCTAACCTTTGCTACTTTATAATTTAGCAAGGTTACTTTTCTCTATTATGTTATACTTATGCAAATTCTCTATCTCTAATCTCTTAATTAATGATTTATTGTCATGCAAGTTCTCTAACCCTCATTTATTGTTGCGCAAGTTAGTTAATCTTTGTTTCTTTATTCCAATCAAGATTACCTTGGTTATTCAAAGTCTGTAAATTTATTGTAAGAAGTGTGTTTATTCAGCTACTAATAACTGTTGTTTGATATTCATTCCTCATTATCATTGTACTATCTTACATTATTATACCGAACTCTAAGTTGTTTAGCGATTCTTTACCAATTCAACTAATCCTTAGTTGATGAATGTTCTATACTCTAAATTACCCTTGAAGTCTACCCAAACCAAATTTCCTTTGGTTTATTTATGTACTCACACAACTTTGAAAACATGTTGTCGATGATAACATTTGTTCAACTTAGACATTGTTAATACTCTATCTCTTATTGAGTCATCGATATACCTTGTTCACGAAGATAGTGTAATCAAACCCTTGAATAATTGTTGGTTCCTACCTGATTCAACCAGTACTTGGTTGATGATCGTTCTAAAAATCTAGACTTCCTTTGAAGTTAATTCCCAACCAAACTTCCTTTAGTTCGGAACCTGATAATTTAAGCTGAGATGAACAACCCTATATTAGGGGATTATTTTAAAGATACTCAATATCGTTAAAATGTTTACACAATACATAGTACAAAGGGTTGATCACCTGGAGTACGGAATGATGGTCCATATAGTCGTTTAGACTGTTAAAGGTTACAATAGAAACACCTGTGAACCTAGGACGTAGATGATGATTATAATCTTTTAGCCTATTAAAGGTTAAAGTAGAAATACTTGAAAACCTAGAATAGAGTTCGTGGTCTTGTGACCCTCAGTGTATTCTTTGATATTGATGTCTATTGTTAACTTAAACGTTCATTATTCCTTTGAACTCAAAGCTGTTGAATTAAAGTTTATTGTTCCGGTAAGAATATTTTACCATTGAAAGCTCAGTTAATTGTCATTCATAAAACGTTATTGTATACTATCCTTCTTGTGGGTAATTGTTTGCTCACTCTTGCACAAAACAATGCAGATGAAGTTAAGAAGTTTGAAGAGCTTTCTATAAGTAAGGGCAAGGACAAAGTGCTTGATTAGACGGCGACGTTTAATTTATCTATGAAGCTTATGTAATAGATTTATTTATGATCGTGTTTTAATTTTTCCGCTACTGATTGTAATAAAGGTTAGATGACCTGGGATTTATTTTAGATTATGTAACCCTTTAAATGGGAGATTGATTGTTTAAGATTTTGAGTTTAATTATATCCTTTGTTTATTGGTAGTTAGTTATGATTTAATTGGACAGTGAACACCAAATTTGTGGGATTGAGATGCCCAGATTTGGGGGTGTCACAAGTTGGTATCAAAGCTTTAGGTTATGAACCTTAGGTGGGGAAACCTTAGGCTATAACCTTCTAGTAGATCAAAAATATAGAGGTGATAAACTCTTATCGAGTTCTAAGGAATGAATTGAGGGAAATTCATTGAAGGTAAATGATAAAAGACTTTATGTGTTTATGTGTTATTGACTTATGTGCTCGCAAGTATTTAGGAGTAGAGATTATTATACACATCAAGTTGTGGGGTTGTTAAAACTTTGTTGTCAGAATGACTGACGAGAGAAGATAAGGATTAGGATTCCTGAGAAGTTCATACATTCTGAGTATGGTTTGTATTGGGACAACCATACCCGTTGTTTTCTAATGTAGCACGTGGGTATGAGCTTGAATTTGAACGCAAGGATAAATGTGAAGTGAACAAGGTGAAGGATGAGTGCGAAAAGGTGGATTCCTCAAATGAGGTATATGGTCATAACATTGAGTTATAAAAGAAGGTCGAGAAATTAAAAGGTCAAGCCGTAAAGCACCAAGCCACGTTAGCGCAAGAAGATGTCGCGACTCAAGACCTTACTGTACAACATGCAGATGTAGAGCGTATATTAGCTCTGTCGGAATATTAAAGAGGATAGTTATTAGCTGGGGATGAGATTTCGCAGGAATGACAAGGGAAAGAAGTCAACAAAGCGTGCGAGAGCAAAAGACACATGGGTGAAGGCTTCTAAACATGTTGATCGTGTTGAAGACAAGTTGAAGAAGGCCAAGCGGATGATGGGACTTAGAATTAAGTATTCTATTTTCTGTATAGGTTGAGATTTATCTTTGGTATGTGATGGATCATCAAGTGATCCTAAAATTTTTTTATTACAAGATAAATAATATAAATAGCAGTGAGGCTATTTTATGGTGTGGTGATGTAACAAATGAATAAAGGCATCATTGTTTATTAAGATATATTATGTGTTGTTTTAAAAGTGGTTGAGATAAGTTTGAAAATTTTAATTTGTGGATGAACGATGATCTAATAGTTCGAGTTTGAAATAGTAAGATGTCGCCTAGAAGAAGATAGCAGCGTCAATAGAGCCCCAAGGAATATGCATACAATAGGGAAGCTAACACAAATCTAGCGCCATAATTGGTGAATTTTCTGGTGGGAGCACTAGCGAATCTACTGAATTCCTGGCTATATAATCAAATCTCGATGTTTCAACCAAATTCGTTCATAACAGGGTTAGAGAGAACGATTGATGTAGACGGGGAAGGTAATACGATGGCATACAATAAAGAAGAGAGGGGAAGGAAGAGTGAAAATGATAAGGTGAATGATAGTCATACCGATAACGCTCGGAAAAGAAAGTGGAACAATGGTATTGACGCTGAAAATCAGCAAGAGAATGAGAAGAAGAAGGTGGAGGCGTGTAGCAACTACGAAAAAAAACATGTAGGTGTTTGTTTGAAGGGAAAAAGGGTGTGCTTTAATAGTGGTTTGAAGGGCCACTTTGCACCAAAGTGTTCAAGACCTAGGAAGGGAGCCTGCTTCACGTGTGGATCAAAGGAGAACTTAGCTCGAGGTTGCCCAAAGAAAGCTACAGGAAAACAAGTGGAACAAAAGGGGGCAGTAGTAATCTGGTTATTGTAGAGTCAGTTCCGCCGAGTCGACCAACTGAACAATCATCCAAAATGACGATGCAGGTCGTAATGCAAGGTATGGTTCCGATCAGTTATTTATATGACTGCATGTTATTTAATTCAAGTGTCACTTGTTAATGTATATCTGATGAATTTTCTTAGAAACTAAATTCTCTTCGGGAAGAGTTAGACTATTCCCTAAATATAGAAAGTGTGAATAAGGATTCCTTTTAAGTTGATGTGTAGAAATTCTGTGTGTCTGGTCGGTTCTGACGGGGACGTCAGAAATTTAAGTATAAGGAAATAAGTTACTACCAATAGTACCTTCAAGTCATAACTTTTTGGATGAGCCTGTGGTGGGCTATGTTGACCCAAGAAGATACTATTGGGCCAGTAGTTTGAGGCTTTATTTTGATGGATTTGATTCGATTCAAACTTAGGATTTGACCCGAGTTGTTTCTTATGGATTTTTTCTGTGTAGTATTAAAGGCCACGTAATGTTATTGGATTTATTTCCGATTTGATTTATGATACTCTAAGGAAGTCAAAGGTAGTATTTTGTTCTTTCAGTTGCAAGACGTCTGTACGGTAAAGTTATCTATCGATGCTGTAAAACAAGAAGTTATTAAGAAAATATCATGAGGAATACGCGAAGTTCAAGATAGTCACTTCGTTAGCTAATTAACGAAAAAAATTGTTGGAATTTATATGGGCAGTAAATTGTAGGGTGCATTTTCATGAATTGAGGAAGAATTTAGTGTGGCACCTGTGTTGTCTCTACCAGATACTACAGGAAATTTTGTGTTATATAGCGACACATCGTATAATATTCTAGGATGTGTGTTTAGGCACAAAAACAAGGTCATTTTATATGCATCGCGTAAGTTAAAATTTTATGTGAAAGGGCATCTGACTCAAGATCCAGAGCTAGAGGTAGTAGTGGTTGCCCTGTGGATTTAGAGGTGTTATTTTGGAAAGTAGTGTGAGATATAAACAGACCATAAGTGTCTAAAGTATATTCCCGCACAAGAGTATTTAAGCATGTGTTTCAAGTGATAGTTGAAGTTATTCAAGGATGATGAGTACAAAATCCTAAACGATCGTGATTATCGACATCTTAAGAAAAAGGGTTGGAGTTATTTTTATTAACTGTGCAAAATGGGTTCATAATAGAAATGACAAATTTATTGTAGGAGGTGAGATATATGAAAAGTCAGAGGAGAAGCTGTTCAGATGGAAACTGTACAACTTTGTTGGATAGAGTAAAGGAAGGGTAGCTCCAGGATGAAGGTGTCAAATTCATAATCAATACTGAAGGATAGTTAAAATTAAAAGGAAGAAACTAGGTTTCGCTAATATCAGGAATTGAAAATAAAATTTTGCATAAACGTATATGTTGAATAAACTAAGGAGCACGAAATTATATATTGCCTTCGGTAATACTATTTGTGGCAAGATATAGCGATAAAATTTTTGGTATGTCAAAGTTAGCATTTTAGTTATCGAACAGTATATGAAGATATTTGGTAACGAAATTGTTTCAAGGCAAGGTGTTTCAGTGTCAATTGTGTCGAACCGAGATTCACGATTTACATTAAATTTTGATAAAGGTTTGCTTGAGCGCGTGGAACACAATTAGAAATAAATATGTCATATCGTTTGCAAAACTAAAAGGAAATCTTGACATCGGAAGACGTGTTAAGCGCACGAGAAGTTTTCGAGAATATTATACGAGGAATCCGCTTTGAGCAAGTTATGGGCAAGTTAAGAATAAGTTATGAGTAAGGTAATGTTAGGTGGGATTTCAATTGAAGACTCATATGGTAACTAAGTCATACAAACCTTTGTATGGGCAGAGGTTTTGTGCATGTACTTGGTTTATCACATTGATAATAATTGGAATATCGGTCTCGCGCTATCTATGTGTATGTGGTGGAAAGGTGATTCTTTTCTCATGTATATATTGGATAGTTAGATGATATTAGAATTAGGTTCAGTTCTTGAAACTAAAGCATATGGTAAGTTCGTGACTCATAATCATATGGTACGTTTTGAACCCCTCAGCGAATTGACGTCTATGGTCTGACTAGGATAAGTTCCTAAACTCATATGATTGTGGTAAGTTCCCGAATTTCCAAAGTGTGGTAAGTTAGACGAACTATATTGGGTATAAATCGGTTATAGTATATGAAGCGTGGAAGAAGTAAAAAGATGGTTTTGAGGTAGCCTTACCTCTACAGTAGCGCGCATTCACAATATTTTTCATGCTTCGGTGATATAATTGAACAAGCTCGACTGCAATCATATGATCAAGTACGAACCATTATGGTTGTTCTACTAGGAAATTTCTATCCAGATAGTTGACAGAAAAGAACAAATGCTCAGGGATAAGGTGATACATTCTGTGAAGGTGATATAGAGGAACCACAATGTCAAAGTGACTATGTTGGAACTTGATGCTGAAATGATGAGGAATTACCCTAAGTTATTTGTTTAGTTTGGTCTTCGATTCTGGGGACAGAATCTTTGTAAGGAGGGAAAAATGTGACGATTTGATTGTTTGAGTTGTGATGCTGGGGACAGAATCCTTGTAAAGAGGGAAGGATGTAACAATCCAAGATTTTATTTGTAATTTAAAATATTTATTAAATTAAATAAATATTTTATTGATGAAGTTGTCGTTTTGTAATCTAAAATATTTCTTAAATTAAATAAGTATTCTATTTATTTGGTTGTTATTAGTGGAGATGTGTGTATTAAATTTATTAGATAATATTCTAAATTAAATTATTTTATAATTTAGAGAAGTGTAGCATAACATGAGATGTTATATTATTATTTTGATATGTTATATTATTGTTTTGATTTAATAATTTAAGATGGTATGTTAAATTATTAAATAAAATTATAATTTTATAATATTTATTTATGTGGAGTATTTATTTAAAATGTAGTATGTATAATTATTTTATTTGATTAATGTTGGAAATGGAAATCCAAATAAGGCATATGTCGTTATAAATTATAAACTAAATTGTTTATTAAAATAAATTAAAAGAGTTTAATTTAGTTTTTCCCAAACAAGGCTTAAATATTAATTTTTAAAGACTTTTTGCCAAACAAAGCCTTATGACTTTTGGATTTCTTAATATTTGAATTATTATAATATAAATAAAATAAAATAAAATAATAAGTATAATATATTTATAATCTATGCGTTATATGTTATAACTGATTAGGCTTATTATGGCCATATCACTTTTCTTTTATTATTACGCATACATAGTTATCAGTTTTGGTGGATTATACGCATTCTAGTTTTGGTAAGCCTGAGAATTTCAGAGAAAAGCTAACAGAGAATTGAGAGAGAGAGAGAGAGAGAGAGAGAGAGAGAGAGAAAAACAAGTGATTTCAAAGTGATTATTAGTTGATTAGCAAGGATTGTTTACGCATAAGAAAATATTTCTCTATAATTTTTATATCTTATGTATATGTATATATATATATATGAGTATTACGACAAAAATTTTCTTATGTTCTGTGAAATCAAATTTGTTAAATTATTGATATATAACTGGTAATTGTGATTATATGTATTGGTTATGTTTGAGTTTGTATATAAATAAGAATTTGTATGCTAATTGCAGTTAAAAAGGAAGCAAAGTAATTACAGTATATGTATTTTACATATGGCTTGTGAAAAGTACCAATTTTAGTAGCCAATTTGTACGTTAATCTGTGAATTGAGGCTTGATTATGCTAGTTTGTTAAGAAACGAAGAAAGCGTAGTTTGAACGAAGTGATTTAGTGAAGAATTGAAATCACAATGATGATTTTTGTAAAGGATGTCAAAAATGGTGTTTTTGTTTGAAAACATGGAATTTGAGGAATTAAGTTAGTAAAAGTTGTTGCTAAATTATTCTAAATTAATATATATGTGAGGAAACATGTTTGTAATAGTTTTGTATCATTTGTTTGTGTTAATTTCACTGTTTAGTGGGTGAAATTCGTGTTAGTTGGGCTAAAGTCGGCTATTGTTCATGCCGTTTCCTATTCGTGTAAGTAGCTAATTTATGTGATAATCCTAATGGTATGTGTAGGACATTGGAGTACGTGAGTTGTAATTGTATAGCTTACGTAAGAGGCAAGTTCCCTGACCTTTGCTACTTTATTATTCTGCAAGGTTACTTTTCTCTGTTATGTTATACTTATTCAAACTCTCTATCTCTAATCTCTTGTTTAATGATTTATTGTCATGCAAGTTCTCTAACCCTCATTTATTATTGAGAAAGTTAGTAAATCTTTGTTTCTTTATTCCAATCGAGATTACCTTGGTTATTCAAAGTTTGTAAATTTATTGTAAGAAGTGTGTTTATTCAGCTACTAATAATTGTTGTTTGATATTCATTCCTCAATATCATTGTACTATCATACATTATTGTACCGAACTCTAAGTTGTTTAGCGATTCTTTACCAATTCAACTAATCCTTAGTTGATGAATGTTCTAAACTCTAAATTACCCTTGAAGTCTACCCAAACCAAATTTCCATTGGTTTGTTTATGTACTCACACAACTTTGAAAGCATGTTGTCGATGATAACATTTGTTTAACTTAGAAATTGTTAATACTCTAGCACTTATTGATTCATCGATATACCTTGTTCATGAAGATAGTGTAATCAACCCTTGAATAATTGTTGGTTTCTATCTGATTCAACCAGTACTTGGTTGATGATCGTTCTAAAAATCTAGACTTCCTTTGAAGTTAATTCCCAACCTAACTTTCTTTGGTTCAGAACCTGATAATCTAAGCTGAGATGAACAACCCTATATTAGGGGATTATTTTAAAGATACGCAATAGCGTTAAAATGTTTGTGCAATACATAGAACAAAGGGCTGATCACCTGGAGTACGAAATGATGGTCCATATAGTCGTTTAGACTGTTAAAAATTACAGTAGAACCACCTGTGAACCTAGGACGTAGATGATGATTCTAGTCTTTTAGACTATTAAAGGTTAAAGTAGAAATACTTGAAAACCTAGAATAGAGTTCGTGGTCTTGTGACCCTCAGTGTATTCTTTGATGTTGATGTCTATTGTTAACTTAAACGTTCATTATTCCTTTGAACTAAAAGTTGTTGAATTAAAGTTTATTGTTCCGGTAATAATATTTTACCATTTAAAGCTCAGTTAATTGTCATTCAAAAAATGTTATTGTATACTATCCTTCTTGTGGGCAACTGTTTACTCACTATTGTACAAAACAATGCAGATGAAGTTAAGAAGTTTGAAGAGCTTTCTACAAGTAAGGGCAAGGACAAAGTGCTTGATTAGACGTCGACGTTTAATTTATCTATGAAGCTTATGTAAGATTTATTTATGATCGTGTTTTAATTTTTCCGCTAATGATTGTAATAAAGGATAGATGACCTGGAATTTATTTTAGATTATGTAACCCTTTAAATGGGAGATTGATTGTTTAAGCTTTTGAGTTTAATTATATCCTTTGTTTATGGGTAGTTAGTTATGATTTAATTGGACAGTGAACACCAAATTTATGGGATTGAGATGCCCGGATTTGGGGGTGTTACATTATCTCTGGTTTGGGTTAATAAAGTAGACATTGCTCAGGGTTATCTTTGAGATTGGAATGTTGCGGTGTTTGAATTCCTCAGGGTCATCTTTAAGTTTGCCTGTCTTCCCGATGTTATCTTCGGGTCTTTGGAATGAGTCCCTCGGTGGGAGTTCTGAGGTTGAAGATGATTGCATGCATTTGAAATAAAGAATTTCTGGGGTTATCGTCGGAACTGCAACAACATTCCTTTGAGTTATCTCCAAGGATGAAACTTAGGGTTATCTTCGAGGTTGGAACTGATACTCCCGGTGTGTGTTCCGGGGTTGAGACTGAACTTCTGGTAGTATCCGAAATGGATATGAGTTATCTTCCAAGTTATCTCTGAAAGATGAATCTGCCCTCCTGTAATGTTAGTAACAGGTGTGAAAAAATTTTTGAGTGTCTACAGATACCCCTCTTTATCATATTCATGCAATGTAAGGCATGGATAGGATAAAGAATCCTAGACATTTGAAATGCAACAAGATAAACATGATGTCACGTGCAGCAACATGATTCAAATGTATGATGCATGTGTTTTGTTGGATTATTTTCCAACATGATGGGATGATTGTCGATTCCTTGTTAATCCTGCCCGGGATGAAAATCAGTGATGTCTTGGATGAGTGATCTAAGTCATCCAGAATGTTGACGTTGGGGTTATCACCAAAGTCCTGAATCCTTGACATAGACTTTACTCTGAAGATGTGTATCTCATTTGGAATAGATCCGTGGGGATAAAGCTTTGTTTGTTTGAGGATGTCGGTCCTCTCTGATGAGGATGGTCATCTCTAGTTTGTGTCATCAGCATATACCACCGTCCTATTGGAGTTATTGCCAACAGTATGTATTGTTAGGGCTGCCTGACCTTTGTTAATGTGTGTATAACCAGATAGATCCTTGTTGGGCAAACTGTTAAGGCTGCTTGACCTTCATTGATGTGTGTATCAACGAATAGATCCCTGTTGGGGAAACTGTCAAGGTTGCTTGACCTTCGTTGATGTGTGTATCAACAGGTATACACGTTGTAACCCCCGCCGGAGATACGTGGATATGAGTACCAATCATCAAATAGTTTCTGATGCTTCGATGGGTTTACTTACCATCAGCTGATAAGACGTCAAGGTTTCTTAACCTTCATTGACATGTATATCAATGGATGAGAATGCGATGTATCCCCCGTCAGGGATTCTTTCACGGACGAAGAATGCGTTGTAAGCCCCGTCGGGGATTCGTTCATGGACGAAGAATGCGTTATAACCCCTGCCGGGGATTCGTTATCAATGAATGAAATCTGTGTTGTGACCCCCGCCAGGGATACGTGGATATGAATGAAATCTACGTTGTGACCCCCGCCAGGGAAAGGCTTTTAGGATTATGATCCTATATTTGGCGGCATCAGACCTATGTGAGGCATTGCCGAGTAAGATTTGCAAAAATTGAAATCATTGGTATAGTGTACCTTGTATTTAGGCGAATACCAATGATTGATAATTAAAGCCATAATTTGACTTGTGACAACCATGATTCCAGGCTATTCTGCTAAATCGCGTAGCGTTTTTATTCTTGATTTGGCCTTTTAATCTTGTGAGACCTCTTTTGCAACTCAAACTGGGTTGAGTTGGAGGGGTGAGACCCATGTATGGTTGTCGCAGGTACTCCTACGGCAGCTGTAGGTGGACCTACGACCAACCGTGAGTATTAAAAGGCTGTAGTTTGCTTTCATAAGTCATTTTCAAGTGGCACCGCGAAGGAAATCCGAGAGTTCTTCATCAGATCTGCTGAGTTCGGGCGACTCTTTTTTAAATTCTGCCACCGTACAAGTGTTGTACACTGTTCTGGTAACGTATACATTTATTCTTTCCTAGTTTTTATCCTTTGGAAAATGGCTTATCATATGAAATGCATCTAAACACATAATAGTGAATATGCATGCTAATATTACTTTATAAAAAAATTTCAACATAGTAAATGTTAGTATTAAACCATGCTGAACATAATGATGTGAAAAAATTTAACTTTTGAAATAGTCAAATTGGCACCTTTTACTATCATTTCTTATCCTATTTGAGGACCAATGAGTAAAGGTGGAAAAGCAAAATAATCCTGGTAATTAGACTACACTTACTGAATTTTTATTATGATGTATTAATGCATGTAGGATGTATATGACTATGGGTAGGTGTGCTACTGAATGACCACCTAGTCATGCCTATGTGCATGTGGATAGTCCTATTTACAAAGGGGACTGTGACAAAATTTTTCCAATATGTAGTCCTTGGGTAGTCATGCATTTTTAACTATATTATAGATGTATGTTAAAATAATGCATGCATGTAGTCACAAAATGCATTTTGAAAAGCTCTAGGATAAAAATTACCACACCCCTTCTGCGGTGATTTGGAGACTTCTATCCAGATATTATGGGTCCGGATCAGCCGAGTAGTTACCACAGGACCACTTCTGGTGTACGGAGGAGGGCTTCTGAAGTGCCTCGACCCCGTTCCATTAGACAACCTCATCGTTTTATGGAGGCGGTGATACTTCCTGTCCGGGTTGATGTACCAGATGTGGAGGACGAGGAGGAGGATGTACCAGTTGAGGCTCACGCTCCTGCTGCACATTTTCCCCATAGGGACCTCCTGAGTATTCAAGTGGTGAACCTAGAGTTGTTGGGAAATTTGAGTAGACATCTCTCAGTTTACTTGCATGCAAATGAGGTACAAAGCTAGCCTTTGATCTTCCTTCTTTCCTATTGATGAGGAATAAAGGATTCTGATGTTGATCTACTTTGTGATGTAGGTTCCCGGCTTTACACAGCCTAGAGGGAACTGGTTCAGCATTTACGCCATGTACCAAGCTCTACATTCTGACTATAGAGATGATTGTGTATGACTGGGGATTTGGGGCATTCTTTTTCATCCTTCCCTACTATTGTCCCTGGGGTTACCTAAGGGCATTATCTGAGCGTTGGTTTCACCAGACTCAACCACTCCATTTGATGGTTTGTGAGGTGATGATGACACCGATGGATTGGCAGTTTATCACAAGTATGGAGTTTGGAGGGGCATCAGTGCCTTGTACAGCGGATATTACCCCTACTGCCGTCATATCCTTGCTTGGAGTTCCGGTAGAGGCGCTCAAGGGCAAGACTGTTCTTACAGGTCCTTTGAGCGTAGATGCTATGAGCGGGTTGTTAAGTTAGCCCATACCCGATGATGTGAGAGTCAAGGATCACATTCTTCAGTGATTGTTCCTGATGATCATTAGGGGCTGCTTCATAGCAGATAACTCTTATACGGTGTCCTTCGCTTTGATCAGCGCCACTCGACATGTGGACCGTATTGGAGAGTATGATTTGGGTTCCTACACCTTTGCTTATTTCCTCAGGGGAATGCGCATGCGTTCGCAGGTCTTGACAGAGGCTTGGCTAGGATTCTACCCATTTCTGTTGGTGAGTATTTCTTTTGTTTTTTCTTATGTACAGGTTAAGAGTGTTAATTGACAACAGATGTTTGTCTTTACATTGACAGTTCTGGGCCTATGATAGGCTCCCATATTTGCATCCTGCGAGTATGTTAGGCTTAGATACCTATCCACGAGGACGAAGATGGCATCATTCTATACTAGCAGAGGTCCTGTAGCTGAGGGTTTCACTTATTGCCGCCTACAACTAGAGTTATTGACATACGATGTCATCAATGGATTCCCTACTATGGGGAGCACTTGAACATTTGATTTGAGGATGTGTACCTGACTGGAGTTGAGCACATAATTTCCACCCGTAGGATTATTCTCTTCACAGATGGAGGATGGGAGCTTTACTTAGGAGAGCATGCTATCAGGAGCACCATAGGAGAGATTCGTATACCGATCTTGCCTCCTGCCAGGTGTTACTGGCCTGTTTCACAGTCACCCGTCATTGATATCCCATTGTTGGGTGTTCACAATTTTACATTATCAGAGGGTCCCTGAACTCAGGAGATATGGTTCATGGGGGATATGGTTCCAGGATTCGTGATAATAACGGATTGGTTAGCCTGTGTCCGAGATCCGATTTATTTGGCATAGATTGATAGTTTGACGTGGTAGTTGGATCGGGCACATTTCTTTATCAGGCACTTGGGCAGAGATCCTTCAGAGGAAGATACTTTTGATCCTTCCAGCTCTAGCGCTGGCCCCTCAGGTGACCCATATAGTTTTGCCGGTGTAGATCCTCCCTTGTATAGACCTGACATCCCTGTGGATAGAGATCCAGTGACTCAGGAGGAGTTACATCAGGTGGACAGGATTGATGATGTAGACATTGACACCATTGTCTTCTTCTGATGTGCATTCTCATTATTTCTTTTGATAGGCCTCTCTTAGACATAGGTCATTGTTAGTTGTTGGGCGTTAGTGCCCCATTTCTTTGTATTTTTAGCTGTATAGAGATGATGTATTAGATGATGATATACTTAGGAATGTAGGTACAGTTTTCCATTCCCTATATCATATTGCCATCTATTGTATCATGCATGTTATTATGCTATGCATATGTATGTATATCTGGAGATATTCAGCATTGACCCCTGGATGATCTTATGATACAGCCCATGCAGATGTTTTCTTTGATAGTTAGCCGCATTAATCATACCCCACCAGTATTGGTGGCATCTGGTATGCGATCGTGGTATGATAGTATGTCACCATCAGACACGGTGACTACTATGACCCTCTTGATGTTTCAGGTTCCCACAGGATTTATAGAGGGCATGTTGGAGTACTAGGTATCGACAAGGCAAGTTTTCTAATTTGGGACCTAGGAGTTAACTCCTACTCTTGAGGAGTATGCACGTTAGACGATGCTACCACTAGACAGAGCTTATGTGCATATGGCGATTGGAGACATGAGTCGACAGGTCATGACCCTCACTGGATTGAGGGGTAGAGTGGTGCAGGATGAGCTCACATCCGGCCACGTGAAATCCCAACATTTTTTATTTGATAGATTTAGCTCGGAGGATAGTTATACACGGTATTCCAAGGATTTCACCACACCGGAGGATCATTGGCGTTTTTCCAGAGTGGATGTACTGCTATTGTGCATATTGTCATATGTTTACATGCCACGGTACATAGATGAGTTGGATATAGGAGTTATCATGGAAGTGAGAGCTCTCAGGGAGGGTCACACCATCGTACTAATGATTATAGCAAAGACTTTGTGGTCGGCCATATAATGCAGCACTTATCTGACTGGAGTGTTTACAGGCAGCTCTGTTATGCTGTATGTGTGGTTTATGTCACACTTGAGACCGATTGGCACTTTCAGATGACATGGGTATGTTTTCACCCATGATATAGCCATGTCATACTCCTTTTAGCCTGCAGAGTGTATAGAAGCTGGATCTTGGTTAGCTTTCCTGGCAGGGATCGGAGATCCGTTTGATATATTGTCGTGTACAGGGCTCAGCTCACCCTACAGCTTCATCACTCATGCTTCGGGTATGGATTATCTCCCTCTGGGTGGTTTGAGGAGCATGATTACTTACCACCCACTGGTCGTGATGTGTCAATTTGACCAGTTCTAGGATTTTCATCCTTTTGAGGTGCATTGAGTCAGCACTTAGCTTTTCGCCACTTATTCGCAGAGGATAGATCCAGGTTGTATGCCTATTGGGATTAGCGTGAGATAGATAAGTTTTCAATCAGCCATCCTGGTTGTTCTGTAGAGTATTCCGCATGGATGGAGACAGAGACGACATTAACTATGACAGTATCCACAGTGCAAGGGATTGATTCCGATGATGGAGAGCCTATGGAGGAGACTGATATTCCCATCGAGGAGGATTTGACTACTAGGTTACCAGCAGTTGTGATGGACTCTCCCACTGTGAGTGCTACTGTGATTCAGCATTCAACACAGTATCAAGAGCATAGTCTACATCTAATGACCTTTGAGAGAGATCAGGCTAGGGCCTTGATGTTGACAACTCTTGATGGGAGAGACACAACTCTATTAGAGAGAGATGAGGCCTGATCAGCCAGAGATGCATTGATTATAAAGCGGGATGCTGTCTTATCTGCCCGGGATGTAGCCGTCCCAGACAATAATTCAGTGAGATCCCTTACGACTGGCATCCTTATCGATATGAGTGCATACATTGATGAACATCATGCCACCATGCATTTAGCCTCGGATCTGCTAGCTCATTTAGATATCATTGGGCAGGAGCTTGCAGTGTTACCTCATTCTTTGGGGAGGGATGCTTTGTTAGATCTGATAGTTCGCATACACACAAATCCGTAGATAGACTTGTACTTTCCTGTACAAACTATCTTAGCCATTTTATCATGTACATCACATATTGTATATATTAAACAGTATTATATATGGCAGGGAAATATATTTTGATTCATTTCCCTTTCAGTTTTGCCTTGGTACTTGCTTTATATTCGCATGTTTCTTCAGGGCTTGTGATCTTGATGCATTCTGAACTCATCCTTGATGTGTGGACATTGAGACATCGCAGGATCTTTCATAACGGATCATTGATCTGTGTGTATCCCTACCATCTTTGGTGTCTACGGACTGGTTTTTGTATGTAGATGTGGAGAGGAGTGTGGCTTTTGCTCTCTGAGATTGACCGCACCACAGATGGTCGCCAATACTCCTATTTAGGAGGAGCCCAGTTAGTTCCATCTCTTATGGATTGGTGTTGCTCTTTGAGACACAACCGCAGCTTAGATGGTCGTCGAATCTCCTATTTGTGAGGAGAGGTGAGGTAGTTCCATCCCTTTGGTCTAAAGCCGATGAAATGTGGTGGATTGAAGTTTGATCCCAGTACCAGATGACAAGTATTTGTCTTTTGCTAGGGGGTTAGACCAAACCATAAATGGATGCATACATACTCCTATTGAAAAGGAGATGAGGTCTGCATAGTTTGAACCTGGTGTAAGAGGTTCAATGCTGAATGGTATAGAAGGGTGTAGGAATGTTTTTGATGTTTTTATTTTTATAGAGAAAGGACAGAAATGGTTTTGCTTTTTTTAATTACGACCGGGCCATATAGAATATGGTTGCCTACGTACTCTCGGGTATCAGGGAGATCAGGTCGACGTAGTTCGCCCCTCAAGACGATTTGTGACCGAAGAAGTTGAATCCCATGTGCAGAATGAACTGCGGGGAAATGAAAGTTTGATCCCATGCTTGGGACAAACTGCAGGTGTGAAAAGTTTAATCACGTCTTTAGGATAAACTGCAGGAATGAAAGGTTCAATCCTTGATGGGAAAACCGGAGTTGTATGAAGTGAAACTAGGCTGCTGGTTTGAAAAATGTGCTTTTCCCTGAGGGGTAGATGAATAAAATGGAAAGGTTGTATGTAATGAGTGTTAAAAACCTGAAATGACTGGTGATCTGATGATCCAAAACCAGGATGCTCGTTTGATGGTAACCTCTGATATAGTACAATTTCACGGTGTCCGAGTTGATAAGCTGTGGAAATTCATCGTCATCCATTTCCTGCAATCTAAGAGCGCCTCTTGTCAATATCTCCTTGACAATAAACGGGCCTTCCCAGTTATGGGTGAATTTTCCCTTAGATTGATCTTGGTTATGAATGATCTTCTTCAAAACCAAGTCGTGCTGTTTAAAATGTCATAGCCGAACTTTCCTGTTGTAAGATTTGGAGATCCTTTGCTGATATAACTGACCATGGAAAATAGCCGCGGTTTTCCTTTCGTCTATTAGAGACAATTAGTGATACCTGTCTTGTACTCATTGGTCTTCATCCAACTGAGCGTCCATCAACACTCTGAGTGATTCCATGTCCACCTCTATGGGGAGCACTGCTTCCATTCCATAGGCTAATGAGTAGGGGGTTTCCCCAGTGGAAGTACGCATTGAAGTTCTATAGGCTAATAAATTCATAGGCAAGAGGTCAAACCATCCTTTGTAATTGGCTGACATCTTTTGCATGATCTTCTTGATATTTTTATTAGCCGCTTTAACAGCACCATTCATCTTTGGACGGTAGACGACGGAGTTAAGGTATTTGATGTGGAGTTTACTACATAACTCCTCCATCATTTTGTTGTTGAGGTTCTTAGCATTATCTGACACAATTACCTCTGGATGTCCATATCGACAAATGCCATTGTTTCTAATGAAAACAATAATAACATCTTTGGTAACCCTGGGGAAGGAGGCTCTTTCTACCCAGTTGATGAAGTAGTCGATCATGGTGAAGATAAATCGATGCCCATTACTGGCTTTGGGCTCGATGGGCCCGATCACATCCATTCCCCACATTAAGAAGGGCCAAGGTGAACTCATATTGTGGAGCTACCTAGGAAGGGCGTGGATAGCATTCCCATGAATTTGGCATTGATAGCACCTCTTGACGTGATCATCACAGTCATCTTTAAGCGAGAGCCAGTAGTGCCCTGTTCTAAGGATAGCATTCCCATGAATTTGGCATTGATAACTCCTTTATCATTTTGTTGTTGAGGTTCTTAGCATTGTCTGACACAATTACCTATGGTTGTCTATATCGACAAATGACATTGTTTCTGATGAAAGCAATGATGACATCTTTAGTAACCCTGGGGAAGGAGGCTGCTTCTACCCATTTAGTGAAGTAGTCAATCATGGTGAATATGAACCGATGTCCATTAATGGCTTTGGGCTCGATGGGCGTGATCACGTCCATTCCCCACATTGAGAAGAGCCAAGGAGAACTCATGTTGTGGAGCTCCCTTGGAGGGGCGTTGATAGCATTTCCATGAATTTGGCATTGATAGCACCTCTGGACGTGCTCATCACAGTTAGCTTTGAGCGTAAGCTAGTAATGCCATGTTTTGAGGATTTTTTTAACAAGTAGGGGTCCGCTCATGTGTGGGCCACATACTCCACCATGGATCCCATCCATGAGCCTCTGAGCTTGGTCCTTGTTCAGACATCTAAGGAGACCTAACCTTGCATCTCTCTTATAGAGCGCATCTCCGCTCAAGTAGAATTTCATAGCAAGTCGATGGATCCATTTTCTTTCAGTTGGGCTCACCTCAACAGGTGTAAATCCATCTCGTAAGTACTTCTTTATGTGCTAATACCAAGGGTTGTGGATGGGAGGTAGCTCATCTGATACTTCTCCAACATAGTTCCTATAGGCTGGGGCCTTTTACAGGGAAAATGTGATGCTTGGCATGTTTTCCTTGTCAGGTATATAAATCAAGGAGGCCAATGTTGCTAGCGCATTCGTAAAATCATTCCTATTATGAGGAATGTGTAGAAACGAGATTTCTTCAAAAATCCAAAGCCATCTATAAACTTACCAATGGTAAGGCAACAAATGTAGTTCTTAGGTTTGATAGATTCTCGTGGATTGTTTGATTACCAACTCAGAATCCCCAATGACAGTTAACCATCTGATGCCCATTGTGTGAGCAAGTTTTAGTCCCATGATACAACCTTCATACTCGGGTGTGTTATTGGTGCTGACAAACTATAATTTGACGACAACGTTATACTGTTCCCCCGTATCGGACACTAGAACTGCTCCAGCTCCCGAGCCTTCTGTGTTAACACCTCCATCCAAATACATTTTCCATGTATGACATGTATCGTACTGATGGTGTTGCTGAATTTCCATTACCCCTTTATCGGGGAAGTATGTTTCCAAGGGTTTGAAGTCCCCTGTAGGTGCGGCGGCCAGTTGATTCATAATTCCTTGACCTTTGATAGACTTTTGCGTCACGTAGACGATGTCAAATTGTTGTAGGATCAACTTCCATCTGGACAACCGATAATTTAACATGGGTTTACTGAACACGTACTTGAGAGGATCCACGCGGGATATGAGATGGGTTGTGTGACCATGGAGGTAATGTTGTAACCTCTTGGAAGCCCATGCTAAAGCACAATAAGTTTTTTCAATCAGAGTGTACTTGTGTTCACTGATGCTGAATCTTTTGCTGAGGTAATAGATAGCTCGTTCTTGGCCTCTATCGTCTTTTTGTCCCAGTATGCAGCCCATGGCATTGTTGTTAATGGACAGGTACATGAACAAGGGAACACCATCCCTAAGAGGTACCAAAATGGGAGCTTTAACTAGCTGCTCTTTGATTGTAAGGAAGGCTTTCTGACACTAATCATTTCATTTTATGGAGGAGTTCTTCGTTAACAACTTGAAGATGGGTTCACAGGTTACTGTGAGTTGTGAAATAAACATTCTAATGAAGTTGATTCTTCCCAAAAATCCCCGTATTTCCTTCTCTGTCAGAGGAATGGGAATTTCCATGATGGCATGGATTTTGGTGGGATCCAGCTCAATCCCTTTGTGGCTGACTAGAAATCCTAGCAACTTGCCTGATTTAATACCAAAGGCGCATTTGGCTACAATCAACTTCAAGTTGTACTTACGAAACCTGTTGAAGAGATTTTTTAGATGGTCTAGGTGGTCTTCCTCCCGTTGGGACTTGACAATGATGTCATCCACATAGATCTCTATCTCCTTGTGCATTAAATCGTGGAAAAGAGCCATCATAGCTCACTGATAGGTTGCTCTGGCATTAATGAGGCTGAATGACAACCGTCTATAGCAGAAGGTTCCCCAAGGCGTGATGAAAGCAGTTTTCTCATGATCCTCCTCAGCGACCATAATCTGATGATACCCCGCGAAGCAATCTACAATGGAGTACATACCGTATTGAACAGTATTGTCAATAAGAATGTGGATAAAGGGTACGGGAAAGCTATCTTTAAGCCAAGCTTTGTTCAGATCCTGATAATCCACGTAATCTCGCACCTTGCCTCCCGGTTTAGGCACGGGAGCTATGTTGGATATCTATTCAGGATATGTAGACACCATGATAATGCCAGCTTGAAATTTTTTCTAAATTTCTTCTTTCACCTTTAAACTCCACTCAAGTTTTAATTGTTTGAGCTTCTGCCTGACTAGATTAAATCCCTCTTTAATTGGGAGGCAATAAACGACAATGTCAGTTGACAAACCCACCATATCTTCGTGATGTCATGCAAAAACATCCTGAAATTGAGTTAGTAGTGCAACCATGTCATTCTGTTGGTTTAGAGTAAGGTCTGAACCAACCAGGATTAACTTATGGTTTTTTTTGGTTCCGAGATTGAAAGAAGTGGTTTGATCAAGATTAGGTTTAGGTTTGTCTTCAACCCATTCCTTAATCTCCTGAGGTATCTCAATATCCTCTTGTACTTCAATAAAGTATGAGTCCAACTTTTCATCAAAGTTACAGTTCTTATGGAGAAAAGGCACCTCATCAACAAGTACATGCACATCTAAATTCAGAGTCTTGAAACAAAATATGCTTTCACTTAATACATGAAACTGTTTAATCATACAAAAATGTGAGCATATACTGACAAAATAACTACTAATACTGTATAGAAAAGTAAGCAGTTAAAGTTATCTATAGGGAAGAGGTATTTTCTACCCGTTTTACCCAAGTGTTACTCCAATTGTCAAGGGCAAAGTTATGATGGACCGTAGTGATAGAGGGGATGTCATCGTCCTCCTTCTCCCGAAAGATGACCATAACATATGGGCAATCATCGTCTCGGGTGTATCTGTTTGTGTACTCATCATGGACAATTATGTGTATGCCTAACATCATCATGGTGATGTCTTATTTACGTTTCCGTTCCCTCTCTTCCACTTCGGGATCAGGAATCAACACTTCTTTTGCTTTAACTAGTACTGGTTTGGGAAATAGCATAGCCATAACATGGGATGACACCTTTACCGGGGATTGTATTCAGCTCAAGAGTTGCAGGTATAGATAATCACTGTGTGGCGGAAGTTGAAGGAATCTGCTTGTGCTTATAAGGATTCCCATGACTGGAACTGGCAGAATAGCCTAGTCCTGCTGTCCCAGTTTGACTGGACATTTGAATTGGGTGCTTTAATACCCTGATGATTTTTACCCATCCTTTGTCCAGGCTGATGACCCAATGATATCATTTCTTGAGTAGCTGCCATCACTTCGGCAGAAATCTTGGGTATGGGAAGTGGCGCTCCAATAGGATGGTATTGCGTATTGCTCACTTCCAAATTATGAAAACTGGTCGGCTCAACTTCTGAATTAAAGCTGATGAGCAGTAGGTCTCCTTGTTAAGGATATTCCGGCTCAACATTAACAGTGACTAGGCTATGGTTGATAATGTATTTAAGTTGTTGATGAAGTGTATAAGGGACGGCTCCAGCCATGTGGATCAATGGTCTCCCCAATAGCAGGTTGTATCCTGAATCTATCTTGAGGACGTGAAAAGATACGCAAAATGCATGGGGACCAATCTCAATTGGCAGCTCAATCTCTCCGACAGAATTTCATCGAGATCTATCAAAAGCTTTGATAACCGTATGGGTACTTCAGATTCGTGTGAGATTGACGTTCATCTTCACCAAAGTGGCATAAGGAAAGATATTCAGAGATGAACCTCCGTTTATCAAAACTCTTGCTAACATATACCCGGAGGACAAAACTACAATGTGCAACGACTTACAATGACCAGTCCCTTCGGGCAATATGTCATCATCGGTGAAAGATATCACATTATTGTTAAAAATGTGATCAACAAGATGTTGAAAATTTTTCCACATCCACTGATTTTGGTAAGTAGGCTTCCAAAACCTTCAGTAACATCTTCATGTGATACTCGGAAGAGAAAACTAAGTCCAGTACTGAGAATTGATGTGGAGCTTCTCTTAAGCTTAAAACCACCTTGGCTTCATTATGACCCATAGTGCGGAGCAATTTCTTAATCTTCACTACGGGAATCTTCCCCTTTGCTTTTATGGTAGGCTTCATCACCCTATGAGGAAGATACAGTGGATTTTCCCTTGATACTGTAGCAGTAGTATAAGACGTGGATCCTTTAACTTCTCTATAATTCCATGGGACTTTTTGTAAGCTGATAACAGGATACTGTGGTATGAATGGTAAGCAAATTGGCTCTAGTGCAACCACTTTCAAAGGATTATCACTACCTTTGAGTTAAATTACTGGTATGGGAAATGGCCCGACAGTCTCATCAGTCTCAAAGGATATAACTGCTACTAGCCCCTTCAATTTAGTAGGACAGGTATTCCCACTCTCGAGTAGCACAGTGTCATCGTCTGCCAACTACAGGACACCGCTGTAAATTAGATTCTGAATAAGGTGGCAGAGTGCCCAACATTCATCTTTGTTGTGATCGCGAGAATGTGAATGATATTGACATACTCCATCAGAGTTGAACCGTCTTGAATAGGGATTAATTGGAGGTAGAAGGGAGGTGATTCTTGCTTCGTTGATAAGCATCTGAAGTATCTCTTCCATAGGTTGGCCCAGGTATGTAAATTCCCTTCTATTGGCAAAATCCCGACGGGCTTTAGCACTTTCTCTCTTCGCAACCTTGTCCTCCAATGCTTCACTTTCTGAAGGTGATGAAGGAGCATTCATAATAAAAGGAAGGAGACAGGCATGCTTCTAGCTGACTAACTAGCGTGTGACTTGATGATAATGGATCACCAGTTCTGCCAATTATTCAACTTGTTTACAAAGAGCTTTCATCTTTCGTTCCTTATCAAATTAGAATTTTGTGTAATCCCATCTATCAACACCATCTTTGATGGTCTGGGATGATTCATCATTAAAATTAGATCTCTATCCATTGCTCCAACAAATCATATTGACTCAATCTTCTTTGTGTTGAGGAAGAGGGTTGTCTTGCACATGAGGTTGATCTGGTTTGATAACCACGATCTCACCATTGTCTATTAAATCTTAGATCTTGTGTTTCAAGGCCTAACAATCTTGAGTATCATGTCCAGGTGCCCCAGAATGATAAACACACTTTCGAGTAGCATTGAAACCTCTCCCATTAGGGTTGGCTGGTGGAAGAAGATGTGTGATTTTCTTTTGAGTAGTTAGAAGAGTAAGAATATTCTCGAGCGAGTCCCCTAAGGGTGTGAACGTTTGAGGGCGCTTTACTTCTCCACCTTTAGGCAATGGAGTGTTTGAAGACTGTGCTTGAAAAGGGGAGTAGTTTCTCCTCTAAATAGGCATTTTCTGATTGCCTTATTGACCTTGTAGTATCAAGGAAACATCCTCCTCTTTCTTTTTATGGACCCTCCGGGGGTTGTTTCCATAAGTTCCGGACTGGATGTGCTTAGCAACTGCCTCAAGAACGGCTAGGTCTTGAATCTTTCCTGACTTCAACCCCATCTCAGCCATCCCTCCATTTTTGATCATTTCAGAAAATGGCTTGCCAATGCCAGCTAAGACTTTTTCATAGAAAGGAGCTTCTTATATGTCTATAAAGGTCATGACCATGTCTGATTCCGTCATGGAAGGAATGACTTGAACAGCTAGGCGCCTCCACCTTTGAGCATACTCTCTGAAAGACTCATTGGACTGTTTCTTGACCTTGGTAATCTGATATCGATCAGGAGCAATCTGAGACTGGAAGATGTACTGAGTAAGAATGGCGTGAGCTAACTCTTCCAAGCTATGGATCTTTGAGTTGTCTAATCTGGTATACCATGAACAGGCTTCTCTAGTAAGACTCTTCTAGAATAGCTACATTTTGAGCTTCTCGTTTTCTGCATAAGATCCAAGTTCTCCAATGAACACCTTCAAATGTGTGTAAGGATCCCCTAATCCGTCATACTTTTCAAAGTCAGGGGTTTTAAATATCTCTAGATAATGAACACCATGGAATATTCAAAGGTCAGCATATGAAACACTCCCATGTGCTCCAATCCCCTTGAGAGAACGGATGGTTTCTTCCATTTGAAGGACCTTCTTCCTGATATCACCGGTGTCTGGATCTCCTTTGAGATGGGTGTTTTCAGGGTCTTTGTTGGTCGTATCCAACTGAGGTTCCGAATTTGTTTTATCCAAACCTTGACTTCCTCCTTGTGCAGAGGATTTTGTATATGTATGCATCTTTGGGCCCTAAGTAGACTGATGTAATTCTTTTAGCAGAACAACCAAATCTGTAAATTGATTACTTAATCCGTCAAATTCTTCTTGAGAAACAGGATTAGACTGGTCAGAAGAAGACATGATTGGCTGTAGGCTCGTGGCCTTTTTGGATTTCGAGCAGGTAACAGGCCCAATTGTTTCCCTACAAAAAACTTATGTAGTTTAGTCTTAGGGATAATATAAATGTTTACATGCTATGTGAGGTATCCTTGTTAGGAATATTATCATGCAAAATGGATGTTAGCTGTTTTGTAATACAGGATAGCATGCTCATTTTAAATATGCATGTGCACATATTTCTTCATATTTTGCATTACGATGGATTGACATGAAATGCTATTTACAACTAAATGCTTTTACAAGTAATAAAAAATGGAAAGCATTTAGAGACTTTACTCCGCGTTTGGTTTATTAGAGGCTAACCTATCTTAGGTTTACTCTCACGCCTTTTTGGCATGAAGGTTCCCAGATTATCACAATCTACTTGACGGGAAGTTAATCTAGTCTTTCAACTGGAGTGAATCTGGGTGGTGCCTTTCCTGAGACTCGTTGGAATTAGTCTCCCTACGAGTCAAGTTCTCAAACACCGACAGGATAGCCTCCTGGCGGAGGAACCACACAATATACATTCACATACAACAAGTCTCACCATTTATGAATATGATGACATGTGCGAAGCACTAATATCACAGATAGATATATTGCAGTGCAGTAAGTAAATGCATTCATACACATTCATCATAAATGTAAATGCAACATCCACACATAAGCATATAACAGTTTTGAAAAGCCTGTAGTAGCGACTTAAGCCCTCTTACTGGTGTCCCCAACAGAGTCGCCACCTGTCGATATCGGGATTTTTATTTGTCCCTTTTCTGTTCTTGTTCTTTGGTGTTCTCATGTTATGTGAGATTTGTTTAAAAAAACAAGTGAAAAAGGTCCAACGTGTATATGTCGATGATTTGACTGTAAGAGTCGCCAGTTGGTGTTTTTAACTGGTTGCACCAACACAACCAAGAAAAGGTTTGCACCAACACAACCAAGAAAAGGTTTTCACATTGACCCAGTGATGTGACACTACTAAACGGGTCTGTGAAACCGAGATTATTTTGGGTTTGGGGGCTTGATTATGCGGTGGAAAGGTGTTAGGCACCCCCGACATCTGTGTTACCACGGTGACCGCCACTGTGACTCCCCCAAATCCGAGTCTCTTCCATCCCGACAGATGGTGCTACACAGTACTACCATTCATTCATTCATTCCATTGAACAGTCTCAAAAGGACTAGTATATATCTTATATATTCAAAATAATATTACATTCCCCGGGTTCTTTGTAACCCATTCGTTTGTTCTTGTCATAATATTCAATATATTACAAAACTTTCAATTATTCTATTACATGAGTAATCTAAGGGTTCGTCTTCGCCTTGCCCTTGTCCTTGCTTGAGCCTTCGGTCCGCTCGATCATAGCTATGTTCATATGGTTCAAGCAAGAGTGAGCATGGCTAGCTCAGCAAGTACTACAATTCTAATAAATAACATGCTTGAAACATAGAACTCATATAGCTTCAATAACTGAACAATAGTTACGAAGTACAATCGATAATTCAAAATAGCACTTCTTTTCCTTCAAAACTTTTTTCAACAATATTTAGTAGAATATCAACCAAGGCTCAAGGTTAAAAGCATTCATAATTTCTTTTGAAAAGGACAACCTAGCACTAAGTCCGTAAGTCCGGCATAGCTTATGAGCACTTATGGGTGATCAACCCATAGTACTCTATATTGATCAACACTACATTCATTAAACGTGTATACGTTTAAGTTGTTGCAACCTCACGTACCTGTCGTTAAAAAACCAAAACAATTTAGTATACTTGGTCTTCGATTGAAAACCATACCAATATAACTTGGTAAATACAAATCATGCGTGACAGAATCATAATATAAGTCTAGCTGAAAGAATTGGCTTAAGACTTCATCATTCAAGACTTCATGCCAAAGAATACGTGATTTATAAAGCTTGTCAAGACTGAACTGGAAGAAGGGTTAGAATACTTGCCTTCAGTGTCTGCTTAAAGATTAACACACGTAGACTTTAAGTCTCTATGATTGTACAATACATAATTATATAACGTACCACATTAGGTCTTATATAATCAAGTATGTTTACTATTATATCTTACCCTTCATCTCAATGTAAATCCTGACTTAGATCTGCTATTAGGGTTTTCGGCTTTCATTACGTCATTCACATTCTGTTCATCTTTGATTGATTATTAACTCTTAATCAACATGCATTAGTGTCTTACAATTACCTTACAATGATATGATTACATCTTAGTTCATTACTATCAAGTTCCCTTTCCTTCTACACTTGAAAACATTCTTTACTATCAATTTCTTGTGATCATTTGCGCCATGGTGCCAAGAATTACTTCTACATCTCGCGTTCTTGTGCGCGAGTTAGCGATATCTTGAGGTTCGACCTCGCTATGACGTGGCGCGGGCTCTTAGGCTTGGAGTCACGCCGCGGCGCAGACTCTGTGCCTCAGACAGTTTGTGCAGTTTGAAAATATAGCGAACTTCCCGGACGCATAACTTCTTTATTTTAGGTTCGAATTGGTCCGTTTAAAAGCCGGTTCACAAATTTCATACTCTATGCGTTCATTCAAGAATTTTATCTATTTGACTTCGTTTGCTAAAATTTCACCTATGAGTTCATTTTCAACAAAAACGATAAATGTTCGTGAACGTTCAAATCTCGTTTCTTCATTCTAAGTCAGAATTCGGTCATTTTTTAGTCCGCAACTCTATAATGCCAAATATGACTTGTCTCCATCGAAAACCAACGTTTCCGAATTCAAACACAAAATATGACTTCCATTCCGAGAATTTCACAAATTCGACAATAATCGTCCAATCGTGTGAATTTCGACAAAGCTTTATTCTTAATGATTCTAAATGGATTTTAACCAAAATATGATCAATACAAGTTACTTATTAAACCAACTTATAATCAAAGTAGGTTTTGACTCATTTTTATAAGTCATTATCTTATTTAACTTATGAACTACAAATTCTCATGTAAATGACTTACTATGAACTTAAGTCCACTAATCAATGTTCTCATGCTTTAATCAATATACTAACAATCATATGACAACATATGATAAGTTCTTCATGATTCTAACAACTTATTAAAGTTATAGTTGTTTATTCAACTTATTCGGCTTAAGTTCATTCCTTATTAACTTATTACATGATATTATCAAACCATCCCCCTTCTCTATCAATCCTATCATAATAGAGATGAAAGAACATTGGACACAAGATCATTACCTTTGAAGTCTAACTTCTTCTTCTTGGAAAATCTAACTTTAACTTAAAAGTGCTTATTTGCTCTACCAAATAAGTAGGTTATATTTGAGAGGAGTTGAGAGGAAATTTTATCAAGCAAACAAATGATGGAGAGCTTGCTATTTATAAGCAACTTAAAGCTAGGGCATTATGGTCAACTAGACATCCCACCTCCTTATTCCACCTCCTCATTCCACCTCCTCAATTAATCACATTTATTCCACCTCCTTACTATTCATAACTTTGGCTCTAAGTAAACTTGGCTAGCACAACACTTGCTCAGCACACCATTTGATCATCACACATAATCCTTGCCCATCAAGCTTACCCACTTCCTACTTGGTTTGACCCATGGATCAAGGCTTCTCATTGGGCTTGGTTAATTAATCTAAATACTTTCTTAATGGGCTTGTGCTACATAATTTGGACTCATGATATATCAACCACTTGGGCTTGATTGTCACATTATATTGGACTCCTACTATTAGGTTAATAATCCCACAAGTCCATTACCTTTAATTAAACAACTTAACGTGTATACCCCACGTATAATCTTTGTATCCTAGCTCGTATATTAATTCTTAATATACGTTATCTCATTCTTCATACATAATAGTATAATACGTCGTATTATACTTACATTTAATATTTTCTTATAATGAATACACATTATACGATCACAACTCTCTTCCTTTAAAACTTAATAAACCTAACGTTCCCAAATTAAGTCCACATGCGAAATATTATGTTTTCCATACTTAGATTATTATTACATAATCGATCTCGCCTTGATATTATAACGTTACGTATTTCTCGAAAGTTCAAAAATAATTCCCAAGCAGAAATCGATGAATAGTGTTTTTCAGAAAATTTCTCGGAAAAATTTTATTTTCGTTTTAGAAATTCAAACACTTTAATTCTCCCACGTAGTTAAAATACTACTACGTTCCGACGTTTCTTGGTTATAGAATGACATTCATCTTATCAATACGCAATAATAATAAATAATATTATTTTATTCATTATTAAAAGTATTTACAAAGGTTTGATTTTCTGGGGCGTTACACTCTATCCCCCTTATAAAGATTCTGTCCCCAGAATCTCGCTATATAAAAAAAATTACACAAATAAATGCGGATAATTATTTTTCATTATTTCTTCTAACTCCCACATTGCTTCTTCTTCATCGTGGTTCTTCCATATCACCTTTACCGAAGATATGACTTTATTCCGCAGAACATGTTCTTTTTTATCGACAATTTGAATCGGCGTTTCCTCATACGTTAAGTCCTTCTCGACATGAATAGTCTCATATTCTATCACGTGCTTATAATCCGGCTTATAAGGACGTAGCACGGATACGTGAAATACATTATGTATTCGTTCTAGGTCTGGAGGTAATGCTATCATATAAGCTACCTCACCTACCCGTTTTAAAACTTCAAAAGGTCCTATGAACCTTGGACTTAACTTTCCCTTCTTTCCAAAACGTATCTTTCCTTTCCAGGGAGATACTTTTAGAAATACATACGAACCTACTTTAAACTCTCGATTCTCTCTATGTGGATCCGTAAACTTCTTCTGTATGTCTTGAGATGCTAGAAGACGCATTTGTATATTCTTGACAATATCCGCTGTCTGTTGCACCAATTCTGGTCACAACATCCGACGTTCTCCTACCTCATCCCAATACAGTGGCGTTCTGCATTTGCTCCCATACAAAGCATCGTAAGGCGGCATACCTATGCTAGCATGATAACTAGTGTTATACGCAAACTCCAATAATGGTAGATGATCATCCCAACTACCCTTGAAATCCATGATGTAAGATCTTAGCATATCTTCTAACGTCTGAATTGTCCTCTCGCTCTGTCCATCCGTCTATGGATGATATGCCGTACTCAGCTTCAACTGCGTTCCTAACTGTTCCTGTAGACTCCTCCAAAAGTTTGACGTGAATCGTGGATCACGATCTGACACAATCGATATTGGTGCTCCATGTCTAGAGATTATTTCCTTAATATAAAGTCTAGCTAATTGGTCTAAGTTATACTTGACCCTAATTGGCAAAAAGTGAGTCGACTTCGTTAACCGGTCCACTATTACCCAAATTGCATCATACCCCTTCTGAGTAGTCGGAAGTCCTACCACAAAATCCATCATGATATTCTCCAACTTCCACTCCGGAATTTCCAATGACTGTAGCAAGCCACTAGGTCGTTGATGTTGGACCTTAACTCTCTGATAGGTTAAGCACCTACTTACATACTCTGCTATTTCTTTCTTCATGTTCAGCCACCAGAAACTCTGTCGAAGATCTTGATATATCTTAGTGCTACCAGGATGAATCAAAAATCTCAAACTATGAGCCTCTTGCAACACCTGCTCCTTTAATTCCGTCTCATTCGGAACCCAAATTCTTCCTTCAAATCTCAATAACCCCTTGTTATCAAGACTGTATTTACTATCTTTTTCATTGGTCAGCCGCTCCTCCATACGGTCACACTCGTCAGTTTTGAGTTGTACATCTTTAACTCTCTCTATGATGGTCGGTTGCATCTCCATCGCAAACATCATTTGTCCTCCTTCACTTGGCAGCTTCACTTCTAACTCCATCCTAGCCATCTCTTTTATTAACTCAGTTTGAGTAGTTAACAAAGGAAACTTTTCCCGACCCTTTCTACTTAAGGCGTCGGCAACTACATTGGCTTTTCTCGGGTGATACAGGATTTCACAGTCGTAATCCTTTATCAACTCCAACCATCTCCTTTGCCTCATATTCAACTCCTTCTATGTGAAGATATATTTTAGACTTTTGTGGTCCGTGTATATCTCACATTTTTCTCCCTAAAGATAATGTCTCTATATCTTTAGAGCAAAAACTACTACGACTAGTTCCAGATCATGAGTAGGGTAAACTTTCTCATAATCCTTAAACTGCCTAGATGCATACGCAATGACCTTGCCATGCTGCATGAGCACGCAACCAAGTCCTCTATGCGAAGCATCGCTATAAACTACAAAATTTCCTATGTCATTGGGTAATGACAAAACAGGCGCTTCACTCAACCTCTTCTTCAATTCTTGAAAACTATCCTCACACTTATCAGACCACGCGTATTTCACCGTCTTCCTTGTCAATTTAGTCAACGGAGTAGCTATCTTTGAAAAATCCTGGATGAATCTCCGATAGTAACCCGCTACCCTTAGGAAACTCTGCACCTCAGTCGGCATTTTTAGCTGTTCCCAATTCATCACGGCTTCCACCTTCACTGGATCCACTGAAATTCCCTCATGGTCAATTACATGACCTAAAAACTGCACATTCTCCAACCAAAATTCACACTTCGTTAATTTTGCGTACAACTTCTCCTTCCTTAATGTCTCCAACATTAATCTAAGGTGTTCAGCATGATCTTCTGGCATCTTAGAGTAGACTAGAATATCATATATAAACACCACGACGAACTTGTCCAAATATTGTTTGAACACTCTGTTCATCATATCCATAAATGCAGCTAGTGCATTAGTCAACCCAAACGATATCACTAAAAACTCGTAACGATCATAACGAGTCCTGAATGTTGTCTTTGGCACATACTCCTTCCTAACCTTCAACTGATGATATCCCATCCTTAAATCTATTTTAGAAAAATACTTAGCCCCTTTTAATTGATCAAAGAGATCATCGATCCTGGGCAATGGGTATTTATTCTTTATCGTTAACTTGTTCAACTATCTATATTCGATACAAAGTCTTAACGATCCGTCCTTCTTTTTGACAAACAAAGATCTTAAGTGTTCTCTACTACGACACACTCACCGAATGTACTTCTGATCCAATAGTTCTTGCAACTGCACCATCAACTCCTTCATTTCCACTGGCGCCATACGATATGGTGCCCTGGAAACTGGTACCGCTCCTGGCACAATGACTATCACGAACTCTGTCTCCCTATCTGGCGGAAGACCAGGCAATTCACTCGGAAATACATCGACGAATTCTCTCACTATAGGTATTTGTTCCATGGTTGCTACCACTCTTTGGGTATCAACAACATGACATAGATAACCTACACACCCCTTCCTCGGCAATTTCCTAGTTTGTGTCATGGTTAGACAACACGAACATCCCGGCGATCTATTCCCATAAAATACTACCCGAGGTTGTTCTAACGTCTTAATGTTCATACATTTCCTTTAACAATCTATAATTGCCCCATGGTTTATTAACCAATCCATCCCAAGAATTACGTCAAACTCTCCTAACTTTATTGGTAATAAATCTACCGATAATTTATAACCCCGTATATCTACACAACAACTCCTATGAACATCTTCAACAGGAATTATCTCTTCCTTCGCTACCTTAATATTTAAAGGTATAGGCATCTTTTTGGGCAGCAAAATTGCATGCTATAAATGAACAAGTAGCACCCGAATCAAACAGCACGTACCCATTAATATCGTTGATCGGAATAATACCTACGACGACATCCCCTGATGCAACCGCATCTTGGACTGTCATGTTAAAGGTACGACCCATCGGCCTACCCGGTTGCGCTGGACCCCCAATAGCTAACTTACCGCTATTAGTGCCCCGGTTCCCGTCCGTCCCCTTCTTCAGGAAGTTCTTTGCCATGTGGTTAGTTGATCCACACACAAAGCATCCGTGATTATTCTTCGGACTCAGACAATTAGGTGCAATATGCCCCTCTTGTCCACAATTATAACAGACAGCCTTCCCCTTGAGACAGACTCCTAAGTGAGTCTTCCCACAGGTCTTACAGGCCTCCATTCTCTTCTTCGGGTCTCTTTGCTTCACTCCGATATTCCCAGAGCTAAATACCTTCCTCTTTTGAACCTCGCCACTACCACTGGCTCCCTCAATCTTGACTCTCCCGTCAACCTTTCCCTTATTCTTCTTTTCTTTGTGGTATTGGCTCAACGCCTCACTACCACCTTCGGCAATTATTACCTTCTCTAAAACGGTCCCAAAAGAAGTACTTTGGAATACCGATATACGGTTATAGAGCCAGGGTATTAAGCCCTACTCGAACCATCGCGCCTTCCTCACCTCAGTATCCACTTGGTGTGAAGCAAACCTTGCCAGTTCATTAAACTTGGCGGCGTATTGGGGCACTATCATGTCCACTTGTTTCAACTCCAAAAACCGCATCTCCATCCTCCCTTGCATGCTCATGGGAAAGTAGTTCTCGAAGAATATCTCCTTGAAACTATCACACGTCAAATTCGCTATCCCAACCCTAGCTTGATTGGCTTACCACCAAAAGATGGCCTCTCCCTTCATCATATAGGTCGCAAAGGCAACCTTTTGGTCATCGTCAACATTTGCTATTACAAATGCCTTCTCTATTTTCTTAACCCACGTTTGGGCTTCAATAGGGTTCGTAGTTCCTTTGAACTCCGGCGGACCCACACTCTTGAAATCCTTAAAGGTAGTAGCTCTTGCTACTCCTGGATTTACAGGTATATTAGCCCATGTTCTATTAAATGCGGTGGTTATTAAGTTAACAAACTCCTGCATCGGATTAACCGGACCTCCCTCCGGCTGATTTACATTCGTTCCTTGGTTACGTTACACTCTTCTTGGCGGCATTTTGCTGATACAATAAACACATTGCGTTATTATTCCTTTCTTTATTAGTTATCATTTAATATTAAACAATAACGTCAATATCCATAACACATTTCTTTCTATAAAAAGAACTTATATTCATTCTTCGTAGTATAATACTACATCGGTTACATACTTAGCCTAAGCTGATTACATTACTTTCTCGCTATCACTTTCCAAAAATTGGGATTTACAAAAGACTACCCTTTACTATACAAAAAGGGCATTACATCACTACTACTTACAAAATATTTACATACTACCTTAAATACCACTAATCTATATCTGCCTCAAGGCATTATCGAAATCTGCCTTGGCAAGACCGACAATGATATCACGGCTAATAGTATGCCGTGTTTGCCCCACCTCCACCGGATATCCAGCTACTTGCTGCTGAAAATCCGTATGAGAACTCCTATAGATATAGGACATTCTCCCTATCTTCTGCACCTTAGTCTTTAGCTCCTCCTTGAGCTCAAAGACCTCGTGCTTTAAATCATGGACTTTGTCCTTAGCCAAAATCCTCTCGTCGTGTTCTTGCTCCCACATGGACTCGACATCAGTCTTGTCCTCTCTAACAATTTGGAGCTCTGCCTTCAGCTCCTTGACTTCCTGATAGTAGTGGATATTTTTATCCAACACTGATATGAAAAGAGACATCATCGACCCCCCAGGAGCTATCTCCGCTGCTATAGCCACCGGGTTAAAAGATACTGTCTCTACCTCCTCCTCTATCATCCCATCAAATATTGACATGAAGTTAGCTTCCTCTAAGTCTCCAGACCCAATAATCACTACATCTGGCTCTGCTGCTATAGGGTTCGGTATAACCTCTACTTGGTTCACCGACTCTTCACTAATGGCTTGACCATCTACAAACATCTTGTTTACTCCTGATATCTATACAAAACAATTAAGTTGATTAGTACACATCAGTAGAATAATAAAAATACATAACATAATTATAATGCATTTTTATAAGGTTACTTTCTTCTTTTACTTCTTTGACTTCTCTTAAGGTTACGACTTAAGGTTTTTAATTCCCTCCCTTAAGTTTTATAACCTAATGCTTTGATACCAACCTGTGATGCCCCCAAATCCAGGTCTCTTCCATCCCGACAGATGGTGCTACACGGTACTACCATTCATTCATTCATTCCATTGAATAGTCTCAAAAGGACTAGTATATCTCTTATATATTCAAAATAATATTACATTCCCCAGGTTCTTTATAACCCATTCGTTTGTTCTTGTCATAATATTCAATATATTACAAAAACTTTCAACTATTCATGTATATGTCGACGATTTGACTGTAAGAGTCGCCAGTTGGTGTTTTTAACTGGTTGCACCAACACAACCAAGAAAAGGTTTGCACATTGACCCAGTGATGTGACACTACTAAACGGGTCTGCAGGAAACCGAGATTATTTTGGGTTCGGGCTTGATTATGCGATTGGAAAGGTGTTAGGCACCCCCGACATCTGTGTTACCACGGTGGCCGCCAATCGTGACTCCCCAAATCCGAAGTCTCTTTCAACCCGACGAGATGGTGCTACACAAGATCTTACCATTCATTCATTCATTCCATTGAATGTGTCAAAAGGACTAGTATATATCTTATATATTCAAAATAATATTACATTCCCCGGGTTCTTTGTAACCCATTCGTTTATTCTTGTTATAATATTCAATATATTACAAAACTTTCAACTATTCTATTAAATGAGTAATCTAAGGGTTCGTCTTCACCTTGCCCTTGTCCTTGCTTGAGCCTTCGGTCCGCTTGATCTTAGTTGTGTTCATATGGTTCAAGCAAGAGTGAGCATTGCTAGCTCAGCAAGTACTACAATTCTAATAAACAACATGCTTGAAACATAGAACTCATATAGCTTCAATAACTGAACAATAGTTACGAAGTACTATCGATAATTCAAAATAGCACTTCTTTTCCTTTAAAACTTTTTTCAACAATATTTAGTAGAATATCAACTAAGGCTTAAGGTTAAGAGCATTCATAATTTCTTTTGAAAAGGATAACCCGGCACTAAGTCCGTAAGTCCGGCATAGCTTACAAGCACTTCTAGGTGATCAGCCCATAGTACTCTATGTTAATCAACACTACATTCATTAAATGTGTATACGTTTAAGTTGTGGCAAACTCACATGCATGTCGTTAAACGACAAAAACAATTTAGTATACTTGGTCTTCGATTGAAAACCATACCACTATAACTCGGTAAATACAAATCATGCTTGACAGAATCATAATATAAGTCTAGCCGAAAGAATTTGTTTAAGACTTCATCATTCAAGACTTCATGCGAAAGAATACATGAATTACAAAGCTTGTCCAGACTGAACTGGAACAAGGGCTAGAATACTTGCCTTCAGCGTCTACTTACAGATTAACACACGTAAACTTTAAGTCTCTATGATTCTACAATACATAATCATATAACGTACCACATTAGGTCTTATATAATCAAGTATGTTTACTATTATATCTTACCCTTCATCTCAATGTAAATCCTGACTTAGATCTGCTATTAGGGTTTCCGGCTTTCATTACGTCATTCACATTCTACTCATCTTCGATTGATTATTAACTCTTAATCAACATGCATTATTGTCTTACAATTACCTTACAATGATATAATTACATCTTAGTTCATTACTATCAAGTTCCCTTTCCTTCTACACTTGAAAACATTCTTTACTATCAATTTCTTGTGACTAGCGCCAGCAAAGACACAATTACTTACTCGCATCTCATGACCGCAGTATGAGTTAGCAGTATGTAGGGTTTCGGCCTCACGTCATGGGCTTGGGCTCTTAGGCTTGAGTCGCCATGCAGCACAGACTCATGCCTCGAATAGTTTGTGCAGTTTGAAAATTTAGCGAACTTTTCGGACGCATAACTTCTTCGTTTAAGTCCGAATTGGTCTGTTCAAAAGCCTATGGTTCACAAATTTCATACTCTATGCGTTCATGCAAGAATTTTATCTATTTGACTTCGTTTGCTAAAATTTCACCTATGAGTTCATTTTCAACGAAAACGATAAACGTTCGTAAACACTCGTTTCTTCGTTCTAATTTGGAATTCGGTCATTTTCAAGTCCGCAACTCTATAATGCCAAATATAACATGTCCCCATCGAAAACCAACGTTTTCGACTTCAAACACAAAATACGACTTCCATTCAGAGAATTTCACGAATTTGACGATAATCGTCCAATCGTGTGAATTCCGACAAAGCTTTATTCTTAATGATTCTAAATGGATTTTTACCAACTTATGATCAATACAAGTTACTTATTAAACCAACTTATAATCAAAGTAGGTTTTGACTCATTTTCATAAGTCATTGTCTTATTTAACTTATGAACTACAAATTCTCATTTAATAACTTACTATGAACTTAAGTCCACTAATCAATGTTCTCATGATATAATCAACATACTAACCATCATATGACAACATATGATAAGTTCTTCATGATTCTAACAACTTATTAGAGTTCAAGTTGTTTATTCAACTTATTCGGCTTAAGTTCATTCCTTATTAACTTATTACATGATATTATCAAACCATCCCCCTTCTCTATCAATCCTATCATAATAGAGATGAAAGAACATTGGACACAAGATCATTACCTTTGAAGTCTAACTTCTTCTTCTTGGAAAATCTAACTTTAACTTCAAATGCTTATTTTCTCTACCAAATAAGTAGCTTATATTTATGAGGAGTTGAGAGGAAATTTTATCAAGCAAACAAATGATGGAGAGCTTGCTATTTATAGGCAACTTAAAGCTAGGGCATTATGGTCAACTAGACATTCCACCTACTTATTCCACCTCCTCATTCCACCTCCTCAATTAATCTCATTAATTCCACATCCTTACTATTCATAACTTTGGGTCTAAGTAAACTTGGCTAGCACAACACTTGCTCACCACACCACTTGATCATCACACATAATCCTTGCCCATCAAGCTTACCCACTTCCTACTTGGTTTGACCCATAGATCAAGGCTTCTCATTGGGCTTGGTTAATTAATCTAACTACTTTCTTAATGGGCTTGTGCTACATAATTTGGACTCATGATATATCAAACACTTGGGCTTGATTATCACATTATATTGGACTCCTACTATTAGGTTAATAATCCCACAAGCCCAGTACCTTTAATTAAACAACTTAATGTTTATACCCCACGTATAGTCTTCGTATGCTAGCTCGTATATTAATTCTTAATATACGTTATCTCATTCTTCATACATAATAGTACAATACGTCGTATTATACTTACATTCAATACTTTCATATAATGAATACACATTATACGATCACAACTCTCTTCCTTTAACACTTAATAAGGCTAACGTTCCCAAATTAAGTCCACATGTGAAATATTACGTTTTCCCTACTTAGATTATTATTACATAATCGATCTCGCCTTGATAGTATAACGTTACGTATTTCTTGGAAGTTCAAAAATAATTCCCGAGCAGAAATCGATGAATAGTTTTTTTCAAAAAATTTCTCAGAAAACTTTTATTTTCGTTTTAGAAATTCAAACACTTTAATTCTCCCATGTAGTAAAAATACTACGACGTTCCGACGTTTCTAGGTTATAGAATGACATTCATCTTATCAATACGCAATAATATAAATAATATTATTTTATTCATTATTAAAAGTATTTACAAAGGTACGATTTTTCGGGGCGTTACAGCCACTTTTCAAGAAACTGTTATATGAATCTCTGTGTGTGTGTGTGTGTGGGTCAATGTGTTGTTATTTGGAAGTAGTGTGAGGCCTCGTTCGCACCTATATACAAAGGGTTTGAATTTGTATGAAAAATTCAGTTTTAAACATGATATAGCAATGAGGTTTTGTAAAAGAGGTTTTTTAAACCCTGTACTCAATAGTAATTGAGAGCTTTTTATAATTCCATTTTTTTTTATTAAATGTTCGACTCGATTGCTTTTATTTTTTGAGATGCGAATCATCTTCGAGAAAATAATAGATAATAGTGCCAAACTCCTCATGGGCATGTAAGTCATCTAAGGAAATTCAAACATCGTGAATAATTTACAAGCTTCTTACAGCTGAAAATGTCCATCACGGGAACCGAATTTTGATTCAGTGGACTGAATCTGTGAACACATGATCCCTAAGCTCACATGATTCTGCAGTTTATAGGAAAAGCAGTAAGCAGTTATATATAAAAGCTGTAAATATATATATACAGACATGTTCAACCACCACGAAGCACCTCCGTGGGGGATTGGAAATGTAAATATATAAAAGTGGTTAATATATATATAGACATGATCAACCACCACGAAGCACCTCTACGGGGGATCAGAAATGTAAATAAAGTAATAAATGCGATCAATTGCCACGAAGTAAACTCCAGGTGGGACTAAATGTAAATAAAGCATTAAAAATGATCAACCGCCACAAAGTAAACTCTAGGCAGGACAGAATGTAAATAAAGCAGTAAAAGGCCACGAAGTAAACTCCAGGCCTGATAGATATGTGTATATATATATATATATAAGTAAATAAACGCTCTAGACATAAGTCTAGGCTCAATCGAGGCATAACTTGATAATGTTAGTCCATATATATAAATATATACATATATAAGTATATATATACAGACAAAAATGAAAACCACGGACCGAAGTCTGGGCATACACACACAACACGACTCTTAATGTGAAGAATAATGTATGCAAAGATGAAGAGAAAGGCTTTACAGTGTGTAAGAAGGCTTACAGTGGGTTGCCAAAGAAGACTTCTATGATTCTAAATGGATGAACACTCACCTCCAACCGGTAAAAATATAACTATATTAGAGTTAACAAGTGTTTAAAATAAGAAAGCACTCAATATGGGGTCTGTACAGAGAAAATTTGATAGGGCTTCCTCGCCTTTTTCTCTTGAATATGGCCACACCAAACTCTATATTTATAGAACTGGTGGCCGCAGGTGTACCTGCGGCAGCCGCAGATGCACCTGCAGCTGCCCGGGGTGCCCCGGGTTTCGCGAGTCCCGTCATCTCGAAGTACATGCACTCATGCACTGTGATGTCCACTCGAACTTGCAGAACTTCAATTCGAGCATCCGATTAAGGTGTACAAGACCTTTTTGCAAACTACCATTGTCGAGAGTTACGCAATGCCATGGGATCAGAAGTTGTACAAAGTCAGGAAGAGGGGACCATGCCTATGGTCTTCAAGCCTCAAATTCTATCTGTTGTGTTGCCCTGAATAATAGTCACTCGGGATTGGAACTCCTTGGCTCTTGTGGGCCATTGTTGTGTTGAAATATATATATGAGATGTTGAGACGGTGCAATGTGGGGTTAAGGTGGCAAGATGATGATTTTTCCCCTCACCGGGGTTATCTCCGATTTGGGTTAATAAAGCAGACGTTTCTCAAGGTTATCTCTGAGATTGGAATGTTGCAAGTGTTTGAATTGCTCAAGGTCATCTTTAAGTGTGCCTGTCTTCCCGGTTTTATCTCTAGGTCATTGGAATGAGTGCTTCGGCGGGAGTTTCGAGGTTGAAGTTGATTGCATGCATTTGAAACAAGCATTTCCGGGGTTATCACCGGAACTGCAACGACATTCCTTGGGGTTATCTCTAAGGATGAAACTAGGGGTTATCTCCGAGGTTGGAACTGATACTCCCGGTGTGTGTTCCGGGGTTGAGACTGAACTTCTGATAGTATCCGGAATGGATATGAGCTGTCTTCTAGGGTTATCTCTGTAAGACGAATCTGCCCTCCTGCAATGTTAGTAACAGGTGTGCAGAAAATTTCGAGTGTCTACAGGTATAAAACCTACTTATCAAATACCCCCAAACTTGAACTATTGCTTGCCCTCACGCAATGCATATGACAGTAAACAATGAAATGCAACTACATGCTATGCAATCTAAATTATGATGCAAATGAGTCCCATATTTTTCCAGTTAAAATGGAATTCTAATCCAATGTGCCTCAGCGAATTATCCAGATTCATGAATAAAATTTTAAACTAAGCTATAAATATAATATCATACAATCAAATAACCCACACTCGCTATAAAGATGTTATATGTGTGTATTGTGTTCACCAAAAACTTGACAAAGGCAAAGAATACACATGTTAAATTGCTCAAAACAAAAAATTGCATTCTAAATCAAGATCCATGTATACTAATGTAATAAAAACTAATCCAACACATCAATACAAACTAAGTTTCAACAATGGGTTTAAATTACTTTATTTTTACTCACGAGGGCAATTTTTGAACTTTCCCGCAGTGTTTATTGTTTTTTTTTATGCAGCGAGTGCGTTTTACGCTCCATCTCGCCCCTTCCAACGATTCAATAATTCAGCTCAGGAAGGTTTCAAGATAGATTTTTCTCTTATTTTTTTATATACAATAAGCATACTCGTGTGTTCCCAAAGATTGATTATCAATGTTTTCATAGCCTAAGTTCACTTTCCACACAACTCTATTTTTAAAAACCACATTTCCTACTAAGCAAGAAAATACACATTACTCTTATACCAACAAGCATATGTGAACACGTATGTGCTAACCGAAAGCATCTAAACAACAGGCATGGAATACATCATGTAAAACATTATAGCTAAGCTCATGTTATCCAATAAATTTAACAATCCTTCAAAATTCAATTTCATCATTGGCTAGACTTAAACTCCATAAAGCTAGAAATTTGGGACAAGCAACTAAACACATAACTAAAACATATAATAACTACAAAAAACAGAAAATTTTTTTGCAATTAATAACTAACACATAAACATGCACAAGTTAAACTAAACATGAAAACATATGCAAATTAACTATATGCAACTATCCTACTACCCAATACCCCCAAACTTAAAATATTCATTGTCCCACTGAATGAAGGTATAGGGTTTAAAAGAACTTCCCTACTGATCAGCTGCACCACCCTCTTCGGGTGGTGAATCAGGCGGTGGAAATGGCACGGCTGTCCCAAATTGTGGCCACTCGAGCATGGTACCCTGCTACAAAAACACCTTTGCTAGAAACCTCGTCAAACCCGTAGCAAACGCTGCAAAATTATCATACATATCATCGACCTTCCTCTCCAACCTTCAGAGTTATCGATCATCAGTACTAGCAGTGGCTTGAGTTGACATGCCTGCTTCATTTGTCTTTGAGGGATACGATGATGGCGTAGATGATGCGGGATGAAGGATGAAACCCTTACCCCTTGGGTGCAGGGTACCTCCTGTCTAATCTTCGAATTTTTCTATCATGGCATGAGTGATATCCTGACTTGGGTACTATAACTATTCATCCATCCACCTAACACCTGCTCTAGAACACAAATGAGCCACGATCGAGGCATGTGGTATACTTCTCATAGTACTTCCCCGCATGTAGTGTATCATGTTCTAATTATGGAGGTGACCAACGTCGATGTATTTTACTACAATAATCCCCCCACGGAATGATTGCTCGCTCAGTTTGAATTTCATGTTGATGAGATGATGGCATGAGTTTTGCACAAACAAAGAGATTCCAAGCCTTGGCATAAGGGTTGAGAGTTGAAGCCAAAAAGGTATTGGGCTGATTAGTGTCGGGCTTGCAAGTCCATTGTGTCTCTGGTATACACAAATTAGTAATGACTTCATCAAGGTCTGTCTCCATTCGCTTCACCTAAACCCAATTCATACGTCCAGTTAGAGGGTCGGGTAAATTGTATACGCCACGAATTTCCCTTGGTCGATAGTCCACTTGAACCCCTCGGACGAAAGAAAAGCCACTCATTTGTCTCCTTTGCATTCGCATAAAATTCTCTTACAATGGCCATAGGTGCAACCATTGGTGTAGAGCAAACTCCATGCCAACATTTTTCCATGATCATATCCACTAATTGCCAATCTTGTGCCTCTGGCTTTAGCCCTCTCTCTCGAACAAATGATTTCTCCACAATTCGGTAATACTCTATCTGTGCATCAAGACTGACAAATTTAGAAAAGTCCACGTTGTCACCACTCTGGCTACTTCCAGAGGATGACTCGGGAGTGCGAGAGTGAGCACATTTTTGTCCCATTGTTACCGATAAAGAAGAAGAAGAACTGTACTGATGGAACAAAGTTTCTAACAATCATTGAACACCCCCAAACTTGTTGTATTTCACTTACCCTCTGAAAAACCCTAGCTTTATCAGTTGAGGACATTGAACGTGGGTAGGAAACGAATGCGAGATATTCGTAGTGGGGTGAGGAGTTACAAATTTGAAATGGAACAGTTGGGAGGGGAGTTATGCGTCTGTGGAGAGAAAGGGATACGCACAATTCTATTGTAACTGATATGAGAAATGGGCGTGACATGATTGGCTTTTATTATACAAAAATATAGCATCAAGCGCCATTTTATACTCAATTACTTGCGGTCATTGCCGCCGCATCCTTCCATACCAATCTGCATCTCAAATATACCAAAATAGCTACGAATCATCTCCAATACACCTGCACAAACAACAAATATCATTATCAAAGCATGAACTAATGACTATACATAAATGACTATCCTAAAACCATACTTTCTATGCTATGCTCAAGCATCATCATATGCACATTCAGCTCCCATAATACTTATGTTACACTATTTAGGCTATAACAACTAATCATGAGAATGAAATATCAAATACGATCTAAAAAAAAATTAACAAGAGGTAAGGATAGAAATAATGGGGTGCCTCCCCTTAAGCGCTAAGTTATAGTTAATTAGCTTGACTATCTTTGACTCCATCATGTTGAAGAAATAGTAGAGGTTACATTCTGCCTGTAAACCTCTCCACCAAAATAATGCTTTAGCCGTTGTCCATTCACTTTGAACGGCTTATCTGGGAATTTGTCGAATGCCTCTACTGTACCATGTGGATAAACTGTCTTCACTGTGAATGGCCCTGACCACCTTGATTTGAGCTTACCATGAAAAAGTTTAAGTCTTGAATTAAAAAAACAAAATTCTTTGTCCCGGCTCGAATACTCTCTCTATAATCTTGTGATCATGCTATTTCTTCACCTTTTCTTTATACAGCTTGGAGTTTTCATACGCCTGTAATCTGAATTCATCCAACTCATTGGGTTGGAGTAGGCATTTTTCACCTGCAACCTTCAAATCAAAATTGAGCTTCCTAATTTCCTAATATGCCTTATGCTCAAGCTCCATAGGAAGGTGACAAGCCTTTCCATAAACCAACTGAAAATGTGACATGTACAATGGAGTCTTATAAGCAGTCATATATGCCTATATAACATCATCAAGCTTTAATGGCCAATCTTTTCTTGTGGGGTTCACGACTTTCTCCAAAATTCTCTTTACTTCATGATTTGAAACCTCTGTTTGGCCATTAGTTTGAGGATGATACGTTGTAGCAATGTGATGATTTACCCCATACTTGGCCAACAGAGTTGTGAACTGCATATTACAAAAATGACTGCCTTTATCACTAATGATAGCCCTTGGAGTCCCAAACCTTGTAAAAATACTCCTTTGTAAAAATCTTAGGACCACCTTGGCATCATTAGTTGGAAGAGCTGCCACTTCCACCCACTTTGAAACATAGTTGACTGCTAACAAGATGTATAAACTCCCACATGAAGAAAGAAAAGGTCCCATGAAATCTATCCGCCAAACATCAAAAATTTCAACCTCGAGGATCATGTACAATGGCATATCATTCTTTTTCTATATATTCCCAACTCTTTGACATCTGTCACATCTCTGGACAAAACTATAATCATTTTTAAAAATCGTCGGCCAATAAAATTCTGCTTGTAACACTCTGGTCGATGTCCTCTCTCCACCGTAGTGACCTCCATATAATGAAGTGTGGCAATCCTGCAAAATCCCCTCTGTCTCACTATATGGGATACATCTTCTTATCATATGATCAACACATTGTTTGAACAAATATGGTTCATCCCATATAAAATACTTCACGTCATGCAAAAATTTCTTCTTTTGATGACCAACTAAGTCAGAAGGGACCATCCTTCTCACCAAGTAGTTCACATAGTCTGCAAACCGTGGCACTTCCCCTTTCACCACAAATAACTGTTCATCTGGAAATGAATAATTAATCACAGTCTTGTCATTTACTTCCCTTCCCGAATTTTTCAGTCGAGATAAGTGGTCCACCACTTGGTTCTCAGTTCCCTTTATGTCCTTAATCTCCAAATTAAATTCCTGCAATAGAAGTATCCACCTGATCAAACGAGGCTTTGCATCCTTCAATGCCATCAAGTATCGAATTTCTGCATGATCCGTGTACACTATCACCCTTGTACCAATCAGATAAGCTCGAAACATGTCAAAAGCATACACAACTGCCAGTAATTCCTTCTCTATGGTTGTGTATGTGATGACCCGGGTATGGGTGTGGTTTTAGAAATTCCGAGGACGGAATATTTTTAAGGAGGGAAGAACGTGACAACCCGGAAAATCGAATTTTCTAGAGTTTAAGTTTAAAGAATTAGTTATTAATAAAATAAATTTTTATTAATACTATTCTGTGTTGTGTTTATTAATCATTCTATAACCTAGAATGATTATTAATCGGGAGGATTCTGGCTAAGAGCTAGACTGAACGAGTAAGAATTTGCAAGATGAAAATAAAAAAATTTCGGGAACAAAAATATTTCTGGGGAAAAAGACGAAATAGGCACTATTCATCCGTTTCTGCTTGGAGATTTATTTTGAATTTCTGAGAAACGCGTAATGATAGAATTCTGAGACAAGATGGGATATTCAATAATATTTCAGTTATGGCAAAAATGAAGTTTTTGCCTGTGGACTTAAAACCTAAGGGTTAGGAAAAATGAGTTCCGAGAATTTTATGATTCCGTATAATAATTAGAGTTATTATGCGTGAGAAATACGAGTATAATACTAGTTATTGTACGAGTATAGTATGAAGATTAGTACGACGTATAATACAAATATCGTACGAACGATATACGAAGAGAATGTGAGAATACGAGAATGGAATGCGTAGAATACGATTAGTCTAAATGGACTTTGAGTTCATGGACTTTGAAGAATCCATTGGACTTAGATTATATCAAGCCCAATGGAATGTGTAATCAAGCCTAGGGTAGGCCCAGTAAAAATTAATGTAAGGCCTAGTGTTAGACTTAATTAAGCCCGATCCAAGAAAATAAACCGCGGATCGAACCGATGGGTCATCGGATGGGTAAAACCCATGGGGCAACCCATGGGGGAGACCCATGGGCATGTGGGGCGGCCACTTGGCTACCAAGTAAGGGTGGTAGCCAAGTAAACTTGGTGGCTAACCCATGAATAGTAAGGATGTGGGGTGAAATGACTAAAATACCCCTAGCCTTGGTTTTCTATATAAACAAACCTTAAGCTCATTTGTTTGGTTTGAAATTTCAACCAACACTTGAGAGATAGAGAGAGAGAGAGTTCAGATGGGAGAAGAAGAGGAAGAGGAATGAGGAAAAGCTAGCTCGAATGCACGCTTTGTCTGACGGAAGGAGATTAAAGAAGAACGGTAATCCGAACCCTAGTTTATTCCAATTTTCTTTAAGTTTAATATGTTCAAAAACATAACTTAATGAAGATAAGAAGTAGATGAAGTTAATAATGAATTCATATGGTTGAAATCATGAGAAAACAAAGAAATAAGAATTAGGAATTTAGTTTACAAATTTCTTAAGGAAGTATAAGATTCGTAAGGATTTTGAGCAATCTGAATGAATCTTATGAACGAGTAGGTGAAATAAGTAAGGAATGATGTTCTATAACATCAAATTCCAATAAAAAGTAGAATCATAATCCAAAATATCGATTAAAAATGAAGAACGAACGAAGAACACACGAAGAACGTTGTTGATGGACAAATTTAAAACCATTGTAGTGAAATTGTTGTTGATGGACAAGTTTAAAACCATCGCGTATAAGTTAGTTGTTTATTGCTTGGTTAGGAATGTTAGAAACATTCATGAAGAACGGATTAAAACTTAGCTATAACGAAGTTATCGAAATTTTTGTAAAAGACGAATGAGAATTAGAAAGTTAGAGAATGAACCTGAACGTGTAGGGTTTCATAAGGAAGTAAGAGAACGTAGAAAACGTGAGTTTTGGACTCAAGAACGAATGAATTCCAATTTGGATGACCGAATTACGGACAAACGAACGAAGAACGTTAATAACGTAAAACTAACGAATAGCGAAGATTAAGCCAATTGAATGGCATGTTAACGGATTCAGAATGAAGTTTTGTCCATGGGTAATCGAAGTACGTAAGATAAGGAAGAAAATAGCTTTGGAACAATTTAGTTCTGAGTTATAACAAATAAGATATTAGATTTTGAAGTTAGCATCTCAAGCTTGTAAAAGACTTAGAAAATTTTTTTGAGTCGTAGCGCGAGTCATGCCTTGGGGCGATGTCACAAGTGCAAAGCTTCGGGCCATCGCCATCGCTAAATGGCGCGTCATGGCGTGAATGAAAGGGAAGGCACGCGGCGTCATAGCACGGCAAGTGCGGAAATGCCCAAAATGAGATTTTCTTTCGCAATTATTGGGGGATGTGCAAGAAAGAAATATGAACATATAGTTCAACTAATGTAACACCTAATTAAGTGTATTAAACCATTAATGAAGGTTGAACGAAAAGATTAAACGAGATTAAAAGACAAAGAATGTAGATGCGGGTTATGGAATTGATGTCTGGGGACCGCAGTCGCAACAAACGAACGTGAGGGATTGCTATGATTGTGATTCGTTAGACGTTAAGTGACGAAAGTAATGTATAACATTTTGATGTTATGACATGGTAATGAGAGAAGAATGTAAAGCGTTTAGACGCTGTTAACGCAACGCTATTACAATGAACAATCGGTCTTAGCATACAACGAATCGTATGGCTTTGAGATTAAGGAAGAATAATGAACATTAGGTTCAGGTGGCGAGTAATGAATGAAAACAATTAGAACCTTAAGAAAAGGTTGAATGTGAGATTAAGAGAGGAACAACGTAAACGCTGAATACGTAAACAACCCTCGTTAATTGTATTCACCTCGGGTGAACGTTCTAAGTATACATTAGTTGTATGACTTAGACGTTGACGAAGGTAGTAGGTAAGATATGAATTATCAAGAAAGCCATAGCGAACGGTAATATGATTAACGAAAGCTAAATGTGAGTCAGAGGAGAATGTTAGAATTAAATGTAAGTGTTGAACACTTGAACCGACGTGAAGGTTAAGTATACGCGAATATTAAACGAGTAGAGCCTACACCCATGTATAGTTTGACCGTAAGGTAATGAAGATCAATGATTAAACCTGTGAGCGGTGAAGAAGCTGAATTAAAGACAAGTACATATAACGTAAAGAAGCTGAGTTAATGTTTATAACTTGGATGATGTTTTGAGTCAAATAAACCGGACGTTGTAAGATAAGAATAAGGTAATGTAAAATAGTTAACGCTATTAATGCATAGAATGAATAGGGAATGATCATTATGAGTATACAAAAGACTGTATGACTTAGACGATGATGAATAAATCCTGAGGTATGTCATTTAGTTGCTAGAAAGCCATAGGGAACAAGAATTTGACTTAACGAACATTATAGTTTAATAGTTCGTATAAGTTAAGATAAGTTAGGTTGTAGTACAATCGTAACCTTTGATGGTTGACATATGGGAGCTGGGCTAAACAATTCCTTTAGAGAGCGAAGGTATAAACAAAACTGGCAACCGATCTAACTCACTGTGTGGGTAGTGTAGATGAGACGAGAACTTGTTTGTTGGTTGTTTGTGGGAAACCACTCAGAGTACCATATGGACTACTAGTAAAGACATGATGTGTGCTGTGTCCTAGGAAAGTTATAAGAAGAAAATAAGAATGTAAGTCATCAAAGATGATGAATGTATTGAGTAAGACATCTCCGTATGTCATAAAACCGTTAACCGGTAAAGGAAGTTGGTCGCGTAAACTTATTTTGTGAGAACGTGAACCCTAAGAAGTAAAGTTAAGTACAAATCAATGCATAAAGTCAAGTATATGACTAATTGGTGTATGTGTTATTTTCCTTATGTGCTACATAGGAATTGGAATGAGCAGTTCAGCGTAAACTATAAGTTGTAGTTGTGCATAAGGCAAGTTTCCTAACTTCATTCATATTTCAAATGAATGCTAGTTTCTAAAACTTCTCAGATGTTGAACTTGAGAAGTTTTGTCTATGTGCGAATGTGTGATATTTTTACAAGGTGGTAGCACGTATGAGGTTTTGTGCCACAATTTGAACACTTCTGTGTTTCTATGATATGAACTGTTCTATAATTAAACTATTCAATATGAGCATGTTTTGTTTATACATGAAGCGTTATTGTGATGCCCCCAAAAATAGGTATACATCACGCATCTTGAGTCGCCAAATACATGGTATAAAATTCAAATACAACTTAATAATACAGCTGTCATGTAAAATACGACAAAACATAAACTGAGATTTTTAATAAGAATATTGTCATCTAGACAATATCCACACTCAAAAGAGTGCTCATTACATTTATTTTCACACTATTTAACATAATAGTGAGGACTACTAATACTATCGTCTGGACCGTCATTCCGTTCCCCGACTAGTCCCAGCTACGTTCTCATTTCTTGAAGAGAACAGTGAACGAAAGGGTGAGCTTAACTAGCCCAGTAAGAAATATTATGACTAGGATAATGCAGAATAAATTATCATTAGCCTTCAACAATGTTAAACTGATAAAATATAACAAACATCAAGTTTAACTGCAGCGGGACAAGCAATCCATTAAAAGAGTCGAGTAGAGAATAAAATCTACTATCTTTTATGATTTAAAAGGGTTTTCATTACTTTTATCGCTGAGACTCGGCTTAATAAATAATCCACATCATCGAATCACCCTTGCACTACGGCAAATGATATTCTTTAATATCACAACCACAAATTATCCATGCACTATGGGCCAAGGATATTCGTGTATTCCTTAATGGTCATGATCATGCCAACAACTATCCATCAACGCACTATGGGACAATGAGGACTTTTACCACATCATTTGTAACATTACGGTCATGATTATATCGATTAATCCCTGGTCATAATCATACCAAGTCCATCTATGCACAACAGGCCACAGATGACTTTCAACTTAATATAAGCATGAGGATGATGACAATGATATAAGAATTCAATAAAACAAGTTCAAGAATTAATTTATCCAGAATTCAATAAGGTCTAAATTGTCAACATGATACTGCTTTGTAGAGTAAAATTCAAGAATGCTTAGAAGAATATTTTCATGAAAAGATACTGGATGAAGCGCAAATATCAAGGATATTCCACTAATTTCATGGAGTATAAAAGCCAAAACTTTAACCAACTGAGTATAATAAAGAATGGAATAACAAAAGAAATCACCAGGCATGCGATAGACCGCATGCACAGAAAAGTTATTCCAACGAGAATAATAAATAATCGAACTAGTCACGTAGAACGCATGCAGACGGGATGTTCCAACGAAATAATAAATAACGGAACTAGGTCATGCGTAACGCGCATGACGTGATACTCTAAAAGAATAATAAAAATGGAATAATGTAAGAATTTCACCATGTATGCGGTGCTTGTATGACAAGTTATTCCAACATAATAATAAAGAATGGAATAATAGAAGAATTTCACCAAGTATAGGGTAGTCCATGATACACGAGTTATTCCAATGAGAATAATAAAGAATGGAATAACAGAAGTTCTCTTCATGAATAAAAAAGAAATAATACCCCTTACCGTAAAAGAAGAGTATTCCAACTGGTAGGGCGAGGATATTCTTGATGAAAACTTGCACTACGCTCAAAGCTTCTTAAAACTCTAAATAAATATGCTCAAGATTATAGAAGAATTCTCTGAACTTCTGATGTGGTTTTCAATTCTAACTAAGCATCCTATTTATAGGAAAATAGAAAGGATACTATGCTGCACTATGCAATAAAATATAATATTATATATATATATATATTATTTAAAATCTAATAAAACAAATAACTTTATAAAAGTATTCTATTTTATATAAAAAGATTTTACTATGCAAAATACTATGCATAATAGAATATTATATATTCTATTTATAGTCCCGACAAAAACGAATAACTTTATAAAAGTATTCATTTTTTTATTACATTAATAATACTAATAAAACAAAATTTATATAATATATATATTTATATATATATAAACTTCCGTGACTTCATAAAAAGACACCTCAATATATTTAACAATATTTATCATCATTATTATAATTCACAATATTAATCGACCAGGTCGTTCCCAGGAAAGATGGGGCTTTCCAATAAGGATTTCTCCCTATTGGCGTGCAATTAGGTGACCAAACCTCTCCTTGGCAAAACTTCTAGACATCGTTAATATTGCAAATAATAATATTAATAACTTCATCGTCTCAATTATTGATTTAATAATATATATAATATTGACAATAATTGAATCAAATAACGTGAGATACTATGCAGCAATTACTGTAGCAATAATTGGACAAAACTGAGTGACTTCTCACGTAAGCATCAATAATCAATACCATGTGCTACTATGCAACCACGTGTATTACTGTACTTTTACTACCGAGTAGCTCAACAGTTTTAACTATAAAACTTCCGTCGTTATTTTCATAAAAATATTTTTGTCTTTTTCTCAATCCGACAATAATTCTGTTGTGGGGTCCACCAATGATTGTGCGGTCGTACGAATATTCCTTGTAGAAATGAATATTCCCCAACCAATCGAATATTATATAACAACTTGCGTACTTTGCAAAATTTATAAATATTACCCACAACTATAACATTATATCAATTTCATTCCATAATATTTAAAAATGATATTTATAGGAAAAATTATTAAAAAGTTGGGGTCTTACAACCTCCCCTTCTGATGAAATTTCGCCCTCAAAATTAGGGTACGTACCTGTTATGTCGAAAAGGTAAAGATATCTTGATTTTATTTTAAATTCTAACTCCCAGGTCATTTCCTCAACATCGTGGTTTCTCCACAAAACTTTGACTTGAGGTATAACCTTGGAGCGTAGAATATGTTCCTTCTTATCCATGATTTGAACTTGAACCTCTTCATATGTCAAATCTTCCGCTATTTCGTCCTGTTCTAACTCAATAATGTGGTTCGGGTCTTCAACATATTTACGTAACATGGATATGTGAAAAACGTTCTGAACACGAGACATACTTGGCGGTAAAGCGAGTCTATATGCCACAGTTCCTACTCGATCGAAGATTAAAAATGGGCCAATGAATCGAGGATTGAGCTTTCCTCTCTTTCCAAATCTTATAACTCCTTTCCATGGAGCAACACGTAACAACACATGATCTCCAATATCGAATTCAACGTCTTTTCGATGAAGATCAGCATAACTCTTTTGTCGATCTTGTTAGGTTTTTATACGTTGCCGGATCATTTGAATCTTTTCCGTAGTCATACGTACCAACTCTGGTCCCAACAATGTTGCTTCACCCACCTCATCTCAACATACTGGAGAACGACACTTTCTTCTATACAACGCTTCGAATGGAGCCATGCCAATACTTGCTTGATAACTATTGTTGTATGAAAACTCCACCAACGGTAAGAACTTGTCCCAACTTCCCTTGAAGTCAAGGACACAGAGTCTTAACAAATCTTCAAGAGTTTGAATAGTCCTCTCTGATTGTCCGTCCGTCTGAGGATGATATGCCAAACTAAATTGTAAGTCTGTGCCCATAGCTTTTTGCAAACTAACCCAAAATCGTGAAGTGAATCTTGGGTCTCAATCAAAAACTATGGATACTGGCATACCATGCAGTCTTACAATCTCGTTTATATATACGAGAAATATGTTCAGGTGTATAAGTTTCTCATTTTGGTAAGAAATGAGCAGGCTTGGTCAATCTATCAAAAATGACCCAAATTGCATCTATGCCTTGAGAAACCTTGGGAAGACCAGTAACGAAATCCATGGTAATGTGCTCCCACTTCCATTCTGGAATTTTAAGTGGTTGCAATGGACCTTTTGGTACTTGATGCTCCGCCTTGACTCGTTGACAAGTTAGGTACCTTGAGATTAACAACGCTATCTCTCTCTTCATATTGCTCCACCAAAATGTATGACGAAGATCACGATACATTTTGGTACTCCCAGGATGGATTGCAAACGGTGTGTTGTGCGCCTCCATCATGATTTTATACTTTAAATCATGGTCGTTAGGAACATAAAGTCTGGAGTTGACTCGAAGTATTCCTTCTTCATCAATTCTTGCTTCCGGCATAGCACCTTCTTACACTTTCTTCCTCATATGCATCAGCTCCAGATCTGTAACTTGAGCAGCTTTAACTTTATCAATTAAAGTCGGTTCTACTCGTATATTCACCATCATCACATGGGTCCCTGCAGTCTTTAACTCTATCTCCATCTTTTTCAAGTCACACAAAATGGGCCTTTGCGTTGTCAATATCGTACTCGTACCCGCATATGATCTTCTACTCAATGCGTCAGCTACCACGTTCGCTTTTTCCAGGATGGTATTGGATGGTATGATCATAATCTTTCAACTATTCAAGCCAAAGTCGTTGTTGCATGTTGAGTTCCTTTTGAGTGAAGAAATATTTGAGGCTTTTATGATCCATAATGATCTCCACTTTCTCCTTCATACAAGTAATGCCTCCAAATTTTAAGTGCGAAAACAACAGCTGCCAACTCTAGATCATGAGTTGGATAATTCCTCTCATATTCTTTAAGTTGCCGTGAGGCATAGGCTACGACTTTCCCATGTTGCATGAGAACACATCCCAACTCTTTGCCTGAAACATCAATGGAGTTGACAAATCCCTCCGAGCCAGATGGTAATGTCAAAACAGGTGCTAAAATGAGTCTCCTCTTGAGTTCTTGAAAACTCTTCTCACATTTTTCGCTCCAACCGAACTTTGTATCTTTCCGAGTCAGCTGAGTTAATGGAGTAGCGATTCAAGGAAACCCTTCTACGAATCTCCGATAATAACAAGCTAAGCCGAGAAAACTACGTACTTCGGTCATTGATTTAGGTTGCTCCCAGCTTTGAAAAGCATCAATCTTTGCTGGGTCAATAGATATTCCATGACTTGATACTACGTGCCCAAGGAATGCTACTTCATCTAGCCAGAACTCGCATTTCTTCAACTTGGCATAAAGCTTATTTTCACGAAGCTTTTGGAGTATCAGCCTCAAGTGTTGCTCATGATCTTCACGACTTTTAGAATAAATAAGGATGTCATCAATAAAGACGACCACAAAGTGATCCAAATATTCCTTGAATACTCAGTTCATCATATCCATTAAAGTAGCAGGAGCATTAGTCAATCCAAAAGACATGACTAGGAATTCATAATGCCCGTAGCGAGTTCTAAAAGCCGTCTTTGGAATGTCATCGGTTCTAATCTTCAATTGGTGATATCCAGAACAAAGATCAATCTTTGAAAAGAATTTGGCTCCTTGTAACTGGTTAAACATGTCATCAATACGTGGTAATGGGTACCTATTTTTGATGGTGACATGATTCAACTCCCGATAATCAATACAAAGTCACATAATCCCATCTTTCTTTTTTAAAAATAGAACAGGAGCACCCCAAGGAGAAGTACTAGGATGAATAAAGCCAATGTCTAACAATTCCTGCAGTTGGGTCTTTAACTCTTAAAGTTCAATAGGAGCCATTCGATATGGGGCTTTGGAAATGGGTTTCGTACCAGGTTCAAGGTCAATACAAAATTCAATTTCATACTCAGGGGGTAGGCCAGGAAGTTCTTCAGAAAATACGTCAGGAAATTTATTAACAATAGAAATATTATTCAAAACTGATGTATTTTTGTTTAGATCCGTGACATGAACTAAGAAAGCTTGACATCTGTTTTTCAATAAACGAATAGCTTTATGGCTTAAGATGACAGTGACTGATTTTAATGGTTTGGTTGCTTGAATTCGCATAATAGGTTATTTAGGAATATGAAAGCTAACAACTTTATGAAAACAATCAATTTTTGCATGATAAGTAGTTAACCAATCAATCCCTAGAATTACGTTAAATGCAAGTATTTTCAATGAAATAAGATCGACAGGTAATGTGAAGGTACCGATTTGAACCAAATAAGACTTATAAACAGTGGATGTAATGAAGGTTTCTCCCAATGGAGTTTCAACAGATAAGTCAAAGTCCAATTTCTCCAGAGTCAAATTTTAACGTTGAGTGCAAGTAGGAGAAATAAAAGAATGGGTAGAACCGATATCAAATAAGGTATATACTTCGCTAGAGTTTATGATATGCTTACCCGTGATGACCTCGTTTGGGTTCCTTGCTTTCTGGGAGGTCACGACAAACGCTCTCCCTTGAACTACCAGTTTTGTCTTGTCTAGGACGGCCTTTGATGCCTCCATCCCAGTTGGACTTGACTTTGGTGCATGACAAAATCTGGCTAGGTGACCTTCTCTTCCATAATTATAGCATGCTTTGGATGGCATCACGTAGTTTGGACTGATGTGTCCCTCCCCTCTACATTTGAAGCATATGATAAGTTGTCGTTCTCCTTCCTTAACGACAAGTACTGATGCTGACGTCTTTCCATTATTATTGAATCTCCTCTTCTTGAAATGTCCATTCTTATTATTTTGACCATGATTACCACCGAAGTGGTTACAATTTCTGGCATGTTGATTCCCTCCACGCTTGTTGTCACCACTTCGATGACTGTTATCACTAGTATTATCATTTTGCCAGCTGCTCTCTTTTGGTTGGGTTGACTCATTATCGCTCTCCAATAATTGAGCCTTATTAACAACATCTGAATACAAACACAGTTTATGAGAGATAAGATATTGACGTATCTCGAGTTTCAAACCTCTTAGAAACATTCGCGTCATTCTCTCCTCATTATCAACCAAATGAAACGCAAACCGGGACAACTCGGTAAACTTGGCTTCGTACTACGACACGGTCATGTTGTTTTGCTCCAGCTTGATGAACTCTACCTCTTTCATGTGACGAATACTTTCAGGAAAGTACTTGTCGTTGAATGCTTCTTGGAACTTCTCCAAAGACATCTTCAAGTCAAGCGGTTAAGTACGCTTTTACTGATTCCCACCAAAGAATCTACATCCGCATCATAACATGAAAGTGGCAAAGGGAACCTTTTGCTCCTCGGAGCATCCAAGACATCAAATATCTTGTTGATCTACTTTATCCACGTCTCCGCCTTAAGTGGTTTTGGCTCTCCAAAAAACTCCGGTGGTCCCAGTTCCTTGAACTGCTTAGCGGTGACCGTCCGAAAGTTGCTAGTGTTTTTACCTGCATTTTGGACATGAGATTTAAAGTTGTATGCACACAAGTCAATCATGTTTGATGATAAAGCATATACTTTATAACAATCTTATTCATTTATTAATAATAAGTATTAAAGGCTTTTAAATTATCTACATGATGCTGTTTTACAATATGTGATAAACCCATAGTTTTAAGCAATGTTTTTAGAATAATGATGATGATTAATAAAGAATCTACCACTTCTGGTAAAAGAAGAGAAATATCCTATGTGATTCGATAAATGACAACCCAGTAGTCCTTGGCCAAGGCAGAATGAAATTAGAAAGGTGTTTCTAATTTTCATTATTTGGGGTTGTGCATTTAAAGATCGAAATACATATAATTAAATAAAATAAGACTTGACAGTAATTCCATGTCTTATATTTAATTTGGACATTGTATGGTGGAAGGATTGAATTGTACGGTAACTATTTACTCAAAGGTTCTTTTATGATTAATGTTGAAATCTATATTATCTGGAAAGTCGTTGATCGCTAGGGAGGCTTATCCCTATTGTAGAATAAATATTATTTATTTAAATAAATTAATCGTTTAATTTATTTATTTAAATAAGATTAGAATTGTTCTAATTGATTTATTCACAACCGGTTTAATATGGAGAACCTAAAGGGTCACACCTTAAAAGGAAGAATAATTATTTAAGAAGTTAATGGCATAATCGTAATAATATGTTAAGTATATTTAATTTAATCTATGGTGATAGAATAAATTAAATAGCTTATATTTATTATTTAATATTTTAGAAATATTAAATATAAATTAATAATAGAGTCTTATTAATATTATTACAATTATTATTATTTTAATTTCTAAAGAGTTTAGGAATTAATTTAATATAAGTACTTTCTCATTTATTCCTAATAAGATTAGGAGGAAAATTAGTTAAAGGAGTTTAATTAATTATCCCTAATAAGATTAGGGAGCCCATTTAATTAAAAGAGTTTAATTAAATAATACTTTATTTTAATTAAATAGGGTTACCTGATATCTTTATAAGAGGAGTCTTATATCATATATCAGATATACGCAATTCCAATAGTTGGGAGAGTACACCCCTTTTCTATGAGAGATAGAAAAACTAGGGTTTTGCCAAACACCCATCTTCTTGAATCCTTCTTCTTCCTTGGTGGATCACCTCTAGAGGCCAAACACTTGGGTGGCTAACGTTGATCAAAGGAAGGAACAAAACCCGGTGGATTCAAGTTGAACGCGAAAGGGATTGGAGGTGAACTTGTACCTGAGGAAGCTCGGATCTTCAAGGGTATGATTCTTGTTCTTTCTTGTTCGTTTAATTAATAATTGTGCATAAAGGGTGATCCGGGTATATGGTTTGTAAAATTATTAAAACTCTGATTTTCCACGTTTCCGCTTATTTTATGCAATTTTATTGCGTTCATGAATATTACAAACCTAACAAGCTGCTCTTGCCTGATGTTGCATGAATTGCATAAAGCCTCTGAACATTCCATCGTTCATCATCTGGTCCGTGTTGTTATTTGCCCGAGGATTGTCGCCTTCCTGATGCACATTATCCTGATTATTGATCTGTGGAGACTGAACAGTCTCATGTGCTCCATTGATGTTCTCAACATTCTCGGATGTCATTTTTAAATACTGCCACAAAACAAGGGTTAATTAACATATCACATATTATCCCTATACTTTGACCGACCAATTAAATATCAAATAAACTTAAGTAGGTCATACTAGCGAAAGAATTCCCTGTCTCTCCCCTCCTAGTTCTTATCTCACATCTCCACTAGGGATCATATCCCTAAGCTTTGATACCAACTGTGACACCCCCAAAATAGGTATACATCACCCATCTTGAGTCGTCAAATACATGGTACAAAATTCAAATACAACTTAATAATATAGCTGTCGTGTAAAATACGACAAAACATAAACTACGAGTTTTAATAAGAATATTGTCATCTAAACAATATCCACACTCAAAAGAGTCCTCATTACATTTATTTTCACACTATTTAAGAGAATAGTGAAGACTACTAATACTATCATCTGGACCATCACTCCGTTCCCCGACTAGTCCCTTGATTCGTTCTCATTTCAAAGAATAAAGTGAAAGAAAGGTGAGCTCAACTAGCCCAGTAAGAAATATTATGACTAAGATAATGCAGAATAAATTATCATTAGCCTTCAACAATGTTAAACTAATAAAATATAACAAACATCAAGTTTAACTGCAGTGGAACAAGTAATCCATTAAAAGAGTCAAGTAGAGAATAAAATCTACTATCTTTTATGATTTAAAAGGTTTTTCATCACTTTTATCGCTGAGACTCGGCTAAATAAATAATCCACATCATCGAATCACCCCTACACTATGGCCAAAGATATTCTTTAGTATCACGACGATAAATTATACATGCACTATGGGACAAGGTTATTCGTGTATTCATTAATGGTCATGATCATGACAACAACTGTCCATCAATGCACTACGGGCCAATGAGGACTTTTACCACATCATTTGTAACATTACGGTCATGATTATACCGACTAATCCTTGGTCATAATCATACCAAGTCCATCTATGCACAACAGGCCACAAATGACTTTCAACATAATATAAGCATAAGGATGATGGCAATGATATAAGAATTCAATAAAACAAGTTCAAGAATTAATTTATCCAGAATTCAATGACGTCCAAATTGTCAACATGATATTACTCTGTATAGTAAAATTCAAGAATGCTCAGAAGAATATTTCCATGAAAAGATACTTGATGAAGCGCAAATATCAAGGATATTCCACTAATTTCATGGAGTATAAAAGCTAAAACTTTAACCAACTGAGTATAATAAAGAATGGAATAACAAGAGAAATCACCAGGCATGCGATAGACCGCACAAACAAGTTGTTCAAACATAATAATAAATAACGGAACCAAATCATGCGTAAACGCATGGGGCAGAGATGTTCTAACGAATAATAAATAAATAATCGGTCGTGCGTAAACGCATGCATACGATGTTCCAATGAATAATAAAAATGGAATAACGTAAGAATTTCACCATGTATGCGGTGCCGGCGATGACAGACAAGTTATTCCAACATAATAATAAAGAATGGAATAACAGAAGAATTTCACCAAGTATATGGTTGTCCGCGTGTACAGGTTATTCTAACAGAATAATAAAGAATGGAATAACAGAAGTTCTTTCATGAATAAGAAAGAAATAATACCCCTTACCGTAAAAGAAGAGTATTCCGACTGGTAGGGCGAGGATATTCTTGAATAAAACTTGCACTATGCTCAAAGCTTCTTAAAACTCTAAAGTAATACGCTCAAAATTATAGAAGAATTCTATGAACTTCTTGTGTGGTTTTCAATTCTAACTAAGCATCCTATTTATAGGAAAATAGAAAGGATACTATGTTGCACGATGTAATAAAATATAATATATTCTATATACATATATACACATATATATATATTATTTAAAATCTAATAAAACAAATAACTTTATAAAGTATTCTATTTTATATAAAAATATTTTACTATGCAACACTATGCATAATAAAATATAATATATTCTAATTATTGTCTAATAAGACAAATAACTTTATAAAAGTATTCTATTTTATATAAAAAGATTTTACTATGCAAAACACTATGCATAATAGAATATTATATATTCTATTTATAGTCTAATAAAACGAATAACTTTGTAAAAGTATTACATTTTATATAAAATATTTTCTGTTTTATTACATTAATAATACTAATAAAACAAAATTTATATAATATATATATAGGGTCTCCATCCACAACAACCGGTTGTTGGGGAGCAACCCATTTTGGCCAGCCGCTACAAGCTCTACCGGCCTTGGACAATTTTTTTTTTTTATGTTTAGAGCTTATAATGGTACAAATAAATGGGTTGCTCCCCAACAACCTATTCTTCGTGGATGGAGACCTATATATATATATATATATATATATATATATATATATATATATATATATATATATACTAACCTTCATAAAAGACACCTCAATATATTTAACAACATTTATCATCATTATTATAATTCACAATATTAATCGACCAGGCCGTTCCCAGGAAAGAGGTGGCTTTTCAATAAGGATTTCTTTCTATTGGCGCGCAATTAGGTGACCAAGCCTCTCCTTGGCAGAACGTCTAGACATCGTTAATATTGCAAATAATAATATTAATAACTTCGTCATCTCAATTATTGATTTAATAATATATATAATATCGACAATAATTGAATCAAATAACGTGAGATACTATCGCGTGAATTATCAGTAGCAATAATTGGACAAAACTGAGTGACTTCTCACGTAAGCATCAATAATTAATACCGTGTGCTACTATGCAACCACGCGTATTACTTTACTTTTACTATCGAGTAGCTCAATAGTTTTAACTGTAAAACTTCCACCGTTATTTTCATAAAAATATTTTTGTCATTTTCTCAATCCGACAATAATTTCATTGTGGGGTCCACCAATGATTGTGTCATCGTACAAATATTCCCTGTTAAAACGAATATTCCCCGACCAATCGAATATTATATAACAACTTGCGTACTTTGCAAAATTTATAAATATTACCCACAACTATAACATTATATCAAATTCATTTCATAATATTTAAAAATGATATTTATAGAAAAATCATCTTTATTAAAAAGTTGGGGTCTTACTATTATTGTTAAGTATATGCTATTTATTCTAGCCATACAGAATGTGTATGAAAGAGAGTAGAGAATGAAAGTATTTCCAAGTGAATGTGACTAATGTTTTAAAATGATAGGAATCGAGATTATTCCTATTATTCGAGCAGCTTCATAACCTTTGTTCGGTTATTGAGGTCCTAAAAGAATGTTTGAATTCTTAAAGTTGTTTGTTCAACTGTTATGACTTGCTGAGTAATTGAATGCTCACACTTGCTTTAAATAAAAACATTTTCACCAAACGATGTTAGAAGAACTTAAGGATCCCGTAATGATCAAGCCGATCAGTATCCAAAAGAAGTATCATTCATTATATGGATGAGCATGAAGATCAAGCGAATACTTGTAATATAGAATGATATAATTAAACTATAATATAGTTTAATGAACGATTATGTATCCTTGGTGGCAGATAAAAGTCACTTGTACAAGATGTAAAGAATAATGTAATTATCATTATTTGTAATGAAAGAGGTTTTAAGGTTTTAGAACTTGGGATTTGAGGATGTATGTTGTTATATTTAGTTATATAATGATGTATGTTTGGAAGAAGATGGGATCGTGATGTACAGAATCTGGATGTGAAAATAGACCGGATTTCAGGGCGTTATAGTGTAGTTCAATTGAGCATCAGTAAGGGTCTTGCTTGCATAGTATATCACATGAAAAATCTTTTCCCTTCTCTGGCCCAAAACAACCCCCACAGCATAGTCACTGGCATCACACATCAACTCGAATGGTAAGCCCCAATCCGGTGTTGTAATTACTGGTGCTGAAGTTAACCTCCTCTTTAAATGCTCAAATGCAGACAAACAATCCTCATCAAACTTGAACTATGCATCCGTCTCCAATAAGCTGCAAAGTGGCTTTGTTATCTTGGAGAAATCTTTAATGAATTAGCGATAGAAACCTGCATGTCCTAGGAAACTTCGAACACCTTTGACTAAAGTTGGTGGTGTCAAATTCTCAGTAGTCTCTAATTTGGCTTTGTCCACCTCAAGTCCTTTCTTCGACACCTTATGTCCCAACATTATTCATTCTTGTACCATAAAATTGCAATTTTCCCAATTCAATACCAAGTTCGTCTCAACACATCTTCTCAATACCATCACTAAATTTTCCCGACACAAATCAAATGAATCCTGAAATACTAAAAAATGATCCATAAATACCTCCACATTATGCTCCACCATATCCCAAAAGATAGCCATCATACATCTCTGAAAAGTGGCTGGGGCATTGCACAGACCAAAAGACATCCTTCTGAAAGCAAAAGTACCATACGAACATGTAAAGGTTGTCTTTTCTTAGTCTTCTGGAGCTATAACAATCTGATTGTAGCCTGAATACCCATCCACAAGGCAATAAAATTCATGACACGCTAGTCTATCCAACATCTGATTGATAAACGGCAGTGGGAAGTGATCTTTCCTTGTAGCTTTGTTAAGTTTGCGGTAGTCCATGCTGACTCTCCACCCCGTCACTGTTCTCATCAGAATCAACTCAATGTTTTCATTAGAGACTACGGTCATACCACCTTTCTTCGGTACACATTCTACCCGGTTCACCAACGAGCTATCGAAAATCGGATATATAATGCCTGCATCTAGCCATTTCAACACTTCATTCTTGACCACTTCCTTCATGATTGGATTAAGTCTTCTTTGTTGTTCCACTGAAGGCTTGCTATCATCTTCTAATAGGATTTTATGCATACAAAAAGATGGGTTTATCCCTTTTATATCTTTTATAGTCCACCCAATTAATGACTTGAACTCTTTGAGAACTCTTAGCAGTTTTTCTTCCTGAAAAGATGTTAGTGCAAAAGAAATAATCACAGGTAATTTTGAATTTTCATTTAAAAACGCATACCTCAAATGGTCTGGAAGTGGTTTCAATTCAAGTTCTGGAGGTATCTCAAGAGATGGTTTTAATTTCACTGATGACTCTCTAGCTTTCTTTAATGGCTCAAGAGGAGTCTTGAACTTCTCGAACTGTGGAGTTGTGTTGATTATATGAATAATATCTTCAATCACCTCATCATTTATTTCTGAATTTCTGACAATAGCATTTCTCAAAGATTCATGATTCGCCAAGTTCTCTACTTCATCATTTAGTACCTTTTCCACCAAATAAATCGTGTAGCATTCCTCTTCATCTATTGGAAATTTCATTTCCTTGATTACATTGAAAGTAACTTCCTGATCATGTACTCGCATTGTTAGTTCCCCTTTCTGAACGTCTATTAAGGTTCTTCCCGTAGCTAGGAATGGTCTTCCAAGAATGGTCGTTATACTTCTATCCTCTTCATAGTATAATATGATGAAATCAGCAGAAAAGATGAATTTATCCACTTTAACTAGTACATCTTCCATAACCCCTTGTGGATAAGTAATAGACCTATCAGCTAGCAGTAAAGAAATATTTGTCAGCCTTGGAGCCAGAAATCCCAATTGATTGAACACTGACAACAGCATCAAATTGATACTTTCCCAAAGATCACACAAGCATTTACTGAAGCTCATCTTTCCAATTGTACAAGGTATCATGAAGCTGCCCGAGTGTTTTAGCTTTGGAGGTAATTTGCGTTGAAGCAATGCACTACATTCTTCAGTCAAGGCTACTGTTTCAAAGTCTTCTAATCTTTTCTTCCTTGACAAGATACCCTTCAAAAACTTTGCATAACTAGGCATCTGTTTCAATGCCTCAGCGAAGGGTATGTTGATCTGTAGCTTTTTAAATACCTCCAAAAACTTACTAAACTGCTTGTCTTCCCTCTACTTATGTAATATCTGTGGGTAAGGGACAAGAGGGTGAACGACTGGTATCTTGTTCACGGGCTTCTCAAAAGAATCTTCTTTATTCTTCTTCACTTCCTGCTGTTCTGAACCTTCTTTATTCAAACTATCCTCAGAAAAAATTTTATGGCTGCGCGGCCGCGCAGTTTTCCCTTGCAAAAGTGGTGCGGGTGCGCCATACTGAATTTCTGCAGTTTGATTCCCAGACTGAAGTGTAATTGCCTGACATTGTTCCTTCCCTTCCCTTCTTGGATTAGTCTCTATTGTACTTGGCAATGAACCCTGGGGTCTGTTGTTAAGCATGTTAGCCATCTGACCCATTTGAGTTTCCAAGTTTTGAATAGCCACTGCTTGGCTTTTAATCATCACTTCAGTATTTGCCATATACTTCATCATCATCTCATCCATCTCTAACTTCTTCTCTTGCTGAGGTGTAGGTGGTGGATGATGTTGTTATTGTTGAGAAAATCCGGGTGGGTATGGTGGTCTTGGTGAAAACTGTTGCTGAGATGGTTGTGCCCGAAATTGATTTTGTGGTTGAAACTTACTTTGTTGATTGCTTTGATTATTTGACCAACATAAATTTGGATAGTTGCGGTTGTTAGAGTTATATGTATTCTGAAATTGTCGTTGATTCTTCTAGTAGTTGATCATATACTGTACAGACTCTGAATTGATAGCACATTGGTCAGTTGAATGCGACCCTGCACATATCTCACACATGAAAGCAACCGTATTCGCCTTATTTTCCGCCAAAGAGTCAATATTCTTTGCCATGGATGCCATCTGAGCTGACAACTGAGTGATAGCATCCACCTCTAACAAACCTACAACTTTGGGCTGTGGCATTCTGGCTGTAGGATTTTGGAAATCATTCGCTGCCATCGTCTCAATAAGATTGTAGGCCTCTTCATAGCTCTTTGCCCATAAAGCTCCTCCTACAGCTGCATCTACAATTGGCCTTGTCTGCCATCCCAATCCATTATAGAATGTATTAATCACCATCTAGTCCGGCATACCATGGCGTGGACACTTCCTTAACATCTCCTTGTATTATTCCCAGGCTTCATATAGAGATTCACCCTGCTGCTTCTCGAACTGGGAAATTGTTGTCCACATTTTAGCAGTCTTAGTTATTGGAAAAAATTTGGTTAAGAACTTTTGTGCTAGGTTGCCTTATATTGTAATATATCCTGAAGGTAAAGAGTAAAGCCAACTTCTATCTTTGTCCAGTAACAAAAATGGAAATAGTTTAAGTCTGATTGCATCCTCTGTCACCCCGTTATATCATAAAGTGTCACATATTTCTATAAAACTCAGTAGATGCTCATTTGGATCATCTGTAGCAACACCGCCAAACTGTACCGAATTCTGCACCATTTGAGTAGTGCCCGGCTTTATCTCGAAAGTGTTGGCTGCTATAGCTGGCCTGACTATACTTGACTGTAATCCATTGATGTTCGGCATCGAATAATCTCTCAAGGCCCTGTGCTCCTCTATTTGTTCTTCTGCTGCCATGTTGGATGTTGTGGTCTCTAAATTTGGTTGTAAATTCCTACACACTCTCGTTTTCCAACCTCTTCCGTTAATGTTATCCTGAGCAGGTGTCAACTCAGAATTGGATGACCGTGTGTGCATTAAATATATACAAGTACCTGAAACACAAACAAAAACAAAAATAGAAATAAGATAAGATTAGATTAGATTTGTCTAAGTCATACAAATTTAGCTTTAAATTGATGATAATAATACTAAAATTAAATGTCTTTCCCCGACAACAGAGCCAAAAACTTGTTGCCTCCTTTTTAGTATAACAAAAGGACTCTAACTCATGCAAGCATTCATGGGTCAACAAGTAGTACAGAGTAAGAAAAGTATCAATCCACGGAGAAAGGTTTTAAATCTTAATTATCATACATTAATCATGTCACTATTATCATATGCTTAAACGAATAACTCACAATTATAATTTATACTAAACTCAATTAATGAATAAAAATATAATACTAAAATAATGTGATCAAATTTGGAAAGAATGAGATTCTAACTTCATTTAATAATTCATCTAACTTATAACCATCAAGTAATGTTTATATACTTATCATGGAATACTAGTTAAGAGCAAAAAAGTGGACATAATCATTTTTCAATGAACTATGACCTATTCACATAACCTCCACATATGATAGAAATTATGTAAGCGACGCTATTACCAAAATCACTATATGTCTATGTCAAATTGCAGCAATAATGAATTAAAGTACAGGCTCTTTTCAGTACTACACACGATTAAACGATATATTTCTATCCGGTTCACGAATTACAAAGCTAAACAACTACGCCTCATAAACATATGCCATTATGATTATATCCATACTCATATTTCATTTTTCAAATCAATATAAGCATACAAGGTGAATTGTGATCAAACATTCATTCATTACGCTCAATCATAATAGGTAATCCAATGATAAACATACAACCATACAATTAGCTATATTAGTTTAGATTACATATCAAAATCCATTAGAATCCAATAATGGAGTTTAGTTCATTTATGAACCAAAAGCCATTACGGGATTGAAGCAACACATGGAATTAAACAATGCAAATAAGAGATGAAAGAGAAATGATTAAACCCACTTGCAGAATCTGTTCCAATGTTTGTTCCAAAGCACCAATAATCTCCAGAAAATGAAACTAATACTTATTGAATAACCAAATTGAAGAGAGGATATAAAATGTATTAAAAATTGATCAAAACCCCTCTATCTTAGTATTTCTTAAGAACCCTAATTACTTGAAATGAAAACTGATAAAAGACCCCAATAAAACACGTTTGGTACCAACCATTATTGTTCAGTTGAGCCTAAAGCGCTACAAATTCAAATTACAAAAAGTCAACAAAACAGACTGCAGAGGACTCGCGCTACCACGCGAGACCTTAGTGTAAAACGGGGGCGGGGGCGCGTTAGGTGTGTATGTCAAAGCCTTAGCGCGGGCGCGCGAGATTTCTTCTTTGATGGGGTGCGACCGCACAATGGTACAAAACTATCTGACTTCAAGTGGTGCGGGCACGCGATGTAAGGCATAATTGGTTGCGCGGCTACTGCATGTTGTCTTCTGATGTTGCTTCTTGATTTGTTGTTTGTTCTTCATCCTTTCATTTCTGCATAGCACTCATCCACTACTTCAATTGCTCTTCTACATAGGTCCATCTTGCCTATTCTTTGCTAGCTTCATGCCACCATATTTATCCATTCCATTCTTGCATTTTTCCATGCCTTTCCTTGCCATAGGAGTTCCAATATAAGTACTGCAAAATAAACATAAAAATGCACTACAACATAGTAAAAACTACTTGAGATGAGCATAATTCTCATGAGTTGACATCCAATAAGTAGGTATAAAACCTACTTATCATAGTGACCCAGCTTGGTTCAATGGAAGCACATTCTTTTGCTAGCTGGATCAGGTTTCTTTTGTTCCTTCATTTTTGCCTTACCCTTAGCCTTCTTGGATTTATTCCTTTCAAAAGATACCTTGGGCCTCTTCTTTTTCTTGGAAGAATCTTCCACTATTAAGAAATGGTCCTTCTTGGATGGGAAGTGACCTTCAGCAGTTTTTAACATGTTAAGTAATTCAGGCAAGCTGACATCCAACTTATTCATGTGAAAATTCACAATAAATTGTGAAAAGGTGTCAAGGAGTGACTGCAAGACTAGATCTTGACTTAACTCCCCATCCATTACGAACCCAAGCTATCCAAGACATTCAATCAGATTGATCATTTTAAGGATATGAGTCTCAAAAGCAGTGCCCTTGTAATTTCAATTACTTGTAATTTCATTTCCATGTCAATCTCAATGTAATGGAAAATATAAAGGAATATGTGTACATGCATTCCCTTTCATATCAAAACCTATCATGCTATTTTTGTCGTGTAAACAACTAACATCCGTTTTACAGGATAATACTCCTAAAACGGACACATTACATAGCATATAACATTTCTATACTCCCTAAGACTAAACTACAGAAGTCTTTTTGTTGGGAAACAATTGGTCATGTTACTATTTCAAAGTCCAAAAAGGCAATAAGCTTATAGCCAAACATGGCTACATCTAGTCAGCCTAATCATACTCCTATCTCTCCTGAGGAGTTTGATGAATTAAGCAATCAAATTACAGAGTTAGTTGTTCTACTCAATGAACTACACAATTCTACTCAGGGTCCACAAATACCCCTACATACATAATCCTCTGCACATGGAGGAATCCAGGGTCCGTACAAAGAAGTTCTAGTACCTGAGTCTTAGCTGGACAAAACCAACAAAACACTTGAAATCACCCATCTTAGAGAAGATCCAGACACCGGTGATATTAGTAAAAATGTCCTATAAATGGAAGATACCATTTGGTCTATCAAAGGGATTGGAGCACACATGAGTATTTCATATTCAGACCTTTTGCATATTTCCTGGGGTTCATTATCCAGAGAAATTCAAGACTCCTGATTTTGAAAAGTATGATGGATTAGGGGATCCTTACACACATTTGAAGGTATTCATTGGAGAACTCAGATCTATGCCAAGGATGAAAAGCTCAAAATGCAGATGTTTCAGAAAAGTCTAACTGAAGAAGTCAGAGCATGGTATACTAGATTAGACAACTCCAAGATTTATAGCTGGGAGGAGCTTGCCCATGCTTTCCTCAGTCTGTATAGTTTCTAAACTCAGATGGCTCCATACCAGTATCAAATTACCAAGGTCAAGAAACAAGTTAATGAGTCTTTCAAAGAGTATGCCCAAAGGTGGAGGTGTCTTGCTTCTCAAGTTATTCCATCTATGACTGAGTCTACATTAGTCATGACCTTTATAGACATTCAAGAAGCTCCCTTCTATGAAAGGGTCTTAGCTGGCATAGGCAAACCATTCTCTGAAATGATCAAACATGGAGAAATGGCTGAGATGGGATTGAAGTCTGGGAAGATTCAAGATTTTGTTGCATTAAAAGGTGTGGTTGAACACATCCAGTCTGGAAGTTATGGAAACAACCCCCGGAGGGTCCATAAGAATAAATAGGAAGATGTTTTCTTGATACTACTAGGGAAAAAAGGCAGTCAAAACATGCCTATTCAGAGGAGAAACTACTCCTCTTTCCAAGCACAGTCTTCAAACCTGCCATTGCCAAAAGATGGAGAAATCAAACACACTCAAGTGTTTACACCTTTAGGGGACTCACTCGAGAACATTCTCAAACTTCTGACAAATCAGAAGAAAATTACTCATCTTCTTTCACCAGCTAACCCGAGTGGAAAGGGTTTTAAAGCTAGGAGGAAGTGCACTTACCATTCTGGAGCTCCTGGCCATGATACTCAGGATTGTTTGGCCCTGGAGCATAAAATCATGGATTTAATTGACAATAGTGAGATCGTGGTGACCAAACCCGACCAACCCTATGTGCAAGATAACCCTCTCTCTCAACACAAAGAAGAGGAGGTTAACATGATTAGTTGGAACAGTGGACAGAGTTCCCATTATGTTGGTGGATCATCCCAAACCAGCAAGGACAATGTTGACAAATGGGATTATGCATAGTTCCAGTTTATGATGGAACGAAAAATGAAGGCTCTTAGCGAGCAAGTCAACTAATTCATAGAACTGGTGGTTATTAGCGAGCATGCTAGCCTCTTTCCTCTTATTACAAGTACTCCACCACTTACTCTAAAAGGTGAAACCTTGGAGGATAAAATTATAAAAAGAGCAAAAGCTAAAGCCGGTCGGGACTTCGCCAATAAAAGTGAATTCACCTATTTAGGCCAACTGATGGAATAGATATTATAAATGTTGATCAATGAGGGAAGAATCACAGCTTTACTACCTCCCATCAGCTCACGCTCAAGAAGGTTTGGTTCTAATGGAGTGTGTCAATACCACTCCCACTCTTGCGGTCACAACACTAAGGAATGCTGGGCACTCCGCCATCTTATTCAGAACCTGATTGACAGCGGTGTCCTGCAGATGGCAGACAATGACGCTATATTATTTGAGAGTGGGGACACATTTCCTACAAAATGGAAGGATGTCGTAGCAGTTGTATCCTCAAAGGAAAATTTGGCTGCCACACCATATACAATACAACTAATTCATCTCAAAGGTGTTGAAAATCCTTTGAAAGTGGTTGCACCAAAACCAATCATATTGTCATTCAGGCCACAATATCCTATTGTCAATCTAAAGAAAGTGCCATGTAATTATGGAGAGGCTAACGGATCCACATCCAATATAACTACTGCAGTGTCGAAAGGAAATCCACTGTACTTTTCCCAACGGGTGATGAAGCCTACCATCAAGTCAAAGGGGAAAGTTCCCATGGAGAAAATTGAAGAATTCCTCCATACTATGGGACACAATGAAACAAATGTGGTTTTAAGTTTGAAAGAAGCTCCACAACAAATTTCTGTACTAGACTTGGTTTTCTCTTAAGAAGAACACATTAAGGACTTACTAAGAGTCTTAAAAGAAGCCCGCTTACCAAAAATAGTGGATGTTGAAAAGTTCCATCATCTGGTTGATCACATCTTCAACAGTAATATGATATCCTTCACCGATGATGACATACCTCCCGAAGGGATGGGTCACTGCAAGCCGCTGCACATAGCGGTTATGTCCTTTGGGTACATGGTGGGAGGAGTTCTTATAGATGGGGGATCATCCTTAAACATCTGCCCTTACTCCACCTTGGAGAAAATGAACATCAATCTCAACAAGATCCGAAGCAGCCATACAATTATCAAAGCTTTTGACGGATCCCGATGAAATGCTATCGGAGTGATTGAATTACCTATGGAAATTGGTCCACATACATTTTGCGTATCCTTTCATGTGCTCAAGATAGTTATAGGATATAACCTACTTTTGGGAAGACCGTGGATTCACATGGTTGGAGCCATCCCTTCTACCCTTCATCAGCAGCTCAAATACATCATTAACAGTAGCCTGGTCACTATTAATGATGAGCCAGAATGTCCTGTACAAGGTGTCATACCACTCATTAGTTTTAATGCAGAAGTTGAGCCTGTCAGCTTTCATGCCCTCGAGGTAATGTCGGCAAGTCAAGAGATGATATCTTTGGATTTTCAACCTGGACAAGGGTTAGGAAAGGATCATCAGGGCATCAAACGCCCAATTCAAATTTCCAGTGAAACAGGGATAGTAGGGCTAGGATATTCTTCTTGGTCCACTCACAGGAACCCACATAAGCCCAAATAGGTTCCTCCATTTTCAGCCACATGGCGATTGTCTCAACCTACAGATGCTGAGCCGGTACGGCCTTCATTAAAGGTTCCTGCCTATGTGGTAGCTATGTTGTTTCCTAAGTCAATACTAGTCAAAGGAAAGGAAGTTTTGATTCCAGACCTGGAGGTGGAAGAAAGGAATCGAAGGCGCAAAGAAGAGATATATAAATATCTATCAAACATGCGCGTCATAGTCCGTACAGAGGGTATGACCAGAGACATTCCAGATGATGATTGTCCAGACATCATGGTCATTATTCAGGAGAAGGAGGACGAAAACAGCCCCTTCATCACTGTTGTTCACCAGGACTTCACCCTTGGCAATTGGAGCAGCACTCCTTACATTTGCTGACAAGGGTAAAAAGGGCATAAACTCCCTCTGCCCAGTAGATAAAAATAACTGCTTACTTTAGTTGTACGGTATTAGCAGTTGCTTTTGTCATTTTATGCTAACACTTTATATAATTGAATAGTTTCATATATTAAGTGAAAGCATTTTATTTCAGGACTCTAAAGTTAGATGTGCCTAAACTTGCTTATGAGGTGCCTATTCTCCACAAGGACTGTAACTTTGATGTAAAGTTGGACTCAGACTTGATGGAAATACAAGAGGACTATGAGATACCTTAGGAGATTAAAGAATGGGTCAAAGACAAACCCAAGCCAAATCTTGATCAAACCACCTCTTTAATGTCAGAACTTCAGAAAACCCCCAACAAATCCAGATTGGTGCGGACCTTACTCCAGACCAAAGGAGTGACATGGTTACTCTATTGACCCAATTTTAGGATGTGTTTTCATGGTCTCATGAAGATATGGTTGGTTTGTCAACTGATATAGTCATTCATCACCTCCCCATCAAAGAGGGATTTCAGCCAGTTAGGTAGAAGCTCAGGCGATTAAAACCTGAGTGGAGTTTAAAAGTTAAGGAAGAAATTGTGAAATAATTTTGAGTCGGCATCATCATGGTATCAACATACCCTGAATGGCTATCCAACATAGTCCCCATGCCTAAACCTGGAGGAAAGGTTCTAGTTTGTGTGGATTACAGGGATCTGAATAAAGCTTTCCTCAAAGATAGCTTTCGCTATGAGGATCCCGTGCCATTCATCCACATACTCATGAACAATACAACTCGATATGACATGTACTCCTTTGCTGATTTCTTTTTGGGGTACCATCAAATCATGGTTGCTAAAGAGGATCATGAGAAAACCGCATTCATCACTCAACGGGGAACCTTTCGCTACAGACAGTTGTCGTTCGCCCTCATCAATGCTGGAGCTACCTATCAGCGAGCAATGATGGCTCTTTTTCATTATCTAATGCACAAAGAAATAGAAATCTATGTGGATGACATCATTGTCAAGTCCCGAAGGGAAGAAGACCACCTAGATCATCTTAAAAAGCTCTTGACGGGTTGCGTAAAGTACTGACTTGAAGTTGAATCCATTCAATCGCCTTTGGCGTGAAATCAGGAAACTTGCTAGGATTCCTAGTCAGCCACAAAGGGATTGAGCTGGATCCCACAAAAATTAGGTCATCACGGAAATGCCCATACCTCAGACAGAGAAGGAAATATAGGGATTTTTGGGAAGAATCAACTTCATCAGCCGATTCATCTCCCAACTCACAGCAACCTGTGAGCCTATCTTTAAGTTGCTAAGGAAGAACTCCTCCATGAAATGGAATGATGAGTGTCAAAAAGCCTTACTTACAATCAAAGAGCAGCTAGGCAAAGCTCCTGTTTTGGTACCTCCCAGGGATGGTGTTCCCCTGTTCATGTACCTATCAATCAATGACAATGCCATGGGCTGCATGCTGGGACAGAAAGATGATAGAGGCCAAGAACAAACTTTCTATTACCTCAGCAAAAGATTGAACATCAGTGAACACAAGTACACTTTGATTGAGAATACTTGTTGTGCTTTAGCATGGGCTTCCATGAGGTTAAAACATTACCTTCATGGTCACACAACCCATCTCATATCCCGCGTGGATCCTCTCTAGTATGTGTTCAGCAAACCCATATTGTACTATCGACTGTCCAGATGGCAGTTGTTCCTACAACAATTTGACATAGTTTACGTGACTCAAAAGTTTGTCAAAGGTCAAGGAATTGTGGATCAATAGGCCACCGCACCTTCAAGGGATTTCAAACCCTTGGAAACATACTTCCCCGATGAAGGGGTAAGGACAGTTCAGCTACACCATCAGGACGATACACACTAATCATGGAAGATATATTTTGATGGAGCTATAAACATGGAAGGTTCTGGGGTTGGAGCAGTTCTAGTATCCATTACGGGGGAGCAGTTTCCCATCGCTGTTAAATTATAATTTGTCAGAACCAACAACACAGTTGAGTATAAAGGTTGTATCACGGGGTTGAAACTTGCCCAATCAATGGGCATTAGATGGTTAACTGTCTTTGGAGATTTTGAAAGGGTAATCAGACAAACCACTAGGATCTATCATACCAAAGAGCTACATTTGTTGCCTTACCATCGACAGGTTATACAGATGGCTTTAAAGTTTGAAGAAATAACCTTCCTCCACATTCCTCGGAATAGGAATGACTTTGCGGATGCGCTAGCAACTTTGGCCTCCTTGATCAACATACTTGACAAGGAAGACATGCCAAACATCACATTGGCCCTGCAAAAGGCTCCAGCCTATGGGAATTACATTAGAGAAGTATCAGATGAGCTACCTCCCATCCAACACCCTTGGTATCAGCATATCAAGGAGTATCTACGAGATGGATCTATACTCACTGAGGCGAGTCCTGTTGAAAGAAAGTGGATCCATCGAATGGCTATGAAATTCTACCTGAGCGGGGACGCACTCTACAAAAGAGATACAGGACTAGGTCTTCTTAGATGTCTAGACAAAGACCAAGCTCAAAGGCTCATGGATGAAATCCATGGTGGAGTATGTGGCCCACACATGAGCGGCCCTCTACTTGTCAAGAAAATCCTAAGAACAGGGCATTACTTGCTCTCTCTCTCAAGGCTGACTGTGATGATCATGTCAAGAGATGTTACCAATGCCAAATCCATGGGAATGCTATCCACGCCCCTCGAAGGGAGCCCACGATATGAGTTCCTTCTGGCCCTTCTTAATGTGAGGAATGGACGTGATCGGGCCCATTTAGCCTAAAGCCAGTAATGAACATCGATTTATCTTCACCATGATCGACTACTTTACCAAGTGGGTAGAAGCAGCCTCATTCCCTAGGGTTACTAAAAAAGTTATCATTGTTTTCATCAGAAGCAATGTCATTTGTCGATATGGACAACCAGAGGTGAATGTGTCAAACAATACCAAAAACCTCAATAATCAAATGATGGAGGAGTTATGCATTAAATTCCACATCAAATATCTCAACTCCGTCATCATCGTCCAAAGATGAATGGTGTTATTGAAGTGGCTAATAAGAATATCAAAAAGATCATGCAAAAGATGTCCGCCAATCATAAAGGATGGCCTGACTTGTTGCCTCTGACTTTATTAGCCTACGGAACATCAATGTGCAGTTCCACTGGAGCAACACCCTACTTATTAACCTATGGAATAGAAGCAGTGCTCCCCATAAAAGTGGAAATGGAATCCCTCAGAGTGTTGATAGACGCTCAGCTGGATGAAGACCAATGGTTACAAGATAAGTATCACCAATTGTCTCTAATAGACAAAAGGCGAGCCGCTACCATCTTCCATGGTCGGTTATATCAACAGAGGATCGCCAGATCCTACAACAGAAAAGTCCAACTACGGGAATTCAAAGAGCATGACTTGGTCGTGAAGAAAATTCTTGACAGCCAAGATCAATCCAAAGGAAAATTCACCCCAAATTGGGAAGGCCCGTTTGTTGTCAAGGAGGTATTAATAGAAGGAGCTCTCAGATTACAAGAGATGGATGTCGATGAATTTTTGTAACTCATTAACTCAAACACCGTGAAATGGAACTATTTCTGAAGTTACCAGCAAGCTAACATCCTAGTTTTGGATCACCAGATCCCCGATTAGTTTAGGTTTTCAAAACCATTCACTACAAACAACCCTTCTTCACATCTGTTTACCCCATCAGGACAAACATACCTTTCCAACCAGCAGCTTGGTTTCGGATCATCATATCCTTCACTCAACTCAGGTTTTCAAAACCTTTTACACCTTTAGTTTGTCCCACTCAGGATAAACATTTCATACCTTCAGTTTTGTCCCACCAGGGATTAAACTTTTCACATCTTCAGTTTGTCCTATACATGAGATCAAACTTTTCATCTTCAGTCTGTCTTGTACACAGGGTGAACTATGCAGACCTGATCTCCCCATACACGGGAGTACGTAGGTAGCAATTTTTATGGTCCGGTCTCACCACAAAAAAAATAAAAAAACATCTCTACACTCTTTTTACATACAACTTTGAACCTTTCACACCAAGTTCGAACTACACATACCTGATCTCCTCTTCAACAGGAGTACGTAGGCAGCCACTCATGGTTCGGTCTCACGCCCTATCAAAAGACAAAAACTTGTCAACGGTACTTGGATCATCCTTCACACTATACTTCATCGGGTTAAACCAAAGGGATGGAATTACCTGGTCTCCCCACACTAATGGGAGAACCGGTGACCATCTAAGCTATAGTTGAATCCTCAAAGAGAAACACCAATCTATAAGAGATGGAACTACCTGGACTCCTCCATACAAAGGAGTACTAGCGACCATTTATGGTGCGGTCAACCTCAGAGAAGAAAGACACACTCCTCTCCATTACCACATACATAAACCAGTCCCAAGACACCAAAGGGTAGGGAATACACACAGATCAATGATCCATTATAAAAGATCTTGAGAAATCTCAATGTCCGTCCATCAAGGGGGAGTTCAAAATATATCAAGATAGAGCTGAGCAAGTAACTAAATTGGAACTGAAACCGCACCAAAAACTACACGAACCACACCAATTAAAATTGCAGTAAAGGTTTTGACGTATGTGGCGGTTTTACATGGGTTGAATAACCAAATTTACGGTTCCAGTTTGGTTACTAGCCAAAACCACACGCATAAAACTGAAACCGCGCCATGTGTGTGTGTGTGTGTATTACCTCTAGTAAATTTTAAAGTTACTTTTCACTTGAACACGCTCAGAGAAAACCCCAGTCTTGCATTGTCATTTTTTCACCAATTGAAAGAAGATGGTTAGAGATTATAGAGTCAAAAATTAAGTATTTTGGTTTTGGAATTTCAAATTTTTTTAATGTGTTACTAGAGGGGCTTATAACTGAGGGGCCAAATTCGTTGGTTCTACCACTTGATGCATTGGTTAAGGTTTATGTTATAGTAGTAATAGTGTAATATTATTTTTCAAATTAGATACAGTTAGGATTATATTCTATAAGTCCTCCTTGCAATATATAAGAAAGAATTTCATTCTATCTCTAGTATATACTTTTAATTTTTGGTGAACTAGATAAACCTTCTTGCTTGTTATCGAATATATGGTCCCATTGTTTTATATAGCGTATATTTTAGTTTTAAAGTATCATTCCTTTATTATAAACTAAAACTATTTTATGTGTCTCAATGTTCTATGATTTGATGGTGAATTTGACATGTTTAGGAGAAGGAACTTTGTTTCTATACTTGATATAATTTCCATTGCTGACTCTGTCACTAAGTTAATTGCTCGATGTGAGCTCTGTGTTAAATTTTATTGAAGGCTTGGACTTTTTTGTTTTTCAATTAGTTTTGGAACCGAAACCGCACCAATTGAAACTGCACCACACCAATCACAAGAAGTTTCATGTGCAGTTTTGGATTTGTCAAACCACACCTAAGTGGTTTTGGGTGCGGTTTAAAGTTCAAACTGCATCAAACTACACCATGTTTACCCCTACATCAGGATCATAAGCCCTAGATAAATAGGCAAATATCAAGCAAGTAACAAAGGCATAACTAAAAGGGAAGTAAATCAAAATATATTTCAGTGCCATACATAATGTTGTTTGATATATACAATGTGTACTATACATGACAAAAATGGCTAAGCTAGTCTGTGCAGGAAAATACAAGCCCATCTACAATCTAGTGGATATGTGTGCTATCAGATCCAACATAGCATCTCTCTTCGAATAAGGGGGTAACATTGTGAGCTCCTACTCAAGCGTATCAACACGAGCTAATAGATCCACATCCAACTGCATGGTGACATTATGCTCATCAATATAGGTGTTCATCTCTGCAATGATATCAGTAGTATGAGACCTCACTTCAGTACTATCTGTAATAGCTACATCCTGGGTAGATTAAGCACCATCCCGCTCAATAATCAATGCATCTATGGATAATCTAGCCTAATCCCGCTCAGCAATAGTGGTATCTCTATAAGTTAAGGCATCATCTCTCTCTAATAGAGTAGCATCTCTCCCAACAAGAGCTGTCAACATCAAGACCCTAGTCTGATCTCTCTCATATGTCGCCAGATGCAGACTCTGCTCTAAATATTGTGTCGAATGCGGGGTCACAGTAGCAGTCATAGTGGGAGAATCAACAAGAGTTGTTGTCAACCCAGCAAATAGCTCCTCCTCAGTGGCAGAATCAGTGTCCTCCATGGGCTCCCCACTATCAAAATCAATCCCCAGCATGGTGAATACAACCCCAGCTGATGTAATCTCTACCTCCATCTATGCAGAATACTCTGTAGAACGTCCCAGATGGCTAACGGAAACTCAACCCGCTCACACTGAGCCCAATAGGCATACACCATGGATTTATCCTCTGCTGACAAATGTCGAGAAGACAAATGCTGACCTGATACCCCCTCAAAAGGATGAACATCCTGAAATTAGTCGAACGGTGCCATCACAGCCAGTGGGTGATATTTGGTTATGCCCCTTAAATAAGCCAAAGAGAGATAATCCATGCCAGATGCATGAGTAATGAAGCTGTAGGGAGAACTAAGCCCCGAGCACAACAAAATGTCAAATGGATCCTCGATCCCTACCAAGAACATCAACCAGGATGCAGAGACTGTACACTCCGCTGGCTAAAAGGAATAGGACATGGCTATTTCATGGGAAAAGCAATACCCATGTCGTCAGAAGGTGCCAATAGGTCTCAAGTGTGACATGAACCACACATACAGTAAGACCGAACCACCTGTAAATATCCCTGCAGAATGGGTACGACAATATGTGGCTGACCTTAATGTCTCTGCCATAATCATCGATATAATGGTATGATCCTCCCTGAGAGCTCTCACTGCCATAACAACACCGATGTCCAGATGATCCATATACAGTAGCATGTACAAATAAGCTAATACATACATCATGAGTATGTCTACTCTGGAAACACACCATTGATCCTTCGACATGGTGAAATCCCCGGAGTGTTGCGCATAACTATCCGCACAGCCAAATCTGTCTATCAAAAAATGCTAGGACACTACATAGTCGGATGTGATCTCATCCTGAACTACTCTACGCCTCAACCTGGTGAGGGTCATGAACTGTCGGCTCATATTGCCTATAGCGAGTGCAAGGCCTGTTCAGTGGCAAAGCCATCAATCGTTCATACTCCTCTAAGGTGGGAGTCAACTCATGGGTCTCAAAGCGGAACACCTATCTATCCAATACCCAATGCTCTAGCATGCCCTCTACAAAACCCACAGGAACCTGGAACATCATGAGGGTCATCGAGTGTTGTAGTAGCTGATCTACAGTCACCCGATCTGGAGGTGACAAACTATCATACCATGATCTTTAACATGAGGATACCAATACTAGTGTGGTATGATCAATGCGGCTAACTGTCGAGAAAAACATTTGTGTGGGTCGTATCATAAGGCCATCCAGGGGTCAATGATGAATATCTCTGGACATATATATGCATAACATAATACATGCATGATAAACAATAGATGACAATATGATGTAGGGAATGGAAAATAGTATACATACATTCCTAAGTACATCATCTCTGTATAAAGTTGGAAAATATAGGTAAATGGGACACAGACGCCCAACAACTAATAAAGGCCTATCAAAAGATATAATGAGAATGGGGCATAGCCACCCAGTATCTAACAGAGGCCTATCTAAAGATATAGCGAGAAATACATCACAAGAAGTCAATGGTGTTGACGTCTACATCATCTATCTTGTCCATCTGATGTAACTACTCTTAAGTCACTGGATCCCCACCAAGAGGGATGTCGGGCCTATACAATGGAGGATATGCGTCGACAAAACTATATGGGTCACCTGAAGAGTCAGCCCCAAAAATGGAAGGATCAAAAGTATCTACCTCTGAAGGATCTCTGCCCAAGTGCCAGATGAAAGAATGTGCCCGGTCCAATTACCGAGTCAAGCTATCAATCTGTGTCAAATGAGTAGGATCTCGGACGTAGGGCATCCAATTTGTCATCATCACGGATCCAGGAATCATATCCCCCATGAACTGAGTGGCGCGGGTCTGGGCTCCGATGTTACGAGGGGACCACCAATGGTCAAATACATCCTGAGTGAACGGACCCTCTGAAAATGTAAAGTCGTCAACTCCCATCAAAGGGATATCACTGACAGGAGACTACGACTACGACACATGCCAATAATGTCTGGTAGGAAGAATCTGACGGGTGGATAATTAATGGGACGTACTCGACACCAGTCGGGTACCCATCCTCAAAGCCAACTATCAAATGGTCCCCATAATAAGGAATCTAAGTGATGACATCTACTGTCAATAGCTCCAACTGTAAGCGACAATGGGTGAAACCCTTAACTATAGGAACCTCCGCTAATGTGGAGTGATACCATCGTCGTCCCCGTGGATAGGTATCTAGACCTAACATGCTAATGGGACGCATACATGGGAGCCTCTCATATGCCCAAAACTGCCAGTATAAGGGCAAACATTTGTGGTCAGTCAACACTCTTAACCAATACATGGGAAATTAAAAGAGAAACACTCACCAGCATAAAATAGGTAAAATCCTAAACAAGCCTCTATCAAGCCCTGCGAACGCATGCTCATTCCCCTGAGGAAATAGACAAAGGAGTAAGAGCCCCAATCATACTCTCCAATACGGTCCACCTCTCGTGTGGTGCTAACCAAAGAGAATGAAACCGTGGAAGAGTTATTCGCTATGAAGCAACCCCTGAGAATGACTAGGAACAATTGCCGAAGAATGCGATCCCTGACTCTCACATCAGTGGGTATGGGCTCACTCAATGCCCCGCTCAGAGTATCTATGCTCAAAGGACCAGTATGGACCCCTGAGCACCTCAGCCAGAACTCCTAGCAAGGATCTAATGGTAGTCGGGGTAATATTCACCGTACAAGGCACTGGTGCCCCTCCAAACTCCATACCGGTGATAAACCGTCAATCAATCGACATCATCATCACCTCGCAGTCAAGCAGATAGAGAGACTGAGTCTGGTGAAACCAGCACTCAGACAAAGCCCTTAGATAACCCCAGGGACAACGGTGGGGGATGATGGAAAATAACGCCTCAAAGCCCCAACCATGCACAATCTCTCTATACTCTAGATGAAGAGCCTGATACAGAGAGTGTATGCTAAACCAGTCCCATCAAGGATGTGTAAATTTGGGAACCTACATTACAAAAGCAAATCAACATTAGAATCCTGGCTCCTCATCAATAGGAAAAAGGAAGATCAAATCCATCTTTTACCTCGTTTGCCTACAAGTAGACTGAGGGGTTGCGACTCAAATAATTTAAAAGTTCTGGAATCGTCACATTAATGCCTAGAAGATCCCTGTGGGGAGCATGATCAGTAGGAGCCACAACCGGTACATCCTACTCCTCGTCCTCAACATCCGACACCTCAACCAGGATAAGAAGAATCACCGCCTCTACCAACCGACGAGGCTATCTGACTGAACGGGGTCGAGGAACATCTAAAGCCCTCCTCCTTACACCTGAAGTGGTCCTGCGAGAACTACTCAGCTAATCCGAATCCATATATCTGGACACAAGTCTCTAAATCACCTCAGAAAGGGTGTGGTAATTTTTAACCTGGAGCTTTTCAAATGCATTTTATGACTATATGCATGCATGCATTAATTTAACATACGCCTACAGTAGAGTTAAAAATGCATGTCTACTCAATGCCTAGGCTCATGGAATTTTTTTTCCAGAGTCTCCTTTGTAAAAAGGACTATCCACAAGCACGTAGGCATGACTAGGTGGCCATTTAGTAACACACCAACTCACAGTCATAAACATCATATATGCATAAAAATGTCAAAGTAATAATCTATAAGGGTAACCTAATTACCAGGATTACTTTGCATTACAACATTTGTTTAGTTGTCCTCAAACAGGATAAGAAATAACAGAAAAAGTTACCAATTTGACTGTTTCAAAAGTTAATTTTTTGTACATCATTATGTTCAGCATAGTTAAATACTAATATTTACTTTGTTGATTATTTTTTATCAAGTCATATGAGCATGCATATTCACTAATATGTGTTTAGAAGCATTTCATGAGATAATTCATTTTCCAATGAATAAAAACTAGAAAAGAGGACATGCATACGTTACCAGGATAGTGTGGAACACTTGTACGGTGATGAATTTTGCAGAAAATGGCCCGAACTTAGCAAATCTAAAGAAGAACTCTCGTATTCTCTGTATGACATGACTTGAAAATGACTTAAGAAAGGGAAATGGACTACAAGTACCACCCACGGATGGCCGTAGGTGTACCTACGGCTGCCATAGGTGTGCATGCAGCTGTCTTAGGTGGGTCCTACACCTCTGGCTTAGTACAATTTGAGTTTCAAAGGAGGTCTCATAAGTTAAAAAAGTCAAATCAGGAAAAAAGACCCTACGCGATTGAGCGGAAAGGCCTGAAATCCTGATTTTCAAAGACCAAACTGGGGGTCTACATATCACTCATTGGTATTTTACCAGATAAAGGATTCATAAGACCAATAATCATATTTGTTGCAAACTACACTCTACAATACCTTATAAGGGTCCAATGCCGTCAGGTCGGGGTCGTAACTCAAAAAGCCTATCCCTAGAAGGGATTTCATAAGATTTCAGCCATTGGTACGTAAATCCAGCGAAACATCGGTGATGATCCGATGATTTTAGCTGTTGAAGCATATTTCAACTAAGGTGAAGCAACCTTGAAGTTATCCTAGGTGTTGGCACGTAAATCCAACGAAGCATCGGAAACCACCTGATGATGTTAGCTGTTGAAGCACATTTCAACGAAGGTCAAGAAACCTTGATGCTATTTTAATCGTTGGCATGTAAATCCAGCGAAGCATCGAAATTCATCCGATGATCTCATCCATTGAAGCATATTTCAACAAAGGTCAAACAACCTTGACATTATTTCAACCATTAGCAAGTAAATCCAATGAAGCATCGGAAGTCATCTGATAATTTCATCCATTAATGAACATTTCAACAAAGGTCAAGCAGCCTTGACGTCAACAGCCATTGGCAATTAAATTTAGTAAAGCATCGAAAATGATTCGATGATGATATCCATTGAAGTACATTTCAGCCAGGGTTAGGTAGCCCTGACAACCTAGACTGTTGGCAGTAATTCCAATAGAGCATTGGAAGGACCTGGCAATACAAACTAGGAAAAATCATTCTCATCGGGGAGGACCGATGATGGAATCTATTATACAAGTCTTCATCAGACGAAACACAATCCCGCAGAGTCTCTCATACATGAGAGGTACATCCTCAATGGGAAGTATGTACTAAGGATTAAGGAATTTGGTGATAACCCCAATCTCAACATCCTAGAAGTTCCTAAGAGATTTGGAGTAGACATCCAAGCAGTTTGTCAAGGTCATCAATGATAACTCCATTCCCCATCAGAAGCCCTAGGAGCGAATAGTCATCACATCATGTTGGAAAATGGTCAAACAAACCACATTCATCATACATTTGCATCATGCTATATTACACTACATCATGATTATCTTATCACATTTTAAGTGTCTAGTATTCTTTATTGTATGCAGGCCATTACATTGCATGAATATGATAAAGAGGGAAATCTATAGACACTCGAAATTTCTGCATTCCTGTTACTAACCTTGCAAGAGGGCATAATCATCTTCCATAGATAACCCTAGAAGTTAAATTAGCTCAATCTGGGAGACAACCCCGGGATACTAAGTTTTCCATCTCAGAGACAACCCCGAGATACTCAGTTCCAGTCCTAAAAATAACCCTGGGATTTTTAGTTCCAACCTCGGAGACAACCCCAAGGAATGCAATTGTAGTTCCGGAGATAACCCCTGAAAAACTCATTTTAACCCCTAGAAGTCAGCTTCAACCTCGGAGATAACCCTGAGGCACTCAGTCCCAACCATGGAGATAACACCGGGAGGTCAGGCACAACTTAGAGACAACCCTGATGACCTTCAGTACTCAAATAAGCCCAATCTAAGAGATAACCCTGAGCAACAACTGCTAAATCAACCCAGAACCGGGGATAACCCCGATGAGGGGCAAAATCATCATTTTGCCACCTCGATCCTACATTCACGCCATTTCGACAATAATTCAACCCACGTTCTACACAAGAAGTGTCTTACAAGAACCAGAGCTCCAATTCCGAGTGACTACTGCACAAGATAGCACACCGAATAGAATTTGAAGACATAAAAATCTGGTCATGGACGACCCATCTTCCCGGCTTCGTACAACATCTTATCCCATTTCATTGTGTAGCTCTCGACAACTACATTATAGAAAAGTATTATACGCCTCAATCGGATGCCCGGATTGAAAGTTATGAAAGTTTGAGCGGACAACGCGTTATATGCATATACAAACTTCGAGATGGCGGGGCCCGTGGAGCTCGGGTAGCTGCAGGTGAATCTGCGGCTCCCCCTTGTAGACACTCGAAATTTTCTGCACACCTGTTAGTAACATTGCAGGAGGGCAGATTCATCTTTCGGAGATAACCCTGGAAGACAACTTACTTTCATTCTGGATACTACCGAAAGTTCAGTCTCAACCCGGAACACACATCGGGAGTATCAATTCCAACCTCAAAGATAACCCCGATTTTCATCCTTGGATATAATGTCATGCCCCGAAATCCGGTTTGGCTTCACACCCGGATTCCGTACGTCACGAGTACATCATTCATCCAAACATACATCATTATATACTTAAATATAATAACATACATTCTAAATTCCCAGGTTCTAAAACTTTATAACTTTCTCATTATAAATAATGATAATTACATTATTCCTTTCATCTTACAAGAGTGACTTTTATCCACCACCAAGGATATATAACAGTTCATTAAACTAGTCTATAGTATAATTTTCATCTTTCTATATTACAAGTCTTCACTTGATCTTCTCGCTCATGCACATTCTTAATGGCACTTCATCTGGATACTGCCATCTTGATCCTTACGGGATCCTTAAGTTCTTCTAACATTGTTCACTAAAAATGTTTTTATTTAAAGCAAGTGTGAGCATTCCATTGCCCAACAACTCATAGCAGTTGAACAAACAACTTAAAGAGTTTAACATTCCTTTGAAACTTCGATAATCAAAGAAAGGTTATGAAGCACCTTGAATAATAGGAATAATCTCGATTCCTATCAATTTAAAACATTAGTCACATTCACTTTGAAATACTTTCATTCTCTACTCTCTTTCATACACATTCTGTCTGGCTAGAATCAATAGCACAGACTTAACAATAACGGTTCATGTATAAACAGAACATCCTCATATTAAACAGTTCAATCATAAAATAATTCATATCATAGAAACACCGAAGCGTTCATATTATGGCACAAGCCCTCATACGTTCTACCACCTTGTACAAATATCACACATTCGCACATAGACAGAACTTCTCAAGTTCAACATCTGAGAAGTTTTAGAAACTATCATTCATTTAAAATATGAATGAAGTTAAGAAACTTGCCTTACGCACAGCTACAGCTTACGCTGAACTGCTCATTTTAATCCCTATAACACATAAGGAAATAACACATACACCAATTAGTCATATACTTGACTTACATATTGGTTTACTGAACTTTACTTCTTAGGGTTCGCGTTCTTGCAATATAATTTTACGCGACTAACTTTCATTACCAGTTTACGGCTTCATGACATACGGAGATGTCTTACTCTAAACGTTCTTCATCTTTGATGATTTACATTCTTATCTTCTTCTTATAACTTTTCTAGGACTCAGCACACATCACTTCTCTGATGGTAGTCCATATGGTACTCTGAGTGGTTTCCCACAAACAACCAACAAACAAGTTCTCATCTCATATACACTGCCATCACATTGAGTTAGATCGGTTGCCAGTTTCGTATATACCTTCACTCTCTAAAGGAATTGTTTAGCCCAGCTCCCATATGTCAACAATTAAAGGTTAGGATTGTACCACAACCTAAACTTATCTTAACTTATACGAATTATTAACTAACATATTCGTTAAGTTAATTTCTTATTCCTTTTGGCTTTATGACAACTAAATGCCATACCTCAGGATTCGTTCTTATTCAACTCACATTCGGCTTTCAATACTCTTATTACCATTCGTTACGGCTTTCTCGATAATTCATATCTTACATACTACCTTCGTCAACGTCTACGTCATACAACCAGGGTATACTTCGAACGTTCGTCCAACGTGAATACAATTTACGAGGATCGTTTATGTATTCAACGTTCACGTTGCTCGTCTCTTAATCTCTCATTCAACCTTTACTCAAGGTTTTAATTGCTTTTGATCGTTATACATCCCATAAACCCCATGTTCATCATTCTTTCTTAATGTCAAAGCCATACGGTTCGTTGTATGCTAAGACAGATTGTTCATCGTAACAGTGTTGCATTCACAGCGTCTAAATTCTTTACATTCATCTCTCATTACCATGACATAACATCGAAATGTTATTTATTACCCTCATCAATCAACGTTTAAGGAATCACAATTATAGCAATCTCTCACGTTCGTTTCATTGTGACTACGGTCCCCGGATATCAGTTCCGTAACTCATGTTCGCCCTCTTTTAATCTCGTTTAATCTTTTTCGTTTAACCTTCATTAAAGGTTTAAATCACCTAATTAAGTGTTACATTAGTTGAACATTACGTTCTTATTTCTTTCTTACGCATCCCCTAGTAATTGAGCAATAAAAATCTCATTACTAGGCATTGCCATGCACCGGCGCTGCGGCGCCACTCTCTTCACTAAGACTCACGCTGTGGCATGAGTTAATAATGTTTGGCTCTTTGGTCTAGCGCTGCTGCACCACCTTACAAGCCATGGCTGGCGCCGCAGCGCCAAGCCATAATCTTAGAAAAAATTTCTAAGTGTTAACTTCATTTTAAGACGCTTACTTTCTGATCTCATAACTTCTTCATTATAACTCGGAATGAGGTCATTCTAAAGACATTCCCTTCCTTAGCTTACGTACATCAGTACCCCTTGGACATAATTTCATTCTGAATCCATTAACGTGCCACTCAATTGGCTTAATTTATGCCCTTCATTCGTTTTACGTTTTTAACGCTCTTCGTTCGCTCATCCGTAATTCGGTCATTCGAACTCGGAACTCATTAATTCTTTAGTCCATGACTCACGTTTTATACGTTCTCTTACATTCTTATGAAACCCTATACATTCGGGTTCATTTACTAACTTTCTAATTCTCATTTGTCTTTCACTAAATTTTTGCCATAACTTCGTTATAGCTCAGTTTTAATTTGTTCTTCATGAACGTTTCTAACGTTCCTAACCAAGCAATAAGAAACTAACTTATACGCGATACTTTTAAACTTGTCCATCAACAACAATTATCCTACGATGATTTTAAATTTGTCCATCAACAATGTTCTTCGTGTTCTTCGCTCATTTTTTTCATTTTTAATCGATATTTTGGATTACGATTTCAATTTTTCTTGGAATTTGATGTTATATAACATCATTCCTTACTTATTTGGCCTACTCATTCATAAGATTCATTCGAATCGCTCAAAATCCTTACGGATCTTATACTTCCTTAAGAAATTTATAGATTAAACTTCTAACTCTTATTTCTTCATTTTCTTATGATTTTAACCATATAAAATCATTCTTAATATCTTTTACTCCTTTTTCTCATTAAGCTATATTTTTAACATACAAACTTAAAGAAAAAATATATAGAAGTTAGGTTTTCGGATTACCTTTCTTCTTTAATCTTACTCCGTCGGACAAAGTTTGCTCACGAGCAAGCTTTTCCTCCTTCTTCTCCTTCTCTTCCCCCCATCTGAACTCTCTCTCTTTCTCTCTCAAGTTATAGGATTTTCAAAATGCCATTCAAATGAGATTAAGCTTCCTATTTATAGATTTTCAAGGCTAGGGGAAAAATAGTCATTTCGCCCCTAAAATCACTATTCACACCTCCTTACTTCCACCTCCTTACTATTTACGAAACTTAGCCTGTAAGTTTCGTGGTTCCGTTTTTTGCTTTTCATCCGACAGTTCAAAAAATGCGATTCTCGGAATCCAAATATTTTTGGATATTTCATCTTTCCTTTACCGATTAAATTTTACGTATTCTTCGGATTTTGGAAAAACTAAAAAACACTTTTTGTTGTCAGCATTTTCCTTCACGTTTTCCCCTAACGTAACTAAACGAATGAAAAGTGCATTACAGTACTATTCGTCGTTTTTATTTCATCCAATTTCTGTATGTTTTTCGAGAAAAACTTTTATCGGCTTACTTAACTTTTCACGATATATTATCGTCAAATCTTTCAACGGAATGTCATTTCGACATACCGAACTCTCGGAAAGGCTTAGGATATTCAAACCCTAACCCTTAGGTTTCATCAGGTGAATAGTGTGTATTTCGTCTTTTTCCCTGAAAATATTTTTGTCTCCAGAAAAATTTTATTTTTGTCTTGAAAATTCTTACTCGTTCAGTCTAGCTCGTGGCCAGAATCCTCCCGACTTATAATCATCCTATGTTCTAGAACGATTAATAAACACATAACACATAATATTATTAATAAAAATTCCTATTATGAATAACTAATTCTTTAAATCTTAGTTTCTAGACAATCCGGATTTCCGGGTTGTCACATCCTTTCTCCTTTATAAAAATTCCAACCTCAGAATTTCATCAAACCATACCCATACCTGGGTCATCACATTCACCCCTTCTTCACAGAATTTTGTCCTCGAAATTTTAGCTTACTCTTCTTCTCAACTTCTCTTCAAAGAAGTTCTTATCTTTCATACATTCCCTACCTTTCATAACTTATCAAGAATCATGAAGTGGGAGGAATAAATAGGAATATAAGGATTCCTTTAAAACATTTCATTCTTTTGCTGAGGGGTCAAATCGACCATGAACTCTTACTAGGTTTAACAGCATTTCACCGTAAACCCTTCTTACACAATAAGTTTATAATCATACAGAAAGTAAATTACCTCTTCCATATGTAGGTGATCAACCTATCGTATAACCCCATCCGGAGTATGTTCACCTCAGACTTAATCATTAGATTCCGCACCAAAACAATTTGGTTTGGCATAGCTCTTCAAAGAAAGCTCAATTTTCTTTTAATCATGACATACCATTCGTCTTAGCCAAATCAAGTAGCTTAGACCATATCAATAAATTGGACATCAACTTGAAACATTCGTCTAGTCAACTCAATTGACATCGACTACTTCTTTAAATTCTTTTGCAATACATCAAAATGTTTTATGACGTCATGATACCGTACTTTTCACAATACATTGAGGACTTCGTCAGTTTGTGACTTCATCATTATACATCATACCATAGCGGGTTGTTGATCCTAAGATCACATCCAACACTAGGTTCAATTGCATTAATAACTCCATCCTTTTACCATCCTTGCATCGAATGCACGGATGATATAAAATTCATTTTGATATTTCAAATCAATTTCTGTCTAGCCAAAACTATTAGCATAGACATATTAAGAATAGTTCTTGCAAAATCCATTGATTCTAAAAGTTGAACCAACTCTTTCCTTTTCAAAAATGCGCACACATAAGCACAATTTCACGAAATTTCGAAATCTAGCATAGCTAGATGACTTGGAATATCCTATTCTCCATCTTCCTTCATTGTCTTACTTGTGACAATACTTAATCTTCTCTAGCACCTTCAATGCTAAATCTACTGAAAATACTTACTTTCAGTCTAAACATTCCTATACCTTAGTATAGTTCATCAACTTACCACACTTTATGTGTTTAGGAACTTTCCACAACCATATGTGTTTAAGAACTTATCTTCGTAATATGTAATCCAGGAACAAATCAAGGACTATCCATATGCTTAGGGCTCAGAAACATAACATATAACTATGAGTCACAAAATTTTCATAAGTATGAGTTTCAAGAACCCGCACCTATCTTATCATTTTCTACTTATCAAGTATATACATGAGAAAAGATTCATCTTCTCGTCATATACATATTGATAGCACGACATACTATTCCAATGATTATCACTGTAATAACTAAGTAATCACAAACCCCCTCCCATTTGAAGGTTCGTACTACTCAGCTATCACAAGAGTCCTCAATCGAAATCTTAGAACTTCTGACTTTCTCTTTACTTCATACGAATTTTCTTTAATTCGTATGCTATCCTTTACAACTCAATCTGAGTTCTTCTTCCCGTACTACTTCATATTACCATTCATTCATAGCATTAGCTATAAATCATCCATTGTTTAACAGATCATCTATTACTACGATTTACTATGATCACGTGGTGATCTTCTTATCCTTCTCTCTATGATTATAGTCTTAGGTACTCTTACCTAAGATTTATAACCTATCAGCTCTGATACCAATTTGTCTTGCCTCGAAATCCGGTCTGGCTTCACACCCGGATTTCGTACGTCACGAGTACATCATTCATCCAAACATACATCATTATATACTGAAATATAATAACATACATTCTAAATTCCCAGGTTCTAAAACCTTATAACCTTTCTTATTACAAATAATGATAATTACATTATTCCTTTCATCTTACAAGAGTGACTTTTATCCGCCACCAAGGATACATAACAGTTCATTAAACTAGTCTATAGTTTAATTTTCATCTTTCTACATTACAAATCTTCACTTGATCTTCTCGCTCATGCACATTCTGAATGGCACTTCATCTAGATATCGCCAGCTTGATCCTTACGGGATCCTTAAGTTCTTCTAACATCTTTCGCTGAAAATGTTTTTATTTAAAGCAAGTGTGAGCATTCAATTGCCCAACAAGTCATAGCAGTTGAACAAATAACTTCAAGAGTTTAACATTCCTTTGAAACTTCGATAACCAAACAAAGGTTATGAAGCAACTTGAACAATAGGAATAATCTCAAAACCTATTATTTTAAAACATTAGTCACATTCACTTTGAAATACTTTCATTCTCTACTCTCTTTTATACACATTCTGTCTGGCTAAAATCAATAGCACAGACTTCACAATAATGGTTTATGTATAAACAGAACATTCTTATATTGAATAGTTCAATCATAAAATAGTTCATATCATATAAACACCGAAGTGTTCACATTGTGGCACAAGGCCTCATACGTTCCACCATCTTGTACAAATATTACACATTCGCACATAGACAAAACTTCTCAAGTTCAACATCTGAGAAGTTTCAGAAACTGACATTCATTTAAAATATGAATGAAGTTAAGAAACTTGCCTTACGCACAGCTACAGCTTACGCTGAACTGCTCGTTCCAATCCCTATAACACATAAAGAAATAAAACATACACCAATTAGTCATATACTTGACTTACACATTGGTTTACTTAACTTTACATCTTAAGGTTCACGTTCTTGCAATATAATTTTACGCGACTAACTTTCATTACCGGTTTACGGTTTCATGACATGCGGAGATGTCTTACTCAAAACGTTCTTCATCTTTGATGATTTACTTTCTTATCTTCTTCTTATAACTTCTCTAGGACTCAGCACACATCTCTTCTCTACTGGTAGTCCATATGGTACTCTGAGTGGTTTTCCACAAACAACCAACAAATAAGTTCTCGTCTCATCTACACTGCCATCATAGTAAGTTAGATCGGTTGCCAGTTTCATATATACCTTCGCTCTCTAAAGTAATTGTTTAGCCCAGCTCCCATATGTCAATCATCAAAGGTTACGATTGTACCACAACCTAAACTTATCTTAACTTATACGAACTATTAACTATAATATTCGTTAAGTCAATTTTTTATTCCTTTTGGCTTTCTGACAACTAAATGCCATACCTCAAGATTCGTTCTTATTCGACTCACATCCGGCTTTCAATACTCTTATTATCGTTCATTACGGCTTTCTCGATAATTCATATCTTACTTACTACCTTCGTCAACGTCTATGTCATACAACCAGGGTATACTTAGAACGTTCACCCAGCGCGAATATAATTTATAAGGATCGTTTACGTATTCAACGTTCACGTTGCTCGTCTCATAATCTCTCATTCAACCTTTACTCAAAGGTTTTAATCGCTTTCGATCGTTATCCATCCCATGAAGCCCATGTTCATCATTCTTTCTTAATGTCAAAGCCATAAGGTTCGTTGTATGCTAAGACCGATTGTTCATCGCAACAGTGTTGCATTCACAGCGTCTAAACGCTTTACATTCATCTCTCATTACCATGACATAACATCGAAATGTTATTTATTACCCTCGTCAATTAACGTTTAAGGAATCACAATTATAGCAATCCCTCACGTTCGTTTTATTGTGACTACGGTTCCCGGATATCGGTTCTGTAATCCGCGTTCACCTTCTTTTAATCTCGTTTAATCTTTCCGTTCAACCTTCATGAAAGGTTTAAATCACCTGATTAAGTGTTACATTAGTTGAACATTATGTTCTTATTTCTTTCTTGCACATCCCCCAGTAATTGAGCAATAAAAATCTCATTACTGGTCATTGCTCTGCACCGGCATTGCGGCGCCACTCTCTTCACTAAGACTCATGCTGTGGTGTGAGCTAGCAGTGTCTGGTTCTCCGGTCTAGCACTGCAGCACCACCTTACAAGGCATGGCGGGCACCGCGGTGCCAAGCCATAATCTTTGAAAAATTTTCTAAGTGTTAACTTCATTTGAGACGCTTACTTTCCGATCTCATAACTTCTTCATTATAACTCGGAACGAGGTCATTCCAAAGCCATTCTCTTTCTTATTTTACAGACTTCAATACCCCTTGGACAAAATTTCATTGTAAATACAATAACGTGCCATTCAAGTGGCTTAATTTTTGCCCTTCATTCATTTTACGTTTTCAACGCTCTTCGTTCGCTCGTCCGTAATTTGGTCATCTGAACTCGGAACTCGTTCGTTCTTGAGTCCATGACTCACGTTTCTCTTACATTCTTATGAAACCCTACACGTTCGGGTTCATTTACTAACTTTCTAATTCTCATTTGTCTTTTACGAAATTTTCGCTATAACTTCGTTATAGATCAGTTTTAATCTGTTCTTCATGAACGTTTCTAACATTCCTAACTAAGCAATTAGTAACTAACTTATACGCGATGGTTTTAAACTTGTCCATCAACAACAATTATCCTACGATGGTTTTAAATTTGTCCATGAACAAAGTTCTTCGTGTTCTTCGCTCGTTTTTCATTTTTAATCAATATTTTGGATTACGATTTCACTTTTTTCTTGGAATTTGATGTTATAGAACATCATTCCTTACTTATTTGACCTACTTATTCATAAGATTCATTCGGATCGCTCAAAATTCTTATGAACTTATACTTCCTTAAGAAATTTATAGAATAATCTTCTAACTCTTATTTCTTCATTTTCTTATGATTTCAACCATATAAAATCATTCTTAATATCTGTTACACCTTATTCTCATTAAGTTATGTTTTTAACATAAAAAATTAAAGGAAAAATATATAGAAGTTAGGTTTTCGGATTACCTTTCTTCTTTAATTTTACTATGTCGGACAAAGTTTGCTCACGAGCAAGCTTCTCCTCCTTCTTCTCCTTCTCTTCCCCCATCTGAACTCTCTCTCTTTCTCTCTCAAGTTATAGCATTTTCAAAATCCCATTCAAATGAGATTAAGCTTCCTATTTATAGATTTTCAAGGCTAGGGGAAAAATAGTCATTTCACCCCTAAAATCACTATTTACACCTCCTTACTTCCACCTCCTTACAATTTACGAAACTTAGCCTATAAGTTTCGTGGTTTCGTCTTTTAGTTTTCGTCCTACAGTTCGAAAACTGCGATTCTCGGAATCCAAATATTTTTGGATATTTCGTCTTTCCTTTACCGATTAAATTTTACGTATTCTTTGGATTTCGGAAAAATTGCAAAACACTTTTTGATGTCAAGCGTTTTCCTTAACGTTTTCCCCTAACGTAGCTAAATGAATGAAAAGTACATTACAGCACTTTTCGTCATTTTTATTTCTTCCGATTTCTGCATGTTTTTCAAGAAAACTTTTATCGGCTTCATTAACTTTCACGATATATTATCGTCAAATCTATCATTTCGATATACTGAACTCTCGAAAAGGCTTAGGTTATTCAAACCCTAACCCTTAGGTTTCGCTAGGTGAATAGTGCCTATTTCGTCTTTTTCCCCGAAGGAAAAATTTAATTTTCGTCTTGAAAATTCTTACTCGTTCAGTCTAGCTCATAGCCAGAATCCTCCCGACTTATAATCATCCTAGGTTCTAGAACGATTCATAAACACATAACACATAATATTATTAATAAAAATTCCTTTTATTAATAACTAATTCTTTAAATCTCAATTTCTGGACAATCCAGATTTTTGAGTTGTCACAGATAACCCCAAGGAATGTTGTTGCAGTTCCGGCGATAACTCTGGAAATGCTTATTTCAAATGCATTCTATCAGCTTCAATCTCAGACCTCTCGTCAAGGCACTCATACCAAAGACCCGTAGATAACACCGGGAAGACAGGCACACTTACAGATGACCTTGCAGAATTCAAACACTTGCAGCAGTCCAATCTCAAACATAACCCTGAACAACGTCTACTATCAGCCCAAACCGGAGATAACCCCGGTGAGGAGTCAAATCATCATCTTGCCACCTCAACCCCAGCGCACCGTCTTAACATTTCATACATACATTTCTACACAACAATATCCCACAAGGGCCAAGGAGTTCCAATCCTGAGTGACTATTACGTGTGGCAGCACACCGGATAGAATTTAAAGCTTGAAGACCATGGGCATGGTCTCCTCTTCCTGACTACGTACAACCTCTAATCCCATGTCATTGCGTAACTCTCGTTCACCTCGTTCGGATTCTCGGATTGAAGTTCTGCAAGTTCGAGTGCACGAGTGCACGTACTTCAAGACAACAGGACCCACAGAGCCTGGGAGCGGCCGTAGTAGCCATAGTGCATCTGCAGTGCCCAGATACACTCTGGCTCCCCTCTATAAATAGAGGGCTTGGGGTGGCCATATTCAAGAGAAAAAAGGCGAGGAAGCCCTGTCTAATTTGCTTTGTACACACCCCATATTGAGTGATTTCTCATTTTAAACACCTCGTAGCTCACATGTAGCTACATTTTACCAGTGGGAGCTGAGTGTTTATCCATCTAGAGTCATAGAAGCCTGCTTTGGCAGCCTACTGTAAGCCTTATCACACTCTATAAAGCCTTTCTCTTTATCTTTGCACACACTATTCTTCACATTGAGAGTCGTGTTGTGTGTGTATGCCCGAACATCGGTCCATGGTTTCCATTTATGTCTGTATATATATACTTATATATGGACTAACATTATCGAGTTATGCCTCGATTGAGCCTAGACTTATGTCTAGAGCGTTTACTTGTTTATATATATATATACACACTTATATATATAAACTGTTGTCAGACTCTGTCTGATGAGCCTGGATTTTACATCCGGAGCATTTACTTGCTTTTATATACATATATATATATAAACGGTAAACGCACCAGATATAAAATACAAGCTCATCGAACAGAGTTTGACAACAATTTATATATATAAGTATATATATCTATATATATATATAAGTATATATATATATATATATATTTACATTTCTGTCAGGCCTGGAGTTTACTTCGAGGCCTTTTACTACTTTATTTACATTTAGTCCCGCCTAGAGTTTAATTCGTGGCGGTTGATCGTATTTACTGCTTTCTTTACATTTAGTCCCGCATGGAGTTTACTTCGTGGAGGTTGATCGTCTTTTACAGCTTTATTTACTTTTCTGATCCCCCATGGAGGTGCTTCGTGGTGGTTGATCATGTCCATATATATATATATATATATATATATATATATATATATATATATATATATATATTTGCACCGCTTTTATATATTTATATTTCGATCCCCCATGGAGGTGCTTCTGTTAGGTTTGTAATATTCATGAACGCAATCAAATTGCAAAAATAATGCGGAAGCGTGTAAAATCAGAGTTTAAAATTTACAAACCATATACCCGGATCACCCTTTATACATAATTATTAATTAAACGAAAAGATAAAGAATAAAATCATACCCTTGAAGATCGAGCTTCCTCAGGTACAAGTTCACCTCCAAATCCTTTCGCGTTCAACTTGAATCTACCGGGATTTTGTTCCTTCCTTTGATCAACGTTAGCCACCCATATGTTTGGCCTCTAGAGGTGATCCACCAAGGAAAAATAAAGATTCAAGAAGAAGGTGTATTGGCTCAAACCCTAGTTTTTCTATCTGTATAGAAAAAGGCGTACTCTCCAACAAATTGGAATTATGTCGTATGTTGTAAAAGTCAACAACCCCCACCACCCATAATAAGACTCCTCTTATTTATAGATGTGGGCAACCCATCTTAACAATTAAGGAATTGAGTTTTATTTAATTAATTAAATTCTTTTAATTAATTAAGCTCCCTAATCTTATTAGGGATAATTAATTAAACTCCTTTAACTAATTTTCCTTCCTAATCCAATTAGGAATAAATGAGAGTACTTATATTAAATTAATTCCTAAACTCTTTTAGAAATTAAAATAATAATAATTGTAATAATATTAATAAGACTCCTCTTATTAATTTATATTTAATATTTCTAAAATATTAAATAATAAATATTAAGCTATTTAATTTATTCTATCACCGTAGATTAAATTAAATATACTTAACATATTATTACGATTATGCCATTAACTTCTTAAATAATTATTCTTCCTTTTATGGTGTGACCCTTTAGGTTCTCCATATTAAACCTAGGTTGTGAATAAATCAATTAGAACAATTCTAACCTTATTTAAATAAATAAATTAAACAATTAATTTATTTAAATAAATAATATTTATTCTACAATAGGGATAAGCCTCCTAGCGATCAACGACTTTCCGGATAATATAGATTTCAACATTAATCATAAAAGAACCTTTGAGTAAATAGTTACCGTGCACAATTCAATCCTTCCACCATACAATGTCCCAATTAAATATAAGACATGGAATTACATCACAAGTCTTATTTTATTTAATTATATGTATTTCGATCCTTAAATGCACAACTCAAATAATGCAAATTAGAAACTCCTTTCTAATTTCATTACGCCTGCCAAGGACTACTAGGTTGTCATTTATCGAATCACATAGGACATTTTTTTTTTCTTATTAGAAGTGGTAGATTCTTTATTGATCATACATTATCTCCATGTACAACTTACTATACCCAAGCATACCTTTGATATACCCTAAGGGTCTTAAGGAATAAGTCAAAGTATAACTCATCATACACAAGATACTATGATGATCTCAAGTCCAAGGATTACTTGTACTACTATCACTACAGAATTCCTATTGACAGTAAATAAAACTCCATTAGGTATTCCTTAGCGAGCCACGTTCAATGAACTTATTCTCTAATAAGCACCTACATACTTGCTTTAGTGTTCCACACAAATGATCATGAGATCAATCATCCTCATCCAATGAGCAAGTTAACGTATGTACCAATCTATCCTAGGATTCACTAATCCCCAATTTAGTAATCCATCGATTGGGAACTATTTTAGTTTTAAGCTTTCTAAGAATTTAGATCTCATTAGAATGATCATCATCATTATTCTAAAAGCATTGCTTAAAACTATGGGTTTATCACATATTATAAAACAGCATCATGTAGATAATTAAAAGCCTTTAATAAATTAATACTTTTTATTAATAAATGAATAAGATTGTTACAAAGTATATGCTTTATCATCAAATATGATTGGCTTGTGTGCATATTACTTTCAATCTCCCACTTGCACTAAAGCCAATCGCCATTGTATCTTATACTCTTCTTCTCTAAGTGACGATTATCCTGCTGTTGGATAAGCTTTAGTTAATGGATATGTAATGTTGTTCTTAAGAGTCCACTATCTCTATAGTGATTTCCCATCTTTCAATGATTCTAATAATCAAATGAAAGTGCCACAACACATGTTTAGATCCAAGATGAGACTTAGAACTATTCCTAGTTCGTAATGAACTTTTAATCCAAACAATCAACTTGCAGCTTCATTTATAGCTATATACTTTGTCTTTATCACTAAACCAAAGAACTCTTTCACTGTTTGGAACCTTTCCAATTCACCGCACCAATTGCTCAAGATAACGCTTTACTTTAAAGTGGATTTTTTACGTTGCTCTTGTCCATCTCGAAAAACTTGAGTCCATTAAGCCCTCCAGCTTTAATTTAGACCCACCATGAATATGATTACATCCTTAGTGCCGGTTAAACACTTTAAGATGTTTTTCACTGACTCATAGTGAACTTCTCCAGGATATGACTGATCAACATCAGGTCTCGTATATTTCATTGTATTCATGATAGTCACTCATACGACCTCTCTTTTCAGGAGTCTGTGTACACACTAGAACTCTTAACTCATCGTATGTAACTCTGGATCATCATCTTCTATGATGCGTACCTCATCATCATCATCCATGATGAATCCATACCTCCCAGGTATCTTCGTTACTATTCCGATTTACGATCTATTTTGTGGTACAATAGAATTCATCTATAGGTTCCTCTTATTTGACTTATAGTGTTTTGTGGTTCTTGAACTCTTCAAGATCTATTATCCTCCCACTAGCCCCTTCAATAATAAACACATTTATCTTAGAAGGCAGCGTGTTTCGCAACAAACACCTTTTGCTAAGTAGGATTATAGAACATATACCCTAAACTTACTTTAGGATGTCCCACAAATTGTATTTGTCAAATCTTGTCCCAAGCTTATCCTTTGAAACCGCTTTCACATAAGTTGACAACCCCTTATCTTAACATACTTAAGATTAGTAATCCTCCCTGTCCATAACTTTTATGGAGTCTTGGGGCCGGATTTTGAGGTTACCATTTTCGTAGATATGCAGCCATTTCTAGGACATGACCCTAGAAGGATACTGGAATGTCGGTAAAATCATTATGGACCGTACCATGTCCAACAAGGTATGATTTTTCCTTTCAGATACATCAATCAATTATTTTGTATCATGAGGTGTCCATTATGAGAAAAACCATTTGAGATGATCTAGAAACTTATTGCACAAGTATTTATTCCTTGATCTAATCAAAGAATCTTAATACTTTGCCAATTTGTTTCACTTCTGAATTCTTTGAACCTTTCAAATAATTCACACTTGTATTTCAACAAATACATACATTCAACTCTTTGAATGATCATCTCCTTTTCTTATACTAGTTTGTTCAATTTACAAAATAATTTTTCACGTAAGTCAAGTATACAAAATCCATTAAGTAATATTCCAGTTCTATACAAAACATTATTATTATAAATAGAACAACAATTGTTCTTAATTATAATACCAAAGATTTCATTGTCCAACAATAAAATGGAAATAATGTTTCTAACAAGAATTGGAATACAATAACAACTTATTGATTTAATATATTTGCCCAGTAGTAAGCGTAAAACTATAAGTTTCTATAGCTAATATGGAAACCTTTGCTACATTTCCATACATAGATTACTTATATTTGTTTAGCTTTCTACTTACGCTTGGTCCTTCATAAATCTATATTTATGATAACCAAAGTCGAGTATCCAATACCCAAGTAGAACCTTGACTTAAAGAAAAATTTATTTCAATCATGAACAAAAAGCGTATTATGGCTGAAACTTCACTAAGCTTCTTTGGTTAGCCTCTCTGCAAGATGCTTCTCGCAGCTTTCTTTCCGGTGTCCGTGCTTATAGCGGTAGAAGCAAACTCCTTTGCTATCCGTATCGCTTTTGTTCTTATTATCCTTTGTTTTTGCCTTTCTATATACCTTCTTTGAATCGCTTCTTCTTTCGAAGATCCTTTGGCCCTACCAAGAAGACATGGTCTTTCTTGGTTGGAAAGTGACTCTCATCATTTTTCAACATGTTAAGCAAATCAACGGGTCGATATCTAGCTTGTTTATATGAAAAATTCACAACAATTGTGAAAGGAGTCCGGAGTGAGTGCAAGATCAAATCTTGGCTCAACTCTCCATCCATGACAAAACCAGTTGTCCTAATTGATCAATCAAATTGATTATGTTAAGAACTTTTTGTCTGCATTATAGTGCCATTGGCCATTCTATATCGGAAGAGCTCCTAAGATATCTAATATCTATCAGACCTACTTTCCTCACCATCAACTACTTGATGTGCAGGAATATAGTAGGAGCATCCATAGTTTCATCTTGTGTTTGAAGCTCGTTACTCATGGATGCGAGCATGATGCATTGAGCCAATCTCATGCATCATCTTGCCACTTTCTAAAAGTAGCAATGTCTTCCTCGGAGGCATTGTGCTCGCAACCATTGCGAGGATAGGCGTATTAAGGACATAAGATAACTTTTCACCCATGAGAACTATTCTCAATTCCTTAACCAATCCGCTTAATACGGTTTGGTTAAATAACATCTAATATGTTTCGCAGTTGATAGTAATTTTAGACATTGTAAAATTATGTAAATGAATTTGTAATTAACAACATTTTAACATACATTCTTTTATTAATTACCAAAATAATTTAGGTCTTGTTTTAAATTGGTATCTCCCACTATTTTCTTCAAACTATATTACCCTCACTTATATAGTTCGAATGAAAATTTAATTAAAGATTTGCTAGTGAGAATAAGGATCCCATTTCAAATGTATATAGCCTTGTGGTGACACAACAAACTATATATAAATAAATAGGTAGACAACTTTTGTCAATTACATCAACTATGCAACTCCTTTTCTTTTTGCCTCTTAGATTATTTTGATCAAGTGGTGGCACATCCGAATCAAAATTATCCAAGTTAAGTCCGACCTAGCACTCCATATATTCAAAAAAAAAAATATCATCCTTGTGGTGACACAACAAAACAATATTGTTCAATTTTCTTTATAAGCATCAAATGTGATAAATTAACATCTTAAATACTTAATACTTGCCTTGTGGTGACACAACAAACTCAGTTAAATATTTAATACTCTATTAATTTTATCATGCTAGAAAGGCGACGTTCGATATTCCAAATATCTTTGAACGCTTAGGACTTAATATAAAAATTGAGGGTTTGTTATTAATTTGTCTCATCTTGTTTAAGCGCATGTACATATATATATATATATATATAAAATACGCGTCATATTAATTAACATGCGAAGCATGTTTGCATAATATATAATATATATAGTATAAGCATGCATATAGAATACTATATTCTACCGGATTGATTATGGACTTTTGTTCTAGTTTGGTTCACTAGAGCCACCAAGTGAACCAAAAAGGTCAAACCCTTAGGTGCAAGAAATAATATTTAAATATAACTATTACATTTAAACCCGGGCTCCATTACAAACGGGTCTTAAGCGCTCCTTGCTCCTTGATCTCCAATTTTTCAAAATTAATTCTAACTATTCCTATTACAAAACTATTTAAAATAAATAGAAACCTTGATCAAGCGATCGAGGGAAGTACATAGAGGAGATAGAATTTGCATTAAGAAAAATTAGAGAAGACGAGTCTATGAGACCCCATTTAATAAAACACATACATTCATGCATCCAACTAAAATAAAATCCAATCACATTGGTCAATTGTCCATAATCAATCCCATTTATTATCATACACATCACCATATGCATCAATAAATAACATTCATCTTATGAATAATAAACATTTAATATATATATTGATATCATTTAATGGGCAAATTTAGTTAGTATAAAATCTATTTTTGAATAAAAATAAACTCCTTTATTTAAATCAAATTTAAATTAAAATAAAACTATTTTATTTTAATTTATCCTATTTTGAATAAAATAAACTATTTTATTTTAATCAAAATCTTTAATCAAAATAAACTCCTTTATTTTAATTAATTATGGAATCCAATTCCATGTAAAAAAAAATCTTTAATTAAAATAAACTCTTTTATTTTAATTAATTATGGAATCCAATTCCATGTAAAAAAAAATCTTATTAAAGGAAACACGAATTATCTTTCCTATTCATAAATAAACTCCTTTATTTTGAATAATATGAAATCTAATTTCATATCTAAATAAACTCCTTTATTTAAGGAAATACGGATTTTCTTTCCTATTCACAAATAAACTCTTTTATTTTGAATAATATGAAATCTTATTTCATATTTAAATAAACTCCTTTATTTAAGGAAATATGGAATCCAATTTCAACTCTAATTAGTTATCATGGAATCCAATTCCAACTCTAATTAGTTAGCATAAAATTTAATTTTAAAATTAAAATAACCTTTTATTTGAAGATTAAAATAAACTTTTTATTTTAAAATTAAAATAAACTTTTTATTTTAAAATTAAAATAAACTTTTATTTTAATAATAAAATAATTAAGAATATTATATATTATTAATATATAATAACCGTCCCATTTATAAATTAATATATATATATATATATATATATATATATATATATATATATATATATAGCATCCGTATAATATATAATATATTAACCATTCTCCTTCCTTTTTAACAAATCCTTGCATGACCTGCTAACCTATAGGATCAAGTAATTCACGTGGCCAAAAAATAACTTTTACAGGAGCTTTCAAAAAAAAATTATCAAATGAAAATTTCTAATAACTAATACATGAATCCTTTTGTATCACGTGGCCCACTCCAATATCATGATTCCTTTAAAAAAATTCCGTACATGCTTGAATCAAAAAAAAAAATTCAGTTTGCATGCTCCTTTTTGCGAAATCTGTTTTCGGTTTGTTTTTTTTTTTTTTTTTTTTATTAATAAATTTCATACAACAAAATTATGCCCAAAAAATTGTTCTAAACACATATCAATATACATATCAAATTAAAACAATTAATAATTCGCATAAAGGTTTGTATCTGATGCCACTGTTAGGTTTGTAATATTCATGAACGCAATCAAATTGCAAAAATAATGCGGAAGCGTGTAAAATCAGAGTTTAAAATTTACAAACCATATACTCGGATCACCCTTTATGCATAATTATTAATTAAACGAAAAGATAAAGAATAAAATCATACCCTTGAAGATCGAGCTTCCTCAGGTACAAGTTCACCTCCAATCCTTTTCGCGTTCAACTTGAATCTACAGGGATTTTGTTCCTTCCTTTGATCAACGTTAGCCACCCATATGTTTGGCCTCTAGAGGTGATCCACCAAGGAAAATAAAGATTCAAGAAGAAGGTGTATTGGCTCAAACCCTAGTTTTTCTATCCGTATAGAAAAGGCGTACTTCCAACAAATTGGAATTATATGTCATGTTGTAAAAAGTCAACAACCCCACCACCCATAATAAGACTCCTCTTATTTATAGATGTGGGCAACCCATCTTAACAATTAAGGAATTGAGTTTTATTTAATTAATTAAATTCTTTTAATTAATTAAGCTCCCTAATCTTATTAGGGATAATTAATTAAACTCCTTTAACTAATTTTCCTTCCTAATCCAATTAGGAATAAATGAGAGTACTTATATTAAATTAATTCCTAAACTCTTTTAGAAATTAAAATAATAATAATTGTAATAATATTAATAAGACTCCTCTTATTAATTTATATTTAATATTTCTAAAATATTAAATAATAAATATTAAGCTATTTAATTTATTCTATCACCATAGATTAAATTAAATATACTTAACATATTATTACGATTATGCCATTAACTTGTTAAATAATTATTCTTCCTTTTATGGTGTGACCCTTTAGGTTCTCCATATTAAACCTATTGTGAATAAATCAATTAGAACAATTCTAACCTTATTTAAATAAATAAATTAAATAATTAATTTATTTAAATAAATAATATTTATTCTACAATAGGGATAAGCCTCCCTAGCGATCAACGACTTTCCAGATAATATAGATTTCAACATTAATCATAAAAGAACCTTTGAGTAAATAGTTACCGTACAATTCAATCCTTCCACCATACAATGTCCCAATTAAATATAAGACATGGAATTACTGTCAAGTCTTATTTTATTTAATTATATGTATTTCGATCCTTAAATGCACAACTCCAAATAATGCAAATTAGAAACTCCTTTCTAATTTCATTCTGCCTTGACAAGGACTACTGGGTTGTCATTTATCGAATCACATAGGACATTTCTCTTCTTTTATTAGAAGTGGTAGATTCTTTATTGATCATACATTATCTCCATGTACAACTTATTATACCCAAGCATACCCTTTGATATACCCTAAGGGTCTTAAGGAATAAGTCAAAGTATAACTCATCATACACAAGATACTATGATGATCTCAAGTTCAAGGATTACTTGTACTACTATCACTACAGGAATTCCTATTGACAGCAGTAAAATAAAACTCCATTAGGTATTCCTTAGCGAGCCACGCTCAAAGTGAACTTATTCTCTAATAAGCACCTACATACTTGCTTTAGTGTCTCCACACAAATGATCATGAGATCAATCATCCTCATCCAATGAGCAAGTTAGAAGTATGTACCAATCTATCCGGATTCACTAATCCCCAATTTAGTAATCCATCGATTGGGAACTATTTTAGTTTTAAGCTTTCTAAGAATTTAGATCTCATTAGAATGATCATCATCATTATTCTAAAAGCATTGCTTAAAACTATGGGTTTATCACATATTATAAAACAGCATCATGTAGATAATTAAAAGCCTTTAATAAATTAATACTTTTTATTAATAAATGAATAAGATTGTTACAAAGTATATGCTTTATCATCAAATGTGATTGGCTTGTGTGCATATTACTTTCAGCTTCGTGGTGGTTGATCATGTCTGTATATATATATATACAGCTTTTATATATATAACTGCTTATTGCTTTTCATATAAATTGCGGCATCATGTGAGCCTAGGAATCATGTGATCACAGATTCAATCTACTTAATCTAGATTCGGTTCCCGTGATGGACATTTTCAGCTATAAGCAGCTTATACATTATTTACGGTGTATGAATTTTCTTAGATGGCTATAATGCCCATGAGGAGTTCGGCACTGCTGTATATTATTTTCTCGAAGATGCCTCGCATCTCGAAAATAAAAGAAAACAAACTGAACATTTCATAATAAAATGGAAGTATGAAAAGGTCTTAATTACTATTGAGCACAGGGTTTGAAAAAACCTCTTTTACAAAACTTCATTGCTATATCATGTTTAAAACTAAATTTTTCTACAAATTCAAACCCTTTGTATATAGGTGCGAACGAGGCCTCGCACTACTTCTAAATAAATTGCACATTGATCCACACACACATACACACATTCATATAACAATTTCTTAAAAAGTGGCGGTCACCGTGGCAACACGGTTGTCGGGGGGTGCCTAACACCTTCCCTCCGCATAATCAAGCCCCCGAACCCAAATGAATCTCGGTTTCACAGACCCATTTAGCAGTGTTACATCACTGGGTTAATGTGCAAACCTTTTCTAAGATTCGTTCTTTGCAACCGATTAAAAACACCAACTGGCGACTCTTACAGTCAAATCGTCGACATTACACATGTCAGACCTTTTTCACTTGTTTTTTCAAACAAATCTCACCTAACATGAGAACACCAAAGAACAAGTAACGAAAAGGGACAAATAAAAATCCCAACGTCGACAGGTGGTGACTCTGCTGGGGACTCCAGTAAAAGGGCTTTTCAAAACTATTATATGCTTATGTGTGAATGTTGCATTTACATTTATGATGAATATGTATGAATGCATTTTACTTAATACACTGCAATATATCTATCTGTGATATTAATGCTTCACACATGTAAACATTTTCATAAACAGTGAGACACGTTGTATGTGAATATATGTTGTGCGGTTCCTCCACCAGGAGGCTATCCTATCGGTGTTTGATTACCTGACTCGTAGGGAGACTAATTCCAACGAGGCTTAGGAAAGGCACCACCCAAATTCATTCTAGTTGAAAGACCGGATTAACTTTCCGTCAAGTAGATTGCGATGATCTGGCGACCTTCATGCCAAAAATCCGTGAGAGTAAACCTAAGATAGGTCAACCTCTGATAAACCAAATGCGGAGGAAAGTCTCTTTGTGTTTTCCATTTTTTTCAATTACTTGTAAAAACATTTACTTGTAATTTTATTCCATGTTCATCTTTATCTACTGGAAAATATGAAGAATATTTGTGCATACATGACATGTTATAAAATTACGCCCATTTTTGCAGGATGATATTCCTAAAATTGACACATTATGATAACATTTACATTTTTCCTAAGACTAAACTACATAAGTCTTTTGCAGGGAAACAATTGGGCCTGTTACCCGCTCAAAATACAAAAAGGCCACGAGCCTACAACCGATCATGTCTTCTTCTGACCAGTCTAATCCTATTTCTCGAGAAGAGTTCGACGGATTAAGTAAACAAATTATAGATTTGGTTGTCCTGCTTAAGGAATTTCATTAGTTTACTCAAGGTTCAAAGATGCCTACACATACAGAATCCTCTACACAAGGAGGGACACAAGGTTTGGATAAAAAAATCTAGAACCTCAGTTGGATACGACCAACAAAGACCCTGAAAACACCCATCTCAAAGGAGATCCAGACACCGGTATTATCAAGAAAAAGGTCCTTCAAATGGAGGAAACTATCCGTGCTCTCAAAGGGATTGGAACATATGGAAGTGTTTCATATGCTGACCTTTGCATATTCCCTGGTGTTCATTATCCAGAGAAATTTAAAACCCCTGACTTTGAAAAGTATGATGGATTAGGGGATCCTTACACACATTTGAAGGTGTTCATTGGAGAACTTGGATCTTATGCGGGAAACGAGAAGCTTAGAATGCAGCTGTTCCTAAAGAGTCTGACTGGAGAAGCCCGTTCATGGTATACCAGATTAGACAACTCAAAGATCTATAACTAGGAAGAGCTAGCTCACGCATTCCTCACTCAATACAGTTTTCAATCTCAGATGGCTCCTGACTGGTACCAGATTACCAAGGTCAAAAAATAGTCTAATGAGTATTTCAGAGAGTATGCTCAAAGGTGGAGGCGCCTTGCTACTCAAGTTATTCCTTCCATGACGTAATCGAAATGGTCACACTTTCATGTACATCTGAAGCTCCTTTCTATGAGAGAGTCTTAGCTGGTATTGGCAAACCATTTTCTGAAATGATCAAACATGGAGAGATGGTTGAGATGGTATTGAAGTCTGGTAAGATTCAAGACTTAGCCGCTCTTAAAGTAGTTGTTGAGCACATCCAGTCCGGAACTTATGAAAACAACCCCCGGAGGGTCCATAAAAAGAAAGAGGAGGATGTTTCCTTGATACTACAAGGTTAAAAAGGCAGTCAGAACATGCCTATACAGAGGAGAAACTACTCCCATTTCCAAGCACAGTCTTCAAACCCTTAATTGCCTAAAGGTGGAGATGCAAAGAGCCCTCGAACGTTCACACCCTTAGGGGATTCACTTGAGAATATTCTTGCTCTTCTGACTACTCAGAAGAAAATCACACATCTTTTTCCACCAGCCAACCCTAATAGGAGGCGTTTCAATGCTACTCGAAAGTGTTCTTATCATGCCGGAGCACCTGGACATTATACTCAAGATTGTTGGGCCTTGAAACACAAAATCCAAGATTCAATAGACAACAGTGAGATTGTGGTTACCAAACTAGATCAACCCCATGTGCAAGACAACCCTCTTCCTCAACACAAAGAAGAAGAGGTCAACTTAATTAGTTGGAACGCTGGACAGAGCTCCAATTTTAATGGTGAATCATCCCAAACCATTAAAGACGGTGTTGACATATGAGATTATGCAAAGTTCCAATTTGCTATGGAACGCAAGCTGAAATCTCTTTGTAAGAAAATTGAACAATGGGCAGAATTGGTGACTCATCAGCATCAAGTCACACGCCAGTTAATCAGCCAGGAGCATGCCTATCTCCTTCCTTTTGTTATGAATGCTCCACCATAACCTTCAAAAAGCGAAGCTATGGAGGATAAGGTTGCAAAAAGAGCAAATGCTAAAGCCCGTCGGGATTTTGCCAATCAAAGGGAATTTACAAACCTGGGCCAACCTATGGATGAGATATTTTTGATGCAAATCAACGAAGGACGAATTACATCCCTTCTACCTCCAATCAATCCCCGTTTAAGATGGTTTAACTCTGATGGGGTTTGTCAATATCATTCACATTCTCGTGGTCACAACATAGAAGAATGTTGGGCACTTCACCACCTTATTCAGAATCTAATTGATAGCAGTGTCCTGCAACTGACAGACGATGACACTGTGTGTAAGACCCCAACTTATTATAAATAAAATTAAATTTTCTCTATTTATTATCTTGAAATAGTAAGGTGATAATTTGATATAATACTTTGGTTATGGGTGAAATGTACAAATTTTGTAAAATAAGCAAGTGGTTATAAAATAATCACTGTTGTCGGGGAATATTCGTTTGGTCGTGGAATATTTTTTTTATTGGGATTATCAGTGCGACAACGCAGTCATTTGTGGGCCCTATAACGGAATAACTGTCGGATGAAGAAAACGACAAAGTTTGAGTTTTTATAAATACCAGTGCAATTGTTACCGTTAACACTGTTGGATTACCTGGTGGTTAAAATATAGTAATACGCATAGTTGCACAGTAGCACACGGTATTGCACAGTATTGTTGAATTATTGATTCTTACATAAGAAGGCACTACTCAATAATTGTTACAGTAATTACTGTTCAATATTTTATTTTATTGATTCAATAATTGCTGCGTTGATATTTTATATTATTGTTGTTTCAATAGTTGTCACTGCACAGTATCTCCCATTATCAGATCAATAATTCATATTATTTGAATAATATTATTAGATATCATTATTGTCAATGTCTAAAAAGTTCTGTCAAGGAGACGTTTGGTCACCTAATTGCGCGCCAGTAAGGAGAAATCCTTATTGGAAAGCCTCCTCTTTCCTGGGAATGGCCTGATTGTCATAATTGTGATTCTGTAATATTATTTGTGAATAATTAATTATTGATTTATATGATACGAAAATATTTATTTGATGTGGATATAAATGATGGATTTATTTATTTTATGTGGTTATAAATGAAGAAATTAATATTGAGGCGTTTTATCAGTATTTTGTCGAAATGGAGGTATTAAAAATCATCCGTTTGTGGATTTTGGATATTTTCTGTTTGGAATTTTGAAAAACTTAAAGCTACAAAGTTGTATAGAATTTAATTTTGTGTGGAATGGATATATAATTAGTATTTTTCTGATAAATGGGCTATTTTCTATGAATTATTTAAGTTTTGGAAAATAAAATAATTTTTATTAAAAATTGGGTGGGACCCACTTTTGGTTGGTGTTGAATACACATGGGCTACTTTTTTTTTGTCCAAGATGGCATGCTTGATTCAAAATTGGTTGGTGCATTGAAGAAGAAAAAAAAAATATTTTATTGTTTTAGTCTCTTATGGCGTTCTAACATTTTTCTATAAATAGTCGCTTAGGTTACAATTGAAAATTACACCAGAAACAAGTTTTCTTTCTCTCTATATTGTCGAGCGTATTTTCGTGAGTATTTAGATACTTTGAGAGTTGTTGTTCAGTATAAGCTTTCTTCGGCTTTATAGTCCATATTCCGATCAGAAGTACCGTTATTTTGAGGTAAGGAATGTTATTTTCTTCTTAAATGATATTACTTTCTTCAATATCATTATGCTGAAATATTGATATGAATTTTATTTTGGAATTTCTACCTTTTTGTGTCAGGGTTACTATTCACGTATACGACACTATTCACCGAAAAATGAAAATTTTCCTTTTTGTCCAAGATGTCTATTATGGTTACTATCTTTGATTGTATCCATGTTTTGATCTTTATTTTTGAATTCTACTTTAAAATTGGTTATTATGGAGTATTATTAATCTTGGATAAACTGTAATACAAATCCCTAATATTTGTCCTTCTGTCTCACTAGATTCATTTTCTTTAAGATATTTTTCATCATCCTCAGTCTTAAATGATAATGTTACTGAATATCTTTGCCCTGTAGTGCAAAGATAAATGATTAACTGATGAATATCTTTGGCCGTAGTGCAAAGATGAACAGGTGTTGAGATGAACATGACCGACTAGTGATACAAATGAATATCTTTGGCGTGTAGTGCAAAGATGAATATTTGTTTAAAGATGTATATTGATTGTTGTTACAGGGATAAAATATTGAAGATGGACTTTTAAATCTTAGAAGATAGTAGAACTCATTCTCTACATGACTCTTCTAATGGATTGTTTATTTCACGCATTTGTTGATCTAAAACTTATTGTCTATTATATTTTATCAGATTTTTCCCTGTTGAAGACTAATGATAATTTGTTGAATATTATCTTAGTCATAATATTCTTTACTGGGCTACTTGAGCTCTCCATTTTTCGTTTTGTTCCATTTTTCTTCTAAGGAGGTGAGAACATAGCAGGATCTAGTCGGGGTATGAAGTGATGGTTCTAGAAAGATGTTTTAGCAATCCTCACTATTTCTATAAAATAGTGTATGAATAATTATAATGAGGACTTATTTGAGTGTGGATATTGTCTAGAAGACAATATTTGTATTTAAACTCATAATATGTGTTGTCGTATTTTGCACGACAATTGTATTATTGAAGTTGTAGTTTGCTTTCTGCACCATGTATTCAAGGCGACTCGTAATGGGTGTCAGTATACCTATTTTGGGGCGCCACATCGTGTACTACTCGAGAGTGGGAATACTTGTCCTACCAAATGGAAGGGATTAGTAGCAGTTATATCACTGAGGCTGATGATACTATCAAACCATTTCCCATACAAGCAATTCAACTCAAAGGAGCTAACAATCCTTTGAAAGTGGTTGCACCAGAGCTAATTTCTTTACCCTTCAGACCATAGTATTATGTTGTCAGCTTACACAAAGTCCCATGGAATTATGGAGAAGCTGAAGGATCCACATCTCATACTACTGCTACAGTGTCGAAGGAAAATCCACTTTATCTTCCTCAACGGGTTATGAAGCCCACCTTGAAAGCAAAGGGGAAGATTCCCATGGAGAAAATTGAGAAATTCCCCCGCACTATTGGCTATAATGAAGCTAAAGTGGTTTTAAGCTTAAGAGAAGCTCCACATCAGATATTAATATTGGACTTGGTTTTCTCTTCTGAAGATCATAGGAAGATCTTATTGAAGGTTTTGGAAGAAGCCTACTTGCCAAAATCAATGGATGTGGAAAAATCAGTCGCCATACCTCCCGAAGGGACCAGTCATTGCAAGCCATTACACATTGCAGTTTTGTCCTCCGGGTATATGTTAGCTGGAGATTTGATAGATGGAGGTTCATCTATGAATATCTGTCCTTATGCCACCTTGGTGAAGATGAACATCAATCTCAAACGGATCTGAAGTAGCCATACGGTTATCAAAGCTTTCGATAGATCCTGACGAAATTTTGTCGGGGAGATTGAGCTGCCAATTGAGATTGGTCCAAATACCTTCAATTTATCCTTCCATGTCCTCAAGATAGATTCAGGATACAACCTGCTATTTGGGAGACCATGGATCCACATGGCTGAAGTCATCCCCTCTACACTACATCAACAACTCAAATACATTGTCAACAATAGCCTAGTCATTGCCAACGCTGAGCCGGAATGTCCTGAACAAGGAGATCTACCAATCATCAGCTTCAATTTAGAAGTTGAGCCGGCAAGTTTTCATACTTTCGAAGTGAGTAACACGCAATACCATCCTATTGGAGCGCCACTTCCCATACCCAAGATTTCTGCCGAGGTTATGTCGGCCACTCAGGAAACGATGTCATTGGGTCATCAACCTGGACAAGGGCTTGGTAAAAATAATCAAGTTATTAAGCACCCAATTCAAGTGTCCAGTCAAACTGGGACATCCGGACTAGGCTATTGTAACACCCCAATATCTATACTCCCACGGTATCTGATATGGTGTTTACAAAAAATTAACATAATATTTTTTAATCTATACACCCATGGTATCTGATTATAAGATTACATTAAATAGAGGGACTATCAGAGATAATTCCCATAGATCCAAAATTCATAGTATCCTATAACAGATGTAAATTCTCCAGAGAACTATTATTATGTTTGGATACCCTCACTTGGATATATGAACTGTATCTGTGACTAGAGTCTATTTATCCAAAATTCAGAGTATCAATAATAACATGAACAGTCCATATTACTAATACCCTCACCCAGATGTATAGTCTATGCCAAACGAATTTATACTATCGTATCGATAGTAACTATCTATCTGAAATCCAGAGTATCAATAACAACATAAATAGTCCATGCTATTAATACCCTCACTCAGATAAATAGTTCCCAAGGATCTCAACTAGATTCGAAGAAGTCTAATTTTACATTTATATATGTAAGAAAACACGGTTGCGGAAGTAAAAGATGTTATATATATATATATATATATATATATATATATATATATATATATCATAATATTAAGATTCGATTACATGATTCTCATAACGAGTTCTTATGACAAGGTATTCAAACAGACAAGAATATAATCTAATCTATGTAGGGATGCTTCCCTTTATCTACTCCAGATGTTCCAGAATTACCATCTAAAACTTCAAAGGGAATAATTTACAAGGGTGAGCTATGACATGCTCAGCAAGTTTTGTATTTTATAACAATATAGGATTTGAAGAAATATAACAATTCAAATTTTGATTGATATTTGTTACCATTTCTGGATTTCTATTTATTTCAACCATTTCTGAAATTTTTCTTTATTTCTGTCAGTCACACAGACTTAGAAAATTTGTTCAGATGTGAGATTGGGGATTAGCCCATTCAATATCTTAGGAGTATGCATATCATCCTACCAGTGCTCAAAATACACTAAATGTCAATATATTATTGACTAAATTTCAATCCCTTACGGGATACCCAACTTCAGTATAAGATGTCTTACCAAAACAATTTGGTTTGACTCAACAATTTATGCTCAATAAACATTATCATATGAATAAACAATTTATTTCTTAGTTATGTTGGAGCTATAGCAATAACTTTACAATAAGAAGGTAATTCAATTGTAGGTGTAGTATATTATATCAACAGCATATCAAGATAAAAATCTTGTTCAATAAATAAACAGGGTTTAAGAAATTTGCTTTATAAGAAATTTAAGGATAGAGAACTTACCTGAGCGTAGATCAGTCAAGTTATGCTATTCAAACGTTAAAAATACCTACGAATGTTCATATATATAAATCTAACATGTAAGTATTTATAATAATACACTACACCAAAAATGGCCTATAGCGATGGAAATTTTGTGAAGGAATTTATCCCTTCACATGAGGAGTTGTTTAATGGAAGGAACAAAGAAGGAAAAAGTATAATCGACAATATAGTTATTAATTAGAAAAAACATCCTTCATAATTTATATTTTTTCCTCGTAAAATTGGGGCAATGGAAAGATTTTTGGAGCCAATTTATGATGAAAATTTGCGAGGAAAAAATCTATTTAGTGAAGGAATTATTACTCACTATATATCATTATTCAGAAGTTTTTTGCGAGGGATAAAATTGATCGCTATCTTGTTCTAAATAATTTTTTTTTAATTAATTGTGGTGAATATAAATACCTTAAATTTTTATTTCAATAATATTTTAAAATAATTTATAATATTAAATATTTTATTAATTAAAATATTAAGTTATAATAATTTAAATTTTAAAATATGATAAATTGATAATAAAAAATTATAATAATTAATTCACAACTTCTACAAATATAATCACTGATTTAGGTTGAATAGTGAAATAAATATAGGCGAGGTCAATGAAATAATTTTTGGCTAAAAATTTTATCTTAATCCCCAATTTCATAAGTAAACGTATATTGTTCCTAAAAAGAAATTGAAAAACTAAACAAAAATAATAATAAAACAACAAAAAGTACGGCGAAGCCTTTTCTCTTCACTTCTTTTGTTGCTTTTACATTTCTGCTGGTTCATAAATCATCCTCCATTAATCTCAATCCATATTTTATAAATCATATGCATTGTCTAATTTTGATGACATATTCACGATTATAAAATTTCAAACCCTAATCTGAAAGAGGGCCGTGCGAGATTTGGACTGTCGAACCTTGAATTTTAACTAGGGAAAAGGATGAGTTTTGATTCGGGGATTATCGGGATTTAAGAGGACGAGTGCTCAAAAGAAGAGAAATTTTCATATTGTGGCTTTTAAGCATCGGCCCGCGGTGGATCCGAAGTACACAGAGAAGACTTGGAAGATGGAGCATCGGCTCGCGGCTCTACAGGTTTACTTCTTCTCTATTTTTTTTAGATACAATTTTAAGAAAATTAAAATTTTGATGATAATTTAATATACAAATTCAATCATTCATATATGCTTTTGAATCAATTATTTGTGTGTTACTATGATTGTATTTCATCAAAAATTTGTTGGGTGATATTTTGGGAATGGTGCATTTGTTTTGATTTACGGAATCAATTTTCCTAGTAATTGAACTTTAATGTTATGGGTTTCATATACTTCTGTTGCTCTTTAAATTTTCTATTGAATTATGTTTGGGAAGTTAACTTGAGCAAAAGGAACAAAAGGAAAGTTGAAACCTTGTTTGGAATTTGTTTATATAGGCTAGGTAAACAATTAAAACAACTATGTTATCTCACAATTATATGATTAGGTCAAAATTTGAGTTGCAGATTCATATTTAGCTAACCAATTATAACAAACTTTAAAATGATATCTTACCCACCAAAATAAAATAAATTAAAAAAATAAACTAATTTTCTTCTAATTCTAATTTTCCCATTAACAAATTTTAAGTTACATATGTATGTATACATGTATATAGATCTGTGTATTTCTGCCTATGCATTTCAAAGAATGGAAGTTGGGATTTTGAAGTTGTGTGAAAGCATTGAGAAGTTTTGATATTGTTGTAATTGCTTATTTTTTTCCCATATTTACATTTGAGTTTGTACCTAGAGTAATTCATTTATGCTATTCCCAGAACCTGAACATGGCTGATGTAATGACTCAGAAAATCCTATGTAATATTCAATTAATATAATGTCAAATTTTGTGTATGAATTTTTTTTTTTATGTTACTTCTTATTGTGACAAAAATTTTAGATTATTAAGTATCCTAAATTATAAATGGTAAATAGAGTGATGTTGATATATACATTAACTATAATGTTATATAAACATCTAGAATGGAAAGGAAAGCCAACGTGGAACCACTATTTTATTGATAAATAAAGTTATTGATGTTCTATCAAGAATTATTAAAATATGTGGAACCACTATTTTAATGACATGGGTACTATTTTGATTAGCCTAATCAAATTTGGTAAATAAGGGAATATGAATATTTATAGTCCATTTTCTTAATATGGGACTCCTTTAAATTGTTATGTAGGTTTGCAAATCATTTTTGGGTCTATGGCCTATTTACATATTGTAAGCCCAAATGAAATTTAATCCTTGCTTTATATATTAAGCTCATCCGGTAGAACACTTTAAGTGAACTAGAGGAACTGCTTAAGCTCCAAATTGCCTTAGAAAAACATTCTAAAGAACCCACAAAGGTGAACTAAAGAGCTGAGGTTGTTTTGTTGTTAACAGTTAGTTAGTCTTGGTTAGCTTGGTTAGTTTGTATAACAGACAAAGAACATGTTAGATAGGCTTGCAGAAGATAAGACTTAGCAGGTAAGTAGAGTCTGCTAGGGTGGCTATGAAGATAGGCTAGAAATGATGTCTGTTTAGGGGCTAACTAGGGAATGATGCAGTTAACAGTAAAAGAAGCCAAGTTCGGCTATATAACTATATGTCATACTCCTGACTTCCAAAGTCGCTAGAATAGTAAGAAAGAAAGAGGAAGGGCCAACTGTTAGTGAGATAGAAAAATTCGGCTAAGAGAAGGAAATTAGGCAGCAATCTATTGCCACCTCTAAGCTACTAAGGTACTCTTTTCTATCATTTCTCTAGTCCAATTTTGTGCTACCTGTGCTCTGTTATTGTTGAATGGCCTGGATTAGTTATAAGGGGCAGTTGTGCTATTTCTTTTGCTTTATGTATTGTTGTGATTTGGGACTGTAATGTATCATCTTATGCTTATTATTATTTAAGCCATATGGCTGGGATCACTAAGATAAGAATATATGTATTGTATGGGTAGATATGAACTGCACCCCAACTGTTTGGTAAAATGTCTCATTAATAGATCATTGGTGTCAATCGTGTTAATAAAGGAGTGCAATCGAGCAAAATCTTATGTCCGTTTTTTTACATTGTAAAGGTGCTTAGAGGTCAGTTTTTGCCTTAGCATGAGATGAGTATGACTTGTTATTCGAATTCCATGCTTAGAATGTCTAAGGTAGATTAACTTTTGAGCAAAGCAAGTAAAATGGACTGGGATAATGAGCTCCATATTGACTGCTATTTGAAGCTTAACTTGCAATGTCTATCCCTTGCTTCTAATATGGTTAATACACTATAACATGATGTTTATAATTTCAAACCACTACACTAATACTTGTAAAGTTTAAGTATGTTAGTTTCAATAAATAAAAGTCACCCTTGTAATCAAGTATTGAAAGTTTCTTATGGTGAGCATGCTTTGCTTCTAATACATTATATACATAGACAGTCCTTGTCTTTCCTTGTTTCCTAATCATTCTACCTTGTATTACTTTAAGGCCTATGAGGGGGCTGTTTTTAAAGCAAAGCTAGAAGCCTTGCATTTAGGTTCTTAAATCATAAACATATATTATATAGTATATGCACACTATGAAAATCCTTGTTTTGGAAGCTTAAAGACTGTTTTGGTAACTTAGTATCATACCTTGCCAAACAGGCTTGAAATGGGCATAAAAGACTATCCTGGACTTTAAAATTTGCTATATTAACTGTTGTGTGCCAAAATGACTGCTATGCTATATTGTTGTTGTGCTATGTTGATGTATTGACTGGCTATGAGCAACATCCTTGTGCTATACTAACTATTAGTGCAATAGGACTGCACTGGTATGCTGTGCTATACCCCTTTGGACTGAAATATTTAGTTTTGACAAAATGTTGTGGAAGCCTATTTTGGAAATAATGATACCTTGTATGCAAGTTTTTAAAGTATGAATATATAGTATATATCAAGTACATGATGTTATAACCCTTGTGATTAAGAGATAGATGCTTTAAAATCATGGATATGGTAAATACAAGGTTAATGTTTTAAAGACATATATGTCCATGCTTGCTACTGTTTTGGTGTGATAAACCATGACCAAATTTCTAGTCTAAAACGGTTATAATGTCAAGACAGGCTGGCTGGGAATGGAGTCCAAAATGTGTTTAATTTCTCTTAAAAAGTGTAGTTATGCTTCAAATAACCTCTATGCTTATGCACAACATGTATTGGTGTAACAATTGAGCAAAACAAAATAACAAGGACTGAAAAGTTGAACTCTTTGTTAACTGTTTTGGAAACCTATCTCTGGATAGTTATACCTTGTATTGAGGTCTTTAAATCATGAAACATAGTAAGTACATTATGTTATAACACTTGTGTTAGCAGATTTGAAGGACTGTTTTTTGTTTTATGCTATATTACTGCTATATACTCAAATGACTATTATGCTATGGTTATTGCTATAGTGACTGTCATGCCCAACTGTTGTTAAGTAGTTACTATTATTGCTTGGCTTAGGCACAAGGAGATAGGTTGGTTGTGGTGTTATAAGGACTTAATTGAGTTATAGAGTAAGCAAATAGCTATGACACGAGTAGTTTTAAACTGTGCACACCATGTGTTCGACAAAAGTCCCAAGTGGACTACCTTATATAAAAGTCAGGTATTAAGCACACAAGGTTGGGGATTGAATGTTGTATTACTAGTAATGAAAATTAGAAGGTTTAAACACACTAAATGTAAGCAGGAAGTAAACTTTAACTAAAACCAAATTAGATTAGCATGTCAAGCCTTTGTGGGCATTATTTTGGGGCAGCATAGTTAACCTGGTTTGAATATTGTTTTGAGCCTAACTTCCTTGTAAAGTAGGTTGCTATAACATCTAAGTTATGCTAAGAATGGAATACCAACTCATTAGAGTATCAAAAAAATTACAAGGTGGTAAGAAAAAGGTGGGAAACTGATTTGGCTCATGGGGCTGCTACAGGCAGCTACAGCCAGTGCCTAGCACTGCGCTGCACTGAACTGCAGAGCCAGTCAGTGGGCTTAGCCTCCAAGTGAGTTTAGGTTAAAAGTTATCTTTGGTTGCAAGATTTCTAATTATAGCAATTTGAGGGCTGGGTTGAGGTGTAAGAACTGCTGTCTGTGACAGCAGTGGTTGTCACAGCACAGATGAAAAACCTTAGCAAAACTGAAGCTATGGACTGACTAGACTTTTCAGGGCTGCTGCAGGGCCAGATAATCATCTGCTACGGGGCCAGTGTTCTTGAATATTTGGTTAAATATATCTTGTAATGTGTTCATTAAAAAATTAGATAAGTGGAAGCTATTCAAGTATGTGGCGCATAAATGCTATATTTTTCTTTATGTATTAGGAATTGCTAGAGGAACAGGGTGGCAGCATATAGGGGCCTATGTCAATATTGGAGCATATTATGTTGTTGGAATACCAATGGCTCTAGTATTTGGTTTTGTTGTGCATTTAGGAGGAAAGGGGCTTTGGCTGGGGTTTCTTTTGGGTTCTTTGGTGCAATGCATTCTGCTTTATGTCTTAACAACCTTCACAGATTGGAAACAACAGGTTTCTGTTCTTCTTCTATATTTATTTTCCTCAATTGGTTGGTTGCTTGTTTGTGAGAAAACAAAATCCAAATTATTGTTACTTTGTTATCTGATGAGTTGTATCCTGGTATGCGAGAAAGGCGAGGGAAAGCATTTTTGAGGGAAGATTGCTGCTTTCAAATACCAGTTGACTTGAGATTTTTCTTAAATCATCATCCATTCCAGCCAGCTATTTTTGTTTTCCTCTAGTGAAGTGAAAAATATGAGCATAGTTGAAGTTACACAATTTTAACCTCTTTCTATTTAAATTTGTTGCCTTTTTTTATTTTTAAAGAAGAAAGGAAAAGGAAAATGCCTTGCTTGAGTTGAGGATACAAAATATAAGAAAAATAAAAAAGTACTGGGTGAGTGAGGATACAAAAGTTTTTTATTTTATCCTGAACTGCAGAGTAGATTTTACACAAACAGAATGTGGAATATAAGTAGTAGTAGTATATAACAGATGTACTGGGACAAATAATAAAAATAAATTCACTTTGTTTGGATATATATATATATATATATATATATATATATATATATCATTATGTGGCTTCCATGTGTTGATTAAAGCTTATTGCTCTATTTGTATCATGGAAAATTTTTTCTAGAAAATATTTCAGTCATGATGTTGTTTCCACGATAGGCATTTTTGAAACAACTAGCTTATCAGTGATACAATTATCCTCGACTAAAATTCATAGATACTAGAAGAAGAAAGTATACACATGATCACATCTATTCTTGTTTAATTAATTGGTTACCCAAAGAATATCGTGGTCTCAATGTGCCTGCCTCAAATTCTGCTTTCCTTTGATATGCAGCATAACCCATGACTTGGTTCAAGTATACCATACCGGATAATACATGTAATAGTTTAGGATGCTTCTTCTAATTTGACATTGGATAGATATATTGGAGCTTTTCTCTGATGGGGAATGTCTTTTTATGTCTATAATATGCCTTCTTTCCCACTCCTTTTTCAAAGAAGCACAAACTAGTCAAACAGGAGGTGCGTTCTCTAGTAGTTCAACATAGATAGTCTTTAAAGTCATACTATTTCTGTTAATGATTCAATACTTTGGATTTCATCATCTGATATTTAACTTTCATATTTTCCCATCTGAAAGGTGCAAATGGCATTGATGGTGTTACAGAAGTTGGTGGACAAAGTACCTCACTTTCAACAAAGATGCTTCATCTCTGACTTCTTATACTCCTTCCCTTGAATTAAATAACTGTTTGTGCTAGTGATCAAAATTTAGAATGAACAATTTGATTGTAAGAGATATATTATAATTTTCATTCAGTTCTTGGTTTGGACAGGCACCCTAGTTCTTTTAGATGAGTTAGTATATTTACTGCTGGTGATATTTGGATATTATATGAAAACTTAAAGAGTGCATCATGTTTCACTATATATTTCAGTGTCTCAGAGATTCAGGCATGTTTCTAACTGCAACAAAAACTCTGAACTATGAAGATAATTTGGCAGCGCGGGGATTCAAGTAATAAAGAAATAAGCACGAGGGGGAGCCCTGCTATCTAGTTCATTGTTATTCTTTCAGTTTTCTTGTGTTAGTTATTAAATATTGTAAGTATTGTGATCTTTGGGAGATCAAGACATAATAACAAATTTTGTACTTATCGTGACTTGAGCATTATTTATTTATATATGAAGTATTAGTTTTAATTATTGGCTCTTTATGCATTAGTTTAGTAATTAGTTTGAAATAGGTATGATATTTATATTAACTTGAAATATTAAATTTAATATTTATTAGAGCAATTACTAAAATAATAGTAATAATAATAAATATGAAATCATTGATTTGAAAATTAATTATAATTTTCAATGAATTTTGATTATTTAGCAATTAATTTTTATTTATAAATTTATAATTTGTTAAGGAATTTTTCTCTCACTAATTTGAAAAAAGATTCTCAATTTATAATTAGTGAAGGAAAATATTCTCTCGTTAAATAAATTTGTTCTTCACAATATATTATTTGTGAGGAATCAAGTTATTCAATAATTTAAAATAGTCCTTCTTCAAATATTATTTGTAAAGGAAACTAATCTTTAACTCAATAACAATATTCCATTACTAAATACAATTTGTGAAGGAATAAGTTATTCACAATATATCCTTCACAAAAAACATTTAGTTACTACTTAGCTTAAGGATACCCAATCATGAGTGGTCTAACGCGAAGCACTGCGTGTGAAGAAATATTTCTTCGCAATAAATCACTTGTGAGAGATATAGGGCCTCTAGTGAAGGATTTGTCCTTCATTAGAGGCTGTTTTTGGTGTAGTGATACTCAATTACATCATTTACATATGAACGGATTAAATTAATTAAGTTTTTGGTGGTAAGTACCTTTGATATATGGACTAAATTTTATTTATAAAATTTAATTATCCTTTATAATACCTTTTAGAAATTTTAAAGTATTTAAAACATTTATTTATCTTTAAAAATGATTTCTAAATCATTTATTTCTATTTATAAGTAATTAATATTTACTTAAAATTTTACAAAATATTGATTATTATTCTTAAATAATTTATATTCATTTATTATAATTTTTATATCAATAATAATATTTTTCCATAATCATTTAGTATTTCTAAATAATTATCCTAATTTCTTTATTAATAAATTAATTATTAATAATATCTAAATATAATAAAATAATTATTAAATTTATGTAAAAATATCGTAATTTAATTATAATAATTTAATATAATTTTTAAAACCTGCTTTTTATATTTATTTATTAATTATTTCTAATTTTATAATTTATTTTTAGAAAAATAATTTATGTGTGTCGCTAAAGCCCTTTAGTAGCGTAAAGTGTCGTTAGTAGGTGTTCTTGAGTTCTAGCAAAAGCGGCTTTGGTCATGGTCGAAAGTGACCATTGATTTGACCACTAATTATAAGGCTACTGCTAATGATTTTTGGTTTGGTCAAGAGTTGATGTTGTAGTACTCATACAGTAGTACAATATGAAACAAAGTTTAGGCTTTAATCTACATATAACAAGAAGTTATAAAGGCTCAAAGTCACTGTCAAAGCTGTTCATGAGTTTCTAGGCAACCCGTAATGAAGAGTCATGGCTCAATAACTAGTTTTATATGGCTTAAATATCTTTGTTTTTGTGTATTAGATGTGTGTGATGTTTCTTATAACATGTAGTATATATTTCAGGGTACATATATATATAACATTAACTTGAACAAAGCATAACTCTAAGGTCTCTAATTATGCTGGTCAAAGTACGACCAGACGTTTTTTCAGAAATTCTTCGCTTTTCGAAAACCCAGAAAACTTGGTCAAGCTCGGTCAACGGATTTTGACCATTAATTCTAGTAAACCTATACGTTGTTTGTTCAATTTAAGATCATAGATATGTAGTATATATAACAGGGTATTAATCTATAACAAAAACTTACAAAAATAACAAACAGAAGACGATTAAATAGATTGGTCAAAGTAGTATTTGCTCGATTTGTTTTGAGTTTTTCTAGTAACCCGTAAAATTGCAATCCATGAACGGTCAACCCACTTGGACTGCTTATAACTTGAAATCTTATGGTTCAAATGAACCTATTTTCTTTTCCAGATTAAAGACCTACTAACAGGCTATAAATACCAAACAATTTATAAACTAAAACATAAACACATATGAATCTATAGGCCCTGACATTCGGCTGTCAGACTTTGTTTTCAAAATTTCTAGATTTCTCAAAACACTTAATTAAGGAATCTAGATGTTATGAAAATGTGTTCTACCAATCTATCATACTTTCTAACACACTAACACATAATTCTAAACATCTAAACAACAAATCTAACATAGGATCAAAGAGCTAATTACGAACTAGGGTTTATACCTTCCCTTGAATGATTTTTGATTTTAGCTTCTGATTTCGTTGCTACTATCACCCATGCTTGATTTGGTAAGTGTATAAGTGTATCCAGGCTTAGGAATTTCGTGAGTTTGCTCAGCCTTAAGGTTCCTATTTATAGAATTCTTTAACTTGGCTTTTTGGTCATTTTTGAGCAACTTGCCTCTACAAAGATCTTATGCAAAGTTACTTGTTCTGCTTAGGGTTTTCTACTAGCTCATGAGCAGCCTTGGAACTTGGTTGGGTGACTCCTAACCTACTTGTGAGCTAGTTAGGTTTAATTAGTAGCTTAATTAGGCTTTAATCTTCACTAATCATGATTAGGGTTTTGTTTCTAATGATTAGAATTGTTAAGTAATGTTAATTAGTACCTAATTGAAGTTTACTAACCATGATTAGGTGTTAACATAAGGTAATTAGAGTTAGTTTATCTAATTAGGGTTAGGGTTACAAATTAAGGTTAGGGTTTTGCTAATTAGGGTTAGGGTTTATTTGTATAGGGTTGTTAACCTAAATTTCTCACTAATCCTAACAAGCACGACAAAGCGTTTTGTCTGTGTAAGTATGACAAAGCAACTTGTTAAAATAATTTTACCGAAAAGTCCGATTACGGAAAAAGAAATAAATTTAAGCACGAGGTGTCAAGCACGACATTTTTCGAACAAAAATTTATTTGGTCAAATTTGTCAAACAAAGTATATATTAACACATAAAACATTCAGAACAGAGAAATTTTATTTATATAACGGGATTTTACACATACGAGTCTTATTAGGGTTTTTGGTTTTTACATTCACCCCCACTAATAAGAATTTCGTCCTCGAAATTGCAGTACAAGTGTCGACGTCGGGATTTTTGAGCGTCCCTTTTCGTTACTTTTTCTTTGGTGTTCTCATGTTAATGTGAGATTTGTTTGAAAAAACAAGTGAAAAGGTCCGACATGTATAATGTCGACGATTGACTTTAAGAGTCGTCACAGGCTTTTTTAATGTTTTTCACACTAACGCACTAACGACCCGAAAAGGTTTGCACATTGACCCAGTTATTTGACATTGCTAAACAGGTCCGTGAAACCGAGATTCATTAAGGGTTCGGGGGTTTGATTATGCGGAGGGAAGGTGTTAGGCACCCCCGAAGAAATTGTTATATGAATGTGTGTGTGTGCGTGTGGATCAATGTGCAATTTATTTGAAAGTAGTGCGAGGCCTCGTTCCACCTATATACACAAGGTTTGAATTTTATATGAAAATTCAGTTTTAACCAAGATTTAGCAATGAAATTTTGTAAAAAATGTTTTTCAAACCTTGTGCTCAATAGGAATTAAGACCTTGTAGCGCCCCCAAATCTGGGTATCTTCCAACCCGACAGATGGTGCTATATTGTACAAACATTCATACATTCATTCAATTGAAAAGTCTCAAAGAACGAACATAACTTCTATATATTCAAATTAATATTTACATTTCCAAGGTTCTAAACCCATTACAAAGGTTCCTTGTCATAATATTCATTACATTACAACAATAGCCCTATACTATTACAACACAGCTTAATAATCTGCCTTAGCTTTTCCTTTATCCCTATTCGATACTTCAGGACGTTCAGTTTTAGCTGCATTCATATGGTTCAAGCAAGAGTGAGCATAACTAGCTCAACAAGTTTAACAATTTCAATAACAACATGCTTGATACATATGAATCGTATATCTTCGATAACTGAACAATAGTTATGAAGTACTATTGATGATTCAAAATAGCACTTCATATTTCTTTCAAAATGTTTCATAATGAATAATATTCAGTAAAACATACATTCCGGTCAAAGACCTCGAGTATTCATTCTTTCTTTGAAAAGGACAACCCGGAACTAAGTCCGTAAGCCCGATATTACTTACGAGCACTTCTAGGTGATCAGCCTATTGTACTCTATGTTGATCAACACTACATCCATTAAACGTATGTACGTTTAATCATTTGGCAACCTCATGTGCCTGTTGGTTTACCGACAAAACATTTGTTTAACATTTCAGTGTTCTTTTGAAAACCATATCAAGTAGTAGACAAAAGATAATAACATTTGATATCAGATGAATAGATTATCAACAATCCACTCAATATGTCAAGTCTAGCCAAAAACAGGCTTTAACTTCATTGTACTTCAATTCATGCGTACGGATACATGAACTTCAAAAACTTGTTCAGATTGAACTGAGACAAGAGTTAGAATACTTGCCTTTAACGTCTACTATGATGTAATTTACTTTACGTTCAAGTCTTTAAAGTCTCTACAATACATGATCACATAATGCCTTACATTAGGTCACATATAATCAAGTATGTATCTGACTATATCTTACCCTTCATCTCAATCTAACTGTGTATTAGATTTGATTACTATTCAGTCCGGTTTATCATTATGTTTACATTCATTCGACTAGGTTATCTCAACTATTATACAACATCTCTAAGGTTTAACAAAGTTTAAACAATGTTACATTACATTCCTTAAAGTATATTTACTTTAAATCAATTACCAATTCTTCTTTGTACTTATAACCATTCATTACTATCCATGTTCTGAGACTGGCGCTGCGGTGCCAGCTTTATAACTATAGCTCGCGTTGCGGTGCGAGTTAGCAGTATGGGATTTTCGGACTTGGCGCTGTGGCGCGAGTCCTTACTTAATGGGCCGCTGCCACACTGCCATGTGAGTTTCCATGAGGTCCCGACTGCTTCATGGCGCCGCTAGCATGACCAATTTGTCTAGGGTTGGCCATGCACGGCCAACTCGTGCACCGTAAAAAATTCGCTTTTTAAATTTTTTGCGAACTTCTCGGACGCATAACTCCTTCGTTATAAGTCCGAATTGGCTCGTTCAAAAGTCTACGGTTCACAAATTACGTAATCTACGCGTTTATGCATGAATTTTATCTATTCGACTTCGTTTGTTAAAAATTCACCTATTGGTTCATTTTTAACGAAAACGATAAACGTTCGTGAACGTTTAATGCCCGTTTCTTCGTTCTAAGTCGAAATTTGCCCATTTTTGAGTCCGCAACTCTTAAATGACGAACATGACTTGTCTCCATTGGAAAATAAAATTTCTGAGCTCAAACTCAAAATTTGACTTATAATCCGGGAATTTCATGAATTCGACGATTATCGTCTAATCGTGCGATTTTCGGTAAATCTTCATTCATATGACTTGTTCAACATTACAAATGAATTCCATTCATTATGTGAACATATTAACCTACTTATTCCAACAACTTATACTCATGATTGGATTTTGACTTATTTCTTCATAAGCTTATAAATTGATAAATTATAAACTACTTATACTCTCATCATTCATGACTTATCATAATTAAAGTTTCTCAATCATCATACATATATGTTCTCAACATATAGCTTTACTTATGTATAATTGATACATATGATCATACAAGTTCTTTTACTTTCATATTACTTATATTACTAAACTCATTACAAGTTCATAATACCTTCACATAAGTTAATAACTTATGCTAGCTTAAATGACTTATTGCCAACTTATGTGGCTTAAGTTCATTACTAACACATACTTCTTACTTTTTATCATTCATGTTCCTCAATCCAAACTTTTCTTATCAACCTATCATGATAGAGATAGAAGATAATTGGAGAAGAGGTCTTACTTTTGAAGTCTTTGGTAAGTAGTCTTCTTCTTCTTCTTGGCTTATAGAAGTAACTTATTTGTAGCTTAAACTCTCTAACAATTAAGCACTTTACAAGTTGTTAAATTATTTACATTGAACAAGTAGCAAAATGGCTAGCAAGCTCTTCTATTTATAGAACTCCCAAAGCTAGGGCAATTTAGTCATAACACTAAGCCACCTCCTTACTATTCATTGCTTGATAATCACAACACTTATCCTTTGCTTAAACACTACTCAAGTCTTGGTCATTACTCCTAATACTTGATCATTACATCACTTTGTCACCACTTATCTTGGTCACCACTCACATATCTTGGTTATTACTTAACTTAGTCACCACTTTTAATACTTGATAACCACACATTAATAACATTACTATGGTTTGCCCCATGGGTTTGACAACTCATGGATTCTAGCTTGGGCTTGGATTAAATAAATCCTTGGGCTTTGCTTTAACAAACACACTTACTTATTAGTTCAATAGTTGGGCCTTAACCATAATTGACTTGGGCTTGTACAAAATCCTAACCAATCTTTACAAGTCCATTAATATTACATAATACATATACATATGCATTATTCTTGTATTCTAATTTATATAGAATTTATATACAATAATTCATCCTTCATATAACTCGTATAATACTTCGTATTATACTTGTTTTCATTCCTTTGCATAATACCAAGGTATCATGCAATTATTACTTTACTCATTCCTACTTCGCTTTACTTAACGTTTATAACTTAAGTCCGCAAGCGAAATATTACGTTTTCCATAACTAGATTATTATTACATAATCTGTCTTACATTAATATTCCATCATTACGTATTTCTCGAAAACTGAAAAATAGATCCCGAGCAAATACCGATGAATAGTGTTTTTAAAAAAATTTCTCAGAAAACTTTTATTTCCGTCTTAGAAATTCAAACACTTTAATTCCTTCACGTAGCTCAAATACTACGACATTCCAATATCAATAGGTTATAGAATGACAACCATCTTGATAATACATAAAATATAATTTTATTATTTAATTTAATAAAATCATTTTACAAAAAGATTTGAATTTCTCGGTTGTTACAGACCTTTTCATACTTCTATTTTATTATTAAATGTTCGGCTTGTTTGCTTTTATTTTTCGAAATGCGAAGAATTTTCGGGAAAATAATATACAAAGAGCGTCGAACTCCTCATGGCTCGATGACCATCCAAGGAAACTCGATACATCGTAAAATAATGTACAAGTCGCTTATAGCCGTAAAATGTCCATCATAGGAACCGAATCTAGATTCAGTAAACTGAACCTGTGATCACATGATTCCTAGGCTCACAAGATACTGCAATTTGTATGGAAAGTAGTAAGCATTTATATATATATATATATATATATATATATATATATATATAAAAAAGCTATAAATATATATATATATATGAACATAATCAACCGCCACGAAGTGAACTCAAGGTGGGACAAAATGTAAATAAAGTTGTAAAAGTGATCAACTGCCACGAAGTGAACTCTAGGCAGGATGGAATGTAAATAAAGCTGTAAAAAGCCACGGAGTAAACTCCAGGCCTGACAGAAATTTAAATATATATATATATATATATATATATGTACAAATATATATATATATAAAAGCAGTAAACGCACTAGATGTGAATCTAGACTCATCAGATATGTTCGACAACAATTATATATATGTATACATATATATATATATAAGCGAGTAAATGCACCGGATGTAAAATCCAGGCTCATCAGATATGTCTGACAACAATTATATATATATATATATATATATATACAATTAAACGCTCCGGATGTAAAATCTGTGCTCATCGATGTAGTCTCGACTACGCTTTATATATATATAAGTATATATATACAAAAGAAAATAAACGCCTGCATCCAGACCGAAGTCTAGGCTCAATCAAGGCATAACTCGATAATGTTAGTCCATATATAAGAAATATATACATATATAGTATATATATACAGAGATGAAATGAAAACCACTAATCAAGTCCGGCAAACACACTCACACGACTCTCAACGTGTACAACAGTGTGTGATAATATGAGAAAGAGGCTTTATAGAATGTAAGAAGGCTTACAGTGGGCTGCCAAAGTAGACTTCTTAGAATTTAAATGGATAAACACACAGCTCCCGCCGGATAAAAAGTAGCTATATGTGAGTTAACTAGTGTTTAAAGAAGAGGAAACACTCAAAAGATGTGTGTGCAGAGTAAAATGGCTATGGCTTCCTTGCCTTTTTCCTTCTCTCTCTCTCTTCTCAAATGGCTAACCCCCCCCCCTTTATATTTATAGACGGATGGCCGCAAGTCAACCTACAGCAGCCGCAGTTGAACCTGCGACTGGTCATGGTGGGCCCGGGCCTCGCGGGTCCCGTCATCTCATAGTACACGCAGTCGTGCATTGTAATGTCCAATCAAACATGAAAAACTTCAATCCGAGCATCCAAACGAAGTATATCTGTACTTCTTCGGATCGCTTATGTCGAGAGTTACGTAATGACATGGATTAGAGGTTGTACGAAGTCAGGAAGAGGGGTTTATGCCCATGGTCTTCAAGCTTCAAAGTTTATCCAAAGTACTGCCACACGTAATAGTCACTCAGGATTATCACTCCTTGGCTCTTGTGGGACATTGTTGTATGTATATATGTATGAAGTGTTGAGACGACATGCCATTGGTTGGAGGAACAAGATGATGTGTGACTCCTTGCCGTGGTTATCGCCGGGTTGAGTTAAAAGTAGATATTGCTCAGGGTTATAGTTGAGATTGGACTACTTGTTGGTATGCTGTGATATCATCTTGTTGCCGTGGTCAGATGACGTGTTGACTCCTCACCAGGGTTATTGTCAGTTTAAGCGGAAAAAAGATGTTGCTCAGGGTTATGTCTGAGATTGGACTGCTGCTTGTTTGTATGTTTCACTGTCATCTGCAGGTATTGAAGCTGATCGCATGTGTTTGAAACAAGCATTTTCGGGGTTATCGCCAAAACTGCAATGGCATTCCTTGAGGCTATCACCAAGGATGGGGTTACTACTCCCAGTGTTGTCTCTAGGACTGGAACTGAACGTCTCGGTGTTATCATCAAGACAGAGGTGTCCTCTCCGGTGTTGTTGCCCATCTTTTGATCTGCATATCTCGGGGTTATCTCTGAGATTGGAATTGACATTCCTGGTGTGTGTTCCGGGTTTGGAACTGATGTTCCCAGTTTGTGTCCGGGTTTGGAGCTAAACTTCCGGTAGTATCCGGAATGGTTGTAAGCTATCTTTCAAGGTTATCTCCAAAAGATGAATCTACCCTCCTGCAATGTCAGTAAAAGGAGTGCAAAAAATTTTGAGAGTCTACAGATGCCCCTCTTTATCATATTCATGCAATGCGAGGCATGGATAGGATAAAGAATACTAGACACTTGAAATGCAAGCAAGATAATCATGATGCGATATGCAGCAATATGATGCAAATGTATGTAGAATGTATGAATGATTGTCAAGAAATCCTGCTGGGATGACAATCAGTGATGGCTTGGACATGCGATCCAAGTCTCAAAGGATGTTGACATTGGGACCACTACCAAAGTCTTGAATCCTAGACACTAGCTTATATTCCATAGAGGTACCTCTTGTGTGGAAGAGATCTGTGGGACTAAAGCTTTGTCTGTTTTGAGGATGTGTATAACATGTTCCCTCATACTGTCAGAGTTACTGCCAACAGCTGGTTGTTATCAAGGTTGCCCGATCTTCGCTGATGTGTGTATCACCAGATGAATCCCTACTAGGTGCATTGTCAAGGCTGCTTGACCTTCATTGACGTGTGTGTCGATGGTAGAATTGTGTTGTCGACCTTGCTGAGGAAGATTGCTTCAATGGGTTTACTTGCCATTGGTTGATATGACGTCAAGGCTGCTTGACCTTCATTGATGTGTATATCAATGGTTGCATCGCTATCAGAATTTCACCGGGAGGTTTGATATTTCGTGGTTTTGTGGTTGTAACCCACTGGGATACGTAGATGCTTGATAACTTCTTTGCGTTGTAATTTCACGGGGAGTTTCGGATTGTAACCTCGCAAATGACGGCAAGATCGAGACCTTTGTGAGGTATCACGAGCATAGTTTTTGAAAGTCGAGCTTATTGGTATAGTATACCCCGCATTCGTGAGAATACCATTTAAGCGACGGAGTTTAACTCGAATCGACAAGAAACCAGATTTCAGTTAATCCGCTTCAATCGCTAGTAGCATTTTATTCTGATTTGGCCTTTTCACCATGAGACCTCCTTTGCAACTCTAATCTGGATTGAGCCGAGGTGTGGGACCCATATAGGGGGCCCCGCAGTGTACTATAGCAGTACGTGATGTTGACTGTGGCGGCTACCGTGCTATGTATAGATAGGGTTGGTCATGCTTTCATAGTAATTTTCAAGTTGCACAAATGAAGGAAATCGAGAGCTCTTTTGCAGATCTCATTGAGTTCGGAAACTTTTCTCGCATATTTTGTCACCGCATGCGCGTTTCTTCATCGTCCCGGTAACACATGCATGTATTTTTTCCAATTTCGCATCATTGAAAAATGACTTATCGCATTTAAATGCATTTAGACACATAGTAGTGAATATGCATGCTGATATGACTTGATAAAAAATATTCAACATAGCAAATGTTAGTATTAAACCATGCTGAACATAATGATGTGAAAAAATTTGACTTTTGAAATAGTTAAATTGGCACCTTTTACTGTCATTTCTTATCCTATCTGAGGACAAATGAGTAAAGGTAGAATAGTAAATAATCCTGGTAATTAGACTACACTTACGGATTTTTACTTTGATGTGATGAATGCATACAGGATGTATATGACTGTGTACGGGTGTGCTACTGAATGGCCACCTAGTCATGCCTATGTGCATGTGGATAGTCCCATTTAAAAAGGGGGCTATGGAATTTTTTTTTCAAAATGTAGGTATTGGATAGTTATGCATTTTTAACTCTACAATAGATGTATGTTAAAACAATGCATGTATGCATGTAATCATAGAATGCATTTTGTAAAAGACTCCAGGTACGAAATTACCACACCCTTTCTGAGGTGATTTGGAGACTTGTTGTCCAAATATTATGGATCCAAATGAAGCGGCCTCAGCAGGACCACTTCGTGTATGTGAGGAGGGCTTTTGAAGAGCCTCAAATACTGTTTCTACGAGACAAACCTCGCTGTTTGGCGGAGGCGGTGGTACGTCCTATTTGGGTTGAGGAGCCAAATATCGAGGACGAGAAGGAGGATGTACCATTCGAGGTTCCTGCTCCTGCTATACGCTTTCCCCATAGGGAATTGCCAGGTATTCAAGTGGCGAACCCAGATCTTCTGGGTGACTTGAGTAGGCATCCTTCAGTATACCTGCACGCAAACGTGGTATGAAATTAGATCTTTAACCTTCCTTATTTCCTATTGAAGAGGAGTCAAGGAGTCTAATGTTGATCTATATTTGATGTAGGTTCCCTACCGACACGACCTCGAGGAAATCGGTTTAGCATCCACTCTATGTATCAGGCCTTGCATGATGACTATAGAGCGATCGTCCATGGCTGGGGATTCGAGAGGTTATTCTCCATTCTACCCCATCGTTGTCCCTGGGGTTATCTCAAGGCATTGTCTGAGCGGTGGTTCCACCGCACTCGACCACTTCATTTACTAGGATCATGAGGTGATGATGACGCCATGGATCGGCGATTTATCACGTATGGAGTTTGAGGGGAGGCGGTGCTTCGCACAACTGGATATCACCCTTACCGCCGCCGATCCTTGTTGGGAGTTTCGACGAGGTGCTCGGGGCGGGGCTGTTCGTATGTGTCCTTTGAGCGTAGATGCTATGAGTGGGCTATTGAGTGAGCCCATACCCGATGATATGAGAGTCAAGAATCGCATTCTTCTGCGATTGTTCCTGATGATCATTAGGGGCTGCTTCATAGCAAATAACCCTTCTAAGGTGTCCTTCGCTTTGATTAGCGCCACTCGACACGTGGACCGTATAGGAGAGTATGACTGGGGTTCCTACACCTTTGCCTACTTCCTCAGGGGAATGCACATGCGATCGTAGGGCTTGACCGAGGCGTGGTTAGGATTCTACCCATTTCTGCTGGTGAGTGTTTCTCTTGTCTTTTCCCTTGTATAGGTTAAGAGTGTTGACTGACAGCAAATGTTTGCCTTTGTGTTGGCAGTTTTGGGCCTATGAGAGGCTTCCTTGTTTGCATCCTGTGAGCGTGTTAGGTTTAAATACCTATCCATGAGGACGGAGATGGCATCATTCTATATTAGTGGAGGTCCATGTTGCTGAGGGTTTCACTCATTGTCGCCTACAGTTGGAGTTGTTGACGGCTGATGTCATTACATGGATTCCCTACTCTAGAGAGCATTTGGGAGTTGGCTTTGTGGATGGGTACCCGACTGGAGTAGAGTACATTATATCCACCCGCAGGATTCCTCTCTTCACAGATGGAGGATGGGAGCTCTATTTAGGAGAGCGTGCTATCAGGAGCACTACAGGAGAGATTCGTATTCCGATCTTGCCTCCTGCCAGGCGTTATTGGCCTGTTTCACAGTCACCCGTCATTGACATCCCATTGTTGGGGATTGATGGTTTTACATTGTCAAAAGGCCCCTATTCTCAGGAGATGTTCCAGCATTGGTGGATCCCTCGCACGATTGGAGCTCAGACCCGCGCCACACAATTTACGGTGGATATAATTCCAGGATCCATGATGATGATGGATTTGCTAGCCTGTGTCAGAGATCCGACTCATGTGACATAGATTGAGAGATTGACTCGGCAGCTGGACCGGTCACATCTTTTCATTCGGCATTTGGGCAGAGATCCTGCAGAGGTAGATACTTTTGATCCTTCCACTCTGGTGCCGGCCCCTCGGATGACCCATTTGGTTTTGCGGTGTGTAGATCCTCCTCAGATAGGCCTCGACATCCCCGTAGATAGAGATCCAAAGACTCGGGAGGAGTTACATCAGGTTGACAACATCGATGATGTGGATATCGACACCATTGACTTTTTCTGATATATTTCTTTCGATAGGCCTCTGTTAGATGTTGGGTAGCTTCGCCCCATTTCCCTGTATTTTACCTGTACAGAGATGTATTAGATGATGATATACTTAGGAATGTATGCACAGTTTTCCATTCCCTATACCATATTGCCATCTATTGTATCATGCATGTTATTATGTTATGCATATGTATGTATGTCTAGAGATACTCAGCATTTACCCCTGGATGGTCTTATGACATGGCCCGTACAGATGTCTTCTTCGTTAGTTAGCCGTATTGATCATACCCCACCATTTGCGGTGGTAGATAGTATGCGATCATGGTATGATAGTATATCACCATCAGACATGATGATCGTAATTGATTTGTTACAGCATACTATGACTCTACTAATGTTTCAGGTTCCTCCAGGATTTGTAGAGGGCATGCTAGAGCATTGGGTACCGGATAGACAGGTATTCTGCTTTGGGACCCGTGAGTTGACTCCTACTTTAGAGGAGTATGCATGGTTGACGATGTTGCCGCTGGATAGACCTTGCATGCATATGGTGATGGGAGACATGAGTAGACAGTTCATGACTCTTACAGGATTGAGGCGCAGAGTAGTGCAGGATGAGATTACATCCGGCCATGTGATATCCTAGCGTTTCCTGATCGACAGGTTTATCTTTGAGGACTGCTATACATGGCATTCCAGGGATTTCACCACACCGGAGGATCATTGGCGTTCACCCCGAGTAGATGTGCTGCTCTTATGTGTATTGTCATACGTCTTCATGCCACGGTATATGGATGAGCTGAACATCGGCATCATTATGGCAGTGAGAGCTCTCAGGGATGGTCATACTATCATACCGATGATTATCGCAGAGACCTTGAGGTCGGCTACATACTGCTACACTTATCCGGCAGGAGTGTTCACAGGTAGTTCAGTCATGCTGTATGTGTGGTTCATGTCACACTTGAGACCGATTGGCACATTTAGACATCATGGATTTTGTTTCACCCATGAGATAGCCATGTCATACTCCTTTCAGCCTGCGGGGTGTACAGATTCTGCATCTTGGTCCGCTTTCTTAGAAGAGATTGGAGATCCATTTGATATATTGCCGTGTTCAGGGCTTAGCTCACCCTACAGCTTCATTACTCACGCTCCGGGCATGGATTATCTCCCTCTGGCTGGTTTGAGGGGCATGATTACTTACCACCCACTGGCCGTGATATATCGGTTTGACAAGTTTCAGGACTTCCATTCGTATGAGGGGGAAATGAGTCAGCACTTCGCGTCACACCGTTTGTTAACGGAGGACAGATCTAGGTTGTATGCCTGTTGGGATCAGCGAGAGCTGGCTGAGTTTTCTGTCAGTCATCCAAGTAGTTCTGTAGAGTATTCTGTATGGATGGAGACATAGACTACATTGGTCATGGCAGATATCCACAGTCTGAGACTTATTATGATTTATGAGGAGCCTATATAGGAGGTCATCATTCCCACCGACGACTTGATCATTGGTCGCCAAAGATTTGTGATGGATTATCCCACCCCGAAAAGCCATCATTATCAAAGATTCTAAGATAACATTTGGAGCAGAGCTTACATCCGATGACCTATGACAGAGATCAAAGCTACTACCGCGATGTCGATGACTCTTGATGAGAGAGATACCGCCTCATTAGAGAGAGATGAGGCTAGATCACCAGGATGCATTGATAGTTGAGTGGGATGCCGCCTTTATCTGCTAGGGGTGTGGCCATTGCAGATAAAGACTTCAAAGAGATCCCAGATAATCTGGCCGGTCTTACATCGACATGAGTGCCTACATTGATGAGCATTATGCCACCATGCAGCTTAGCCTCTACGATCCGCTATCTCGTGTAGATACCCTTGGGCGTGAGAGCTTGCGGCTACACCTCCCTTCTTCAAAGAGGGATGCTATGTTAGATCCGATAGTCCGTATACACACGATTTGTAGATAGCTTTGTATTTTCCCACATGCACTAGCTTAGCCATTTTGTCATGTACAAAGACATATGTATATATCAAACAGCATTATGTATGGCAGGGAAATATATTTTGATTAACTTCCCTTTTAGTTATGCCTTGATACTTGCTTGATATTTGCTTGTTTCTCCAGGGCCTTTGATCTTAATGCATTCTGAACTTATCCTTGATAGATGGACATTGAGACATCGCAAGGTCTCTCAGAATGGATCATTGATTTCTAAAAATCCCTACCATCTTTGGTGTCTTGGGACTGGTATCTGTATGGAAAAGTGTGGAAAGGATGGTAGTTTCTTCCTCTCCGAGATTGACCGCTCCACAGATGGTTGCCAGTACTTTTATTTGTGAGAAGCCTAGTTAATTCCATCTCTTATGGGTTGGTATTGCTCTTTGAGGCACGATCGCAGCTTAGATGGTCACCGAATCTTCTATTTATGAGAAGAGGTTGGATAATTCGATCCCTTTGATCTGAAACTGATGAAGTGGGGAAAATTGAAGGTTGATCCCAATACCGTGTGACAAGCATGTTTGTTCTGGTAGGGGTTAGACTGCACCATGAATGGCTGCGTACGTACTCCTGTTGAAGAGGAGATCAAGTCTGCATAGTTCGAACCTAGTGTAGGAGGTTCAACGCTGAATGTGAAAATAGAAGGGTGTAGAAGTATTTTTGTTGTTTTTGTGAAGAAAGGGTAGAAATGTTTTTGATGTTTTTTCTTTATTGCGACCGGGCCATATAGAACATAGTTACCTACGCACTTCCCTCGCATCGTGGAGATCAGTCAACGTAGTTCGCCTCGTGACGAATCGCAACCAGAGAAGCGCAAATCCTATGTGCAGGCTATACTGCGGGGAGAAAAAAGTTTAATCCCATAGCGGGGATAAATTGCAAGTGTGGAAAAAGTTTGATCCCGTATTGAGGATAAATTGCAGGAGTGAAATGTTTAGTATCGTCTTCAGGATAAGCAAGTGTGTTTTGAAAAGTTTATTCTCATCTTCAGGAGAAGTAGGTGTGTTGAAAAGTTTATTCTCGTCTTCAAGAGAAGCAAGTGTTGAAAAGTTTGTAATGCAAGGAAACCAGTCATTGGTGTGAAGTGAAAAACTAAATGTCATTGGTTTGAATCGAAAGGAAACCAGTCATTGGGTTTGAAGTGAAAGGAAACCAGGTTGCTGGTTTGAAGTGAAAGGAAACCAGGCTGCTGGTTTGAAGTGTATGTTTCCCTAAGGGGCAGAAGAGTTTATAAACAGGAAAGGGTTTAAAACCGGAATGACTGGTGATTCATGGATCAAAACCAAGATGTTTGTTTGTTGGTAACTTCAGACATAGTACCGTTTCACGGTGTCCAAGTTGATAAGCTGTGGAAATTCATCGCCATCCATTTCCTGCAACCTGAGAGCACCTCCTGTTAATACTTCCTTGACAATAAATGGGCCTTCCCAGTTAGGAGCGAATTTTCCCTTGGATTAATCTTGGTTGTCAATAATCTTCTTCAAAACCAAGTCATATTGTTTGAATTGCCGTAGTCAGACTTTTCTGTTATAGGATCGTACGATCCTTTGTTGATATAACTGACCATAGAAGATAGCCGCGGTTTGCCTTTCGTCTATCAGAGACAATTGGTGATACTTGTCTTGTACCTATTGGTCTTCATCCAACTGAGCATCCATTAATACTCTGAGGGATTCCATTTCCACTTCTATGGGGAGCACTGCTTCCATCCCATAGACTAATGAGTAGGGTGTTGCCCCAGTGGAAGCTCGCATTGAAGTTCTGTAGGCTAATAAAGTCAGAGGCAAGAGGTCAGGCCATCCTTTGTGATTGGCGGACATTTTCTGCATGATCTTTTTAATGTTTTTATTAGCCGCTTCAACAGCACCATTCATATTTGGTCGGTAGATAACGGAGTTGAGATGTTTGATGTGGAATTTTCTGCATAATTCCTCCATCATTTTGTTGTTGAAGTTCTTAGCATTGTCTGACACAATGACCTCTGGTTGTCCATATCGACAAACAACATTGTTTCTGATGAACGCAATGATGACTTCTTTAGTAACCCTGGGGAAGGAAGCTTCTTCTACCCATTTGGTGAAGTAATCGATCATGGTGAATATGAATCGATGTCCATTATCGGCTTTGGGCTCGATGGGCCCGATCACGCCCATTCCCCACATTGAGAAGGGCCACGGCGAACTCATATCAGTGGAGTTCCTCTTGGGGCGTGGATAGCATTCCCATGGATTTGACATTGATAACACCTCTTGGCGTGATCATCACAAATACTTTTGAGTGTAAGCCAATAAAGTCCCGTTCTGAGAATTTTTTTGACAAGTAGGGGTCCACTCATGTGAGGGCCGCATACTCCACCATGGATCTCATCCATGAGTCGCTGAGCTTGGTCTTTGTCCAGACATCTGAGGAGACCTAATCTTACATCTCTTTTGTAGAGTGCATCTCTGCTCAGGTAGAATTTCATAGCAAGTCGATGAATCCGCCTCTTCTCAGTTAGGCTCGCCTCAGCGGGTGTAGATCCATATCGTAGATACTCCTTGATATACTGATACCAAGGGTTGTGGATGGGAGGTAGCTCATCCGATACTTCTCCAATGTAATTCCCATATATTGGGGCTTTATGCATAGCAATCGTGATGATTGTCATGTTTTCCTTGTCAGGTATGTAAACTGAGGCCAACGTTGCTAATGCGTCTACAAAGTCATTCCTATTATGAGGAATGCGTAGAAAGGAGATTTCTTCAACTCCAAAGCCATCTCAGAGAACTTCTTGCCGATAGTAAGGCAAGAAATGTAATTCTTTGGTTTGATAGATTCATGTGGATTGCTTGATTACCAATTCGTAATCCCCAAAGACGCTTAACCGCTTTGATACCCATTAAACGGGCAAGTTTGAGTCCCATGATCTGACCCTTCATACTCAACAGTGTTGTTGGTGTTGACAAACCGCAATTGACGACAACGGATACTGCTCCCCCAGACAGATATTAAAATCGCCCAACTTGAGAGCCTTCTCGAATTGATGACCCATCAAAATACATTTTCCACGATCGGCATGTATCGTACTGATGTGTTAGTGGAATTTCCATTACTCTTTCATCAGGAAAGTATGTTTCTAAGGGTTTGTAATCCCCTACAGGTGCGGCGGAAGTTCATCCACGATTCCTTGACCTTTGACAGACTTTTGTGTCACGTAGACGATGTCAAATTGCTGTAGGATCAACTGCCATCTGGACAGTCGACAATTTAGTATGGGTTTATTGAACACATACTTAAGAGGATCCACACGGGATATGAGATGGGTTGTGTGACCATGTAGATAATGTTGTAATCTCATGGAAGCCCATGCCAAAGCACAACAAGTCTTCTCAATCAGAGTGTACTTGTGTTCACTAATGCTGAATCTTTTGCTGAGGTAATAGATAGCTCGCTCTTGGCCTCTATCATCTTGCTGTCCCAGCATACAGGCCATAGCATTGTCATTTATGGACAGGTACATGAACAGGGGAACATCATCCCAGGGAGGTACCAAAACAGGAGCGTTAATCAGCTGCTCCTTGATTATGAGGAAGCCTTTCTGACACTCATCATTCCATTTCATGGAGGAGTTCTTCCTTAAAAATTTGAAGATTGGCTCACAGGTTGCTGTGAGTTGAGAAATGAATCGGCTAATGAAGTTGATTCTTCCCAAAAATCCCCGTATTTTCGTCTCTGTCTGAGGAATGGGCATTTCCTTGATGGCCTGGATTTTGGTAGGATCCAGTTCAATCCCTTTGTGGCTGACTAGGAAGCCTAGCAACTTGCCTGACTTGACACCAAAGGCGCATTTGGCGGGATTCAACTTCAAGTTGTACTTACACAACCTGTTGAACAGCTTTTTGAGATGGTCTAAATGGTCATCCTCCTTCCGTGATTTGACAATGATGTCATCCACATAGATCTCTATCTCCTTCTGCATTCAATCATGGAAAAGAGCCATCATAGCTCACTGGTAGGTTGCCCCGGCGTTGATGAGGCTGAATGACAACTGTCTGTAGCAAAAGGTTCCCCAAGGCGTGATAAAAGAAATTTTCTCATGATCTTCCTCAGCGACCATAATTTGATGGTACCCCACAAAGCAATCAGCAAAGGAGTACATGCCATACTGAGCATTATTGTTAATAAGAATGTGGATAAAAGGTACAGGAAAGCTATCTTTAAGGCAAGCTTTGTTCAAATCCCGATAATCCACGCAAACTCGCACCTTTCCCCTTGGTTTAGGCACGGGAACAATGTTGGATATCCACTCCGGATATGTAGACATCATGATGATGCTAGCTTTAAATTGTTTCACAATTTCCTCTTTAACTTTTAGATTCCACTCAGGTTTCAATCACCTGAGCTTTTGCCTAACTGGCTTAAATCCTTCTTTAATGGGAAGGCAATGAAGAACAATGTTAGTGGACAAACCCACCATGTCTTTATGAGACCATGCAAACACATTCTGGAATTGGGTTAACAGTGCAACCATGTCATTCCGTTGATTTGTGGTAAGGTCTGAACCAATCTGGATTAGCTTAGGGTTGTCTAAGGTTCCAATATTGAAAGGAGTGGTTTGATCAAGATTGGGTTTAGGTTTGTCGGCGACCCATTCCTTAATCTCTTGAGGTGTCTCAATGTCCTCTTGGATGTCCATCAAGTCTGAGTCCAACTTTGCATCAAAGTTACAGCCCTTGTGGAGAGAAGGCACCTCATCAGCAAGTATAGGCACATCTAAATTTAGAGTCTTGAAACAAAATATGTTTTCACTTAATATATGCAACTGTTCAATCATACAAAAGTGTTAGCATGTACGTGATAAAATAACTGCTAGTGTTGTAAAGGAAAGCAAGCAATTAAAGTTATCTACAGGGCAGAGGGATTTTCTGCCAATTTTACCCTCGCCGAGCAATGCTTGGAGTGCTGCTCAAATTGTCGAGGGCAAACTCCCGAATGATAACCATGACATTTGGGCAATCATCGTCTGGGGTGTATCTGTCTGTATGTTCATCATGAACAATGACGCGAATGCCTGCCATCCTCAAGGTAAGGTAATGTTTATGTTTCCGCTTCTTTTCTTCCACTTCGAGATTAAGAATCAGCACCTCTTTAGCTTTGATTGGTACTGGTTTCAGAAACAACATAGCCACGGCATGAGCCGGTACCTTTACTGGAGATTGCATTAACTCATAAGGTAAAGGTATAGGAAATCATCGTGCGGCGGAAGCTTGAGGAGCCTGGTTATGCTTATGAGGATTCTTGTGAGTGGAATTGGCAGAATAGCCTAGCCCGACTGTCCCAATTTGACTGGACATCTGGATTGGGTGCTTAATACCCTGTTGATCCTTACCAAGCCCTTGTCCAGGTTGGTAACCCAATAACATCATTTCTTGAGTGGCTGACATCACTTCGTCAACAATCTTGGGTACGGGAAGTGGCACTCCAATAGAATGGTATTGTGTGTTACTCACTTCCAGAGAATAAAAACTGGCCGGCTCAACTTCTGAATTGAAGCTGATAATTGGTAGAGTTCTTGGACTAGGACATTCCGGCTCAGCATTGACAGTGACTAGACTATTTTTGATGATGTATTTGAGTTGTTGATGTAAAGTGGAGGGAACAACTCCAGCCATGTGTATCCATGGTCTTCCCAATAGCAGGTTGTATCCTAAATCTATCTTGAGGACATGGAAGGATACATTGAATGTATGGGGACCAATCTCAATTAGCAATTCAATCTTTCCAACGGAATTTCGCTGAGATCCATCAAAAGCTCTGATGATTGTATGGCTACTTTGGATTCGCTTGAGATTGATATTCATCTTCACCAAGGTGGCATAAGGACAGATATTCAGAGATGAGCCTCTATCTATCAAAACTCCAGCTAGTATATACCCGGAAGACAACACTGCGATGTGTAGTGGTTTGCAATGACCTGTCCCTTCGGGAGGTATGTCGTCATCAGTGAAGGATATCACATTGTTGTTGAAAATGTGATCAACCAAATGTTGAAATTTTTCCACATTCCACTGATTTTGGCAAGTAGGCTTCTTCCAAAACCTTTAACAAGACCTTCCGATGTTCCTCGGAAGAGAAAACTAGGTCCAGAATTGAAATCTTGTGTGGAGCTTCTGGCAAGCTTAAAACAACTTTGGCTTCATTGTGGCCAATAGTATGGAGGAATTTTTCAATCTTCTACATGGGCAACTTCCCCTTTGCTTCACAAATAGGCTTGATAACCCGTTGAGGAAGGTACAGTGGATTTTCGTTCAACACTGTAGCAGTAGTATGATACGTAGATCCTTCAGCTTCTCTATAATTCCATGGAACTTTGTGTAAGCTAACAACAGGATGTTGTAGTCTGCAAGGCAAAGGATTTGGCTCTGGTGCGGCCACTTTCAAAGGATTGTCAGCTCCTTTGAGTTGAATTGGTTGTATGGGAAATGTTTTGACAGTCTCATCATCCACCTCAGATATAAATGCTACTGATCCCTTCCATTGAGTATGGCATGTATTCCCACCCTTAAGTTGCATAGTGTAATCATCTGCTACTTGCAGGACACCGTTATCGATAAGATTCTGAATGAGATGGCGGAGTGCCCAGCATTTTTTTGTGCTGTGACCGCGAAAAATGTGAATGATATTAACACATTTCATCAGGATTAAACCACCCTGAGCGGGGATTGATTGGAGGGAGAAGGAATGTGATTCTTCCTTCGTTGATCAACATTTGAAGTATCTCCTCCAGAGATTGGCCCAGATAGGTGAATTCCCTTTGATTGGCGAAATCCCGACGAGCTTTAGCACTTGCTCGCTTTGTAACCTTATCCTCCATAGCTTCGCTTTCTGAAGGTGTTGATGTAGCCTTCATAACAAATGGAAGGAGATAGGCATGCTCCTGCTTGATTAATTGGCGCGTGACTTGGTGTTGGTGAGTTACCAGTTCTGCCAATTGCTTAATTTGTTTGCAAAGATCTTTCATCTTTCGTTCCATGGTAAACTGCAACTTTGCATAATCCCATTTGTCAACCCTGTCTTTGATGGGTTGGGATGATTCACCAGTAGAATTGGAACCATGTCCAGTGCTCAAACTGATCATGTTAACCTCTTCTTCTTTGTATTGAGGGAGAGGGTTGTCTTGTACAATCTCACCATTGTCTATTAGATCTTGGATCTTGTGTTTCAAGGCCCAACAATCTTGAGTATCATGTCCAGGTGCCCCAGCATGATAAGCACACTTCCGATTAGCACTAAAACCCTTCCCATTAGGGTTGGCTGGTGGAAGAAGATGTGTAATTTTCTTCTGAGCAGTCAGAAGAGCAAGAATGTTCTTGAGCGAGTCCCCTAAGGGTGTGAACATTCAAGGTTGCTTTACTTCTCCACTTTAATGCAATGGAGGGTTTGAAGATTGTGCTGGAAAAGGGGAGTAGTTTCTCCTCTGCACAGGCATGCTTGGATTGCCTTTCTGTCCTAGCAGTATCAAGGAAACATCCTCCTCTTTCTTTTTATGGACCCTCCGGGGGTTATTTCTATAAGATTCGGACTGGATGTGGTCAGCAATAGCTTTAAGAGCGGATAGGTCTTGAATTTTACCGGACTTCAATCCCATTTCAGCCATCTCGCCGTGTTTCATCATTTCAGAAAATGGTTTGCCAATACCAGCTAGAACTCTTTCCTAGAAAGGAGCTTCCTGTACATCAATGAAGGTCATGACCATCTCTGATTCTGTCATGGAAGGAATAACTTGAGTAGCAAGGCGCCTCCACCTTTGAGCATACTCTCTGAATGACTCATTAGACTGTTTCTTGACTTTGGTAATTTTATACCGGTCAGGAGCCATCTGAGATTGAAAACTGTATTGAGTGAGGAAGGCATGAGCCAGTTCTTCCCAACTGTGGATCTTAGAGTTGTCTAATCTGGTATACCATGAACGGGCTTCTCCAGTCAGACTTTTCTAAAATAGCTGTATTCTGAGCTTTTCATCCTCAGCATAAGATCCGAGTTCTCTAATGAACACCTTCAAATGTGTGTAACGATCCCCTAATCCGTCATATTTTTCAAAATCAGGGGTCTTGAATTTTTTTGGATAATGCACACCAGGAAATATGCAAAGGTCTGTATATGAAACACTACCATGAGTTCTAATCCCTTTAAGAGTGCGAATGGTTTCCTCCATTTGAAGGACCTTCTTCCTGATATCACCGGTGTCTGGATCTCCTTTAAGATGGGTGCCTTCAGGGTCTTTGTTGGTTGTATCCAACTGATGTTCAAGAATTGTTTTTTCCAGATGTTGAACTCCCCCTTGTGCAGAGGACTCTGTATGTGTAGGTATCCTTGTACCCTGAGTAGACTAGTGTAACTCTTTCAGTAGAACAACCAAGTCTGTGATTTATTTACTTAATCCGTCAAATTCTTCTCGGGAAACAGGATTAGATTGTTCAGAAGAAGACATGATTGGCTGTAGGCTTGAAGCCTTTTTGGATTTTGAGCGGGTAACAAGCCCAATTGCTTCCCTACAAAAGACTTACATAGTTTAGTCTAAGGGAAATATAAATGTTATCATAACATGTCCGTTTTTGGAATTTGTCCTGCAAAATCGGTTTGTTAATTGATAACATGTCATGAACATGTAATAGAATTGCAAGTAAATGCTTTTACAAGTAATTTGAAAATGGAGAGCATGAAGAGACTTTCCTCCGCGTTTGTTTTAACAGAGGTTGACCTATCTCAGGGTTACTCTTGCGGCTTTTCAGCATAAAGGTTCCCAGATCATCGCAATCTACTCAACGGGAAGTTAATCCGGTCTTTCAACTGGAGCGAATCTGGGTGATGCCTTTCCTGAGCCCCGGAGAATTATTCTTCCCAAGGGTCCAGTAATCAAACACCGACAGGATAGCCTCCTGGTGGAGGGACCACACAACATACATTCACATACAACGTGTCTCACCATTTATGCAAAATGATGACCTGTGTGAAGCACTAATATGTGCGAAGAACTAATATCACAGATAGATATTTAGCAGTGCAGTATGTAAGATGCATTTGTACACATTTATCAGAAATGTAAATGCAACAATCACACACAAGCATATAACAATTTTGAAAAGCTTGTAATAGCGGCTTAAGCCCTCTTACTGGAGTTCCCAGCAAAGTCGCCACCGTCGACGCCGGGATTTTTGAGTGTCCTTTTCACACTTGTTCTTTGGTGTTCTCATGTTAATGTGAGATTTGTTTGAAAAATAAGTGAAAAAGGTCCATATGTATAATGTCGATGATTGACTTTAAGAGTCGCCAGTTGGTGTTTTTAACTGGTTGCACCAACGCAACCGAAAAGGTTTGCACATTGACCCAGTGATTTGACACTGCTAAACGGGTCCGTAAAACCGAGATTCATTAAGGGTTCAGGGGCTTGATTATGCGGAGGGAAGGTGTTAGGCACCTCCCAACATCCGTGTTACCACGGTGACCACCACTCTTCAAAGAAATTGTTATATGAATGTGTGTGTGTGTGGATCAATGTATAATTTATTTAAAAGTAGTGCGAGGCCTCGTTCGCACCTATATACACAAGGTTTGAATTTTATATGAAAATTCAATTTTAACCAAGATTTAGCAATGAAGTTTTATAAAAAAGCTTTTTCAAACCTTGTGCTCAATAGGAATTGAGACCTTTTCATACATCCATTTTATTATTAAATGTTCGGCTTGTTTGCTTTTATTTTTTTAAATGCGAAGCATTTTTGAGAAAATAATATACAGCAGTGCCAAACTCCTCATGGGCATGACAACCATCCAAGAAAACTTAAGACACTGTAAAATAATGTACAAGCTGCTTACAGCCAGAAAATTTCCATCATAGGAACCGAATCTAGATTCAGTAAACTGAACATGTGATCACATGATTCCTAGGCTCACAAGATACTCTAATTTATATGGAAAGTAGTAAGCGATATATATATATATATATATATATATATATATATATATATATATATATATATATATATATGAACATAATCAACTGCCAGGAAGTGAACTCTAGGCGGGACGAAATGTAAATAAAGCTGTAAAAGCGATCAACTGCCACGAAGTGAACTCCAGGAAGGGCGGAATGTAAACAAAGCTGTAAAAAGCCACAGAGTAAACTCCAGGCCTGACAGAAATGTAAATATATATATATATGTACAAAAATATATATATATAAAAGCAGTAAACGCATTGGATGTGAATCCAGACTCATTGGATATGTCCGACAGCAATTATATATATGTATATATATATAAAAGCGAGTAAATGCACCAGATGTAAAATCCAGGCTCATCAGATATGTCTGACAACAATTATATATATATATATGTCGACGTCGGGATTTTTAATTGTCCCTTTTCGTTACTTGTCTTTTGGTGTTCTCATGTTAATGTGAAATTTGTTTGAAAAAACAAGTGAAAAAGGTCCGACATGTATAATGTTGACGATTGACTTTAAGAGTCGCCAACAGGTGTATTTAATCGGGTTGCACTAACGCAACCCAAAAGTTTTGCACATCGACCCAAAGGATTTGGCACCGCTAAACGGCCCTATGAAAACCTAGATTCATTAAGGGTTCGGGGGCTTGATTATGCGGAGGGAAGGTGTTAGGCACCCCCCGACATCCGTGTTACCACGATGACAGCCACTCTTCAAAGAAACTGTTATATGAATGTGTGTGTGTGTGTGTGTGGATCAATGTGCAATTGTATGAAAGTAGTACGAGGCCTCATTCGCACCTATATACACAGGTTTGAATTTTATTTGGAAAAATCCAATTTTAACCACAAGATATAGCAATGAAGTTTTTTGTAAAAGAGATTTTTCAAACCCTGTGCTCAATAGGAATTGAGACCTTTTCATACTTCCACTTTTATTATTAAATGTCCGACTTGTTTGCTTTTCTTTTCGAGATGCGAGGCATCCTCGAGAAAACAATATACAGTAGTGCCGAATTCCTCATGGGCATGACAGCCATCTAAGGAAACTCAGACACTGTAAAATAATGTACAAGCTGCTTACAGCCAGAAAATGTCCATCATGGGAACCGAATCTAGATTAAGTGAACTGAACCTGTGATCACATGATTCCTAGGCTCACAAGATACTGTAATTTGTATGGAAAGCAGTAAGCAGTTATATATATATATAAAAGCGGTAAATATATATATGAACATTATCAACCGCCACGAAGTGAACTCTAGGTGGGACAAAAGGTAAATAAAGCTGTAAAAACGATCAACTGCCACGAAGTGAACTCCAGGCATGACGTAATGTAAATAAAGCTGTAAAAAGCCACGGAGTAAACTCCAGGCCTGACAAAAATGTAAATATATATATATATGTACAAATATATATATATATAAGCCGTAAACGCACTGGATGTGAATCCAGGCTCATCGGATATGTCCGACAACAATTATATATATGTATATATATATATATATATATATATAAGCGAATAAATGGACCGAATATAAAATCTAGGCTCATCAGATATGTCTGACAACAATTATATATATAATTATATATATATAAAAGCGAGTAAATGCACCGGATGTAAAATCCAGGCTCATCGGATATGTCCGACAACAATTATATATATAAGTATATATATATAAGCAATTAAACGCTCTAGACCAAAGTCTAGGAACATCAAACAGAGTCTGACAGCAGTTTATATATATAAATATATATATTTGTAAAAGCAAATAAACGCTCTAGACCTAAGTCTAGGCTCAATCGAGGCATAACTCGATAATGTTAGTCCGTATAAAAATATATACATATATATATATATAAGTATATATATACAGACAGAAATGAAAACCACGGACCGAAGTTCGGGAAAACACACTCACACGACTCTCAACGTGTACTACAGTGTGTGCCAAGATGAAAAGAAAGGCTTTATAGAATATAAGAAGGCTTATAGTGGGCTGAAAATGTAGACTTCTATGACTCTATATGGATAAACACTAAGCTCTCGCAGGATAAAAGTATAGCTATATGTGAGCTAACAGATGCTTAAAATGAGAAAACACTCAATATGGGTGTGTACAGAGCAAAATGGGCAGGGCTTCCTCGCTATTTTTCTCTCTCCCAAATGGTCAATTCCCCAAGACTCAGATATATATATGATTTCGCAGGTTCACTGTGGCGACCTCTCCGTATACTTACTTGCGGCTGGTCAAGGTGTATTTGGGCCTCGCGGGTCCCGTCGTCTCGAAGTACAGGCACTCGTGCACTGTAATATCCGCTCGAACTTGCAGAACTTCAATCCGAGCATCCAACGAAAGATATCTGTACTTCTTCGGATCGCTTTTGTCGAGAGTTGTGCAATGACATGGGATTTACCCTTTTTAATCTCAAGAAGATAGGTCCATGACCGAAATAGCATTCCTGGGTTTTCGTCAGGCAATCCGGTGAGCTGTTTCGCATAGTTTGCGCTCCGAGGCAATTCGATGAGCTGTTTCGCGTAGTTTGCGCTCTGAAGTTAAGAGATGAGTCTTGTGGGACTTCTTTTGAAGTAATTTGGGTTGAAATGAGTGTATTTGGTTTGAAGTGAAGTTGAGTTGACAAAATGACCATTTTTCCCCTCCCAGGGTTATCTCCGATTTTCGAATAGTTGCAGCTGGTTTTTCCCAGGGTTATCACTGAGATGGCCATGTTGTTAACCCTGAATGTCCTCAGTGTTATCCTTGAGGTTGGGTTGACCTCCCGTGGTTGACTCCGAGTTTTGTACTTGATCCCCCGGGGTTATCTCCATGGTTGGAACTTATTTTCCCGGGGTTATCTTCGGGGTTGGAAATTGGATCTCCTGGGTCTATTTCCATGGTTAGAATTGATATTGTGGTCCTCCAGGATTACCTCTGGAGTGAAAAAGATGATTTTGCACTCTTGCACAATTAGTAACAGGAAAAGAAAATTTCGAGTGTCTACAGATGCCCCTCTTTATCATGTTCATGTAATGCAATGGAATGGACATGATAAAGATTATTAGACACTTGAAACATAAAAATGTATTTTTAATGATGCAAATCGCAATGTAGTGAATGTGATGATGAATGTTAAAATGTTTTCAGAAATCGCAGTTCGCAAATCGCACATCGCATTTCGCACTTCGCATTTCACTTTTGGCCAATCGCACTTCGCAACTCGCATATCTCATTTCGCATATCGCAAATTGCAAATCACAATGTAATGAATGTTATAATGAATGTTTAAAATATTTTTGCAAATTGCTTTACCTTTACCGGGGATTGTTGATGCCTATGTTGGTGTTGACTACAACGGCTTGGCTTTTTGTCGATTTCGCTAATTCCTGTTTGATGAAGAGAAATTGAGATGTCGTCGATGCATACACTGGTAGTTTACAATGGTGCCTACCTTGATGGTAGTTTGGTAACAGATCCTACCATGCTGGTAATTGATTATGTTGCCATCGCCCAACTGTTTTGGTTCCCACTCAAATAATGGTATTCAAAACTTTCATCGCTGAACTGTCTTGATGTTGCACTGATTTGACGATAATGGTTTTGAATACCGGATCCTCTGATAGCTTCGTTGAAGTAATATTCAAAGGTTTGCTTTGCCAGACTCTTCCTGATGTTACGCTTTGATGGAAATGTACGTTGAGGTAGCTTTTCACCCTTTTTGAGGTGATTTGGAGTTTCCTTTCGTTGTTGAGTGCTTATGCCCCATTTCCTTGAACATTTGATTCGCAATACTGCTGAACTGATGATCTAAATGTCGTTGATATCCCTGAGGGGTGTCGTCTGTACTTTCGCTGCCGAACTTTGAACTTTAGTGTAGAGGCCTTAACTTATGAGGATTTGGCGCAAATTGATGGTGTAGATTTCATTCGCCAGACCCTTTGTCATTGGGCTTCTACTCTTAAGTTAATAACTTTGTTGAGAATTTTCCCCTTCGTCTGTAGGGGCAAGCTAATGTCGCCATGATTTCTTTTAGGAGTTTTCCTTCTTTAGATAAGAGGTTTGATCCCATCTTAAAATCCTTTGCTTTCCTGGAATAAAAAAATGCCCCAGTCCTTTCGTATACTGATGTCGGGGGTTAATACGAGAAACTATTTTTGTTGATAAGGTCGCAAATGATTAATATCTGAATCGCTAATGAACTGATGTGAGGGAAGCTTTTGATGATGATGGACCATGCTAATGGTGATGACTGGGGCATTTTCCTCTTTAAGATGTTTGATAAATGCCCTGCTGTTAAGTAGTCGTTGTTTCTGAGATTTCCCAAGTCTTGTTGTAGTGGTCGCAATATCGGGTTGTCATCGATTTTGAAATTTCCCCAGCCTTGCTTGTTGTCTGGGATAGTCGCTTTGACAGATGGGCTGATAAGATGTTGAGATCGTAAGAGACTTTTTCCTTTGTACCAGATGGTGAACAAGTATAGGAATTGGGTTTTGATGCATTCAATCCTTATTCCTGACTTGTTATTGCAATTGGTCTTTATTTTATTCTGATTTGACGAAGACTCGTGATTAAGGGTGTCGAATCTGTTTATCATTGTTTCTTCCTTTCTGGGATTTGTGCCAGATTTGATGGAATGTCATTGCAGTGTTGTTAGGTCTTCTCCACATAGGTCGCTGACTTGGAGGGTCGTTCTTGAAATCAACATTTGGATTTAGACGTTTCTGTTGAGGGTCAGACCACACCACTGGTGGTTGCCCATGTACTCCCGTGAGTGTGGGAGATCAGGTCTGCGTAGTTCCTACCTGGTGTAAGAGGATCAATGTTGAATGATTTAGGAGGGTTTAGTAATGTTTTTGTTATTTTTGTTTATGTAGAGAAAGGGTAGAAGTGTTTTTGTTATGTAGAGAAAGGGTAGAAGTGTTTTTGTTATTTTTGTTTGGTTTGACCGCACCATAAATGCTTGCCTACGTACTCCTATTGAAGAGGAGATCAGGTCTTTCGTAGTTCAGGCTTTATAAGATGAAACCTGAATGACTTGATTTTTGATTTTTTTGATTGATTTTTTTTTCTTTTTTCTTTTTTTTCCTTTTTTTTTTGTTTTTTTCCTTTTTTTCTTTTTTTTCTTTTTTTTTATATACATGCATGGAAAATAAAAAGCATACTGCAAAAGAAGTGATACCGTCCCAACATCTTCTGAAACTCGCAACTTTATCCCCTGGATTGAGGCCTGATAGTCCAGTTTTCAGTGGTTGTGTCACCTTCAAGGATTGCGACAGAAGTTACCTCTTGGTTTTAACTATCTTCACTTATGGCCATAATTTGATCGCTTCTTGGTTCAGTACATTCCTTAGGGATGCTTAAGCTGGATCCATTGCAAAAAGGTATGAAATCTTGATTCTTTGATGGGTTGGTTTCCCCGACAACCTCGCTACCTTTTCCTTCACACTTTTCTTAGGCTTGAGAGTATTCGATCATGAAATCTTCCTCGAACTGCTGTCGTATTTCTTACAAAGAACTTTCCTTTTTTGTTTTTTCTTCCTTTGGAAAGGATTAATATTTCCTCCGCATCATCCAAGGTTACAAGATCTGGACTGTGGTTGTCATCTTTGGACCACAGGATGTTGGAGGTTGGCGGAGGAACCTCCTTCGGGGATTCCTTTGTCTCTTTTATCATTTCATGCATTAGGATCGCTCCATCTTGTGTTCTATCAAGATTATCGTTCATAGCCTTCATCTCATTTGAGCTGCCTGTCTCAAGTGGACATCTTAAGCTTTTTATTGCCTTTTCGCCTTTTTTAGTCATGGGAATTTCTATCTCCAGCTTTCCATTTTCAATGAGATCCTAGATTTTATGTCACAAAGCCCAGCATTCCTCAGTCGTATGTCCAAGTGAGTTAGAATGGTAGAGACATATCTTGGTGGAATCATAGCTCTTTATCTTGGTATTTACAGGAGGCAGCAACTCAGTAATCCTTCCTTCGCTTATCAGAAAGTGTAGCATTTCTTCATTGGATTTTCCTAGTGGGGTGAATTTTTGGACTCTTATGGAGGTTGTTTGATCTTTCTTCTTTGAGAGTTTGCATTCCCCCAAATGATTTTTCTGCTGGCGAGGTTTGCTAGCAATTTTATCATCCCTCTTTTCTTGGCCTTCTGTTAGTTGAGTGAAGAAATGCTTCGTATCCGGATGTTGGCGCACTATCAGCTTAGCTAGCAGATTGACTTGATTTTGGATTGTCTCTAGTTTTTGAATTACTATCACACCCTCCTCCGAGTTTTCTCATTTTAAGACATCTGCTCTGTGCCTTTGGGGGTAGTCCTCTATCCTTCGTATGCACTTATGAATTGGATATATTTCATCGCTTTTTGACCCGATTATGTTTACTTCTTCTGTATCATGTTGCAACGGATGTTTGGTGTTGACATTTTGTTGGTTAGGTTGTTGGACCACAATACTGCCACTTTCGATCAAATTTTGAATTTTATGCTTTAAGGACAAACAATCTTCCGTATCGTGTCCTGGAGACCCTGAGTGGTAAGCACATCTCTGGCTTGGATTGTATCTTTTGCTCCCTGGTTCAAGAGGTGGAGCCAGTTCGGTAATTTTCTTATGATCCATCAATATCGCCAAAACATTTTTAAGATAATCGCCTAGTGGAGTGAACACCCGATTTTCCGTTCTCTCAAATTTTCTTTTTCTGTCCTAGAATTGGTTAAATGCAGCCTGTTGTTGAAATGGCAGATTGTCTCGCTTTTTCCAAATGGGGGGACTGTAGGTTGGTCTACTAGCTTGCCCCTGTACAACAAGGAATACATCTTCACTGCCTTTATTGGGTACCCCCTTGGGATCGCTCGCATACTTGCAAATTTGTATATTCTTGGCGACTGCTTCTAAAGCAGTGAAGTCTTTAATCTTGCCTGCCTTCAGGCCCATCTTTGCCATTTCGCCGTGTTTGATCATTTTCGAGAAGGGATTTCCTATGCCTGCTAGGATCCTTTCGTAGTACGAAGCTTCTTGGATATCAATAAACGTCATTACCATCTCAGTTTCTGTCATTGCTGGGATGACTTGCACTGCGAGATGTCTCCATCTTTGGGCATATTCTCGGAAAGATTCAGTACTTTGCTTTTTTACTATAATCACTTGGTATCGATCAGGTGCCATTTGTGACTAAAAATTGTACTGATTTAGAAAGGCATGGGCCAATTCTTCCCAGTTATAGATTTTGGCATTGTCAAGTCAGGCATACCAGGCTTTAGCCTCTCCAGTGAGACTCTTTTGGAAAAGCTGCACTCTGAGACTTTCATCTTCAGCATAAGACTCTAGTTCGCCAATGTACACTTTTAGGTGCGTATATGGATCACCTGCCCCATTGTACTTTTCAAACTCTGGGACATTAAATTTGGTAGGATATCGAGCCCCTGGGTATATGCAAAGATCTGAATAGGTGACACTCCCATAATTTCCAGTCCCTTTGATTGACCGGATGGTCTCCTCCATTTGTTGAACTTTATTTCTTAGATCCCCAGTTTCTCGATCATCCCTAAGATTTGTGATTTCTTTATTGGAATGAGATTTAGGTATTTGGGTTTCCATCTTTTTGTCAATACCCTGACTGTCCCCTGGTATGAATGACTCGGATTGAGTAGGCATTGTTTGGCCCTGGGTTCCTCCATGTGCAGGGGATTCTGTGTGGATGGGTATTTGTGGACCCTGAATAGATTGGTGTAGTTCTTTGAGCATAACAACCAACTCTGTCATTTGATAGCTTAATTTTTCAAACTCTTCGTGAGAGGCAGAAGTTAGATCAGGTTGGGCACTTTTATCCATGTTTGACTGTGGGATTAATGCCCTTTTGGATTTTGAACGGGAAATGGGATCAATTGCTTCCCTACAAAAAGTCTTACGTAGTTTAGTGATTGGGAAATGTATAAAAATTTTACATGCTATCATAATGTGTCCATTTTAGGAATATTATCCTGCAAAATGGGTGTCATTTAATGGCATATAAAGCCTTAATATGCCTTTACACATATTCTTCATATTTTCCTTTACATTAAGATTGACAAGTAATTTAAATGGGAAAGTATGAAGAGACTTCCCTTCACGTTTGGTTTATCAAAGGATGACCTATCTTAGGTTACTCTCATGGCTTTTCGGCATGAAGGTTCCCAGATCATCGCAATCTACTTGACGGGAAGTTAATCCGGTCGTTCAACTGGAGCGAATCTGAGTGGTGCCTTTCCTGAGCCCCGGGGAATTATTCTTCCCACGAGTCCAGTAATCAAACACCGACAGGATAGCCTCCTGATGGAGGGACCACACAACATACATTCACATACAACGTGTCTCACCGTTTATGCAAAATGATGACATGTGCAAATCACTAATATCACAAATACATATTTAACAGTGCAGTAATTCAGATGCATTCGTACACATTCATCATAAATGTAAATGCAACATTCACACACAAGCATATAACAATTTTGAAAAGCTTATAATAGCAGCTTAAGCCCTCTTACTAGAGTCCCCAGCAGAGTCGCCACCTATCGACGTCGGGATTTTTAATTATTCCTTTTCGTTACTTGTCTTTTGGTGTTCTCATGTTAATGTGAGATTTGTTTGAAAAAACAAGTGAAAAAGGTCTGACATGTATAATGTCGACGATTGACTTTAAGAGTCGCCAGTTGGTGTATTTAACTAGTTGTACCAACGCAACCGAAAAGGTTTTGCACATTGACCCAATGATTTGGCACTGCTAAACGGGTCTGTGAAACCAAGATTCATTAAGAGTTCGGGGACTTGATTATGCGGAGGGAAGGTGTTAGGCACCCCCCAACATCCGTGTTACCACGGTGACCGCCACTCTTCAAAGAAACTGTTATATGAATGTGTGTGTGTGTGTGGATCAATGTGCAATTGTATGAAAGTAGTGCGAGGCCTCGTTCGCACCTATATACACAGGTTTGAATTTTATTTAGAAAAATCCAATTTTAACCACAAGATATAGCAATGAAGTTTTTTGTAAAAGAGGTTTTCAAACCCTGTGCTCAATAGGAATTGAGACCTTTTCATACTTCAACTTTTATTATTAAATGTCAGGCTTGTTTGTTTTTATTTTCGAGATGCGAGGCATCCTCGAGAAAACAATATACAGTAGTGCTGAATTCCTCATGGGTATGACAGCCATCTAAGGAAACTCGAGAATCGTAAAAATAATGTACAAGCCGCTTCTGACGTAAAATGTCTATCATGGGAACCGAATCTAGATTTAGTGAACTGAACCTGTGATCACATGATTCCTAGGCTCACAAGATACTGCAATTTGTATGGAAAGCGATAAGCGCTTATATATATATATATATATATATATATATATATATAAAAATCGATATATATATATATATATGAATATTATCAACCGCCACGAAGTGAACTCCAAAGTGGACAAAATGTAAATAAAGTCAGAAAAAGCGATCAACTACCACAAAGTGAACTCCAGCGGGACGTAATGTAAATAAAGTCAGAAAAGCCACTTGAGTAAACTCCGTGCCCGATGTAAATGTAAATATATATCTATGTACAAATATATATATATATAAAAGCGAGAACGCACTAGATGTGAATCCGTGCTCATCGGATATGTCCGATAACAATTATATATATGTATATATATAAAGCGAATAAATGCAATCTATATATAAAAATCCGTGCTCATCGATATGTCCCGACAACAATTATATATATATAAGCGAGTAAATGCACTGGATGTAAAATCCAGTCTTATCGGATATGTCCGACAACAATTATATATATAAGTATATATATAAGCAATTAAACGCTCCAGACCGAAGTCTAGGCTCATCAAACAGAGTCTGACAGCAGTTTATATATATAAATATATATATTTGTAAAAGCAAATAAATGCTCCAGACCTAAGTCTAGGCTCAATCGAGGCATAACTCGATAATGTTAGTCCATATAAAAATATATACATATATATATATAAGTATATATATACAGACAGAAATGAAAACCACGGACCAAAGTCCGGGAAAACACACTCACACGACTCTCAACGTGTACAACAGTGTGTGCCAAGATGAAAAGAAAGGCTTTATAGAATATAAGAAGGCTTATAGTGGGCTGCCAATATAGACTTCTATGACTCTATATGGATAAACACTAAGCTCTCGCAGGATAAAAGTATAGCTATATGTGAGCTAACAGATGTTTAAAATGAGAAAACACTCAATATGGGTGTGTACAGAGCAAAATGGGCAGGGCTTCCTCGCTATTTTTCTCTCCCAAATGGCTGACCCCAAGACTTGTATATATAGACAGATTTCTGCAGGTCTACCTGCGGCAGCCTCTGGTATACTTGCGGCTGGTCAAGGTGTGTTTGGGCCTCGCAGGTCCCGTCGTCTCGAAGTACGGGCACTCGTGCACTGTAATATCCGCTCGAACTTGCAGAACTTCAATCCGAGCATCCAAACGAAGTATATATGTACTTCTTCGGATCGCTTTTGTTGAGAGTTGTGCAATGACATGGGATTTGCCCTTTTTGATTCCAGGAAGATAGGTCCATGACCGAAATAGGATTCCTGGGTTTCCGTCAGGCAATCCGGGGAGCTATTTCGCGTAGTTTGCACTCCGAGGCAATCCGGTGAGCTGTTTCGCATAGTTTGCACTCCGACGTTAAGAGATGAGTCTTGTGGGACTTCTTTTGAATCAATTTGGGTTGAAATGAGTGTATTTAGTTTGAAGTGAAGTTGAGTTGGCAAAATGACCATTTTGCCCCTCCTGGGGTTATCTCCTGCTTTTACGACATACAGCGTGGGTTTTTCCTGTGGTTATCACCGAGATGGCCATGTTGTTGACCCTGAATGTCCTCAGGGTTATCCCTGAGGGTGGGTTGACCTCCCGGGGTTGACTCCGGGTTTTGCACTTGATCCCCCGGGGTTATCTCCAGGGTTGGAACTTATTTTCCCGAGGTTATCTCCGGGTTTAGAAACAGATTTCCCGAGGCTATCTCCGGGGTTCGAAATTGGATCTCCTGGGTTTATTTCCAGGGTTGGAATTGATATTGTGGTCCTCCAGGATTACTTCTGGAGTGAAAAAGATGATTTTGTCCTCATGCACAATTAGTAACAGGAAAAGAAAATTTCGAGTGTCTACAATATATATATAAGCAATTAAACGCTCCGGATGTAAAATCTGTGCTCATCGACGTAGTCGACCACGCTTTATATATATATATATATATATATATATATATATATATATATATATATATATATATATATATATATACAAAAAAGCAAATAAACGCCCGCATATAAGTTCAGCTCAATCGAGGCATAACTCGATAATGTTAGTCCATATATAAGAAATATATACATATATTAGTATATATATACAGATAGAAATGAAAACCACGGACCGAAGTTCGGGCAAACACACTCACACGACTCTCAACGTGTACAACAGCGTGTGATAATATGAGAAAGAGGATTTATAGAATGTAAGAAGGCTTACAGTGGGCTGCCAAAGTAGACTTCTTAGACTTTAAATGGATAAACACTCAGCTCCCGCCAGATAAAAAGTAGCTATATGTGAGCTAACTAGTGTTTAAAGAAGATGAAACACTCAAAAGATGTGTATGCAGAGTAAAATTGATAGGGCTTCCTCGCCTTTTTCCTTCTCTCTCTCTTCTCAAATGGTCAATTTCTATATTTATAGATCGAATGGCCGCAGTCAACATGCGGCGACATGATTGAACTCATGGATGGTCGTAGGGGCCCGGCCTCGCGGGTCCTGTCGTCTCGTAGTATGTGCAGTCGTGCACTGTAATGTCCCATCGAACTTGCAGAACTTCAATCCAAGCATCCAAACGATGTATATCTGTACTTCTTCGGATCGCTTGTGTCGAGATTTACGTAATGACATGGATTAGAGGTTGTACGAAGTCAGGAAGAGGGGTTTATGCCCATGGTCTTCAAGCTTCAAAGTTTATCCAAAGTACTACCACACGTAATAGTCACTCAGGATTATCACTCCTTGGCTCTTGTGGGACATTATTGTATGTATGTATGTATGAAGTGTTGAGACGGCGTGTCATTGGTCGGAGGAACAAGATGATGTGTGATTCCTTGCCGGGGTTATCGCCGAGTTGAGTTGAAAGTAGACGTTGCTCAAGGTTACAGCTGAGATTGGACTACTTGTTGGTATGCTGCGATATCATCTAGTTGTCGTGGTCAGATGATGTGTTGACTCCTCACCGGGGTTATCGTCGGTTTAAGCGGAAAGCAGATGTTGCTCAGGGTTATGTCTGAGATTGGACTGCTGCTTGTTTGTATGCTTCACTATTATCTGTAGGTATTGAAGTTGATCGCATGTGTTTGAAACAAGCATTTCTGGGGTTATCGCCGGAACTACAATGGCATTCCTTGGGGCTATCACCAAGGATGGGGTTCCTACTCCCAGTGTTGTCTCTGGGATTGGAACTGAACGTCGCGGTGTTATCCCCGAGACAAAGCTGTCCTCTCCGGTGTTGTTGCCGGTCTTTTGATCTGCATATCTCGGGGTTATCTCTGAGATTGGAAATGACATTCCCGATGTGTGTTTTGGGTTTGGAACTAATGTTCCTGATTTGTGTCCTGGGTTTAGAGCTGAACTTCCGGTAGTATCCGGAATGGTTGTAAGTGTCTTTCAGGGTTATCTCCAAAAGACGAATCTACCCTCCTGCAATATCAGTAATAGGAGTGCAGAAAATTTTGATAGCATACAACAAGTTTAAGTAAATAATTGAGGATAATTCTCGCGCTTTTTATCTTCAAGCTCCCATATAGCTTCTTCAACGTTCTGATTTCTCCATATCACTTTAACCGATGCTATCACTTTATTTCTCAGGACTTGCTCTTTACAGTCGATGATCTGCACAGGTTCTTCTACATAAGAAAGATCTTTTTCTATTTGGATCGATTCATATTGTATAACGTGTTTATAATCAGATTTATATGGTCGTAATACGGATACATAAAACACATTATAAATATGATTCAACTCAAGAGGTAGTGCTATTTCATAAGCAACTTCACCAACCCTTCTCAAAATTTCAAAAGGTCCAATGAATCTCGGACTCAATTTACCTTTCTTTCCAAAACGTATCTTGCCTTTCCAAAGAGATACTTTCAAGAATACGTGACTTCCTACGTTAAAGTTTCGTTGTTGACGATGTGGATCAGCGTATTTTCTTTGTCGATCTTGAGATGCTTGTAATCGTTGACGAATAATTCTAATAGTTTCAGTTGTTTGTTGAATTATCTCAGGTCCTAACATTTATCTTTCCATGGCATCATCCCAACATAAAGGTGTTCTACACTTACGCCAATATAAAGCTTCATAGGGTGGCATACCTATGCTAGCCTGATAACTATTTTTATAGGCAAATTCGACTAAGGGTAACTGATCTTCCTAACTTCCTTTGAAGTCTATTATACAAGTTCTCAGCATATCCTCTACTGTTTGCATGGTTCTCTCACTCTGTCCATCAGTTTGAGGATGATAACATGTACTCAATCTTAGTTGTGTTCTTTAATGTTTTTGAAGGCTTTTCTAAAAATTAGAAGTAAATCTTGAATCTCGATCTGATACTATGGAAACAGGTACTCCATGCCTAGAGATAATTTCATTGATGTACAGTTTGGCAAGGTGATCTAGGTATTGAGTAATCTTAATAGGTAAAAAGTGAGCTAATTTTGTTAAACGGTCAATTATTACCCAAATGGAATTATGGACGTTTTGTGTAGCTGGAAGACCAACAAAAAAATCCATAGTTATATGTTCCCACTTCCACTCAGGAATAGGTAAGGGTTGAAGTAAATGTAAAAACTCAAAACCCTAATAAGACTCGTATGTGTAAAAATCACATTATATAAATAAAATTTCTCCGTTCTGAATGTGTTATGTGTTAATATATACTTGTTTTGACAAATTTGACCAAATAAATTTTTTTCCGAAAAACGTCGTACTTGACACCTCGTGCTTAAATTTTTTTTCTATAATCGGACTTTTTGGTAAAATTATTTTGACAAGTTGCTTTGTCTTGCTTACACTGACAAAACGCTTTGTCGTGCTTGTTAGGATTAGTGAGAAATTATGTTAAAAACCCTAGATTAATAAACCCTAACCCTAATTAGCAAAACCCTAACCCTAATTAGTAAATTAAACCCTAATTAGATTATCTTAATACCTAATCATGATTAGTAAACTCCAATTAGGTACTAATTAACATTACTTAACATTCCTAATCATTAGAAACAAAACCCTAATCAAGATTAGTGAAGATTAAAGCCTAATTAAGCTACTAAACAAACCTAACTAGCTCACAAGTAGGTTAGGAGTCACCATTGCAAGTTCATAGGCTGCACATGACATGCTTGTAACTCCCAAGCATCAAAATAGTCATCAGATCAGATCTTTGTAGAGGCAAGTTGCTCAAAAATGACCAAAAAGCCAAGTTCAAGAATTTTATAAATAGAAACTTTAGGTCTAAGCAAACTCACAAAATTCCTAAGCCTAGATACACTTATAAACCTACCAAATCAAGCCTGGGTGATAGCAGCAACAACATCAGAAGCTAGAATCAAAAATTGTTTAAGAAAAGGTACAAACCCTAGTTCTTAATTAGCTTTATGATATTATGTTAGATTTGTTGTTTAGATGTTTAGAATTATGTATTAGTATGTTAGAAAGTATGTTAGATTGGTAGAACACATTTTCATAACATCTAGATGCCTTAATTAAGTGTTTTAAGAAATCTGGAAATTTTGAAAACTAAGTTGCTCAAAAATGACCAAAAAGCCAAGTTGAAGAATTCTATAAATAGGAACCTTAGGGTTAAGCTGAAAGTAGTATGCACACAAGCCAATCATGTTTGATGATAAAGCATATACTTTGTAACAAACTTATTCATTTATTAATAAAAAGTATTAATTTATTAAAGGCTTTTAATTATCTACATGATGCTGTTTTATGATATGTGATAAACCCATAGTTTTAAGCAATGATTTTAGAATAATGATGATGAACATTCTAATGAGATCTAAATTCTTAGAAAGCTTAAAACTAAAATAGTTCCCAATCGTTGGATTACTAAATTGGGGATTAGTGAATCCGGATAGATTGGTACATACGTTGCTTGCTCATTGGATGAGGATGATTGATCTCATGATCATTTGTGTGGAGACACTAAAGCAAGTATGTAGGTGCTTATTAGAGAATAAGTTCAATTTGACGTGGCTCGCTAAGGAATACCTAATGGAGTTTTATTTGCTGTCAATAGGAATTCTCAGTAGTGATAGTAGTACAAGTAATCCTTGGACTTGAGATCATCATAGTATCTTGTGTATGATGAGTTATACTTTGACTTATTCCTTAAGACCCTTAGGGTATATCAAAGGGTATGCTTGGGTATAATAAGTTGTATATGGAGATAATGTATGATCAATAAAGAATCTACCACTTCTAATAAAGAAGAGAAATGTCCTATGTGATTCGATAAATGACAACCCAAAGAGTCCTTGGCAAAGGCGAATGAAATTAGAAAGGAGTTTCTAATTTGCATTATTTGAGTTGTGCATTTAAGAGTCGAAATACATATAATTAAATAAAATAAGACTTGACAAAGAATTCCATGCCTTATATTTAATTGGGACATTGTATGGTGGAAGGATTGAATTGTCAGGTAACTATTTACTCAAAGGTTCTTTTATGATTAATGTTGAAATCTATATTATCCGGAAAGTCGTTGAACGCTAGGGGAGGCTTATCCTATCAGAGAATAAATATTATTTATTTAAATAAATTAATTGTTTAATTTATTTATTTAAATAAGATTAGAATTGTTCTAATTGATTTATTCACAACCTATTTAATATGGAGAACCTAAAGGGTCACACCATAAAGGGAAGAATAATTATTTAAGAAGTTAATGGCATAATCGTAATAATATAGTTAAGTATATTTAATTTAATCTATGGTGATAGAATAAATTAAATAGCTTAATATTTATTATTTAATATTTTAGAAATATTAAATATAAATTAATAAGAGGAGTCTTATTAATATTATTACAATTATTATTATTTTAATTTCTAAAAGAGTTTAGGAATTAATTTAATATATGTACTCTCATTTATTCCTAATTGGATTAGGAAGGAAAATTAGTTAAAGGAGTTTAATTAATTATCCCTAGTAAGATTAGGGAGCTTAATTAATTAAAAGAATTTAATTAATTAAATAAAACCCAATTCCTTAATTATTAAGATGGGTTGCCCACATCTATAAATAAGAGGAGTCTTATTATGGGTGAGGGGTTGTTGACTTTTTCAACATACGACATAATTCCAATTTGTTGGAGAGTACGCCCTTTCTATTGAGATAGAAAACTAGGGTTGAGCCAATAACCCATCTTCTTGAAATTCTTCTTCCTTGGTGGATCACCTCTAGAGGCCAAACACTTGGGTGGCTAATGTTGATCAAAGGAAGGAACCAAACCCGGTGGATTCAAGTTGAACGCGAAAGGATTTGGAGGTGAACCTGTACTTGAGGAAGCTCGATCTTCAAGGGTATGATTTTATTCTTTATCTTTTCATTTAATTAATAATTATGCATAAAGGGTGATCCGGGTTTTATGGTTTGTAAATAATTTTTAAACTCTGATTTTCTACGCTTCCGCATTATTTTGCAATTTGATTGCGCACATGAATATTACAAACCTAATAAATGGGCATCGAGCCAAACCTTTATGCGAATTATTAATTGTTTTAATTTATATATTGATATGTGTTTAGAACAATTTAATTGGGCATAATTTTATTGTATAAAACTTATTATAAAAAAAAAAAAAAAAAAAAAAAAAAACCGTATCATTTTTTTTTAAGGAGAGAGCGGGAGGATTCTAGCAGACTACTATCATTAAAAAAAAAAAAAAAAAAAATGGCGTGGACACTAACCTGCCATGTGCCAACAATAAAAAAAAAAAAAAAAAAAAAAAAAAGTAATTATTTTTTTTTAAGGCAACAAGTTGCCGTTTTTTTTTTTTCAAGGATGCACGGATTTCAAGGAAATCAAACGGAAAGCAACAGGAAAATGATAAGAAGTATGGGCATTATATATATATGATATATATGTAATATATATATATATATATATATATATATATATATATATATATATATATATATAGTATAAAACCGCAAATGCGGTTTATATATATATATATATATATATATATATATATATATATATATATATATATATTATTATATAATATATTATTCTTAATAATTTTATAATTAAAATAATATTTATTTTAATTTTAAAATAAAAGGTTTATTTTAAATATTAAAATAAAAGAGTTTATTTTAATTTTAAAATTAGAATTTCATGCTAACTAATTAGAATTGGAATTGGATTCCATGATAACTAATTGGAGTTGAAATTGGATTTTGTGTTTCCTTAAATAAAGGAGTTTATTTAGATATGAAATAAGATTTCATATTATTCAAAATAAAAGAGTTTATTTGTGAATAGGAAATAGAATCCTAATTTCCTTAAATAAAGGAGTTTATTTAGATATGAAATAAGATTTCATATTATTCAAAATAAAGGAGTTTATTTATGAATAGGAAAAGAAAATCCGTGTTTCCTTAAATAAAGGAGTTTATTTAGATATGAAATAAGATTTCATATTATTCAAAATAAAGGAGTTTATTTTTGAATAGAAAAGAGAATCATGTTTTCCTTTAATAATTTTTTTTTTTTTATTACATGGAATTGGATTCCATAATTAATTAAAAAATAAAGGAGTTTATTTTGATTAAAATTTTGATTAAAATAAAATAGTTTATTTTATTCAAAATAGGATAAATTAAAATAAAATAGTTTTATTTTGATTTAAATTTGGATTAAAATAAAGGAGTTTATTTTGATTCAAAAATAGATTTTATACTAACTAAATTTGCCCATTAAATGATATCAATATATATATTAAATGTTTATTATTCATAAGATGAATGTTATTTATTGATGCATATGATGATGTGTATGATAATAAATGGGATTGATTATGGATTATTGACCAATGCGATTGGATTTTATTTTAGTTGGATGCATGAATGTATGGGTTTTATTAAATGGGGTCTCACAGATACTCGTCTTCTCTAATTTTTCTAAATATAAATTCTATCTCCCTCCTATGTACTTCCCCTTGACTGCTGATCAAGGCTTCTATTTATTTTAAAATAGTTTTGTAATAGGAATAGTTAGAATTAATTTTGAAGAATTAGAGATCAAGGAGCAAGGAGCGCTTGAAGACCCGTTTGTAATGGAGCCCGTGTTTAAATGTAATAGTTATATTTAAATATTATTTCTTGCACCCCTAGGGTTTGACCTTTTGGTTCACTTGGTGGCTCTAGTGAACCAAACTAGAATAAAAGTCCATAATCAATCCGAGTAGAATATAGTATTCTATATGTGCATGCTTATACTATATATATATATTATATATTATGCAAACATGCTTCGCATGTTAATTAATATGACGCGTATTTTATATATATATGTGCATGCACGCTAAACAAGATGAGACAAATTTAATAATAAATCCCTCAAATTTTTATATTAAGTCCTAAGCGTTCAAAGATATTTGGAATATCGAACGTCGCCTTCTAGCATGATAAAATTAATAGAGTATTAAATATTTAATATGAGTTTGTTGTGTCACCACAAGGCAAGTATTAAGTATTTAAGATGTTAATTTATCACATTTGATGCTTATAAAGAAAATTGAACAATATTATTTTGTTGTGTCACCACAAGGATGATATTTTTCTTTTTGAATATATGGAGTGCTAGGTTGGACTTAACTTGGATAATTTTGATTCTGGATGTGCCACCACTTGATCAAAATAATCTAAGAGGCAAAATACAAGAGAGTTGCATAGTTGATGTAATTGACAAAAGTTGTCTACCTATTTATTTATATATAGTTTGTTGTGTCACCACAAGGCTATATACATTTGAAATGAGATCCTTATTCTCACTAGCAAATCTTTAATTAGATTTTGCTTAGAACTATATAAGTGAGGTAATATAGTTTGAAGAAAATAGTGGGAGATACCAATTTAAAACAAGACCTAATTTATTTTGGTAATTAATAATAGAATGTATGTTAAAATGTTGTTAATTACAAATTCATTTATAGAATTTTACAATGTCTAAAATTACTATCACTGCGAAGCATATTAGATGCTAAATTAACCAGACCGTATTAAACGGATTGGTTAAGGAATTTGAGAATAGTTCTCATAGCTGAAAAGCTATCTTATGTCCTTAATACGCCTATCCCTGCAATGGTTGCAGACAATGCCTCTGAGGAAGAGATTGCTACTTTTAGAAAGTGGCAAGATGATGCACATTAGCTCAATCGCATCATGCTCGCATCCATGAGTAACGAGCTTCGTGGTCAAGATGAAACTATGGATGCTCCTACTATATTCCCGCACATCAAGCGGTTGATGGTGAGAAAGTAGGGCGATAGATATCGATATCTAAGGAGCTCTTCCGATCTAGAATGGCCAATGGCACTATAGTACGAACAAAAAGTTCTTAACATAATCAATTTGATTGATCAATTAGGACAACCGGTTTTGTCATGGATGGAGAGTTGAGCCAAGATTTGATCTTGCACTCACTCCCTGGACTCCTTTCACAATTGTTGTGAATTTTTCATATGAACAAGCTAGATATCGCTTTCTTTGATTTGCTTAACATATTGAAAATGTTGAGTCACTTTCCAACCAAGAAAGATCAAGTCTTCTTGGTAGGGGCCAAAGGATCTTCTGAAAAGAAGAACGATTCAAAGATGGTATATAGAAAGGCAAAAACAAAGGATAATAAGAACAAAACTGATACGGATAGAAAGGAGTTTGCTTCCACCGCTATAAGCCCGGACACTTTGGAAAGAAATCTGCAAGAAGCATCTTCACGAGGCTAACCAAAAGAAGCTTAGTGAAGTTTCGGTTATAAATACAAATTTGTTCATGATTTAAAATAAAATTTTCTTTAAGTCAATGTTCTACTTGGGTATTGGATACCAACTTTGGTTATCATAAATATAGATTTATGAAATGACCAAGCAGAAGTAGAAAGCTAAACAAATATAAGTAATCCTATGTGCGGGAAATGTAGCAAAGGTTGCCATATTAGCCATAGAAACTCATAGTTTAGTAATGCCTACGGGCAAATCAATTAAGTCAATAAGTTGTTATTGTATTCCAGTTCTTGTTAAAAATATTATTTCCATTTTATTGTTGGACAATGAAATCTTTGGTATTATAATTAAGAATAATTGTTGTTCTATTTATAATAATAATGTTTTGTATAGAACTGAAATATTACTTAATGGATTTTGTATACTTGACTTACGTGAAAAATATATTTTGCAAATTGAACAAACTAGTATAAGAAAAGGAGATGATCATTCAAAGAGTTGAATGTGTGTATTTGCTGAAATACAAGTGTGAATTATTTGAAAGGTTCAAAGAATTCAAAAGTGAAACAAATTGGCAAAGTATTAAGGTTCTTTGATTAGATTAAGGAATAAATACTTGTGCAATAAGTTTCTAGATCATCTCAAATGGTTTTCTCATAATGGACACCTCCTGATACATAATAATTGATTGATGTATCTGAAAGGAAAAATCATACCTTGTTGGACATGGTGCTGTCCATAATGATTTTATCGACATTCTAGTATCCTTCTAGGGTCATGTCCTAGAAATGGCTGCATATCTACGGAAAAGGTAACCTCAAAATCCGGCCCCAAGACTCCATAAAAGTTATAGACAGGGAGGATTCCTAATCTTAAGTACTTTAAGATAAGGGGTTGTCCAACTTATGTGAAAAGGTTTCAAAAAGATAAGCTTGGGACAAGATTTGACAAGTGTAGATTTATGGGACATCCTAAATTAAGTTTAGGATATATGCTCTATAATCCTACTTAGCAAAAGGTGTTTGTTGCGAAACACACTACCTTCTAAGATAAAGGTGTTTATCATTGAAGGGGCTAGTGGGAGGATAATAGATCTTGAAAAGTTCAAGAACCACAAAACACTATAAGTCAAATAAGAGGAACCTATAGATGACCTTCATTGCACCACAAACCTAATCGTAAATCGGAATAGTACATCAAGATACCTAGGAGGTATGGATTCATCATAGATGATGATGATGAGATACGCATCATAGAAGATGATGATCCAGTTACATACGATGAGTTAAGAGTTGTAGACACTCAGAGAAATTGATTGAAGCAATATTCTCAAAAAAAAATGGAACATTAGTTTTGATGAAACAAATCAAAAGAGTTTGATTTTATCAAAAATAAGAATGAACCTAGTGTGTACAAAGGGTCAATTGGGAGCATCGTGACATTCCTAGTACTACATGTTGATATACTACGGATAAGGAATGACATACCAATGCTACAATCAAGAAAGATAAAGTTGTCTAAACATTCCTCCATGAATGATTTGGAAGAGTATCTTAATTGGGGATATAAATCTATATAGATAGATTTAAGAGAATGCTTGACTTAACCCAAGGAACGTATATTCATTTGATGTTAAAGTCGTTTAGCATGGCAAACTCCAAGAGATGTCTCATGTCGATGAGCTATGGAGTGAATCTCTCTTAATAGTCCCCACAGACTCTCGAAAAGAGAGGTCGCATGAATAGCGGTCATGTATGCAATGAAATATACGAGACCGATGTTGATCGGTCATATTCGGAGAAGTTCACTATGAGTCGCTGAAAACATCTTAAAGTTCTTAATCGGCACTAAGGATGTGAGCATACATGGTGGGTCCGAATTAAAACTAGAGGGCTTTACGCACTCAAGTTTTTCGAATGCACCAAGACGAATCAAAAAATTCACTTTAAGGTAAAGCGTTATCTTGAACAAAGGTGCGATTGAATTGAAAGGTTCCAAACAAAAGAAAGAGTTCTTTGGTTTAGTGATAAAGACAAAGTATATAGCTATAAATGAAGTCATAAGTTGATTGTTTGGATTAAAAGTTCATTACGTAACTAGGAATAGTTCCTAAGTCTCATCTTGGATCTAAACATGTGTTGTGGCACTTTCATTTGATTATTAGAATCATTGAAAGATGGGAAATCACTATAGAGATAGTGAAATCTCATGAACAACATTACATATCCATTAACTAAAGCTTATCCAACAAATGGGGATAATCGTCACTTAGAGAAGAAGAGTATGAGATACCATGACGATTGGCTTTAGTGCAAGTGGGAGATTGAAAGTAGTATGCACACAAGCCAATCATGTTTGATGATAAAGCATATACTTTGTAACAATCTTATTCATTTATTAATAAAAGTATTAATTTATTAAAGGCTTTTAATTATCTACGATGATCTTTTTTTATGATATGTGATAAACCCATAGTTTTAAGCAATGCTTTTAGAATAATGATGATGAACATTCTAATGAGATCTAAATTCTTAGAAAGCTTAAAACTAAAATAGTTCCCAATCGTTGGATTACTAAATTGGGGATTAGTGAATCCGGATAGATTGGTACATACGTTGCTTGCTCATTGGATGAGGATGATTGATCTCATGATCATTTGTGTGGTGACACTAAAGCAAGTATGTAGGTGCTTATTAGAGAATAAGTTCACTGAACGTGGCTCGCTAAGGAATACCTAATGGAGTTTTATTTGCTTCGTCAATAGGAATTCTCAGTAGTGATAGTAAAGACAAGTAATCCTTGGACTTGAGATCATCATAGTATCTTGTGTATGATGAGTTATACTTTGACTTATTCCTTAAGACCCTTAGGGTATATCAAAGGGTATGCTTGGGTATAATAAGTTGTACATGGAGATAATGTATGATCAATAAAGAATCTACCACTTCTAATAAAAGAAGAAGAAAATGTCCTATGTGATTCGATAAATGACAACCCAAGTAGTCCTTGGCGAGGCAAAATGAAATTAGAAAGGAGTTTCTAATTTGCATTATTTGAGTTGTGCATTTAAGAGTCGAAATACATATAATTAAATAAAACAAGACTTGACAAGAATTCCATGTCTTATATTTAATTGGGACATTGTATGGTGGAAGGATTGAATTGTCTGGTAACTATTTACTTAAAGGTTCTTTTTATGATTAATGTTGAAATCTATATTATCCGGAAAGTCGTTGAACGCTAGGGGAGGCTTATCCCTATTGTAGAATAAATATTATTTATTTAAATAAATTAATTGTTTAATTTATTTATTTAAATAATATTAGAATTGTTCTAATTGATTTATTCACAACCGGTTTAATATGGAGAACCTAAAGGGTCACACCATAAAAGGAAGAATAATTATTTAAGAAGTTAATGGCATAATCGTAATAATATATTATGTCTATTTAATTTAATCTATGGTGATAGAATAAATTAAATAGCTTAATATTTATTATTTAATATTTTAGAAATATTAAATATAAATTAATAAGAGGAGTCTTATTAATATTATTACAATTATTATTATTTTAATTTCTAAAAGAGTTTAGGAATTAATTTAATATATGTACTCTCATTTATTCCTAATTAGATTAGGAAGGAAAATTAGTTAAAGGAGTTTAATTAAGTATCCCTAATAAGATTAGGGAGCTTAATTAATTAAAAGAATTTAATTAATTAAATAAAACCCAATTCCTTAATTATTAAGATGGGTTGCCCACATCTATAAATAAGAGGAGTCTTATTATGGGTGAGGGGTTGTTGACTTTTTCAACATACGACATAATTCCAATTTGTTGGAGAGTACGCCCTTTCTATAGAGATAGAAAACTAGGGTTGAGCCAATAACCCATCTTCTTGAAATTCTTCTTCCTTGGTGGATCACCTCTAGAGGCCAAACACTTGGGTGGCTAATGTTGATCAAAGGAAGGAACCAAACCCGGTGGATTCAAGTTGAACGCGAAAGGATTTGGAGGTGAACTTGTACCTAAGGAAGCTCGATCTTCAAGGGTATGATTTTATTCTTTATCTTTTCGTTTAATTAATAATTATGCATAAAGGGTGATCCGGATATGGTTTGTAAATTTTTAAACTCTGATTTTACACGCTTCCGCTTAATTTTTGCAATTTGATTGCGTTCTAGAATATTACAAACCTAACATAAGCAAACTCACGAAATTCCTAAGCCTAGATACACTTATAAACCTACCAAATCAAGCCTGGGTGATAACAGCAACAACATCAGAAGCTAGAATCAAAAATTATTTAAGAAAAGGTACAAACCCTAGTTCTTAATTAGCACAATGATCTTATGTTAAATTTGTTGTTTAGATGTTTAAAATTATGTATTAGTATGTTAGAAAGTATGTTATATTGGTAGAACATGTTTTCATAACATCTAGATGCCTTAATTAAGTGTTTTAAGAAATCTGGAAATTTTGAAAACTAAGTCTGATAGTCAAATGTCAGGGCCTATAGATTCATATGTGTTTGTGTTTTGGTCCGTTAATTGTTTGGTATTTGTAGCCTGTTAGTAGGTCTTTAATCTGGAAAGAGAAATGCAGTTCATTTGAACCATAGATTTCAAGTTATAAGCAAATCAACCGGGTTGACCGTTCACGGATTGCGCTTTTTACGTTACCTGAAAGCTCAAGAACAGTTGAACCAGCTACTTTGACCAATCTGTTTAATCGTCTTCTGTTTGTGATTTTTGTAAGTTTTTGTTATAGTTCAATACCCTGTTATATGTACTACATATCTATGATCTTTAATTGAACAAACAACGTATAGGTTTATTGGAATTAATGGTCAAAAGTCGTTGACCGAGCTTGACAAATTTTTCTGGGTTTTCTAGAAAACTAAAGAACACGAAGAACAACGTTTGGTTGTACTTTGACCAGCATAATTAGAGACCTTAGATTTATGCTTTATTCATGTTAATGTTATATATATGTACCCTGACATATATACTACATGTTACAACAAACATCGCACACCTCAAATACACAGAATCAAAGATATTTAAGCCACAAAACCGTTGACCGGCCATGACTTCTGTTTTGGGTTACCCAGAAACTCAAGAACAGCTCTGACAGCGACTTTGAGCCTCTATAACTTCATGTTATATGTAGGTTAAAGCCTAAAATTTGTTTCATGTTATACTACTGTATTAGTACTACAACATCAACTCTTGAACAAACAAAAAATCGTCTTCAGTAGCATTTTATTTAGTGGTCAAACTAGTCACTCGACCATGACCAAACTGTTGCCCAGAAACTCAAGAACACCTACAACGACACTTTCTGTCACTGAAGGGCTTTAGCGACAAACAGAAATTATTTTTCTAAAAAAAATTATAAAAATTAGAAATAATTAATAAATAAATATAAAAACAGTTTTAAAAATTATATTAAATTATTACAAATAAATTACGATATTTTTACATAAATTTAATAATTATTTTATATTATTTTGTTATTATTAATAATTAACTTATTAATAAAGAAATTAGAATAATTATTTTTAAATGCTAAATATTTATGGAAAAATATTATTAATGATATAAAATTATAATAAATGAATATAAATTATTTAATAATAATAATCAATGTTTTTGTAAAATTTTAAGTAAATATTAATTTCTTATAAATAGAAATAAATGATTTAAAAATCAAAATAAATGTTTTAAATACTTTAAAATTTCTAAAAAGGTATTTTAAATTATAATCAAAATTTATAAATAAAATTTAGTCCATTTATCAAAGGTATTAACACCGAAACCCTATTAAATCTAACCCGATATTATATAAATGTTATAATTGTAGGGATTTCGGCACAAAAATGCAAAATAATCAAAGCAATTTCCGAAACCCAACACAGGATCCATGCGAAAAATCAATTAATTAAGAGGTTTAGATATTATACCGAAAACGAAAGTGTTTCTGAAATGGCTTCGAATCCTTAACACAATTCCTCACGAAACTACGTCTCTATGGTATCCGCACGAATGTCGCACGAACCGTCGAAGGATTTTGCAATAAGAGGGACTTGCGGTACTAGCCACCAAAGGAACCTTTATGAATTTGTACGTTTTCTCTCTAGTCTCTCTCTAAGAGCGGCTAGGGTTTTCAAGTTATGATCTAACCCTAAGTAGCTGCTATATATCCTATATATAGTAGTTAAATGGAATTAATCAAAACCTAATTTCATAAAATCCGAATTTATATATATATATAACTTAATTAAGTCTTACTTAATTAATATACATATATAAAAACTTTCCTTTTAATTTAAATTCGTGATTTAAATACTATTAATCATATTAATATATTTAAATTCTTAAAATTTAAATTTATTCCCTTTTAAATTACGTTATATGTGTGTGACCCTATAGGTTATTATCACGTTGGCAATAATTTTAAAATCATATTATAAAATTATAAATAGTGAGCGACATCTAGTAATGCATCACTACTACCCAAGTAATAATAAGATCGATGATTCGATGCAACCTTTTAGTGACCAATGTTTCAATGTAATTTAATCCTTTTAACCTTAATATCCTAGATTAAACTCGAGTCAGGGAATGTGTCATACTCTTCATAATTTAATCTGAGTTTTCTTGATCAATGAGTAGACTATATGAAAGAAATCACTATTTGAGCATGGCCATGCATTTCATAGTCCTACTCAATCAAGAGGCCTATGGATATCACCCCTAATATATAGGAGGGTTAAATTCCATCTAGATCACTCATATTCCTCACACGATTCATGATGTACCCAATAATCACCTTTATAGTCCACCCTATTAAAGGTGACATTTGATAATATCAAAGTACATAAATTCCCGTGTAGTAATATAGTAATTTCAGGTCGGAGGACCATTACATCATTATCACTATGAGAATTTCTAATGACACTTCGCATAATGCTCCACATAGAATTCTCATGGTGGGTATGTCCAGTACATCGTTCTCTAATATGTACCTATGCATTGACTTAATATCTCATATATTTATGACCAATGAGATTTGGTCATCAGTCAATCCACATACTAGTCTCAATGCATCAATGTTGTCCCATCAATAATGATACTCGACTAGGGACATTTAAGAACAATGATACTAATTGTAATTATATAATCTCATGTTCAAGTCACATACTTGAAACCATATAATTTGTATCATTATTCTAAGGAATTTTATTATGTTAACAATTATATAACGATAAATAAAACCATAATAAAATCATTCATTTATTCAATCAAATATAATATCAAAACGTTAAGCAATTATATCAAATAATTGGCCTCTAGGGCATAAACTCTAACAATAATTGAGTATTGTTATCAATACTAATGTGTTAGATTTATATATATGAACTTCGTAGGTATTTATTAACGATTAAATAGCATAACTTGACTGATCTACGGTCAGGCAAGTTTTCTAAACCCTACACTTATATCATGAATTATTTTTGATATGTTATACCAAACCTAAAATTGAATTACCAATTATTGTAAAGTTATTGCTATAGTTTCAGCATAACTGAAAAATGAATTATTTATTCATATGATATTATTTATTGAGCATAAACTGTTGTGTCAAACCAAATTATTTTGGTAAGACATCCTATACTGAAGTTGGGTATCCCGTAAGGGATCGAGATTTGGTCAATTCATATATTGACATTAATTTTTGTGTATTTTGAGCACTAGTAGGATGATATGCATACTCCTAAGATGTTGAATAGGCTAATCCCCTATCTCACATCTGAACAAAATTTATAAGTCTATGTGACTGACAGAAATGAAGAAAAAATCCTGAAATGGTAACAACTATCAGTCAAAATTTGAATTGTTATATTTCTTCAAATCATATATTGTTATAAATACACAACTTGCTGAGCATATCATAGCTCACCCTTGCAAATTATTCCCTTTGTAGTTTTAGATTGTAATCCTGAAACATCTGGAGTAGATAAAGGGAAGCGTCCCTACATAGATTAGATTATATTCTTCTTTGTTAGAATACCTTGTGTCGACGTCGGGATTTTTGAGTGTCCCTTTTTGTTACTTGTTCTTTGGTGTTCTCATGTTAATGTGAGATTTGTTTGAAAAAACAAGTGAAAAAGGTCCGACATGTATAATGTCGACGATTTAACTTTAAGAGTCGCCAGTTGGTGTATTTAATTGGTTACACCAAAGCAACCGAGAAGGTTTGCACCTTGACCCAGTGATTTGACACTACTAAATGGGTCTGTGAAACCGAGATTTATTTTGGGTCCAGGGGCTTGATTATGCGGAGGGAAGGTGTTAGGCACCCCCCCCCCCCGACATCCGTATTACCACGGTGACCGCCACTTTTGAAAGAAATTGTTATATGAATGTGTGTATGTGTGTGTATGTGGATCAATGTGCAATTATTTTGAAAGTAGTGTGAGGCCTCGTTCGCACCTATATACACAAGGTTTGAATTTTATAGAAAAATTCAGTTTTAACCAAGATATAGCAATGAAGTTTTCTAAAGAGGTTTTTCAAACCACATGCTCAATAGGAATTGAGACCTTTTCATACTTCCATTTTATTATTAAATGTTCTATTGTTTGCTTTTATTTTTGAGTGCGCAAAGACATTCTAGAGAAAATAACATACTGATAGTCTTAGAACTCCTCATGGGCATGAATGACCATCCAAGGAAATTCGAGACCTTCAGTAAAATAATGTACAAGTTGCTTACAGCTGAAAAATCTATGATACAGAATCTATGATCACATGATTCCTAAGTTCACATGATACTGCAATTTGTATAGAAAGCAGTAAGCAGTTATATATATAAAAGTTGTAAATATATATATACAGACATGATCAACCACTACGAAGCAACTCCATGGGGGGTCGAAAATGTAAATATATAAAAGCGGTAAATATATATTTATATATATATATGGACATGATCAACCACCATGAAGCAACTCCATGGGGGATCTGAAAAGTAAATAAAGCAATAAATGCAATTAACTGCCACGAAGTAAACTCCAGGCATGATGAAATTTAAAGAAAGCTATAAAAGCGATCAACCGCCACGAAGTAAACTCCAGGCGAGACGAAATATAAAGAAAGTTGTAGAAGGCCACGAAGTAAACCCCAGGCCTGACAGAAATGTAAATATATATATATATATATATAAATGCAGTAAACGCACCGGATGTAAATCCAGGCTCATCGGATATGTCCGACAACAGTTATATATATATATATATATATATATATATATATATATATATATATATATATAAGCAAATAAACGCTCGGCATCAAGTCTAGGCTCAATCAAGGCATAACTCGATAATGTTAGTCCATATATATAAATATATACATATAAAAGTATATATAAATATATATAGACAGAAATGAAAACCACGGACCGAAGTCCGGGCATACTCACACAACACGACTCTCAATGTATATAACAGTGTGTGCAAATATAAAAAGAAAGGCTTTATAGAGTGTGAGAATGCTTACAGTGGACTTCCAATGTAAGCTTCTATAACTCTATATGGATAAACACTCAACTCCCACTGGATAAAAATATAGCTATATATGAGCTAACAGATGTTTAGAATGAGGAAATACTCAATATGGGTGTGTACAGAGCAAATTTGACAGGGCTTCCTCACCTCTCTTCTCTCTCAAAATGGCTAGCCCAAGCCCCATATATATAGAACTGATGGCCGCGGTGTGCACAGAGGCGACCTACCAATCACACACATGCGGTGCCCGAATCGCCTGGGGTTTCATGTCTCTCGTCGTCTCGAAGTATGTGCACTCGTGCAATGTAATGTCTGCTCGAACTTGCAGAACTTCAATCCGAGCATTCAAACGAGGTGTACAAGACCATCTTCGAACTGATTTTGTCGAAAGTTACGCAATGACATGAGATTTGCCCTTTTTGATTCTAAGAAGATGGGTCCATGACCGAAATAGCATTCCCGGGTTCCCATCAGGCAATCTGGTGAGCTGTTTTGCGTAGTTTTCGCTCCAAAGTTAAGATATGAGTCTTGTAGGGCTAATTTTGAATCAATTTGAGTTGACATGAGTGTATTTGATTTGACGTGAAGTTGAGTTGGCAAAATGACCATTTTTCCCCTCTCAGGGTTATCTCTGGTTTTTGCACAGTTGTAGTAGGTTTTTCCCAAGGTTATCTCTGAGATGGTCATGCTATTGACTCTGAATGTACTCAGGGTTATCTCTGAGGTTTGGAATTGATGTTGTGGTTCTCCAAGATTACCTCTGGAGTGTGAAAAAGATATTTTTGCCCTCCTATATAGTTAGTAACAGGAAAAGAAAATTTCGAGTATCTACAGATGCCTCTCTTTATCATGTTCATGCAATGCAATGGAATGGACATGATAAATATTAGTAGACACTTGAAATATGACATTGTATTTTTAATGATATAGATCGCAATGTAATGAATGTGATGATGAATGTTTAAAATGTTTTTGCAAATCGCAGTTCGCATATCGCATTTCATTTTTGGCCAATCGAACTTCGCAACTCGCACATCGCATTTCGCATATCGCAAATCACAATGTAATGAATGGTATGGTGCATATTTAAAATGTTTTTACAAATCACTTTACCTTTACTAGGGATTATTGATGCCTGTGCTTGTGTTGATTACAACGGCTTGGCTTTTTATCGGTGTCGCTAATGCCTGTTTAATGAAGAGAATTTGAGATGTCGCTAATGCACACGCTGGTAGTTTATAATGGTGCCTACCCTGATGGTAGTTTGATAACAGACCCTACCCCGATGGTAGTTGACATCGCCCAACTGTTTTGGTTCCCACTCAAACGGTAGTATACAAAGCTTTCATCGCTAAACTGTCTTGATATTGCACTGAATTGATGTCAGTAGTTTAGAATACCAGATCTTCTGATACCTTCGCTGAAGTAAGATTCAAATGTTTGCTTCACCAGACTTTACCTGATGTGATGCTTGATAGAGATGTACGTTGATGTAGCGCATTTACACACGTGTAGATCATGCATGATGTGATGATCTATATTTTCTTAGGAGCCTATTATCCTAGATTGATGCAGATTGTAATTTGTATGGAGTATAATTTTTTCTCACCTTTTTTGAGGTGATTTAGAGTTTCCTTTCACTATTGGGTGCTTGTGCCCCGTTTCCTTGAACATTTGATTTGTGACCCAGCTGAACGGATGACCTGAATGCCACTGATATCCCTAGAGGGTGTCGTCTATACTTTCGCTGCCAAACTTTGAACTTTAGTGTATAGGCCTCAATTTATGAGGATTTGGCGCAAATTGATGGTGTAGATTTCATTCGCCAGACCCTTTATCATTGGGCTTCTGCTCTTAAGTTAAGAACTTTGTTGAGAATTTTCCCCTTCGTTTATAGGGGCAAGCTAATGTCGCCATGATTTCTTATAGGAGTTTTCCTTCTTTTGATGAGAGGTTTGATCCCGCCTTAAAATCCTTCGCTTTCCTGGAATCAGAAAATGCCCCAGTCCTTTCGCATACTGATGTCGGGGATTCATACGAGAAACTCTCTTTGTTGATGAAGTCGAAAGTGAATAATATCCAAATCACTAATGATCTGATGTGAAGGAAGATTTGATGATGATGGACCATGCTGATGGTGTTGACTGAGGCATTTTCCTATTTAGGATGGTTGATAAATGCCCCAGTGTTGAGTTGTCGATGTTTTCGAGATTGCCCAAGTCTTGTTTTAGGGGTCACAATATCGGGTTGTCATCGATTTTGAAATTGCCCCAGCCTTGCTTGTTTTCTGGGATAGTCGCTTTGATAGATGGGTTGATAAGATGTTGAGATCACAAGAGGCTTTTACCTCTGTACCAGATGGTGAACAGACAGTAGAGTTGGGCTTTGATGCCTTCAATCATTATTCCTAACTTGTTTGCGCAATCGAACTTGATGGTTTTCTTTTTATTTGATGAAGCCTTGTGATTGAGGGTATCGGCTCTTTGAAGGTCCTCGCTACTGGTTGTCTTGGCGTATCACTATTTCTTCCTTTTTGGGATTTGTGCCAGTTTTGATGGAGTGACATTGAAGTGTTGTTGGGTTTTCTTCATATGGGTTGCTGATTTGGAGGGTTGTTTAGATTTGGATGTTTCTTTTGAGGATCAGACCGCCCCATTGATGGTTGCCTACGTACTCCTATATGTGAGGGAGATCGGGTCTGCGTAGTTCCGGCTTGATAAGATAAACGATTTGACAAGTGCTTGTTTGAGAAGTGCTTGTTTTGGGAGTGTTTGTTTGGGGTTTTTGTTTGGTTTGACCGCACCATAAATGGTTGCCTACGTACTCCCATTGATGAAGGGAGATCAGGTCTTTCGTAGTTCAGGCTTAATGAGCTGAAACCTGAATGACTTGATTTTTTGATTTTTTTAATTTTTTGATTTTTTAATTTTTGATTTTTTTTCTTTCTTTTTGTTTTGTTTTTTTTTCTTTCTTTTTTTTCTATACATGCATGGAAAATAAAAAGCATACTGCAAAGGAAGTGATCCCATCCCAACATCTTCTTGAACTCACAACTTTATCCCCTGGATCTACATCTTTTTGGCTAGTTGAGGCCTGATAGTCCAGTTGTCAGAGGTTGTGTTTCCTTCAATGCTCGCGACAGAGGTTACTTCTTGGTTTTGAATGTCTTCACTTATGGCCATAACTTGATCGCTTCCTAGTTCAGTACATTCCTCAGGGATGCTTGAGCTGGACCCATCGCAAAAAGGTATGAAATCTTGATTCTTTGATGGGTTGGTTTCCCCGAAAACCTCACCACCTTTTCCTTTATCTGTTCCCTCACGCTTTTCCTGGCTTGAGAGGATTCGACCATGAAATCTCCCTCTAACTGTTGTCGCATTTCTTGCAAGAAACTTTCCTTTTTTGCTTTTTCCTCCTTGGAAAGGATCAGTATTTCCTCTGCATCATCCAAGGTTAGAAGATCTGGAATGTGGTAGTCATCTTTGGACCACAGGATGTTGGATGTTGGCGGAGGAATCTCCTTTGGGGATTCCCTTGTCTCCTCTATCATTTCTTGCATTAGGATCATTCCATCTTAGGTTCTGTCAGGATCATCGCTCATAGCCTTTACCTCATTTGATCTGCATGTCTCAAGAGGACATCTTAAGCTTTTTATTGCCTTTTCGCCTTTTTTGGTTATAGGAATTTCTATCTCCAGCTCTCCATTTTCAATGAGATCCTGGATTTTATGTCGCAAAGCCCAGCATTCCTCAGTCGTATGTCCAAGTGAGTTAGAATGGTAGAGACATATCTTGGTGGAATCATAGCTCTTTATCTTGGGATTTACAGGAGGCGGCAACTCAGTAATCCTTCCTTCGCTTATCAGAAAGTGCAGCATTTCTACATTGGATTTTCCTAGAGGGGTGAATTTTTGGACTCTTGTGGAGGTTGTTTGATCTTTCTTCTTTGAGAGTTCGCATTCCCCCTAGCATTTTTTCCGTTGGCGAGGTCTACTAGCAATTTTATCATTCCCCTTTTCTTGGCCTTCTGATAGTTGAGTGAAGAAATGTCTTGTATCCTGATGTTGGCGCACTATCAGCTTAGCTAGCAGATTTACTTGATTTTGAATCGTCTCTAATTTTTGCATTACCATGATACCTTCCCCCGAGTTTTCCCACTTTAGGACATTTGTTCTGTGCCTTTGGGGGTAGTCCTGTATCCTTTGTATGCATTTACGAAATGGATATATCTCAGCGCTTCCTGACCCGATTAAGTTTACTTCTTCCGTATCATGCTGTAACTGAAGGTTGGTGTTAACATTTTGTTGATCATGTTGTTGGACCACAATACTACCACTTTCGATCAGATTTTGAATTTTATGCTTTAAGGACCAATAATCTTCTGTATCGTGTCCTGGAGACCCTGAGTGGTAAGCACATGTTTGGCTTGGATTATATGTTTTGCTCCCTGGTTCTAGAGGTGGAGCCAGTTCGGTAATTTTCTCGTGATCCATTAATATCGCCAAAACATGTTCAAGGGCATCGCCTAGTGGAGGGAACACCCAATTTTTTGTTCTTTCAAAATTTCTTTTCCTATCTGGGTATTGGTTGAACGCAACCTGTTGTTGAGATGGTAGATTGTCTTGTCTTTTCCGAATGGGGGGATTGTAGGTTGGTCTCCTAACTTGCCCCTGTACAACAAGGGATACATCTTCATTGCCTTTATCAGGTACACCCTTGGGATCGCTCGCATACTTGTCAGTCTATATATTCTTGGAGACTGCTTCCAAGGCAGTGAAGTCTTTAATCTTGCCTGCCTTCAGGCCCATCTCTACCATTTCGTCGTGTTTGATCATTTCCGAGAACGGCTTTCCTATGCCTGCTAGGATCCTCTCATAGTACGGAGCCTCTTGGATATCAATAAATGTCATTACCATCTCATCTTCTGTCATTGATGGAATGACTTGCGCTACTAGATGTCTCCACCTTTGGGCATATTCTCGAAAAGATTTAGTACCTTGCTTTTTGACTTTAGTCACTTGGTATCGATCAGGTGCCATTTGTGACTGAAAATTGTACTTATTTATAAAGGCGTGGGCCAATTCTTCCCAGTTGTGGATTTTGGCATTGTCAAGTCGGGTATACCAGGCTTTAGCCTCTCCAGTGAGACTCTTTTGAAAAAGTTGCATTCTGAGGCTTTCATCTTCAGCATAAGACTCTAGTTTGTCAATGTATACTTTCAGGTGCGTATAGGGATCGCCTTCTCCATTGTACTTTTCAAACTCTGGGACTTTGAATTTGGCAGGATAGCGAGCCCCGGGGAATATGCAAAGATCTGAATAGGTGACACTCCCATAATTTCCAGTCCCTTTGATTGATCGGATGGTCTCCTCTATTTGTTGGACTTTCTTTCTTATATCCCCAGTTTCTCGATCATCCTTGAGATTTGTGATTTCTTTATTGGAATGAGGTTTAGGTATCTGGGTTTCCATCTTTTTGCCAATACCCTAACTGCTTCCTAGTATGGATGACTCCATTGAGTGGGTATTGTTTGGCCTTGGATTCCTCCATGTGTAGAGGATTCCTTTGTCAAGATATTTTATCATCTTGCTAAGTCTTAACAGGGAATTCAAGGTATAATTTAGTTTATATTCTCAGTTGTATGTTCTTGAGTTTTCTTTTAAATTAGAGTCTTACGGTATGATTTGTGAGGAATTGGATTCTATGTATTGGTTAGTATATACATAATCTGTTGGTTATCATTTAGAAGCAATTTTCAGAGGATAAATTCATGAAGTTGTGTTTTTGAAGTTTTCTTTTGAAACTTGGATTTTACTGGATGATTTGATAAAAATAGATGTTATATATATGTTGGTAGATGATTATAATCTGTATATGTTGTCTAGAAATCAAAATCCATGGAAACATGTTTAGGATGAAGAACTTGGTTATGTGATAATATATATATATATATATATATATATATATTGGCTTACTTTGAGACCCAAATTAGTGGTTGAATCATGTGTTAATCTGTAAATTGGCAATGGTTTGTGTTAATACATTCAAAAACGAAAATAAAGCAAGTTGAATGAATCAATTTTGTTAAGAAACGAATTCGTAGTGAATGAATTCGCTAAATTTGTCAAACATGAACAATTAGTATGAACATGAGTTGTAAATCCATATTTGGGTTAGTTAATGTTTATGTTAGTTGATGGGTAATTGGTATATGGATGATTGTTAACGTTTATGTGTAATTTACGTGAAGTTATACAAGTTAATTGGTGTTAGAAATTATGACACAGTAGCTTGGTTTTGTTTCTGGTTTTGGGTGTTTTGTAATTCGGAGCCCCAGCGCCAAATTTCACGCCCCTACGCCAAAAATGGGCTAGAAGTTCGCGTCCTAGCGCTGGAATTCGCGCCCCTGCGCTGGAATTGTGTTCTGGGTCGGACAGTTTTGACCTCCTGTAGTAAAACGACCATAACATTTTCATACGAACTCCGATTTAGATGATTCAAGATGATCTGGAGAGAGGACGAATAGACCTACAACTTTTTTCTTTAAGTTTTTCAATTTTAGGTCAGGAGCAGGGGTCCAAATGGTTATTTGTGGGACTGATATGTATTAGAAGGCAATCGGAGGGCGTTGGGAATGCACATATGCAAATGTAGTGATCCTGACGATAAAAGATGTTGTCCTAAGTTATAAAACATGAGTATTAGTAAATATAATGATGCTTAACATTAATAAATGATTTATTAGATAAGTTGTATAAGCGTACTAAGCACACATGATGGAACGAATCGAGCGTGTGATGAATGAACGTCGAAACGCCGTGCCAAATGCTAATGAACTTAAAAAGTGTTTCAATTCAATTGAAATGAATATTATAAGATATGTAATGGATTTAATATAAAACCAATAAGTAGTCCTAGCAAGACTTAAGCACTTGAATGAACTTCGAGTTTGACTAAGAAGAAATATAGTGAGTTATAAGTCTAAAGTGAACAAAATCAAATTGAACATTGTATATTGATTAATAGGAAGGGTTATAGGATGTAGATTAAAGTTTATATTACAACTACTATGCATTGCTATGTAACTAATAGTTAATGTGAATGATTATATAATTGTGTAGGGCACGTGAAGTGCAGATAACCGTAAGCTGTTAAACTGTTATTGTTAAACAACGATCAAGGCAAGTCTTTCAGTTCCTATTTGTTATGTGAACTTGATGATTAACTGTTTTAAATCTTTATTACAAAGAGCATGATGTGTTATATATATGTTAAATGTATGAAATGTTAAAGTCAATTTATGACTATGTTGTTTGACTAAAGTATGGTGATTAAGGAACTCAATCTTTATACTTGTTATATGAATTGTAGCATGTATGTTATGTTAGTCCGATGTTTATGAGATATATGTTGAGCATGTTATTATGTGCTATGTGATACATGAAAACTGTTAGATTTTGTTGGGTTGTCGAGCTCAACCTTGCAAATAACCGCTTTTGCAGGTTCAAGATTCAAGGTAAAGTTATGTCTTACTTGAAAGAAATGAGTCAGATGTGATACTTGAAGAATTATATACTTTAGCTGAGTTATTATTATTTGAACCATTTCTAAGGTTCCGAATAATGTATAAATGTTGAATTTTAATAACGTTTTGCGATGTAAACTATTGTAGTATTAAAATGATTCTGAGATATTTAGATATAAAGGTTGAAGGTTTTGGGAACGAGGATAGTTTGTAATAAAAAAATTTAATTATTCCGTAAATTTCAATGGTTGTATTATCATTTAATGATGTAAAATTAGAGGTTGAATGTATTATTAACGACCGAAATCGAGAAATAAATTGTATGAATTTTGGGGTCGTTACAGTTAGTATCATCAAAGCTGTAGGTTATAAACCTTAGGTAGGAGTATCGTAGGATATAACCTTAGAGAAGGAAGATGATGATAATAAAAGAATACGCTCAAATAGAGTTTGAACAATAAGAAATAGTTTAAGAAATTTATAAAGCAGGGATTAAAGCATGTGTGAGAAAATTCAAAGAAGAATCTCGCAGAGTTATAAGGAATATGAATGTGGGGTTACCCAACTCCAATAATAAGGATGTAAGGTTATAATAAATAGACTATGTCTATAAGAAGAGAGTGATAAAGAAGTTAAGAATCAAAAAGTTATATCTAAGTGTGGTATAATCGTACTCTTTAATAGCTAATGAATGGTATCTGGGCTAAACGATTCCTTCATAGAGCGGAGGTATATACGAACTAGCAACTCGAAACCTAGTTTGTTGGTTATTTGTGGGAAACCACTCAGCGTACTATATTGAAACTGTTAGAGACTCGATGTGTACCAAGTATAGAAAGTGGATACGTATGATGAAAATGTAGAACTTGAATGAAATGTTAAGCAATGTAAATGAAGTTAGAAATTCTTAAAGAAAGATTTGTTATATAAACAAGAAAATTCAAAGAAGAATCTTGAAGTCATAAAAAAATGGAGTTGCCTAACTCCAATACTCAAGAAAACATAGAATGTCATAATGATGAAAAAAGGAAAGAAAGGGGATCGTAAAACAAAACGATCACGAGTTAAGAAAAGACTTTTAAGGGAGATGATTATAAAATGAGATCACGACGTGATCTGTTTAAGTTATAAGAGAAAGATGGTTTATAATTTTTGAATAATTATAGCTTGATGCTATGAAGATAGTGTACTATGATATAGTACGAGATAAACTCACGAGGAGTTATAGATAATGTGATACAAGGAATTCGTATCGAGCAAAGAGCAAGTTAAGAGTAAGATAGAGTTAGGTGGGATTTCAATTGAGGACTCGTGTGATGGCTGAGTTGTACAAATCCTTGTATGGGTGAGAGTTTTGTGCTTGCACTCAGTTTATCACATTGATAATCATTGGAATATTGGTGTCGCGCTATCGATGTATATGTGGCAAAAAGGTGATTCTTTTCTCATGTGTATGTTTGATAGTTAGAAACTATTAAGATTAGTCAGATATTATTAGGATTAGGTGTGGTTCTTAAAACTAATGCATATGGTAAGTTTGTGAGTCATAATAATATGGTATATTTTGAACCCCTCAGCGAATGGACGCTTATGGTCTGACTAGGATAAGTTTTTAAACTCATATTATTGTGGCAAGTTCCTGAATTTCTAATGTGCGTTAAGTTTGATGAACTATATTGGGGTATAGATAAGTTATGAATGAAGAATTGAGGATTAAGGGTATAGATAGAATTATTAAGTAATGGATCAATATAGAAAGTGGAGACATAGGTATTCCAAATCTTCTAGCTTTGCTAGATTTTCAAAATTTATTGACTTCGTGCCAATGGTTATACTTTTGATTTTTGAAAAATGTTGGGTCACACTAGTGAACCAAAGAATTTTTTAAACAGTGTTATTATTCGCATATCTATGTTTTTGTTTCGGCTAGATAAAAAAATAATTTTTTAAAATTTTCAAAATATATTTTAACTATATGTATTGGGTGATATGATAAACGATGGAGTCATCAATGCAATGGAACCTGGTGTTGGATGTGATCATACGATTGTCAGCCCACTATGGTGAGATGTAGTATGACAACGTCATAATCATGACGCCATAAAAAGATTTTGAGATTTCTTTAAAATATGAGAATATATATATATATATATATATGTGTGTGTGTGTATATATATATATATATATATATTTCGATTGATGTCCGAATTGTTGTAGAAGTCTATGCTATTTGATTCAGCTAGACGAATATTGAAAGATGTTCATAAAATTCAAGCGTTTCTTGAGAAGTTATGCCAAACCAAATTGTTTTGGTGCAGATTCAGATGTTGAAAAGCTGAGGTGAACAACCCTATAAAAGGGTACATGTTATCGGAGACAATGGTTCCGAAAGTAATGCATATAGTCGTTACGATGTTAAGATGTAATACGTTGTGCACGCGATGTAAAGAATGGCGATAAATTTGATCACCTAGAGTACTTGCAAAGAGTATTTTCAGTCTGTGTGATTGCTAAACATTCTGTTAAAGATGGTTTATGGTGGTGATGCATTGTCAAACCTGTACAAGAGTTCAAGGTCCGTATAGTCTTATGACTGTTAAAGGTTCAAGTCGAGATACTTGATAACCTAGGGACGTAGTTCAAGGTCTTATGACCCCTCAGCACGATTTAGAATCTTTTAAATTCCTGTTATTCATATCGCTTCCCAATTATTGAGCAATTGTGGAAGATTCTTATTATTCTAAAAGGTGAAAGTGGAAAGGATGAGAAAATTAAGCAAAATATAATAATTTCAAGAAAGAAATGAAATTCCAGAAAGAAGAGAAATGTGAAACTCTTAAAAGAGGATGAGGTGAGGAATATGATGATCTTAGAAAGATTCTTAGAGAAAGAATTTGGTTGTAGAACCTAATGAATAAATAGATATTAACATAAAATCTATTTTGATAAATGGAATGAACGAATACTAGTAAATAAAATTTCAAGGAAGAAATTCGTAGAAGAAGGGGTGAATGTAATATCCCGAGTGTTTATGAGTTGAGTATAGGATAACGATCCTTAGAAAAGGAAATGAATGGGTTAACGAATATGTAATACTCAAAATATAATTGAGTACAAGGGAAAGTTATGAAATTAAGCTTACAAGATTAGTTTATTATCAAGAATGGTGGGAGTAGGAAATATAAAACCTATATTAAGGTAATGTGTTGAAGTTATTCAATGAAGAGATTTGGTGAAAATCGAGTAAGGGAGGTTTCGTTGATTCTGAGGACGGAATCCTTTTAAGGGGGGGGGGGGAAGATGTGACAACCAGAATTTTTATAAGTTATTAAAATATGAATTTAATAATTAAAATTCTGATTATGGGATATTTTGAGTTTGAGTATGTATATATATATGTACTATATATATTTTGAAATGTGTGATCTGGTGTGAAGAGAAATATATATTCATATATTGGGAAAGTGAGGTTCAATAGTTAAGTTAACTATTGAAGAAATTAAATAATTTGGTAATTATTTTAAATATTTATTGAATTAAATAAATATTTTAAATAATTTATTTGATGAAATAAATAAATATTCGATGAAATTGTTGTGTAATAATTTAGTTAAGTGTTTATATTAACTAAATTAATGTATGGCAATTTTATGGATTGAAGATTTAATTTTATGAAATAATCAAATTAAATTAATTGTTTAATAATTATAATATCGTGTAATGGTGTTATTTTAATTTAATTGATTAGTGGAATTAAGGAATGATTAATTGAGAAGGTTAATATTTATTAAATAAATATTAAGAATTATGTTGGTTATATAAATATGATGTGAATAATTAAGATTTTAGCTAAGTTAAATAAAAGGGTGACAATTATATACTATATGATAAGAGGATATTAAAATAAATTAGAAAACCCAATCTAAATGCTAGCCAAATATGGCCTTGAGACCTTTGGTATTTTTTTATCAGTTAAAAACCTTTTGTTCTATAACTGATATATGTTAAGTTTGCGTATTATGTATATGGTCAGGTTGGTTTACGTGTTCTTATAATACAGAGTTGAGAAGAAAGGAGAGTTAGAGAGCTTTGAGGTGTATTGAGAGTATTCTCTATAAATTGATAAGGGTTAGAGGAGGAAGAAGGTGTTGTCAAGATATTTTATCATCTTGCCTAGTCTTAACAGGGAATTCAAGGTATAATTTAGTTTATATTCTCAGTTGTATGTTCTTGAGTTTTCTTTTAAATTAGAGTCTTACAGTATGATTTGAGAGGAATTGGATTCTATGTATTGGTTAGTATATATATAATCTGTTGGTTATCATTTCGAAGCAATTTTCAGAGGATAAATTCATGAAGTTGTGTTTTTGAAGTTTTATATATAGATGATTTGATAAAAATAGATGTTATATATATGTTGGTAGATGATTATAATATGTATATGTTGTCTAGAAATTAAAATCCATGGAAACATGTTTAGGATGAAGAACTTGGTTGTGTGATAATATATATATATATATATATATATATTGGCTTACTTTGAGACCAAAATTAGTGGTTGAATCATGTGTTAATCTGTAAATTGGCAATGGTTTGTGTTAATACATTCAAAAACGAAAATAACGCAAGTTGAATGAATCAATTTTGTTAAGAAACGAATTCGTAGTGAATGAATTCGCTAAATTTGTCAAACATGAACAATTAGTATGAACATGAGTTGTAAATCCATATTTGGGTTAGTTAATGTTTATGTTAGTTGATGGGTAATTGGTATATGGATGATTGTTAACGTTTATGTGTAATTTACGTGAAATTATACAAGTTAATTGGTGTTAGAAATTAAGACACAGTAGCTTGGTTTTGTTTCTGGTTTTGAGTGTTACGTAATTGAGCCCCAAAGATCAAATTTCACGCCCAAAAACAAGAGAATTCGCGCCTTGCCGCTGGAATTTGCGCCTTGAAAGACCACTGTCTCTCGCCCCAGCACTGGAATTGTGGTCTAGGTCGGACAGTTTTGACCTCCTGTAGTAAAATGGCCATAACGTTTTCATACGAACTCCGATTGAGGTGATTCAAGATGATCCGGAAAGATGACGAATAGACCTACAACTTTTGTTCTTTAAGTTATTCAATTTGAGGTTGGGAACAGGGGTCAAAATGGTCATTTATGGGACTGATATGTATTAGGAGGCAATCGGAGGGCGTTGGGAATGTACATATGAAAATGTAGTGATCCTGACGATAAAAGATATTGTCCTAAGTTATAAAACATGAGTATTAGTAAATATAATAATGCTTAACATTAATAAATGATGTATTAGATAAGTTGTATAAGCGTACTAAGCACACATGATGGAACGAATCGAGCGTGTGATGAATGAACGTCGAAACGTCGTGCCAAATGTTAATGAACTTAAAAAGTGTTTCAATTCAATTGAAATAAATATTATAAGATATGTAATGGATTTAATATAAAACCAATAAGTAGTCCTAGCAAGACTTAAGCACTTGAATGAACTTCGAGTTTGACTAAGAAGAAATATAGTGAGTTATAAGTCTAAAGTGAACACAATCAAATTGAACATTGTGTATTGATTAATAGGAAGGGTTATAGGATATAGATTAAAGTTTATATTACAACTACTATGCATTGCTATGTAACTAATAGTTAATGTGAATGATTATATAATTGTGTAGGGTACGTGAAATGCAGATAACCGTAAGCTGTTAAACTGTTATTGGTAAACAACAATCAAGGCAAATCTTTTAGTTCCTATTTGTTATGTGAACTTGATGATTAATAGACAAAAATGAAAACCACGGACCGAAGTTTGGGCATACTCACACAACACGACTCTCAATGTATATAACAGTGTGTGCAAATATAAAAAGAAAGGCTTTATAGAGTGTGAGAATGCTTACAGTGGACTTCCAATGTAGGCTTCTATAACTCTATATGGATAAACACTCAACTCCCACTGGATAAAAATATAGCTATATGTGAGCTAACAGATGTTTTGAATGAGGAAATACTCAATATGGGTGTGTACAGAGCAAATTTGACAGGACTTCCTCACCTCTCTTCTCTCTCAAAATGGCTAGCCCAAGCCCCATATATATAGAACCGATGGCCGCAGGTGTACCTGCGGAAACCTCTGTTACACTTGCGGCTGTCCGAATTTCCCGGGGTTCCGCGGGTCTCGTCGTCTCGAAGTATGTGCACTTGTGCAATGTAATGTCCGCTCGAACTTGCAAAACTTCAATCTGAGCATCCGAACGAGGTGTACAAGACCATCTTCAGACTGATTTTGTCGAGAGTTACAGAATGACATGGGATTTGCCCTTTTTTGATTTCAGGAAGATGGGTCCATGACCGAAATAGCATTCCCGGGTTCCCATCAGGCAATTTGGTGAGCTGTTTCGCGTAGTTTTCGCTCCAAAGTTAAGATATAATTCTTGTGGGGCTAATTTTAAATCAATTTGAGTTGACATGAGTGTATTTGATTTGAAGTGAAGTTGAGTTGGCAAAATGACCATTTTGCCCCTCCCGGGGTTATCTTCGATTTTCGTACAGTTATAGCAGATTTTTCCTAGGGTTATCTCTGAGATGATCATGTTGTTGACTCTAAATGTAATCAGGGTTATCTCTGAGGTTTGGAATTGATGTTTTGGTTCTCTAGGATTACCTCTGGAGTGTGAAAAAGACGCTTTTGCCCTCCTGCACATTTAGTAACAAGAAAAGAAAATTTCGAGTGTCTACACCTTGTAATAAGAACTCGTTATGAGAATCATGTAATCGAATCCTAATATTATGATATATATATATATATATATATATATATATATATATATATCCTTTATTTCATAATCGTGTTTTTTACATACATAGATGTAAAATTAGACTTCTTCAAATCTAGTTGAGATCCTTGGGAACTACTTATCTGAGTGAGGGTATTAATAGCATGGACTGTTCATGTTGTTATTGATACTCTGGATTTCGGATAGATAGTTACTATCGATACGATAGTATAAATTCGTTTGACTTAAACTATACATCTAGGTGAGGGTATTAGTAATATGGACTGCTCATGTTATTACTGATACTCTGAATTTTGGATAGATAGAATCTAGTCACAAATATAGTTCATGTATCCAAGTCAGGGTATCCAAACACAGAAAATGTTTTCTTGATAAAAGACATCTGATATGGGATACAGTGAATTTTGGATCTATGGGAATTATATCTGCTAGTCCCTCTAATTAATGTAATCTTATAATCAGATACCATGGGTGTATAGATTTAAAAGCATTATGTTGATTTACTGTAAACACCATATCAGATACCGTGGGAGTATAGATATGGGGGCGTTGCAATTTTGGTATCAAAGCTTTAAGGCTATAGATATAAGGAAGAGAAATCTTAGTATATAGTCTTCATGTCCGTAAATATTTTAAAAGTACACATAAAATATAACATTAAAATTATTATGTTATGCAAATTTCTATATAGTATTAAAGGAGTTTTCTTTTATAGATGGCCAACTCCAATGATGAGGAAATGGTAATAACCAATAATCCAACCCAAATAGAGTCGTACATAGCCAGTGATGCAGAAGATGAGGAATTACTTCATGATCAACAACTGTTAGATGCTAAGGAGAAGGAGGATCCAGTGGCAGGACAGTTAATGAGAATAGATGAGCATGATGAGGCAATGGCATCACTGTTTAAGATAACAGAACATGAGTGTAATAAAATGAGGTTTAGGGCTGATATAGCTAAGGGAATGCTACAGCATAAGAAGGGACATAGTCAATGACTAAAAGTACAACTACACCATGCACAGAGGAGCAGAAAGGAAATTCAGTTAAGGCTTCTTAAAAAATCTTTAGGTGTTCGAGATACTTTTAATGATTTACAACGCCGTGTAGTTCGATATCCGATAGAGGAGAAGAAGATGACTTTTCTCATCGATCGATCGGTGGTTTGTCACATGATTTAGGATTCCTTTGATGATATCAATGAATTCTAGAGAGTAGTATAGGTGGTTGAATGCTTTATATTAGTTCAATAAAGAAGCATTCAAAGTTTGTGATGTAATCAATACATTGTAAGATAGTAGTATGTTCAATTATGAAGTTATTGTGTAATACTATTGTGATATATAAAATAAACAATATGTTGTGTTACTCAAATTCTTATGTGAAATTTATTGGTTTATATAGAATCATGCCACCAACCAGAAGACCCCAAAGAGAAATGAATGATAATAATTCTACCCAGCAGTTAGTAGACCTTATGCTAGGAGTTGTAAATAGACCTGTGAACCAAAACACAACTTTTAAAGACTTTAAATTAGTTGGACCACCTGAGTTTAAAGGTACATCAGAACCTGTAGATGCACAAATTTGGATTTCTGAGATAGAAATTTTTTTCCTAGTAACCAATGTTAATAATAACCAAAAGACAACTTTTGCAACCTTTTTCTTGAAGGGTGAGGCTAATTATTGGTGGGAATCAACCAAAGGTCGGGTAGAAACTGAAATTATTCCTTGGGATATATTCAAAGAGTTGTTCTTTAAAAACCATTTTTCCCAATCCCTGAAAGACCGAATGGAAATAAAATTTCTAGACTTAAAAAAAGAAGATCTTACTGTAACCCAATATACAGCTAAGTTTAATGAACTATCCAAGTTTGCTCCTCATCAAGTAACCACTGAACTTAGAAAGACTCGTAGGTTTCAGGAGGGTATAAAACCTCGATTCTTGAGTAGATTGTCGATTAGCTTCAAATAAAAACTTTCTCGAAATACTAGAGAAGGCCACTATAACCGAAAAAGTGAGAATGATGGTCTTGTTAAATTTCATCGAGACAAGAGAAGTCGAAATGAAAAGGAAAAATTAGGGACAGAACCCGCCTGGTGGGTTTAATAACAAACGTAAATGGGAGAATTCTTTTTCTAACAACCCAGGGAAAAAGATAGGAAATACTAATAATAACTTTAGTAATAATAATATTAAACCTTGTCCTAATTGTGGTAAGAAACATATAGGAGAATGCCTTCATAACAAATGTTTTAATTGTGGACAGTCGGGATATTATTATCCACGGTGTCCTCTTCCAAGGAAAAAAAAAATTTTAATTGTGGTTCATTGGACCATTTTTCAAAGAACTGTCCCAAACCTAAGAATCAGGGAGGAAAAGGGGTTAGAATACCAGAGAATAATAAATCAACAGTAGCTACAGTTGGGGTTCAGAATCGATCTACCGCGAGAACATTTAATATGTCGGTGAGGGATGTTGTTGCTTCAAAGGACGTGGTGACAGGTATCATCCCTATCAACACTTTAAATGCATATGTGTTATTCGATTATGGTGCTATATATTCTTTTGTGTCTAGTAATTTCTCTACAAACTTGAATACACCTTGTGAAAATCTAGACAAACCATTCTGCATGGAAATTGCTAATAATGAAAGAATTTTGGTTAAGACTATTTACAGAAACTATAGTGTGGTAATAAAAGGACATAATTTTAAGGTAGATTTGATACCAATTTAGTTGGGAGAATTTGAAGTAATTCTAGGAATGGATTGGTTAGTTAATCATAACGCGATGATTGATTGTCATAAAATATGTATAAACCTTTTTGACTGCTTTGAAGTCAAAGGTAGTGTTCAACGGTAGTTGTTCACCTAATCAATCTCGATGTTTGACTATAATTCAGGCAGAAAAAATACTTAGAAATGGTTTTTTAGGATATTTGGCCTATATAGTTGATACTCGACAAGAAGGAGTTAAACTAGATCAAATACCTATAGTTAAGGATTTTCCTAATATATTTTCGGATGACTTACCAGGTTTGCCTCCAGATAGGGAAATTGAGTTCGTCATTGATCTTGGACCAGGAACGGCACCAGTTTCTAAGGCACCGTACAAAATGGGACCTATAGAACTGAAAGAGTTACTTATACAATTACAGGAACTCTTAGATAAAATGTACATACAACCTAGTGTTTCACCCTGGGGAGCACCAGTTTTGTTTGTAAAGAAGAAGGATGGAACTATGAGACTATGTATAGACTATAGGGAGCTAAATAAGTTAACTACTAAAAATAAATATCCTTTACCAAGGATTGATGATTTGTTTGACCAATTAAAAGGGGCCGAACATTTTTCAAAAATTGACCTTAGAACATGTTATCATCAATTAAAGGTAAGAAAGGAGGATGTCTTAGAAAGCAAATTTAGGACACGCTATGGACATTATGAGTTTCTTGTAATGTCTTTTGGATTAACAAATGCACCGGCAGCATTTATGGATTTAATGAATCGAGTGTTTAAACCATGCTTGGACAAATTTGTTGTAGTGTTTATAGATGATATTCTGGTATACTCGAAAACACGGGAAGAGCACACTCAACACTTGAGAGTCGTATCAGAGATATTACGAAAGGAACAACTTTATGCAAAGATTTCCAAGTGTTAATTATGGTTGAAGAGAGTTCAATTTTTAGGTCATGTAATTAATAAAAATGGACTATCTGTAGATCCATCTAAGATCGAAACAATTTTGAATTGGGAACAACCAACAACTCCAACAGAAGTACGAAGTTTTCTCGGTTTAGCGGGTTATTATCGACGGTTTATAAAAGATTTTTCAAAAATAGCAACCTCATTAACCAATTTAACTCGAAAGACGGTAAAATATGTCTGGACAGATAAATGTGAGGAAAGCTTCCAAGAGTTGAAGAAGCGACTGAGCATGGCTCCAGTGTTATCCTTACCAGATGATACTGGAGGCCTTGTAGTATATACTGACGCATCACACAGAGGTTTAGAGTGTGTTGATGCAACATGGGAAAGTGATAGCTTATGCATCACGACAACTCAAAGATTATGAGAAAAGGTATCCTATTCATGACCTAGAGTTAGCCGCGGTAGTTTTTGCTCTAAAAATTTGGAGACATTACTTGTTCAGGGAGAAGTACGAGATATATATAGATCATAAAAGTTTGAAATATATTTTTACACAAAAGGAATTCAATTTAAGACAAAGCAAATGTTGTAGCTGATGCATTAAGTAGAAAGAATCAGGAAAAATTGAATGTATTAACCACCAATGATATGTTAATAAAAGACTTTGAAAATTTAGAAATTGAGGTGGAATGTGTAACTACCTCTACCCAAAAATTGTATATTTTAGAAGGAGTTTCATCTCTGCTTAATAAAGTTAAAGAGATATATGAGAAGGATGAAGAATGTCAGAAGTTTAAATCTAATTCAACACATGATAAGTATAATAAATTTAGAATAGATACGGATGGAATAATAAGATATGAAAATAGAATCTGGGTTCCATTTGACCAAGCTTTAAAAGATGAAATTTTAAACGAAGCTCATAATTCTAAATTTACCATACATCCTGGCAGTACAAAAATGTATAAGGATTTAAGTCAACACTTTTGGTGGTCGAACATGAAAAGAGAAATAGTTGAATGGGTAAGTAAATGTCTCACGTGTCAAAGGGTTAAGGCTGAGCATCAAAAGCCGAGTGGTTTACTTCAACCCTTACCAATTCCTGAGTGGAAGTGGGAACATATAACTATGGATTTTGTTGCTGGTCTTCTAGTTACACAAAAGGGCCATAATGCCATTTGGGTAATAGTTGACCGTTTAACAAAATCAGCTCACTTTTTACCTATTAAGATTACTCATAACCTAGATCACCTTGCCAAAATTTACATAAATGAAATTATCTCTAGGCATGGAGTACCTATGTCCATAATATCAGATCGAGATCCAAGACTTACTTCAAATATTTGGAAAAGCCTTCAGAAACACTTAGGAACACAACTAAGATTAAGTACGACTTATCATCCTCAGACTGATGGACAGAGTGAGAGAACCATACAAACATTAGAAGATATGCTAAGAACTTGTATTATACATTTCAAAGGAAGTTGGGAAGATCAGTTGCCCTTAGTTGAATTTGCTTATAACAATACTTATCATGCTAGCATAGGTATGCCACCCTATGAAGCTTTATATGGGCGTAAGTGTAGAACACCTTTATGTTGGGATGAAGTTGGGGAAAGACAAATGTTAGGACCTAAGATAATTAAACAAACAACTGAAACTATCAGAATTATTCATCAACGATTACAAGCATCTCAAGATCGACAAAGAAAATACGTCGATCCACATCGTCAACAATGAAACTTTAACGTATGAAGTCACGTATTCTTGAAAGTATCTCCTTGGAATGGCAAGATACATTTTGGCAAGAAAGGAAAATTAATTCCGAGATTTATTGGACCTTTTGAAATTTTGAGAAGGGTTGGTGAAGTTGCTTATGAAATACCACTACCTCCTGAGTTGAATCATATTCATAATGTGTTTCATGTGTCCGTATTACGACCATATAAACCTAGTTATAAACACATTATACAATATGAGCCAATCCAAATAGAGGAAGATCTTTCTTATGTAGAAGAACCTGTGCAGATCGTCGACCGTAAAGAGCAAGTCCTGAGAAATAAAGTGATAGCATCGGTCAAAGTAATTTAGAGGAATCAGAACGTTGAAGAAGCTACATGGGAGCTTGAAGATAAAATGCGCGAGAATTATCCTCAATTATTTACTTAACTTATACTGTAATTTCGAGGACGAAATTCTTATTAGTGGGGGTGAATGTAAAAACCAAAAACCCTAATAGGACTCATATGTGTAAAAATCCCATTATATAAATAAAATTTCTCTGTTCTGAATGTGTTATGTGTTAATATATACATGGTTTGACAAATTTAACCAAATAAATTTTTATCCGAAAAACGTCGTGCTTGACACCCCGTGCTTAAATTTTTTTCTATAATCGGACTTTTCGGTAAAATTATTTTGACAAGTTGCTTTGTTGTGGTTACACTGACAAACTTCTTTGTCGTACTTGTTAGGATTAGTGAGAAATTAGGTTAAAACCCTACATTAACAAACCCTAACCCTAATTAGCAAAACCCTAACCCTAATTTGTAAATTAAACCCTAATTAGCTAATTAAACACTAATTAGATTATCTTAACACCTAATCATGATTAATAAACTTCAATTAGGTACTAATTAACATTACTTAACATTCCTAATCATTAGAAACAAAACCCTAATCAAGATTAATGAATATTAAAGCCTAATTAAGCTACTAAACAAACCTAACTAGCTCACAAGTAGGTTAGGAGTCACCATTGAAAGTTCCTAGGCTGCACATAACATGCTTGTAACTCCCAAGCATCACAATAGTCATCAGATAAGATCTTTGTAGAGGCAAGTTGCTCAAAAATGACCAAAAAGCCAAGTTCAAGAATTTTATAAATAGAAACCTTAGGTCTAAGCAAACTCACAAAATTCCTAAGCCTAGATACACTTATAAACCTACCAAATCAAGCCTGGGTGATAGCAAAGAACAACATCGTGGCTAGAATCAAAAATTGTTTAAGAAAAGGTACAAACCCCTAGTTCTTAATTAGCTTTATGATATTATGTTAGATTTGTTGTTTAGATGTTTAGAATTATGTATTAGTATGTTAGAAAGTATGTTAGATTGGTAGAACACATTTTCATAACATATAGATGCCTTAATTAAGTGTTTTAAGAAATCTGGAAATTTTGAAAACTAAGTCTAACAGTCGAATGTCAGGGCCTATAGATTCATATGTGTTTATGTTTTGGTTCGTTAATTGTTTGGTATTTGTAGCCTGTTAGTAGGTCTTTAATCTAGAAAAGAAAACGGGTTCATTTGAACCATTGATTTCAAGTTATAAGCAGTCAAAGTGGGTTGACTGTTCACAGATTGCGCTTTTACGGGTTACCCGAAAGCTCAAGAATAGTTGAGCCAAGCTACTTTGACTAATGCTTTAATCGCCTTCATTTGTGATTTTGTAAGTTTTTGTTATAGATCAATACCACATTATATGTACTACATATCTATGATCTTTAATTGAACAAACAACGTATAGGTTTACTGGAATTAATGGTCAAAAATCGTTGACCGAGCTTGACCAAGTTTTTTGGGTTTTCCAGAAAACTGAAAAACACAAAGAACAGCGTTTGGCTGTACTTTGACCAGCATAATTAGAGATCTTAGATTTATGCTTTGTTCATGTTAATGTTATATATATGTACCCTAACATATATACTACATTTTACAACAAACATCACACACATCTAATACACAAAATCAAAGATATTTAAGCCACAAAACCGTTGACCGGCCATGACTTCTGTTCTGGGTTACCCAGAAACTCAAGAACAGCTCTGATAGTGACTTTGAGCCTCTATAACTTCTTGTTATATATAAGTTAAAGCCTAAAATTTGTTTCATATTATACTACTGTATTAGTACTACAACATCAACTCTTGAACAAACCAAAAATCATCATCAGTGGCATTTTAATTAATGGTCAAACTAGTCACTCGACTATGACCAAAATGTTGCCCAGAAACTCAAGAACACCTACAGCGACACTTTCTGTCACTGAAGGGCTTTAGCGACAAACAGAAATTATTTTTCTAAAAAAAAATTATAAAAATTAGAAATAATTAATAAATAAATATAAAAATAGTTTTAAAATTTATATTAAATTATTACAAATAAATTCTGATATTTTTACATAAATTCAATAATTATTTTATATTATTTTGATATTATTAATAATTAACTTATTAATAAGGAAATTAGAATAATTATTTTTAAATGCTAAATAATTATGGAAAAATATTATTAATGATATAAAATTATAATAAATGAATATAAATTATTTAATAATAATAATCAATGTTTTTGTAAAATTTTAAGTAAATATTAATTTCTTATAAATAGAAATAAATGATTTAAAATCAAAATAAATGTTTTAAATACTTTAAAATTTTTAAAAGGTATTTTAAATTATAATCAAATTTTATAAATAAAATTTAGTCCATTTATCAAAGGTATTAACACCGAAACCCTATTAAATCTAACCTGATATTATATAAATGTTATAATTGAGTATTGTTATCAATTCTAACGTGTTAGATTTATATATATGAACTTCGTAGGTATTTATTAACGATTGAATAACATAACTTGACTGATCTACGCTCAGGCAAGTTTTCTGAACCCTACACTTATACCTTGAATTATTTTTGATATGTTATACCAAACCTAAACTTGAATTACCAATTATTGTAAAGTTATTGTTATAGTTTCAGCATAACTCAAAAATGATTTGTTTATTCATATGATATTGTTTATTGATCATAAACTGTTGTGTCAAACCAAATTGTTTTGGTAAGACATCCTATACTGAAGTTGGGTATCCCGTAAGGGATCGAGATTTGGTCAATTCATATATTGACATTAATTTTAGTGTATTTTGAGCACTAGTAGGATGATATGAATACTCCTAAAATGTTGAATAGGTTGATCCCCTATCTCACATCTGAACAAAATTTCTAAGTCTGTGTAACTGACAGAAATGAAGAAAAATTCCATAAATGGTTGAAATAAATAGAAATCCAGAAATGGTAACAACTATCAGTCGAAATTTGAATTGTTATATTTCTTCAAATCCTATATTGTTATAAATACACAACTTGCTGAGCATATCATAGCTCACCCTTGCAAATTATTCCCTTTGCAGTTTTAGATGGTAATCTTGGAACATCTGGAGTAGATAAAGGGAAGCGTCCCTATACAGATTAGATTATATTCTTATTTATTTGAATACCTTGTAATAAGAACTCGTTATGTGAATTATGTAATCGAATCCTAATATTATGATATATATATATATATAACATCTTTAACCGTGTTTTCTTACATATATAACATCTTTAACCGTGTTTTCTTATGATGTAAAATTAGACTTCTTCAAATCTAGTTGAGATCCTTGGGAACTATTTATCTGAGTGAGGGTATTAATAGCATGGACTATTCATGTTGTTATTGATACTCTGGATTTCGGATAGATAGTTACTATCGATACGATAGTATAAATTCGTTTGGCTTAAACTATACATCTAGGTGAGGGTATTAGTAATATGGACTGCTCATGTTATTACCGATACTCTGAATTTTGGATAGATAGAATCTAGTCACAGATACAGTTCATATATCCAAGTGAGGGTATCCGAACACAGAAAAAGTTCTCTTGAGAATTGACATCTGTTATGGGATACTATGAATTTTGAATGTAACGACCGAGAAATTCGGATCTTATGTAAAATGATTTTATTAAATTAAATAATAATAAAATTATATTCTATGTGTTATCAAGATGGTTGTCACTCTAAAACCTATTGATATTGGAATGTTGTAGTATTTGAGCTACGTGAAGGAATTTAAGTGTTTGAATTTCTGAGTCAAAAATAAAAGTTTTCCGAGAAATTTTCCAAAAAACACTATTCATCGGTATTTGTTCGGAAATAATTTTTGAATTTCTGAGAAATACGTAATGATAGAATATCAAAGTAAGACGGATTATGTAATAATAATCTAGTTATGGAAAATGTATTATTTCGCTTGCGGACTTAATTCGAGAATATTAAGGAAAGCGAAGTATTTGTAAGAGAGTATTAATTGTATGATACTTAGGTATTGTACAAGGGAATGGAAAAAAGTATAATATGAAGTATTATACGAGTTTGTATGAAGTAAGGAAAATCGTATATAATGAAGTTGTATACGAAGTATAATACGAGAATAATACATAGATGATATGTATATGTATTAAGTAATGTTAATGGACTTGGAAGATTGATTAGCAATTAGTACAAGCCCAATTAAATTGAATGATAAGGCCCAATGTTAATTAATGAATGAGTTAATTAATACAAGCCCAAAGGATAAGTTAAGCTAAGCTAAATTAAAGTCCATTAGATTATTATGACCCATGGGGCAAACCATATGAATATGGTAAATGATTAATGACCAAGTTTTAGGAGTGGTGATCAAGTTAGTGTGGTAACCAAGCCTTTTAAGTGGTGACCAAGTTATGTAATGACCAAGTTATATGAGTAATGGCCAAGCAAAGGATAGGATTTGTGTTGATCAAGCTATGAATAGTAAGGAGGTGGGTTAGTGTATTGACTAAATTGCCCTAACCTTGGAAGTTCTATAAATAGAGAAGGTTGGCAAGCTATTTGGCACTTGTTCAAACAATCCACACTCTCTCAAAGTGCTTAATTGTTAGGAAGATTAAGTTGCAATTAAGTCATTCCATAAGTCAAGAAGAAGAAGAAACTACTTATCAAAGACTTCAAAAGTAAGATCCTCTTCTCCAATTATCTTCTATCTCTATCATGATAGGTTGATAATAAGATCCTCTTCTCCAATTATCTTCTATCTCTATCATGATAGGTTGATAAGAAAAGTTTGGATTGAGGATCATGAATGATAAAAAAAGTAAGAAGTATATATAAGCAATGAACTTAAGCCATATAAGTTGGTAATAAGTCATTTGAGTTAGCATAAGTTATAAACTTATGTGAAAGTATTATGAACTTAGAATGAGTTTAGTAATACAAGTAATATGAAAGTAAAAGAATTTGTATGATAATATGTATCAAGTATACATGAGTAAAGCTATATGTTAAGAACATATATGTATGATGATTGAGAAACTTTAATTATCATAGGTCTTGAATGATAAGTTCATAAGTAGTTTATGATTTGAGAAGTTATAAGCTTATGAAGAAATAAGTCAAAAATCCAACCATGAGTATAAGTTGTGGGAATAAGTATGTTAAGATGTTCGCATGATGAATGAAATCCATTAGTAATGTTGAACAAATCATAAGAATGAAGATTTGCCGAAAAGTACACGATTAGACGATAATCGTCGAATTCGTAAATTTCCCGGAATGGAAGTCAAATTTTGAGTTTGAACTTGGAAAAGTTATTTTCCAATGGAGACAAGTCATGTTTGTCATTTAAGAGTTGCGGACTCGAAAATGGATGAATTCCGACTTAGAACGAAGAAACGAGCATTGAACGTTCACGAACGTTTATCGTTTTCGTTAAAAATGAACCAATAGGTGAATTTTTAGCAAACAAAGTCAAATAGATAAAATTCTTGCATGAATGCGTAGATTGCGTAATTTGTGAACCGTAGGCTTTTGAACGGACCAATTCGGACTTAAAACAAAGAGGTTATGCATCTGAGAAGTTTGTAAAAATGTCAAAATCAGATAATTATTTCGAGGCACAGAGTCCGTGCGCATGCGCTCTAAGCCTAGAATGCCCGTCTGCACGCAAAGACGAGGTCGGAAGCTTGTGCACTACTAACTCACGCCGCAGCGTGAGTCACGGAGCAAATCTTGGCGCCGCGGCGCCAATCTCAAGAAGTTGATAGTAAAGATTGTTTTCAAGTATAGAAGAAAAGAGAACTTGTTAGTAATGAATTAAGATGTAATCATAACATGATTAAGACATTGTAAGGTACTTGTAAGACACTAATGCATGTTGATTAAGAGTTAATAATCAATCGAAGATTAACGAAATATGAATGACGTAACAAAAGCCGGAAACCCTAATAATAAATCTAAATTAGAAATTAGAAATTAGATTGAGATGAAAGGTAAGATATAATCAGATACATATTTGATTATATGTGACCTAATGTAAGGCATTATGTGATTATGCATTGTAGAGACTTGAAAGACTTGAACGTAAAGTAAAATACACAGTAGCACGTGCTAAAGGCAAGTATTCTAACTCTTGTCTCAGTTCAATCTGAATAAGTTTTTGAAGTTCATGTATCCTTACGCATGAATTGAAGTACAATGAAGTTAAAGCCAATTCTTTTGGCTAAACTTGACATATTGAGTGGATTGTTGATAATATATTCATCTGTTATCCAATGTTATTATCTTTTTTCAACTACTAAATATGGTTTTCAAAAGAAGACGGAAATGTTAAACAAATGTTTTGTCGGTAACATGATAGGCACGCGAGGTTGCCAAAATGATTAAACGTACATACGTTTAATGGATGTAGTGTTAATCAACATAGAGTACAATTGACTGATCACCTAGAAGTGCTCGTAAGTAATATCGGGCTTACAAACTTAGTTTCGGGTTGTCCTTTTCAAAGAAATAATGAATACTCAAGGTCTTTGACCAGAGTGTATGTTTTGCTGAATATTATTCATTGTAAAATATTGTGAAAGAAAGATGAAGTGCTATTTTAAATTATCAATAGTACTTCATAACTATTGTTCAGTTATCAAAGATATATGATTCATATGTATCAAGCATGTTGTTATTGAAATTGTTATACTTGCTGAGCTAGTTATGCTCACTCTTGCTTGAACCATATGAATGTAGCTAAGACTGAACGTCCCGAAGGATCAAATAAGGATAAGGGAAAGGCTAAGGCAGATTATTAAGCTGTCTTATAATAGTATAGGGCTATTGTTGTAATGTAATGAATATTATGACAAAGAACCTTTGTAATGGGTTTAGAACCTGGGAAGTATAAATATTAATTTGAATATATAGAAGTTATATTCGTTCTTTGAGACTTTTCAATTGAATGAATGTATGAATGTTTGTACAGTATAGCACCATCTGTCGGGTTGGAAGATACCCGGATTTGGGGGCGCTACATTGGATCTATGGGAATTATATTTGTTAGTCCCTCTAATTAATGTAATCTTATAATCAGATACCATGGGTGTATAGATTTAAAAACATTATATTGATTTATTGTAAACACCATATCAGATACCGTGGGAGTATAGATATGGGGGCGTTACAGTAAACCACTCGGCTTTTGATGCTCAGCCTTAACCCTTTGACACGTGAGACATTTACTTACCCATTCAGCTATTTCTCTTTTCATGTTCGACCACCAAAAGTGTCGACTTAAATCCTTATATATTTTTGTACTACCAGGATGTATGGCAAATTTAGAATTATGAGCTTCATTCAAAATTTCATCTTTTAAAGCTTAGTCTAACGGAACCCAGATTTTATTTTCATATCTTATTATTCCATCCGTATCTATTCTAAATTTATTATACTTATCATGTGTTGAATTAGATTTAAACTTCTGACATTCTTCATCCTTCTCCTGTATCTCTTTAACTTTATTAAGCAGAGATACAATTCCTTCTAAAATATACAATTTTTGGGTAGAGGTAGTAGGACATTCCACCTCAATTTCTAAAATTTTAAAGTCTTTTGTTAACATATCATTGGTGGTTAATACATTCAATTTTTCCTGATTCTTTCTACTTAACGCATCAGCTAAAACATTGGCTTTACCGGGATGATATAAGATTTCACAGTCAAAATCCTTTATCAGTTCTAACCATCGTCTTTGTCTTAAATTTAATTCCTTTTGTGTAAAAATATATTTCAGACTTTTATGACCTGTATATATCTCTCACTTCTCCCCGTATAAATAATATCTCCAAATTTTTAGAGCAAAAACTATCGCTGCTAACTCTAGGTCATGAGTAGAATACCTCTTCTCATAATCTTTGAGTTGTCACGATGCATAAGCTATCACTTTCCCATGTTGCATCAACACACACCCTAAACCTTGGTGTGATGCGTCACTATATACTACAAGGCCTCCTGTATCATCTGGTAATGATAACACTGGAGCCATGCTCAGTCGCTTCTTCAACTCTTGGAAGCTTTCCTCACAATTATCTGTCCAGACGTATTTCATCGTCTTTCGAGTTAAATTGGTTAATGGGGTTACTATTTTTGAAAAATCTTTTATAAACAGACGGTAATAACCCGCTAAACCGAGAAAACTTCGTACCTCTGTTGGAGTTGTTGGTTGTTCCCAATTGACAACCATTTCGATCTTAGCTGGATCTACAGATATTTCATTCTTATCAATTACATGACCTAAAAATTTTACTCTCTTCAACTAGAATTCACATTTGGAAAACTTTGTATAAAGTTGTTCCTTTCGTAATATCTCCAAAATGACTCTCAAGTGTTCAGTATGCTCTACCCGTGTTTTCGAGTATACCAGAATATCATCGATAAACACTACAAAAAATTTGTCCAAGCATGGTTTGAACATTCGATTCATTTAATCCATAAATGTTACCGGTGCATTTGTTAATCCAAAAGACATTACAAGAAACTCATAATGTCCATAGCGTGTCCTAAACACTGTTTTTGGCACATCCTCCTTTCTTACCTTTAATTGATGATAACTTGTTCTATGGTTAATTTTTGAAAATGTTCAAATTTTTTAATTGGTCAAACAAATCATCAATCCTTGGTAAAGGATATTTATTTTTAATAGTTAACTTATTTAACTCCCTATAGTCTATACATAGTCTCATAGTTCCATCCTTCTTCTTTACAAACAAAACTGCTGCTCCCCAGGGTGAAACACTAGGTTGTATATACTTTTTATCTAAGAGTTCCTGTAATTGTATAAGTAACTCTTTCAGTTCTATAGGTGCCATTCTGTATGGTGCCTTAGAAACTGGTGCCGTTCCTGGTGCAAGATTAATGACGAACTCAATTTCCCTATCTGGAGGCAAATTTGGTAAGTAATCCAGAAATACATCGGGAAAATCCTTAACTAAAGGTATTTGATCTAGTTTTACTCCTTCCTGTCGAGTATCAACTATATAGGCCAAATATCTTAAACAACCCTTTCTAAGTAATCTCTCTGCATGAACTATAGTCAAACATCGAGATTTCTTAGGTGAACAACTACCGTTGAACACTACCTTTGACTTCGAAGCAGTCAAAAGGTATATACGTTTTTGATGACAATCAATCATCGCGTTATGATTAACTAACCAATCCATTCCTAGAATTACATAAAATTGTCCTAACTGAATTGGTATCAAATCTACCTTAAAATTATGTCCTTTTATTACCACACTGTAGTTTCTGTATATGGTCTTTACCGAAATTCTTTCATTATTAGCAATTTCTACGCAAAATGGTTTGTCTAAATTTTCACAAGGCATATTCAAGTTTGTAGAGAAATTTCTAGATACAAACGAACATGTAGCACCAGAATCGAATAACACATGCATTTAAAGTGTTGATAGGGATAATACCTATCACCACGTACTGTGAAGCAATAGCATCCCTCACCGACATATTAAATGTTCTCGCGGTAGGTCGATTTTAAACCCCAATTGCAGCTACTGTTGATTGATTATTCTATGATATTCTAACCCCTTTTCCTCTTTGATTCTTAGGTTTGGGACAATTCTTTGAAAATTGGTCCAATGAACCACAATTAAAACATTTATTTTTCCTTGGAAGAGGACACTGCGGATAAAAATGTCCAGACTATCCACAATTAAAACATTTGTTATGAAGGCATTCTCCTCTCTGTTTCTTACCACAATTAGGACAAGGTTTAATTATATTATTACTAAAGTTGTTATTAGTATTTCCTACCTTTTTCCCTCGGTTGTTAGAAAAAGAATTATCCCAATTACGTTTGTTATTAAACCCACCTGAACTGGGTTCTGTCCTACCTTTTTCTTTTTCATTCTGACTTCTTTTATCCTAATGAAACTTAGCAAGACTTTCATTCTCACTTTCAGCTATAGTAGCCTTCTCTAGTATTTCAGAGAAAGTTTTTATTTGAAGTACTGACAACTTACTCTAAATTTAAGGTTTTAAACCCTCCTGAAACCTACGAGTCTTTCTAAGTTCAGTGGTTACTTGATGTGGAGCAAACCTGGACAGTTCATTAAACTTAGTTGTATACTGGGTTACAGTAAGATCTCCTTGTTTCAAGTCCATAAATTTTATTTCCATTCGGTCTTTTAGGGATTGGGAAAAATAGTTTTCAAAGAACAATTCTTTGAATCTATCCTAAGGAACAATTTCAGTTTTTACCCGACCTTTGGTTGATTCCCACCAATAATTAGCCTCACCCTTCAAGAAAAAGGTTGCAAAAGTTGTCTTTTGGTTATTATTAACATTGGTTACTAGGAAAAATTTCTCTATCTCAGAAATCCAAATTTATGCATCTATAGGTTCTGATGTACATTTAAACTCAGGTGGTTCAACTAATTTAAAGTCTTTAAAAGTTGTGTTTTGGTTCACAGGTCTATTTACAACTCCTAGCATAAGGTCTACTAACTGCTGGGTAGAATTATCATCATTCATTTCTATTTGTGGTCTTCTAGTTGGTGGCATGATTCTATATAAACCAATAAAATTCACATAAGAATTTAAGTAACACAACATATTGTTTATTTTATATATCACAATGGTATTACACAACAACTTCATAATTGAACATACTACTATCTTACAAAGTACTTATTACATTACAAACTTTGAATGCTTCTTTATTGTACTAATATAAAGCATTCAACCACCTATGCTACTCTCTATAATTCATTGATATCATCAAAGGAATCCTGAATCATGTGACAAACCACAAATCGATGGATGAGATAAGCTATTTTCTTCTCTTCTACTGGATATCGAACTACACGGTGATGCAAATCGTTAAAAGTATCTCGAACACCCAGAGTGTGACGCCCCCAAAATAGGTATACATCACCCATTTTGAGTCGTCAATAACATGGTACAGAAACAACTACAACTTTATTAATACAACATAAAAACTTTGAGTTTAAATACAAATATTGCCATCTAGACAATATTCACACCCAAATAAGTCCTCATTACAATTATTGATACATTATTTAACAAAAATGGTGAGGACAACTAAAACAACACTCTAGAACCATCATTCCATAACCCTACTAGAACTCGCTACATTCTCGCCTCCTGAGAAGAAAAATGGAACAAAAAAGAAAAGGGCGAACTCAACTAGCCCAGTAAAGAATATTATGAATAAGATAATATAGAACAATTTATCGTTAGTCTTCAACAGGGAAAAAAATCTGATAAAATACAATAGACAATAAGTTTCAGATCAATATTCGCAGCGAAAATAATAATTTCATAGATGAGATACGTAGAGAATGAAGTCTACGATAATCTATGAATTTTAAAAGTCTATCATCAATATTTTATCCCTATAACATCAATCAATATTCATCTTGAATCAAATATTCATCATTGCACTACAGGCCAAAGATATTCATTAGTTGGTCATGTTCATCTCAACACCTGTTCATCTTTGCACTACGGGCCAAAGATATTCATAAGAAAATCAACCATCTTTGTATTACAGACCAAAGATATTCAATAATATCATCATTTAGGACTGAGGATGATGAAAAATATTTTATAAAAAATGAATCTAGTGAAACAAAAGAACAGATATTAAGGATTCGTACTTTAAACAATCCGAGTTCAAAAATACTTCATTAATAATCATACTGAAGTAAAATTCAAGAATGATAAAAACATGGATACAATCAAAGCTAGTATCCATAATAGATATTTTGGACAAAAATGAAAATTAAATTTTTCTGTGAATAGTGTCGTATTCGTGAATAGTACCGTATACGTGAATAGTGTCGTATACGTGAATAGTAACCCCGACACTAAAAGACAAGAATTTCACGAGAAAAATCTTACCAATATTCCGGCATAATGATATTTGAAGAAATAATATCATTTAAAAAAAATAATATCCCTTACCTCGAAAAGACGGCACTTCTAACTGGAATACTGGATATAGTGCTGAAGGAAACTTGTACCGTATAGCAACACTCAAAGTCTCAAAATACTCACAAGAATACGCTCGATAATATAGAGAGAGAGAAAACTTCCGTTTCTGGTGTGATTTTCAATTCTAACCTAAGCACCCTATTTATAGGAAAATGCTTAGAACACCAAAGCAGAAAATTTAATAAAATAATAATTTATTTTTCTTAAACTTCCTACGCACACCAATATAGTCTAGACATCAGCCATACCTGAATAACAACCACACAAACATTTTTCTCAATTAATTCATTTAAAACTCCAAAAAAATAATAATTAATTAATCCGAATCTTCAATAATTCATAATAAATAGCCCTTTTATCAGAAAAATTTGAACCTCGTGTCTTGTCCATAGGAAATTCCATTCTCTACAACTTTGTAAGTTTAAGTTTTTCCAAATTCCAAACAGAAATTGACCGAAATCCACAAACGGGCGATTTTACAGGCTATAATCAAATTTCAGTCTAGAAACGGGGTCCACAAACATGAAAAACATGTTTTAAATATTTTTTTGTAACAAAAATACTCTTCCTCGTCATATAGTCATATATCTCACATTCATTGTAAAAATATCACCATTATTATATTATTATAATATAATAATATATTTAAATGAATTATTTATCAGCAAAGATAAAATATCATTTTTTTTAACAATTGTCACTTTAAAAATTTTCTCCATCTATATCCACATAAAATGAATATTTTCCTCATCATATAAATCAATAATTAATTATTCACAAATAGTATTACGTAATCACAATCACGTGACAACGGTAGTTCCTGGAAAGAGGGCTTTCCAATAAGGATTTCTCCTTACTGGCGCGCAATTAGGTGACCAAACCTCTCCTTAGACAGAACTTTCTAGACATTGCCAATAATGTTATCTAATAATATTATTCAAATAATATGAATTATTGATTTGATAATGAAAAATACTATGTAGTGATAATTATTGAAACAACAATAATATAAAACATTAACGTAGCAATTATTGAATCAATAAAATAAAATATTGAACAATAATTACTGTAACAATTATTGAGTAGTGCCTTCTTACGTAAGAATCAATAATTGGTGCAATACCATGTGCTACTGTGTTTTAACCACTAGGTATTTTAACAAGATAATTGGTAAATAACTACTGCTATTTATAAACAACTTATACTTGTCGTTTTCTTCATCCAATCACTTTTCATTATGGGGCCCACACAAGACTACGCCGTCGTACGAATATTCTCCGACAGTAAGAATATTCCACGACCAAACGAATATTCCCTGACAACAATGAATATTTTATAACCACTTGATTATTTGAAATATTTGCGCATTTTACCCATAACTAACCACATTAATCAAATCAACCCTTACTATTTCAAAATAACAAATAGAGGAAATTTAATTTCATTTATAATAAGTTGGGGTCTTACAACCTCCCCTCCTTATGAAATTTCATCCTCGAAATTGACGTACGTACCTGGTGTTTTAAAAAGGTGAGGATACCTCGCTTTCATTTCTGTATCCAACTCCCAGGTCATTTCTTCAATAGCATGGTTTCTCCACAAAACTTTTACTTGGGGTATAACCTTTGTGCGTAGAACATGCTCCTTCCTATCTAAGATCTTGACAGGAACCTCCTCGTACGTTAAGTCTTCGGCTATCTCGTTCGGTTCTAACTCAATAACATGGTTAGGGTCTTTCACATATTTACGTAACACAGATATGTGAAAAACATTATGAACATGAGACATACTTGGAGGTAACGCGAGTCTATAGGCCACATTTCCTACTCGGTCAAGAATCTGAAATGGACCAATAAATCGTGGATTGAGATTTCCTCTCTTCTCGAATCTTATAACTCCCTTCCATGGGGCAACATGCAACAATACATGATCCCCAATTCTAAATTCCACGTCCTTTCGATGAAGATCCGCATAACTCTTTTGTCGATCTTGTGTCGTTTGTATACGTTATCGAATCATTTAGATCTTTTCTATAGTAATACGTACCAACTCTGGACCCAACAATGTTGCTTCACCCACCTCATCCCAACATACTGGAGAGCGACACTTTCTTTCATACAATGCTTCGAATGGAGCTACCCATATACTTGTCTGATAACTGTTGTTGTAGGAGAATTCCACCAATGGTAAATACTTATCCCAACTCCCTTTGAAGTCTAGGACACAGAGTCTTAATAAATCTTCAAGAGTGTGAATAGTCCTCTCTGATTGTTCGTCCGTTTGAGGATGGTATGCCGAACTGAATCGTAAATCCGTGCCCATAGCTTTTTGCAAACTAACCCAAAATCGTGAAGTGAATCTTGGGTCACGATCCGAAACTATGGGTACTGGCATTCCATGCAATCTCACAATATCATTTACATACATATGAGCAAGACGTTCAAGGGAATAAGTCTCCCGTATCGGGAAGAAAAGAGCAGACTTGGTTAATCTATCAACAATAACCGAAATTGCATTTATACCTTGAGAAACCGTGGGAAGACCCATAACGAAATCCATGGTAATGTATTTCCACTTCCATTTTGGAATCTCAAGTGGTTGCAATGGACCCTTAGGCACTTGATGCTCTACCTTTACACGTTGACAAGTTAAACACCTCGAGATAAACTTTGCAATCTCTCTCTTCATATTGTTCCACCAAAATGTATGTTGAAGATCACGATACATTTTGGTACTTCCAGGATGGATTTCAAATGGTGTATTATGTGCCTCCATCATGATCTTGTATTTCAAATCAGAGTCGTTAGGAACACAAAGTCTGGAATGGACTCGAAGTATTCCTTCTTCATCGATTCTCGCTTCCGGAATAGCACCTTCTTGTACTTTCTTCTTCATACGCATCAGCTTCGGGTCGATGGCTTGAGCAACTTTAACTTTATCGATTAAAGTTTGTCTATTCGTATACTTGACATCATCGCACTCGTTCCTTCATATGATCTTCTACTCAACACGTCAGCTACCACGTTTGCTTTTCTAGGATGGTATTGAATGGTGTGGTCATAATCTTTTAATAGCTCGAGCCAACGTCGTTGATGCATGTTGAGTTCCTTTTGGGTGAAGAAATATTTGAGGCTTTTATGGTCTGAATATATCTCCACTTTCTCCCCATATAGATAGTGCATCCAGATCTTTAGCGCAAAAACGACTGCTGCCAACTTTAGATCATGTGTAGGATAATTCATCTCATATTCTTCAAGTTGTCGCGAGGCATAGGCTATGACTTTCCCACGTTGCATGAGAACACATCCTAACCCTTTGCTTGAAGCATCGCTGTAGATAACAAATCCATCCGAACTAGATGGTATTGTCAGAATAGGTGCCGAAATGAGTCTCCTCTTAAGCTCTTGGAAACTCTTTTCGCATTCCTCGCTCCATACGAATGTTGTATCCTTCCGAGTTAGTTGAGTTAACGGGGTAGCAATTCGAGAAAATCCTTCCACGAATCTCCGATAATAACCAGCTAGGCCCAGAAAGCTACGTACTTCGGTCACCGACTTTGGTTGCTCCCAACTTTGTATTACTTCAATCTTCGCCTGGTCGACAGATACTCCATGTTTTGACACCACGTGCCCAAGGAATGCTACTTCCTCAAGCCAGAACTTGAATTTCTTCAACTTGGCATATAGCTTGTTTTCACGAAGCCTTTGGAGTACCAGCTTCAAATGGTGCTCATGATCTTCACGGATTTGGAATATATGAGGATGCCATCAATAAAGACAACAACGAACTGATCCAAATAATCCTTAAATACTCAGTTCATCATATCCGTGAAAGCCGCAGGAGCATTAGTCAATCCAAAAGACATGACTAAGAATTCATAATGCACGTGCCGAGTTCTGAAGGCAGTCTTTGGAATATCCTCAGTTCTAATATCGAGCTGATGATATCCAGAATGAAGATCGATCTTTGAAAAGAATTGTGCTCCTTGTAACTGGTTAAACAGGTCATCAATACGAGGTAGCGGATACCTATTCTTGATGGTGACATGGTTCAATTCCCGGTAGTCAATACAAAGTCGCATACTCTTGTCTTTCTTCTTTACAAATAAAACAGGAGCACCCCAAGGAGATGTACTAAGACGAATGAAACCGATGTCCAACAATTCCTGTAGTTGGACCTTTAACTCCTGAAGTTCAATAGGAGCCATTCGATATAGGGTTTTAGAAATGGGCTTTGTACCAGGTTCAAGATCAATAAAGAATTTAACTTCACATTCTAGAGGCAGACAGGGAAGTTCTTCAGGAAATACGTCAGGAAATTTACTAACAACAGGAATATTATTCAAATCTGACGTGTCTTTATTCAAATCCATAACATGGGCTAAGAAAACTTGACATCCATTTTTCAATAAACGAATAGCTTTATGACTTGATATGACTATGATTGATTTTAATGGTTTAGTTGCTTGAATTCGTACAACAAGTTGGTTAGGAATATGAAAACTAACAACCTTACGAAAACAATCAATTTTGGCATGATGAGTAGTTAACCAATCAATCCCTAAAATCACATCAAAAGAAAGTATCTTTAAAGAGATAAGGTCATAAGGTAATGTGATGGTGCCAACTTGGATCAAACAAGATTTATAAACAGTGGATGTGATGAAAGTTTCTCCTAACGGAGTCTCCACAGATAAATCAAAGTCCAATTTCTCCGGAGTTAAGTTTAAACGTTGAGCACAAGCGGGAGAGATAAATGAATGGGTAGCACCGGTATCTAGTAATGTATAAACTTCGCAAGAATTTATGATTAGCTTACCCGTGATCACCTCGTTTGGGTTCTTCGCATTTTGACCAGTCACGACAAACGCTCTTCCAGGAATCGTTGACTTTGACTTTTCTGGGACAGCCTTTTGAGTCACCATCACTACTGGACTTGGTTTCGCTACTGTACAATCTCGAGCGATATGTCCTTCCATTCTATAATTATAACATACCTTGAACTGTTGTGGTCAGTTTGGGCTGATATGTCCCTCTTTCCCGCATTTATAGCATACGACCGATGGTCGTTCTCCTCCCTTAGAACCAGTTGCTGCTGGTGCTGACGTCTTCACATGGTCATTATTGAATCTCCTTTTTTTAAAATCTCCCCCCAACTCGCTTCTTCTATTTTTATGGCCATGATTACCACCAAAGTGGTTACTTTTTTTGTCCGTATTTTTCTTTCTCCGCTGGTTATCGTTGTTCTGATGACTACTGTCATCGGTATGATCCTAGTTATGGTCCCTCGGTTGAACGTACTCGTTATCTTGCTATAACAATTGAGCCCTGTTGACAACATCTGAATAGAAAGAAAATTTATGAGAAATGAGATATTGACGTATACCGGGTTTCAAACCTCTCAGAAATATCTGCGTCATACGTTCCTCATTCTCCACCAAATGAGGTGCAAACATGGAAAACTCTGCAAACTTCGCCTCGTACTGGGACACCGTCATATTGTTTTGTTCCAATCTAATAAACTCCACTTCTTTCATATGACAAATACTTTCAGGAAAGTACTTGTCATTGAAAAGTTTCTAAAATGTCTCCCAACACATGCTGAGTGCGGCTGGATGGGTACGCTTCATAGATTTCCACCAGTAATCTGTCTCATTACGGAACATAAAGGTGGCGAATAGAACCTTCTGTTCCTCCGTGCATCCCAAGACATCGAATATCTTGGCGATTTGTTTGACCCACATTTCTGCCTTAATCGGATCTGGCTTTCCCTAGAATTCTGGTGGTCCCAACACTTTGAACTGCGTGGCTATGACAAATCATGCCTTATTATCATTTCCACCTGTATTTTGTGCACAAGTCTCCCTCGTCTGATTTTGTATGAACTGCAAAAAGCTTCTAAACATCCCGTCGTTCATCATCTTCTCAGTGGTGTTGTTCACAGGAGGAACATTGCCAGCCTGTTGCACGTTCTCCTCGTTGGTGAGTAAAGGTGTCTCCACGATCTCATTTACTCCACTGTTAACATTCTCAGTCGACATTCTCAAATACTGCCATAAAATAAGGGTTAATTAAAGAAATCAACATATCACATAATATCCCTATATACTGACCAACCAACAAATAAGCTTAGGTAAGACACACTAGCGAAGGTTTTACTCGTCTCTCCCCTCCTAGTTCTATTCCCCGATCTCTGCCAGAGATCATATTCCTAATCTCTGATACCAACTGTGACGCCCCCAAAATAGGTATATATTACCCATTTTGAGTCGTCAATAACATGGTACAGAAACAACTACAACTTTATTAATACAACATAAAAACTGTGAGTTTAAATACAAATATTGTCATCTAGACAATATTCACACCCAAATATGTCCTCATTATAATTATTGATACATTATTTTACAAAAATTGTTAGGACTACTAAAACAACTCTCTAGAACCATCATTCCATACCCCGACTAGAACTCGCTACATTCTCGCTTCCTGAGAAGGAAAATGGAACAAAAAGGAAAAGGTGAGCTCAACTAGCCCAGTAAAGAATATTATGACTAAGATAATATACAACAAATTATCGTTAGCCTTCAACAGGGAAAAAAATCTGATAAAATACAATGGACAACAAGTTTCAAATCAATATTCGCAGCAGAAATAATAATATCATAGATGAGATACGTTGAGAATGAAATCTACTATAATCTATGAATTTTAGAAGTCCATCGTCAATATTTTATCCCTGTAACATCAATCAATATTCATCTTAAATCAAATATTCATCTTTGCACTACAGGCCAAAGTTATTCATCAGTTGGTTAAGTTCATCTCAACACCTGTTCATCTTTGCACTACGGGCCAAAGATATTCATAAGAAAATCAACCATCTTTGTACTACAGGCCAAAGATATTCAATAATATCATCATTTAGGACTGAGGATAATGAAAAATATTTTAAAGAAAACGAATCCAGTGAAACAAAAGAACAAATATTAAGGATTTGTACTTTAAACAATCCGAGTTCAAAATACTTCATTAATAATCATAGTGAAGTAAAATTCAAGAATGATCAAAACATGGACACAATCAAAGCTAGTATCCATAATAGATATTTTGGACAAATAACAAAAATTTAATTTTTCTGTGAATAGTGTCGTATTCGTGAATAGTGTCGTATACGTGAATAGTAACCCCGACACTAAAAGACAAGAATTTCACGAGAAAAACCTTACCAATATTATGGCATAATGATATTACAAGAAATAATATCATTTAAAAAAAATAATATCCCTTACCTCGAAAAAACGGTACTTCTAACTGGAATACTGGATATAGTGCTGAAGGGAACTTGTACCATATAGAAATACTCAAAGTCTCAAAATACTCACAAGAATATGCTCGATAATATAGAGAGAGAAAACTTCAGTTTCTGGTGTGATTTTTAATTCTAACCTAAGCACCCTATTTATAGGAAAATACTTAGAACACCAAAGCAGAAAATTTAATAAAATAATAACTTATTTTTCTTAAACTTCCTACGCACACCAATATAGTCTAGACATCAGCCACACCTCAATAACAACCACAAAAACGTTTTTCTCAATTAATTCATTTACAACTCCAAAAAAATAATAATTAATTAATCTGAATTTTCAATAATTCATAATAAATAGCCCTTTAATCAGAAAAATTCGAACCTCATGTCCTTTTCATAGGAAATTCCATTCTCTACAACTTTGTAAGTTTAAGTTTTTCCAAATTCCAAACAGAAATTGACCGAAATCAACAAACGGGCGATTTTCAGGCTATAATCAAATTTCAGTCTAGAACCGGGGTCCACAAACATGAAAAACATGTTTTAAATATTTTTTAGTAACAAAAATACTCTTCCTCCTCATTTATTCATATATCCCACATTTATTGTAAAAATATCACCATTATTATATTATTATAATATAATAATGTTATCTAATAATATTATTCTAATAATATGAATTATTGATTTGATAATGAAAAATACTGTGTAGTGATAATTATTGAAACAACAATAATATAAAACATTAATGTAGCAATTATTGAATCAATAAAATAAAATATTGAACAATAATTACTGTAACAATTATTGAGTAGTGCCTTCTTACGTAAGAATCAATAATTGGTGCAATATTGTGTGCTACTGTGTTTTAACCACCGGGTATTTTAATAGTATTAATGGTAACAACTACGTCGTTATTTATAAACAACTTATACTTGTCATTTTCTTCATCCAATCGCTTTCCGTTATGGGGCCCATTACAAAGGTACAGTCTTGATCGTATCTAATATTCCACGATGAAACGAATATTCCCCGACAACAATGAATATTTTATAACCACTTGCTTATTTGAAATATTTGCGCATTTTACCCATAACTAACCACATTAATCAAATCAACCCTTACTATTTCAAAATAACAAATAGAGGAAATTAAATTTCATTTATAATAAGTTGGGGTCTTACACAAGATGTTTTAAGAAGCCTTGACTGAATTTCCTTTCTGCCCATCTGTGCATGGTGCAGTTGTACTTTTAGTCGTTGACTATGTCCCCTCTCGTGTTGTAGCATTCCCTCAGCTATATCAGCCCTAAACCTCATTTTATTATTCTTATATTTTGTTGTCATCATCAGTGATTCCATTGCCTCATCAATTCTCATTAATTGTCCTGCCACTGAATCCTCCTCTTCCTCAGCATCTAATAGTTGTTGATCATGAAGCAATTCCTCATCTCCTGCATAACTGGCTATGTATGACTCTATTTATGGTGGATTGTTAGCTATTACAATTTCCTCAGCATTGGAGTTGGCCATCTATAAAAAAAAAACTCCTTAAATACTGGTATAAAATTTTACACAATATAATAATTTTAATGTTATATTTTATATATACTTTTAAAATTTTTGCGGACTCGAAGACTATATACAAAGATTTCTCTTCCTTATATCTATAGCCTTAAAGCTTTGATACCAAAATTGTAACACCCCCATATCTATACTCCCACGATATCTGATATGGTGTTTACAGAAAATCAACATAATGCTTTTTAATCTATACACCCATGGTATCAAATTATAAGAATACAATAAATAGAGGGACTATCAGATATAATTCCCATAGATCCAAAATTCACAGTATCCCATAACAGATGTAAATTCTCAAGAGAACTATTATTGTGTTTGGATACACTCACTTGGATATATGAACTGTATCTGTGACTAGAGTCCATTTATCCGAAATTCAGAGTATCAGTAATAACATGAACATTCCATATTACTAATACCCTCACACAAATGTATAGTCTATGCCAAACGAATTTATACTATCGTATCGATAGTAACTATCCATCCGAAATCCAGAGTATCAATAATAACATGAACAGTCCATGCTATTAATACCCTCACTCAGATAAATAGTTCCCAAGGATCTCAACTAGATTCGAAAAAGTCTAATTTTACATCTATATATGTAAGAAAACACTGTTGCGAAAGTAAAAGATGTTATATATATCATAATATTAAGATTCAATTACATGATTCTCATAACGAGTTCTTATTACAAGGTATTCAAACAGACAAGAATACAATCTAATCTATGTAGGGGCGCTTCCCTTTATCCACTCCAGATGTTCCAGGATTACCATCTAAAACTGCAAAGGGAATAATTTGTAAGGGTGAGCTATGACATGCTCAGCAAGTTTTGTATTTTATAACAATATAGGATTTGAAGAAATATAACAATTCAAATTTTGACTGATAGTTGTTACCATTTCTGGATTTCTATTTATTTCAACCATTTCTAGAATTTTTCTTTATTTCTATCAGTCATAGAGACTTAGAAATTTTGTTCAGATGTGAGATAGGGGATCAGCCCATTCAACATCTTAGGAGTATGCATATCATCCTACTAGTGCTCAAAGTACACTAAATGTCAATATATTATTGACTAAATTTCAATCCCTTATGGGATACCCAACTTCAGTATAATATGTCTTACCAAAAAAATTTGGTTTGACTCAACAGTTTATGCTCAATAAACATTATCATATGAATAAACAATTTATTTCTTAGTTATGCTGGAGCTATAGCAATAACTTTACAATAAGAAGGTAATTCAATTGTAGGTGTAGTATATTATATCAACAGCATATCAAGATAAAAATCTTGTTCAATAAATAAATAGGGTTTAAAAAATTTGCTTTATAAGAGATTTAAGGATAGAGAACTTGCATGAGCGTAGATCAGTCAAGTTATGTTATTCAAACTTTAAAAATACCTACGAATGTTCATATATATAAATCTAACACGTTAGTATTTTTAATAATACTCAATTACATCATTTACATATGAATGTATTAAATTAATTAAGTTTTCTTGTGGTAAAGACCTATGATAAATGGACTAAATTTTATTTATAAAATTTAATTATCCTTTATAATACCTTTTAGAAATTTTAAAGTATTTAAAACATTTATTTATCTTTAAAATGATTTTTAAATAATTTATTTCTATTTATAAGTAATTAATATTTACTTAAAATTTTACAAAAATATTGATTATTATTCTTAAATAATTTATATTCTTTTATTATAATTTTTATATCTATAATAATATTTTTCCATAATTATTTAGTATTTATAAATAATTATCCTAATTTCTTTATTAATAAATTAATTATTAATAATATCTAAATATAATAAAATAATTATTAAATTTATGTAAAAATATAAGAATTTAATTATAATAATTTAATATAATTTTTAAAACTGTTTTTATATTTATTTATTAATTATTTCTAATTTATATAATTTATTTTTAGAAAAATATTTTTTATGCTGTCGCTAAAGCCCTTCAAAGGATGTAAAGTGTCATTGTAGGTGTTCTTGAGTTCACAGGCGTTAGTTTGAGGTCATGATCGAGTGACCAGTTTGACCACTAATTATAAGGCTACTGCAAATGATTTTTGGTTTGGTCAAGAGTTGATGTTGTAGTACTCATACAGTAGTACAATATGAAATAAAGTTTAGGCTTTAATCTACATATAACAAGAAGTTATAGAGGCTCAAAGTCACTGTCAGAGCTGTTCTTGAGTTTCTGGGCAACCCAGAACAGTAGTCATGGTCGGTCAACGGTTTTGTGGCTTAAATATCTTTGATTCTGTGTATTAGATGTGTGTGATGTTTGTTATAACATGTAGTATATATGTCAGGGTACATATATATAACATTAACTTGAACAAGGCATAACTCTATGATCTCTAATTATGCTGGTAAAAGTACAGCCAGACGTTGTTCTTCGTGTTCTTCAGTTTTCTGGAAAACCCAAAAAACTTGGTCAAGCTCGGTCAACGGATTATGACCATTAATTCCAGTAAACCTATACGTTGTTTGTTTAATTTAAGATCATAGATATGTATTATATATAACAGGGTATTAATATATAACAAAAACTTACAAAAATAACAAACAAAAGACGATTAAACAGATTAGTCAAAGTAGCCGGTTCGACTGTTCTTGAGTTTTTTGGGTAACCCAGAAAACTACAATCCGTGAACGGTCAACCCACTTTATGGTTCAAATGAACCTGTTTTCTTTTCCAGATTAAAGACCTACTAACAGGCTACAAATACCAAATAATTTACAGACTAAAACATAAACAGATATGAATCTATAGGCCCTGACATTCGGCTGTCAGACTTAGTTTTCAAAATTTCCAGTTTTCTTAAAACACTTAATTAAGGCATCTAGATGTTATGAAAATGTGTTCTACCAATCTATCATACTTTCTAACATACTAACACATAATTCTAAACATCTAAACAACAAATCTAACATAGGATCAAAGAGCTAATTACGAACTAGCGTTTTTACCTTTTCTTGAATGATTTTTGATTCTAGCTTCTGATTTCATTTCTGGTATCACCCAGGCTTAATTTGGTAAGTTTATAAGTGTATCTAGGCTTAGGAAATTTGTGAGTTTGCTCAGCCCTAAGGTTCCTATTTATAGAATTCTTTAACTTGGATTTTTGGTCATTTTTGAGCAACTTGCCTCTACAAAGATCTGATGCAAAGTTACTTGTGTTGCTTAGGGTTTGCTACCAGCTCATGAGCAGCCTTGGAACTTGGTTGGGTGACTCTTAACCTACTTGTGAGCTAGTTAGTATAATTAGTAGCTTAATTAGGCTTTAATCTTCACTAATCTTGATTAGCGTTTTGTTTCTAATGATTAGAATTGTTAAGTAATGTTAATTAGTACCTAATTGAAGTTTACTAACCATGATTAGGTGTTAACATATGCTTAGTTTATCTAATTAGGGTTAGGTTTACAAATTAAGGTTAGGGTTTTGCTAATTAGGGTTAGGGTTTTCCTAATTAGGGTTAGGGTTTGTTAATCTAGGTTTGTTAACCTAAATTTTTCACTAATCCTAACAAGCACGACAAAGCGTTTTGTCAGTGTAAGCACGACAAAGCAACTTGTCAAAATAATTTTATCGAAAATTTCGATTACGGGAAAAAAAAAATTTAAGAACGAGGTGTCAAGCACGACTTTTTTCGGACAAAAATTTATTTGGTCAAATTTGTCAAACAAATTATATATTAACACATAACACATTTAGAACGGAGAAATTTTATTTATATAACGGGATTTTACACATACGAGTCTTATTAGGGTTTTGGGTTTTTACAGCTATTCTGCCAGTTCCAGTCATAGGAATCCCCATAAGCAGAAGCAGATTCTTCAAGCTTCCACTACACAGCCATTTTCTCCATCTGCACCTCATGAGCTGATACAGTCTCCGATAAAGGTGCTAGCCCATGTTATGGCTATGTTATTTCCTAAACCAATACCATTTAAAGCAAAAGATGTCTTGATTGCTGATCCTGAAGTGGAAGAAATGGAGCGGAAACGTAAACATGACATCGCCTTGATGATGTCAGGTATACGCATCATTGTCCATGATGAACATACAGACAGATACACCCCAGACGATGATTGCCCAGATGTTATAGTCATCATTCGAGAAAATGAGGACGATGATAGCCCCTCCATCACTGCAGTTCATCAGGACTTTACCCTCGAGAATTGAAGCAGCACTCCATGCATTGGTCGACGACGGTAAAACGGGCAGAAATCCTTCTGCCCTGTAGATAACTTTAATTGCTTACTTTTCTATACAGTATTAGCAGTTATTTTATCAGTACATGCTAACACTTTTGTATGATTAAATAGTTTCATATATTAAGTGAAAGCATATTTTGTTTCAGGACTCTGAATTTAGATGTGCCTGTACTTGCTAATGAGGTGCCTTTTCTCCACAAGGACTATAACTTTAATGAAAAGTTGGACTCAGAATTGATGGAAATCCAAGAAGACATTGAGACACCTCAGGAGATTAAGGAATGGGTCACAGACAAACCTCAACCCAACCTTAACCAAACCACTTCTTTCAATCTTGGAACCTTAGAAAGCCCTAAGCTAATCCAGATTGGTTTAGACCTCACCCCAAACCAACGGAATGACATGGTTGCGCTATTAACCCAATTTCAGGATGTGTTTGCATGGTCTCACGAAGACATGGTGGGTTTTTCCACTGACATTGTCCTTCATCGCCTTCCCATTAAAGAGGGATTTAAGCCAGTCACGCAGAAGCTCAGGCGATTGAAACCTGAGTGGAGTTTAAAAGTAAAAGAAGAAATTATGAAACAATTTCATGTTGGCATTATCATGGTGTCTACATATCCAGAGTGGATATCCACCATTGTTCCCGTGCCTAAACCAGGGGGAAAGGTACGAGTTTGCGTGGATTATCGGGTTCTAAACAAAGCTTGCCTTAAAGATAGCTTTCATGTGCCCTTTATCCACATTCTCATTGACAATACTACTTAATACGGCATGTATTCCTTTATTTATTGCTTTGCGGGGTATCATCAGATTATGGTCGCTGAGGAAGACCGTGAGAAAACTGCTTTCATTTTGCCTTGGGGAACATTCTGTTACAGACGGTTGTCATTCAGCCTCATCAATGCCGGGGCAACCTACGAGCGAGCTATGATGTCTCTCTTCCACGATTTAATGCACAAAGAGATAGAGATCGATGTGGATGACAACATTGTCAAGCCCCAAAGGGAAGAAGACCACTTAGACCATCTCAAAAATCTCTTCAACAGGTTGCGTAAGTACAACTTGAAGTTGAATCCCGCCAAGTGCGCCTTTGGCGTTAAATCAGGCAAGTTGCTAGGATTCCTAGTCAGCCACAAAGGGATTGAGTTGGATCCTACCAAAATCCAGGCCATCAAGAAATGCCCATTCCTCAGACAGAGAAGGAAACACAGGGATTTTTGGGAAGAATCAACTTCATTAGCAGGTTAATTTCTCAACTCACAGCAACCTGTGAGCCCATTTTTAAATTGTTAAGGAAGAACTCCTCCATGAAATGGAACAATGAGTGTCAGAAAACCTTCATTACGATCAAAGAGGAGCTGGTTAACACTCCTGTTTTGGTACCTCCCAGGGAGGGTGTTCCCCTGTTCATGTACCTTTCCATTAATGACAATGTCATGGGCTGTATGCTAGGGTAAAAAGATGATAGAGGCCAAGAACGAGCTATCTATTACCTCAGCAAAAGATTCAGTAGCAGTGAACACAAGTACACTCTAATTGAGAAGACTTGTTGTGCTTTAGCATGGACTTCCATAAGTTTACAACATTACCTCCATGCTCACACAACCCATCTCATATCCCGCGTGGATCCTCTCAAGTATGTGTTTAGTAAACCTATACTAAATTATCGGCTGTCCAGATGGCAGTTGATCCTACAACAATTTGACATCGTTTACATGACGCAAAAGTCAATCAAAGGTCAAGGAATTGCGGATCAATGGTACGCAGCACCATGAGGGATTACAAACCCTTGAAACATATTTCCCGATGAAGGGTAATGGCGATTCAACAACACCATCGATGACGATACATGTAAATGCGTGGAAAATTTATTTCGATGGAGCTGCTAACACGAAAGGTTACAGGCTGGAGCGGTTCTAGTATCCCAGACGGGGAGCAATATCCTCGCAATCAAATTGCGGTTTATCGGCACTGTAACAACACGGTGAGTCGAAGGATCGTATCATGGGGCTAAAACTTGCCTGCTCAATGGGCATCAGGCGGTTAACTATCTTTGGGGATTCCGAATTGGTAATCAAACAATCCACAGGAATCTATCAAACCAAATAGCAACATTTGCTGCCTTACCATCGGTAAGTTTTACAGATGGCTTTAAAGTTCGAAGAAATCTCCTTTTCACACATTCCTCTTAATAGGAATGACTTTGCAGATGCACTAGCAACATTGGCCTCCTTGATTCACATACCTGACAAGGAAAACATGCCAAGCATCATATTTGCCCTGCAAAAGGCCCCAGCCTATGAGAACTATATTGGAGAAGTATCGGATGAGTTACCTCCCATCCACAACCCTTGGTATCAGCATATCAAGGACTATCTGTGAGATGGATCTACACCCTTTGAGGCAAGCCTGACTGAAAAGAGGCGGATCCATCGACTTGCTATGAAATTCTACTTGAGCGGAGATGCACTCTACAAAAGAGATGTAGGATTAGGTCTCCTCAGATGTCTGGACAAAGACCAAGCTCAGAGGCTCATGGATGAGATCCATGGTGGAGTATGTTGCCCACACATGAGCGGACCCATACTTGTTAAAAAGATTCTCAGAACAGGGCAATATTGGCTTACGCTCAAAGCTGACTGTGATGATCACGTTAAGAGGTGTTATCAATGCCAGATTAATGGGAATGTTATCCACGCCCCTCCAAGGGAACTCTACAATATGAGTTCGCCATGGCCCTTCTCAATGTGGGGAATGGACGTGATCGGGCCCATCATGCCCAAAGCCTGTAATGGACATCGATTCATATTCACCATGATTGACTACTTCACCAAATGGGTAGAAGCAGCCTTCTTCTCCAGGGTTACCAAAGAAGTCATCATTACTTTCATCAGAAACAATATCATTTGTCGATATGGACAACCAGAGGTCATTGTGTCAGGCAATGCTAAGAACCTCAACAACAAAAATGATGGAGGAGTTATGTCATAAATTCCACATCAAACACCTTAACTCCGTCATCTACCGTCCAAAGATGAATGGTGCTGTTGAAGTTGCTAATAAAAACATTAAGAAGATCATGCAGAAAATGTTCGCCAATCACAAAGAATGGCCTGACCTCTTGCCTCATACTTTATTGGCCTACAGAACTTTAATGCATACTTCCATTGGGGCAACCCCCTACTCATTAGCCTATGGGATTGAAGTAGTGCTCCCCATAGAGGTGGAAATGGAATCCCTCAGAGTGTTGATGGATGCCCAGTTAGATGCAGACCAATGGGTACAAGACAGGTATCACCAATTATCTCTAATAGACGAAAGGCGAACCGCGACTATCTTCCACGGTCAATTATATCAACAAAGGATCGCCAGATCCTACAACAGGAAAGTCCGACTACGGCAATTTAAACAACATGACTTGGTTTTGAAGAAGATCATTGACAACCAAGATCAATCCAAGGGAAAATTTGCTCCTAACTGGGAAGGCCCATTTGTTGTCAAGGAGGTATTGATAGGAGGCGCTCTCAGACTATAGGAAATGGATGGCGATGAATTTCCACAGCTTATCAACTCAGACACCGTGAAATGGTATTATGTCAGAGATTACCATCAAGCACACATCCTGGGTTTTGATTATCAACTCACCCGTCATTCTGGTATTTCAAACCCTTTATACATATTCTTCTGCCTCTCAGGGAAACATACACTTCAACCAGCAGCTTGGTTTCACCTCATTTCAAAACGTCCATACAATTTTGGTTATCTTGAAGACGGGATTGAACCTTTCACACTTGCAGTTTATCCTGAAGACGGGATTAAACTTTTCTACGTTTGCAGTTTGTCCTGAACCCGGGATCAAACTTTTTCCACACCTTCAGTTTATCCCAATCATGAGATCAAACTTTTTTCTCCCCGTAGTATAGCCTGCACATTGGATTCATACTTCTCTTTGGCTGCAATTCATCCTGAGGGGTGAACAACGTCGACCTGATCTCCCTGATATACGGGAGTACGTAGGCAACCATATTCTATATGGCCAGGTCGCAATAAAAAAATAACAAAAACATTTCTACCCTTTCTCTACAAAAACAAAAACAACAAAAACATTTCTACACCCTACATCATCAATAAAGTTTGTACACCCATCTTCCTTCACATTTAGCGTTGAACCTCTTACACTAGGTTCGAACTACGCAGACCTGATCTCCTCTTCAATAGGAGTATGTAGGCAGCCATTTATGGTTCGGTCTAACCCCTACCAGAACAAAAATTCTTGTCACACGGTACTGGGATCAAACTTCAATCCACTACATTTCATCGGCTTGAGACCAAAGGGATGGAATTACCCAACCTCTCCTTACCAATAAGAGATTCGATGACCATCTAAGTTGCAGTTGTGCCTCAAAGAGCAACACCAATCCATAAGAGATGGAATTAACTAGGCTTCTCACAAATAGAAGTACTGCCGACCATCTGTAGTGCGATCAATCTCAGAGAGGAAAAGCCATACTCCTCTCCACATTTCTATACAGAAACCAGTCCCAAGACACCAAAGATGGTAGGGATACACACAGATTAATGATCCGTTCTAAAAGATCCTATGACGTCCCAATGTCCACACATCAAGGATGAGTTCAGAATGCATCAAGATCACAAGCCCTGAAGAAACATGCAAATATCAAACAAAGTATCAAGGCACAATTGAAAGGGAATAATACTGATTGATATATACAATATGTGATGTACATGACAAAATGGCTAAGCTAGTCTATGCAGGAAAATACAAAGCTATCTACGGATCTGTATGTATACGGACTATCAGATCTAACATAGCATCCCTCTCCAAAGAAGGAGGTAACACTGCAAGCTCCTGCCCAATGGTGTCTACGCGAGCTAGCAGATCCGAGGCTAACTGCATGGTGGCATGATGCTCATCAATATATGCACTCATATCGGCAAGGATGTCAGTCGTAAGGGGTCTCACTGAAGTACTGTCTACGACGACCACATCCTAAGCAGATAGGGCAGCATCCCGCTCCACAATCAATGCATCTCTGGCTAATCTAGCCTCGTCTCTCTCTAATAGAGCTGCGTCTCTCCCATCAAGAGCTGTCAATATTGAGGCCCTAGCCTGATCTCTCTCATAGGTCATCAGATGTAGACTCTGCTCCAGATACTTTGCTGAATGTTGAATGACAAGATGCTTTTCGTGGGGAAAATCCATCACAAATGATGGCAACCCAACAGTCAAATCCTCCTCGATGGGAATATCAGCCTCTTCCATAGGCTCCTCATCGCTTAATCGATCCCCTACATCATGGATACTACCGCAAAATTGATCGATCTCTGTCTCCATCCATGCGGAATGCTCTGTAGAATAACCCGGATGGCTAACAAAAAACTCAGCAAGCTCTTGCTGATCCCAACAGGCATACAACTTGGATCTGTCCTCTGATGATAAATGGCGAGAAGTGAAGAGTTGACTCGATAACCCCCTCAAAAGGATGAAAGTCCTGGAACTGGTCAAATTGACACATCACGGCCAGCAGGTGGTAAGTAATCATGCCTCTCAAACCAGCCAGAGGAAGATAATCCATGCCCGGAGCATAAGTAATGAAGCTGTAGGGTGAGCTAAGCCATGTACATGGCAGTATAGCGAATGGATCTCCTATCCCTGCCAGGAAAGCTAACCAAGATGCAGCATATGTACACTCCGCAGGCTGAAAGGAGTACGACATGGCTATATCATGGGTGAAACAATACCCATGCCATCTAAAAGTGTCAATCGGTCTCAAGTGTGACATAAACCACACGTACAGCGTGACTGAGCTGCTTATAAACACTCCTGCCGGATAAGTGCAGTAGTATGTAGCTGACCTCAGAGTCTCTGTGATGATCATCGGTATGATGGTGTGACCCTCCCTAAGAGCTCTCACTGCCATAATGACGCCAATGTCGAACTCATCCATGTATCGTGGCATGTAGACATATGATAGTACGCACAATAGCAGTACATCCACTCTGGCCAAACACCAATGATCCTCCGGTGTGGTAAAATCCCTAGAATATTATGCATAACTATCCTCAGAGCCAAATCTCTCAAACAGAAAATGTTGGGATATAACGTGGACAGATGTGAGCTCATCTTGCACTACTCTATGCCTCAATCCAGTGAGGGTCGTGCACTTCCTACTCATGTCTCCAATCGCCATATGCATGCAAGGTCTGTCTAGTGGTGGCATCGTCAAATGTGCATACTCCTCCAGAGTAAGAGTCAACTCCTCGGTCCCAAATCGAAAAAACTGTCTCTCCGATACCCAGTGCTCCAGCATTCCCTCAACGAATCCTGTGGGAACCTGAAACATCAACAGGGTCATAGTATGCTAAACAAATGTTTTACAGTCACCATGTTTGATGGTGACATGCTATCATACAATGATCGCATACCAGATTCCACCAAAAATGGTGGGGTATGATCAATACAGCTAACTGTCGAAGAAGACATCTGTACAGGCCATGTCATAAGACCATCTAGGGGTCAATGTTGAATATCTCTGGGCATACATACATATGCATAACAATATAATGACAATATGATATAGGGAATGGAAAACTGTACATATATTCCTAAGTATATCATCATCTAATACATCTCATGCAAATAAAATATAGGGAATGGGGCAAACCGCCTACTACTGACTAATAGAGTCCTATCAAAAGATATAGCGAGAATGGGGCGAAGCTACCCAATGTCTAACAGAGGCCTATCAAAAGAGATAACGAGAATATACATTAGAAGAACTTAATGGTGTCAATGTCTACATCATCAATCATGTCCACCTGATGTAACTCCTCCTGAGTCATTGGATATCTATCTACAGGGATGTCAGGCCTATACAAGGGAGGATCTACACCGGAAAAACCATATGGGTCACCTGAGGGGCCAGCGCCAGAGCTGGAAGGATTAAAAGTATCTGTCTCTGAAGGATCTCTAACCAAATATCGGATAAAGAAATGTGCCTGGTCCAACTGCTGGGTCAAACTGTCAATCTGTGTCAAATGAGTCGGATCTCAGACACATGCTAGCCAATCTATCATCATCACGGATCCTGGAATCATATCCCCCATGAACTGAGTGGCGCGAGTCTGGGCTCCAATGGTACGAGGGAACCACCAATGCTGGAACATCTCCTGAGTGTAGGGACCCTCTGATAGTGTGAAACCGTCAATCCCCAACAATGGGATATCAATGACGGGTGACTGTGAAATAGGCCAATAACACCTAGCAGGAGGCAAGATCAGCATGCAAATCTCTCCTGTAGTGCTCCTAATAGCACGCTCTCCTAAGTAGAGCTCTCATCCTTCATCTGTGAAGAGAGGAATCCTACGGGTGGAAATCACATGCTAGACATGAGTCGGGTACCCATCCTCAAATCCAATGCTCAAATGCTCCCCAGAGTAGGGAACCCACGTGATGACATCCGTTGTCAACAACTCCAGCTGTAGGCGGCAATGAGTGAAACCCTCAGCAACAAGGACCTCCACCAGTATGGAATGATGCCATCTCCGTCCTCGTGGATAGGTGTTTAAACCTAACACGCTCACAGGACGTAAACATAGAAGCCTCTCATAGGCCCAAAACTTCCAACACAAAGGCAAACATCTACTGTCAGTCAACACTCTTAACATGTACATGGGAAAAGACAAGAGAAATACTCACCAGCAAAAACGGGTAGAATCCTAACCAAGCCTCGGTCAAGCCCTGCGATCGCATGTGCATTCCCTTGAGGAAGTAGGCAAAGGTGTAGGAACCCCAATCATAATCTCCTATACGGTCCACGTGTTGAGTGGCGCTGATCAAAGCGAAGGACACCATAGAAGAGTTATCTGCTATGAAGCATCCTCTAATGATCATCAGGAATAATCACCGAAGAATGTGATCCCTGACTCTCACATCATCGGGTATGGGCTCACTCAATAACCCGCTTATAGCATCTACGCTCAAAGGACCTGTACGTACAGTCCTGCCTTAGAGCTCTTCTGCCGGAATTCCTAACAAGGATCTGACGGTAGTAGGGGTAATATCCGCCGTATAAGGCACTGGATCCCCTCCAAACTCCATAAATGTGATAACCTGCCAATCCATCGGTGTCATCATCACCTCACAGTCCAGCAAATGGAGTGACTGAGTCTGGTGAAACTAGCGTTCAGACAATGCCCTGAGGTAACCCCGGGGACAATGACGGGGAATAGTGGAAAAGAACATCCTGAATCCCTAGCCATGTACAATCGCTCTATAGTCATCATGCAAAGCCTGATACATAGATTGGATGCTGAACCAATTCCCTCGAGGCTGTGTAAAGCCGAGAACCTACATTAAATGCAGATCAACATCAGAACCCTTCACTCCTCATCAATAAGAAATAAGGAAGATTAAGATCTCACTTTATACCTCGTTTGTGTGCAAGTAGACTGAAGGATGTCGACTCAAGTCACCCAGAAGCTCTGGATTCACCACTTGAATACCTGGAAAATCCCTACAGGGAACACGTGCAGCAGGAGCAGGAACCTCAACTGGTACATCCTCCTCATCGTCCTCTACGTTTGGCACTTCAACCCGGATAGGACGTATCACCGCCTCCACAAAATGACGAGGCTGTTTAAAAGGATGGGGTTGAGGCACTTCAGCAGCCCTTCTCCGTACACCAGAAGTGGTCCTGCGGGAACTACTCGGCTGATCCGGATCCATAATATCTAGACAATAAATCTCCAAATCAGCTCAGAAAGGGTGTGGTAAATTCTTACCCAGAGTTTTATTCAAAATGCATTTTATGACTACATGTATGCATGCATTATTTTAACATACGTTTACTGTGACGCCCCCAAAATAGGTCCACACGAGCCATTCTGAGTCGCCAGATATCACACTATAGAAATCAAATATGAACTTCATTTATACAACTGTTGAACTGTCATGCAGAGTACGACAGCAGATAAGCAGTGAGTTTTAATACAAATATATGTAACTTTCATGGTGCCTCGACCACAACACCTTACAATGGTACTTTACATAAAAGTACAGTCAATAACTATTTTAGAAATAAAAATCTTTAGAAAATACTCAAGGAAACCTTCGTACATGGGTGGCCATGCGTCTAGGTTATGATAGATATTATATGTCCACAGAATTATCCTTGGTTGACCCAATAGTCCCCAAAGAAAAATAAGAAGATTGCTATCATCTTCTTTCTAATGGTAAGTCTTCTCTTAACTTATAATTATCTCCACTATCTCTAATTGAGAATCATATTTCAAACAAACTCCAAGATTATATAGGTAGTGCTCGTAGACATACTCAGCAAGTGGATGTGCACAACCCTGTTTTATGATAACACGAAGTCGTCTATCATTAGATATCTTGTATGATAGTGGCAAAAACGCCCTTCCAAAGTTGGGTTCACCTCACCATATTTGGTTCACCAAAATTAACGGTTAAAATGACGTATACAATACGACAAACTTATCTATAATTCTCAATAAAATTACTTCCATACTATTTTAAGGGAAACCTCAACAGCTATAGACCACCGTTCTAATCCCCTGTTACCCCCACTGGACCCAGCTACACTCTTAATACCTGAAAGGAATTGTGAAGCAAAAGGGTGAGTACAAATAGCCCAGTAAGAATATCATGACTAAAGATAATTAAATTAGCAATAGCCTTCGTCAATAATAAATTAGAGATTTAGAACATATGGTAGATGATAAAACTTTTCAACCATAGTTGCAGCGGAACGAGTAATCCATTAGAAGAGTTAAATAGACCATAAGGTCTATTATCTTCTCCATGTTAAATGTCCACCAACAATGTTTTATCCCTGTAACATCAATCAACAATTCATGTCCACAATCATGTGAATAACTCATAATCATAATTGTGATTCTAAATTCCTCTTTGCACCCAGGACGAAGATAATTTTCATCACCTGTCTTTACCTGAAACATCAAAAATCATGGTTATACCAAATCACAATTCTTGTTCATAATCATACTAATAAATTCATCTTTGCACAACGGGCCAAAGATATTCATTAACAATACATCTTTACACTACAGGCCAAAGACATACAACTATATTTTAGAAGAGTCAAGTAGAGCATGATATCTACTATCTTCTACGAATTAAAATTGTATAATTAATATTTTATCGCTGAGACTCAACTTTATAAATAATTCACTTCATCGAATCATCCCTGAACTACGGCCAAGAATATTCATTAGTATTACGACCACGAATTATCCATGCACTACGGGCCAAGGATATTCGTGTTTTCAACAATGGTCATGATTATACCAAATAATCCCTAGTTATAATCATACCAACAACTGTCCATCAATAAACTACAGGTCAATGAGGACTTTTACCACATCATTCGTTACATTACGGTCATGATTATACCGAATATTCCCTGGTCATAATTATACCAAGTCCATCTATGCACGTAAGCCAAAGATGACTTTCATCACAATATAAGAATGGGGATGATGACAATGATATAACCAATAATCAAACGAAATCAAGGATAAATATTAAAGACTTTAAATTTATCCAAAGTTTAAAAATATCCAAATTGTCAACATGATACTACTTTGTAGAGTAAAATTCAATAATAATATTCATGTACCAAAAATAATTTGGTTAGAAAAGAAATATATTTTTTGGGTAAATAGTATCCCGTGAATAGTACCCTGTGAATATTACTTCGAGAATAGTACCTCGTGAATAGTACCTCGACATGAAAAGTACCCCAAATACCCGAGTAAATAATAATCGGGTGAATAGTAATTTGGGTGAATAGTAACCTGTGAATAGTAACTCATGAATAGTACTCCAACACGAAGAGTGCCCCGAATACTCGAGTGAATAATACTAGAGTGAATAGTAACTAGGTGAATAGTAACCCGTGAATAGTAACTCGTAAAAGAAAAATACCAAAGAAAATGATATTTCATGACGTCTACAAAAGAAATGAACCAAAAGGTCAAACCCTAGGGGTGCAAGAAATAATATTTAAATATAACTATTACATTTAAACCCGGGCTCCATTACAAACGGGTCTTCAAGCGCTCCTTGCTCCTTGATCTCCAATTCTTCAAATTAATTCTAACTATTCCTATTACAAAACTATTTAAAATAAATAGAAACCTTGATCGTGAGATCGAGGGAAGTACATAGGAGAGAGATAGAATTTACATTAAGAAAAAATTAGAGAAGACGAGGTACGCAGACCCCATTTAATAAAATCCATACATTCATGCATTCAACTAAAATAAAATCCAATCACATTGGTTAATAGTCCATAATCAATCCCATTTATTATCATACACATCACCATATGCATCAATAAATAACATTCATCTCATAAATAATAAACATTTAATATATATATTGATATCATTTAATGGGCAAATTTAATTAGTATAAAATCTAGTTTTGAATCAAAATAAACTCCTTTATTTTAATCCAAATTTAAATCAAAATAAAACTATTTTATTTTAATTTATCCTATTTTGAATAAATAAACTATTTTATTTTAATCAAAATCTTAATCAAAATAAACTCCTTTATTTTAATTAATTATGGAATCCAATTCCATGTAAAAAAAAATCTTTTATTAAAGGAAACACGGATATTCTTTCCCTATTCACAAATAAACTCCTTTATTTTTGAATAATATGAAATCATATTTCATATATAAATAAACTCCTTTATTTAAGGAAACATGGATTCACTTTCCTATTCACAAATAAACTCTTTTATTTTGAATAATACGAAATCTTATTTCATATTTAAATAAACTCCTTTATTTAAGGAAATATAGAATCCAATTTCAACTCTAATTAGTTATCATGGAATCCAATTCCAACTCTAATTAGTTAGCATGAAATTTAATTTTAAAATTAAAATAACCTTTTTATTTTAAGATTAAAATAAACTTTTATTTTAAAATTAAAATAAACCTTTTATTTTAATTATAAAATTATTGAGAATAATATATATATATATATATATATATATATATTAACCGTATATATAATAATATATATATATATATATATATAATACGGTATATATACCAAGCAAGTCATCTTACTTAATATTTAACAGGATATCAAGTTGAACCATGTGCTAACATGAAAAGCTTCTTATTCCCTTTTAGTATTAACATCCACGTGACAGGAAACATGATCATGCATGCCGTTAACTAAAAAAAGAAAAAAAAGAAAACCGATTAACTTTATATTCCAAAGTACGGCGACATCACGTATTACGCGTTTTTTTTTTTTTTTTTTTTTTAAATTGTATACAACAAAATTATGCCCAATTAAATTGTTCTAAACACATATCAACATATATATTAAATCTTGAACAATTAATAATTCGCATAAAGGTTTGGCTCTGATGCCACTGTTAGGTTTGTAATATTCATCAACGCAATCAAATTGCAAAATAATGCTAAGCGTGTAAAAATCGAGTTTAAAATTTACAAACCATATACCCGGATCACCCTTTATGCATAATTATTAATTAAACGAAAAGATAAAGAATAAATCATACCCTTGAAGATCGAGCTTCCTCAGGTACAAGTTCACCTCCAAATCCTTTCGAGTTCAATCTTGAATCCACCGGGTTTGGTTCCTTCCTTTGATCAACGTTAGCCACCCAAATGTTTGGCCTCTAGAGGTGATCCACCAAGGAAGAAGAAAATTCAAGAAGAAGGGGTATTTGGCTCAAACCCTAGTTTTCTATCTCTATAGAAAAGGGTACTCTCCCAACTATTGGAAATATATCGTATGTTGAAAAAGTCAACAAAAACCCCTCCACACATAATAAGACTCCTCTTATTTATAGATGTGGGCAACCCACCTTAACAATTTAAGGAATTGGGATTTATTTTAATTAATTAAATTCTTTTAATTAATTAAACTCCCTAATCTTATTAGGGATAATTAATTAAACTCCTTTAACTAATTTTCCTTCCTAATCCAATTAGGAATAAATGAGAGTACTTATATTAAATTAATTCCTAAACTCTTTTAGAAATTAAAATAATAATAATTGTAATAATATTAATAAGACTCCTCTTATTAATTTATATTTAATATTTCTAAAATATTAAATAATAAATATTAAGCTATTTAATTTATTCTATCACCATAGATTAAATTAAATATACTTAACATATTATTACGATTATGCCATTAACTTCTTAAATAATTATTCTTCCTTTTATGGTGTGACCCTTTAGGTTCTCCATATTAAACCGGTTGTGAATAAATCAATTAGAACAATTCTAATCTTATTTAAATAAATAAATTAAACAATTAATTTATTTAAATAAATAATATTTATTCTACAATAGGGATAAGCCTCCCTAGCGATCAACGACTTTCCAGATAATATAGATTTCAACATTAATCATAAAAGAACCTTTGAGTAAATAGTTACCGTACAATTCAATCCTTCCACCATACAATGTCCCAATTAAATATAAGACATGGAATTACTGTCAAGTCTTATTTTATTTAATTATATGTATTTCGACTCTTAAATGCACAACTCCAAATAATGCAAATTAGAAACTCCTTTCTAATTTCATTCTGCCTTGGCCAAGGACTACCGGGTTGTCATTTATCGAATCACATAGGACATTTCTCTTCTTTTATTAGAAGTGGTAGATTCTTTATTGATCATACATTATCTCCATGTACAACTTATTATACCCAAGCATACCCTTTGATATACCCTAATGGTCTTAAGGAATAAGTCAAAGTATAACTCATCATACACAAGATACTATGATGATCTCAAGTCCAAGGATTACTTGTACTACTATCACTACAGGAATTTCTATTGACAGGCAAATAAAACTCCATTAGGTATTCCTTAGCGAGCCACGTTTAGTGAACTTATTCTCTAATAAGCACCTACATACTTGCTTTAGTGTCTCCACACAAATGATCATGAGATCAATCATCCTCATCCAATGAGCAAGCAACGTATGTACCAATCTATCCGGATTCACTAATCCCCAATTTAGTAATCCAATGATTGGGAACTATTTTAGTTTTAAGCTTTCTAAGAATTTAGATCTCATTTGAATGATCATCATCATTATTCTAAAAGCATTGCTTAAAACTATGGGTTTATCACATATTATAAAACAGCATCATGTAGATAATTAAGAGCCTTTAATAAATTAATACTTTTTATTAATAAATGAATAAGATTGTTACAAAGTATATGCTTTATCATCAAACATTATTGGCTTGTGTGCATACTTCTTTCAATCTCCCACTTGCAATAAAGCCAATCGTCATGGTATCTTATACTCTTCTTCTCTAAGTGACGATTATCCTGTTGTTGGATAAGCTTTAGTTAATGGATATGCAATGTTGTTCTTGAGAGTCCACTATCTCTATAGTGATTTCCCATCTTTCAATGATTCTAATAATCAAATGAAAGTGCCACAACACATGTTTAGATCCAAGATGAGATTTAGGAACTATTCTAGTTACGTAATGAACTTTTAATCCAAACAATCAACTTGCGACTTCATTTATAGCTATATACTTTGTCTTTATCACTAAACCAAAGAACTCTTTCTTTGTTTGGAACCTTTCTAATTCAACGCACCAATTGCTCAAGGTAACCCTTTACCTTAAAGTGGACTTCTCATCATCTTGGTGCATCTCGAAAAACTTGAGTCTGTTAAGCCCTCTAGTTTTAATTCGGACCCACCATGAATATGATCACATCCTTAGTGCGGGTTAAGCACTTTAAGACGTTTTCAGCGACTCATAATGAACTTCTCCATAATATGATGATCAACATCGGGTCTCGTACATTTCATTGCATACATGATAATTTACTCATGCGATCTCTCTTTTGGAGTCTATGGGGACTATTAAGAGAGATACACTCCATGGCTCATCAACATGAGACATCTCTTGGAGCTTTCCATGCTAAACGACTTTAGCATCAAATGAATATACATTCCTTGGGTTAAGTCGAGCATCCTCTTGAATCTATCTATATAGATTTTATCCCCAATTAAGATACTCTTCCCAAATCATTCGTGGAGAAATTTTTAGATAAATTTATCTTTACTGATTGTAACATTGGTATGTTATTCCTCATCCGTAGTATATCAACATATAATACTAGAAATTTCACGACGCTCCCACTGACCCTTTTGTACACACTAGAAGTCTTACCTCATCGAATGTAACTCTAGATCATCATCTTCTATGATGTGTACCTCATCATCATCATCCATGATGAATCCATACCTCCTAGGTATCTTTGGTACTATTCCGATTCTGATTCTGATTTGTGGTACAATAGGTCTATCTACGAGTTCCTCTTATTTGACTTATAGTGTTTTGTGGTTATTGAACTCTTCAAGATCTATTATCCTCCCACTAGCCCTTTCAATGATAAACACCTTTATCTTAGAAGGAAGCTTGTTTCGCAACAAACACCTTTTGTAAGTAGGATTATAGAACATATGCCCTAAACTTACTTTAGGATTTCCACAAATTGTACTTGTCAAATCTTGTCCCAAGCTTATCCTTTGAAACCTTTTCACATAAGTTGGACAACCCCTTATCTTAACATACTTAAGATTAGGAATCCTCCCTGTCCATAACTTTTATGGAGTCTTAGGGCTGGATTTTTAGGTTACCCTTTCGTAGATATGCAGCCATTTCTAGGACATGATCCTAGAAGGATACTGGAATGTTGGTAAAATCATTATGGACCGCACCATGTCCAACAAGGTACGATTTTTCCTTTCAGATACATAAATCATTTATTACATACTAGGAGGCGTCCATTATGAGAAAACCATTTGAGATGATCAAGAAACTTATTGCACAAGTATTTATTCCTTGATCTAATCAAAGAATCTTAATACATTGCCAATTTATTTCACTTCTGAATTCTTTGAACCTTTCAAATAATTCACATTTGTATTTCAGCAAATACACACATTCAACTCTTTGAATGATCATCTCCTTTTCTTATACTAATTTGTTCAATATGCAAAATGATTTTCATGTAAGTCAAGTATACAAAATTTATTAAGTAATATTCCAGTTCTATACAAAACATTATTATTATAAATAGAACAACAATTGTTCTTAATTATAATACCAAAAAAATTTTTTGTCCAACAATAAAATAGAAATAATATTTTTAACAAGAACTGGAATACAATAACAACTTATTGACTTAATAGATTTGCCCGTAGGCATTGCTAAACTATAAGTTTCTATGGCTAATGTTGCAACCTTTGCTTCATTTTCCACACATAGGATTACTTATATTTGTTTAGCTTTCTACTTCTGTTTGGTCCTTTCATAAATCTATATTTATGATAACCAAAGTCGGTATCTAATACCCAAGTAGAACCTTGACTTAAAGAAAAATTTATTTTAAATCATGAACAAATTTGTATTTGTAAAAACAAACTTCACTAAGTTTCTTTGGTTAGCCTCTGCAAGAGGCTTCTCATGATTTCTTTCCGATGTCCGGGCTTATTGCGGTGGAAGCAAACTCTTTTGCTATCCGTGATCGCTTTTGCTCTTATTATCCTTTGTTTACGCCTTTCTGCTTACCTTCTTTGAATCGTTCTTATTTTCGTAAGATCCTTTGGCCCCTACGAGTAAGACATGATCTTTCTTGGTTGGAAAGTGACTCTCAACATTTTTCAATATGTTAAGCAAATCGTGAGGCGATATCTAGCTTGTTCATATAAAAAATTCACAACAATTGTGAAAGGAGTCCGAGACTGAGTGCAAGATCAAATCTTGGCTCAACTCTCCATCCATGACAAAACTCGTTGTCCTAATTGATCAATCAAATTGATAATGTTAAGGACTTTTATCACTGTAGTGTCATCGGTCATTCTAGATCGGAAGAGCTCCTTAGATATCTGATATCTATCAATCCTACTTTCCTCACCATCAACTACTTGATGTGCAGGAATATAGTAGGAGCATCCATAGTTTCATGCTGACGCTGAAGCTCATTACTCATGGATGCGAGCATGATACATTGAGCCAACTGTGCATCATCTTGCCACTTTCTAAAAGTAGAAATGTCTTCCTCGAGGCATTATGCGCAACCATTCTTGAGGATAGACGATTAAGGACATAAGATAACTTTTCAGCCATGAGAACTATTCTCAAATTCTTTAACCAATCCGTTTAATTCGGTCTGGTTAATTTAGCATCTAATATGCTTTGTAGTGATAGTAATTTAGACATTGTAAAATTCTATAAATGAATTTGTAATTAACAACATTTTAACATACATTCTTTTATTAATTACCAAAATAATTTAGGTCTTGTTTTAAATTGGTATCTCCCACTATTTTCTTCAAACTATATTACCCTCACTTATATAGTTTGGCAAAATCTAATTAAAGATTTGCTAGTGAGAATAAGGATCCCATTTCAAATGTATATAGCCTTGTGGTGACACAACAAACTATATATAAATAAATAGGTAGACAATTTTTGTCAATTACATCAACTATCTGAACTCCTTGTATTTTGCCTCTTAGATTATTTTGATCAAGTGGTGGCACATCCGAATCAAAATTATCCAAGTTAAGTCCAACCTAGCACTCCATATATTCAAAAAAGAAAAATATCATCCTTGTGGTGACACAACAAAATAATATTGTTCAATTTTCTTTATAAGCATCAAATGTGATAAATTAACATCTTAAATACTTAATACTTGCCTTGTGGTGACACAACAAACTCATATTAAATATTTAATACTCTATTAATTTTATCATGCTAGAAGGCGACGTTCGATATTCCAAATATCTTTGAACGCTTAGGACTTAATATAAAAAAATGAGGGGATTGTTATTAATTTGTCTCATCTTGTTTAGCGCGCATGCACATATATATATAAAATACGTGTCATATTAATGAACATGCGAAGCATGTTTGCATAATATATAATATATATAGTATAAGCATGCACATATAGAATACTATATTCTACCTGGATTGATTATGGACTTTTATTCTAGTTTGGTTCACTAGAGCCACCAAGTGAACCAAAAGGTCAAACCCTAGGGGTGCAAGAAATAATATTTAAATATAACTATTACATTTAAACCCGGGCTCCATTACAAAAGCGGGTCTTCAAGCGCTCCTTGCTCCTTGATCTCCAATTCTTCAAATTAATTCTAACTATTCCTATTACAAAACTATTTAAAATAAATAGAAACCTTGATCAGCATCAAGGGGAAGTACATAGGAGAGAGATAGAATTTACATTAAGAAAAATTAGAGAAGACGAGGTTCCCCAAACCCCATTTAATAAAACCCATACATTCATGCATCCAACTAAAATAAAATCCAATCACATTGGTCAATAGTCCATAATCAATCCCATTTATTATCATACACGCCACCATATGCATCAATAAATAACATTCATCTCATGAATAATAAACATTTAATATATATATTGATATCATTTAATGGGCAAATTTAATTAGTATAAAATCTAGTTTTGAATCAAAATAAACTCCTTTATTTTAATCCAAATTTAAATCAAAATAAAACTATTTTATTTTAATTTATCCTATTTTGAATAAAATAAACTATTTTATTTTAATCAAAATCTTAATCAAAATAAACTCCTTTATTTTAATTAATTATGGAATCCAATTCCATGTAAAAAAAAAATCTTTTATTAAAGGAAACACGGATATTCTTTCCTATTCACAAATAAACTCCTTTATTTTTGAATAATATGAAATCATATTTCATATATAAATAAACTCCTTTATTTAAGGAAACATGGATTCACTTTCCTATTCACAAATAAACTCTTTTATTTTTTGAATAATACGAAATCTTATTTCATATTTAAATAAACTCATTTATTTAAGGAAATATGGAATCCAATTTCAACTCTAATTAGTTATCATGGAATCCAATTCCAACTCTAATTAGTTAGCATGAAATTTAATTTTAAAATTAAAATAACCTTTTTATTTTAAGATTAAAATAAACTTGTTATTTTAAAATTAAAATAAACCTTTTATTTTAAAATTAAAATAAACCTTTATTTTAATTATAAAATTATTGAGAATAATATATATATATATATATATATATTTAACTGTATATATAATAATATATATATATATATATATTAGTATTAGAATATATTATATATATATATATATATATATATATATATATATATAGTACTATATATATATATTATATATATATATATATACTATATATATACCAAGCAAGTCATCTTACTTAATATTTAATAGGATATCAAGTTGAACCATGTGCTAACATGAAAAGCTTCTTATTCCTTTTAGTATTAACATCCACGTGACAGGAAACATGATCATGCATGCCGTTAACTAAAAAAAGAAAAAAAAGAAAACCGATTAACTTTATATTCCAAAGTACGGCGACATCACGTATTACGCGTTTTTTTTTTTTTTTTTTTTTTAAATTGTATACAACAAAATTATGCCCAATTAAATTGTTCTAAACACATATCAACATATATATTAAATCTTGAACAATTAATAATTCGCATAAAGGTTTGGCTCTGATGCCACTGTTAGGTTTGTAATATTCATCAACGCAATCAAATTGCAAAATAATGCGGAAGCGTGTAAAAATCAGAGTTTAAAAATTTACAAACCATATACCCGGATCACCCTTTATGCATAATTATTAATTAAACGAAAAGATAAAGAATAAATCATACCCTTGAAGATCGAGCTTCCTCAGGTACAAGTTCACCTCCAAATCCTTTCGCGTTCAATCTTGAATCCACCGGGTTTGGTTCCTTCCTTTGATCAACGTTAGCCACCCAAATGTTTAGCCTCTAGAGGTGATCCACCAAGGAAGAAGAAAATTCAAGAAGAAGGGGTATTTGGCTCAAACCCTAGTTTTCTATCTCTATAGAAAAGGGTACTCTCCCAACTATTGGAAATATTTCGTATGTTGAAAAAGTCAACAAAAACCCCTCCACCCATAATAAGACTCCTCTTATTTATAGATGTGGGCAACCCACCTTAACAATTTAAGGAATTGGGATTTATTTTAATTAATTAAATTCTTTTAATTAATTAAACTCCCTAATCTTATTAGGGATAATTAATTAAACTCCTTTAACTAATTTTCCTTCCTAATCCAATTAGGAATAAATGAGAGTACTTATATTAAATTAATTCCTAAACTCTTTTAGAAATTAAAATAATAATAATTGTAATAATATTAATAAGACTCCTCTTATTAATTTATATTTAATATTTCTAAAATATTAAATAATAAATATTAAGCTATTTAATTTATTCTATCACCATAGATTAAATTAAATATACTTAACATATTATTACGATTATGCCATTAACTTCTTAAATAATTATTCTTCCTTTTATGGTGTGACCCTTTAGGTTCTCCATATTAAACCGGTTGTGAATAAATCAATTAGAACAATTCTAATCTTATTTAAATAAATAAATTAAACAATTAATTTATTTAAATAAATAATATTTATTCTACAATAGGGATAAGCCTCTCCTAGCGATCAACGACTTTCCGGATAATATAGATTTCAACATTAATCATAAAAGAACCTTTGAGTAAATAGTTACCGCATATTCAATCCTTCCACCATACAATGTCCCAATTAAATATAAGACATGGAATTATTTGTCAAGTCTTATTTTATTTAATTATATGTATTTCGACTCTTAAATGCACAACTCCAAATAATGCAAATTAGAAACTCCTTTCTAATTTCATTCTGCCTTGGCCAAGGACTACTGGGTTGTCATTTATCGAATCACATAGGACATTTCTCTTCTTTTATTAGAAGTGGTAGATTCTTTATTGATCATACATTATCTCCATGTACAACTTATTATACCCAAGCATACCCTTTGATATACCCTAAGGGTCTTAAGGAATAAGTCAAAGTATAACTCATCATACACAAGATACTATGATGATCTCAAGTCCAAGGATTACTTGTACTACTATCACTACAGGAATTCCTATTGACAGGCAAATAAAACTCCATTAGGTATTCCTTAGCGAGCCACGTTTAGTGAACTTATTCTCTAATAAGCACCTACATACTTGCTTTAGTGTCTCCACACAAATGATCATGAGATCAATCATCCTCATCCAATGAGCAAGCAACGTATGTACCAATCTATCCGGATTCACTAATCCCCAATTTAGTAATCCAATAATTTGGAACTATTTTAGTTTTAAGCTTTCTAAGAATTTAGATATCATTAGAATGATCATCATCATTATTCTAAAAGCATTGCTTAAAACTATGGGTTTATCACATTATAAAACAGCATCATGTAGATAATTAAGAGCCTTTAATAAATTAATACTTTTTATTAATAAATGAATAAGATTGTTACAAAGTATATGCTTTATCATCAAACATGATTGGCTTGTGTGCATACTACTTTCAAATAGAATAATAGAAGAATTCACCAGGCATGCAATAGACCACACACACATGTTATTCCAACAGAATAATAAAGAATGGTATAACAACCCTTACGAATATTGAAAGAAATAACTCTCTTCATGAATACGAAAGAAATAATACCCCTTACTATAATAATAATATCCCTTACCATAGAAGAAAACTTGATACTGGAATAGTGAGCTAGCAGACTTCCCTTCTTCTTTCTCTCTATAATTTCTCTCTATAATAATTGCTCTATAGCTTTAGTGAATTGGTGAAAAATAATGAAGGAATGAGCTTCTACTTATAGGAAAATATAGTTTCCATAATTGCACATTTTAGGGCTCAAAATATTACAGTATAATACCTTCATCTTTTTTTTCATTTTTAATTTAGTCATGCAAGTATTATCAAACTTGCACCACCTCCCCTAACAGTAAATCATGTGAATCAATAGTAAATTATGTGACTCAATAGTTCTAAACATGTGAAAAAAAATTAATTATAGTATGGTACCTTCATTTATACCTCCATTTTTAACTTAGTCATGCAAGTATTATCAATCTTGTACCACCTCCCCTAATAGTACATGAACGTGAATCAATAGTACACACATGTGAACAAATAGTTATAAACATATGAATTAATAGCATTTAATTGCTCATTTATCCAGTTAATTACCCGATTGGTCAATATAACCTCCAAACATCAATTATTATCGAAATAAATGCCAATATCCACTAACACTAATAATTCCTACACAATGGAACTATCGATTTCATCTTTAATCAACATGAACTTATTCATCATTAATATTATAATGCACAATATTTAACAACCAGGTCGTTCCCAGGAAAGAGGGGGCTTTTCGATAAGAATTTCTCCTTATTGGTGCGCAATTAGGTGACCAAACCTCTCCTTGACAGAACTTCTAGACATTGTCAATATTGCAAATAATAATATGAATAACTTTGATGTCTCAATTATTGATTTAATAATATAACATATTATGCAGATAATACTGTGACTATAATTGAATCAATAATATGAGAGATATGATGCAACAATTACAATAGCAATAATTGAGTATAACTGAGTGACTTCTCACGTAAGCATCAATAATCAATACTGTGTGCTACTATGCAACCACGCGTATTACTGTACTTTTTACTACCGGGTAGTTCAACAGTTTAATGGTAAAACTTTCGCCATTATTTTTATAAAAAGATATTTCTGTCGTTTTCTAACTACGATAATACTTCCGTTGGAGGGTTCACCAATGATTGTGCCGTTGTACGAATATTCCTCGACCAATCGAATATTCCCCGACACAACGAATATTTTATATCAACTTGCTTACTTTGCAAAATTTTTACTTATCACCCTTAACTTTAACCCTTTCTCAATTTAACCATTTACTAAAAATAATAATTATAAGCCATTTGAATACTTTCATTTTGGGATCTCACATCTACAGTAGAGTTAAAATGCATGATTACCCAATGCCTACGTTTTGGAAAATTTTTGACATAGCCCCCTTTGTAAATGGGACTATCCGCATGCACATAGGCATGACTAAGAGGCCATTTAGTAGCACACCTACCCACAGTCATATACATCTTACATGTATTAATACATCACAGTAAAAATTCTGTAAGTGTAGTCTAATTACCAGGATTATTTTGCTTTCCTACCTTTACTCATTTGTCCTTAAATAGGATAAGAAATGACAGTAAAAGGTGCCAATTTGACTGTTTCAAAATTCAAATTTTTTCACATCATTATGTTCAGCATGGTTTAATACTAACATTTACTGTGTTGAATATTTTTTATAAAGTCATATCAGCATGCATATTCACTACTATGTGTCTAAATGCATTTCATGTGATAAGTCATTCCAACGGATAGAAACTGGAAAAGAATACATGCATATGTTACCAGGATAGTGAAGAACACTTGTATGGTGGCAAAATGTGCAGAAAGTTTCCCGAACTCAGCAGATCTGAAGAAGAGCTCTCGGATTTCCTTCGTGGCGTAACTTGAAAGTGATTTATGAAAGCAAACCGCAGGCATTTCATACCCACGATTGGCCGCAGGTCCACCTGCAGCTGCTACAGGTGTACCTGCGGTACCCCTACATGGATCCCACATCTCTGGCTCGGTCCAGTTTGAGTTGCAAAGGAGGTCTCACAAGCTGAAAAGGCCAAATCAGGAATAAAAATGCTACGCGATTGAGCGAAATAGCCTGGAATCCTAGTTTTCACGGGCCAAACTATGGCTCCGCATATCACTCATTGGTATTCGCCTGAATACAAGGTACACTATATCGATGAGCTCAGCCTTTGCAAATTATGTTTGGCAATACCTCACACAGGTCCAATGTCACCAAACACAGGGACGTAACCCTAAGAGAAGTATCCCCAGTGGGGGTTACAACGCCAAAGTCAAACATTGATAAAGTATCCCCGGCGGGGGGTACAAGGCTGAAGTCAGACATTAATAAAGTATCCCCAGCGGGGGTAACAACACAAACTTTCAATCATCCACGTATCCACGACGGGGGTTACAACGCAATTCAACCATTGATATATGTATCAATGAAGGTTAAGCAGCCTTGACGTCATTTCAACCGATGGTAAGTAAATCCATCAAAGCATCGGAGGCCATTCAATGATCTCATCCATCAGTGCACTTATCCACAACCTTCCCCGGCGGGGATCACAATGCGATTCAACCATTGATATACGCGTCAATGAAGGTCAAGCAGCCTTGACATACTCCCCAGCAAGGGTCACAACTCAATGCAATTATTGATACACACATCAATGAACGTCAAGCAGCCTTGACAGTTTGCCCAACAGGGACCTATCTGGTGATACACACATCAGTGAAGGTCAGGTAGCCCTGATAATACACACTGTTGGCAGTAACTCTAACAGGATCATGGTATATACTGGTGACACAAACCAGAGAAGACCATCCTCATCGAAGAGGACCGATGGTGGAATATGTTATACACATCCTCAAACAGACAAAGCTTTATCCCCACAGATCTCTTGTACACAAGAGGCACATCATTGGAGTAAAGTCTGTATCAAGGATCCAGGACTTTGGTGATAACCCCAACGTCAACAACCTTGAAGACTTGGATCCCATGTCCAAGACATCACTGATTGTCATCCCCAATAGGATTAACAGGGAACCGACAATCATTCATTCATACATCATATATTTGCATCATATTGATGTACATATCATCATATTTATCATGTTTCATTTCAAGTGTCTAGTATTCTTTATCCTATCCATGCCTTGCATTAAATGACTATGATAAAGAGGGGCATCTATTGACACTCAAAATTTTCTTCACACCTATTACTAACATTGCAGGAGGGCAGATTCGTCTTTCGGAGATAATCCTGGAAGACAGCTTACATCCATTATGGATACTACCGGAAGTTCAGTCTCAACCCTGGAACACACACCAGGAGTATCGATTCCAACCTCAGAGATAACCCCGAGTTTTGTCCTTGGAAATAACCCCAAGGAATGTTGTTGCAGTTTCGGCGATAACTCCGGAAATGCTTGTTTTAAATGCATGCTATCAGCTTCAATCTCAGACCTCCCGTCGAGGCACTCATACCAAAGACCCGAAGATAACACCGGGAAGACAGGAAAATTTACAGATGACCTTGCAGAATTCAAACACTTACACAGTCCAATCTCAGATGTAACCATGAGCAACGTCTGCTATCATTGAAAACCGTAGATAACCCCGGTGAGGAGTTAAATCAACATCTTTCCACCTCAACCCCAGCGCATCGTCTCAACATTTCATACATACATTTCTACACAACAATGTCCCACAAGACTCAAGGAGTTCCAACCTTAGTGACTATTACGTGTGGCAGCACACCGGATAGAATTTGAAGCTTGAAGACCATGGGCATGGTCCCCTCTTCCTGACTTCGTACAACCTCTAATCCCATGTCATTGTATAACTCTCGACAACAGCGGTCTGAAAAAGGTCTTTTACAATTTGTTCGGATGCTTGGATTGAAGTTCTGCATGTTCGAGCGGACATCACAGTGCACAAGTGCACGTACTTCGAGACGGCGGGACCCGCGGAGCCCAGGGCACCCCGAGCAGCCTCAAGTGCATCTGCGGCTGCCACAGGTGCACCTGCGGCTCCCCCTCTATAAATAGAGGGCTTGGGGTGGCCATATTCAAGAGAAAAAAGGCGAGGTGGCCCTATCCAATTTGCTTTGTACACACCTCATATTGAGTGCTTTCTCATTTTAAACACATGTTAGCTCACATATAACTATATTTTACCAGCAGGAGGTGAGTGTTTATCCATCTAGAGTCATAGAAGCTTGCTTTGGCAGCCCACTCTAAGCCTTCTCACACTCTATAAAGCCTTTCTCTTCATCTTTGCACACATTATTCTTCACATTGAGAGTCGTGTTGTGTGTGTATGCCCGAACTTGATCTGTGGTTTTCATTTCTGTCTGTATATATATATACTTATATATGTATATATTTATATATGGACTAACATTATCGAAGTTATGCCTCGATTGAGCTTTAAACTTATATGCGAGCGTTTAATAAACTGTTGTTTGACTCATTCATGAGCCAGATTTTACATCCCAAGTGCGTTTACTTAGTTACATATATATATATATATATATATATATATATATATATATATATATATATATATATATTCTTTGCTTTTATATATATAAGCGCTTATTGCTTTTCATATAAACTGCGGCATCATGTGAGCCTAGGAATCATGTGATCAGAGATTCAGTCTACTGAATCAAGATTCGGTTCTCGTGATGGACATTTTCTACTGTAAGCAGCTTGTACATTATTTATGGTGTTTGAATTTCCTTAGATGGCTATCATGCCCATGAGGAGTTCGGCATTGCTGTATATTATTTTCTGGAAGCTTCCTCGCATCTCGATAATAAAAGAAAACAAGCCGAACATTTAATAATAAAATGGAAGTATGAAAAGGTCTCAATTACTATTAAGCACAGGGTTTGAAAAAACCTCGTTTACAAAACTTTGTTGCTATATCCTGTTTAAAACTGAATTTTTCAACAAATTCAAACCCTTTGTATATAGGTGCGAACGAGGCCTCGCACTACTTCCAAATAAATTGCACATTGATCCACACACACACACACACACACATACACATTCATATAACAGTTTCTTGAAAAGTGGCGGTCACCGTGGCAACACGGATGTCGGGGGGCGCCTAACACCTTCCCTCCGCATAATCAAGCCCCCGAACCCAAATGAATCTCGGTTTCACAGACCCGTTTAGCAGTGTTACATCACTGGGTCAATATGCAAACCTTTTCTCGGTTGCGTTGGCGCAACTAGTTAAAAACACCAATTGGAGACTCTTACTGTCAAATCGTCAACATTCCACATGTCGGACCTTTTTCACTTATTTTTTCAAACAAATCTCACCTAACATGAGAACACCAAAGAACAAGTAACGAAAATGGACAAATAAAAATCCCGACGTCGACACCCCCTCTATAAATAGAGGGCTTGGGGTGGCCATTTTCAAGAGAGAAAAGGCGAGGAAGCCCTATACATTTTGCTTTGTACACACTTTAAACTGAGTGCTTTCTCTTTCCAAACACCTGTCAGCTTGTGTTTTGCTATATTTTATCGGTGGAAACTATGTCTTCATTCATTTAAAGCCATCTGAAGTCTTATTGGCAGCCCACTGTAAGACACCTCATATTTCTTAAAGCTTTTCTCCACTTTCATTCACACACAGTTATTCACGTTAAGAGTCATGTTGTGTGCATATGCCTGGACTGTCAGTCTATGGCTCTTATATACATATATATATATATATATATAACTGTTTACATCTTTTACACATATTGCTTCATCATGTGAGCCTAAGAATCATGTGATCACAAATTCAGTTCCTGAATCTAGAGTCGGTTCCCGTGATGGACATTTTCAGCTGTTACCAGCTTGTAAATTATTCACGGTGTTTGAATATCCTTAGATGACTCTCATGCCCACAAGGATTTTGGCACTGCTATGTATATTATTTTCTCGAAGATGCTTCGCATCTCAAAAATAATAAAAGCAACCAAGCCGAACACATAATAAAATGGAAGTATCAAAGGCCTCAATTACTATTGAGCACAAGGGTTTGAAAAACCTGTTTTACAAAACATCACTGCCATATCTCGTTAAAATTAAACTTTTATACAAAATTTAAACCCTTTGTATATAGGTGCAAACGAGGCATAACACTACTTCCAGATAATTGCATATTGACCTACACACACACACATTCAGATAAAAGTTTAAATTGAAAAGTGGCGGTAACTATGTCACCACGGAAGTCGGGGGGTGCCTAACACCTTCCATCCACTTAATCAAGCCCCCGGACCCTAACGAATCTCGATTTCACAGAATAGTTAAGTAGTGTCACATCACTAGGTCATTGTGCAAACCTTTTCTTGGTTGGGGTAGTACAACCATTTAAAAATACCAATTGGCGACTCTTAGAGTCCAATCGTCAGCATATACATGTCGGACCTTTTCAAACTTGTTTTTTCAAATAAATCTCACCTAACATGAGAACACCAAAAGAAAAGAAAAGAAAGGGACAAATAAAAATACCGATGTCGACAGGTGGCGACTCCGCTGGGGACTCTAGAAAGAGGGCTTAAGCCGTTATTCAAAGCTTTTCAAACATTTTATTTTCTTGTGTGTGGATGTTGCATTTACATTTGAATGAATGTGTACTAATGCATTTACTTACTGCACTTAGTGCTTCGCACCATATTTTCTTGTGATATTAGTGCTTCGCACATGTCATCATTTCCATACGGTGAGACGCATTGTATGTGAATGTATGTTGTGTTGTGTGACGCCCCCAAAATAGGTCCACACAACCCATTATGAGTCGTCAGATATCAAACTATAAAAATCAAATACAAACTTCATTTATACAACTGTTGAACTATCGTGCAGAATACGACCACAATTAAACTGTGAGTTTTAATACAAATGTATGTAACTCTCATGGTGCCTTGACCACAACCTTACAATGATACTTTACATAAAAATACAGTCAACAACTATTTTAGAAATTAAAATCTTTGGAAAATGCTCAAGGAAACCTTCGTACATGGGAGGCCATGCGTGTAGGTTATGATAGATATCATATGTCCATAGAATTATCCTTGGTTGACCCAATAGTCCCCAAAGAAAAATAAGGAGATTGTTATCATCATCTTTCCAATGGTGAGTCTTCTCTTGACATGTAATTATCTCCATTTTCTCCAATTGAGAATTATATTTCAAACAAACTCCAAGATTATATAGGTAGTGCTCGTAGATATACTCAGCAAGTGGATGTGCACAACCCTGTCTTATGATAACACGAGGTTGTATGTCATTAGACATCTTGTATGATAGTGGAAAAACACCCTTCCAAAGTTGGGTTCACCTCACCCTATTCGGTTCACCAAAATTAAATATCAAATGACGTATACAATACGACACACTTATCTAAAGTTCTCAACAAAATTATTTTTATACTATTTGGGGACAACCTCAACAGCTATAGCCATCGTTCTATTCCCCTGTTATCCATGCTCGACCCGACAACACTCTTATTACCTTAAAGGAATTGTTAAACAAAAGGGTGAGCACAACTAGCTCAATAAAGAATATCATGACTAAAGATAATTAAACTATCAATAGCCTTCATCAGTAATAAATCAGAGATTTAGAACATATGGTAGATGGTAAAACTTTTCAACCATAGTTGTAGCGAAACGAGCAATCCATTAGAAGAGTCAAATAGACCGTCAGGTCTATTATCTTCTCCATGTTAAAAGTCCACCAATAATGTGAATAACTCATAATCATAATTGTGATTCTAAATTCCTCTTCGCACCCAAGACAAAGAAAATTTTCATCACTTATCTTTACCTGAAACATCAAATATCATGGTTATACCAAATCACAATTCTTTCTCATAATCATACTAATAAATTCATCTTTGCACTACAGGCCAAAGACATACAACTGTATTTTAGAAGAGTCAAGCAGAGCATGATATCTACTATCTTTTACGAATTAAAAGTTTATAATCAATATTTTATCGCTGAGACTCAACTTAATAAATAATTCACATCATCGAATCATCCCTACACTACGGCCAATGATATTCATTAGTATTATAACCACGAATTATCCATGCACTACGGGCCAAGAATATTCGTATTTTCAACAATGGTCATGATTATACCGAATAATCCCTGGTTATAATCATACCAACAACTGTCCATCAATGAACTACAGGCTAATGAGGACTTTTACCACATCATTTGTTACATTACGGTCATGATTATACCGAATAATCCCTGGTCATAATCATACCAAGTCCATCTATGCACATAAGCCAAAGATGACTTTCATCAAAATATATGTGACAGTCCCAAATCCGGGTCCCAAATCACCGCGGATTCGGTTCAATCATTTTATCACTGTTTGCGGAAGATATAAACATAAATTGTTTATACAATACACTTTACACACTATTCCCCAAAATCGAGTAACCTTAACTTATACACAATTCATAACTTATCTAACACATAACATTATTATCCCACTATACTATTACAAACTGGCCGCACATTTTAACCCAAGCTGAACTTGGCTTTATCCTTTTTCTGTATCCGAACACATTCGCCTTAATCTGTAATGTTTATCATGATATAGCAAGGGTAAGCATGAAAGTTGCCCAGTAAGTTAAAATATAATTTAAAGATATATCGTGATTGAAAGAGTAAGAATAATAAGCTGGCTATAATTCATCAATATAATTGAGAACTAGCACGAACAAACTTTTGACTGAACAAGTATTAAACATGAACAAATATATCTGGACCAACCGGTAATGAAGGTGATCAGCCTTTCATACCTGACTTATACATGCAATATGTACAGAGTACAATTCATGGCAACCAGCAATGATTAACCATAAGCTTATCCGAATGAAACAACTCTTAATAGAGTTAAGTAAAACTTGCATGAACCGTTAATTACCGCTACGCAATTTATATCGCCTTATCTGAAGACCTAATATTGGTAATATAGATCTCCAATATTACAATAATATCATCACAGTATAATATTATTATTATTATTATTATTATTATTATTATTATTATTATTATTATTATTATTATTATTATTATATATATACAGAATAACCTAAACATATAGCACATAACCCTATCAGTCTATTCAGCATATAAAACTTAGCATCAAGTCAGACTATTTAAGTCTGAGTTGAAACCGACACAATTCTATCATTCCGACGGTCTAGTCGAACAAATAACGAGTTTAACTTCAATTAAACTCTGCTTAAACAATTAACAATATCATAGATAATCATATTATCAGTCAAAATAATTTTCATAGGCTCGTAATAATTTTCAGATAATTATTACCATTTATCAAGATTTTCCAATCATTAATATCCTATTTATAAATACCACATAATTTCTTAATCATTAATATTTATTTAATATTAAATATTAATGAAAATCATAACATAATACTATAATATAATTATAATATATCAAAGTATTTTTAATACCTTAAATTCATATTTATACAATTTTAAACACTTAAATCTATTATCCGATAATTGATATTAATATTAAAATACTAATATTTTCATGTCAAAACATCAAAAGTTATATTTTATAACTTCAAATATTTTATAACCCATAAATCATTTTTATATGATTTTTAAATCATTAATTCTATTTTCCATAATTTATTTAATATATTTATTAAATAAATTAATTACCATTGATAATAAATTATTAATGAAATTCATCAAAAATATTAAAATTCATCAAAATAACTTAAAATATTTTCTAACACTATAATATAATTTTTCATGATTTTTCATGAATTAAAACCATTCTTAAATAATTTATTTAATATTATAATTAAATAAATAAATACCTTTTATATTTCAAAAATATTAAATATTTTTGAAATATACTCAAAATAATTAAAAACTATTTTTCGGACTTTAAAATAATTTTTTATAATTTATTATGTATTTTTTAATAATTAAAAACTATTTATTTCAATTTATTAAATAAAAATAATTATTTTTCTAAGTAATTGTCGCTAAAGGAGCCCTATAGCGATATAACCGTCGTTATAGGTGTTCTTGGTGTTCTAAGTTCAAGCCCAGATCTTCATAACCAGTTATCGGATGCCTACTTTGACCAACATTAAAGCAGTACGGTTAATGATTTCTGAGTAGCTTATGGAGTTAAGATTGTAGTACTAATGTAGTAATACAACCACAAACTCATTTCATGACCAAACAACAAAATAACAGTAAGATCTCCCTCTCCAAAAATTTTGACAAAGTCATTCTTTAAGTTTACAGAAATTTGCCCGAAACTCGAGCGATCTTGAAGGTCCCTATTTTGAGGCTCCAAACTTTGCAGTCTGTGACTCTTTTATGTGATCTAAAGGCTTAGTCTTGTAGAAGAGATGTCTGGCTACAATAATATATCAACATGTCGATCTAACAACAACATATAAAAGAAATCATGGCTGGTCAAAGTACCTGTCAGGTACATGCTCAAGAACAAATCTGGGTTTTCAAGATTGTTCATCAAGCAGTTCGGTAAACGTAGTTTGACCATGATTCTCTACTATTTTGTTCAAGATCTGAGGGATCTAAGGACTTAGATATGTAGTTCACATGGCAGGCTACAAATATAAATCAACAACTTGGTCAAAACATTAATATACAGCACGATCAGAGGTTTTAAAATCTTGTCATACAACATAGAAAACAATCTGGGTTGCCCAGATTCAACTTTTCGTGCTTGGTCAACGAACTTTGACCGCTTGTAACTTACGATCTAAACATGCTATGAGGTTGATTCAAGTCTTAGATTAAAGCCCTGTCAACAAAGAACAGATCTATAACATCAAATACACAAAACATCAAACACACACAGATCTAAGGCCTTTGACATTCGACTGTCAGGCCACTTTTCAAACTTTTCCCATATTTCTAAAAATGATAGATTCGTGCATCTAAATGTTATAGATCTATGATGTATCAACCCAGGTCACTTAAAGACACCTTAATACACAACTTTAACCAATTAACAACAACATTTAACATCAAATCATCAGATTTCTAAGATTAGGGCTTTATACCTTTAAAACTTTGATCTTTGATTTCTGATCATTGAATCTGATTATGGAAAGCTATACACTGATCATGGCTCAATATTTCACTCTCTCTCACTCTAGATTTCGAATTTTGTAGAGAGAGAAAGGGTTGGATAGAATGTTATGGAAAGTAAGATATTTTTCTTACTTTTACAACTTATATCTAGCTCCTTGATTTAATGAAATTGCTAGTTGCTGGGATATAAAAGTCATATGCTAAGCTAGGATTAGGGATAGGGTTGGTGAACAACCAAAGATAAAGCAAGATTTGCAAGCTACCTTATTAAAGAAATAAAAAGGGCATTTTAGTCATTTCCAAACCATTTTTATTCTAGAATTGTCATTTGATACAAACCCTTAGGTTTTGACCCTTAGGGTTAAAACCTAAGGTTCCATAAATTAATTTTCTAGGATTTCTGGATTAGGGTTTTCGAAATATAAAATTAATATTTCAAATTGTAATTAGAATTCCCTAATTAAATTAAACTTTCCCATTCATAAATCAATCTTGTTAATCAGGATTACTTAATCCCAATTAAAATTGCTAATTTAGCAATTAAGTCCACAATTGTGCATTAGGTTTTCTGATAGAATAATTAAGGTTTAAAATTTTAAAAATTTGGGTTTGCTAACTAATTAAGCTTTACCCTAATTAATATTATAATTAATAGCATATGAGCATTATAATTATCCTTTAAGTTCCCAGATTAGGGTTTCAAATTACCAGAATTTGAAATTAAAGTTTCCAGATCTGGTATTAGGGTTTTCTAATAATTAATTAGGGGTTTCAAGTAATTCATTAGGGTTTTCCCTAATAAATTATAATTAAATAATGTTTAACCTTATACATAGCATTTGCATTCCCAATCTAGGGTTTTAAATTTCCAAATTAGGGTTTCGAATTCCCGGAACCAAAATCAGGTTTTCAAAATCAGTTACTAGGGTTTTTTATCCATTTCTAGGGTTTTCTAACTGAATGTTGACGTTCTTAATATACGATTAGGGTTCGACACTGATAAAATTTATCTGGTCAACCCTTGACCCTTAACCACATTCTGAACACATACATAACCATAAACACGGAACATATTCACATATACACTTAATCCTGAATAATTCACCAAAATCCTACACAGAATTTTGAAATCCTCAAAATTCCTTCCCAAAAATATCAAATGCATACACTTATTTTCTGTCTAGGTCTATTATTTGATCTTAAATCAATCATTTAAGATTTTAATAAATTTTCTAAATTCTTGGGTCGTCAAAATATAAGCATGAGGATGATGACAATGATATTAGCTATAATCAAACAAAATCAAATCAAACGAAATCAAGGATAAATATTAAAGACTTTAAATTTATCTAGAGTTCAAAAATATCCAAATTATCAATATGATACTGCTTCGTAGAGTAAAATTCAAGAATAATATTCATGTACCAAAAATAATTTGGACAGAAAAGAAATATATTTTTCGGGTAAATAGTACCCCGTGAATAGTACCTTATGAATAGAACTTCAGGAATAGTACATCGTGAATAGTATCCTGACATGAAAAGTACCCCAAATACCCGAGTGAATAATATTTGGGTGAATAGTAACCCGTAAATAGTAACTCGTGAATAGTACTCCGACACGAAAAGTGCCCCAAATACCCGAGTGAATAATACTATAATGAATAGTAACTCGTGATTAGTAACTCGTAAAAGAAAAATACCAAAGAAAATGATATTCTATGACGAGTACAAAAGAAATGATATCTCATACGAGTATAATAGAATATACGAAACTGGAAATAGATTTTCACCAGCCATGCGGTAATCCACGTTGACAGATTATTTCCACAATTTAATAAAATCTGAATACGAAGGATCATTCACCATGCATGCAGTAATCCACATAGACAGGTTATTCCAACAGAATAATAAAGAATGGAATAACAGAAGAATTCACCATGCATGCGGTAGTCCGCGTAGACAGGTTATTCCAACAGAATAATAAAGAATGGAATAACAAAAAAATTCAACAGGCATACGATAGACCGCACAGACAGGTTATTCCAATAGAATAATAAAGAATGGAATAACAAAAGAATTCACCAGGCATGCGATAGACCGCACAGACAGGTTATTCCAAAATAATAATAAAGAATGGAATAATAGAAGAATTCACCAGGCATGCGATAGACCGCACAGACAGGTTATTCCAACAGAATAATAAATAATGGTATAACAACCCTTACCAATATTGAAAGAAATAACTCTCTTCATGAATACGAAAGAAATAATACCCATTACTATAATAATAATATCACTTACCTTAAAAGAAAACTGGATACTAGAATAGTGGGGTAGCAGACTTCCCTTCTTCTTTCTCTCTATAATTTCTCTCTATAATAATTACTCTATAGCTTTAGTGAATTGGTGAAAATTAATGAATGAATGAGCTTCTATTTATAGGAAAATATAGTTTCCATAATTGCACATTTTGGGGCTCGAAATATTACAGTGTAATACCTTCATCTTTTCCATCATTTTTAATTTAGTCATACAAGTATTATCAAACTTGCACCACCTCCCCTAATAGTAAATCATGTGAATTAATACTAAATCATGTGACTCAATAGTTCTAAACATGTGAAAAAAATAATTATAGTATAGTACCTTCATCTATACCTCCATTTTTAACTTAGTTATACAAGTATTACCAAACTTGCACCAACTCCCCTAAAAGTAAATCATGTGAATCAATAGTACACACTTGTGAACACATAGTTATAAGCATGTGAATTAATAGCAATTAATTGCTCATTTATCCAGTGAATTACCTGATTGGTCAATATAACCTCTAGACATCAATTATTATTGAAATAAATGTCGATTTCCACTAACACTAATAATTCTCACACAGTGGAACTATCAATTTCATCTTTAATCGACACGAACTTATTCATCATTAATATTATAACGAATCAGGTCATTCCCAGGAAAGAGGGGGCTTTCAGATAAGGATTTCTCCTTATTGGCGCGCAATTAGGTGACCAAACCTCTCCTTGACAGAACTTCTAGACATTGTCAATATTGCAAATGATAATATGAATAACTTTGTCGTCTCAATTATTGATTTAATATCATAACATATTATGTAGATAATATTGTAACAATAATTGAATCAATAATATGAGAGATACAATACCGCAATTACTGTAGCAATAATTGAGTATAACTGAGTGACTTCTCACGTAAGCATCAATAATCAATACCGTGTGCTACTATGCAACCACGCATATTAATGTACTTTTACCACCAGGTTGTTCAATAGTTTTAACGGTAACACTTTCGACGTTATTATATAAAAAGATATTTCTGTCGTTTTCTAACTACGACAATAGTTCTGTTGTGGGGTCCACCAATGATTATGCCGTTGTATGAATATTCTCTATGTTAACAAATATTCCTTGACCAATCGAATATTCCCCGACACAACGAATAACAACTTGCTTACTTTGTAAAATTTTCAAATATCACCCTTAACTTTAACCCTTTCTCAATTTAACCATTTACTAAATAAAATAATAATTATAAGAAAATTGAATACTTTCATTTCATAATTTCGGGATATCACAATCTCCCCTCCTTATGAAATTTCGCCCTCAAATTTACGTACCTGGTAGTTCGAAGAGATGAGAATACCTTGCTTTCTTTTCGGATTGTACCTTCCTGGTTATTTCCTCTGTATCATGATTTTCCCATTGCTCATCTCTTGTATTTCAGATATCATTTTAGAATATATCTTCAAATCAAAGGTTAATTGACATATCACAATTTGTCAACTTATCAAGTAAACAATTTCAGCTTAGGTAAGTCACACATTAGCGAAGTATATTACTCGTCTCTCCCCTCCTAGTTCTAGACTCATATCTCCGTCAGCGACAATATCCCTAAGCTCTGATACCATTTGTGATGCCCCCAAAATAGGTCCACACGACCCATTCTGAGTCGCCAGATATCACACTATAAAAATCAAATACAAACTTCATTTATACAACTGTTGAACTGTCAATGCAAAATCGACCCACAGCTTAAAAGCGAGTTTTAATACAAATGTATGTAACTCTCATGGTGACTCGACAACAACCTTACAATGGTACTTTACATAAAAGTACAGTCAACAACTATTTTAGAAATTAAAATCTTTGGAAAATGCTCAACGAAACCTTCGTACATGGGAGGCCATGCGTCTAGGTTATGATAGATATCATATGTCCACAAAATTATCCTTGGTTGACCCAATAGTCCCCAAAGAAAAATAAGAAGATTGCTATCATCTTCTTTCCAATGGTGAGTCTTCTCTTGACATATAATTATCTCCGTTTTCTCCAATTGAGAATTATATTTCAAACAAACTCCAAGATTATATAGGTAGTGCTCGTAAATATACTCAGCAAGTGGATGTGCACAACCCTGTCTTATGATAACACGAGGTTGTATTTCATTAGACATCTTGTATGATAGTGGCAAAACACCCTTCCAAAGTTGGGTTCACCTCACCCTATTCGGTTCACCAAAATTAAATATCAAATGACGTATACAATACGACACACTTATCTAAAGTTCTCAACAAAATTATTTCCATACTTTTTAGGGAGAACCTCAACAGCTAAAGACCACCGTTCTATTCCCCTGTTATCCCCATTCGACCCGGCAACACTATTATTACCTAAAAGGAATTGTGAAGCAAAAGGGTGAGCACAACTAGCTCAGTAAAGAATATCATGACTAAAGATAATTAAATTATCAATAGCCTTCATCAGTAATAAATCAGAGATTTAGAACATATGGTAGATGGTAAAACTTTTTAACCATAGTTGTAGCGGAATGAGCAATCCATTAGAAGAGTCAAATAGACCATCAAGTCTATTATCTTCTCCATGTTAAAAGTCCACCAATAATAGTTTATCCCTGTAACATCAATCAACAATTCATGTCCACAATCATGTGAATAACTCATAATCATAATTGTGATTCTAAATTCATCTTCGCACCCAAGACCAAGAAAATTTTCATCACCTATCTTTACCTGAAACATCAAAAATCATGGTTATACTAAATCACAATTCTTTCTCATAATCATACTAATAAAATCATCTTTGCACTGCGGCCAAAGATATTCATTAACAATTCATCTTTGAACTACAGGCCAAAGACATACAACAATATTTTAGAATAGTCAAGTAGAGCATGATATCTACTATCTTTTACGAATTAAAAGTGTATAATCAATATTTTATCGTTGAGACTCAGCTTAATAAATAATTTACATCATCGAATCATCCCTGCACTACGGCCAAGGATATTCATTAGAATTATGACCACGAATTATCCATGCACTACGGGCCAAGGATATTCGTGTTTTCAACAATGGTCATGATTATACCGAATAATCCCTGGTTATAATCATACCAACAACTGTCCATCAATGAACTACAGACCAATGAGGACTTTTACCACATCATTCGTTACATTATGGTCATGATTATACCGAATAATCCCTGGTCATAATCATACCAAGTCCATCTATGCACGTAAGCCAAAGAAGACTTTCATCACAATATAAGCATGATGATGATGATGACAATGATATAAGCAATAATCAAACGAAATCAAATCAAACGAAATCAAGGATAAATATTAAAGACTTTAATTTTATCACGAGTTTAAAAATATCCAAATTGTCAACATGATACTTCTTCGTAGAGTAAAATTCAAGAATAATATTCATGTACCAAAAATAATTTGGACAGAAAAGAAATATATTTTTTGTGTAAATAGTACCTCGTGAATAGTACTCTATGAATAGTACTTCGAGAATAGTACCTCGTGAATAGTACCCTGATATGAAAAGTACCCCAAATACCCGAGTGAATAATATTTGGGTGAATAGTAATTTGGGTGAATAGTAACCCGTGAATAGTAACTCGTGAATAGTACTCCGACACGAAAAGTGCCCCAAATACCCGAGTGAATAATACTAGAGTGAATAGTAACTCGTGAATAGTAACTCATAAAAGAAAAATACCAAAGAAAATGATATTCCATGACGAGTACAAAAGAAATGATATCTCATACGAGTATACTAGAATATCTGAAGCTATGCAAATGGATTTTCACCCGCCTACGCAATCCCACGTAGACATATCATTTCCAAAATTTAATAAAGAATGAATACGAAGGATCATTCACCATGCATACGGTAATCCACATAGATAGGTTTTTCCAACAGAATAATAAAGAATGGAATAACAAAAGAATTCACCATGCATGTGGTAGTCCGCGTAGACAGGTTATTCCAACAGAATAATAAAGAATGGAATAACAGAAGAATTCACCAGGCATGCGATAGACCGCACAGACAGGTTATTCCAACAAAATAATAAAGAATGGAATAACAGAAGAATTCATCAGGCATGCGATAGACCGTACAGACAGGTTATTCCAACAGAATAATAAAGAATGGTATAATAACTCTTACGAATATTGAAAGAAATAACTCTCTTCATGAATACAAAAGAAATAATACCCCTTACTATAATAATAATATCCCTTACCTTAGAAGAAAACTGGATACTGAAATAGTGAGGTAGCAGACTTCCCTTCTTCTTTCTCTCTATAATTTCTCTCTATAATAATTGCTCTATAGCTTTAGTGAATTGATTAAAATAATGAAGGAATGAGCTTCTATTTATAGGAAAATATAGTTTCCATAATTGCACATTTTGGGGCTCGAAGTATTACAGTATAATACCTTCATCTTTTCCTTCATTTTTAATTTAGTCATGCAAGTATTATCAAACTTGCACCACCTCCCCTAATAGTAAATCATGTGAATCAATAGTAAATCATGTGACTCAATAGTTCTAAACATGTGAAAAAATTAATTATAGTATAGTACCTTCATCTATACCTCCATTTTTAATTTAGTCATGCAAGTATTATCCAACTTGCACCAACTCCCCTAATAGTAAATCATGTGAATCAATAGTACACACATGTGAACACATAGTTATAAGCATGTGAATTAATAGCAAGTAATTGCTCATTTATCCGGTGAATTAACTGATTGGTCAATATAACCTTCAGACATCAATTATTATTGAAATAAATGTCGATTTCCACTAACACTAATAATTCCCACACAATGGAACTATCAATTTCATCTTTAATCAACACTAACTTATTCATCATTAATATTATAACGCACAATATTTAACAACCAGGTTGTTCCCAGGATATAGGGGGCTTTCCGATAAGGATTTCTCCTTATTGGCGCGCAATTAGGTGACCAAACCTCTCATTGACAGAACTTCTAGACATTGTAAATATTACAAATAATAATATGAATAACTTTGTCGTCTCAATTATTGATATAATAACATAACATATTATGTAGATGATACTGTGACAATAATTGAATCAATAATATGAGAGATACGATACTGCAATTACTGTAGCAATAATTGAGTATAACTGAGTGACTTCTCACGTAAGCATCAATAATCAATATCGTGTGCTACTACTTAACTAATGCCAGCGTATTCATTGTACTTTTACTACCGGATAGTTCAATAGTTTTAACGGTAACACTTTCACCGTTATTTTTATAAAAAGATATTTTTGTCATTTTCTAACTACGACAATAGTTCTGTTGTGGGGTCCACCAATGATTATGCCGTCGTACGAATATTCCCTATGAAAATAAATATTCCCCGACCAATCAAATATTCCCCGACACAACGAATAACAACTTGCTTACTTTGTAAAATTTTCAAATATCACATTTAACTTTAACCCTTTCTCAATTTAACCATTTACTAAATAAAATAATAATTATAAGAAAATTAAATACTTTTATTTTATAATTTCGGGATCTCATATGTGATCCCTCCACCAGGAGGCTATCCTGTCGGTGTTTGATTACTGAAATCGTAGGGAGACTAATTCCAACGAGGCTCAGGAAAGGCACCACCTAGATTCGCTCTAGTAAAAAGACCGGATTACCTTCCCGTCGAGTAAATTGCGATGATCTGGGAACCTTCATGCCAAAAACTCGCGAGAGTAACCAAAGATAGGCCAGTCTCTGATAAACCAAACACGGAGGGAAGTCTCTTCATACCTTCCCATTTCAATTACTTGTAATTTCATTTCCATGTCGACCTCAATGTAATGGAAAATATAAAGGAATATGTGTACATGCATTCCCTTTCATATCAAAACCTGTCATGCTATTTTTGTCATGTAAACAACTGACATCAGTTTTGCAGGATAATACTCCTAAAATGGACACATTACATAGCATGTTACATTTCTACACTACCTAAGACTAAACTATATAAGTCTTTTTGTAGGGAAACAATTGGTCATGTTACTCGTTCAAAGAATAAAAAGGCAATATGCCTACAGCCAAGCATGGCTACATTTGGTCAGCCTAATCCTACACCGGTCTCTCATGCGAAGTTCGATGGATTAAGCTAATAAATTATAGAGTTGGTTGTTCTACTCAAAGAACTACACAAGTCTACTCAGGGTCCACAAATACCCCTACATACAGAATCCTCTACACATGGAGGAATTCAGGGTACGAACAAAGAAGTTCTAGTACCTGAGTCTTAGTTGGACAAAACCAACAAAACCCATGAAATCACTCATCTCAAAGAAGATCCAGACACTGGTGATATTAGGAAAAAAGTCCTACAAATGGAAGAGACCATTCGATCTATCAAAAGGATTGGAGCACACAAGAGTGTTTCATATTCAGACCTTTGCATATTTCTTGGGGTTCATTATCCAAAGAAATTTAAGACTCTCGATTTTGAAAAGCATGATGGATTGGGGGATCCTTAGACACATTTGAAGGTATTCATTGGAGAACTCAGATCTTATGTTGAGGATGAAAAGCTCAGAATGCAGCTATTTCAAAAAAGTCTGATTGGAGAAGCCAAAGCATGCTATACCAGATTAGACAAGTCAATGAGTCTTTCAGAGAGCATGCCCAAAGGTGGAGGCACCTTTCTACTCAAGTTATTCCATCTATGACTGAGTCTGAATTACTAATGACCTTCATACACATTCAAGAAGCTTCATTCTATGAAAGGGTCTTAGCTGGCATAGGCAAACCATTCTTTGAAATGATCAAACATGGAGAAATGGCTGAGATGGGATTGAAGTCTGGGAAGATTCAAGACCTTGCTGCATTAAAAGTTGTGGCTGAACACGTCCAGTCTGGAAGTTATGGAAATAACCCCCGGAGGGTCCATAAGAAGAAAGAGGATGATGTTTCCTAGATATTACAAGGACAAAAAGGCAGTCAGAACATGCCTATTCAGAGGAGAAACTACTCCCCTTTCCGAGCACATTCTTCAAACCCACCATTGCCAAAAGATGGAGAAATCAGATGCACACGAGTGTTTACACCCTTAGGGGACTCACTCGAGAACATTCTCAAACTTCTGACAAATCAAAAGAAAATTACTCATCTTCTTCCACCAGCCAACCAGAGTGGAAAGGGTTTTAATGCTAGCAGGAAGTGCGCTTACCATGCTGGAGCTCCTGGCCATGATACTCAAGATTGTTGGGCCCTAAAGCATAAAATCCAGGATTTAATTGACAATGGTGAGATCGTGGTGACCAAACCCGACCAACCCCATGTGCAAGACAACCCTCTCCCTCAACACAAGGAAGATGAGGTTAACATGATTGGTTGGAACAGTGGACAGAGTTCCCATTATGTTGGTGGATCATCTCAAATTAGCAAGGATAATGTTGACAAATGGGATTATGCACAGTTCCAGTTTATGATGGAACAAAAAATGAAGGCTCTTAGCGAGCAAGTCAACCAATTGGCAGAACTGGTGGTTCATCAGCACCAAGTCACACCTCAATTATTCAGCCAGGAGCATGCTAGCCTCCTTCCTCTTATTACAAGTACTCCACGACATACTCTAGAAGGTGAAACCTTGGAGGATAAAATTGCAAAAAGAGCAAAAGCTAAAGCCCGTCGGGACTTTTCCAATAAAAGAGAATTCACCTATTTAGGCCAACCGATGGAAGAGATATTACAAATGTTGATCAATGAAGGAAGAATCACAACTTTACTACCTCCCATCAGCTCACACTTAAGACAGTTTGAATCTAATGGAGTGTGCCAATACCACTCCCACTCTCATGCACACAAAGACTTTGAGGAATCTTTGGGCACTCCGCCATCTTATTCGAACCTAAATGACAAAGATTCCCTGCAAATGGCGAACGTATATGACGTATATTATTTGAGAGTGGGGACATATTTCCTAAAAAAAAATTAGGATGTCCTGCCACACCACATACAATACAAATAATTCATCTTAAAGGTGTTGAAAATCCTTTGAAAGTGGATGCGCCAAAGCCAATCTTATTACCATTCAGGCCACAATATCCGGTTGTCAGCCTCAAGAAAGTGCCATGGAATTATAGAGAGGAATAAGGATCCACATCCAATACAACTACTGCAGTGTTGAAAGGAAATGCATTGTACCTTCCCCAATAGGTGATGAAGCCTACCATCAAGTCAAAGGGGAAAGTTCTCATGGAGAAAATTGAAGAATTCCTCCACACTATGGGACACAATAAAGCCAAGGTGGTTTTAAGCTTGAAAGAAGCTCCATAATTTCTATATTAGACTTGGTTTTCTCTTCAAAAGATCACAAAAAGGTCTTACTGAGAGTCTTAGAAGAACCCCACTTACCAAAAACAGTGGATGTTGAAAAGTTCCATCATCTGGTTGATCACATCTTCAACAATAATGTGATATCCTCCACCGATGATGACATGCCTCCGAAAGGATGGGTTACTGCAAACTATTGCACATAGCGGTTATGTCCTCCGGGTATATGGTGGGAGGAGTTCTTATAGATGGGGGATCATCCTTAAACATCTTCCCTTACGCCACCTTGGAGAAAATGAACATCAATCTCAACAGGATCCAAAGCAGCCATACAATTATCAGAGCTTTTGATGGATCCCAACGAAATGCTGTCGGAGAGATTGAACTGCCTGTGAAGATTGGTCCACATATATTTTATGTATCCTTTCATGTGCTCAAGATAGCTATAGGATACAACCTACTTTTGGGAAGACCGTGGATTCACATGGCTGGAGTTGTCCCTTCCACCCTTCATCAGTAGATCAAATACATCATTAACAGTAGCCTAGTCACTATTAATGTTGAGCCAGAAAGTCCTATACAAGGTGATATACCACTAATCAGTTTCAGTATAGAAGTTGAGCCTGTCAGCTTCCAAGCCCTTGAGGTGAGCAACACTCACTATCAACCCATTGGGGCACCACCTCTGAAACCCAGAGTTTATACCGAGGTAATATTGGCAACTCAAGAGTTGATATCTTTGGGTTTTCTACCTAGACAAGGGTTAGGAAAGGATCATTAGGGCATCAAGCACCCAATTCAAATTCCCAGTCAAACAGGGATAATCAGGCTAGGCTATTCTTCTGGGTCCATTCACAGGAACCCACACAAGCACAAACAGGTTCCTCCATCTTCAGCTACACGGCGATTGTCTCAACCTACAGATGCTGAGCCGCTACGGCCTTCATTAAAGGTTCCTGCCCATGTGGTAGCTATGTTGTTTCCTAAGCCGATACCAGTCAAAGGAAAGAAAGTTTTGATTCCAGACCCGAAAGTGGAAGAAAGGAATCAAAAGAGCAAAGAAGAGATGTATAAACATCTATCAAATATGTGTGTCATAGTCCATACGGAGGGTATGAACAGAGACATTCTAGATGATGATTGTCCGACATCATGGTCATCATTCAGGAGAAGGAGAACGACAACAACCCCTTCATCACTGTTGTCCACCAGGACTTTACCCTTGGCAATTGGAGCAGCACTCCTTGCATTCGCCGACAAGGGTAAAAAGGACAGAAACTCCTTCTACCCTATAGATAACAATAACTATTTACTTTTGTTGTACAGTATTAGCAGTTGCTTTTGTCATTTCATGCTAACACTTTGTATGATTAAACAATTTCATATATTAAGTGAAAGCATTTTTTTCTAGACTCTAAAGTTAGATGTGGATAAACTTGCTGATGAGGTGCCTATTCTCCACAAGGACTGTAACTTTGATGTAAAGTTGGACTCAGACTTGATGGAAATACAAAAGGACTATGAGATACCTCATGAGATTAAAGAATGGGTCGAAGACAAACCCAAGCCAAATCTTAATCAAACCACCTCTTTTAACCTCAGAACATCAAAAAACCCTAAACAAATCCAGATTGGTACGAACCTTACTCCAGACCAAAGGAATGATATGGTTACTCTATTGACCCAATTCTAGGATGTGTTTGCATGGTCTCATGAAGACATGGTCAGTTTGTCAACTGACATTGTCATTCATCGCCTCCCCATCAAAGAGGGATTTTAGCCAGTCAGGCAGAAGCTCAGGCGATTAAAACCTGAGTGGAGTTTAAAAGTTAAGGAAGAAATTGTGAAACAATTTTGAGCCGGCATCATCATGGTATCAACAAACCCCGAATGGCTATCCAACATAGTCCCCATGCCTAAACCTGGAGGAAAATTGCGAGTTTGCGTGGATTACAGGGATCTGAATAAAGCTTGCCTCAAAGATAGCTTTCCTTTATCATTCATCCATATGCTCATTGATAATATAGATCAATATGACATGTACTCCTTTGCTGATTGCTTTGCGGGGTACCATCAAATTATGGTTGCTGAAGAGGATCGTGAGAAAACTGCATTCATCACTCCTTTTGCTACAGACAGTTGTCGTTCGGCCGCATCAATGCTGGAGCTACCTATCAGCGAGCTATGATGGCTCTTTTTCATGATCTAATGCACAAAGAAATAGAAATCTATATGGATGACATCATTGTCAAGTCCCGAGATCATCTCAAAAAGCTCTTCAACAGGTTGCGTAAGTACAACTTGAAGTTGAATCCAGCTAAATGAGCCTTTGGCATGAAATCAGGCAAGTTACTAGCATTCCTAATCAACCACAAAGGGATTGAGCTGGATCCCACAAAAATCCAGGCCATCACGGAAATGCCCATACCTTAGACAGAGAAGGAAATACATGGATTTTTGGGATGAATCAACTTCATCAGTCGATTCATCTCCTAACTCATAGCAACCTGTGAGCCTATCTTCAAGTTAGTAAGGAAGAATTCTCCATGAAATGGAATAATGAGTGTCAGAAAGCCTTCCTTATAATCAAAGAGCAGCTAGTCAAAGCTCTTATTTTGGTACCTCCCAGGGATAGTGTTCCCCTATTCATGTACCCATCAATCAATGACAATGCCATGGGCTACATGTTGGGACAGAAAGATGATAGAGGCCAAGAATGAGCTATCTATTACCTGTCGACGTTGGGATTTTTACTGTCCCTTTTCTGTTCTTGTCTTTTGGTGTTCTCATGTTAGGTGAGATTTGTTTAAAAAAATAAGTTGTGAAAAGGTCCGACAATTATATGTCGACGATTGGACTGTAAGAGTCGCCAGTTGGTATTTTTATATGGTTGCACCAACTCAATCGAGAAAAGGTTTGCACATTGACCACATGATGTAACACTGTTAAACTGGTCTGTGAAACCGAGATTCATTAGGGTCTGGGTACTTGCTTATGAAAAGGGAAGGTGTTAGGCACCCCCCGACATCTGTGTTACTATGGTGACCGCCACTTTTTAATTAAACTGTTATATGAATGTGTGTGGGGGGGGGGGTAAATGTGCAATTATTTGAAGTAGTGCTATGCCTCGTTCGCACCTATATACAAAGGGTTTGAATTTGTGTAAACATTCAGTTTTAAACAAGATATAGCAGTGATATTTTGTAAAAGAGGTTTTTCAAACCCTTATGCTCAATAGTAACTGAGGCCTTTGATACCTCAATTTTATTAAATGTTCGGCTTGATTGCTTTTATTTTCGAGATGCAAAGAATCTTTGAGAAAATAAGATATATAGCAGTGCTGAACTCCTTGTGGGAATGAGAGCCATCTAAGGAAATTCAGACACCGTAAATAATGTAAAAGTTGTTTACAGCCAAAAATGTCCATCATGGGAACCGAATATAGATTCAGAAGACTGAATCTGTGATCACATGATTCCTAAGCTCACATGATATAGCAATTTATATGAAAGTTGTAAGCAGTTATATATATAAAAGCTATAAATATATATACAGACTGTCAACCACCACGAAGCGAACTTCATGGGGGACTGGAAATGTAAATATATAAAAGCGGTAAATATATATATATATATAGAGAGAGAGAGAGACATGATCAACCACCATGAAGCACCTCCATGGGGGATCAGAAATATAAATAAAGTAGTAAATGCGATCAACCACCGCGAAGTAAACTCCAGGCGGGACAAAATGAAAATAAAGCAGTAAAAACGATCAACCGCCACGAAGTAAACTCCAGGCGGGATGAAATGTAAATAAAGCAGTAAAAGGCGACGAAGTAAACTCCAAGCCTGACAGAAATATAAATATATATATATATATATACAAAAAGAAATAAAAGCCACAGACCGAAGTCCGGGAATACACACACAACATGACTCTCAACGTGAAGAACAATGTGTGCAAAATGTGGAGAAAAGGCTTTCAAAGGTGCAAGAAGGCTTACAGTGGACTGCCAAAGAAGACTTCTATAGCTTTAAATGGATGAAAACTTGGTTCCCACTGGTAAAAATATAGCAATATATGAGCTCACAAATGTTTAAAATGAGAAAGCACTCAGTTTATAGTGTGTACATAGCAAATTGGACAGGGCTTTCTCTCCATTTTGTCTTATAAAATGCCCACCCCAAGCCCTTTATTCATAGAGGGGGGAGCCGTAGATGTACCTGCAGTAGTAGCAGGTGTACCTGTGACTGGCTGGGGTGCTCCGGCCAATGTGGGTCCCACTATCTCGAAGTACGTGCACTTGGACAATGCGTTATTTGCTCGAACCTTCATAACTTTTAATCCAGGAGTCCGATGGAAGTGTGCCATACCATTCTGAAAAGCTATTTCCAAGAGCTATGCAATGACATAGGATTTGCCAATTTTTGATTCTAGGAAGATGGGTCCATGACCAAAATGGCATTTCTTGGTTTTCGTCAGCAATCCATTGAGCTGTTTTACATAATTTGCGCTTGGAAGTCAAGAAATAATTCTTGTGGGACTTCTTTAGAAGTAATTTGAGTTGAAATGAGTGTATTTGATTTGATTTGAAGTTAAGTTGGCAAAATAACCATTTTGCCCCTCCCGGGGTTATCTTTGGTTTTCACACAGTTGTAGTAGTCGTTTCTCAGGGTTATCTCTGAGGTTGGCCTGCTATTGACTCTAACTATCCTCAGGGTTACCTTTGAGGTTGGCTTGACCTCCTGGGGTTATCTCCAGGCTTTGAACTTGATCCCCTGGGTTATCTCCGGGGTTGAAACTGACTTTCCCGGGGTTATCTCTAGGGTTGGAAACTGATTTCCCGGGGTTATCTCTGGGGTTGGAAAATGGATCTCCCAGAGCTATCTTAGGGGTTGGAACTGATGTTTTGGACCTCTAGGGTTATTTTTGGAGTGTGAAAAAGACATTTTTGTCCTCCTGCAATGTTAGTAACAGGAAAACAAAATTTTGAGTGTCTATAGATGCCCCTTTTTATCATGTTCATGCAATGCAATTAAATGGACATGATAAAAATTACTAGACACTTAAAATATTACAAAGTATTTTGAATGATGCAAATTGTAATGTAATGAATGTTAAAATGCTTTTATATATCGTAGTTCGTAAATCAAACATCGCATTTCGCACTTCGCATTTGGCCAATCGCACTTCGTAATTTATAAATCGCAAATCGTACTTTGCACATCGCGAATCGCTTTACCTTTACTAGTTATTGCTGATGCCTATGCTGGTGTTAACTTTGATAATTTGGCTTTTTATCGGTGTTGTTGATGTCTATTTGATGAAGATAAGTTGAGATGTTTTCTACATATCTGTTGATGATGAAGTTCTAAAATCATCGGACCTTCCCGATGCATACACTGGTAGTTTACAACGGTGCCTACCTTGTTGGTATTTTGATAACGGATCATACTCTGCAGGTAGTTGAATACGCTGACATTGCCAAACTATTTTAGCTCCCACTCGAATGGTGGTATACAAATTTTTCATCACTGAATTATCTCGATGTTATGCAGAATTGATGCCAGTAGTTTAGAATACCGATTCTTTCGATACCTTCGTTGAAGTAATACTTAACGGCTTACTTTGCCTGATCTTACACTGAATTGATGACAACTAACTGATATCTACGATAAAATTGTTCTCTAATCTAGACATTTAATGTGCTCACATATTTAAATCAATTGGAGATGCATGCTAAATTTTGATGGAGATATACGCTGATGTAGCGCATTTGCACATGTGCAGATCATGCATGATGTGATGACCTAGATTTATCCTTATGAGTCTATTATCCTAGGTTGATGCACATTTTAAAGTGTGTGGAGTAGAAACTTACCTCACCCTTTCTGAGGTGATTTGGAGTTTCTTTTCATTGTTGGGTGTTTATGCCCCATTCCCTTGTGCTTTTGATTCGTAACCTGGCTGAACTGATGATCTGAATGTCGCTGACATCCCTGGAGGGTGCATCTCATTCTTTCGCTGCCCAGATTTAAACTTCGATGTAGAGGCCTCGACTTAGGAGGACTGGACACAGGTTAACATATTTGATGGTGTATATTTCATTCGCAAGACCTTTTGTCGTTGGGCTTATGCTATTGAGTTAAGGACTTTCTTGAGAATTTCCCCTTCTTCTGTAGGGGCAAGCTTATATCCCCATTATTTCGTTCAGGAGTTCTCCCCTTTCTTTTGATGAGAAGCTTGATCCTACCTTAAATTCTCTCCCTTTCCTGGAATCGGAAAATGCCCTAGTCCTTTCGCGTGTAATCGCTGGGGATTCATATGGGAAACTCTCTTTGTTGACTAAGTCGCGAGTGAGTAATATCTGAATAGTCAATGAGATGATATGAGGGAAGCTCTGATGATGATGTACCATGCTGATGGTACTGACTGGTGCATTTTCCTCTTTAAGATGGTTGATAAATGCCCCAGTATTGAGTTGTTGTTGTTTCTGAGATTTCCTCAGCCTTATTGTCTGTGATAGTTTCTTTGACAGATGGGCTGATAAGATGTCTAGATTGCAAGAGGCTCTTACCTCTGTACCAGATGGTGAACAGGTGGTGGATTTAGGCTTTGATGCCCTCAATCATTATTCCTGACTTGTTCTTGCAATCAACCTTGACAATTTTCTTCCTATTTGATGAAGACTTGTGATTGAGGGTTTTAGCTCTTTGAAGGTCCTCGCTGCTAGTTGTCTTAATGTATCGTTGTTTCTTCCTTTTTGGGATTTGTGCCAAATTTGATGGAATGACATTGAAGTGTTGTTGGGTCTTCTCAACATGGGTCGCTGACTTGGAGGGTTGTTCTTTTAAGGGTCAGACCACACCACTAATGGCTGCCTACGTACTCCTATTGATGAGGGGAGATCAGGTCTGTGTATTTCCTGCTTGATGAGTTAAACGGTTTGAGAAGTGTTTGTTTAGGGTTTTTGGGTTTTTGTTTATTTTGACCGCACCACAAATGGATGCTTACGTACTCCCATTGATGAGGGGAGATCAGGTCTTTCGTAGTTCAGGCTCGATAAGCTGAAACCTGACTGGCTTAATTTTTTTTTATTTTGATTTTATTTTTATTTTTATTTTTATTTTTTTCAATACTTACATGCATGGAAAATAAAAGGCATACTGTGAAGAAAGTGATATCGTCCTAACATATCCTAGAACTACCAACTTTATCCTCTAAATCTACATCTTCTTGGCCAGCTGAGGCCTGATAATCCAATCGTCAGTGGTTATGTTGCCTTCAAGGCTCGCGATAGAGGTTACCTCTTGATCTTGAATATCTTCGCTTGTGGCCATAAGTTGATCGCCTCCTGATGCAGTACATTCCTCAAGGACGCTTGAATTGGACCCATCGCAAAAAGGGATAAACTCTGGATTCTTCAATGGGTTAGCTTCTCCGACAACCTCATCATCTTTTCCTTCATCTAATCCTTCACATTTTTCCTGAGCTTGAGAAGATTCGACCATGAAATCGCCCTAAAACTGTTGTTGCATTTCTTGCAAGGAACTTTCCTTTTTTGCTTTTCCTTCCTTGGATAAGATTAGTATTTCCTCCTTATCATCTGAGGTGATAAAATTAGGAACGTGGTTGCTATCTTTGGACCAGAAGACGTTTGATGTTGGCGGAGGAATATCCTTTGGGGATTCCCGTGTCTCCTCTATCATTCCTTGCATTAGGATCAGTCCATCTTGTGTTCTGCCAGAATTGGTGCCCATAACCTTTACCTCCTCTAAACTGCCCGTCTCGAGTGGACATATTAAGCTTTTTATTTCTTTTTCACCTTTTTTGTCATGAGGAATTCTATCTTCAGCTCTTCATTTTCAATAAGATCCTGGATTTTATGTCGCAAAGACCAACATTCCTCAGTCACATATCTAGGTGAGTTAGAATGGTAGAGACTTATCTTGGTGGAATCATAACTCTTTATATTGGAATTTATAGGAGGCAGCAACTCGGTAATCCTTCCTTCGCTTATCAGAAAGTGTAGCATTTCTTCATTTGATTTGCTCAGAGGGCTGAATTTCCGGGCTCTAGTGGATGTTGTTTGATCTTTATTCTTTGAGAATTCGCATTCCCCCGAGCGATTTTTCTGTTGGCAAGATCTTCTAGCAATTTTATCAATCCCATTTTCTTGCCCTTTCAACCTGATTTGATCTTCTTCATTTAGCTGTCTCATCTTGGAGAGATATGGACTTGCATTTGAGTTAACCTTTTTTTCTCTTGGCTTTCTGATAGTTGAGTGAAAAACTGACTCGTATCCTGATGTTGGCGCACTATCAACTTAGCTAGTAGATTTACTTGATTCTGGATCGTCTCTAACTTTTGCATTACTATCACACCCTCCTCCGAGTTTTTCCACTCTAGGACCTTTGATTTGTGCGTTTGGGGTTATTCCTCTATCCTTCGTATGTACTTACAATTTGGATACATTTCACTGCTTCCTTATCCGATCATGTTCACTTCCTCTGTATCATGCTCCAACGGAAGGTTGGTGTTGACATTTTGTTGATCAGGTTGTTGGACCACAATACTACCGCTTTCGATCAGATTTTAAATCTTATGCTTTAAGGAGCAACAATCTTGTGTATCATGTCCTGGAGACCCTAAATGGTAAGCACATCTCTTGCTTGGATTGTATCTTTTGCTCCCTGGTTCCAGAGGTGGAGCCAGTTCGGTAATTTTATTGTGATCAATTAATATCGCCAATACATTTTCAAGGGAATCGCTTAGTGGAGTTAACACCCGATTTTCCGTTCTTTCAAATTTTCTTTTCCTTTCCTGGCATTGGTTGATTGCAGCCTGTTGTTGAGATGGCAGATTATCATGTTTTTCCCAAATGGGGGGATTGTAGGTTGGTCTCTAAGCTTGCCCCTATACAACAAGGGATACATCTTCATTACCTTTATCGGTTACCCCCTTGGGATTGCTCGCATATTTTCCAATCTGTATATGCTTGGCGACTACTTCCAAGGCAGTGAAGTCTTTAATCTTGCCTGCCTTCAGGCCCATCTCTACCATTTTGCCATGTTTGATCATTTCCGAGAATGGCTTTCCTATGCCTGCTAGGATCCTCTCATAGTAAGAAGCCTCTTAGATATCAATAAACGTCATTACCATCTCAGTTTCTGTCATTAATGGAATGACTTGCGCTGCTAGATATCTCCACCTTTGGGCATATTCTCAAAAAGATTCAGTACTTTGCTTTTTGACTTTAGTCACTTGGTATCGATCTGGTGCCATTTGTAACTGAAAAATGTACTGATTTAGAAAGGCATGGACCAAATCTTCCCAATTGTGGATTTTGGCATTGTCTAGTCGGGCATACCAGGCTTTAGCCTCTCCAGTAAGACTCTTTTGAAAAAGTTGCATTCTGAGGCTTTCATCTTCAGCATATGACCCTATCTCGCCAATGTATACTTTTAGGTGCGTATAGGGATAGCCTTCCCCATTGTACTTTTCAAACTCTGGGATATTGAATTTGTCAAGATATTTAGCCCCTGAGAATATGCAGAGATCAAAATAGGTGACACTTCCATAGTTTCCAGTTGATTGACCGGATGGTTTCCTCCATTTATTGGACTTTCTTTCTTATATCCCCAGTTTTTTGATCATCCCTGAGTTTTGTGATTTCAGGGATTTTGTTAGTTCCTTTATTGGAAGGAGGTTCAGGTATCTGGGTTTCCATCTTTTTGCCAATACCCTGACTGCTCCCTGGTGTGAATGACTCTGGTTAAGTAGGCATTGTCTAGCCCCAAGTGTTTTTACTTTGTTCTTTTAGAAAGACAGTCAATTCTTCTATCTGATTCCTTAATCCTTCAAACTCCTCTCGAGAAACAGGAGTAGGATTAGGTGGAGCACTTGTAGCCATGTTGACTGTGGGCTTAGTGCCTTTCTAGACTTTGAACGGGAAACGAGACCAATTGCTTCCCTACAAAAAGACTTACGTAGTTTAGTCTTAGGGAATGTATAAATGTTAGATGCTATATGATGTATCCATTTTTGGAATATTATCCTACAAAATGGATGTTAGCTGTTTATAAGACAAGAAAGCATGTCAGGTTTTAATATGCATGTACACATACTCCTTCATATTTTCCATTACATTGAGATTTACATGGAATGAAATTACAAGTAATTGAATTTATAAGTAATTAAAATGGGAAAGTATGAAGAGACTTCCCTCCGCGTTTGGTTTATCAGAGGCTGACCTATCTTAGGTTACTCTCACGGCTTTTTGGCATTAAAGTTCCCAGATCATCACAATTTACTTGACGGGAAATTAATCCGGTCTTTCAATTGGAACGAATCTGGGTGGTGCCTTTCCTGAGCCTCGTTGAAATTAGTCTCCCTACGAGTCCAGTAATCAAACACCGATAGGATAGCCTCCTAATGGAGGGACCACACAATATACATTCACATACAACGTGTCTCACCGTTATAGAAATGATGACATGTTCGAAGCACTTATATCATATACAGATATAGTGTAAAGCATTAAGTGCAGTAAAAAAAAAGCATTTGTACACATTCATCAAAATGTAAATGCAACATCCACACACAAGCAATAACAGTTTTGAAAAGTTTGTAGTAGCGAATTAAGTCCTCTTACTGGAATCCCCAGCAGAGTCACCACCTATCGACGTCGGGATTTTTACTGTCCCTTTTCTGTTCTTGTCTTTTGGTGTTCTCATGTTAGGTGAGATTTGTTTGAAAAAACAAGTTATGAAATGGTCCCACATTTATATGTCGACGATTGGACTGTAGGAGTCACAAGTTGGTATTTTTAAATGGTTACACCAACTCAACCGAGAAAAGGTTTAAACAATGACCACATGATGTAACACTGTTAAACTGGTCTGTGAAACTGAGATTCATTAGGGTCCGGGGACTTGCTTATGTGGAGGCACTATAACAAAAAGGCTTATCAGCGACCGCATATGGTCGCAGATGGGTATCAGCAACCACATGCGGTCGCTGATATTACTCGTAGGTAATCTGGTCGTAGGATGGACAGTAGCTACCAGTAATAGCGACCGAATTATTAGTGATCGTTTCCATCGCTAATCTGACTCATACTGAGTCATTTGTCAAGTGTGACGTGGCACACATAGCAGCGACCGTTGCGGTTGCTAGTTTTGAAGAAGGTGACGCGGTCGCTAATACAGTGTTAGCAACTGCATGCGGTCGCTGATGGGGTTTTTTTTAAAAAAAATAGTTTGCCTGTTTTATTGATTTCCCAAAAATAACCTGCTTTGTACCTGCTTTCAATCCCAACACAGCAGTATATACAAGCATCCATATTAACATCCATCCATGATATAACTACTATATGATAAACATTGATTATCCATGAATAAACATTCATCCAACACAATACAATTGTAAACATTCATCCAACACAATACAATCGATATCGTAAACATCCATATAAACCAATACAATTGTCCAAAGAATGAATCTAAAAGAGTACAATGCTTTAAAAATCTAAAAAAAACAAGTCTAGGCGCTCTTCATAGATCATCCAAATTAGGATCCTGTAATTAACAAAGTAATAAAACATATATGTTACATGTGTTGATACTGCTACGACTTAGGGAAAGCTAAACAATAGACAGTGTAGTGAAACATATAAGTAAGACGGTGACTCAGAGACTATAAACATATAAGACAATGTAGCTAAACAATAAACGATATATATACCTGGTCGTCATTCTCGCTGCTTTGTCTTTGCTTTGCTCCTGCCGCTCCTAACCGCTTCTCATCATTGCGCCACCGCCTCATGACTCATCAGACTCGAGAGGCTGCAGATGCCTTGATATCTGAAGAAGATCATGATCTAACGGATCGCTCTCACACGCTTAGCATGAGTGTAATAAATTTGGATAACTGATGATCGTGTAAAGCCCGGTGGCGAGTGCATGTACCCTATGATGATGGTCGGGCGCCGTTTTTGTCCTTGGCCTTTGACATAATTTTTCTTCATGATGGACGCCCTCTCCCATAATTCTTGATCAATCGACGGATGCGGGGTGCCTTCAGGATAGCGCTCGTTCATTAAGCCCTTATAAGTGTCATGTATCGGAAGGTGAACAATTAAATAGTTAAAATAAATAAAAATACTAAAAAAGGTCGTCACAATTTATAAACAACATATTAGGATAAAGTGAACTTATTACAGCTATCCTAAAACGACCTCGAGTGCGGTTCTATCGGGTGGCCACATACACATCAAACAAATTGATAGGTTGACCTTGAGACTGAGACTCCTACAGTTCATTTTCACATATTATTATGTAAACATATGATATTTTAGCTACAAAAGATGACTATAAACATAACATACGTACCCTGGCAGCAATGTGTTGTAGCTGTGATATACTGTCGCCACGATACGTGCCTTTTTCCTTCTCACTGTCTGATACACTTGAGGATCTGTTCGAGGTGGCAGTCTTGTGCCTCTTGACCCAGCTCTCAGCTCTCCACTAGTCACACATCTGCATCCATATGGGTTGTGCGCACCACCAGAGGCTATGCTCATGCATATACTGCTCACCTTGTCCTGGATGGTCAATCTCAGCATTTTGCAGGGCTTTTTGTCGTTCCTTTTTCAGATTATCTTTAGTTTGGTGTTGGGTAAAATCTAGTTATGCACAATGAGCAAGTATACGTGGTCAACAAGTAATAAAGCGATAAGTTGAGTATCGTTCCCACAGAGATAAATTAGTAAATACCTTAACTTACAATTACCAATCTTTTATTAACCCTAATTTTATTAAACAAATCAAATCAATAATTTAAATTAACAAAACTAAAATTAAGAATTATTAAATTAGCACAAAACAACCACGAATATCAAAATCTGAATTTCAAACAATTAATGGAGAATTAGACTTATGATTTCACCCTAAGCTTCACTCTGATTTTAACACTTTTATTCTAATTTAACGCACTATCCCAGTTTATTAATCAAGAACACGAACGTAGTATTAACCACCTCTCGATGCACTAATACCATATTAACTTCAATCCACAATTAAGATAGAAATTGGTTAAACACCTTAATCAACTAACCCACTATATCTCTATGTGAATTACAATTGAAGAAGGTTAAAGAATAAGTTCTCTATCCGATTACATGCGGCTTCAAGCATATCTCTACCTTAACACTCATCAAGTTTAAGCTACTAACAAAATCCTGAACACATGCTATATTAACTAGGTCTAGATTTGAATATCCTCTCTCGATTTCATCCAACTCCACAAAGAATTGTTGATCAGGCAATTCATAGATTCAAGCACAAATTAATATAGATAAACTGGAGATAGCTTATTAAATTGGGAATCAAAGTTTACAAAATCATCGATTCACTTAAGGATCCATCATAAGCCTAAAAAGTGAATTAGTTCATAATAAATGAAATAAACGCTGAATAAATCATAGAAATCATTCTCTCAATTACAAATAATAATCTAACACAAAGAATATTAGAAAACACCCTTCACGTAGACTACAATTGCAATTGTCTTGAAAAACTCATCGAAGTACCCCTCCACACTTGTTCTCTCAAAACTCAGCTTGATCTTCGTAATATGTCTTCTCTAATCTCCCTGTTGTGTTTGATAGAGTCCTAGATATCTAGCATAAAAACTTCAGCCAAAATCTCTATCCATTAGAGTTATACTGACATGCAAAGAGCTAAAATTTGTACTCTAAATGAATTATAACTAAAACAGGACACTCAGGATTTTTTTCACCCAGCCAAATGGGATTTGTACAATATAGGCCATACTTTACGGTTGGTTTTCTATTTTTCTCGAATGAAGACCCAGCCCGAAGCGACGGTGTGTGTAGCTTAATAACACCCGCCTTTTGCCGGCTTTTGTTTCTATTAACTGATTGGAAGACCCCATTTTGCTGGAGTTTGTATCTTCATAATGCCCACCGTGAGGGTACCTTCTGTTATCTGACTTAGCTGCATTACTGAGTTGCTTCCAAATATGCTCCATTTAAGTTCCAAACACACCGAATATCACCAATTGTACGTTAAATGCCACAACCACCAATCTACACATAAAATAACATAAAACAAGTAAAAATGCACATGATCATAAGAATATAGCAACGAATAAGCATGAATTAGATATGAAATCGTGTATATAAAATACACTTATCAAAATCTTCCAAACTTAAACCGTGCTAGTCCTCGAGCACAAGACAACTACACGCAATGCAATGATATGAATACGAATTTACTTATATGCTATCAAATCCAACAATATCACAGAATCAAAATTATCTTAATGGCCTCAGTAAAAATAAGCAACTATACAATATCAACCAACAAAAACCAATAAACAAATACGCTTTAATCCTCGAATCTCAAGCCATCATCGCTGGTATAGTGTGTGTGTGTGTGTGTGTGTATGTGTGTAACATCCATTATAACTGATATCGACTCAAATTCAATACATAACCATCCTCTTAGAAGGAATCATGCAGCAAAAACTTCAAAATTTCAAGAATAGCTAGTTCCAACTAAAAATCAAGCAATCACAAATCGCCAGGGTTCACGCGGGGTACTTATGCTTTATTTTCATCTACGGGGGCTTTTTTCTCTTATTTCCCGTCTTATTCATTTTTTTCTATCACATAGTTGTGCAATGTCTTATTCCCTTAGGCTTTTCAATGCTACCTTAACGAGCTTTCGACCAACGACTCCCAGACCATTAAGACCTTAGGGCGCTAGGTGTAAAGACAATCCCCTTGGGCTTACTTGCTCAAGTAACAAAAGCCACAAAACTAGACAAACACGCAACGGTGTTTATTCATATATTTTTTTTTATATAAGCTTATATACCCCACATAATCTCACCCAAACTTAAGTTCTTGCCTAACTTTAGCCTTTACCAGCCATCCTTGTCATTTTATCATTCACTCTAGCATTATCCTTTAGAAACCATTTAGGTACCGGTTTGAACTTAACCAATTAACACAGATGTTTGTTAAGCGTGCTTTCCTTTTATACTAGTTTCAAACAAACTCAAGCTTCGATTCATAAATGATCATTGTGTCATAGTTCTAATACTCAATATTGTATTTGCTACTTATTTGACAATCACATAATAGGCCCCCAATAACATGAAACTCAACATTGATAGACTTAAACAACACAATATTTACTAATTAACCAAAAAAATTAGATATGAATAACAAAATGCATTACACTATTATCTACTATGCAAAACCTAAACTACCATGAATGCCCTGTGCTATCATGCAATACTAAAAATAAAATGCAATACATAAATGTTGATCAATTCACCTTTGCACTTAAGCTAATTAAATTATCATTAGCCTTCATCAATAATAAATCAGAGATTTAGAACATATGGTAGATGATAAAAATTTTCAACCATAGTTACAGCGAAACGAGCAATCCATTAGAAGAGTCAAATAGACCATAAAGTCTATTATCTACTCCATGTTAAAAATCCACCAACAATGTTTTAACCCTGAAACATTAATCAACAGATCCTGTTCACAGTCATGTGAATAACTCATAATCATATTTGTAGTTCTAAATTACTCTTCTCATCCAGGACGAAGATAATTTTCATCACCTGTCTTTACCTAAAACATCAAAGATCATGGTTATACCAAATCACAGTTCCTGTTCATAATCATACTAATAAATTCATCTTTGCACCACGGGCCAAAGATATTCATCAACAGTTCATCTTTACACTACATGCCAAAGATATTCAATAACGAGTCATCTTTGCACTACGGGCCAAAGATATTCAACAACAGGTCATCTTTGCACTACGGACCAAAGATATTCATCAATAATTGATCTTTGCACTACAGGCCAACGATATTCATATCTCAAAGAAATACATAATCATTTCAGAATTTATGTAAACCATAATTATAACCATATATGTTGATCAATTCACCTTTGCACTTAAGCTAAAGATATTCAATTATAAATTCAATGGTCATGATCATACCAGTCAACAATTCAACTTTGCACTACTGGCCAAAGAGAACCCATGGTCATGATCACACCAATAATCTACCCATCTTTACACTCAAGTCAAAGAGAAATTTCTTCCCTAGGATTATAAAAATGTTATATATGATAATAAAAACAATATTATTAAAACATGGAGTCAATCAAAGATAGTAACCATAATAGATATCTTGGACAAAAAGGAAAAAAAAAATTGGTGAATAGTATCGTATTCGTGAATAGTGCCGTATACGTGAATAGTAACCCCGACACAAAGAGATAAAGTTTCACAATAAAATCTATATCAATATTTATAACACCTTAGTCCAAATGTTATAAATCACTTAATAATATCAAAATCTTAATATTATTAATATTACCATAATATCTTAATCATTTCTTAAACTTATAAACAATTTATTTAAATTGTTTACACTTTACTAATTAATGCATTTAATCATCATAAAATGCCAAACTCATAAGATTTTATCACCAATTACTAAAACCCTCATCAAAAATCTGCATATACCTCATATATGATTCTTAAGCCATAAAATCATATTTTCCAATTTTCTTCCTTCACATAACATATTTAATTCATTTATTCATAACTAGTCCATTTTCATGAAAAATACCAAATCAGTTCCAAAAATATTTTTTTCTGGAATTTAGCAGAATATAGTTCCATATTGAACATATATTTTTCTCTGAATTTTTAAAATTCATTTACTATTTTTCATATGGCCAAAACCGCCGAATATTTAGACATTTATCATAAATTGTACTATTGTCCAAAAATTCCGAAATTCATAGAGTACACTGATATTATATAGATGTACTCCCAATAAAAATTTCATCAATTTTGGAGTTAACCACAAGGGGTTATAAGGGTTTATTTTTCAAATAGTCTTTTCTCATAAAATTCATAACTCCTAATCTATACATCCAAAAATCGTCATTTTTGGACACAATCTAGAAAACTCATCAAATTATCATTTCAAATTTTTTCAAAATTTTTGAAGGTTCAAAAAAATTTCGAAATTTAAAAAACATAATAACCCTTACATACTAACGACAATATCCCTTACCTCAAAAGAAAGCGTATTTACGACTAGAATAACTTGAATCGAATCGAACTTGCACCATATAGAAACACTCAAGATATCAAAATACTCACAAGAATACACTCGATAATATAGAGAGAGAAGTAGAGAGAAAACTTCAATTTCTGGTGTGATTTTCAATTCTAACCCAAGCACCTATTTATAAGAAATTGCTTAGAATACCAAAGCAGAAAATTTATTAAAATATTTATATATTTATATAATTTTCCTTAGCCCACCTTTTTGACCAAAGAAATCAGCCGCACATGTGCCAAAAGCAACAAAAACGTTTTTCTAACAAAAATCATTTAAAACTCCAAAAATCAATTCAGACCCGATATATCGAAACTTCAATAATTCACAATAAATAGCCCTTTTGTCAGAAAAATTCAAACCACATGTCCTTTCCATAGGATATTTCATTCTCTACAACTTTGCAGAAGAAAGTTTTTCCAAATTCCAAACAAAAATTGACCGAAATCCATAAACGGACGATTTTACAGGCTATTATCAAGTTTCAGTCAAAATTTGTGTCCACCAACATGTTTAACATGTGTTAAACATTTTTTTGTAACACACAAAACATGTGTTTAACATTTAATGCAACAAAACTACTCTTCCTCCTCATTTATTCATATATCACACATTCATTGTAAAAATATCACCATTATTATATTACTTTAATATAATAATATATTTTATCAGAAAAGATAAAATATTAATTTTCAACAATTGTCACATTAAAAATTTTCTCCATCTATAACCACATAAAATGAATATTTTCCTTATCATATAAATCAATAATTAATTATTCACAAATAATATTACAGAATCACAATACTGACAACCAGACAGTTCCCAAGAAAGAGGGGGCTTTCCAATAAGGATTTCTCTTTACTGGCGCGCAATTAGATGACCAAACCTCTCCTTAGACAGAACTTTCTAGACATTGCCAATAATGTTATCTAATAATATTATTCAGATAATATGAATTATTGCTCCGATAATGGGAACTATTGTGCCGTGACAATTATTGAAACAACAATAATATAAAATAACAACATAGCAATTATTAAATCAATAAAATAGAATATTGAACAGTAATTACTGTAACAATTATTGAGTAATGCCTTCTTACAAAAAAATCATCATGCTTCGTGAATAGTAACTCGTGAATAGTAACTTGTGAATAGTAACTCGTGAATAGTAATTCATGAATAGTAACTCATGAATAGTAACTCATAAATAGTAACTCATGAATAGTAAATCATGAATAGTAACTATAAGAAAAATTGAATACTTTTATTTTATAAAATTCGGGGTCTTACAGCGGAGTTCTGCACTTTCTGCCGTATAACGCTTCATAAGGCGGCATGCCAATACTAGCGTGGTAACTGTTGTTGTAGCCGAACTCTACGAGCGGTAGATGGTCATCCCAATTTCCTTTAAAGTCTATTATATAAGCTCTTAACATATCTTCCAATGTCTGAATTATTCTTTCACTATGTCCATCTGTTTGAGGGTGATATGTCGTGCTCATTCGCAACTGTGTACCCATGCATTCTTGTAGACGTTTGCAAAAGTTCGACGTAAAGCGCGAATATCTATCAGAAATAATTGACACCAGAACTCTGTGCCTTGAAACAATCTCTTTCACATATAACCTTGCCAACTGATCTAAGTTGAATCTGATTTTGATCGGAAGGAAGTGTGCGGATTTCGTCAATCGGTCAACAATAACCCATATCTTTAAGGTCAGTAACCTTTACGAGTTGTTTTAGGCCAACAACGAAATCCATCATAATATGTTCCCATTTCTATTCTAAAATCTCTAAAGGTTGTAGTAACCCACTTATCCTCTGATGTTCTGCTTTAACTTTCTGACATGGCAGGCACTTGGCAACACATTTTGCAACCTCTCATTTCAAATTTGGCCACCAGAAATGTTGTCGAAGATCTTGGTACATCTTGGTACTACCCGGGTGAATCGAATATCGTGAGTTATGAGCCTCGCTCAAAATTTCTTCCTTAATCTCTGGTATTGGCGGTACCCAAATTCTACTCTCAAACCTCAGTATTCCTTCCTTATCCATCTTGAATCTTGATTCGGTTCCTTTAGATATCTTCTTTTTCACTGTTTTACATTCATCATCCTGAAGTTGAGCCTCCTTAACCTTGTCTAGTAGAGTTATACCAGATTGTATCTGAAACAGCTTCTCATCGATCTCCATAGCACACTTAACTTCCAATTCCATCTTTTCCATTGCTAAAATTAACACCTCCTGTTAAGTCAACATCATCAGTTTCTCCCGACCCTTTCTACTTAAGGCGTCGGCAACCACATTTGCCTTACCCGGATGGTATAGAATCTCACAATCATAGTCCTCAATTAACTCTAGCCACCTTCTTTGGCGCATGTTCAAGTCTTTTTGTGTGAAAATATATTTGAGACTCTTGTGGTCTGTATATATTTCACACTTCTCCCATAGAGATAGTGCCTCCAGTTTTCAAAGAAAAACCACTACAAATTTAACTCCAAGTCATGGGTCGGATACCCCTTCTCATAATCTTTCAGTTGTCGTGATGCATACGCAATGACTCTACCGTTCTGCATAAGCACACAGCCAAGTCCTTTATGCGATGCATCACTATAAACCACAAAATTTCTTGTATCATCCAGAAGAGATAACACAGGTGCTAAACTCAACCTCTTCTTTAATTCTTGAAAGCTTTCCTCACACTTCTCCGTCCAAACAAATTTCACCGATTTCCTAGTCAAATTCGTCAACGGACTTGCGATCTTGGAGAAATCTTAAATGAATCTTCTGTAATAACCTGCCAATCCGAGAAAACTTCTAACTTTTGACGGTGTCTTCGGCTGATCCCAGTTAATCAAAGCTTTGACTTTGGAGTGGTCCACCGAAATTTCGTCCTTATCAATCACATGTCCTAGAAATTGCACTCTTTCAATCCAAAATTCACATTTCAAAAACTTGGCATACAACTTCTCCCTTTTCAATGTCTCTAATGTCACCCTCAAATGCTCTTCATGTTCTTCCTTGGTTTTCGAATATACCAAAATGTCATCTATAAATACCACTATGAATTTGTCCAAAAACGGCTTGAACACTCCATTCATTAAGCCCATAAATGTTGCAGGAGCATTTGTTAGACCAAATGACATTACCAAAAATCCGTAGTGACCATATCATGTTCTGAACGCTGTCTTCGGTACATCCTCTGGTCTCACCTTCAATTGATGATAACCACTCCTCAAATCTATGTTTGAAAAGTATCTTGCTCCCTTTAACTGATCGAACAGGTCTTCGATTCGCGGTAATGGATATCTATTCTTAATCGTAACCTTATTCAATTCTCTATAGTCGATGCAGAGCCACATTGTCCCATCCTTCTTCTTTACTAATAAAACCGACGCTCCCCATGGTGATACGCTTGGTTGGATATACTTCTTGTCCAGTAATTCTTGTAGTTGGACCATCAGTTCTTTAATCTCTACCGGTGTCATTTGGTACGGTGCCTTCGATATTGGAGTCGTTCTTGGAGCCAAATCGATCACGAATTCAACTGCTCTATCTGGAGGAAGTCTTGGCAAATCATCCGGAAATACATCTGTGAAATCTCTCACTACTGGTATCTCATCTATTTTTGATTCTCTTTACTACTATCGACTATGTAAGCTAGATATCCTACACAGTCTTGCCTTAACAACCTCTTGGCCTACATCATCGTCAGACAACTCGCTTGTCTAGGCAACTTGCTACCATAAAACATAACCTTTAACGGAGTTATAAGGTTAATACGCTTCTTATGGCAGTCAACTACCACCCCATAATTGGATAACCAGTCCATACCCAAAATAACATCGAATTCTCCAAGTCGAATAGGGATAAGATCTACGTTCATGATATTACCCTTAATATCCACTCTACAGTTCTTATGCACGTACTTAACATGGATTATTTCTCTATTCTCAATTTCTATGTTCATGGGGTATTCTATCTCGTCCTTAAACAATTCTAAGTTCTTAGCAAAGTCATCGGATATAAATGAACAAGTAGTACCCGAATCAAATAATACATAACCATTAACTTTATTGATCGGAATGATACCTGACACTACATCGCGAGACTGCACTGCATCCTGTACTGTCATATTGAATGTTCTGGCGGTCGGTCAGTTGGTTGCAGTTGGTCCTGCGATAGTCAGAGTGCTTCCACCGGTATTTTCTCTATTTCCTCCTGAACCCATCCCTCCAAATTCCTTCTTAAGACAATCCCTTGCAAGATGATCCTTTGAGCCACAAGTGAAGCAGGCACCCTTCTTTGGGTTAGGACAATTAGGTGTTATGTGGCCTTCCTGACCACAATTATAGCACACTTATTTTCCCATTATGCAAACTCCCAGATGAGTTTTTTCGCAGGTTAGGCATGCTTCAATCTTCTTCTTCTGCCCTCCGTGTTGACTTCCAGCTGATGAGTTATCAGACCACTTCCTCTTCTGATTATGGCTACCCCCCCGTGCTACTCCCACCAGATTTGTTATTTCCTTCATTCTCACTTTTCTTCTTCTTCTGATCCTGATTATACTTAGTTACCGCATCGCTTCCACCTTCAGCGAGTATGGCTTTCTAACACTCCAACAAAAGTATTCAATTGGAACATTGACACCTTCTTTATACAACCGGGCTTCAAATTCTTTCAATCGTCTTGCCTTCCTCTCACTCCAGATGCACTTGGTATGTGGCGAACCTAGCTAACTCATCAACCTTGTCGCATAATCTGCTACTGACATACTCCCCTGTTTCAATTCCAGAAACTGAACTTCTATTTGATTTTGCAAACTGGTCGGAAAGTATATCTCGAAGAACATCTCTTTGAATCTCTCCCAGGTTATTACACCTTCACCTCCCCTGCTTTTTTTGCACCTTCCGCCACCAATAATTGGCTTTTGGACTTCAAAGATGAATGTTGCATCACGCAGCTTTTCCTGTCTTCCCTTACTCTAGCGACTTTGAACACCTTCTCCATCTCCATAACCCAGGTCTGAGCTTCGATTGGGTTTATGGAGCCCTTAAACTCCGACGGTCCCACAGCCTTGAAATCCTTGAACGAGGTGCTTGGTGGAGCTTGTGGTTGATTGTTAATTGCTCCGGCTAAAAGGTTCACCAATTGCTGAACAGGGTTAGCATTAGCGTCGTTGTTATTCATTGGTTCTTCATGAGCTTGTTGACGGTTTTGTCTTCTTCTAGGCGGCATATTTCTGTTAAGAACATACGCTTATTAGGTCTTTATTCAATCCCTTAAACATTTAAGGCTTAACTAAAACATTTAATCATAATCACTTAAGACATTATATTAATAAACTCTGATATTTTATTCAATTCAAAGTTTAAACATCATAAGATAGCATCACTGCTATTTACATCCACTATCCCGAGATAAAGAATCTACAAGATTTAAAACATTAAAATATTCCTTTGTTTATAAACACATCGGAATTTACATCTTTAACTACCAGATAATTTTCACATAATTAAACTAATACTATCACCGCTTTATTAAAGTATTTGAATAGCCTTGCCACGTTCTTTCTCCATAATGCGAGACATCGTCCTGCGATCTAGCATATATAATGGTAGACCTTCAAACTGAATTGGATACTTCATAACTCGATCCTGGGCCGCATCCATTGCATTGTGAAGTGTAGAGTACGTCTTCCCAAGTTTAGCCTTCTTTGCACGACAATCCTCTTCAGCAAGATCAACACGACGTGACTCTCATACCCAAATTTCCTCCTCTCACGCTAATGCCGCCTTTCTCGAGCTCTCTTTCAGATCTTTCTTCAACTTCTCTATTTCTTCGGTCTTCTCCTCAATTTGACCCTTCTCGTGAACCAAATCCCACTCCACGTTTCCTAAACGTGTGTGAAGAGTCACAAATTCCCCATCCTTCTGCTCGATGGTACTCTGCTGCATAACAGTCCTCTCCCTCAGTTCCTGAAAAGTGTCTTGCAACTCTATGTTACGATCATAAAGTGCATCATACATCTCAGCATCAATGGAGTTCGGTGGAAACTCATCTTCCTCCTCTTCTTCATCAGAATCCTCCTCTGGATCGGTCTCAGGCTCATGCTTTCGACCAACAACAGTGATCAACGGAGATGGCTCTCTCTGTACCAACTGTTCCCTGATGGCATGAATGTCTCGGGGCTCCTCCTCTATAGATACTCAGGGTTCCTCCTCCCTAGCTCGACTAGCTCCTCTAACATCTGACATCCTAACAACAAAATTTAAGTTTTAGTTACTAATCCGTGCTAGCGAACACATAGATTAACACATAAGCACATAAAGTCTTTTATTATTTTCAATGAATTTAGAAATTCATTTCTTATAACTCGATAAGAGTTTACCGCTACTATGTTCTCAATCTCCTACAAGGCTACTACCTAAGGTTGTTTCCCTACCTAAGGTTCATAACCTACAGCTTTGATACCAACCTGTGACACCCCCAAATACGGTACTTCCATTTCCACAGGATTTGGTGTTCACTGTATAAATATCATCTATCTATCTACCCATAAATAAATGCAAACCATGCAATAAATAGAAATAATAAATAAATCTCCCCTTATAGGGTTACATCAACTGCATAATAAAATCCCAGGTTGCTCTAACCTTAAACATCTGTGCAGAATCATAAACAAATAATAAGTCTTTAAATAACATCAAGTCTAATATCATTACATAACCACATAAATAACCAGTCTTCATTACTTGCTAATCTTGCCCTTTCCTTTACTAGTGGAAGGCTTGTCTGATCTTTCGTTCTTAACTGCAATGTTATTATTATGCAAGAGTGAGCACGATTGCCCACAAGTATAACAATATAACGAATGAATAATAACATGCGAATAAATTAAAGGCTTCTGAAATTGGAAAACTCGGCTTTTGAATCAAGAATGAATAACAAGAAACAAAAGAACTTCTGAGGGTCATAAGACCTTGAACTATGTCCTAGGTTGTCAAGTGTTTATACTTGAAACCTTTAATGATCATAAAACTATGGACTCTTCCTCTCTGCGTTTTGGGGAATCACCACTTAGTACCATCATCATGCACAACGCATAAGTAATCCCCTATACAGGGTTGTTCATCTCAGTTTGACATTAGAGTCCGCACCAAAGGAAGTTTGGTTTGGATAATTCATCAAGGGTTCTGAAATTTAGAACGCTCATCAGCTATGGACTAATCGAATCATTAAGGGTTCGCTAGTCTAACAAGATTCAACAGTATCTGATATTTAAATCGAATAACAATCTCAAGAGTTATACAATAGAATAATTATTATATAATAGCATCATACTTTGAAAGATTAGTATGCTTTTAATATAACAAAATGGACTTGATCAATAATAACGAGAATTTGCTCGATGTAAAGAGACAACTTATAAACTCATATAATGATAACGAGTAGGGTTAGGAAACTTGCCTCGTGCGTAGGTTATATGTTAATTATACTCGTTCCTTGATTTAAATCCTATATATCATTTACGTTCACAATACCAGTCAATTATAACGTACTAGTCATCACAAGTTCATTCTTTTTGTCTAACTCAAATTCATGACTATACTTAGTCAAATTATTAAACTCATTGTCACCATTAACACTTCATGAACAATAAGCTAACTATGCATTCAATCATTTAATTCACACGTACATGTGTTATTTACATGCTAAAAATTTATTTTAACACCTCATTATATGTCTAACAAGTTTTTATGTTCATTAGATTAAGTTACCAACACATTGCTAGACTTAAACATTTTAAAAACTCATTTCAAGTGTCTAATATTCTTTATCATATCTATGCCATTACATTGCATAAATATGATAAAGAGGGGCATCTGTAGACACTCAAAATTTCTACATTCCTGTTGCTAACCTTGTAGGAGGGAAGAATCTACTTCTACAGATAACCCTGGAAGTCAAATCAGCTCAATTCCGAAGACAACCACAGGATACTTAGTTTTCTATCTCGAAGACAACCCCGAGATACTCAATTTCAGTCCCGAAAATAACCCCAGGATTTTTAGTTCAACCCTCAGAGACAACCCCGAGGAATGCAGTTGCAGTTCTGGAGATAACCTTAGAAAAGCTCGTTTCAACCCCTACAAGTCAGCTTCAACCTCGGAGATAACCCCGAGGCACTCAGTCCCAACCCTGGAGATAACCTCGGGAGGTTAGGCACATCTCAGAGATAACCCTGAGGACCTTCAAGACTAAAATGCGGCCCAATCTCGTAGATAACCTGAGCAATGATCGCTAAATCACGGCGTAACCGAGATAAGACCGGTGAGGGGCAAAATCATTATTTTACCACCTTGATCCCACATTCACGCTGTCTCAACAACAATTTAACCCACATTTTACGTAGAAGTGTCCTACAAGAACCATAGCTCCAATCCCGAGTGACTACTACACAAGACAGCACACCAGATAGAATTTGAAGACCTGAAGATCTGGTCATGGACCCATCTTTCCGGCTTCGTAAAACCTCTTATCCCATGTCATTGTGTAGCTCTCGACAACAACATTTTAGAAAGATATATTTATGCCTCAATCGAATGTCCGGATTGAAAGTTATGAAGGTTCGAGCAGATAACGCGTTGCATGCGTGTACGTACTTCGAGACGATGGGGCCCACGGACCCCTGGCACCCCGGGTAGCCGCAGGTGGACCTGCAGCTTCTGCAGGTACACATGCGGCTCCCCCCTCTATAAATAGAGGGCTTGGGGTGGCCATTTTCAAGAGAGAAAAGGCGAGGAAGCCTTGTTCATTTCGCTTTGTACACACTTTAAACTGAGTGTTGTCTCTTTCCAAACACCTATGAGCTTGTGTTTTGCTATATTTTACCGTTAGAAATCGAGTATTCATTCATTTAAAGCCATCTAAAGTTTTCTTGGCAGCCCACTGTAAGACACCTCAGATTTCTTAAAGTCTTTCTCCATTTTAATTCACACACAGTTATTCACATTGAGAGTCGTGTTATGTGTGTATATCTTTCGACCGTCGGTCTTGTCCTTGGCTTTTATTGATTTTATATATATATATATATATATATATATATATATATATATATATATATATATATATATGGGAAATGCGTAAACACAGCCGTGTATATTTTGTTTTTACACAGTATACAAAACTATGTCATTTTATTTAAAAGAAAAACACGCGTTCGTTTTCTTCTCCCAAACTAAATCAGGGCTTCTCTCTCTAAAAATGGCTTCTCCTCCAAAATTTCCTACTTTTCTCCTCATCCTCCTAATCGCCGCCGAAAATCGAGAGTTAAACTGAGCTATCTACTCCTCTCCCATGGCGGGTGAGGTCAACAGCGTTGTTTATGAACAACCCACACCCCCAATGACTACTTCTAGGGCTTCCATAAACGGCACCCTAAGAGACGACGCTTCGAGCTGTACTAGGGAAATTGGAGAGCGAAAAGGATAAGCAGGAAGATGGCTTCGCTTGTAGAGCACTAAGAGGAAGAAGCTCTCTGCTCGAGCAGAACCCCACTTGTGCTCTCTTAATCTTCAGAATTGCAAAGGTCAACCTTTTACTTAACACTGATAATTTTTTTTTCCCTGTTGCAAATTTTGCCAATAATTTGGATTTTTTATTTAGGTTTTTTATAAGTTAATTATAAAGCTGGTAACTTTTTTATTATTTGGTTTCATTTGCTAATGAATTTAGGAATTGTTGTTAGTTACTGTTGAAAATGGTGGCATATCTTGTATGTTCTTTCTTAGATATTCTGAAAGTAAAAGGGATTTGGGTTAATTAGTAGTCTGGTAAAATGTTTAAAATTTCAATTTGAAACACAATCTCACATTGTGTTTGGAGGCTCATTTCATGCTATGGAATTGGAATTTTGGTGCAAAACTAGTTTAGAATTTGAATTGGCATGAACACTGGCATTTTCTTTTTTAATATCCAATTTGTGTCTTGGGTTTCTTTACAGCGAGCTTTAATTTAGTTGAGTCAAACTTTGAACTTGATGTGTGAACTCTAAAGAATCACATTTTACCATGTTTGATGATTTGAACTTCACGTCCGAGCTTCTGTTTAACTCCTAACGTACTCCTGGCAAGACTTTTATTTCAACCAAATCTTTCTTTAACTGCTCTTTCGGGGTGCTTAGGAATAAAATTTTATGGTTGAGTCACATTGTTCTTTTATAGGTATCACTGATACTAGGATAGCGACAATTGGAACTGGTGCTATATTATCCTTGGCAAATGTCTATAAAAATCTTGAGATATTTCTCATCATTCCTGGCTGCCAAGATATTTCTCATCATCTTGAGATATTGATGTTGGGTACTGCGAGGAAGTGACTGATACTGCTTTTCAGGGATTACGCAGTGAAACTGAAAATTTTGAATTGACTGAAAATTTTGAAGGTCAGCAACTGTCCAAAGATTACCGTGGCTGAAATATCCATGATTTTGGAGTTGTGTAAAACTCTAGAATATATTGATGTGCGATCATTCTCTCATGTTACCAAAGCTAGTTGTGATGAGACTGGTTTGTAGTTCCCTACATGTTGTAAAGTGAATTTTGTTGGGAGTTTAGCAGAGCCTGGTGTGTTGATTTAGGCCAAGGCTGGAATGCCCTGTAAATCCATCGTGTTAAATATTCAGACAATTGCTGATTTTGGTGAATTTATGATGATTTACAACTATACCTGAAAAGTCATACTATCAGTCTTCTGCCTTCTGTTCTTTTCACTTCTGCAGCAGAACGTTTGGCGGGTTTCATATTTATCTCATGCTATATGTGTACATTTCCTGTGGATTATTTTTAGCTGCTGCTTTTGCTTTTCTATCGTTAATGTATTTATTTATTTGGTTTAATTCTGATAAGAGGTTATATATATTCAATTATGGATCTCGATGTAGAACAAACGATGTTTATTGTACGCTTACTGTTTCAAATTATATCATTGAATATGTTACTGGTTCAAATTATATCATTGAATATGTTACTTCTCTGGAGACGTTCTCTGATAAATAATAGTTTCATGTATTCAAATACAATGAAGGTGCTATTATTTGTTTTTAACATTTAGGCATTTGGCACAAATTATATTACTAGGAATCAATCATTGCATGACTACTAGATATTGCTATATAGATATATTTGTTTAAAATATTCTTTTTACGCTGAAAGTTCTATATGATTTTACAGCTTCTCAACAGTGGTAAATGCAAGCACTCATTAACTGTATGATGGCATAACATACTCAAAATCATATGGGAAAGCACTGATGATTTCATTATTAACACATTGTTCGTCATCAATAGAAGACTTAGTAGTAACAAAAGGAATTGTACACATTCCATATCTAGAGCTCTAGTTACCATATGTACATGCATTGAGGAGGACAGCAAAGCATGTTTCTGTTTTTATAGCTAGTTGCGACTCATTGAGTTTGGGAGATTGCCTGATCTTTTACTTCAAAGTTTTCTGATAATTCAGGAATCCCATGAACCAAAAATCAAAGTTATCCCCTGTAACTATCTCTAACCAGAAATCAAAGTTATCCCTTGTAACTATCTCTTTGCTCTCGTTGGCTCTCTTTATTTTTCCTATTGGTATTGAGACCTGCATAAAGTAAATAATCTTATTAAGATAATATTCAGGATACCAAGTAATAATTTATGAAAAGGGACAGTAACAAATGTAACTAACCTTATAATGTATTCTAATTATCTCCCTTGTTGGAGAAATGATTTCATTATCCTCTCACTGCCAAAGGCAACCTTTTTTTGTGGAGATAAAGAGAAGGCCTGCAATAGGCCAGCTGTTGTTGATAAATAACATTGGGAAGTTTTGGATCAGGGAGACAAATGCACCTGTGCTCGTATGTAGACAAAGTGTTTATAAGAAAGGATGAAGTAAAAACAAGAAAGAGGAGCTTAGGTATTAAAACTACCAGAAGATATAACAGTTTGTCGTTATGGTTGCTATAGTGTCAGAAAAATAGCATTGTACTTTCACTAATGTCTAAGTTAACATTTTACTAGTTTGGGAAACACATTATAATAGTTTGGGAAACAATTATAAAATCCTACTTCTGTAAGAAGTGAACAAATATTATGTTGACTTAGGAACCTTACTGGTGGAGGATATTTTAAAATAAAGTTCAGACCATTTTACATTGAACTTTGTCTCAAGTCATTAACTTAAACTTTGGATGGAGGGGTAGACACATGAACTAGAGCACATATAGATAAAAAGCTCTTAAAAAGAGAAAGATCATCCTTTAAGTATTAGAACTACCAGCAAATTTGGCAAAATTAAATATCTTGACTTCATAGGAGGTGCATTTTCCAAGAAAAAGCATTCTATAGACTCTAGTCTTCACCTCTCTGTTTCTTTACACCAGTTCCTAATAATCAATCACCAATTGCTATGTTGTGTCATTTTAAAATAGGGAAAACTAAGGGCGAACTTGAGTCAATCCACTGGTGACCATCATACCCTTAAGAAAGGTAACTTTTACTTTTAAGATTGATTTCTTTTTTTGATTGAACAATGTATTATAATTTATACGTTTCCTTGTTTTGGGCAACAGTGGATAAAAATGACGTGAAGGTCTCTTTTGATTATATAGGGACCAGGGTTCAGGGTCGTAAATCTTTCAATAATGTAGGCAGGTACGTGTGTAATGTAGTTTGTTAGTTGTTACTTTCTCAATAATTACAAGCTTAAGTACCTAGGCCAGTCAAGCTTTTCTAATTGCTTTAATGTGAAATGTATATATAAGGATATAAAATGAATTGGTGGGTCTCGCTGTAAAGAAACCTAAGACACAAATTGGATATTACAAAAGAAAATGTCAGTGTTCATGCCAATTCTAAACTAGTTTTGCACCAAAATTCCAATTCCATAGCGTGAAATGAGCCTCCAAACACAATGTGAGATTGTGTTTCAAATTGAAAGTTTAAACATTTTACCAGATTACTAATTAACCCAAATCCCTTTTACTTTAAGAATGTCTAAGAAAGAACATACAAGATATGCCACCATTTTCAACAGTAACTAGCAACAATTCCTAAATTCATTAGCAAATGAAACCAAACAATAAAAAAGTTACCAGCTTTATAATTAACTTATAAGATACCCAAATAAAAAATCCAAATTATTGGCAAAATTTTCAACAGGAAAAAAAACTTATTAGTGTTAAGTAAAAGGTTACCTTTGCAATTCTGAAGATTGAGAGAGCACAAGTGGGGTTAGCAGAGAGCTTCTTCTTCTCAGTGCTCTGCAAGCGAAGCCATCTTTTACACACTAATCCTCTTTATCCTTTTCGCTCTCCAATTTCCCTAGTACAGCTCGAAGCGTCGTCTCTTAGGGTTCCGTTTATGGAAGCCCTAGAAGTAGTCATTGGGGTGTGGGGTTGTTCAGAACGACGCCAATTGACCTCACCATGCCATGGGAGAGGAGAAGATAACTCAGTTTAATTCTCGATTTCCGGCGGCAATTAGGAGGATGAGGAGAAAAGTAGGAGATTTTGAAGGAGAAGTCCTTTTTAGACAGAATCGATTTTTCGTTTGGAAGAAAGAAGCCCTGATTTGGTTTGGGAGGAGAACGAACGCGTGGTTTTTTTAAACAAAATGACACAGTTTTGCATACTGTGTACAAAACAAAATACACTGTTGTGTATACCCATTTTCCCCTATATATATCTATATATATATATATATATATATACAGCTTATATATATAACTTTTTACAGCTGTATGACCCAAACGTTTAATAAATAAAATTGAATTTTCTCTATTTATTATCTTGAAATAATAAGGAGTTATTTTGATACAATGCTTTGGTTATGGGTGAAATGTGCAAAATTTTCAAAATAAGCAAGTGGTTATAAAATATTCATTATTGTCGGGGAATATTCGTTTGGTCGTGGAATATTCTTTTTGTCGGGAATATTTGTACGATGGCGCGATCATTTGTGGGCCCCATAATGTAATAACTGCTTGGATGAAGAAAACGAAAAGTTTGAGTTTTTATAAATAACTACGTAATTATTACCAATTAACAACATCGAATACTTGGTGGTTAAAATACAAGAATACGCGCGTGGTTGCGCAAGAAGCACACCAGATTGCGATGTTGTTGAATTATTGATTCTTACGTAAGAACACACTACTCAATAATTGTTACGATAATTCTTCGCTTAATATTTTATTTTATTGATTCAATAATTGTTGTGTTGATATTTTATATTATTGTTGTTTCATAATTGTCAACGCACAATATTTCCCATTATCGGATCAATAATTCATATTATTTGAATAATATTATTAGATAGTATTATTGGCAATGTCTAGAAAGTTCTCACGATGAGAGGTTTGGTCACCTAATTGCGCCTTTAGTAAGGAGAAAATCCTTATCGAAAACCCCTTTTCCTTAATATCCGGTTATCATAATTATGATTCGTAATATTATTTGCGAATAATTAATTATTGATTTATATGATAAGGAAATATTTATTTTATGTGGACATAAATGATGGATAGGAAAAATATTTATTTTGTGTGGATATAAATGAAGGAATTAATGATGAGGTATTTTATCAGTATTTTGTCGAAATGAAGAACAAAATATGGGATTTTCAGAAAAATTAGTTTATTACTCAATTTTGTAAAATTCATAACTCTTTGTGTATAATGAGTTAGGCGATGATCCATATATCAAAAGAAAGCCTTGGAAGTAAGCTAACCGTAGAAATTAGAATCACCCAAAAATTCTTTGTGGATTTTTCGTGGTGACTATTTGAATGAAACTGGTCCAAAGGACTCATAGTCTGAAAAATCAGTGTTCTTAAGCTATATTGCGTGAGTTATAAATTTTAATCCAACCGTTGGATCGTTGTGATTTTTGGATATGTTATACATATATAAGTTTAATATATGTCCACAAATTTTGAACCGTTAAAAATTAACAAATGATTTGTTATGAATTTTAAGAGACGACTAATTCAGAAATTATTTTATTTTGGTGGAGATTTCTAGAATGTGGGACCCACTTTTGGTTGTTGGGAAAATTGGATGATTTTTGGTGGGCCCCATTTGTGGTGGCTGAAGTTTTGGTCTAGCTTGGCATGCGTAAGAAAAATAATAATAATAATAATATTTTACTATTTTAGTCTCATATGACGTTCTAGCATTTTCCTATAAATAGACGCTTAAGTTAGAATTGAAAATTATACCAGAAACATAAGTCTTCTTTCTCTATATTGTCGAGCGTATTTTTATGAGTATTTAGATACTTTGAGAGTTGCTATTCATTAGAAGTTTTCTTCTTGACTTTACAATATATTCCGATCGGAAATCTTTGTTATTTTGAGGTAAGGGGTGTTATTTTCTTCATAAATGATATTATTTTCTTCAATATCATTATGCTGAAATATTGATATAAATTTTATTGTGGAATTTCTACCTTTTTGTGTCGGGGTTACTATTCACGTATACGACACTATTCATAAATACGATACTATTCACCGAAAAATGAAATTTTCTCTTCTTTGTCCTAGATGTCTATTATGGTTACTATCTTTGATTGTATCCATGTTTTTGATCTTTATTCTTGAATTTTACTCCATTATGGTTTATTATGGAGTATTTTTAAACTTGAGTTATCTAAAGTATGAATATCTAATCTTTGTCCTTTTATCTTATTGAATTCGTTCTCTAAAATATTTTTCATCATCCTCAGTCCTTAATGGTGATACTTGATGAATATCTTTTGCCTGTAGTGCAAAGATGAATGATTATCTAATGAATATCTTTTTCCCGTAGTGCAAAGATGAACAGGTGTTGAGATGAATATGACCAAATGGTGATACAAATGAATATCTTTGGCCCGTAGTGCAAAGATGAATATTTGATTCAAGATGTATATTGATTGATGTTACAGGGATAAAATATTAATGATGGACTTTTAAATTCATAGATGATAGTAGATTTCCTTCTCTACTTCACTCTTCTAATGAATTGTTATTTCCGCTGCAGTTGTTGATCTAAAACTTGTTGTTTGTTATATTTTATTAGATTTTTCCCTGTTAAAGTCTAAGGATAATTTTTTGTATATTATCTTAGTCATAATATTCTTTACTGGGCTAGTTGAGCTCACCCTTTTCCTTTTTGTTCCATTTTTCTTCTAAGGAGGTGAGAATTTAGCAGGAACTAGTCGGGGTATGGAGTGATGGTCTAAGGCAGTTGTTATAGTAGTCCTCACTATTTTGTAAAATAGTGTATCAATAAGTGTAATGAGGACTTATTTGAGTGTGGACATTATCTAGAAGGTAATATTTGTATTTAAACTCACAGTATTTGTGTTGTCGTATTTTGCACGACAATTGTATTAATAATGTTATAGTTGTTTCTATACCATGTATTTGGCGACTCGAAATGGTTTGGGTGGAATGGACCTATTTTGAGGGCGTCACAGTTGGTATCAGAGCTTAGGGATATGGTCTCTGGCGGAGATCGGAGAATAGAACTAGGAGGAGAGAGATGAGTAAATCATTTTCTAGTGTGTCCTACCTAAACTTATTTGTTGGCCGGTCATAATATAGGAATATTATGTGATATGTTAATTTGTTTAATTAACCCTTGTTTTATGGCAGTATTTAAGAATGGCAACTGAGAACGTTAACAATGTAGTGTATGAGACTGTGGAAACATCTTTAGTCATTAATCAGGAGAACGTGCAACAGGAAGGCAATATTACTCCTGTAAACAACACTAACGAGCAAACGATGAATGATGGGATGTTTAGAAACTTTTTACAGTTCATGCAAAATCAGACGAGGAAGACTCGTGTACAAAATATGGGTGGAAATGATAGCAACGCACGGTTTGTCACAACCAAGCAGTTCAAGGAGTTGGGACCACCAGAATTCTTTGAAAAGCCAGATCCGATTAAGGTGGAAACGCGGGTCAAGCAAATTACCAAGATATTCGATGTCTAGGGATGCACGGAGGAACAGAAGGTTCCATTCGCCATCTTTATGTTTCGTGGTGAGGCAGATTACTGGTGAGAATCTGTGAAGCGTACCCAGCCTGCCGCACTCAATATGTCATGGGAAACGTTTCAAAAACTGTTCAATGACAAGTACTTTCCTGAAAGTATTCGTCACATGAAGGAGGTAGAATTCATCAAGCTGGAGCAAAATAATATGAACGTGTCGCAGTACGAAACTAAGTTTGCCGAGTTGTCCCGATTTGCATCCCATTTGGTTGATAATGAGGAGAGAATGACGCGAATTTTTCTGCGATGTTTGGAACCTGAAATACGTCAATACCTCATTTCTCACAAACTTTGTTTATATTCAGATGTTGTGAATAGGGCTCAGTTATTGGAGCGCGATAATGAGTCAGCTCAACCGAAGAATAACGACCAACAACTCGATGATAATCAAACCAGTGGCAACGGTTATCGAAACAATGATAACCATCGTAGAGGAAATTATCATGCCAGAAATGGTAACCACTTCGGTGGTAATCATGTCCAAAATAATAGAAGAAATAATTCAAGTGGAAATTTTAAGAAAAGAAGATTTAACGATGACGGGAAGACGTCGCCAGCGGCACCAGCACCAGCAACAAATTCTAGGGGAGGAGAACGACCACCAGTTAGATGCTACAGATGCGGAGAGGAGTGACATATAAGTCCAAACTGTTCACAGCCTTCCAAGGTATGTTTTAGTTGTGGAAAAGACGGTCACATAGCTCGATTTTGTTCTGTAGTGAAATCAAGTCCAGCAGGGACGGTGGCACCAAAGGCGGATACGGACAAAATAAAGTCGGCGGTTTCTGGAAGAGCGTTTTTCTTTACTGCCCAAAATGTGAGGAACCCGAACGAAGGTATCACGGGTTAGTTAATTATAAATTCTTGTGAAATCTATACCTTATTAGATACCTATTCTACCCATTCTTTTATCTCCCCTACTTGTGCTCAACGTTGAAACTTGACTCCGGAGAAATTAGACTTTGACTTATGTGTGGAGACTCCGTTAAGAGAAACTTTTATCATATCCACTATTTATAAATCTTGTTTGGTCCAAGTGGGCACAATCACATTACCTGTTGATCTTATCTCTTTAAAGATACTTGCATTTGACGTGATTTTAGGGATTGATTGGTTAACTACTCATCATGCCAAAATTGATTGTTTTCGTAAGGTTGTTAGTTTTCATATTCCTAACCAACCTGTTATGCGAATTCAAGCAACCAAACCATTGAAGTTAAAAACTTTCATATCAAACCATTAAGCCATTCGTTTATTGAAAAACGGATGTCATGCTTTCTTAGACCATTTCATGGATTTAAACAAAAATACGATAGATTTGAATGATATTTCTGTTGTTAGTAAATCTCCTGACGTATTTCCTGAAGAATTTTTTGGCCTACCCCCAGAGTGTGATATTGAATTTTGTATCGACTTTGAACCCGGTACAAAACCCATTTCTAAAATCTCATATCGAATGGCTCCTATTAAACTTCAGGAGTTAAAAATTCAAGTACAAGAGTTGGTACCCGAGCCTCTATATTGTGACTTCCTTTTGTGGAATGCACCAAAGCCAGACTCTCCGTAGGGGACTCTATATTTGTGTGGTGGTAAAACGATAGGTGTCATTGTGACGTGCTATCCAAGATTGGGATATGAATCACAGTTGAGAGCAACCGAAGTCGGTGACCAAAGTACATAGCTTTCTGGGCTTAGCTGGTTATTATCGGAGATTCGTGAAAAGATTTTCTCGAATCGCTACTCCGTTAACTTTGCTAACTCGGAAAGATACAAAATTTGTATAGAGCGAGGAATGCGAGAAGATTTCCCAAGAGCTCAAGAGGCGACTCATTTCAGCACCTGTTCTGACCATACCATCCTGGAAAAGCGAATGTGGTAGCTGACGTGTTGAGTAGAAGATCGTACGCGAGTACGAGTGCGATATTGTTGAACATGAATACCTATTTTGTACAATTTACAAATGATAAAGATAGAGTTAAAGACTTTAGGGACCCATGTTATGATGTTAAATATACGAGTAGAATCAACTTTAATTGATAAAGTTAAATGTAGCACCCCCAAATCCGGGTATCTTCCAACCCGACAGATGGTGCTATATTGTACAAACATTCATACTTTCATTCAATTGAGATGCCTCAAGAGAACGAATCTCTCTTATATATAATAAAAATAATATTTACATTTCCCCAAGTTCTAAACCCATTACAAAGATTCTTTGTCATAATATCAGTTACATTATAACATTAAACCTATACTATTACATAGACAACTTAATGATCTGCCTTAGCTTTTCCTTTATCCTTATTCGATCCTTCGGGACGTTCAGTCTTAGCTGCATTCATATGGTTCAAGCAAGAGTGAGCATAACTAGCTCAACAAGTATAACAATTTCAATTACAACATGTTTGACACATACGAATCGTATATCTTCAATAACTGAACAATAGTTATGAAGTACTATTGATAAATCAAAATAGCACTTCATCTTTATTTCAAAATATTTTACAATAATAACAATATTCAGTAAAACATTCACTCCAGTCAAAGACCTTGAGCATTTCATTCTTTCTTTGAAAAGGACAACCCAGAACTAAGTCCGTAAGCCCGATATTACTTACGAGAACTTCTAGGTGATCAACCTATTGTACTCTATGTTGATCAACACTACATCCATTAAACGTATGTACGTTTAATCATTTGGCAACCTCACGTGCCTGTTATTTACCGACAAAACATTTGTTTAACATTTCAGTCTTCTTTTGAAAACCATAATAAATAGTTGACAAAAGATAACAACAATTGATAACAGATGAATAGATTATCAATAATCCACTCAATATATTAAGTCTAGCCAAAGGAATTGGCTTTAACTTCAACATACATCAATTCATGCGTAAGGATACATGAACTTCAAAAACTTGTTCAGATTGAACTGAGACAAGAATTAGAATACTTGCCTTTAGCGTCTGCTACGGTATATTTACTTTATGATTGAATCTTTCAAGTCTCTACAACACATGATCATAAAACGCCTTACATTAGGTCATATATAATCAAGTATGTATATGACTATATCTTACCCTTCATCTCAACCTAATTATGTATTAGATTTGTTTACTATCAATTCTGGTTTATCATTCTACTTGCATTCATCATGAGATAGGTTATCGCAACCTTTTCATACTATCTTTAGGTCTTTAACAATGTTACAACATTGTTACTTCAATATAAGTTTGTTTTGAAATCATTCCATTCTTTTCTTCATACTTTTAATCACTCTTTACTATCATTTGTCTAGTGGTCATTTGGCTGCCATGAGTTAACAAAGCAGATGAGGATGTCCTCGACATGCATCGCAGTCATGAAGTCCTTACTTAGTGGGCATATTGCAAATTTCCTCTCTGCATAGGTCTTGTCTTTGTGTGTAAGCTAAACTTGGCCTGCATCTAAGTTTCGAGTGTGCTCGGACACTATTACTGCAACTGACACGTGACTAAATTTAATTTGGGGTTGGCCAGCGGCTAAATCTGTCTTCTGAAAATTTTTAGAGCTTAAAATTTTTGCGAACTTCCCGGACGCATAACTTCTTCGTTATAAGTCCGAATTGGCTCGTTCAAAAGCCTACGATTCACAAATTACGTAATCTATGTGTTCATGCAATAATTTTATCTATTCGACTTCGTTTGCTAAAAATTCACCTATTGGTTCATTTTTAACGAAAACGATAAACGTTCATGAATGTTCAATGCTCGTTTCTTTGTTCAAAGTCGGAATCCGGTCATTTTCGAGTCCGCAACTCTATAATACCAAATATGACTTGTCTTCATCGGAAAACAACGTTTTCAAGTTCAAACACAAAATTTGACTTCTATTCTGAGAATTTTACGAATTCGACGATTATCGTCCAATCGTACAATTTTCGGCAAATCTTCATTCATATGATTTGTTCAACACTTCAATTGAATTCAACTTATTCTATGAACATCTCAACATACTTAATACAACAACTTATATTCATTGTTGGATTTTAATTTATTCCTTCATGAGCTTATAACTTGTTAAATTATAAACTACCTTTAGATTTAAAGATCATAACTTATGAAAGTTAAAGTCTTTTAATCATCATACTTTATATGTTCATAACATATAATATCATTCATGTTTACATGTTATAAATTCATATAAACCCTTAACTTTTCATACTAACAGTCAAGGTTAACTTATAATAAGTTCATAACTTTTATAAGTTCAAATGGCTTATTTTCAACTTACATGGCTTAAGTTCATTGCTTACTCATTCTTCTTACTTCTTAACATTCATGTTCCTCAATCCAACTTTTCTTATCAACCTATCATGGTAGAGATAGAAGATAATTGGAGAAGAGATCTTACTTTTGAAGTCTTTACAAAGTAGTCTCCTTTCTTCTTCTTGCTTATGGAAGTGACTTATTTGTAGCTTAATCTCCCTAACACTTAAGCACTTTATAATATGTTTAGTTTGTTTGAACAAGTGTTAAATGGCTAGCAAGCCTTCTCTATTTATAGAACTCACAAGGTTAGGGTAATTTAGTCATTAAATCAACCCACCTCCTCAAGCCACCTCCTTACTATTCATTACTTGATTAACACAAAATTTATCCTTTGCTTGGCCATTACTTCTATTACTTGGTCATTACATTAACTTGGTCATTACTTTAACTTGGTCACCACATATTTAACTTGATTATCAAGATTAACCATATACATATGGTTTGCCCCATGGGTCACAACAATTCATTGGATCCTAGCTTGGGCTTAAAATTATCTTAACCTTTAGGCTTTGCATTAACAAACACTAGTTGTTTCATTAATCAATAATTGGGCCTCACCCTTTAATTCACTTAGACTTGTAGTAAATTCTAACCAACCTTCCAAGTCCATTAACATTGCCTAATACATATACATATTGTCTATATATTAATTCTGTATTCTAATTCATATAGAATTTCATTATATACGATATTCCATCCTTCATACAAACTCGTATAATACTTCGTATTATACTCATTTTCATTACGTTGCACAATACCTAAGTATCATACAATTATTACTTACATAATAATACTTCGCTTTCCTTAATATTCATAACTTAAGTCCGCAAGCGAAATATTACATTTTCCATAACTAGATTATTATTACATAATCCATCTTACCTTGTCATTCTATCATTACGTATTTCTTGGAAATTCAAAAATAAATCCCGAGCAAATACCGATGAATAGTGTTTTTCGGAAAATTTCTCGAAAAACTTTTATTTTCGTCTTGGAAATTCAAACACTTTAATTTCATCACGTAGCTAAAATACTACGTCATTCTAACATCAATAGGTTATATAATGACAACCATCTTGATAACACATAGAATATAATTTCATTTATTATTTAATTCTATAAAATTATTTTACAATAAAATCTGAATTTCCCGGTCGTTACATTCTTTCCCCCTTATAAAGATTCTATCCCCAGAATGTCGTCTTACTTTACTCAAATAACTGAGGAAAATTTTTCTTCATCTTTTCTTCTAATTCCCACATTGCTTCTTCGGCATCGTGGTTCTTCCATAATACCTTTACCGACGGTATTACTTTGTTTTGCAGAACTTGCTCTTTTCTATCAATGATTTGAATCGGTGATTCTTCATATGTTAAGTCCTTCTCGATATGAATCGGCTCATATTCGATTACATGCTTATAATCCGGCTTATACGGACGTAATACAAATACGTGAAACACGTTATGTATTCTTTCTAGGTCTGGAGGTAATGCTATCATGTAAGCTACCTCTCCCACCCTTTTTAATACCTCAAAAGGTCCTACAAATCTTGGACTTAACTTTCCTTTCTTTCCAAAGCGTATCTTTTCTTTCCAGGGAGATACCTTTAGAAACACATACAAACCTACTTCAAACTCTCGACTTAATCTATGCGAGTCCGCATACTTCTATTGTCTGTCCTGAGCTGTGACGAGACGCATCCGAATTAACTTTACCACATCCGCTGTCTGCTGCACCAATTCTGGTCCTAGCATCCGGCGTTCTCCCACCTCATCCCAACACAATGGTGTTCTGCACCTTCTTCCGTACAGAGCTTCATAAGGCGGCATGCCTATGCTTGCATGATAACTGTTGTTATACGCAAACTCTACTAGTGGTAGGTGATCATCCTAACTACCCTTGAAATCCATGACGCAAGACCTCAACATGTCTTCTAACGTCTGAATTGTTCTCTCGCTCTGCCCATCGGTTTGTGGATGATAAGTTGTGCTTAACTTCAATTGTGTTCCCAACTGTTCTTGCAAACTCCTCCAAAAGTTCGATGTGAATCATGGATCACGATCTGACACAATCGATATAGGTACTCCATGTCTGGAAATGATTTCCTTAACATAAAGTTTAGCTAACTGGTCTAAGTTATACTTGACCCTAATTGGTAAGAAGTGAGCTGATTTCGTCAATCGGTCGACTATTACCCAAATCGAATCATACCCTTTTACCGTTATTGGAAGTCCCACCACGAAATCCATCGAGATATGCTCCCACTTCCATTCTGGAATCTCCAATGACTGTAACAAGCCACTTGGTCTTTGATGTTCAACTTTAACTTTTTGACAAGTTAAGCATCTACTCATGTATTCAGCTATTTCTCTCTTCATGTTCGGCCACCAAAAACTATGTTGAAGGTCTTGATACATCTTAGTGCTATCAGGATGTATCGAGCACCTCGAACTATGAGCTTCTAGTAACACTTGCTCCTTTAATTTCGTCTCATTCGGAACCCAAATTCTTCCTTCAAATCTTAATAATCCCTCATTATCAAGACTATACTTAGTATCTTCCTTCTCGGATAACTGCTTCTTTATTTGGTTACACTCGTCAGTCTTGAGTTGTACCTCCTTGACTCTCTCTACGATGGTAGATTGCATCTCCGTCGCAAAAAGTATCTGTCCCGATTCACTTGGCATCTTTAATTCTATTTCCATCCTAGCCATCTTTGTTATTAACTCATTTTGAGCCGTTAACATAGACAACTTTTCCCGACCCTTCCTACTTAAGGCGTCGGCAACTAGATTGGCTTTTCCAGGGTGATACAGGATCTCACAATCGTAATCCTTTATCAACTCCAGCCATCTTCTCTGTCTCATATTCAACTCCTTCTATATGAAGATATATTTTAGACTCTTATGGTCTGTGTATATCTCACATTTCTCCCCATAAAGATAATGTCTCCATATCTTTAGGGCAAATACTGCCGCGGCCAGTTCCAGATCATGAGTGAAAGTAGTATGCACACAAGCCAATCATGTTTGATGATAAAACATATACTTTGTAATAATCTTATTCATTTATTAATAAAAAGTATTAATTTATTAAAGGCTTTTAATTATCTACATGATGCTGTTTTATAATATGTGATAAACCCATAGTTTTAAGCAATGCTTTTAGAATAATGATGATGATCATTCTAATGAGATCTAAATTCTTAGAAAGCTTAAAACTAAAATAGTTCCCAATCGTTGGATTACTAAATTGGGGATTAGTAAATCCGGATAGATTGGTACATACGTTGCTTGCTCATTGGATGAGGATGATTGATCTCATGATCATTTGTGTGGAGACACTAAAGCAAGTATGTAGGTGCTTATTAGAGAATAAGTTCACTAAACGTGGCTCGCTAAGGAATACCTAATGGAGTTTTACTTGCCTGTCAATAGGAATTCCTGTAGTGATAGTAGTACAAGTGATCCTTGGACTTGAGATCATCATAGTATCTTGTGTATGATGAGTTATACTTTGACTTATTCCTTAAGACCCTTAGGGTATATCAAAGGGTATGCTTGGGTATAATAAGTTGTACATGGAGATAATGTATGATCAATAAAGAATCTACCACTTCTATTAAAAAGAAGAGAAATGTCCTATGTGATTCGATAAATGACAACCCAAGAGTCCTTGGCCAAGGCGTAATGAAATTAGAAAGGAGTTTGTAATTTGCATTATTTGGAGTTGTGCATTTAAGAGTCGAAATACATATAATTAAATAAAATAAGACTTGACAAGAATTCCATGCCTTATATTTAATTGGGACATTGTATGGTGGAAGGATTGAATTGTACGGTAACTATTTACTCAAAGGTTCTTTAATGATTAATGTTGAAATCTATATTATCCGGAAAGTCGCTGATCGCTAGGGAGGCTTATCTCTATTGTAGAATAAATATTATTTATTTAAATAAATTAATTGTTTAATTTATTTATTTAAATAAGATTAGAATTGTTCTAATTGATTTATTCACAACCTAGGTTTAATATGGAGAACCTAAAGGGTCACACCATAAAAGGAAGAATAATTATTTAAGAAATTAATGGCATAATCGTAATAATATAGTTATGTATATTTAATTTAATCTATGGTGATAGAATAAATTAAATAGCTTAATATTTATTATTTAATATTTTAGAAATATTAAATATAAATTAATAAGAGGAGTCTTATTAATATTATTACAATTATTATTATTTTAATTTCTAAAAGAGTTTAGGAATTAATTTAATATAAGTACTCTCATTTATTCCTAATTAGATTAGGAAGGAAAATTAGTTAAAGGAGTTTAATTAATTATCCCTAATAAGATTAGGGAGCTTAATTAATTAAAAGAATTTAATTAATTAAATAAATCCCAATTCCTTAATTGTTAAGGTGGGTTTCCCACATCTATAAATAAGAGGAGTCTTATTATGGGTGATGGGGTTGTTGTTGACTTTTACAACTACGTAATAATTCCAATTTGTTGGAGAGTACGCCCTTTTTCTATACAGATAGGAAAAACTAGGGTTTGAGCCAATACCCCTTCTTCTTGAAAATTCTTCTTCTTTGGTGGATCACCTCTAGAGGCCATACACTTGGGTGGCTTACATTGATCAAAGGAAGGAATCTACACGGAGATTCAAGGAGATCGCGAAAAAGTAGGAGGTGAACTCGTACCTGAGGAAGCTCGTTTCTACAAGGGTATGATTTCATAATTCATCTTTTTCGTTTAATTAATAATTGTACATAAAGGGTGATCCGGGTATATGGTTTGTAAAATTTTTTTAAACTCTGATTTTCCACGTTTCCGCATTATTTTTGCAATTTGATTGCGTTCTTGAATATAACAAACCTAACAGTGGCATCAGAGCCAAATCTTTATGCGAATTATTAATTATTTTAATTTGATATGTGTATTGATATGTGTTTAGAACAATTTAATTGGGCATAATTTTGTTGTTTAAAATTAAATTAAAAAAAAAAAAACGTTATGGATTTTTTTGAAAATCGTGATTTTTTTTTTGCTTACTGCATACTACCGCAATTTTTTTTCTTTATCTTCCGCAGCATTGCTAGGATGCTCGGATTTCAAGGGATATATTCATGTTGGTGAAACAAGACAGCGGTTTTGAAAAAAAAAAAATCGGCAGCAGCTTAAGTATAAAGTTACAGGAGTTCACAGTTTTTTTTTTTTTCCCCCATCTATATCGTCATTCATGATTCGGTAATCATGATTCTTAATGATTTTTTTGAAAACTTGAATCTCCCCTCGTATAATATATATAACGAGTGATTTTTTATTATAATGAAATGATTTTGAAATACCACGTTTTTATAATATATATATATATATATATATATATATATATATATATAATATATATATATATATATATATATATATATATATATATATATATATATATATATAACATATATATATATATATAATATATATTTTAATAATTTTATAATTAAAATAAAAGTTTATTTTAATTTCAAAATAAAAGGTTTATTTTAATATTAAAATAAAAAGTTTATTTTAATTTTAAAATTAAATTTCATGCTAACTAATTAGAGTTGAAATTGAATTTCAAGATAACTAATTAGAGTTGAAATTGGATTCTATTTTTTCCTTAAAATAAAGGAGTTTATTTAGATATGAAATAAGATTTCATATTATTCAAAATAAAGGAGTTTATTTGTGAATAGAAAGAGAATCCTAATATCCTTAAATAAAGGAGTTTATTTAGATATGAAATAAGATTTCATATTATTCAAAATAAAAGAGTTTATTTGTGAATAGGAAAAGAGAATCCATGTTTCCTTAAATAAAGGAGTTTATTTAAATATGAAATAAGATTTCATATTATTCAAAATAAAAGAATTTATTTGTGAATAGGAAAGAAAATCAGTGTTTCCTTAAATAAAGGAGTTTTTTTTTACATGGAATTGGATTCCATAATTAATTAAAATAAAGGAGTTTATTTTGATTAAAGATTTTGATTAAAATAAAATAGTTTATTTTATTCAAAATGGATAAGTTAAAATAAAATAGTTTTATTTTGATTTAAATTTGGATTAAAATAAAGGAGTTTATTTTGATTCAAAATTTAATTTTATACTAACTAAATTTGCCCATTAAATGATATCAATATATATATTAAATATTTATTATTCATAAGATGAATGTTATTTATTGATGCGTATGATGATGTGTATGATAATAAATGGGATTGATTATGGACTATTGACCAATATGATTGGATTTTATTTTAGTTGGATGCATGAATGTATGAGTTTTTATTAAATGGGGTCTGCACAGATTGCCTTCTCTAATTTTTCTTAATGTAAATTCTATTCCCTCCTATGTACTTCCCTCGATCACGATCAAGGTTTCTATTTATTTTAAATAGTTTTGTAATAGGAATAGTTAGAATTAATTTTGAAAAATTGGAGATCAAGGAAGCAAGGAGCGCTTGAAGACCCGTTTGTAATGGAGCCCTAAGTTTAAATGTAATAGTTATATTTAAATATTATTTCTTGCACCCTTAGGGTTTGACCTTTTGGTTCACTTGGTGGCTCTAGTGAACCAAACTAGAATAAAAGTCCATAATCAATCCGGTAGAATATAGTATTCTATATGTGCATGCTTATACTATATATATTATATATTATGCAAACATGCTTCACATGTTCATTAATATGACGCGTATTTTATATATATATATGCATACGCTTAAACAAGATGAGACAAATTAATAACAAACCCCTCAATTTTTTATATTAAGTCCTAAGCGTTCAAAGATATTTGGAATATCGAACGTCGCCTTTCTAGTATGATAAAATTAATAGAGTATTAAATATTTAATATGAGTTTGTTGTGTCATGTACAAGGCAAGTATTAAGTATTTAAGATGTTAATTTATCACATTTGATGCTTATAAAGAAAATTGAACAATATTGTTTTGTTGTGTCACCACAAGGATGATATTTTTCTTTTTTGAATATATGGAGTGCTAGGTCTGGACTTAACTTGGTTAATTTTGATTCTGGATGTGCCACCACTTGATCAAAATAATCTAAGAGGCAAAAAGAAAAGGAGTCAGATAGTTGATGTAATTGACAAAAGTTGTCTACCTATTTATTTATATATAGTTTGTTGTGTCACCACAAGGCTATATACATTTGAAATGGGATCCTTATTCTCACTAGCAAATCTTTAATTAGATTTTGCCGAACTATATAAGTGAGGTAAATATAGTTTGAAGAAAATAGTGGAGATACCAATTTAAAACAAGACCTAATTTATTTTGGTAATTAATAAAAGAATGTATGTTAAAATGTTGTTAATTACAAATTCATTTACGAAATTTTACAATGTCAAAATTACTATCATCACGAAGCATATTAGATGCTAAATTAACCGTAATCAATTAAACGGATTGGTTAAGGAATTTGAGAATAGTTCTCATGGTCGAAAAGTTATCTTATGTCCTTAATACGCCTATCCTCAAGAATGGTTGCGCATAATGCCTCGAGGAAGACATTGCTACTTTTAGAAAGTGGCAAGATGATGCACAATTGGCTCAATGCATCATGCTCGCATCTATGAGTAACGAGCTTGACGTCGGCATGAAACTATGGATGCTCCTACTATATTCCCGCACATCAAGTAGTTGATGGTGAGGAAAGTAGGACCGATAGATATCGATATCTAAGGAGCTCTTCCGATCTAGAATGACCAGATGACACTACAAAGATGCAGATAAAAGTCCTTAACATTATCAATTTGATTGATCAATTAGGACAACGAAGTTTTGTCATGGATGGAGAGTTGAGCCAAGATTTGATCTTGCACTCACTCCCTAACTCCTTTCACAATTGTTGTGAATTTTTCATATGAACAAGCTAGATATCGCCTCATTGATTTGCTTAACATATTGAAAAATGTTGAGAGTCACTTTCCAACCAAGAAAGATCAAGTCTTACTGGTAGGGGCCAAAGGATCTTCTGAAAAGAAGAACGACTCAAAGAAGGTAAATAGAAAGGCATAAACAAAGGATAATAAGAACAAAACTGATTTGGATAGCAAAGAAGTTTGCTTCCACTGCTATAAGCCTGGACACTGGAAAGAAACTGCGAGAAGCATCTTGCAGAGGCTAACCAAAGAAGCTTAGTGAAGTTTCGGTTACAATACAAATTTGTTCATAATTTAAAATAAATTTTTCTTTAAGTCAAGGTTCTACTTGGGTATTGGATACCGACTTTGGTTATCATAAATATAGATTTATGAAGGGACCAAGCAGAAGTAGAAAGCTAAACAAAGATAAGTAATCCTATGTGTGAAAAATGAAACAAAGGTTCTTTGCGACAACCATAGGAACTTATAGTTTAGCACCGCTTACTGGCAAATCTATTAAATCAATAAGTTGTTATTGTATTCCGCTTCGTTGAAAACATTATTTCCATTTTATTATTGGACAATGAAATCTTTGGTATTATAATTAAGAACAATTGTTGTTCTATTTATAATAATAATGTTTTGTATAGAACTGGAATATTACTTAATGTATTTTGTATACTTGATTTACGTGAAAATAATTTTGTAAATTGAACAAACTAGTATAAGAAAAGGAGATGATCATTCAAAGAGTTGAATGTGTGTATTTGTTAAAATACAAGTGTGAATTATTTGAAAGGTTCAAAGAATTCAGAAGTGAAACAAATTGACAAAGTATTAAGATTCTTTGATTAGATCAAGGAATAAATACTTGTGCAATAAGTTTCTTCATCATCTCAAATGGTTTTCTCATAATAAACGCCTCCTGATATGTAATAAATGATTTATGTATCTGAAAGGAAAAATTATACCTTGTTGGACATGGTGCGGTCCATAATGATTTTACCGACATTCCAGTATCCCTCTAGGATCATGTCCTAGAAATGGCTGCATATCTTCGAAAAGGTAACCTCAAAATTCGGCCCCAAGACTCCATAAAAGTTATGGACAGGGAGGATTCCTAATCTTAAGTATGTTAAGATAAGGGGTTGTCCAAATTATGTGAAAAGGTTTCAAAGGATAAGCTTGGGACAAAATTTGACAAGTACAAATTTGTGGGACATCCTAAAGTAAGTTTAGGGTATGTGTTCTATAATCCTACTTAGCAAAAGGTGTTTGTTGCGAAACACGCTGCCTTCTAAGATAAAGGTGTTTATCATTGAAGGGGCTAGTGGGAGGATAATAGATCTTGAAGAGTTCAAGAACTACAAAACACTATAAATCAAATAAGAGGAACCTGTAGATGACCTCCATTATACCACAACCTAATCATAAATGCGAATAGTCTGCAAAGAGATACCTAGGAGGTATGGATTCATCATGGATGATGATGATGAGGAGGTGCGCATCATAGAAGATGATGATCCGGTTACATACGATGAGGTAAGTGTTGTAGACACTCAAAAAAATGGATTGAAGCAAGTTTCTCAAATATGGAACATTCGTTTTGATGAGGCAATCAAAAGAGTTTGATTTTATCAAAAATAAGAATGAACCTAGTGTGTACAAAAAAGGTCAGTGGGAGCATCGTGACATTCCTAGTAATACATGTTGATATACTACGGATAAGGAATGACATACCAATGCTACAATCAAGAAAAGATAAAGTTGTCTAAACATTCCTCCATGAATGATTTGGAAGAGTATCTTAATTGGGGATATAAATCTATATAGATAGATTTAAGAGGATGCTCGACTTAACCCAAGGAACGTATATTCATTTGATGCTAAAGTCGTTTAGCATGGCAAACTCCAAGAGATGTCTCATGTCGATGAGCTATGGAGTGTATCTCTTTAATAGTCCCCACAGACTCACGAAAAGAGAGATCGCATGAGTGACAATCATGCATGCAATGAAATGTACGAGAGACGATGTTGATCGGTCCATATTATGGAGAAGTTCACTATGAGTCGGTGAAAACATCTTAAAGTGCTTAACCCAAGCACTAAGGATGTGATCATATTCATGGTGGGTCTTAATTAAAACTAGAGGGCTTAATGCAGACTCAAGTTTTTCGATGCACCAAGACGACGGAAAAATCCACTTTAAGGTAAAGGGTTACCTTGGGCCGGTGGTGCGATGAATTGAAAAGGTTCCAAACAAAGAAAGAGTTCTTTGGTTTAGTGATAAAGACAAAGTATATAGCTATAAATAAAGTCGCAAGTTGATTGTTTGGATTAAAAGTTCATTACGTAACTAGGAATAGTTCCTAAGTCTCATCTTGGATCTAAACATGTGTTGTGGCACTTTCATTTGATTATTAGAATTATTGAAAGATGGGAAATCACTATAGAGATAGTGGACTCTCATGAACAACATTACATATCCATTAACTAAAGCTTATCCAAACAAAGCAGGATAATCGTCACTTAGAGAAGAAGAGTATGAGATACCATGACGATTGGCTTTAGTGCAAGTGGAGATTGAAAGTAGTATGCACACAAGCCAATCATGTTTGATGATAAAGCATATACTTTGTAACAATCTTATTCATTTATTAATAAAAAGTATTAATTTATTAAAGGCTTTTAATTATCTACATGATCTTTGTTTTATAATATGTGATAAACCCATAGTTTTAAGCAATGATTTAGAGAATAATGATGATGATCATTCTAATGAGATCTAAATTCTTAGAAAGCTTAAAACTAAAATAGTTCCCAATCGTTGGATTACTAAATTAGGGATTAGTAAATCCGGGATAGATTGGTACATACGTTGTTCTTGCTTCATTGGATGAGGATGATTGATCTCATGATCATTTGTGTGGAGACACTAAAGCAAGTATGTAGGTGCTTATTAGAGAATAAGTTCACTAAACGTGGCTCGCTAAGGAATACCTAATGGAGTTTTACTTGCCTGTCAATAGAAATTCTTGTAGTGATAGTAGTACAAGTGATCCTTGGACTTGAGATCATCATAGTATCTTGTGTATGATGAGTTATACTTTGACTTATTCCTTAAGACCCTTAGGGTATATCAAAGGGTATGCTTGGGTATAATAAGTTGTACATGGAGATAATGTATGATCAATAAAGAATCTACCACTTCTATTAAAAGAAGAGAAATGTCCTATGTGATTCGATAAATGACAACCCAGTAGTCCTTGGCCAAGGCAGAATGAAATTAGAAAGGAGTTTGTAATTTGCATTATTTGGAGTTGTGCATTTAAGAGTCGAAATACATATAATTAAATAAAATAAGACTTGACAAATAATTCCATGTCTTATATTTAATTGGGACATTGTATGGTGGAAGGATTGAATTGTCTGGTAACTATTTACTCAAAGGTTCTTTAATGATTAATGTTGAAATCTATATTATCCGGAAAGTCGTTGATCGCTAGGAGGCTTATCCTATTGTAGAATAAATATTATTTATTTAAATAAATTAATTGTTTAATTTATTTATTTAAATAAGATTAGAATTGTTCTAATTGATTTATTCACAACCTAAGTTAATATGGAGAACCTAAAGGGTCACACCATAAAAGGAAGAATAATTATTTAAGAAATTAATGGCATAATCGTAATAATATATTATGTATATTTAATTTAATCTATGGTGATAGAATAAATTAAATAGCTTAATATTTATTATTTAATATTTTAGAAATATTAAATATAAATTAATAAGAGGAGTCTTATTAATATTATTACAATTATTATTATTTTAATTTCTAAAAGAGTTTAGGAATTAATTTAATATATGTACTCTCATTTATTCCTAATTAGATTAGGAAGGAAAATTAGTTAAAGGAGTTTAATTAATTATCCCTAATAAGATTAGGGAGCTTAATTAATTAAAAGAATTTAATTAATTAAATAAATCCCAATTCCTTAATTGTTAAGGTGGGTTGCCCACATCTATAAATAAGAGGAGTCTTATTATGGGTGATGGGGTTGTTGTTGACTTTTACAACTATGTAATAATTCCAATTTGTTGGAGAGTACGCCCTTTTTCTATACAGATAGGAAAAACTAGGGTTTGAGCCAATACCCCTTCTTCTTGAAAATTCTTCTTCTTTGGTGGATCACCTCTAGAGGCCATACACTTGGGTGGCTTACATTGATCAAAGGAAGGAATCTACACGGAGATTCAAGGAGATCTCGAAAAAATAGGAGGTGAACTCATACCTGAGGAAGCTCGTTTCTACAAGGGTATGATTTCATAATTCATCTTTTTCGTTTAATTAATAATTGTGCATAAAGGGTGATCCGGGTATATGGTTTGTAAAATTTTTAAACTCTGATTTTCCACGTTTCCGCATTATTTTTGCAATTTGATTGCGTTCTTGAATATAACAAACCTAACAATGAGTATGATAAACTTTCTCATAATACTTCAACTGTCGTGATGCATACGCAATGACTTTGCCATGCTGTATGAGCACACAACCAAGTCCTCTGTGCGAAGCATCACTATACACTACGAAATTTCCTGTGTCATCTGGCAATGAAAAAATAGGCGCTTCACTTAATCTTTTCTTCAGTTCTTGAAAACTGTCTTCACATTTATCCGTCAATACGTATTTCATCGTCTTCCTTGTTAAATTAGTCAATGGGGTAGCTATCTTCGAAAAATCTTGGATAAATCTTCGATAGTATCTCGCTAACCCTAGAAACTCAAGCACCTCGATTAGCGTTTTTCGGTTGTTCCCAGCTCATCACTGTGTCTACCTTCGCTGGATCCACTGAAATCCCCTCTTGGTCAATGACATGACCTAAAAACTGCACCTTTTCCAGCCAAAATTCACACTTAGTGAATTTCGCATATAACTTCTCCTTTCTTAGTGTCTCCAACACTAATCTTAAGTGTTCAGCATGATCTTCTGGCGTCTTAGAATAGACAAGAATATTATCGATAAACACAACGACGAACTTGTCCAAATATTATTTGAACACTCTGTTCATCATATCCATAAATGCAGTTGGTGCATTAGTCAACCCAAATGACATCACCAGAAACTCGTAATGACCATAATGAGTCCTGAATGCCGTCTTTGGTACATCTTCCTTCTTAACCTTAAATTGGTGATACCCCGTCCGCAAATCTATTTTAGAAAAATACTTTGCCCCTTTCAACTGATCAAAGAGATCATCAATCCTAGGCAATGGGTATTTATTCTTTATCGTTAACTTGTTCAACTCTCGATAGTCGATACAAAGCCTTAACGATCCGTCTTTCTTCTTGACAAACAACACCGGTGCCCCCCACGGGGAAACACTTGGTTGAATGTACTTTCTATCCAATAGTTCTTGTAGCTGTACCATTAGCTCTTTCATTTCCACATGCGCCATTCGATCTTTTGCCCTTTAGGTGAGTCTTAGCTCACGGCACAATGTCTATCACAAATTCGATCTCCCTATCCGGTGGTAAACCCAGTAACTCACTTGGAAATACATCCATGTATTCGTTTACTATGGGTATTTGTTCCATGGTTGCTCCCACTCGCTGGGAGTCAACAACATGGCACAGATAACCTACACATCCCTTCCTTAAAAAAAATTTAGTTTGTGTCATCGTAAGGCAACACGAACGTCCCGGCGATTTATTACCGTAAAATACTACAGGAGGTTGTTTCAACGTCCTGATGCTCACACATTTCTTTTGGCAATCTATAATTGTACCATGGTTAATCAACCAATCCATTCCGAGAATTACATCGAATTCTCCCAACTTTATCGGTATTAAATCCATCGATAATTTACAACCACGTATATCTACGCAACAATTCCTATGAATATCTTCAACAGGAATTATTTCTTCGTTTGCTACCTTAATAATCAAAGGTATGAGCAACTTTTCGGAAAGTAATTCTAATCGCCTAGCAAAATCACATGCTATAAACGAACAAGTAGCACCCGAATCAAATAGCACGTAAGCATTTATGTTATTGATCAGAATAATACCTTCAACAACATCCCCTGATGCCACTGCATCTTGGACCATCATATTAAAGGTTTGGGCCATTGATCTACTTGGCTGAGCTGGACCACTAATAGCTAACTTACCGCTATTAGTGCCCTTATTTCCATCTGTCCCCTTCTTTGGGCAGTTCTTTGCTATGTGGTTAGTTGATCCACATACAAAGCATCCGTGGTTTTTCTTCGGATCTGGACAGTTAGGCAAAATATGCCCGTCCTACCCACAATTATAACATACTGCCTTTCCTTTGAGACAGACTCCTAAATGAGTCTTCCAACAGGTTTTACAGGCCTCCATCCTCCTCTTAGGATCCCCTTGCTTTACTCTGGTGTTCCTAGAGTTAAAACCCTTCCTCTTTTGACCGTCGCCACTACCACTGGCTCCCTCGGTCTTAATTCCCCCATCAACCTTGCCCTTGTTTTTCTTATCCTTATGGTATTGGCTGAGAGCCTCATTCCCACCTTCGGAAATTATTGTCTTCTCTAGTGTGGTTCCAAAGGAAGTACTTTGAAACACAGAAATTCAGCTATAGAGTCAGGGTTTCAAGCCCTGCTCAAATCGTCTAGCCTTTCTCACTTCAGTGTCCACTTGATGTGGAGCAAATCTTGCCAGTTCATTAAACTTGGCAGCATACTGGGGAACAATCATATCCCCTTGTTTCAAATCAAGAAACCTCATCTCCATCCTCCTCTGCATACTTGTGGGAAAGTAGTTCTCGAAGAAAATCTCCTTGAACCTTACCCACGTTAAATTTTCTATTCTGGCCCTAGCCTGGTTTGCCTCCCACCAGAAATTGGCTTCCCCTTTCATTATATAGGTTGAAAAAGCAACCTTCTGACCTTCTTCAACATTTTTTATAACAAATTCTTTCTCGATTTCTTTCACCCAAGTTTGGACTTCTATTGGGTCCGTAGTTCCTTTGAACTCCGGCGGACCGACACTTTTGAAATCCTTAAAAGTAGTAGCTCGTACTACTCCAGGATTTATGGGTACATTAGCCCCAGTTCTATTAAAAGCGGCCGTTAAAAGATTAACGAACTCTTGCATTGGATTAACCGGACCTCCCTCTGGTTGCTCAACATTAGTATCTTGATTTCGTTGTCTTCTTCTTGGCGGCATTTTGCTGTTTAAGAAAATAATACTTCATTATTACTTTCTTCTTCTTGTTTTGTTATTATTTATAATGAAACAATAACTCATAACCATTACTCAATATGTTCCATAAAAAGACTTATATTGATTCATAACTTGTAGTATAACACTACATTGCTTACATTGTACAGCCTAAGCTGATTACATTACCATCCCACAATTGCTTTCCAAAAATTGGGATTTACAAAAGACTATCCTTGATATACAAAAGAGGGTTTTACGTCACTACTAGATACATAATATTTACATATCTAAACTATTCCAGCTATTGCTAGATTACATCTGCCGAATGGCATTCTCAAAGTCTTTCTTGGCCAAACCGGCAATAACATCCCGACTGATGGTATGTCAAGTCTACCTCCCTTTCTAGGATACCCGGCTACTTGTTCTGGATATCCACGTGAGAACTCCTATGTATATAGGACATCCTCTCCAACTACTTCTGTTTAGTCTTTAGCTCCTGCTTGAGCTCAAAGACTTCACATTTCAGCTCTCGGACCTTGTCCTTAGCTAGAATTCTATCATCGTGCTCCTCTTCCCACATTCCTTCCATACTCAATTTGTCCTCCTGGACAGCTTGGAGTTCCTCTTTCAACTCCTTAACTTCTTGACAGTAATGGACATTTCTATCCAATACTGACATGAACAGTGCCTTCATTGACTCCCCCGTAGTCAACTCTTCTGTAGGTGGAACCTAATCAAAGGACATCACGTCAACCTCTTCCTCTAGCATGCCATCAAATATAGACATGTAGTCTAAATCCTCCGAGTCTCCAGACTCGATTGCCACCACTTCCAGTTCTACTGCTATGGGATTGGGTAGTATTTCTACTCGATTCACCGAATCCTCGCTTACTACATGTATGTCTCTATACATATCATGTTCTCCTGACATCTACAATAAAACAATATAGTTCGATTAGTACACGTTAGTAGAATAATAAAAACAAATAACATATATAATGCATTTTTATAGAGTTATCTTTCATCTTTTACTTCTTTATTCTTTCTTAAGGTTATGACTTAAAGTTCTAATTTCCCCCTTAAGTTTTATAACCTAGGCTCCGATACCAACTTGTAGCGCCCCCAAATCCGAGTATCTTCTAACCCAATAGATGGTGCTATACTGTACAAACATTCATACTTTCATTCAATTGAGATGCCTCAAGAGAACGAATCTCTCTTATATATAATAAAAATAATATTTACATTTCCCCAAGTTCTAAACCTATTACAAAGATTCTTTGTCATAATATCAGTTACATTATAACATTAAACCTATACTATTACATAGACAGCTTAATGATCTGCCTTAGCTTTTCCTTTATCCTTATTCGATCCTTCGGGACGTTCAGTCTTAGCTGCATTCATATGGTTCAAGCAAGAGTGAGCATAACTAGCTCAACAAGTATAACAATTTCAATAACAACATGCTTGACACATACGAATCGTATATCTTCAATAACTAAACAATAGTTATGAAGTACTATTGATAAATCAAAATAGCACTTCATCTTTCTTTCAAAATGTTTTACAATAATAACAATATTTAGTAAAACATTCACCCTGGTCAAAGACCTTGAGCATTTCATTCTTTCTTTGAAAAGGACAACCCGGAACTAAGTCCATAAGCCCGATATTACTTACGAGCACTTCTAGGTGATCAGCCTATTGTACTCTATGTTGATCAACACTACATCCATTAAACGTATGTACATTTAATCATTTGGAAACCTCAAGTGCCTGTTGTTTACCGACAAAACATTTGTTTAACATTTCAGTCTTCTTTTGAAAACCATAATAAATAGTTGACAAAAGATAACAACAATTGATAACAGATGAATAGATTATCAATAATCCATTCAATATATTAAGTCTACCCAAAGGAATTGGCTTTAACTTCAACATACATCAATTCATGCGTAAGGATACATGAACTTCAAAAACTTGTTCAAATTGAACTGAGGCAAGAGTTAGAATACTTGCCTTTAGCGTCTGCTACGGTATATTTAATTTATGATTGAATCTTTCAAGTCTCTATAACACATGATCATATAACGCCTTACATTAGGTCATATATAATCAAGTATGTATATGACTATATCTTACCCTTCATCTTAATCTAATTATGTATTAGATTTGTTTACTATCAATTCTGGTTTATCATTCTACTTGCATTCATTATGAGATAGGTTATCTGTGACGCCCCCAAAATAGGTATACATCACCCATCTTGAGTCGCCAAATATATGGTACAGAAATATAAAATACAACTTAATAATACAACTATCGTGTAACATACGACAAAACATAAGCTGAGAGTTTAAATAAGAATATTGCCTTCCAGACAATATCAACTCTCAATGGAGTCCTCAGAGACAGTATACAAACTCAAATTTAGTCCTCATTACATTTATTGTCACACTTTTTAACAGAATAGTGAGGACTACTAATGTTATCATCTGGACTGTTACTCCGTTTTCTGACTCGTCCCAACTATATTCTCATTTCCTGAAGAGAATAGTGAAAGAAAGGGTGAGCTCAACTAGCCCAGTAAGAAATATTATGACTAAGATAATATAGAATAAATTATCATTAGTCTTCAACATTGTTAAACTGATAAAATACAATAGACATCAAGTTTAACTGCAGCGAAATAAGAAATCCATTAAAAGAGTCATGTAGAGAATAAAATATACTATCTTTTATGATTTAAAAAGTTTTTCATCACTTTTATCGATGAGACTCAGCTTAATAAATAATCCACATCATCCCTACACTACGGCCAAGGATATTCATTAGGGTCACGACCACAAATTATCCACGCAATACGGGCCAAGGATATTCGTGTATTCATCAATGGTCATGATCATGCCAACAACTGTCCATCAATGCACTACGGGCCAATGATGACTTTTATCACATCATTTTTAACATTACGGTCATGATTATACCGAATAATCCCAGGTCATAATCATACCAAGTCCATCTATGCACTACAGGCCACAGATGACTTTCAAAAATATAAACACGAGGATGATGACAATGATATAAGAATTTAATAAAACAAGTTCACGAATTAATTTATTCTGAAACTAATAACGTCCAAATTGTCAACATGATACTTCTTTGTAGAGTAAAATTCAAGAATGCTCAGAAAAATATTTCCATGAAAAGATACTGGATGAAGCGCAAATATCAAGGATATTCCACTAATTTCATGGAGTATAGAAGTTAAAACTTTAACCAACTGAGTATAATAAATAATGGAATAACAAAAGAAATCACCAGGCATATGATAGATAGCATAGGCAGGTTATGCCAACAGAATAATAAATATGGAACCAGGTTCGGCGTAAACGCACAGATAGGATATTCCGACCGAATAATAAATGCGGAATTATAAATATGGAACTAGGTCAGGTGAAATTCACACCGACAGGATATTCCGACAGAATAATAAATGCGGAATAATAAATATGGAACCAGGTCAGGTGAAATTCACACCGACAGGATATTCCGACAGAATAATAAAGAACGGATAATAAAAGAATTTCACCAAGTATGTGGTACTTCGCATAAACAGGTTATTCCAACATAATAATAAAGAGTGGAGTAACAGAAGAAGATCACTAAGTATTGGGTAAACCGCATATACAGGTCGTTCCACCAAGTATAGGGTAAACCGTGCATACAGGTTATTCCAACAGAATAATAAAGAATGGAATAACATAAGGATTTCACCAAGTATAGGGTATGCCGCGTATACATGTAATTCCAACAGAATAAATAAGAATGGAATAACACAAGGATTTCACCAAGTATAGGGTATGCCGCGTATACAGGTTATGTATAGGGTATGCCACTTTTACGAAGTTATTCAAATGAATAATAAAGAATGGAATAACGAAGTTCTCTTCATGAATAAGAAAGAATAACACCCCCTACCGTAAAAGAAGCTGGATATATAGAAGTAGTGAAGTAGCGAATACTCTTCTTCTTTCTATCTATAATTTCTCTCTCTAGAGTTTCAAATGATTTAAGTAAGAAATAATGAAAGAATGAGCTTCTATTTATAGAAGAATGGATTGAATAGTAACTAATACCTGAACGGTCCAGATTGATTTACTTTTAAATGGACGGTCCAGATTAAAACTTAAAGCAACGGTTCATACTGATTCACTATTAAAACTTTAAACCAACGATCCATACTGATTCACTATTAAAACTTTAAACCAACGATCCATATTGATTTACTAATATAAATTCAACCAACGGTCTGAAAAATTAGCACATCTCCTCATGGAATAATATTGTACCCAAATACCCGAATGCACAATATTAGAGTGAATAGTAACTCGTGAATAGTAACTCGTGAATATTAACTTGTGAATAGTAACTCGTGAATAGTAACTCAAGAATAGTAACTCATGAATAGTAATTCGTGAATAGTAACTCGTGAATAGTACTCTGACACGAAAAGTGTCCCGAATACCCGATTGAACAATATATCCTCCAGACATCAATTATCATCAGAATATATGTTGATTTCCACTAACACAAATAATCCCAACACAATGAAACTATCAAATTCATTTTTAATCAACACGAACTTATCCATCATTAATATCATAACTCACAATATTTAACAACCAGGTTGTTCCCAGGAAAGAGGGGGCTCTCCGATAAGGATTTCTCCTTATTGGCGCGCAATTAGATGACCAAACCTCTCCTTGACAGAACTTCTAGACATTGTAAATATTGCAATTTAATAATATGAATAACTTTGGCGTCTCAATTATTGATTTAATAATATATCATATAATGTAGATGATACTGTGACAATAATCGAATCAATAATATGAGAGATATGATGTAGCAATTACTGTAGCAATAATTGAGTAAAACTGAGTGACTTATCACGTAAGCATCAATAATCAATACCGTGTGCTACTATGCAACCACGCGTATTACTATACTTTTACTACTGGGTAGTTCAACAGTATTAACGGTAAAACTTCCGCCGTTATTTATAAAATATTTTTGTCATTTTCTAAATACGACAATTCTTCCGTTGTGGGTCCACCAATGATTGTCTTGCGTCGTCATTTAATATTCCCTGACAAAAAGAATATTCCCCGACCAATCGAATATTTATAACAACTTGCATACTTTGTAAAATTTATAAATATTACCCACAACTATAACATTATATCAAATCCACACCATAATATTAAAAAAAAAAATATTTCTAGAAATTAAATCATTATTAAAAAAAAAAATATGGGGTCTCACAATCTCCTCTCCTTATGAAATTTCACCCTCGAAATTTACATGCGTACCTGATATGCCGAACAGATGAGGATACCTCATTAGATTCTAACTCTTGAGGTATAACCTTTAAGCGTAGAATATATTCCAGGATTTTAACAGGTACATCTTCATACGTTAAATCATCCGCTATCTCGTCCGGTTCTAAATTAATAATGTGGTTCGGGTCGTCCACATATTTATGTAACATCTATACGTTAAAAATGTTATGAACACGCGACATACTTGGCGGGAAAACGAGTCTATAGGTCACAGTTCCTACTCGATCGAGGATTTCAAATGGGCCAATTAAATCGAGGGTTGAGATTTCCTCTCTTCGTTGATTCTTGCTTCTAGAATAACGCCCTCTTGAACCTTCTTCAGTCATCAGCTCTAGGTGTGTAGCTTGAGCGGATTTAACTTTATCGATCAAAGTCGTACTCGTATATTCGTTATCTTCACATAGGTTCGTATATTCGCACTCGTAAACGCATACGATCTTCTACTCAACGCGTCAGCTACCACATTCACTTTTCCACGATAGTATTGAATGGTACGATCGTAATCTTCAACAGCTCGAGCCAACGTCTTTGGCACATGTTACGTTCGTTCTAGGTGAATAATATTTGAGGGTTTCAGAAATGGGTTTTGTACTGGGGTCAATACAAAATTCGTTTTCACGCTCTAGGGGTAGGCTAGGAAGTCTTCAAGAATACGTCAGGAAATTTATTAACGATACCAACTGCGACTTCTATCCGTTAACCTGGATAGCACCTCACAATGATACCTATCAACTTGCCATCTTCATTCACGATGTCGCCTACAGAAAGTCTGGCTTTGGTGTATTTCACACAAGGAAGTAAACAATGAAAGGATCGGGGCTCTTTACTTATGGCTTGATATGACAGTGATTGACTTTAGTGGTTTGGTTGCTTGAATTCGCATAACAGGTTGGTTATGAATATAAAAGCTAACAACCTTACGAAAAGCATGATGAGTAGTTAACCAATCGATTCCTAAGATCACATCAAAGGAAAATATTTTTAAAGAGATAAGATCGACAGGTAACGTGAAAATGTCAATTTGAATCAACAAGATTTATAAACAGCGGAGGTAACGAAGGTTTCTCCTAACGAAGTTTCAACCAATAAGTCAAAGTCTAACTTCTCCGGAGTCAAATTTAAACGTTGAACGCAAGCAAGAGAGATAAAATAATGGGTAGAACCGGTATCTTATAAGGTATAGACTTCGCAAGAATTTATAACTAACTAACCCGTGCTAACTTCGTTCGGGTTACTCTCTTTTTGAGAAGTCACAAAAAATGCTCTCCCTTGCACTACCAGTTTTGACTTTTCTAGGACGGCCTTTAGTGCCTCCATCCTAGCTGAACTTGTCTTCGGTGAACGACAAAATCGGGCTAGGTGACCTTCTCTTCCACAATTATAACATGCTTTGGACGGCATCGCGCAGTTTGGACTGATATGTCCCTCCCCTCCGCATTTGAAACATATGATAGGTGGTCGTTCTCCTTCCTTAATAACGGGTGCTGGTGCCGACGTCTTCACGTCATTGTTGAACCTTCTCTTCTTAAAATTTCCACTCCTATTATCTTGGCCATGATTACCACCGAAATGGTTACCATTCTTGGCATGATAATTTCCCCCACGATGGTTATCGTTGTTCGATGGTCGGTTGCCATACGTGCGATTATTATTATCGTGTTGTTGGTCGTTACCTTTTGGTTATGCTGACTCATTATCACGCTCCAATAACTGAGCCCTATTCACAACATCTAAATACAAACAAAGTTTATGAGAAATGAGGTATTGATGTATATCGGGTTTCAAACCTCTTAGAAACATTCGCGTCATTCGCTCCTCATTATCAACCAAATGGGATGCAAACCGGGATAACTCAGCAAATTTAGCCTCGTATTGCGACACGGTCATATTGTTTTGCTCCAACTTGATAAACTCCACCTCTTTCATATGACGAATACTTTCGGGAAAGTACTTGTCGTTGAATAGCTCTTGGAACTTCTCCCAAGATATCTTGAGTGCGTCAGGCTGGGTACGTTTTACAGATTCCCACCAGTAATCTGATTCTTCACGCAACATAAAGGTGGAAAAGGGAACCTTTTGCTCCTTGGAGTATCCCAAGACATCAAATATCTTGGTGATCTGCTTTAACCATGTCTCTGCCTTAAGTGGTTCTGGCTTTCCCAAAAACTCCGGCGGTCCCAGCTCCTTGAACTGCTTAGCAGTGACCAGCCGTGGGTTGCCATTATTTCCACTTGTATTTTGAACAGGAATCTCTCTCGCCTGATGTTGCATGAATTGTATAAAGCCTCTGAACATCTCATCGTTCATCATCTGATCGATGTTATAATTTACCTGAGGACTATTGTCTTCCTGTTGTACATTATTCTGGGTATTGATCGTTGGTGACTCAACGGTCTCATGTGCTTCATTGATGATCTCAACATTTTCGGATGTCATTGTCAAATACTGTCATAAAACAAGGGTTAAGTAACATATCATATATTATCCCTATACTCTGACCGACCAATTAAATACCAAATAAACATAGGTAGGTCATACTAGCGAAGGAATTCCCCGTCTCTCCCCTCCTAGTTCTTATCTCACATCTCAGCCAGGGATCATATCCCTAAGCTTTGATACCAACCGTGACGCCTCCAAAATAGGTATACATCACCCATCTTGAGTCGCCAAATACATGGTACAAAAATATAAAATATAACTTAATAATACAACTGTCGTGTAACATACGACAAAACATAAGCTAAGAGTTTAAATAAGAATATTGCTTTCTAGACAATATCCACTCTCAATGGAGTACTCATAGACAGTATACAAACTCAAATTCAGTCCTCATTACATTTATTGTCACACTTTTTAACAGAATAGTGAGGACTACTAATGTTATCATCTTTACTGTCACTCCGTTTCCCAACTCGTCCCAGCTATATTCTCATTTCCTGAAGAGAACAGTGAAAGAAAGGGTGAGCTCAACTAGCCCAGTAAGAAATATTATGACTAAGATAATACAAAATAAATTATCATTAGCCTTCAACAATGTTAAACTGATAAAATATAATAGACATCAAGTTTAATTGCAGCGGAATAAGCAATCCATTAAAAGAGTCAAGTAGAGAATAAAATCTACTATCTTTTATGATTTAAAAAGTTTTCATCACTTTTATCGGCGAGACTCGACAATAAATAATCCACATCATCCACCTTTTCTGACCAAGGATATTCATTAGGGTCACGACCACAAATTATCCATGCACTACGGCCCAAGGATATTCATGTATTCATCAATGGTCATGATCATGCCAACAACTGTCAATCAATGCACTACGGGCCAATGAGGACTTTTATCACATCATTTTTAACATTACGGTCATGATTATACCGAATAATCCCTGGTCATGATTATACCGAATAATCCCTGGTCATAATCATACCAAGTCCATCTATGCACTACAGGCCACAGATGACTTTCAAAAATATAAACACGAGGATGATGACAATGATATTAGAATTCAATAAAACAAGTTCACGAATTAATTTATCCAGTAACTAATAACGTTCAAATTGTCAACATGATACTTCTTTGTAGAGTAAAATTCAAGAATGCTCAAAAGAATATTTCTATGAAAAGATACTGGATGAAGCACAAATATCAAGGATATTCCACTAATTTCATGGAGTATAGAAGTTAAAACTTTAACCAACTGAGTATAATAAATAATGGAATAACAAAAGAAATCACCAGGAATGTGATAGATAGCACAGACAGGTTATTCCAACAGAATAATAAATATGGAACCAGGTCCGGCGTAAATGCACAGACAGGATATTCCGACAAAATAATAAATGTTGAATAATAAATATGGAACCAGGTCAGGTGAAATTCACACCGACAGGATATTCCGACAGAATAATAAAGAATGGAATAATAAAAGAATTTCACCAAGTATGCGGTACTTCGCATAAACAGGTTATTCCAACATAATAATAAAGAGTGGAATAACAGAAGAAGATCACCAAGTATTGGGTAAACCGCATATACAGTCATTCCACCAAGTATAGGGTAAATCATGCATCAAAGTTATTCCAATGAGAATAATAAAGAATGGAATAACATAAGTTTCACCAATTATAGGGTATGTCATGATATCTGAGTTATTCCAATGAATAAATAAGAATGGAATAACACAAGGATTTCACCAAGTATAGGGTATCTGGTGTATACAAGGTTATGTATAGGGTATGCCACTTTTACTGTGAGTTATTCAAATGAATAATAAAGAATGGAATAACGAAGTTCTCTTCATGAATAAGAAAGAATAATAACACCCTTACCATAAAAGAAACTGGATATAGAAGTAGTGAAGTAGCAGAGTACTCTTCTTATTTCTCTCTATAATTTCTCTCTCTAGAGTTTTAGTGAATTCGTAAGAAATAATGAAGGAATGAGGTTCTATTTATAGAAGAATGGATTGAATAGTAACTAATACCTGAACGGTCCAGATTGATTTACTTTTAAACCGGCGGTCCGGTTAAAACTTAAAGCAACGGTTCATCTTGATTCACTATTAAAACTTTAAACCCGAAATATCCATACTGATTCACTATTAAAACTTTAAACCAACGATCCATATTGATTTACTAATATAAATTCAACCAACGGTCTGAAAAATTAGCACATCTCTTCATGGAATAATATTGTACCCAAATACCCGAATGTATAATACTAGAGTGAATAGTAACTTGTGAATAGTAACTTATGAATAGTAACTCGTGAATAGTAACTCATGAATATTAACTCGTGAATAGTAACTCGTGAATAGTAACTCGTGAATAGTACTCCGACACGAAAAGTGTCCCGAATACCCGATTGAACAATATAACCTCCAAACATCAATTATCATCAGAATATATGACGATTTCTACTAACACAAATAATCCCAACACAATGAAACTATCAAATTCATTTTTAATCAACACGAACTTATCCATCATTAATATCATAACTCACAATATTTAACAACCAGGTTGTTCCCAGGAAAGAGGGGGCTCTCCGATAAGGATTTCTCCTTATTGGCGCGCAATTAGATGACCAAACCTCTCCTTAACAGAACTTCTAGACATTGTAAATATTATAATTTAATAATATGAATAACTTTGTCGTCTCAATTATTGATTTAATAATATATCATATAATGCAGATGATATTGTGACAATAATCGAATCAATAATATGAGAGATATGATGCAGTAATTACTGTAGCAATAATTGAGTAAAACTGAGTAACTTATCACGTAAGCATCAATAATCAATACTGTGTGCTACTATGCAACCACGCGTTTTACTGTACTTTTACTACCGGGTAGTTCAACAATATTAACGGTAAAACCTCCGCCGTTATTTATAAAATATTTTTGTCGTTTTCTAAATACGATAATTCTTCCGTTGTGGGTCCACCAATGATTGTGCCGTCGTACGAATATTCTCCGACAAAAAGAATATTCCCCGACCAATCGAATATTTATAACAACTTTCATACTTTGCAAAATTTATAAATATTACCCACAACTATAACATTATATCAAATCCACAACATAATATTAAAAAAAAAAATTCGAGAAATTAAATCTTTATTCAAAAAAAATCTGGGGTCTCACATTATCGCAACCTTTTCATACTATCTTTAGGTCTTTAACAATGTTAGAACATTGTTACTTCAATATAAGTTTGTTTTGAATTCATTCCATTCCTTTCTTCATATTTTTAATCACTCTTTACTATCATTTGTCTAGGGCTGTCGCTGCGGCGCCGGCTTGCCCTCTCTATGCCACGCTGCGGCGCAAGTTAATAGTGAGGATGTCCTGGACTTGGCACTGCGGTGCGAGTCCTTACTTAGTGGGCCGCGCTGCGGCGCCACTCTGCAGTAGGTCTTGTAATGTGCATGGCGCTGCGACGCCACCAATTGTACTAGGGTTCGCGCTGCGCATGAAGTTTCCAGCAGTTTTCCGGACAACTTTATTCAACTCGCTATGGCGTGACCAATTTAGCCTAGGGTTGGCGCCGCGGAACCAACTCTGTGCACCAGAATATTTTTCAAGCTTAAAATTTTTGCGAACTTCCCGGACGCATAACTTCTTCGTTATAAGTCCGATTTGGCTCGTTCAAAAGCCTACGATTCATAAATTACGTAATCTACGCGTTCATGCAATAATTTTATCTATTCGACTTCGTTTGCTAAAAATTCACCTATTGGTTTATTTTTAATGAAAACGATAAACGTTCATGAACGTTCAATGCTCGTTTCTTTGTTCAAAGTCGGAATCCGGTCATTCTCGAGTCCGCAACTCTATAATACCAAATATGACTTGTCTTCATCGGAAAACAACGTTTTCAACTTCAAACACAAAATTTGACTTCTATTCTGAGAATTTTACGAATTCGACGATTATCGTCCAATCGTACAATTTTTGGCAAATCTTCATTCTTATGATTTGTTCAACACTTCAATTGAATTCAACTTATTCTATGAACATCTCAACATACTTAATACAACAACTTATATTCATTGTTGGATTTTAAATTATTCCTTCATGTGCTTATAACTTGTTAAATTATAAACTACCTTTAGATTTAAAGATCATAACTTATGAAAGTTAAAGTCTTTTAATCATCATACTTTATATGTTCTTAACATATAATATCATTCATGTTTACATGATATAAATTCATATAAACCCTTAACTTTTCATACTAACATTCAAGGTTAACTTATAATAAGTTCATAACTTTTATAAGTTCAAATGGCTTATTTTCAACTTATATGGCTTAAGTTCATTGCTTACTCATTCTTCTTACTTCTTAACATTCATGTTCCTCAATCCAACTTTTCTTATCAACCTATCATGGTAGAGATAGAAGATAATTGGAGAAGAGATCTTACTTTTGAAGTCTTTACAAAGTAGTCTCCTTTCTTCTTCTTGCTTATGGAAGTGACTTATTTGTAGCTTAATCTCCCTAACACTTAAGCACTTTATAATATGTTTAGTTTGTTTGAACAAGTGTTAAATGGCTAGCAAGCCTTCTCTATTTATAGAACTCACAAGGTTAGGGTAATTTAGTCATTAAATCAACCCACCTCCTCAAGCCACCTCCTTACTATTCATTACTTGATTAACACAAAACTTATCCTTTGTTTGGCCATTACTTCTATTACTTGGTCATTACATTAACTTGGTCATTACTTTAACTTAGTCACCACATATTTAACTTGATTACCAAGATTAACAATATACATATGGTTTGCCCCTTGGGTCACAACAATTCATTGGATCCTAGCTTGGGCTTAAAATTATCTTAACCTTTAGGCTTTGCATTAACAAACACTAGTTGTTTCATTAATCAATAATTGGGCCTCACCCTTTAATTCACTTGGACTTGTAGTAAATTCCAACCAACCTTCCAAGTCCATTAACATTGCCTAATACATATACATATTGTCTATGTATTAATTCCGTATTCTAATTCGTATAGAATTTCATTATATACGATATTCCATCCTTCATACAAACTCGTATAATACTTCGTATTATACTCATTTTCATTACGTTGCACAATACCTAAGTATCATACAATTATTACTTACATAATAATACTTCGCTTTCCTTAATATTCATAACTTAAGTCCGCAAGCGGAATATTACATTTTCCATAACTAGATTATTATTACATAATCCATCTTACCTTGTCATTCTATCATTACGTATTTCTCGAAAATTCAAAAATAAATCCCGAGCAAATACCGATGAATAGTGTTTCTCGGAAAATTTCTTGAAAAACTTTTATTTTCGTCTTGGAAATTCAAACACTTTAATTCCATCACGTAGCTAAAATACTACGTCATTCTAACATCAATAGGTTATATAATGACAACCATCTTGATAACACATACAATATAATTTCATTTATTATTTAATTCCATAAAATTATTTTACAATAAAATTCGAATTTCCCGATCGTTACATTAAAACCGCTTAAGCTACACACCGGAGCTGATGAATATAAAGAAGAAGGTGAAAGAAGGCGTTATTCTAGAAGTAAGAGTCGATGAAGAGAAGAAAGCGCAAACCTTCGATTTATTTGAAATCCTCGATCGAGTAAGAACTGTGGCCTATAGACTCGCCTTAACGCTATGTATGTCGCGTGTTCATAATAATTTTCACGTATCGATGTTACGTAAATATGTGGACGACCCAAACCATATTATTGCGTTAGAACCACACGAGATAGCCAAAGATTTAACGAACGAGGAGGTACCTGTCAAGATATTGGATAGGAAATAGCATGTCCTACGCACAAAGGTTATACCACAAGTTAAGGTTTTGTGGAGGAACCATGCTATTGAAGAAATGACCTAGGAGTTGGAATCGAAAATGAAAGCGAGGTACCCTCACCTTTTCAAAACACCAGGTACGTACGTCAATTTCGAGGATGAAATTTCATAAGGAAGGGAGGTTGTAAGACCCCAACTTTTTATAAATAAAATTGAATTTTCTCTATTTATTATCTTGAAATAATAAGGAGCTAATTTGATACAATGCTTTGGTTATGGGTGAAATGTGCAAATTTTTTAAAATAAGCAAGTGGTTATAAAATATCCATTGTTGTCGGGGAATATTCGTTTGGTCGTGAAATATTCTTTTTGTCGGGAATATCCGATGCAGACGGTAGCGATCATTTGTGGACCCTATAACGTAATAACCGCTTGGATGAAGAAAATGACAAGTTTGAGTTTTTATAAATAACGTACGTAATTATTACAGATAACAATCGTTAGAATACACAGTGGTTAAAATACGATGTCTGCGCACGGTTGCATAGTAGCATACCAGTATTGCATGATATTGTTGAATTATTGATTCTTACGTGAAGGCACTACTCAATAATTGTTATAGTAATTATTGTTTAATATTTTATTTTATTGATTCAATAATTGTTGCGTTGATATTTTATATTATTGTTGTTTTAATAATTGTCACTGCACAATATTTTTCATTATCAGATCAACAATTGATATTATTTGAATAATAATATTAGATAGCATTATTGGCAATGTCTAGAAAGTTCTGTCAAGGAGAGGGTTGGTCACCTAATTGCGCGCCAGTAAGGAGAAATCCTTATCAAAAAGCCCCCTCTTTCTTGGGAACAGCCTAGTTGTCATAATTGTGATTCTGTAATATTATTTGTGAATAATTAATTATTGATTTATATGATAAGGAAATATTTATTTTATGTGGACATAAATAATGGATAGGAAAAATATTTATTTTGTGTGGATATAAATGAAGGAATTAATGATGAGGTGTTTTATCAGTATTTTGTCGAAATGAATAACAAAATATGGGATTTTCAGAAAAATTAGTTTATTACTTGATTTTGTAAAATCCATAACTCTTTGTGTATTATGAGTTAGGAAATGATCCATATATCAAAAGAAAGCCCTGGAAGTAAGCTAACCGTAGAAATTATAATCACCCAAAAATTCTTTGTGGATTTTTCGCGGTGACTATTTGAATGAAACTGGTCCAAAGGACTCATAGTCCAAAAAATCGGTGTTCTTAAGCTATATTAAGCGAGTTATAAATTTTAATCCGGCCGTTGGATCGAGGTAATTTTTGGATATGTTATACATATATAAGTTTAGTATATATCCACAAATTTTGAACCGTTAAAAATTAACGCATGATTTGTTATGAATTTTAAGAGGTGACTGATTCAGAAATTATTTTATTTTGGTGGAGATTTCTAGAATGTGGGACCCACTTTTGGTTGTTGGGAAAATTGGGTGATTTTTGGTGGGCCCCATTTGTGGTGGCTGAAGTTTTGGTATAGCTTGGCATGCGTAAGAAAAATAGTAATAATAATAATAATTTATTATTTTAGTCTCCTATGGCGTTCTAGCATTTTCCTATAAATAGGCGCTTAAGTTAGAATTGAAAATCACACCAGAAACATAAGTTTTCCCTCTCTATATTGTCGAGCGTATTTTTGTGATTATTTAGATACTTTGAGAGTTGCTATTCAGTGCAAGTTTCCTTAGGCTTTACATCCGATATTTCGATCAGAAGTACTCTTATTTTGAGGTAAGGGATGTTATTTTCTTTGTAAATGATATTATTTTCTTCAATATCATTATGCTGAAATATTGATATGAATTTTATTGTGGAATTTATACCTTTTTGTGTGTCGGGGTTACTATTCATGTATACGGCACTATTCACGTATACGACACTATTCACAAATACGGTACTATTCACCAAAAATTAAAATTTTCTCTTCTTTGTCCCAGATGTCTATTATGATTACTATCTTTGATTGTATCCATATTTTTGATTTTCATTCTTGAAATTTACTCCATTATGGTTTATTATGGAGTATTTTTAAACTTGAGTTATCTAAAGTACGAATCTCTAATCTTTGTCCTTTTATCTTATTGGATTCGTTCTCTAAAATGTTTTTCATCATCCTCAGTCCTTAATGGTGATAATTGATGAATATCTTTGGCCTGTATTGCAAAGATGAATGATTACCTGATGAATATCTTTTGCCCGTAGTGCAAAGATGAACATGTGTTGAGATGAATATGACCAACTGGTGACATAAATGAATATCTTTGGTCCGTAGTGCAAAGATGAATATTTGATTCAAGATGTATGTTGATTGACGTTACAGAGATAAAATATTGATGATGGACTTTTAAATTCATAGATGATAGTAGATTTCATTCTCTACTTATCTCTTCTAATGAATTGTTGTTTCCACTGCAGTTGTTGATCTGAAACTTGTTGTCTGTTATATTATATTAGATTTTTCCCTGTTGAAGACTAAGGATAATTTATTGTATATTATCTTAGTCATAATATTCTTTACTGGGCTAGTTGAGCTAATCCTTTTACTTTTTGTTCCATTTTTCTTCTTAGGAGGTGAGAATTTAACAGGAACTAGCCGGGGTATGGAGTGATGGTTCAAGGCAGTTGTTATAGTAGTCCTCATCATTTTGTAAAATAGTGTATCAATAAGTGTAATGAGGACTTATTTGAGTGTGAATATTGTCAGAAAGGCAATATTTGTATTTAAACTCACAGTATTTGTGTTATTGTATTTTGCACGACAATTGTATTAATGATGTTGTAGTTGTTTCTATACCATGTATTTGGCTACTCAGAATGGGTTGGATGGAATGGACCTATTTTGGGGGCGTCACAACAGCTTTTGCACATATTGGTTCATCATGTGAGCCTAGGAATCATGTGATCACAGATTTAGTTCCTGAATCTAGATTCAGTTCCCGTGATGGACATTTTCAGCTATTACCAGCTTGTAAATTATTCACGGTGTTTGAATATCCTTAGATGGCTCTCATGCCCACAAGGATTTTGGCACTGCTATGTATATTATTTTCTCGAAGATGCTTCATATCTCGAAAATAAAAAAAGCAACCAAGCCGAACACATAATAAAATGGAAGTATCAAAGGTCTCAATTACTATTAAGCACAAGGGTTTGAAAGACCTGTTTTACAAAACATCATTGCAATATCTCGCTAAAATTGAACTTTTATACAAAATTCAAACCCTTTGAATATACGTGCAAACGAGGTATAACACTATTTCTAGATAATTGCACATTGACCTACACACACACTTAAAAGTTTAAATTGAAAAGTGGCGGTAACCGTGTCACCACGGAAGTCGAGGGGTGCCTAACACCTTCCCTCCGCTTAATCAAGTCCCCGGATCCTAACAAATCTCGATTTCACATACTAGTTAAGCAGTGTCACATCACTAGGTCATTGTGCAAACCTTTTCTCGGTTAAGTTAGTGCAACCATTTAAAAATACCAACTGGCGACTCTTACCGTCCAATCGTCGACATATACATGTCAGACCTTTTCAAACTTATTTTTTCAAACAAATCTCACCTAACATGAGAACACCTAAAGACAAGAACAGAAAGGGACAAATAAAAATTCCGACGTCGACAAAAATTGTTGCCTTAATTGATTTTCGTTGCTAATTATATACTTTTTAGTAACGATGTTCGTTGCTAAATGTACAAAATAAATATGTCATATATTAATTTGCAACGAAATATTTCATTACTGTTAGTTTTGATATGGATAATTATGATCAATTAGGAACGATAATGTTCGATGCTGATTATTTTTTCGAGAACAAAAATTGTTGTCGATTAGCAATGAAACTATATGTTGCCGTTTGCTTTATATGTGCAACGAAAATTGTTATGATTTACAACGATATAAATGTTACTTTTTTCTTTGTAATGTAACAAATGTCGAAATTATTTTACAAACAAAATAAATTGTGACTCAATGATCCCATAACAAATTATGGTCAAAATACAAAACAAATTTTTTTGAATATTATCATTCATTAACTTTACAATCTACTATCTAAACATGCCACGATTCTTTAGTCACATTATCGTTGTTCAGGCATAAAATGATGAAGCATTTTCAATATGTTCTTGAAATCATAAAAATAACAATCTGTGCTATTGAAAAAATTGGATGAAAACCTTCAAACTTGTTAAGTCGGGCTTTACCAGCTTCAATATACCTAAAAAGAGTTTAATGTAACATGTTGAAAATATAGTAATAAACAAGTAAAGTACAAGAAAATTAAGAAACATAATTTCTAGGGAAGCTCAGGTGGTCCCAGAAACACCATGAGGTAGACAACATAACTCCTAAATGCAATATTTAACACTAAAATTTCTCACAAAATACCAATAATCATGAAAAGAGAAGGAAATAACTTGTCAAAGTAATATATTTCTACATGATGTTCAATCATATTTTATTTATTTATCTAATTTCCTTTTGTTTGATTAGATTGCTATAAGTTACAAATTGAATTGTACCACACTTGGTTGCACAGTGAACACGCTTCATGAATTATTACAGTTCACTCACACATTTATAGATAATGATGACTATGCATTTTCCTTGGACTATTTCTGAAGCTAAAGAGTCTGTCATCCCACATAGGGTAAATGCTCTTTCCCTGGACAAATTTCTTTCCAAACGTAAAGTCCACTTAGCTACAATGCAATAAGAATAAAAATTATAATTGTCCATAAAATGTTTCTAGTTGCATGACTTCATTATTACAAGAGGTAAATATATATATACACATTAAAATATTGACTAAAAGACAATTTGCACCCCAAACTTTATTTTCTATTTACGTTGGCACCCCAAACTTAAAAAGGTGTCTAAGTACACCCCAAACTTCATTATACGTAACAAAACGCACACTTTCTTCACTTAACGGGTCAAAAGTGACAGGCTAAGGCTATAACACAAGTTTGGGGTGCAAATTGTCATTTAATTTTAAAAATTAGCAAAAATAAATAATTTTAATTAAATAATTATTTTAAAAATAAAAATAAAATAATTAATTTTAAAATAAAATAATTAAAATAATAAAATTAAAATAAATATTTGGAATTAATGATTAATCATTAACTTGTAAAATGATTATTTTATTTTATTTTTAAAATTAATTATTAATCATTTCATTAAAAAATCATTAACTTGTCAAAATCATTTTTTCCACATAAAAAAAATTACGCTTTTTTTTTTTAAAACAAAATTTTGTAAAAACAAAATTTTTAAAATAGATTTTATTTTAAAATGTAATTTTCAAAAACAAAATTTTATTTTACAAGTTAAAAAAATTGTTTTTGTTTTTAAACACATATTTTTTTAAAAACAAAATAAAATTACATTTTTAAAAACAAAAAACAGAATTTTGTAAAAATAGAATTTTTTAAAACAAAATTTTTAAAATAGAATTTTATTTGTTTAAAAAAATTGTTTTTAAAAACAAAAATAGAAATTTTTTTAACTTGTAAAATAAAAATCTGTTTTTTAAAATTCTATTTTAAAAAAATTCTATTTTAAAAATTGCTTTTTACAAAATTACTTTTAAAAACAAAAACAAAATTTTTTTTATGTGGCAAAAATTATTTTTTACAAGTTAATGATTTTTTAACTAGAATGATTAATAATTAATTTTAAAATAAAATAAAATAATCATTTTACAAGTTAATGATTAATTATTAATCATTCATTCCAAATATTTATTTCAATTTTATTATTTTAATTATTTTATTTTAATTATTTTATTTTAAAATTAATTATTTTATTTTTATTTTAAAACTAATTATTTTATTTAAAATTAACTAATTTAAAATTATTTTATTTTATTTAAAATTAATTATTTTTGCCAATTTTTAAGATTAAAAGACAATTTGCACCCCAAACTTGTGTTACGTTATTAATTTTAAATTTGACCACTTTTGACCAAAAGTGAAAAAAAGTGTGCGTTTTGTTACGTATAATAAAGTTTGGGGTGTACTTAGACATCTTTTTAAGTTTGGGGTGCAAACGTAAATAGAAAGTAAAGTTTGAGGTTCAAATTGTCTTTTAGTCTAAAATATTTAATACAAATATCAATACACAAAGTTCCCAAAATTAATAACATGATAACACCAACCTGAAAATGTCTTGTCCGATCAAACAATAGAACATATGGTGACACACCTATGAAAAGAACTCGAATCTGAAAATTACACAAGGAATAGACTGAATAGTTTGCAATCATTATATGTGCATCATGTTTATCAATAACCTTACTCCGAAGATGCATCAGTTAATCCAGGAGAGGCAAAAAATTTAAATCCTCACTGGCTAGTTCATCGATGCTTATACATCATATATATAGTTTGATATTCTCAATGACAATTCAAGCAAAGCCAAACTCAATACATTAGCAAGATATGAAGTGTTCTCAAGTCGAGAACATATACCAAGAGAGATTTTTACATCAACCACTGCAACACTAATCAAGGTAAGCAAGGTTACTCTTGCACAAAATTTCTTTCCAAATTAAAAAAAAAAAAAAAAAACAGTAAAAGGAAACATTTGAATTAAGTAGTTATGGAATCTATGTGCCTAAGGTTATATTTACAACATAAAGGCTTAACAATTGTCAACTGCAGTCAATAACATACTACAATCACATAATAGGGAATCTTTACCTATTGGTCTAATGAAGCACATATTTTATAGTTAAAAATAAATTAATTATAACTAGAGAATATACAAAGTCAATCAAATTAGCAGAAAAATTAGCAAGACTCTGGCAGCTCCTGCTGCACAAACTGAAAACAACCACATCAATGATGCAAAGACTTGAATATAAACCCAGCCTAATATGTGAAACATATTAACTATTGGTGTTCATTAAAGCAATAAGTGTACCTTAGACATTGCACGTTGGGCAAAAAAAATATGAACCAGACCTCTTGAAGTGTCTGTTAGCACTAAATCCTTGAACACTTTGGCTTCCTGAAGCCATTACATAAAGACTACCCACTTCACCAAATGGAAGGAATAAAATCAATGAATTTCAATTAACTGATATACGTTCATGAATATAGAAACATATATGCATATATAAACATACACACACGTTAACCAGAATTATAAACAACATTCAAAAGAAAACTAACTGCAAATTATAGTGTAATGTGGGTTATTTTTCTTTCCAGGAAAAGGTAAAAAAAGAAGAAGCAGGAATGAACAAAATAAATAAATTACCTCCCAAATAGTCATAGCATCTTGATTAACCCCTTTTTTTCCTTGTTGGGTAAACATTGACATAAATTTAGAGGATCCTTGTACCTTGACATGTGCCAATATTTGTCACTGTTATCTTGAGATGGAATTTAGAAAAGTTTGTGCCAATATTAGTCACTGTCAATTTATAGTACTGCTATTTAACGGAATTAACCTTCCTCAAATGAAGAGTGTGTGTAACAAATATTCAATACATGTATGTATCAAGTACATCATTGAATTATAATATTTATTATTTAACATGATCAATGGCAAAGCCAGAAGATATTGTCAATGGGGGCGAAATTATTACTGAGTTATAAATAATTTGGCAGGAGTTCGGGGGCAGCGCCCCCGAGCCAATTTTTGTTTAATACTTTATACTTTCGAGTATATATATATATATATATATATATATTATATTACAAATGAAAATATAATGAGTAATAATATGGTATATATACACTATATTGACTCATAATATACTTTTTTAAGCACAACTGTTCATAAATAAGTAATTCATTATTTATTTATTAAAATAATATATTATTATTTAGTTTAAAATATTATAGAGAGATACATATATTGAGAGGATATGAGTCATATGTGGTTAAAATTTGATTGACAAAGTTATAAATTTTCAATTTGACCCCGTATAATAGAAAATTTATAAAATTTTAGTGGGGTCAATTTATATATAATACTTAAAATTTTTAAAATTTACCTTATATTATAAAGCAATTTTTTTTTTTTTCAGTGGTGGCGATTGACCCCATACATATCTATGTGGCTTCGCCACTGAACATGATCAACTTACCCAAACTCTATAGTATCCAGTGGAGAAGCCACATAGATATGTATGGGGTCGCCCCCACTGAAAAAAAAAATTGCTTTATAATATAAGGTAAATTTTAAAAATTTTAAGTATTATATATAAATTGACCCCACTAAAATTTTATAAATTTTCTATTATACGGGGTCAAATTGAAAATTTATAACTTTGTCAATCAAATTTTAACCACATATGACTCATATCCTCTCAATATATGTATCTCTCTATAATATTTTAAACTAAATAATAATATATTATTTTAATAAATAAATAATGAATTACTTATTTATGAACAAATATGATTAAAAAGTCTATTATGAATCAATATAGTGTATATATACCATATTATTACTCATTATATTTTCATTGTAATATAGTATATATATATATATATATATATATATATATATATATATATATTACAATGAAAATATAATGAGTAATAATATGGTATATATATACATTTTAACCACATATGACTCATATCCTCTCAATATATGTATCTCTCTATAATATTTTAAACTAAATAATAATATATTATTTTAATAAATAAATAATGAATTACTTATTTATGAGCAAATGTGATTAAAAAAGTCTATTATGAATCAATATAGTGTATATATACCATATTATTACTCATTATATTTTCATTGTAATATAGTATATATATATATATATATATATATATACTTGAAAGTATAAAGTATTAAACAAAAATTGAAACTTAGGTATTTCCTAATCCCCGCCAAATTATTTATAACTCGAGAATAATTTCTTTTTAATTCAACAACATCTTCTGACTTCGCCACTGATAGTATCCTAACCATTTAAAAGAAAAATGAGAAATCATTCCTACTATTTGATATCCTTACATGAAGAATAGGAATGCATCACTTCACTTTATAAAAAAATGATATACATGTTTGACGAAATTGAATTACAATTAACGTGTATACGATAAAATGAGATAAATTAAAATAGAATCTTTCTTAATTCCTACCTATTTCTTGTATGTACATTCAAAATTATTTACAATGTATAACAAGACTCTCACTTTATATTTGAAATGATAAATATTGTACTCTAGTTATTACTATTTACACTACATTGTTCACAATATGGTGCATAAAATTAAATTCAGGCTTTTAGGTGGAATGATCAACTTGTTTCAATAATATAGGAACAAATTTTGTCTTGTAATAGCAACAAGTAAAATATTAGCCCATTTATCACAAATAAATATATGTTCAAACAACTGATAATCAAGTCGGAAGATCAACTTAGATAATAGTCTAACAAGCAAAATGGCAGACACGAGCACAAAGAGAGAAGTTTACAATTCGAAAGTAGAGGTAGAGGTAAAGGTAGAGGGGGAAGGAATAAAAGATTTTTGGGCAAGTGATTAGGACATTTTTGGGCAAGTGATCAGGAGAAAAGATTTGGCTAAGGTTTAGTATGTATAAATCTTCTATGGATGTCTTGTTCTTTGAGTGCAGGGTAAGGCAGAGTTGATTTATTGAAGTAATTAAGGGGAGAAGCAAGAACATTATATTGAAGTAATTAAGGAGAGAAGCAAGAACATTATATTGGGTTTGGGTTAAGCAAACCATGAGGTTTTTGAATTCAAAAAAGAGGAACTTTCTTTAATAAAGAGACAACTAAAGATATTCCTTCTGTACTTTTCTGCAGAAGAAAGTGGATTTTATATTGCTTTGTATGAATAGAAAGTAAGATTTTGGCTTCTTTGAACATCGCAACAATCTAGACCCATGAAAGAACCTTGTTGATCATCATCCACTAGCCACTTTAACTCTTCCGTACAATTTTTAGTTCATTTGTATTAATCAAATATGTTCAAATCATTGTGTAAATAAGGACCTTGGTGGGACAGGACTAGCTCATCTTTTCAGTTTGATCAAGTTCAGGTTCTGGCCTAATTAATTTTTTGAGTTTATATAGACACTTCGTTCTCATATCTCAGAACACAAAAGGAAACCACATTTATCTCAAATGACCAAAATAAAAAATAAAAAATAAAAATAATACAGTTTAGTATCAAGATAATAAGTTGTTATTTTTACCCAATAGTTATAGAGCTAAAAAATGTAATCTTACTACTACTAATTTGAACCCAGATTATATAAAATCCTAAAGAACTTAAAAAAGAGATGCAGCTAAAAAATCCAATACTGGACTGTGAAATGAAGTAAATGTCATCTAATAACATTGGAGCACAATTCCATTAATATGAAAGAATGGAGAAGGCTCAAGCAGAGAGGATGATAAATGAGTTTGTGCAGAGATAAAATCCTAGAAATCATTTAAGAAGATTCCCAAGAAGAACTAAGTGCGACAGAAAATGTATATTCACCTATTACTCTCTCTTTCACACACACATACACATATATAAGGTGTAGACACTCGAAATTTTCTACACTCCTATTACTAACATTGCAGGAGGGTAGATTCGTCTTTTGGAGATAACCCTGGTAGACAACATACAAATCATTCTGGATACTACCAAAAGGTCAGCTCCAACCCGGAACACAAACCGGGAGCATCGGATCCAAACTCGGAACACACACCGGGCATGTCATTTTCAATCTCGAAGATAACCCCGAGATATGCAGATCAAAAGACAGGCAACAAACACCGGAGAGAACAGCTCTGTCTTGGCGATAACACCGTGACGATCAGTTCCAGTCCCAGAGACAACACTGGGATTAGCAACCCCATCCTTGGTGATAGCCCCAAGAGATGCCATCGCAGTTCCGGCGATAACCCCGGAAATGCTTGTTTCAAACACATGCGATCAACTTCTACCACATACATCCTGTCAAAGCACACATACCTCAGACAGGAGCATACGCAGATGACAGTGAGGCAGACAAACAAGCAGTCCAATCTCAGAGATAACCCTGAGCAACGTCTGTTTTCCGCTTAAACCAGCGATAACCCCGGTGAGGAGTCACAACGTCATCTTACCACGTCAACAAGATGATATCGCAGCATATCAACAAGTAGTCCAATCTCACCTGTAACCCTGAGCAATGTCTACTTTCAACTCAACCCGGCGATAACCCCGGCAAGGAGTCAAACATCATCTTGTTCATCCGACAAATGGCGCGTCGTCTCAAATGCTTCATACATACATACATACAACAATGTTCTAACAATCGAGGAATGACCATCCCGAGTGACTATTACGTGTGGCAGTACTTTGGATAGACTTTGAAGCTTGAAGACCATGGGCATAGACCCCTCTTCCTGACTTCGTACAACCTCTAATCCATGTCATTACGTAACTCTCGATACAAGCAACCCGAAGATGTACATATATGCTTCGTTTGGATGCTCGGATTGAAGTTCTGTAAGTTCGATTGGACATTCTGATTACCGCATCGCACGACATTACGAGATAACGGGACCCATGAAGCCGGGCCCACCGACCAACCATGAAGTTTACTGCGCGCCACCCGTCTATAAATATAAGGGGGGGGTGACCATTTGAGAAGAGAGAGAGAAGGAAAAAGGTGAGGAAGCCCTGTCCATTTAGCTCTGCATACACATCTTTTGAGTGTTTCCTCTTCTTTAAACACCAGTTAGCCCATATATAGATACTTTTTATCTTATGGAAGCTGAGTGTTCATATAATTAAAGTCAAAGAAGTCTACTTTGGCAGTCCACTGTAAGCCTTCTTACATTCAAGAAAGTCTCTTTCTCCTATTATCACACATTGTTGTACACGTTGAGAGTCATGTGAGCGTGTTTGCCCGAAATTTTGTCCGTGGTTTTCATTTCTGTTTGTATATATATACTAATATATATATATATATTTCATATATATGGACTAACATTATCAAGTTATGCCTCGATTGAGCCTGAACTTGATGCAGGCGTTTATCTGCTTTTGTATATATATATATATATATATATATACTTATATATATGAATCGTGGTGGATCGACTACAATTGATGAGCCTGAACTTATATGCAGGAGCGTTTAATTGCTTTTATATATATATATATACTTATATATATAACTATTGTCGAACATATCGATGAGCTTGGATTTTATATCCTTGCATTTACTAAACTTTATATATATATATATATATATAATTGCTTGTCGGACATATCAGATAAGCTTTGGATTTACATCCATGCGTTCTTTGCTTTCTTATTTTATATATATATTTGTACATATATATATTTTATATTTACATTTCTGTCGGGCATGGAGTTTACTCGTGGCTTTTTTACTGACTTTATTTACATTATGTCTGCTGGAGTTCACTTACGTGGCGGTTGATCGCTTTGACTTTATTTACATTTTTCCGCTTTGGAGTTCACTTACGTGGCGGTTGATAATGTTCATATATATATATATATTTATATATATATATATATATATATATATATATATATATATATATATATAATCGCCATCGCTTTCCATACAAATTGCAGATCTTGTGAGCCTAGGAATCATGTGATCACGAGTTGATTCTTTGAATCTATATTAGGGTTCCCATGATGGACATTTTTACGGTATGGCGGCTTGTACATTATTTTACGATTATCGAGTTTCCTTAGATGGTTGTCATGCCCATGAGAAATTGACATTTCTTCTTTGTATATATTATTTTTTCGAGGATGCCTCGCATCTCAAAAATAAAAGCAAACAAGCCGGACATTTAATAATAAAAGTGGAAGTATGAAAAGGTCTCAATTCCTATTGAGCACAGGGTTTGAAAAACCTCTTTTACAAAAAACTTCATTGCTATATCTTGTGGTTAAAATTGGATTTTTCTAAATAAAATTCAAACCCGTGTATATAGGTGCGAACGAGGCCTCGCACTACTTTCATATAATTGCACATTGATCCACACACACACACACATTCATATAACAGTTTCTTTGAAGAGTGGCGGTCACCGTGGGAACACGGATGTCGGGGGGTGCCTAACACATTCCCTCCGCATAATCAAGCCCCCGAACCCTTAATGAATCTCGGTTTCACAGACCCGTTTAGTAGTACCAAATCACTGGGTTAATGTGCAAAACCTTTTCGGTTGCGTTGGTGCAACCAGTTAAATACACCAACTGGCGACTCTTAAAGTCAATCTTCGACATTATACATGTCGGACCTTTTTCACTTATTTTTTCAAACAAATCTCACATTAACATAAGAACACCAAAAGACAAGTAACGAAAAGGGACAATTAAAAATCCCGACGTCGACAGGTGGCGACTCTGCTAGGGAATCCAGTAAGAGGGCTTAAGCCGCTATTTCAAGCTTTTCAAAATTGTTATATGCTTGTGTGTGATTGTTGCATTTACATTTATGATAAAATGTGTACTAATGCATCTTATTTGTTGCACTGCTAAATATCTATCTGTGATATTAGTGCTTCACACATATTAGTGCTTCGCACATGTCATCATTTTGCATAAACGGTGAGACACGTTGTATGCGAATGTATGCTGTGTGGTCCCTCCGTTAGGAGGCTATCTGTCGGTGTTTGATTCTTTGGACCCGTGGGAAGAATAATTCCGGGGGGCTCAAGAAAGGCACCACCAGATTCGCTCCAGTTGAAAGACCGGGATTAACTTCCGTTGAGTAGATTGCGATGATCTGGAACCTTTCATTGCCAAAAAAGCCAGAGAGAAACCTAGGATAGGTCGACCTCGATAAACCAAACGCGGAGGAAAGTCTCTTCATACCCTCTATTTTCAAATTACTTGTAAAAGAATTTACTTGTAATAATATGTTATCAATTAACAAACCGGTTTTGCAGGACAAATTCCTAAAACGGACATGTTATAATAACATTTATATTTCCATAAGACTAAACTACGTAAGTCTTTTGTAGGGAAGCAATTGGGCCAGTTACCCGCTCTAAATCCAAAAAGGCCTCAAGCCTACAGCCAATCATGTCTTCCTCTGAACAGTCTCATCCTGTTTCCCGAGAAGAATTTGACGGATTGAGTAAACAAATCACAGACTTGGCTGTTATACTGAAAGAGTTACACCAGTCTACCCAGGGTACGAAGATACCCCCACATACAGAATCCTCTGCACAAGGGGGAGTTTAACATCTGGAAAAAACAATTCCAGAGCATCAGTTGGATACAACCAACAAAGATCCTGAAATCACCCATCTCAAAGCAGATCCAGACACCGGTGATATCAGGAAGAAGATCCTTCAGATGGAGGAAACCATTCGCGCTCTTAAGGGGATTGGAACTCATGGCAGTGTTTCATATACAGACCTTTGTATATTTCCTGGTGTTCATTATCTAGAGAAATTTAAGACCCCTGATTTCGAGAAATATGACGGATTAGGGGATCCTTACACCCATTTGAAGGTGTTCATTGGGGAACTTGGGTCTTATGCTGAGAATGAAAAGCTCAGAATGCAGCTGTTTCAAAAAAGTCTTACTGGAGAAACCCGTTCATGGTATACCAGATTAGACAACTCTAAAGATCCATAGCTGGGAAGAACTGGCTCATGCCTTCCTCACTAAATACAGTTTTCAGTCTCAGATGGCTCCTGACAGGTATTAAATTACCAAGGTCAAGAAACAGTCTAATGAGTCATTTAGAGAGTATGCTCAAAGGTGGAGGCGCCTTGCTGCTCAAGTTATTCCTTCCATGACAGAGTCAGAAATGGTCATGACCTTCATAGATGTACAGGAAGCTCCTTTCTATGAAAGAGTTCTAGCTGGTATTGGCAAGCCATTTTCTGAAATGATCAAACACGGCGAGATGGCAGAAATGGGATTGAAGTCCGGTAAAATTCAAGACCTAGCCGCTCTTAAAGCTGTTGTTGAGCACATCCAGTCCGGATCTTATGGAAACAACCCCCGGAGGGTCCATAAAAAGAAAGAGGAGGATGTTTCCTTGATACTACAAGGACAGAAAGGCAATCCAAACATGCCTATGCAGAGGAAAAACTACTCCCCTTTTCCTGCACAATCTTCAAACCCTCCATTGCTCAAAAGTGGAGAAGTAAAGCGACTCCGAATGTTCACACCCTTAGGGGATTAAACTCGAGAATATTCTTGCTCTTGACGACTACTCGGAGAAAATTACACATCTTCTTCCGCCAACCAACCCTAATGGTAGGGGTTTCAATGCTAACCGGAAATGTGCTTATCATGCTGGGGCACCCAGACATGATACTCAAGATTATTGGGCCTTGAAACACAAGATCCAAGATTTGATAGACAATGGTGAGATTGTGGTCACCAAGCCAGATCAACCTCACGTACAAGACAACCCTCTCCCACAACACAAAGAGGAAGAGGTTAACATGATCAGTTGGAGTACGGGACATGGTTCCAATTCTACTGGTGAATCTTCCCAACCCATCAAAGATGGTGTTGACAAATGGGATTATGCAAAGTTCCAATTCACCATGGAATGAAAGATGAAAGCTCTTTGCAAACAAATTGAGCAATTGGCCGAACTGGTGACCCACCAACACCAAGTCACGCGCCAATTAATCAGGTAAGTGCATGCCTATCTCCTTCCATTTGTTATGAATGCTCCATCAACACCTTCAGAAAGCGAAGCTATGGAGGAAAAGGTTGCAAAGAGAGCAAGCGCTAAAGCCCGTCGGGATTTCGCCAATCAAAGGGAATTCACCTATTTGGGCCAATCTATGGAGGAGATACTTCAAATGCTGGTCAATGAAGGAAGAATCACATTCCTTCTCCCTCCGATCAATCCCCGTTCAGGGCGGTTCAATCCTGATGAAATATTTCAATATCATTCACATTCTCGTGGTCACAGCACAGAAGAATGCTGAGCACTCCGCCATCTCATTCAGAATCATATTGATAGCGGTGTCCTGCAAGTAGCAGATGATTACACTATACAACTTAAGGGTGGGGACGCATACCCTATTCAATGGAAGGGATCAGTAGCAGTTATATCCGAGGAGGATTTACTGTCAAAACATTTCCCATATAACCAATTCAACTCAATGGAAGTTACAACCCTTTGAAAGTGGCCGCACCCGAGCCAATTCTTTTTCCTTGGAGAGTACAACATCCTGTTGTCAGCTTACACAGAGTGCCATGGAATTATGGAGAAGCTGAAGGATCTACATCTCATACTACTGCTGCAGTGTCGAAAGAGAATCCACTGTACCTTCCTCGACTGGTTATCAAGCCTACTTGTGAAGCAAAGGGGAAGTTGTCCATGGAGAAGATTGAACAATTCCTCCATACTATGGGCCACAATGAAGCTAAAGTGGTTTTAACCTTGCGAGAATCTCCACACCAGATTTCCATACTGGACTTGGTTTTCTCTTCCGAAGATCATCGGAAGGTCTTGCTAAAGGTGTTGGAAGAAGCCTACCTGCCAAAATTAGTGGATGTGGAAAAATTTCAACATTTGGTGGATCACATTTTCAACAATAATGTGATATCCTTCATTGATGACGACATACCTTCCGAGGGAACCAGTCATTGCAAACCACTACACATTGCAGTGCTATCTTCTGGGTATATGCTTGCAGGAGTATTGTTAGATGGAGGCTCATCTCTCAATATTTGTCCTTATGCCACCTTGGTGAAGATGAATATCAATCCCAATTGAATACAAAGTAGCCATACGATCATCAGAGCTTTTGATGGATCTCGGCGAAATTCCGTTGGAAAGATTGAATTACCAATTGTGATTGGTCCCCATACATTCAATGTATCCTTTCACGTCCTCAAGATAGATTCAGGATACAACCTGTTATTGGGGAGACCATGGATACACATGGTCAATTGTTCCTCCACCTTACATCAACAACTCAAATACATCATTAACAACGGTTTAATTCTTTTATAATTTGGCCGGAAGGTCCTAGACCGAAACTCTACCAATTATCGACTTCAACTCAAAAGTTGGTAGGCCGTTTCCATACTCTAGAAGTGAGTAATCTGTGATACCATCCTATTGGAGTGCCACTTCCGTACCCAAATTTTCGGCGAGGTTATGTCGACCCACTCGAGAAATGATGTTATTGGGTTACCAACCTGGACAAGGGCTTGGTAAGGATCAACAGGGTATTAATCACCCTATCCAAATGTCCAGTCAAATTGGGACAACCGGGCTAGGCTATTCTGCTAGTTCTAAGCACATGAATCCTCACAAGCAGGTTCCTCGGACTTCCGCCGCACGACGATCATCCATTCCTTTGCCACATGAGTTGATATAATCTCCAGTAAAGGTTCCAGCCCGGACTGTGGCTATGCTGTTTCCAAAACCAGTGCCAATTAAAGCTAAAGAGGTGCTGACTCCTGATCCCGAAGTGGAAGAAAAGGAGCGGAAACGCAAACATGACATTGCCTTGATGATGGCAGGCATTCGCATCATTGTTTATGATGCACATACAAACAGATACACCCAGACGTTGATTGCCCAGATGTTATGGTTATCATTCGAGAGAAGGAGGACATTGACGATCCTTCTATCACTGCAGTCCTGCAGGACTTTGCCATCAACAATTGGAGCAACACTCCATGCATTGGTCGATGAGGGTAAAATGGGCAGAAAATTCCTCTGCCCTGTAGATAACTTTAATTGCTTACTTTCCTTTACAGCACTAGCAGTTATTTTATCACGTGCATGCTAACACTTTTGTATGATCGAACAGTTGCATATATTAAGTGAAAGCATATTTTGTTTCAGGACTCTGAATTTAGATGTGCTTGTACTTGCTGATAGCGTGCCTTCTCTCCACAAGGGCTGTAACTTTGATGCAAAGTTGGACTCAGACTTGATGGACATTCAAGAGGACATTGAGACACCTCAAGAGATTAAGGAATGGGTCACCGACAAACCCAAACCCAATCTTGATCAAACCACTCCTTTCAATCTTGGAACCTTAGACAACCCTAAGCTAATCCAGATTGGTTCAGACCTTTCCACACATCAACGGAATGACATGGTTGCACTGTTAACCCAATTCCAGGATGTGTTTGCATGGTCTCATGAAGACATGGTGGGTTTGTCGACTGACATTGTCCTTCATCGCCTTCCCATTAAAGAAGGATTCAAGCTAGTTAGGCAAAAGCTCAGGCGATTGAAACCTGAGTGGAGTTTAAAGGTTAAAGAGGAAATTGTGAAAAAATTTCAAGCTGGCATCATCATGGTATCTACATATCTGAAGTGGATATCCAACATTGTTCCCGTACCTAAACCAGGGGGAAAGGTGCGAGTCTGCGTGGATTATCGGGATTTAAACAAAGATTGCCTGAAAGATAGCTTTCCCGTGCCATTTATCCACATTCTTATTGACAATCTTTTCAAGACGATGACATGTACTCCTTTCTTGATTGCTTTGCGGGTACCATCAAATTATGGTCATTGAGGAAGATCGTGAGAAAACGCTTTCATCACGCCTTGGGGAACCTTTTTGCTACTGACGGTTGGTTGTCATTCGGCCTCATCAATGCCGGGGCAACCTACCAGTGAGCTATGATGGCTCTTTTCCACGATTTAATGCACAAAGAGATAGAGATCTATGTGGATGACATAATTGTCAAATCCCGGAAGGAGGATGACCATTTAGACCATCTTAGAAAGCTATTCAACAGGTTGCGTAAGTACAACTTGAAGTTGAATCCTGCCAAGTCCGCCTTTGGTGTTAAGTCAGGCAAGTTGCTAGGTTTCCTAGTCAGCCATAAAGGGATTGAACTGGATCCTGCTAAAATCCAGGCCATCAAGGAAATGCCCGTTCCTCAGACAGAGAAGAAGATACGAGGATTTTTAGGAAGAATCAACTTCATTAGCCGATTCATTTCTCAACTCACAGCAACCTATGAACCAATCTTCAAATTGTTAAGGAAGAACTCCTCCATGAAATGGAATGATGAGTGCCAGAAAGCCTTCCTTACAATTAAAGAGCAGCTGATTAACGCTCCTATTTTGGTACCTCCCAGGGATGATGTTCCCCTATTCATGTACCTGTCCATAAATGACAATGCTATAGGATGTATGCTGGGGCAGAAAGACAATAGAGGCCAAGAGCGAGCTATCTATTACCTCGAAAAAAAGATTCAAAGACCAAAGTGAACACACAAGTATACTCGATTGAGAAAACTTGTTGTGCTTTGGCGTGGGCTTCCATGAGATTACAGCATTATCTCCACAGTCACACAACCCATCTCATATCCCGTGTGGATCCTTTGAAGTATATGTTCAGAAAACCCATACTGAATTATCGATATCCGGATGGCGATTGATCCTCCAACAATTTGACATCATCTACGTGACACAAAAAAGTCATCAAAGGTCAAGGAATTGCGGATCAACTGGCAACACACTGCGAGGGATTAAAACCCTTAGAAATATACTTTCTTGACGAAGGAGTAATGGTAATTCAGCTATCACATCAGTACGATACATGCCAATTATGGAAATTGTATTTTGATGGAGCTATCAATTCAGAAGGCTTCGAGTGGGCGCGTTTTTAATATCCTCGCATGGGGGGAGCGATATCCGTCAGCCGTCAAATTATAGTTTGTCAACACCAACAACAACGGTGAGTATGAAGGGCATGATCATGGGACTCAAACTTTCCCTTCAATGGGTATCGAGGCGGTTAATCTGTCTTTGGGGATTCGAATTGGTAATCAAGCAATCCACAGAATCTATCGGACCAAAGAATTACATTTACTTGCCTTACCATCGCCAGAAGTTCTCTGAGATGGCTTTGGAGTTCGAAGAAATCTCCTTTATACACATTCATCGTAATAGGAATGACTTTGCAGATGCATTAGCAACGTTGGCCTCCTTGGTTTACATACCTGACAAGGAAAACATGCCAAGCATCACAATTTCTATGCAAAAGGCCCTAGTCTATGGGAATTACATTGGAGAAGTATCGGATGAGTTACCTCCCATCCACAACCCTTGGTATCAGCATATCAAGGAGTATCTACGAGATGGATCTACACCTGCTGAGGCGAGCCTAATTGAGAAGAGGAGGATTCATCGACTTGCTATGAAATTCTACCTGAGCAGAGATGCACTCTACAAAAGAGATGCAGGATTAGATCTCCTCAGATGTCTGGACAAAGACCAAGCTCAGTGACTCATGGATGAGATCCATGGTGGAATATGCAGCCCTCACATGAGTGGACCCCTACTTGTCAAGAAAATTCTCAGAATAGGATATTATTGGCTCACACTCAAGGCTGACTGTGATGATCACATCAAGAGGTACTATCAATGTCAGATCCATGGGAATGCTATTCATGCCCCTCCAAGGGAACTCTACAATATGAGTTCGCCTTGGCCCTTCTCAATGTGGGGAATGGATGTAATCGGGCCCATCGAGCCCAAAGCCAGTAATGGACATCGATTCATATTCACCATGATCGACTACTTTACCAAATGGGTAGAAGCAGCTTCCTTCCCCAAGGTCACTAAAGAAGTCATCATTGCGTTCATCAGAAACAATGTTGTTTGTCGTTATGGACAACCAGAGGTCATTGTGTCAGACAATGCTAAGAACCTCAACAACAAAATGATGGAGGAATTATGTAGAAAATTCCACATCAAGCATCTCAACTCTGTCATCTACCGACCAAAGATGAATGGTGCTGTTGAAGCGACTAATAAAAATATCAAGAAGATCATGCAAAAAATGTCCGCCAATCACAAAGGATGGTATGACTTCTTGCCCCTAACTTTATTAGCCTACAGAACTTTGATGCGAACTTCCACTGGGGCAACCCCCAACTCACTAGTATATGGGATGGAAGCAGTGCTCCCCATAGAAGTGGAAATGGAATCCCTACGAGTCCTGATGGATGCTCAGTTGGATGAAGACCAATGGGTACAAGATAGGTATCACCAATTGTCTCTGATAGATGAAAGGCGAGCCGCGACTATCTTCCATGGTCGATTATATATCGACAAAAGGATCGCACGGTCCTACTGACGAAAAAAAATCCGACTATGGCAATTCAAACAGCATGACTTGGTTTTGAAGAAGATCATTGACAACCAAGATCAGTCTAAGGGAAAATTCGCTCCTAACTGGGAAGGCCCATTTGTTGTCAAGGAGGTATTGACAGGAGGTGCCCTCAGGTTGCAGGAAATGGATGGCGATGAATTTCCATAGCTTATTAACTTGGACACCATGAAACGGTACTATGTCTGAAGTTACCATCAAACAAACATCCTGGTTTTGATCATCAAATCACCAGTCATTCCAGTTTTGAACCCTTGCTTTACACTTTTGAACCCTCGCTACACTTACACTTTTCTTGCCCTCTCGAAAATGACATAAACTTTTCAAACCACGAGAGCCTCAACTTCTCATTTTCTCTCACGAAAATGAGCTTAAACTTTTCATACTTGCAGTTTCTCCTGAAAATGAGGTTAAACTTTTCATACTTGCGGTTTATCCTGAAGACGGGATTAAACTTTTCTACGCCTGCAGTTTATCCTGAAGACGGGATTAAACTTTTCTACGCTTGCAGTTTATCCTGAAGACGAGATCAAACTTTTTCCACACCTACAGTTTATCTCCATTATGAGATTAAACTTTCTTCTCCCCATGATATATAGCTTACACATGGGATTTGCGCTTCTCTTGATTGCGATGATTAAGTCACGAGGCGAACTACGTCGACCTGATCTCCCGAACACTTGGGGTGCGTGTAGGCAACCATATTATATATGGCGGTCGCAATAAACAAAAAAAACAAAAAAAAAACCCTTTCTTCACAAAAAAAATAAAAACACAAAAAATACTTTCACACCATACGCCTTTCACATTCGGCGTTGAACCTCCTACACTAGGTTTGAACTACATGAGACTTGATCTCCTCTTCAATAGAGATGTGTGGCGCCATTCATGGTGCGATCTAATCCCTACCGAACAAACATACTTGTCACACGATGCTTTGGGATCAACCTTCAAATGCCCCACTTCATCGGTTTTGGATCAAAGGATGGAATTATCCAACCTCTTCTCACAAATAGAAGATGATGTGACTATCTAAGGCTGCGATCGTGCCTCGAAAGAGCAATACCAACCCATAAGAGATGGAATTAACTAGGCTTCTCACAAATAGAAATATTGGCGACCATCGTGGGCGCGAAATCTCGAGAGAGGAAGAAACTATCATCCTCTCCACTTTTTCATACAGATACCAATCCCAAGACACCAAAGATGGTAGGGATTCTTAGAAATCAATGATCCGTTCTGAGAGACCTTGCGACGTCTCAATGTCCATCTATCAAGGATAAGTTTAAAATGCATCAAGATCAAAGGCCCTAGAGAAACAGGCAAACATCAAGCAAGTATCAAGGCACAACTAAAAGGGAAGTGAATCAACATATATTTCCCTGCCATACATAATACTATTTGATATATACATATGTGCTGTACATGACAAAAATGGCTAAGCTAGTCTGTGCAGGAAAATACAAAGCTATCTACAGATCTGTAAAGATGCTAACTATCAGATCTAACATAGCATCCCTCTCTGAAGACGGAGGTAATCTTTGCAAAGCTCACCCCAGGGTATCTACTCGAGCTAGCGGATCGGAAGGTAAGCGCATGGTGGCGGAGTGCTCATCAATGTATGCACTCATGTCGGCCAAAGGCCGATCATCATCCGGGATCTCAACGAAGTGTCTTTATCTGCAATGGCCACATCCTAGCGAGATAGATAAAGCGGCATCCGCTCCACTATCAACGCATCCTGGTTGATCTAGCCTCGTCTCTCTCCAATGAGCGATATCTCTCTCATCGAGAGTTGTCGACATCGTGGCCCTAGCACGATCTCTCGCCGTAGATCATCGGATGTAAGCTCTGCTCCAGATCTTGTGTCTTAATCTCTTGAGCATGCGATGGCACTTTCGGAGTGGGAGAATCTATCACAAATGCTGGCAGCCCAGCAGTCAAGTCATCGGTGGGAATGACAGCCTCCTCTATAGGCTCCTCATCGTCATAATCTGTCTCCTGCACTGTGGATACTGCCGCAGTCAATGCAGTCTCTGTCTCCATCCATGCGGAGTACTCTGCAGAACTACCAGGATGACTGATAGAAAACTCAGCAAACTCTCGTTGATCCCAACAGCGCGTCTGACTTGGATCATCCTCCATTGACAAAAGCGGTGTGACGGGTGAAGCCGACTCACTTTGCCCCTAATATGGATGAAAGTCCTGAAACTGGTCAAACTGACACATCACGGCCAGTGGGTGGTCGGTAATCATGGCCCTCAAACCAGCCAGAGGGAGGTAATCCATTCCCAGAGCATGAGTAATAAAGCTGTAGGGTGAGATGAGCCCTGAACACGGCAATATATCAAAAGGATCTCCAATCTCTACTAGGAAAGTGGACCAAGATGTAGCATCTGTAAACCCCACAGGCTGGAAGGAGTATGACATGGCTATCTCATGGGTTAAACAAAATCCATGATGTTTGAATGTACCAATCGGTCTCAAGTGTGACATGAACCACACATATAGCATGACCGAGATACTAGTGAATACCCCTGCTGGATAAGTGTAGCAGTATGTAGCCGACCTCAAGGTCTCGGCTATGATCATCGGAACGATGGTATGACCCTCCCTGAGAGCTCTCACTGCCATAATAACTCCGATGTCTAGCTTATCCATGTACCGCGACATGTAGACGTATGATAATACGCACAGAAGCAGTACATCTACTCGAGCTGAACGCCAATGATCCTCCGGTGTGGTGAAATCCATGGAATGCCGTGAATAACTGTCCTCAGAGCCAAACCTGTTTATCAGGAAACGCTGAGATATCACATGGCCGGATGTCAGCTCATCCTGCACTACTCTGCGCCTCAATCCTGTGAGAGTCATAAACTGTCTACTCATGTCTCCCATCGCCATATGCACGCAAGAGTGCATCCGGGCGGCGGCATCGTCGATCGTCGTACTCCTCCAATGTAAGAGTCGACTCATGGGTCCCGGCGAAATACACATGCATCGATATCCAATGCTCTAGCATGCCTCTATAAATCTGGAGGAACACGAAACATCGGTAGGGTCATAGTATCTTGTGCAAATCATCTCTGATCACCATATACGATGGTGATATACTATCATATCATGATCGCATACCAACTACCACCGCAGATGGTGGGGTATGATCAATCGCGACTAGCTGTCGAAGAAGACATATATGCGGGGCCGTGTCATAAGACCATCCAGGTCATCTTTGAGTATCTCTGGACATACATACATATGCATAACAATGACATGCATGATACAATAGATGGCAATATGATATAGGGAATAGAAAAGCGTACGTACATTCCTAAGTATATCATCATCTAATACATCTCATCTCTGACTAAAATACGGGGAAATGGGGCGAAGCTACCCAAATGACTAACAGAGGCCTATCAAAAGATATAGCGAGAATGGGGCGAAGCTACCCGGTGACTAACGAGAGGCCTATCGAAAGAGATAATGAGAAATACATCAGAAGAAGTCAATAGTGTCAATGTCTACATCATCGATGCTATCCACCTGATGTAACTCCTCCTGAGTCACTTGATCTCTATCTACAGGGATGTTAGGCCTATATAAGGGAGGATCTGCGCCGAAAAAACCAAATGGGTCATCCGAGGGACCAGCTCTAGAGTTGGAAGGATCAAAAGTATCTGCCTCTGCAGGATCTCTGCCCAAATGCCGAATGAAAAGATGTGATTGGTCCAGCTGCCGAGTCAATCTCTTGATCTGTGTCACACGAGTTGGATCTCTGACACAGGCTAGCCAATCCATCATCATCACGGATCCTGGAACTATATCCCCCATAAACTGTGTGGCGAGGGTCTGAGCTCCAATGGTACGAGGGATCCACCAATGCTGGAACGTCTCCTGTGAGCAGGGGCCCTCTGACAATGTAAAACCGTCAATCCCCAACAATGGGATGTCAACGACGGGTGACTGTGAAACATGCCAATAACACTGGCGGGGAGGCAAGATCGGCATCTGAATCTCTCTGTGGTGCTCCCTAATAGCACGCTCTCCCAAATAGAGCTCCCATCCTCCATCTGTAAGAGAGGGAATCCTGCGGGTGGATATGATGTACTCTACTCGATCGGTACCCATCCTCAAAGCCAACTCCCAAATGCTCTCTCCAGAGTAGGGAATCCACGTGATGACATCGGTTTGTCAATAGCTCCAATTGCGAGTGCGACAATGAGTGAAACCCTCGTGACAACAGGGACCTCACTTGGGTATAGAATGATGCCATCTCCGTCCTTGTGGATAGGTGTCTAAACCTAACATGCTCACAGGATGTAAACAAGGGAACCTCTCATAAGCCCAAAATTGCCAACATAAAGGTAAACATCTACTGTTAGTCAACACTCTTAACTTTGTACATGGGAAAAGATAAGAGAAACACTCACGCGGCGAAATGGGTAGAATCCTAACCACGCCTCGGTCGAGCCTGCGATCGCATGCGCATTCCCACGAGGAAGTAGGCAAAGGTGTAGGAACCCCAATCGTACTCTCTATATCGGTCCCACGTGTCGAGTGGCGATCGAGCGAAAGACACCGTAGAAGAGTTATCTAATATAAAGCATCCCCAATGATAATCGAGGAACAATCGTATGAAGAATGCGATCCACGACTCTCACATCATCGGGTATGGGCTCACTCGATAGCCCTCTTATAGCATCTACACTCAAAAGGACACATCTATGAGTCCACCCCTTGAGTGCCTCCATGGAACTCCCAACAAAGGATCGGCGGCGGTGGGGGTGATATCCGCCGTGCAAGGCACCGGCTCCCCTCGAAACTCCATACACAGCGATAAATCGCGATCCATCGGCGTCATCATCACCTCACGATCCAACAAATGAAATGGTAGAGTGCAGGTGAAACCACCGCTTCAGAACAATGCCACGAGATAACCCGAGGGACAATGGCGGGTAGAATAGAAAGAATCTCTCAAATCCCGACCATGGACGATCGCTCTATAGTCATCATGCAAGGCACGATACATAGAGTGGATGCTAAACCCGTTCCCTCGAGGTTTGTGTGTGAAGCGGGAACCTACATCAAATCTGAGATCAACATCGAGACTCCTTGACTCCTCATCAATAGGAAATAAGGAAGATTAAAGATCTAACTTCATACCTCATTTACGTGCGGTACCTTTGAAGGATGCCTACTCAAGTCACCGGAAGATGCAGGTTCGCCACTTGAATACTGGCAATTCCCTACGGGAACACGTCTGCAGAGGCGGGAACCTCGAATGGTACATCCTCCTCCTCGTCCTCGACATTCGGCACCTCAACCCGAATAGGGCGCACCACCGCCTCTCCATTAAATGACGAGGTTTGTCTCATAGAAACGGCGTTGAGGCTCTTCAAAAGCCCTCCTCCGTACACGAAGTAGTCTGCGGGGAGCTGCTTTCGGTGATCTGGATCCATAATATCTGAATGAAGAAGTCTCCAAATCACCTCGAGAAAGGGTGTGGTAATTTACGTACACAGAGTCTTTTTTTTCAAAATGCATTACGTGATTACATGCATACATGCCTTATTTTAACATACATCTACTGTAGAGTTAAAAATGCATAACTACTTAATGCCTACATTTTGAAAATTTTTGCCATAGCCCCTGTGTAAATGGGACTATCCACATGCACATAGGTATGACTAGGTGGCCATTCAGTAGCACACCTTTACATAGTCATATACATCCTGTATGCATTCATCACATCATAGTAAAAATCCATAAGTGTACTCTAATTACCAGGATTATTTACTATTCTACCTTTACTCATTTGTCCTCGGATAGGATAAGAAATGGCGATAAAAGGTGCCAATTTGGTACTTCAAAAGTCAAATTTTTTCACATCATTATGTTCAGCATGGTTTAATACTAACATTTGCTATGTTGAATATTTTTTATCAAGTCATATCAGCATGCATATTCACTACTATGTGTTTAAGTGCATTTCTACGATAAGTCATTTTCTAACGGACAAAAATTGGAAAAAAATACATGCATGTGTTACCGGGAGGCGATGAAGAACGCTTGTATGGTGACGAAATATCTGAAAAGTTGCCCGAACTTCGGCGGATCTGCGAGAAGCTCTCAAATTTCCTTGGCAGCGACTTGACTTGATGATGACTTATAAAAAGCAACCACCGCTTTATCATAAAGACGATGGTATGAGTCAACTCTTGCACACTTGAAGGTCCACCTGCGCCCTCCTACATGGGTCCCACCTCTCGGCTCATTCCAATTAGAGTTGCAAAGGAGGTCTCTGCAAATTGAAAAGGCCAAATCGGGAGTAAAAATGCTTTCTGTGATTAGGCGGACGACTGAAATCCTAGTTTCTTGTCGGTCGAGTTTAACTCCGTCACCTCAATGGTATTCACTTGAATCGGGTATACTTATACCAATGAGCTCGACTTTCACAAACCTAAGCGGCGAAATACCCCACAAAGGTCCGATCTCAAAATCGTTTGCGGGGATCTGACCCTAAACATCCTCAAGGCGGGGGTTCTGATCTAAAACCACCACGAATCATATCGTATCCCCCGTGGGGTTACAACGTTAAAAGTTATCAAGCATATCGTAGCCTCGGCCCGGGTTACAACGCCAAAAGTTATCAAACATCTCGTATCCCGGCGTGAAGTCACCACGTAATCAACCATTGATGATACACACATCAATGAAGGTCAAGCAGTCTTGACGTTATATCAACCAATGCCAAGTAAATCCATTGAAGTAACCTTCCTCAATAAGGTTGACAATACATCCGGTGATACACACATCAGCGAAGATCAGGCAACCCTGATAACGACCAACTGTTGGCAGTAACTCCGACAGTCTGAGGGAACTTGTTATACACATCCTCAAATAGCAGACACAGTTTTATCCCCACAGATCTCTTCTGCACAAGAGGTACCTCTATGGAGTATAAGCCAGTGTCTAGGATTCAAGACTTTGGTGGTAGTCAAAACGTCAGCATCCTTGGAGACTTGGATCACATGTCCATGCCATCACTGATTGTCATCCCAACAGGATTACATGGCAATCATCCTACATACATTTGCATCATGATTATCTTACTTGCATTTCAAGTGTCTAGGATTCTTTATCCTATCCATGCCTTGTATTGCATGAATATGATAAAGAGGGGCATATGTAGACACTCGAAATTTTCTGCACTCCTATTACTAACATTGCAGGAGGGTAGATTCGTCTTTTGGAGATAACCCTGGAAGACAACATACAAATCATTCTGGATACTACCAGAAGGTCAGCTCCAACCCGAAACACAAACCGGGAGCATCTTATCCAAACCCGGAACACACACCGGGCATGTCATTTCCAATCTCGGAGATAACCCCGAGATATGCAGATCAAAAGACCGGCAACAAACATCAGAGAGAACAGCTCTGTCTCAACGATAACACCGTGACGATCAGTTCCAGTCCCAGAGATAACATTTGGAGTAGCAACCCCATCCTTGGTGATAGCCCCAAGAGATGCCATCGCAGTTTCGGCGATAACCCTGGAAATGATTGTTTGAAACACATGCGATCAGCTTCAACCACATACATCCTGTCAAAGCACACATACCTCATATAGGAGCATACACAGATGACAGTGAGGCACACAAACAAGCAGTCCAATCTCAGAGATAACCCCGAGCAACGTCTGCTTTCCGCTTAAACCGGCGATAACCCCGGTGAGGAGTCACAACGTCATCTTACCACGTCAACAAGATGATATCGCAGCATATCAACAAGTAGTCCAATCTCAGCTGTAACCCTGAGCAACGTCTACTTTCAACTCAACCCGGCGATAACCCCGGCAAGGAGTCAAACATCATCTTGTTCATCCGACAAATGGCACGTCGTCTCAAATGCTTCATACATACATACATACAACAATGTCCCAACAATCGAAGAATGACCATCCCGAGTGACTATTACGTGTGGCAGTACTTTGGATAGACTTTGAAGCTTGAAGACCATGGGCATAGACCCCTCTTCCTGACTTCATACAACCTCTAATCCATGTCATTACGTAACTCTCGACACAAGCAACCCAAGAAGAATGCAGATATGCTTCGTTTTGATGCTCGGATTGAAGTTCTGTAAGTTCGATTGGACATTACGATTACCTGGCACGACGTCTTCTGAGAGACAACGGGGACCCATGAAGCTCGGGCCCCCACGACCAACCGCGGGATCAATCTGCGGTTGCTGTAGTCGACTTGACTGCGGCCACCCGTCTATAAATATAGAGGGGGGGTCAGCCATTTGAAGAGAGAGAGAGAAGGAAAAAGGCGAGGAAGCCCTGTCCATTTAGCTCTGCATACACATCTTTTGAGTGTTTCCTCTTCTTTAAACACCAGTTAGCCCATATATAGATACTTTTTATCTTACGAAGCTGAGTGTTCATACAATTAAAGTCAAAGAAGTCTACTTTGGCAGTCCACTTGTAAGCCTTCTTACATTCAAGAAAGTCTCTTTCTCCTATTATCACACACTTTATTGTACCGCGTGAGAGTCGTGTGAGTGTGTTTGCCCGGACTTTTATCCAGTGGTTTTCATTTTGTTTGTATATATACTAATATATATATATATATATATATATATATATATATATTCATATATATGGACTAACATTATCGAGTTATGCCTCGATTGAGCTGAACTTGATGCAGAGCGTTTATCTGCTTTTATATATATATATATATATATATATATGAATCGTGGTCGAGACTACATACGATGAGCCTATACTTGATGCGGGCGTTTAATTACTTATATATATATATATATATATATATATATATATTTATCGATACATATCGATGAGCTGGATTTTATATCCAGGTGCATTTACTCGCTTTTATATATATATATATATATAATTGCATGTCGGACATATCAGATGAGCTGGATTTACATCCGGTCGTTCTTTATATTTTATATATATATATATATATATATATATATATATTACATTTTTGTCGGGCACAGGAGTTTACTCCGTGGCTTTTTGACTTTATTTACATTATGTCACTCTTTGGAGTTCACTTAAGTGGCGATTGATCGCTTTTGACTTTATTTACATTTTATCCCACTTTGGAGTTCACTTACGTGGCGGTTGATAATGTTCATATATATATATATATATATATTTTATATATATATATATATATATATATATATATATACTACTTTCCATACAAATTGCGGTATCTTGTGAGCCTAGGAATCATGAGATCACAGGTTCAGTTCACTGAATCTAGATTCGGTTCCCATGATGGACATTTTTGGGTTTTAAGACTTGTACATTATTTTATACGTGTATGAGTTTCCTTGGATGGGTATTGTCATGCCCATGAGGAATTTGACATCTTCTTGTATATATTTTTTCTCGAGGATGCCTCGCATCTCAAAAATAAAAGTAAACAAAGCTAGGACATTTAATAATAAAAGTGGAAGTATGAAAAGGTCTCAATTCCTATTGAGCACAGGGTTTGAAAAATCTCTTTTACAAAAAACTTCATTGCTATATCTTGTGGTTAAAATTGGATTTTTCTAAATAAAATTCAAACCTGTGTATATAGGTGCGAACGAGGCCTCACACTTACTTTCATATAATTGCACATTGATCCACACACACACACACATTCATATAACATTTCTTTGAAGAGTGGCACACATAGTAACGTATGTGAAACACCTTCCTCCGCATAATCAAGCCCCCGAACCCCTAATGAATCTCTTACACAGACCCGTTTAGCACGGATCATCGGGGTCAATGTGCAAAACCTTTTTCCTTCGCATAATCAAGCCCCGAACCACCAATGAATCTTAAAGTCAATTTTATACATGTGACCTTTTTACTAGTTTTTCAAACAAATCTCACATTAACATGAGAACATCAAAAGACAAGTAATGAAAAGGTCAATGTCCCGCAAAACCTTTTTGATGTTGCGTTGGTGTGTTTTTAAAAAATTTTGAGGATGGAATTTTTAAATGTGACAACCCGTAAAAATCGGCGACTCTTAAAGTCGATAAATCGTTATTATAAATGAATTTTTATTAATAATACCTTTTTGTGTTTATTAATGTTTTTCAAACAAGGATCTCAGCTATGTAGAACACCAAATTTTAAATATTTATTGGATTGAATAAATATTTTTGATGAAATTAGATTAATTAATTAATTGATGAAGTTGTGATAGAAAAACTCCGGTGTTATATTTATAATAATTTGACATTATCAATCAATGAGAATTTGAATTATGTGAATTTGTGAATTAATGAGAAATTATTATATTTTATTTAAAATAAATTAAATAAGATATTGGTTTATTTTATGATGGAGTGTGACATTAATTAAACTATATGATAAAAGGTTTTATTAAAATAAAGAGTTTTGAATCTAGATTGCTAGCCAAACATAGCACTAAGGGAAGTTGGAGGCAGTTAACCCATGACTGGGTAACTGACCACCAACGCGTCAGTTATTTTCTGTATTATATACGTCTTCCTTTCCTTTTCTTTCATTATTTGGCTATGTCTATAAAATATAACAGCGAAAGTGTTTGAGAAATTTTGAGGGAGATTGTCAGTGGTGTGATTGAAGTGGTATCTGTAAGAGAGATTGTTATTCTCATTCATCTACGCTGGGTAATTCTCTTCAACCCAATTCCTTTTTACGTCATATAGTTTTTATGAATTGGCTTTCTTACGTTCTGTAAATTTTGTAAATTGGGATATGGTGTTAGGAATATATGTAATAATACGAGTAGTTTAGCATGTTTATTATGTATTTTATATGATTACATACCATAAGTTTCATAATATATTATGACTTGTTATTTCAAAAATTTACAGAGTATATGATATGGCCATATGGCCTTATACGTGATTTTTATATGTTAAACATAAATTGTTTTGCAAAATTCACACCCTTATATGATTATGCATGCTAAAACGAACAAAATGAAACTTGAATGGTTGGATTTGGCTTTATAACGAATCCATAGCATTAAATTCCATGTTTTTGTTCAAGAACATCAAGAACAGTACAAATTGCATGCTTTAATTCTGTGATTATGTGTTTTAATGGGTGAAAATCACTCCATAGATGTTAAGTATTGATTATATATGAATTTTAACATGTGGGTTTGTTTAATTTGGAGAATTAATGATCTTGTATTATTTATTTCGCTGAACTCTGTGTTCTTCGCGAACTGAGAATCAAAATCTGGAGTTTCACGCCACGGTGCCAACTCCGTAATCAAACCTCGCACTGACAAATACCATGTCTCCAAATTAAGCGCCTTCTACGGCGCCGCAGCGCGAAGACCAAGATACAAAAGTGAAATATAGCAATACCACTTAGCAGAATGTCCAGAAAATGCAAATTTTTAATGTTCAAGTATAGAAATGAGTTAGTAACCTAGTCTAATGAACATAAAAACTTGTTAGACATATAATGAGATATTAAAATGAGTTTTTACCAAGTCAAGAAGATAATTACATGTTATTTGAATCGTTGATTATGTAATTAACTTGTTGTTCGTGTAGTATTATATTATGTGAAATCAAGTATGATAATTTGACTAAGTATAGTCATGAAGTCGAGATTAGACAAAGAATAACTTAAGATGTTTAGTATGTTGAAATTGACTTGTATTGTGAACGTAATTGATATGTAGGATTTAAATCAAATAACTAGTTTAGTTAAAGTATAATCTATGCACGAGGCAAGTTTTCTTAACCCTACTTGATATCGTTATATAAGTTGATTAATTCATCTTTCGATATTGAGCAAGTTCTTATTATTATTGATCAAGCCTGTCTTATATATATTAAAGTTTATTAATCTTCAAGCATGATGTTGTTATACAATAATTATTCTATTGTATACCTTTTTAGATGTTATTCAAGTTAAATATTCATTCACTGTTAAACCTTGTTAGACTAGCGAATCCTTATTGATTCGACTAGTCTATAGTTGATGAGCATTCTAAATTTCAAAATCCCTTGATGAATTATCCAAACCAAACTTCCTTTGGTGCGGACTCGAATGTCAAACTGAGATGAACAACCCTGTATAGGGGATTATTTACGCTTTAGCGTTAAGATATTGTGCACAGTATGGTACTAAGGGCTGATCCCCCTAAGTACGAGAAGAAGAGTCCATAGTCTTATGACTGTTAAAGGTTTCAAGTAAAAACACTTGATAGCCTAGGACATAGTTCAAGGTCTTATGACCCTCAGAATTTCTTTTGATTCTTGTTATTCATTCTTGATTCAAAAGTTGAGTTTTATATCAGAAGTTATTATTTCTCTCGCATGTTATTATTCATTGTTATATTGTTATACTTGTGGGCAATCGTGCTCACTCTTACGTAATAATAACATTGTAGTTAAGAACGAAAGAGCAGACGAACCTTCCACTAGTAAGGGCAAGAGGAAGCTTAGCAAGTAATGAAGACTGATTATTTATGTGATTATGTAATGATAGTTAGACTTGATGTTACTAAGTCTTATTTGTTTATGTTTTCCGCACAGATGATATAAGGTTAGAGTAACCTGAGATTTATTTAATTATGCAGTTTATGTAACCCCATAAGGGGAGAGATTTATTATTTATTCTATCTATTGCATGGTTTGCATTTTATTTATGGGTAGATAGATAGATGATGTTTGTACAGTGAACACCAAATCCTATGGAAATGGAAGTACCGGATTTGGGGGTATCACAATTTTCATCACCTATCTTCACCTGAAACATCAAAAATCATGGTCATACCAAATCATAATCCCTGCTCATAATCATACTAATAAATTCATCTTTGCACTACTGCCAAAGATATTCATTAACAATTCATCTTTGCACTACAGGTTAAAGACATACAACTGTATTTTAGAAGAGTCAAGTAGAGCATGATATCTACTATCTTCTACGAATTTAAAAGTTTATTATCAATATTTTATCACTGAGACTCAGCTTAATAAATAATCCACATCATCGAATCACCCCTGTACTACGGCCAAGGATATTCATTGATATCACATCCATGAATTATCCACGCACTACGGCCAAGGATATTCATTATTATCACATCCATGAATTAATATTTCATTGCTGAGACTCAGCTCAATAATTAATCCACATCATCAATTCATCCATGCATTATAGGCCAAGGACATTCTTTTAGTATCACGACCATGAATTATCGATGCACTACGGGCCAAAGATAATCGTGTTTTCATTAACGGTCCTGATCATGCCATAAATCAATTCATCTTTGCACCCTTGGCCGAAGAGAATCCATAGCCATATTCATACCAAAAACTGTCCATCAAATGCACTACGACCAATTCATGACTATACCGAATAATCCCTGGTCATAATCATACCAACTCCATCTATGCACTACAGGCCACAGATGACTTTCAACATAATATATACATGAGGATGATGACAATGATATAAGTATTAATCAAATGAAAAGAAGGATATCTATTAAAGACTTTAAATTTATACAAATATTATCCACCACTCATAATCTAATATTATTAATATCATAACAATATTTTAATCACTTCTTAAACTTATAAACAATTTATTTCAATTGTTTACACTAAACCAAATAATGCATTTAATCATTCAAAAATACCATACTCATAAGATTTCATCACTAATGATTAAATCCTCATCAAAATCAGATATACCTTATATAGGATTTCCAAGCCATAAAATCCTATTTTCCAACTTTGTTACTTCAAGATAACATATTTAACTCATATGTTCAGTAATTAAACCATTTTCATGAAAAATACCAAATCAGTCCCAAAAATATTTCTTTTCTGGGATTTAGCAGAACATAGTCCCATAATGAACATATATTTTTCTTGGAATTTTTAAAATTTATTTACTATTTTTCAAAAATCAATTTCTAATTAATTCCTTAAGAAATTAGCTACCTCAAGTTTAACTCCAGAAATTCCCAAATCTTGGCAAGATCTTACAAATGTTAACGTGATCTTCCAGTTTAAATTTCATAGTCATCGGAGTTATAGAACTCCGGTTATAGCATTTTTCGTCGGAAAAACCTAAATATTGAAATGGTCATAACGTGCTCATTTTAAGTCGGAATAATCTTATTTTTGGACAGAAGGTACTTTATAACATATATTTTCATGTCCCAAAAGGCTAGAAGTTTTCTCACAAATTAAGTGGCCGAAAATGCCCTTCTAAATTTCTGGGCAGTAGGTTTTTGAAAATTTATAGCTTTTGACTCCTTTGCTAAAATCAGTCCACACGAAAATTTACAACACCTTTTCCAGTGATTCCACTTGGATAAGTTAGCAAAATCATAGATCTAACTCTAGGACTTGACCACACTCAAAAATTCAAAATATAATAGGAGATATGTTCAATTGAATTTCATGTTCTATTTTCACCAAAATCTGATTTTCAACTCTTTGTGATTTCTAAGAAACTTTCATGTTTTCACATAATAACCAACATAACTCCTCATAACACTTACTAATACTACATATACCCATGATTTTCATCAGTCCAATGCTTTTATTATGACTTTCATCATAATCCACGTAAATAGATTATTTCCACAATTTAATAAGGAATGAATACAAAGGATCATTCACCATGCATGTGGTAATCCACATAGACAGGTTTTTCTAACAGAATAATAAAGAATGGAATAACTGAAGAATTCACCATGCATGCGATAGATCGCACATACAGGTTATTCTCAACGAAATAATAAAGAACGGAACCAGGTCAGGCGTAATTCGCACCAACAGGATATTACAACAGAATAATAAAGAACGCAACCAGGTCATGCGTAAACGCACAGACATGATATTCCGACAAAATAATAAAGAATGGAATAATAGAAGAATTTCACCATGTATAGGGTAGTCCGCGTATACAGGTTATTCCAATAGAATAATAAAAAATGGAATAACAGAAGTTCTATTCATGAATGCGAAAGAAATAATATCCCTTACGAGTACAACAAATAATATCCCTTACCTTAGAACAAACTGGATATAGGAGTAGTGAAGTAGCGGAATACTTTTCTTCTTTCTCTCTATAGTTTCTCTCTCTAGAGTTTTAGTGAATTCGTAAGAAATAATGAAGGAATGAGCTTCTATTTATAGAAGAATGGATTGAATAGTAACTAATTCCTGAATGGTCCAGATTGATTTACTTTAAACGGTCGGTCCAGATTGGTTTACAATAAAATATAATATATTCTATTTATAATCTTTTAAAATGAATAACTTTATAAAAGTATTCTGTTTTATATAAAAAGATTTTACTATGCAAACACTATGCAAGCACTATGCAAACACTATGCATAATAAAATATATATATTCTAATTATTGTCTAATAAAGGTGATAACTTTATAAAAGTATTCTGCTTTATATAAAAAGATTTTACTATGCAAAAACACTATGCATAATAGAATATAATATATTCTATTTATAGTCTAATAAAATGAATAACTTTATAAAAGTATTCCGTTTTATATAAAAAGTTTTTCTGTTTTATTACATTAATAATATTAATAAAACAAAACTTCATCATCACTTACTTTGAAAAATTTTCAAATGTCACCCTTAACTTTAAACTTTTATTAATTTAACTATTCACCAAAATAGAAAAATTGAATACTTTTATTTCATAAAATTCGGGGTCTCACAATCTCCTCTCCTTATAAAATTTCGCCCTCGAAATTTACGTACGTACCTGGTATTTCGAAGAGATGAGAATACCTTGCTTTCTTTTCAGATTGTACCTTCCCGGTTATTTCTTCTGTATCATGATTTTTCCATTGCTCATCTGATGTGTTTCAGATATCATTCTAGAATATACTTCAAAACAAGGTTAATTGACATATCATAATTTGTCAATTTATCAAGTAAACAATTTCAGCTTAGGTAAATCACACACTAGAAAAGTATATTACTCGTCTCTCCCCTCCTAGTTCTATACTCATATCTCCGCCAATGACTATATCCCTAAGCTCTGATACCAAATGTGACGCCCCCAAAAATAGGTATACATCACCCATTCTGAGTCGCCAGATATCACTTTATAAAAATCAAATACAACTTCATTTATACAACTGTTGAACTGTCGTGCAGAGTACGACCACATTTAAACTGTGAGTTTTAATACAACTATATGTAACTCTCATGGTGTCTCGACCACAACCTTACAATGGTACGTTACATAAAAGTACAGTCAAAAACTGTACTAGAAATTAAAATATTTGGGAAGTGCTCAAGGAAACCTTCGTACATGGGAGGCCATACGTCTAGGTTATGATAGATATCATATGTCCACAGAATTATCCTTGGTTGACCCAATAGACCCCAAAGAAAAATGAGAAGATTACTATCATCTTCTTTCCAATGGTGAGTCTTCTCTTGACATATAACTATCTCCACTGTCTCCAAGTGAAAATTATATTTCAAATAAACTCTAAGATCATATAGGTAGTGCTCGTAGATATACTCGAAGAAGTGGATGTGCACAACCTTGTCTTATGATAACACGAGGTTGTATGTCATTAGACATCTTGTATGATAGTGGCAAAACACCTTTCAAAGTTGGGTTCACCTCACCCTATTCGGTTCACCAAAATTAAATATCAAATGACGATACAATACTGATACACACTTATCTAAAGTTCTCAATAAAATTATTTTCATACTATTTAGGAGAACCTCAACAAATATAGACCACCGCTTCTATTCGCTGCATATCCCCGCTCAACCCAGCTACACTCTTATTACTTGAAAGGAATTGTGAAGCAAAAGGGTGAGCACAAATAGCCCAGTAAAGAATATCATAACTAAAGATAATTAAATTATCAATAGCTTTTGTCAATAATAAATCAAAAATTTAGAACATATACTAGATGATAAAACTTTTCAACCATAGTTGCAACGGAACGAGCAATCCATTAAAAGAGTAAAATAGACTATCAAGTCTATTATCTTCTCCATGTTAAAAGTCCACCAATAATGTTTTATCCATGTAACATCAATCAACAATTCCTGTCCATAATCATATGAATAACTCATAATCATGATTGTCATTCTGAATTCCTTTTCGCACCCAGGACGAAGATAATTTTCATCACCTATCTTCACCTGAAACATCAAAAATCATGGTTATACCAAATCACAATCCCTACTCATAATCATACTAATAAATTCATCTTTGCACTATGGCCAAAGATATTCATTAACAATTCATCTTTGCACTACAGGTTAAAGACATACAACTGTATTTTAGAAGAGTCAAGTAGAGCATGATATCTACTATCTTCTACTTAATTTAAAAGTTTATTATCAATATTTTATCACCGAGACTCGACTTAATAAATAATCCACATCATCGAATCACCCTCAAGACTACTTGACCAAGGATATTCATTGATATCACATCCATGAATTATCCACGCACTACGGCCAAGGATATTCATTATTATCACATCCATGAATTAATATTTCATTGTTGAGACTCAACTCAATAATTAATCCACATCATCAATTCATCCCTGCACTATAGGCCAAGGACATTCTTTTAGTATCATGACAACGAATTATCCATGCACTACGGGCCAAAGATAATCGTGTATTCATCAACGGTCCTGATCATGCCATAAAACAATTCATCTTTACACCCTTGGCCGAAGAGAATCCATAGCCATAATCATACCAAAAACTTTCCATCAATGCACTACGGCCAATTCATGATTATACCGAATAATCCCTGGTCATAATTATACCAAGTCCATCTATGCACTACAGGCCACAGATGACTTTCAATATAATATATACATGAGGATGATGACAATGATATAATTATTAATCAAACGATAACAAGGATAAATATTAAAGACTTTACATTTATACAAATATTATCCACCACTCATAATCTAATATTATTAATATCATAACAATATTTTAATCATTTCTTAAACTTATAAACAATTTATTTTAATTGTTTACATTTTACCAAATAATGCATTTAATCATTCAAAAATGCCAAACTCATAAGATTTCAGCACCAATGATTTAATCCCTCATCAAAAATCTGCATATACCTTATATAGGATTTCCAAGCCATAAAATCCTATTTTCTAACTTTGTTACTTCGCATAACATATTTATCTCATATGTTCGTAACTAAACCATTTTCATGAAAAATACCAAATCAGTCCCAAAAATATTTCTTTTTTGGGATTTAGCAGAATATAGTCCCATAATGAACATATATTTTTCTCAGAATTTTTAAAATTCATTTACTATTTTTTAAAAATCAATTTCTAATTAATTCCTTAAGAAATTAGCTACCTCAAGTTTAACTCCAGAAATTCCCAAATCTTGGCAAGATTTTACACATGTTAACGTGATCTTCCAGTTTAAATTTCATGGTCATCGGAGTTATAGAACTCAAGTTATAGCTTTTTTCGTCGGAAAAACCTAAATATTGAAATGGTCATAACTTGCTCATTTTAAGTCGGAATAAGCTCATTTTTGGTTAGGAGGTACTTTATACCATATATTTTCATGACCCAAATGGCCAGAATTTTTCTCACAAATTAAGTGGCCGAAAATGCCCTTTTAAATTTCTGGGCAGTAGGTTTTTGAAAATTTGTAGCTTTTAACTCCTTTGCTAAAATCAGTCCACACAAAAATTTACAACACCTTTTCCAGTGATTCCACTTGGATAAGTTAGAAAACTCATAGATCTAACTCTAGGACTTGACCACACTCAAAAATTCGAAATATAATAGGAGATATGGTCAATTGAATTTCATGTTCCATTTTCACTAAAATCTGATTTTCAACTCTTTGTGATTTCTAAGAAACTTTCATGTTTTCACATAATAACCAACATAACTCCTCATAACACTTACTAATACTACATATACCTATAATTTTCATCAGTTCAATTCTTTTATTATGACTTTCATCATAATCCACGTAAACAGATCATTTGCACAATTTAATAAGGAATGAATACAAAGAATGATTCACCATGCATATGGTAATCCACATAGACAGGTTATTTCAATAGAATAATAAAGTATGGAATAACTGAAGAATTCACCATGCATGCGATAGATCGCATGCATGTGTTATTCTCATCAAAATAATAAAGAACGGAACCAAAATCAAAGCGTAATTAAGACCGCAGGATATTCCAAATGTAATAATAAAGAATCTGAACCGTGTCATGCGATAAATGCATGCATGTGATATTCGACAAAATAATAAAGAATGGAATAATAGAAGAATTTCACCATGTATAGGGTAGTCCGCGTATACAGGTTATTCCAATAGAATAATAAAGAATGGAATAACATAAGTTCTATTTATGAATACGAAAGAAATAATACCCCTTACGAGTACAACAAATAATATCCCTTACCTTAGAACAAACTGGATATAGGAGTAGTGAAGTAGCAGAATACTTTTCTTCTTTCTCTCTATAGTTTCTCTCTCTAGAGTTTTAGTGAATTCGTAAGAAATAATGAAGGAATGAGCTTCTATTTATAGAAGAATGGATTAAATAGTAACTAATTCCTGAACGGTCCAGATTGATTTACTTTAAACGGGCGGTCCAGATTGGTTTACAATAAAATATAATATATTCTATTTATAATCTAATAAAATGAATAACTTTTTAAAAGTATTTTGTTTTATATAAAAAGATTTTACTATGCAAACACTATGCAGGCACTATGCAAACACTATGCATAATAAAATATATATATTCTAATTATTGTCTAATAAAATAGATAACTTTATAAAAGTATTCTGTTTTATATTAAAAGATTTTACTATGCAAAATACTATGCATAATAAAATATAATATATTCTATTTATAGTCTAATAAAATGAAAAACTTTATAAAAATATTCCGTTTTATATAAAATTTTTTTCTGTTTTATTACATTAATAATATTAATAAAACAAAACTTCATCATCACTTACTTTAAAAAATTTTCAAATGTCACCCTTAACTTTAAACTTTTATCAATTTAACTATTCACCAAAATAGAAAAATTGAATACTTTTATTTCATAAAATTCGGGGTCTCAAAATCTCCCCTCCTTATGAAATTTCGCCCTCGAAATTTACGTGCGTACCTGGTATTTCGAAGAGATGAGAATACCTTTCTTTCTTTTCAGATTGTACCTTCCCGGTTATTTCTTCTGTATCATGATTTTTCCATTGCTAATCTCCCGTGTTTCAGATATCATTCTAGAATATACTTCAAAACAAGGTTAATTGACATATCATAATTTGTCAACTTATCAAGTAAATAATTTCAGCTTAGGTAAATCACACACTAGAAAAGTATATTACTCGTCTTCCCCTCCCAGTTCTAGACTCATATCTCCGCCAGCGACCATATCCCTAAGCTCTGATACCAAATGTGACTCCCCCAAAAATAGGTATACATCAACCATTTTGAGTCGCCAGATATCACTCTATAAGAATCAAATACAACTTCATTTATACAACTGTTGAACTGTCGTGCATAGTACGACCACAGTTAAACTGTGAGTTTTAATACAAATGTATGTAACTCTCATGGTGTCTGGACCACAACCTTACAATGGTACGTTACATAAAAGTACAGTCAAAAACTGTACTAGAAATTAAAATATTTGGGAAGTGCTCAAGGAAACCTTCGTACATGGGAGGCCATACGTCTAGGTTATGATAGATATCATATGTCCACAGAATTATCCTTGGTTGACCCAATAGACCCCAAAGAAAAACGAGAAGATTACTATCATCTTCTTTCCAATGGTGAGTCTTCTCTTGACATATAACTATCTCCACTGTTTCAAAGTGAAAATTATATTTTAAATAAACTCCATGATCATATAGGTAGTGCTCGTAGATATACTCAGCAAGTGGATGTGTACAACCCTGTCTTATGATAACACGATGTTGTATATCATTAGACATCTTGTATGATAGTGGCAAAACACCCTTCCAAAGTTGGGTTCACCTCACCCTATTCGGTTCACCAAAATTAAATATCAAATGACGTATACAATACGACACACTTATCTAAAGTTCTCAATAAAATTATTTCCATACTATTTAGGGAGAACCTCAATAGCTACAGACCAACGTTCTATTCCTCTGTTATCCCCGCTTGACCTAGCTACACTCTTATTACCTGAAAGGAATTGTGAAGCAAAAGTGTGAGCACAACTAGCCCAGTAAAGAATATCATAACTAAAGATAATTAAATTATCAATAGCTTTTGTCAATAATAAATCAGAGATTTAGAACATATGGTAGATGATAAAACTTTTCAACCATAGTTACAGCGGAACGAGCAATCCATTAAAAGAGTCAAATAGACCATCAGGTCTATTCTCTTCTCCATGTTAAAAGTCCACCAATAATGTTTTATCCCTGTAACATCAATCAACAATTCCTGTCAACAATCATATGAATAACTCATAATCATAATTGTGATTTTGAATTCCTTTTTGTACCCAGGATGAAGATAATTTTCATCACCTATCTTCACCTGAAACATCAAAAATCATGGTTATACCAAATCACAATCCCTGCTCATAATCATACAAATAAATTCATCTCTGCACTACGGCCAAAGATATTCATTAACAATTCATCTTTGCACTACAGGCCAAAGACATAAAACTGTATTTTAGAAGAGTCAAGTAGAGCATGATATCTACTATCTTCTACGAATTTAAAAGTTTATTATCAATATTTTATCGCGGAGACTCAACTTAATAAATAATCCACATCATCGAATCACCCTTGCACTACGGCCAAGGATATTCATTGATATCATATCCATGAATTATCCATGCACTACGGCCAAGGATATTCATTATTATCACATCCATGAATTAATATTTCATTGTTGAGACTCAGCTCAATAATTAATCCACATCATCAATTCATCCCTGCACTATAGGCCAAGGACATTATTTTAGTATCACGACCACGAATTATCTATGCACTACGGGCCAAAGATAATCGTGTTTTCATCAACGGTCCTGATCATGCCATAAAATAATTCATCTTTGCACCCTTGGCCGAAGAGAATCCATAGCCATAATCATACCAAAAACTGTCCATCAATGCATTACGGTCAATGAGAACTTTTTCCACATCATTTGTAACATTGCGGTCATGATTATACCGAATAATCCCTGGTCATAATCATACCAAGTCCATCTATGCACTACAGGCCATAGATGACTTTCAACATAATATATACATGAGGATGATGACAATGATATAAGTATTAATCAAATGATAACAAGGATAAATATTAAAGACTTTAAATTTATCCAAATATTATCCACCACTCATAATCTAATATTATTAATATCATAACAATATTTTAATCATTTCTTAAACTTATAAACAATTTATTTCAATTGTTTACATTTTATCAAATAATGCATTTAATCATTCAAAAATGCCATACTCATAAGATTTCATCACCAATGATTAAATCCCTCATCAAAAATCTTCATATACCTTATATAGGATTTCCAAGCCATAAAATCCTATTTTCCAACTTTGTTACTTCGCATAACATATTTAACTCATATGTTCATAACTAAACCATTTTCATGAAAATACCAAATCAAATCCAAAAAATTTTTTTTTCTCGGGATTTAGCGTATATTGTCCCATAATGAACATATATTTTTTTTCAGAATTTTTAAAATTCATTTACTATTTTTCAAAAATTAATTTCTAATTAATTCCTTAAGAAATTAGCTACCTCAAGTTTAACTCCAGAAATTCCAAAATCTGGGCAGTAGGTTTTTGAAAATTTTCAGCTTTTGACTCCTTTGCTAAAACTAGTCCACACGAAAATCTACAATACATTTTCCAGTGATTCCACTTGGATAAGTTAGAAAACTCATAGATCTAACTCTAGGACTTGACCACACTCAAAAATTCGAAATATAATAGGAGATATTGTCAATTGAATTTCATGTTCCATTTTCACTAAAATCTGATTTTCAACTCTTTGTGATTTCTAAGAAACTTTCATGTTTTCACATAATAACCAACATAACTCCTCATAACACTTACTAATACTACATATACCTATAATTTTCATTAGTTCAATTCTTTTATTATGACTTTCATCATAATCCACGTAAACAGATCATTTGCACAATTTAATAAGGAATGAATACAAAGAATGATTCACCATGCATGTGGTAATCCACATAGACAGGTTATTTCAATAGAATAATAAAGTATGGAATAACTGAAGAATTCACCATGCATGCGATAGATCGCACAGATAGGTTATTCTCATCAAAATAATAAAGAACGGAACCAGGTCAGGCGTAATTCGCACTGCAGGATATTCCAACAGAATAATAAAGAACGGAACCAGGTCATGTGTAAATGCATAGACAGGATATTCCGACAAAATAATAAAGAATGGAATAATAGAAGAATTTCACCATGTATAGGTAGTCCACAGATACAAAGTTATTCCAATGTAATAATAAAGAATGGAATAATGTAAGTTCTATTCATGAATACGAAAAGAAATAATACCCCTTACGAGTACAACAAATAATATCCCTTACCTTAGAACAAACCGGATATAGGAGTAGTGAAGTAGCATAATACTTTTCTTCTTTCTCTCTATAGTTTCTCTCTAGTGTTTCAAAGAATTAAGTAAGAAATAATGAAGGAATGAGCTTCTATTTATAGAAGAATGGATTGAATAGTAACTAATTCCTGAACGGTCCAGATTGATTTACTTTAAACGCGCGGTCCAGATTAGTTTACAATAAAATATAATATATTCTATTTATAATCTAATAAAATGAATAACTTTATAAAAGTATTTTGTTTTATATAAAAAGATTTTACTATGCAAACACTATGCAGGCACTATGCAAACACTATGCATAATAAAATATATATATTCTAATTATTGTCTAATAAAACAGATAACTTAATAAAAGTATTCTATTTTATATAAAAGATTTTACTATGCAAAACACTATGCATAATAGAATATAATATATTCTATTTATAGTCTAATAAAACGAATAACTTTATAAAAGTATTCTGTTTTATATAAAAAGCTTTTCTGTTTTATTACATTAATAATACTAATAAAACAAAACTTCATCATCACTTACTTTGAAAAATTTTCAAATGTCACCCTTAACTTTAAACTTTTATCAATTTAACTATTCACCAAAATAGAAAAATTAAAAACTTTTATTTCATAAAATTCGGGGTCTCACATGAAAGGTCCAATTCATGCTTAGTTAGATGATGAACATATTCGTCATATCTAGAGGCATAAGGCATCCTATCATAGTTGTTCAAAAGTTCACAACACAAGTCATAGAGTTTTTAACTCAATTGGTTTTTAAACCTTAAAATTTCATGATAAATAACTAAGCATGCAAAGTACGTTGAATTCACATTTCATACGTATTTATAAAACTAACTAAGTTGCGAATACATGCTCAAAAGGTTAGATTTCAAAAAGGCGTAAGGTTTTCTAAATATAGTGTTCGCCTTTTAGCTTTTCTTTTAAAAGATTATAATTCAAACTCCAAATGTAATAAAGCATCTTGCATTACGCATTGACACATGTTTATGGATTATGTGTGCTCCTTAAGTTAAGTTAGGTTAGGTTGGACTTCTTGTATCAAACAACCAAAACAGCAACATAAGTCATTGTAGGACCCCCCCGGGGCGGGCATAGCTACTGCAGAACCCCCGCCGGGGCGGGAATAGCTACTGCAGTTAGAACAATGGCAGTCCCCTGCTATGAGCTAAAACGCCAAACTCTCAACCAAACAGCAATGTAATGATACTTAATTGGTATAAACTTACTACTAAACATCCCTAGCATGCTTCTAATAATTCCAAACATACGAACAATCAAATTCAAGAATCAATTCAAGATTTATGCCCTTTTTCCAAAGTTTAACACATTTAGCGATTCTCTTCACTACGGATTTTGTTACTTGACCAAATTACTTCGTTTAACTTTCGCTGATTTCGTTTTTAACCATATTAACAATATCTAGCATCAATTGACAGATTCTATCATGCTTCAGCCATGAACTTTTCAACTCAAAACAAGTATTTTAACACTTTTCTAAGAATCTTGCGAAAACTTGAATTTAAGAACATAGTTTAAGAATTATACCTCTTGAAGCTAAATTGTCAATCCTTGAATCTAAACTTCTGATTTCTCCCAACTCCTCAACCACTCACTCATTAGAATTCTCAGAATTTTAAATGTGAAAAATGAAGAAGGGGGTCTCTATTTATAGAAGAACCATGGACCAAGTATGGGTTTTGCTCCATGAATCAAACCAAAGGAAGAAAGGAGAAACTATTGGTTCATTGAGATTTGGTGGGATATCAACTCCTTAACAATATTTAGCCCACTCCCCTCTTCATCATTTGGAAGCTATGTGTTGGAGAAGAAGAAGCAAGCTAGCTAGCTAGCCTTTTTGTATTTCACGTGAATGGAGAAATGACACACAAATTGGGACACTGCCCTTAGAACTCAACATTCCATATTATTATTAGCATACTTAGGTTTATTTGATATTTGTCCACAAATGAGCATACATATACACCCACTTATACATTACACAAATAATTTATATAATCTATGTACATTAGTTTATTTCAAATAATATTTTAATTGGGCTAACTATAAAATAGTTAGATATTCTCAATCCATCATTTTTTATAAAATTTATCATCTCAAATATACCCAATTATCATAATGATAATTAATATCAATTATTTATAAACCAACCATTTATTTTCTTTTAATACTTCCCATTAAATCTCCCTTGATTTATTTTCCCAAGTTATGGCACACAAGACATAATTATGTGAACTTAGTAATTAATAGTCCACAAGCTTATAATAAGATAATCTCACAAAATAATATTATTCTTAACATTACATCTTATAATGTAATATCATTACATTATTGAAAGTATTATGCATACAAGCCAATCATGTATGATGATAAAGCATATCTTTCGTAATCAATCTTATTTGTTTATTAATAAAAGAATTATTTATTAAAGGCATTTATTATCTACATGGTGTCTGTTTTTAATAATATGTGATATAAACCCATAGTTTTAAGCAATGCTTTTAGAATAATGATGATGATCATTCTAATGAGATCTAAATTCTTAGAAAGCTTAAAACTAAAATAGTTCCCAATCATTGGATTACTAAATTGGGGATTAGTGAATCCTGATAGATTGGTGCATACGTTGTCTTGCTTTCATTGGATGAGGATGATTGATCTCATGATCATTTGTGTGGAGACACTAAAGCAAGTATGTAGGTGCTTATTAGAGAATAAGTTCAATTGAACGTGACTCGTTAAGGAATACCTAATGGAGTTTTACTTACTGTCAATAGGAATTCTCAGAGTGATAGTAAGTACAAATGATCCTTAGACTTGAGATCATCATAGTATCTTATATATAATGAATTACACTTTGACTTATTCCTTAAGACTCTTAGAGTATATCAAAGGGTATGCTTGGGTGTAATAAGTTATATATGAAGATAATGAATGATCAATAAAGAATCTACCACTTCTAGTAAAAAAGGAGAAATGTCCTATGTGATTCGATAAATGACAACCCAGGAATCCTTGGCCAAGGTGGAATGAAATTAGAAAGTAGTTTCTAATTTGCATTCATTAGGAGTTGTTCATTTAGGAATCGAAATACATATAATTAAATAAAATAAGACTTGACAGTAATTCCATGTCTTATATTTAATTGGGACATTGTATGGTGGAAGGATTGAATTGTACGGTAACTATTTACTCAAAGGTTCTTTTATGATTAATGTTGAAATCTATATTATCTTTAAAGTCGTTGATCGCTAGGGAGGCTTATCCCTATTGTAGAATAAATATTATTTATTTAAATAAATTATTTGTTTAATTTATTTATTTAAATGAGATTAGAATTGTTCTAATTGATTTATTCACAACCTGTTTAATATGGAGAACCTAAAGGGTCACACCATAAAAGGAAGAATAATTATTTAAGAAGTTAATGGCATAATTGTAATAATATATTAAGTATATTTAATTTAATCTAGGTGATAGAATAAATTAAATAGCTTAATATTTATTATTTAATATTTTAGAAATATTAAATATAGATTAATAAGAGGAGTCTTATTAATATTATTATAATTATTATTATTTTAATTTCTAAAAGGTTTAGGAATTAATTTAATATTAGTACTCTCATTTATTCCTAATTGGATTAGGAAAGAAAATTAGTTAAAGGAGTTTAATTAATTACCCCTAATAGGATTAGGGAGCCCATTTAATTAAAAGAGTTTAATTAAATAAATAATATCTTATTTTAATTAAAATAGGGTTACATGATATCTTTATAAGAGGAGTCTTATATTAGATATCTAATATACGTAATTCCTAGATTTTGAGAGTACACCCCCTTTTTCTTATTCAGATAGGAAAAACTAGGGTTTGAGCCAAATCCCTTCTTCTTGAAAAATTCCTCTTCCTTGGTGGATCACTTATAGAGGCCATACACTTGGGTGGCTTATATTGATCAAAGGAAGGAATCTACCCGGAGATTCAAGGAGATCATGAGAAGTAGGAGGTGAACTCGTGCATCGAGGAAGCTCGTTTCTACAAGGGTATGATTTCATAATTTCTTATTCTTCGTTTAATTAATAATATGCATAAAGGATGATCCGGGTAATTGGTTTGTGAAAAATTTTAAAATCTGATTTTATCTCGCTTCCGCTATTTTTGCAATTTTGATTGCTACTTTGATTTTCACAAAACCCAACAATTATATGTTCTCATAGCTTATATACTAGCACTAATTTACGGTCTCTATTCATAGCCAATCTATTACCCTCCTATGGTCATTATACAAGGGCAAAGAAGAGTTGGTGGCTAACTCCTACCAACTACTACTATTCATTGTACCCTAGTCATTGGGCTAGCCATCATTGCTATCACGTGAGCTATCTAGCAAGCTTATTTAACTCCAATGTTCAACATTTCTAAGGGTCACGGGAGTGGTCTATTGCACCATGTTACATTTTATTATCTCACTTGTACATAATGCTAACATACTAGTCTTTATACATATGTATTCAAATACTTCATATATTATATACTTACCGTTGAAGTGTCCCACTTCATTTAATATCATATAGATGTAGCTACTATATAATATAAAATCATTGCACATAAAATTTAATTCTTTCAATTATTCATTCATTAAATTATTTAATGAATGCTTATTCCATCATTTTGCCACACTAGGCATATCTCACAAGCTTACATTGCTTATTCTCATTACTTATTCATTTCCCACCACATTACTATTTATAACATGTTCAATTTACATCGATCTATTATATCACAAGGTTCACATATATAATTATATCGTGAATGGAAATATTTAAATATTCTTTATAACATTTGTGGTAATATAATAACTCAAGTTATTTAATAAATTAAAATAACTTAGTCTTCTTTTATAACTTAAACCCTCTTGAAATACATTACTACAATCAAAATTATGTATTTCGCCATAACATAACATAAGATGTTTTTATCATGTTTTCTCTAAATATAGAACTAATATTAATAAAATGATTTACTCATTTTCTAAGGATATTACTCTTAATATAATATCTATGTATTATTAAAATATTTATATGCATCGCATACACGCATACACACTATATATAGATAATAAGTTTATTTCTTATTATGATAAATTGTTTCCATCAACTTATATAGCAAATATATTTTAATATATTTACCACATTACTTAATCACACACATTACCTCGTATAAAGCTACATAAGGTAATATCAAAATAATATTCCCCTTTTATTAAAATAATCAAATGTCGGAATTTATTTTAATATCCTTTATTAGAAATATACTATAATTATTTCTCTTTCCATTCTATAGAGCATCTCAACACAATTTCTTTTTATACATTTAACCATATCTTAATATTAATCAATAAATCTCTAACCAATATTTATATAAAGATATATCGATTTTCTTCTCTCGTCAACAATGTACATATATACAAGTCTAAGCCTAGCACACATAGAGTCTTTAATAGTATTTAATATAGTATACTGAGTGGTTTCCCATAAACAACCAACAAATTAGTTTCCGTCTCGTCTATACTGTTTTCATAGTGAGTTAGATAAGTTACTAATTCGTATATACTTCCGCTCTCTGAGGGAATCGCTTAGCCCAGCTCCTATACATCCACCATTAAAGGTACGGTCGCGCTGCTTTAAACTTGATACTTACTCGTACATATACTCAAGAAATTCGTGATTATCCAAGATATTTAATATCACCAACTTACTATGATAAAATAATTTCACATAAATTATTTAATATCGATAGATAAATTTCTATCCATTTTCTTTACTTCAAATAACTAGCCTCTTCAATAAATATAATAATATATTTATTAAACACAGAAATTACTTATTGCATAGTTTATATTACCCCATGCAACACAATACCACATATCTCACAACGTATATATATATATATATATATATATATATATATATATATATATATTCTTATTCGAACCCTTCTTATGCCTTAAGAATTTTATTTACTAAATTCTTATTTTAATAATTTCTTAAAATTTGGGTTCTTACATCCTCTCCCCCTTAAAAGGATTCCGTCCTCGGAATCAACAAGACCTCCTCTATTTGGTGCTATTCTGAATATTACATATTCTTTTGAATAATTTTATCCATTCTCTTTTCGAAAGTTTTATTATAACTTGCTCACTTGCATTCTACCACATTTTCTTTTCTAAGGAACATTCTACTTACTACATTTATCCTTCAGAAGAATAAGAATCTTCCTGTGATGCCCCCGAATTCGGGTATCTTCCAACTTGACATATGGTGCTATACGGTACTCATAATCATATAATCATTCAATTGAAACCACAACACAATGAATGTATTAACTATCTTCTTATTACAATCACATTAAAATCCTTTCCCAGGTTCATAAACTGATTACATCATTTGTTGTTCATAAGTATAATACATACAACCATACTAGTCTATTACAGGATATTTAACTATCCATCTTAGCCTTGCCTTTATCTCTCTTAGAATTTTCAGTACGTTCGGCTTTAGCTGCAATCATATAATTCAAGGAAGAAGTGAGCATAACTAGATCAACAAGTCTAATAAAGGATAATATCAATACCACATTCTTGAATTATATGATTATTTTCCATAACTGAATAAATAGTCATGAAGTACTACGAAACATTGACTAGTACTTAACAATTCATAACATCAATTCCAACATATATAATAGTTTAGGAATTCTGAACCGGTCGAAAGACCATGAATATAATCTTTCCATTTTTATACATGAAAAAGACATCACAGCACTAAGGCCGTACATCCGACATTTCTTATGAGCACTTCTAGGTGATCATCCTATAATACTCTATGTTGATCAACATTCATCTGTTAAACGTATTTACGTTTAACACTACAAAAAAATAGGTCATTCTTGACGGACGGTCTGCCGCTTAATGACCCCTTTCTGCCGTGTAGCATTGAGGTCATTAAGCGATGGCATCGGCATCCGCCTTCCCCGTCAGCCAGATGGGTCATCGTCTCTGCTCCCCGTCGTCATTGTAGTCGACAAGAAGGTCATTCCCGATGGGGTCATTGCCGACTTTGACCACCGCTTCAGAATAATGAGTCATTAAGACGGTACGTGGCGACGAATAAATTGCCGTCAAGAAGTTTTTTCCCGTAAAATTAAAAACCAAATATCATTGTGACGATTTACATAGCCGTCGGCAATGATCCTATGCCCGTCGCCAATGAGTTTCTTAAAAAAAAAAATTTTATTGAAAAAATGCAAAATACTCCTGTTCATTTACATATATATAATTATAACTGTTATAAACTAAAGAAAAATTATAAAGAATTCTTCACGAACGCATATCAATAACAATAATAACTTTTGCTATATCAACCATCAATGTAATCATAAACAATCAAAATATAGTTAGATACATATACCATCAATCAAACTAGATCCTAAACTCTAGTCTGTACAACTCAAAAGCTGTATAAATATACATATATGAAAGTCAAAATATAAACATAATGGGTACTACAACCCAAGATCAGGAATCTCGGTATCACCATCGCCGCCGGTCCCATCGCCGGTCCCACCGCTGGTCCCACCTACGGTCCCACCTACGGTCCCACCTTCGGTCTGACTGCCGGTCCCACCCTCAATAGTCTCATTAGCATCAGCCCGACGATCATCACCATCTCCACCGCGGGCATCGCCTGTGTCACTGCTGCCTCCACCCCCAAGTCTTATCAACAAGACCCTACAATATTAAAATATTAATAACGAATTCGAAAATAGAGCATATTTAAGTTAGTTTTGTTTGTGTTCTTATTCATGTTCAGTTTTACAAATTGGGCGATAACTCAGCTTTCGTACGTCTGAATCGAGTCCCGTAAGTTCTAACGCATGTCAAATACCTACGCGGTACTATGTGTGTGTTTGCGTGTCGTTCGGACGGCCGATGCGGGTTTTGAACTCTTTTTTGGCTTTTTACCTAAGTGTTGGCGAGTTTTACAAACTGGGCGATAACTCGACTTCCGTACGTCGGAATCGAGTCCCGTAAGTTCTAACACGTGTCAAATACCTACGCGGTGCTATGTGTGTGTTTGCGTGTCGTTCGGACGGCCGATGCGGGTTTTGAACTCTTTTTTTGCTTTTTGCCAAAGTGTTGGCGAGTTTTGCAAACTGGGCGATAACTCGGCTTCCGTAAGTCGGAATCGAGTCTCGTAAGTTCTAACACATGTCAAATACCTACGCGGTGCTATGTGTGTGTTTGCGTGTCGTTCGGACGACCGATGCGGGTTTTGAACTCTTTTTCGACTTTTTACCTAAGTGTTGACGAGTTTTGCAAACTGGGCAATGACTCGGCTTCCGTACGTCGGAATCGAGTCCCGTAAGTTCTAACGCATGTCAAATACCTATGCGGTTCTATGTGTGTGTTTGCGTGTCGTTCGAACGACCGATGAGGGTTTTGAACTCTTTTTCGGCTTTTTGCCTAAGTGTTGGCGAGTTTTGTAAACTGGGAGATAACTCGGCTTCCGTACGTCAGAATCGAGTCCCGTAAGTTCTAATGCATGTCAAATACCTACGCGGTGCTATATGTGTGTTTGCGTGTCGTTTAGATGGCCGATGCGGATTTTGAACTCTTTTTCCGCTTTTTGCCTAAGTGTTGGCGAGTTTTGTAAACTGGACGATAACTCGACTTCCGTACGTCGGAATCGAGTCCCATAAGTTCTAACGCGTGTCAAATACCTACGTGGTGCTATGTGTGTGTTTGCATGTCGTTCGGACGGCCGATGCGGGTTTTGAACTCTTTTTCAGCTTTTTGCCAAAGTGTTGGCGAGTTTTGCAAACTGGGCGATAACTCGGCTTTCGTACGTTGGAATCAAGTCCCGTAAGTTCTAACGCGTGTCAAACACCTACGCGGTGCTATGTGTGTGTTTGCGTGTCGTTCGGACTACCGATGCGGGTTTTGAACCTTTTTTCGGCCTTTTACCTAAGTGTTGGCGAGTTTTGCAAACTGGACGATAACTCGGCTTCCGTATGTCGGAATTGAGTCCCGTAAGTTCTAACGCGTGTCAAATACCTACGTGGTGCTATGTGTGTGTTTGCATGTCGTTCGGACGGCCGATGCGGGTTTTGAACTCTTTTTTGACTTTTTGCCTAAGTGTTGGCGAGTTTTACAAACTGGGCTATAACTCGGCTTCTGTACATCGGAATCAAGTCCCATAAGTTCTAATGCATGTCAAATACCTATGTGGTGTTATGTGTGTGTTTGTGTGTCATTCGGACGGCCGATGCGGGTTTTAAACTCTTTTTCGGGTTTTTGCCTAAGTGTTAGCGAGTTTTGCAAATTTGGCGATAACTCGGCTTCCGTACGTCAAAATCGAGTCCCGTAAGTTCTAACGCGTGTTAAATACCTACGCGGTGCTATGTGTATGTTTGTGTGTTGTTCCGACGGCCGATGCATGTTTTGAACTCTTTTTCTGCTTTTTACCTAAGTGTTGGCGAGTTTTGCAAACTGGGCGATAACTCGGCTTACGTACGTCGAAATCGAGTCCCGTAAGTTCTAACGCATGTCAAATACCTACGCGGTGCTATGTGTGTGTTTGCGTGTCGTTTAGATGGCCGATGCGGGTTTTGAACTCTTTTTCGGCTTTTTGCCAAAGTGTTGGCGAATTTTGCAAACTGGGCGATAACTCTGCTTTCGTAAGTCAGAATCGAGTCCCGTAAGTTCTAACGCATGTCAAATACCTACGCGGTGCTATGTGTGTGTTTGCGTGTCATTCGGACGACCGATGCGGGTTTTGAACTCTTTTTCGGCTTTTTGCCTAAGTGTTGGCGAGTTTTGCAAACTGGGCGATAACTCGGCTTCCGTACGTCAGAATCGAGTCCCGTAAGTTCTAACGCGTGTCAAATACCTTCGCGGTGCTATGTGTATGCTATGTGCTATGTGTGTGTTTGCGTGTCATAGCAATATAATTACAAATTACAATTATAAATTACATAAATGAAATAAAAAAATACAGAATTTAATTGTTTTTACCTATTGAATATGTGCTGGGAAGATGTTGGCCAAGACAATTGCACAAACGCGGATGGCCTCATCCCGTACTACACCTATGAGGTCGTCAACGGCGACTGTAGGATCTATAGAGCCATGGACAACCTCTTGAGCCAGCTGGTTGATCCGCTCGCGTGATGGTGCGCCTGACTGCACAACACCGCTCGCCATGCACCCCTCTATGATCCGCCAAAAGAAGTCATCGAATAATGAAGGGCCGGCACCCGATCCATTCGCACCACTACCTCCAGTGGGTGGGCGCCGCCGAGATCTCGCAGCAGGGACTAGGGTATAAGCTGGGACATGGGGAATGCCCACAACTCTACCCTTCTTCGGTCCCCCTGTAGCCTGCAGCCAGTCCTCTATCTCCTCGTTTAAGACGCTGCACACTCCGACATCGGAGTGTCACCTCTCTGGTCGCTCTGGGCCACCAGAAGATCCTCGAACCTCTCAATAAAAAAACACATTAGTAGATGATACACAAAGAATAAAATGAAATAATACAAAAGAATATCCGAATTTTAAAAACATACTAAATAAGATAATTACATAAATTACAGCAATGCGTTCTGCCTCAGGTGAGATATAACCACCGTTACCTTTCTTTTGGTAGGCGTGCCACCAAAACTCCAAGTGGGAGGATGTATACTTTAAACTCACCTCGAGTCTCTCCCAGAATGCAGTCGTGTGCGACTAAGACCCAGTGTAGTGTGGAGACGACTGGCTGTCAGTCAAATGGTGAGCAGGTCTTGACATCTTCTTGAAGGCCTCGCCATCCCAAATGCAAACACATCCGGTCCCACATCGCAGCGGCGAGATATGAAATCTGCCGGACATCCTTAAGTGTCTGTCCATCAGCCATCTTTGTCTGGGCCTTCTTCTTCCAGTCGTAGACCCACTTATGCCAATTCATCTCTAAGTATCTGTAGAATAATGCATGCCATGGGCTTCCCGCCATTCCCTCAAAATGATAATACCTCTCATATTATTACACATTAAGAAGCTTAGTATACAACATAAATCAAAGAGGTAACAGTCTATTCAAATGGAATATAAAACTAGCATATGAATGATTGACATCCTACCCTAAACTCATCAATAATTAGCTGTCGTGTGCGGTCATCCACATCCGCCCACCTCATCCACGAGCTTGAGAATCGGTTATGACGATCCCAAGCAACGCGTTCCTTAGCGCAAGTCCAAGGATACTACAATTGAAATTAATACATTGCAAATTACAATGAATATATGAGAACTAAATACTTATGTTATATTAATACTATATAGGATTATGAAATTAATTACCTATGAGTCCCAACACGACATATAAGCGGCGCCTGAAGGGGATTCCCTAGCAAGCCACGTGCTAGTCCCCGCGGAGGCCTACGTCGATCCCCTATATAGTGAAATACATCAATATTTATATAAACCAATATAATGTCAATACAATATAAAAAAAAAAGATGTATCCCAATAAAATATGTAATTATACCTGACGATCCGACCTGATCATCACCCGTAGAATCGCCACGGCCCCCACGACCTGCACGCCCACCGCGATCGCCATGTGGTGTGCGCGCCATATGTATGTATACTGTCAAATCATAAAAAATATTATTAAACATTCGTAAATACTATATTTTAGCACAATAATAAAGAGGATAACATATAGATACAACTAAAAGAATGCAACATAAATAGTAACCTAAAAGCATACAGCATAAATAGTAACACCTTTAGTAGATTAATATAAGTTGAAGATAATGATTGCACTACTACAAACTATTACATTTGAATACAACTAAAAGGACTCAAAGAGTATATACTCCTAATCATTTATATCGTCAAAGTTATCAATATCAGAATCGTCATCTTTGAGCAATAGATCTTCACTATCGTTGTCATCACCATCTTCGTCGTCCTCAACAATTTCTTCAATTATATCTACCTCCTCAACAACATCGTCTTCACTTTCGACAGCGACAACACCATCCTCTTCTTCACTAGACTCACTAATAATTGTTACATCAGTAGGTGTGACACTAGCAGACTCGACTTGTAAAGGTTCATCGTCTGGACGAGGAGTTGTGCCTTGAAAACCACGAGCACTGGTGGTTATAACAGCATGCCATGGGCTTGCAGGGGTCTTAACACTCTGCGCGTAGTACACCTGTGTTGCTTGACTTGCTAAAATAAAAGGCTCGTTCATACCACTCATCAGTCTTAGTTTTGACTTAACGTTAACAGTCACCCGTCCTAATTTTTTATCTACTTTAACTCCATTCTCAACATCAAACCAATGACAATTGAAGCAAACTAATTCTTTATAACCCCAATATTTGAGCACGACAACTTCTAGCAATCGTCTATACCAGTCATCCCAAATGTTATCGTAGCAGCTACCTTTCACCACAACCCCAGAATCAGCAGAAGCGACTTCCCTAATATCGTAATACTTAAATCTGTAACCATTGACAATGTAGCATGTATAAGTATCTACAGATCTTTCAGGGCCATCGGCTATAAGCTTTAGTCGATTGTCAGCTAACTCATCTGTGAGGACCTAATGTACATTAACACAACATATTCTAAAGTTAATTACGTCATAAGAATAAATCTATGATGGTAGATTCATTGAACTTGTAAAGCTGAGACTTACATGATCTTTAAACCATTGCACAAATTCTCCATTTCTCAAATTTTGCAAATCCCCGTCCGATATACTCGGATTCGCTTTACGTACTTCAGCATCATATTGACTGCAGCACAGTTATATACTCAACGTGTTTGTAAAGGAACTTGACACAATTACACCAGACATATATAGTTATGACTACTTACTTAATGTATGGCGCTACTTCATTCATGTTGACAAGTGCATACAATTTGGCAGCTGCATACTCACTATCGGTTAAGAATCGCCTTTTTTTTACCACCGAATGGGCATACAGGATGACTAAAGGCCGTTAATTCTCCATTTTCCTCGTGCGCAATAGCCTGATTCCGACGTAAGCAATTGTGCTTCATCTGAACATTCGGCTCAAAGTACAACGAGCAAAAATTAACAAGTTCCTCTATAACATAACTTTCAGCAATTGACCCCTCTACACGGGCTCTATTCTTCACCTTTTGCTTTAGACGTTGCATATACCTATGTGATATATAGATTAGCAAAAAAGAATGAACATTTTACCGTATTAAAAATATTAATGTCATTACCTCTCAAATGTATACATCCATCTATATTGTATGGGACCGCCAAACTTAGCTTCGTATGGCAAGTGAATAGGCAAATGCTCCATTGAATCAAAAAACGATGGGGGGAAGATCATTTCTAACTTGCACATTATTTCCACTATTTGTATCTCCATTTTATCTATGTCTTTGAGCTGAAGCTCCGTCAAGCATAGATCTCTAAAGAAATTAGAAAGCTCTGTCAGTGCTTCAACCACACATTTCGGTAACAAGTCGATAAATGCCACAGGGATCAACTTCTGCATGAATACGTGACAATCATGACATTTGAGACCCTGAAATTTCAATTCTTCGACTTTACAACACCTTGCTATATTCGAAGAATATCCATCTAGGAGCTTCATTCCATTGATCCAATTACATATCAATATCAACTGTTCCCTGGTCAAAGTATATTCAGCTTTAGGCGTTACCGTCTTACTACCCTCCTGATACAGCCATAAATCTTCCCTAATGTTCATTTCTACCAAATCAAGCCTCGACTTGTTGTTGTCCTTTGTTCTACCACTTGCATCTAGGACTGTATAAAAAATGTTATCAAATACGTTCTTCTCAGTATGCATCAGATCTATACAATGACGGATGCAGAGTGTAGCCCAATAAGGCAGGTCAAAGAACATGGATCTGTGTGTCCAGTTGTGAACCTTGTCGTAACCATAAGCTCGCTCTAATTTGTTATTCTTCCCTAGAGGTGGAAACTTCAAATGACTAATCTAACTCAACACTGGTGACCCAGAAAGACGGCTAGGTACTTGATGTTTCTCTATTTTTCGATTGAATTGTCTACTCATCCGTCGATAACGATGTTCAATCGGCAAAAACTGTCTGGATGTTGCAAAGAAACTCATTTTCCCCCCATGTTTGAGCCGCACAGCTTTAACTGACCCCATGCACACGGGACATGACAAGCCCCCATTAGTCGACCATCCACTGATCATTCCTAACGACGGGAAGTTATTTATTGTCCACAGTAAAGCTGCCCTCATGTCAAAGTTCTGCTTAAGAGATACATCATAAGTTTGAACCCCTTTTTCCCACAACATCTTCAACTCATCAACTAAGGGCCTGAGATATACATTGATGTCTTTACTCGGACTCTTATCACCCGGAATCAGTAAAGGCATGAACATGTAGGGATCTTTCATGCACATCGAAGGCGGGAGGTTATACACCACAATAATCACCGGCTAAGTTGAGTAGGGCTTTGTGTAAGGCCCGTTAAACGGATTAAACCCATCCGTAACAAGTCCAAGCCTAACATTACGAACCTCTTCAGCAAATGAGGGGTGCTTGTTATCAAAATTTTTCCACTCAAGCCCATTTGCGCCAAAAGGGCCACCGACCTTCGACTATGTCCCGTGTAGAGTGCCACCTCATATCCTCGGCGGTATGTGTTGACATGAACAACCACTGAAGCCTTGGGGCAATGGGAAAGTAATGTAAGATCTTTCTCGGCACGTTTTTTCCCTTTTTCTTGCGTTGTTCACGGTATCTACTTGTACCACAAATATCACATGACCTCTTATCTTTATTGACATCACGGTAATACAACATACAGTCATTCTCACAAGCATCGATCTTCTCATACCCTAGATTGAACCTTTTGACCATTTTCTTCACATCATAGTACAACTCCGATAACTTATTGCCTGCAGGTAAGCACTCCTTCACAATGCTTAATAGTTCATTAAAACCTCTCTCGCTACAGTCATGTTCGTTCTTGAAGTGTAAAAACTTAGTCACGGCAGATAAGACGGTGTACTTTTCGTGCCCGTCATACAGTGGCGTCGCTGCTTCATGCAATAACTCATAGAAACCCTTAGCCCCGTCATTTGGCTCTTGCTCGACCCTACTACCATCCCCGTCATAGATTCCATCGGAAGTTTGAACCAAAGCAGACTTTCACTATCATGTTAGTACAGTCAAAGGTTTCGTCACCTCTAGATTTCGGTTCTGATTCATGTTCATCCAACCATGTTTCCCCATGATAGATCCATGTCATATAACCCTACTTGAACCCATACGCAAATAAGTCGCACATGACATCACTCCTTTCCTTCCAAACTTCATTCACACACCTCTTACAAGGACATCTAATCTCATCACCTCTGACTTGCTCAAACGCAAAATTGAGAAACTGTTCAACCCCAATACGGACACTCAGAGCTAAGCCCACTCTTATCAGTGGCTACCCTACGTTCCATCCAACTTCGATCAACAAACATCTCAGACAACTGTCTGCTATATATATGAAAAGTCAGACAAACACAATCAGGTCTCCAAGTTAATGTATATGCAAGGTTATGAGTTTCCTAACTTCATCTCCACCTCTAACGGGCCAGGCTTCTATCCCATTCCCGGATGTGTCGCCTCACTGATGCTAACAACTTGAACACATCTTTAAATTTTTGAAAATTTATAGATTCCTCATGGTCTTCAAGTACACGAAATAGAGTAACACATCGTAGTCTAAATATGCACCTGAAGAACATCAAGAGATATATACTGACCGAAAATTCGAAAAATATAAAAACGTGCTCAAGTCGTTAACACCGACCTAAGTGAGATCGAAACATACAAGAACAGTCCCAAAACGGGGACTATTTGAGATTCACTCATACTAAGTGAATCTCAAATGGGTTTCTAAGCTTCCTAAACTATATGAAAATATGCACGTATGAAATTGAACTATTTCCTAGAACAAAAAAGAATACTATATTATTGAGAATGAATTATGAACCCAAAATTTTTATGGTTCTTACTCATAATTAAAAACTTTTTTTGATTTCCTTTGACATAAAAGCTCTTCAACACATAAAATGACCATGTCTAACCATAAAACATCATATAACATATATAAGCATGAGCGAAACAAACAACCAGGTTAAAAAGAGGGGAAACCGCATTTACATTGTGCACTGTCTATGTTAATATGTTGACCACTTAAACCAATGGATTTTAATAAATGAACTGAATCACTAAGGACTAATATGGCCCTCGAATCACATCCAACAACAAAAGAGGCCAAAAGAGGCTCGAGAGGTTCAAAATACGTTTCCAAACCAATATATGAAAAGTTTAAACTAGTAAATGTTAAGCTAACCAAGTGCAGATGTTCATGATCATACAAGATTTCAACACTTAATCTAATAAGTCGGTGTCAAAGTACATAACGAGACATCAATATCAAACATCTGTAACTTGACATACCTTTTGAGCAAAATTATTAGAACCAATAGTTTTAAGAAAAACTAGAGATATTTTCCAAAATTTCCTTCTGTTTTTAAATTATTGTTTTAAGTTTCAAAATTAGATATATTTTAAAAAAAATTGCTTAAGAAAAAAACACATAGTTGTTTAAACTTATAAAATACCATGATATTCTTATATAGTTACTATCAACTATGGAAAATGAGTATATTCAGAAAAAATAAATTAATTATTATAAATGTAATTTGCTAGCTCATTCATAATCAAGTAAAAAAAATGTAAAAACAGTAGAATCAACCGAGGCTAGCTCATTCATAAATAATGTTCAGATGCATATATAGGCCCATGTTATCAAAGGAACTGTAAAAATAGAACCATTAACATCTACCAAACCAAAGCTAGAAGCACAAATTGTAACTGTAGAAAGTGTTGAATAAAATTTAAAAATTTTCCAAAATGAAGTGTAGAACAACTGTAGAATCAACTGAGGGCGAAATGGGGACGAAATGAAGAACTGCCGGTGGTGGCGAACTAGTGGCAGCTACCGGCAGTCGGTGACTGGGCTTGGAACCGGAGATTAAGTTGGCCAAAATTGATGAACCGGCGATTGAGCTACCTGAGAATCAATCGAGATATTAGCTTAGAATTAATATTTCGGGGAAATTGCCAAAATGCGAGGGAAGGAGAAATATTAAGAGGGAAGAAAAAACATCTGCTCGTTGCCGTCATGTGAGGGTTTAAAATATAAGACTCATTCACGACGGCTGACGGCACAGCCGTCGTGAATGACCCCGTCGATATATAGTCATTCCCGACGGCGGTGCCGTCGCCAATGAGTTTTCCCTCCACTGGGAAAGTCTGGCGCCAAATAAAAGGGTCATTACCGATGGTTTACATTCACAACGGCTTAATGACCGTCGTTAATGACCTTATTCGCGACGGGACGTGTGCTGTCAGTAGTGTGCCCGTCGCCAATGCCCCAGTTTCTTGTAGTGTAAGATTTGGCAAACTCGCGTGCCCATCGAATAAATGATGAAAAATATTTTTGTTTGTTCATAGACAAACGTACCTTTGAATCCGTACCAAATACTTGGCATAGGACAACGTGAGTAGTTCTATATCGAAAGACTTGTAAACAAATCAATCTAACTCTTGCGAATAGTCTAGCCGAGTTAAAACTGGCATCGACCCTTTCGTAAAATAATTCATGCATCTTAGAACATGAATCACCGAAAACTTGACTAACACAAAGGTTAGACAAGCGTTAAGAAAACTTGCCTTCAAGCTTCTTCGAATAAAATATTCAACAGTTCTTAGTCTTTACAGTATCTACATGATATATTCACATAGCACACTATAATTAGTTACTAAACAATCTTATCACATTGCTATTACCAACTTCTTTCCCTTCTATGTCTTAGTTGAAATTATTTCATTGATAATGTCAATCTGACTTACTACCCATTCATCTTGGCTTGTTAACGTTCGTATGTTATTAACCGAGACTCAATTACTATTGGTGAAGTACCAACGTCGAATACCACTTATGGTTTACTTACTTTCATGTTATGTTCTTAGTTTAATTTCCATTAAACAATCCTTAATTTTCTAATGTTATCACTATATAAGTGATTTAAGACTGAGAATTTACGTATATATTAAGTACATATACATTATACTATTATTTGCCAATAAATCGAAATTATAAAACCAACTTAGTTAACTCATCCCTACAAATGGTACAAGGCAGATTGACATTTACCTTACTTGCAATAATAATTAGTACGCTTTTATTTCCAGTTTAATAGCCAGACCCTCGTCCCAGTACTACGGCACAGAACTTATACGTATGAATGGCGCTCCAACGCCATTCTTCAAAGGATTATTCAGTATTATATGCATGGCGCTACTACGGCGATATGCATAACTCTATCTCGGTGTCATGGCGCTGCACCTCGATCTGGAAAATTTTTAACAGATAAATTTTTTGATGAACTTCCCGGGCTCATAACTTCTTCGTTATAAGTCCGAATTGGTCCATTTAAAAGTCCTTAGCTCCCATTTTACATACCCCAAGTGTTTATGCAACAATTTTACATTTCTGAACCCGTTAACTCAGAATTCACTTTTAAGTTCATTATCGAGCGTTCGTTTATCGTTTATGAGCGTTCAATACTCGTTTTCTTTGTTCTAAGTCAGAATTCGACGATTCTTGAGTCCACAACTCTTGAATACCTTATCTCATGCGTTGATATTAAAAACCAATGTTTCCAAGTCACATGACAACTTTTGACTACTAATATGGGATTTCTACGTTTTCGACGTTTAATGTCTAATTCCATAAAATTCGCCATAACTTCGTTACTCGTGTTCTATATGCCAAATCAAATGGAACAACTCCATTGATTCCTTATCTACATGCTAACCAAGCAAGATGCACATACCCTATCCAAGATGGTTTTTAATATGTCCATCAACAACCAAGTTAATGTTCAATGGTTTCTACGGTTTAAATTTACGTAAACCCTTAAGATTTCTACTTAGACACGACTCATCAATGTTTTAATCCATAAAAGCCGTCCTTATTCCTCCATAAGTGGCATGCTCCACCAATCTATGATTCTTTATGATAAAGAAATCAAAAAGATAGAAAGTTAATGATTACGAAATTTTACCTATTCGTTCTTCACGTTCTTGGTAAAACTCCTTATGTTTTGCTTCAAAGTAGCTTGATTACTTGTTTCTAGCTCTTTATCTCTCACAATATAAGTTGGACAATTTTTGTAAAATAACTAATGAACAACCTAAGCTTGCTTTTATAGAAAAACCAAATGGAAAGGATATTGGTCATCCTTCTCAACCTCCTTAATATTCAAGTCTTAGCCACCAAGTAATCACTTTACTTGGTGGCCAAGTGACCGGCCCACAAGGTCCATGGGTCATCCCCATGGGTTGCCCTATGGGTTTTACCCATCCGGTGACCCATCGGTTCAATCCGCAATTTGGTTTCATAGATCGGGCTTAATGAAACTTAACATCGGGCCTTAACTTGGGCTTAATTACACAATTCATTGGGCTTGATATAATCCAAGTCCAATTGGATTATACAAAGTCCTTAAACTCTAAGTTCATTAAGAACCAATCGTATTCTACGCTTATAACTCACGTATTCTCTTCGTATTGTACTCATACGATATTCGTATTGTAAGTCATAATAAATCTTTGTACTATACTCGTATACTAAATAGTATCATACTCGTATATCGTACGCATAATAATCTTAATCATTATTCGAATTTCATTTCCTTTTCAGAAATCATTTTTCCCAACCCTTAGGTTTTAAGTCCGCAGGCGAAAATTTCATTTGCCATAACTGAAATATTATTGAATAGTACATCTCATCCTCGTATTCTATCATTACGCGTTTCTCAGAATTTTAAACTTAATTCCCGAGCAGAAATGAATGAATAGTGTTATTACAGAAATTTCTCAAAAAACTTTTATTTTCGTCTTGGAAATTCAAAATAATTAATTCTAGCACATAGCAGAATTCCTAACCACATCCGCACATCCTAGGTTATAGAATGACCTTCACATAACTTACTCACATAAAAATTAATTAAATTCATTTAATTCACATAATCAAATAAAAATTTAATTCTCATATAAATCCAATTTTCTCGGGCGTTACACTTCCATGATTTTTCAATAATCGGGAATTAGTATGAATAACTTAGATTCCAAATTATGCCGAGGGGTCACAAGACCGTGAACTCATCTCTAGGTTTACTAGTGCTTCAACAAAATCCTTCACACTGCAAACTAGAGTGTTTATCAATCACAAAGACTAAAAACACCCTCCACGCGTACACTAGGTGGCCGACCTATTGTACCACTACGTTGGGCCGCAACGTAGTGTGTTGTAATGATTATATGCATTACGTTCGGAACTATTATCTCCAAAAACATGTCCCCTTATAGGGTTGTTCACCTCAACTTTTCAACATCTAAATCCGCACCAGAGCAATCTGGTTTGGCGTAAATACTCAAGAATGCTTAAATTCCATATATATTTTTTTCAACAGCTGTCTTGCCGAATCAAATAGCTTAGACTTTTATCAACAATTCGGACATCAATCAAAATAATTTAGCCAACTTAATTGACCTTTTGCATAATTTAAAAGAAAACCAAAAATTCTTTTATGATGTTATAATACTGTACCAGATTAGTAGCACGTTGAGGATTCCACCATTATGTGACTTTGTCATATTATATCATACCATAGTGGGCTGATGATCTTTCAATCACAACCAACACTAGGTTCGACTGCATTGATGACTCCATCATTTACTATTTTCTACACCATATCAAATGATGCACATGGTCAAAAATATATTTTGAAAATTTTCAAATCATTTTTGTCTTAGCCGAAACAATTAGCATAGACATATGAATAATGATATTGTTTTTAAACATCATTGGTTCAATCACATGATCTAATGTTTTTCAAGAAAATAGAAGTGCACACATAAGCACGAAGTCAATAAATTTTGAAAATCTAGCAGAGCTAGAAGATTTAGAAAATTCATGTTTCTCCATCAACTTCAATCTTTACTCCATTGCTTCATTTTATCAATCTCTAACACCACAATGCTTACTATACCAAAATTTCTTAATTCTTACCTCAAAAGTTTTCTATACCCAGTATAGTTCATCAAACTTACCACACATTGGAAGTTCAGGAACTTGCCACAATAATATAAGTTTAAGAACTTATCCTAGTCAGACCATAGACGTCTATTCGCTGAGGAGTGCAAAACATACCATATGATTATGAGTCACGAACTTACCATATGCAAGAGTTTTAAGAACTCGTGCCTAATCTTAATATTTTCTATCTTAATCTTAATTGTCTCTATCAATCAAATATGATATGAGAAAAGAATCACCTTCTCACTATAAGCATATCGATAGCGCGACACCGACATTCCATTGATTATCATTGTGAGGAACCGAGCGCGAGTATAAAGCCTCCGCCCATACAAAGGTTTGTACAACTCAGCTTTCACACGAGTCCTCAATTGAAATCCCACTTAACTCTATCTCACTCTTAACTTGCTCTTTGCTCGATATAGATTTTTCTTATCTCATCATTTATAACTCCTTGTGAGTTTATCTCGTACCATCTCATAGTACCTTCTCTTATAGCATTAAGCTATAGCCATTTAGTCATTACAGACTATTTATCATTTCATAGCTCAATCTGATCACGTCGTGATCATCGGTTAACCTTAGGGTTCTTTCCCATTATCAACTAAACTCCATTCAAGTTCATTCTTATTATCTTTATCATCTTCATCTTATAGACATCATCTTAACATTACCAGAGTTTGGAAACTCCTGAATTCTCATTCTTTAGATACTTCAAGATTCTTCTTTAAATCTTCACTTATATATTTTAATCTTTATATTTCTCTCTATTAGGTTATAGCCTAAGGTTCTCTTACCTAAAGTTTATAACCTACAGCTTTGATACCAACCTGTGACGCCCCCAAATCCGGGTCCCTTCGAACCTCGGATCCGGTCCGCCACGATACTACTATCGTCAAACTATTTATATATTTTATTCATAACTTAATGAATACAACTTTGCTTATTAAAAATTTAGAATATAAATTTTTTCCATTTCTAAGATCTATATAATGACCCCAAACTTTTATAAGTTTTAAATCTTGGTCATTTACCATTCTTGTCATACATCATATTTTATGTTATAAAAATATGCAGAATAATTTAAACTTTTTCAATCTCCTTTAAAAAAAAATCTTTTATTGATTTCTTAACTTGAATCTATTACATATCCTTAAATAATATTATGTTAGGATTCATTCTATTCGAATTACTGTATTAATTTTTACACCTCGATACGAATTCCTCTATGCATCACATAGTATAACTTTACAACTCATCATGTATTACACATCGTAAACTACTATCATGTACATCTCCTAGAACCTAAACATGGTTCAAGAACATATATTTAAATAAATAAATCAATCTCCTTTGATACTATTTAACTCTATCAATCAAGTAGCACGTAATCTTTACCGTGAGTCCTTAACCTGCAAACGTGGTTATTTGCAAGGGTGAGCTCGACATCCCAGCAATTCTAACAGTTTTCACGCATCACATAACATATAGTAACATACTCAGTTCATGCATTCATAATCAATTAACATTTACTACGCATGTTACTTCTCACATAACATGCATAGAAATGTACTCCACAAGCATATCATCAAAGATCAACTTTCGTATTTCATACATATCTCATATGCATTTCATATATATACATCAACATTCTCCTAGCATAATATAGCTCAACTAACAGTTATCACATTCATATATCAAATAGGAACTGAAAGACTTGCCTGATTCATAGTTTATCAACTACGACTTTACTGCTTAAAGCTTATCTGCACTGCACGTATTCTTACATAATTATATAATCATGGATTCATATCCATCAATCATACATTTCGTATGCTCTTAATATAGTAATAAATATCACATTGTTTCCTAACTAGGTTTGTAAAACCTTCATTTCACTTTATGATCATACTCTTAGAATAGCTAGGTATCTATAGGTATACCTTAACCATCTGTACTTGACATCAACATTCGTATACAATTATCACGCACTTGACTCGCTATGTGTTCGACACATATTTAAAGTTTATAGATGCGTGTTCTACATCGTTCTTACATTTTGCAACTTTAATAAAATTTAACAAATTTGGGTTTTATATAACCATTACTTGCTCATATAATTTCTAGCATAACATGTATTCCGATACGTACTCTAAACATACATCAAGTTGGTTGTGATCTATTTTCAAGTTCATGTTCAAACTACTTAGCTCCATAATAATTTATTTCAATAAATAAGGCTTAACAACTTTCTTTAACAAGATTCGATGTTATAAGCTTTTAAACCATATATTGGTACTAATAAACCTCTAATAACATGTTCATATGTATATATCTTATTTACACAGACATAACATAATTCATTATTTGAAAACTTATTTTAAACCACACTTGAAAGGTCTAATTCATGCTTAGCTAGATAATGAACATATTCGTCATATCTAGAGGCATAAAGCATCCTATCATAATTGTTCAAAAGTTCACAACACATGTCATAGAGTTTTCAACTCAATTGGTTTTCAAACCTTAAAATTTCATGATAAATAACTAAGCATTCAAAGTACGTTGAATTCACATTTCATACGTATTTATAAAACTAACTAAGTTGCGAATACATGCTCAAAATGTTAGATTTCAAAAAGGCATAAGGTTTTCTAAACATAGTTTTCGCCTTTTAAATTTTCTTTTAAAAGATTATAATTCAAACTCCAAACATACTAAAGCATCCTGCAATACGCATTGACACATGTTTAAAGATTATGTTTGCCCCTTAAGTCATTGAAAAATAGCAATATAAGTCACCGGAGATTCCCCCGCAATTTGGGAAGGCCTTTTATATCGCAGACCCCGTCGTAAGGTGCATAACTATCAGTAGTTAGAACAATGGCACTCCATCGCTACGAGCTAACATGCCAAACTCTCAACTAAACAGCAATGTAATGATACTTAATTGGTATAAACTTACTACTAAACATCCCTAGCATGCTTCTAACAATTCCAAACATATAAACAATCAATTTCAAGAATCAATTCAAGATTTATGCCCTTTTTCCAAAGTTTAACACATTTAGCAATTCTCTTCACTATGGATTCGTTACTTGACCAAATTACTTCGTTTAGCTTTCGTTGATTTCATTTTTAAACATATTGACAATGTCTAGCATCAATTGATAGATTCTATTATGCTTCAACCATGAACTTTTTAACTCAAAACAAGTATTTTAGCACTTTTCTAAGAATATTGCGAAAACTTGAATTTAAGAACATAGTTTAAGAATTATACCTCTGGAAGCTAAATTGACAATCCTTGAATCTTAACTTCTGATTTCTCCCAACTCCTCAACCTCTCACTCACTAGAATTCTCAAAATTTTAAATATGAAGAATGAAGAAGGGGGTCTCTATTTATAGAAGAACCATGGACCAAGTTTGGGTTTTGCTCCATGAATCAAACAAAAGGAAGAAAGGAGAAACTACTGGTTCATTGAGATTTGGTGGGATATCAACTCCTTATCACTATTTAGCCCACTCCCCTCTTTATCATTTGGAAGCTATGAGTTTGAGAAGAAGAAGGAAGCTAGATAGCTAGCCTTTTTGTATTTCTCGTGAATGGAGAAATGACACACAAATTGGGACACTACCGTTTGAACTCAACATTCATATTATTATTAGCATACTTAAGTTTATTTAATATTTGTCCACAAATGAGCATACATATACACCCACTTATACATTACACATGGAATTTATATAATCCATGTACATTGGTTTATTTCAAATAGTATTTTAATTGGGCTAACTATAAAATAGTTGGATATTCTCAATCCAATATTTTCTATAAAATTTATCATTTCAAATATACCCAATAATCATAATGATAATTAATATCAATCATTTATTTACTCACCATTTATTTTCTTTTAATACCTCCCATTAAATCTCCCTTCATTTAACTTCCTTATTTATGCCACACAAGACATAATTATGTGAATCTAGTAATTAATAGTCCACAAACTTATAATAATATAATCTCACAAAATAATATTATTCTTAACATTAAATCTTATAATGTAATATCATTACATTATATGTTCTCATAGCTTATATACTAGCACTAATTTACGGTCTCTATTCATAGCCAATCTATTACCCTCCTATGGTCAATATACAAGGGCAAAGAAGAGTTGGTGGCTAACTCCTACTAACTACTACTATTCATTATACCCTAGTCATTGGGCTAGCCATCATTGCTATCACATGAGATATCTAGCAAGCTTATTTAACTCCAATGTTCAACATTTCTAAGGGTCACGGGAGTGGTCTATTGCACCATGTTACATTTTATTATCTCACTTGTACATAATGCTAACATACTAGTCTTTATACATATGTATTCAAATACTTCATATATTATATACTTACCGTTGAAGTGTCCCACTTCATTTAATATCATATAGATGTAGCTACTATATAATATAAAATCATTGCACATAAAATTTAATTCTTTCAATTATTCATTCATTAAATTATTTAATGAATGCTTATTCCATTATTTTGCCACACTAGGCATATCTCACAAGCTTACATTAAGCTTATTCTCATTACTTATTCATTTCCCACCACATTACTATTTATAACATGTTCAATTTACATCGATCTATTATATCACAAGGTTCACATATATAATTATATCGTGAATGGAAATATTTAAATATTCTTTATAACATTCATGGTAATATAATAACTCAAGTTATTTAATAAATTAAAATAACTTAGTTTTCTTTTATAACTTTAACCCTCTTGGAAATACATTACAATAATCAAAATTATGTATTTCGCAATAACATAACATAAGATGTTTTTATCATGTTTTCTCTAAATATAGGAATTAATCATAATAAAACGATTTACTCATTTTCTAAAGATATTACTCTTAATATAATATCTATGTATTATTAAAATATTTATATGCACGCACACGCATTACACTATATATATAGATAATAAGTTTATTTCTTATTATGATAAATTATTTCCATCAACTTATATATCAAATATGTTTTAATATATTTACCACATTACTTAATCACACACACCTACCTCGCATTAAAGCTACATAAGGTAATATCAAAATAATATTCCCCCCTTTTATTAAAATAATCAAATGCTAGAATTTATTTTAATACCCTTTATTAGAAATATACTATAATTATTTCTCTTTCCTTTCTATAGAGTGTCTCAACACAATTTCTTTTAATACATTTAACCATATCTCAATATTAATCATTAAATCTCTAACCAATATTTATCTAAAGATATATCGATTTTCTTCTCTCGTCAAAAACGTACATATATACAAGTCTAAGCCTAGCACACATCGAGTCTTTAATAGTATTAAATATAGTACACTGAGTGGTTTCCCACAAACAACCAACAAATTAGTTCCTGTCTCGTCTACACTGTTTTTCACAGTAAGTTAGATCGGTTACTAATTCGTATATACCTCCGCTATCCGAAGAAATCGTTTAGCCCAACTCCTATACATCCACCAATAAAGGTATGGTCACACTGCTTTAGACTTGATACTTACTCGTACATATACTTAAGAAATTCATGATTATCTAAGATATTTAATATCACCAACTTACTATGATAAAATAATTGCACATAAATTATTTAATGTCGATAGTTAAATTTCTATCCATCTTCTTTACTTAACATAACTAGCCTCTTCAATAAATAACAAATATATAATAATAATATATTTATTAAACATAGAAATCACTTGTTGCATAGTTTATATTACTCCATGCAACACAATACCACATATCTCACAACGTATATGTATATGTATGTAGTATGTATATATATATATATATATATATATATATATATATATTCTTATTCGAACCCTTCTCATACCTTAAGAATTTTATTTACTAAATTCTTATTTTAATAATTTTTGAAAATTCGGGTTCTTACAACTTTATTGTCGGAAAACAACTTGCACGCTATTTTTGAGTATTATGCATAATCACGGGTATAGTGAGGCTGATCACCTTACGTACTTGCAGGGGAGTATGATTTAATCTTTATGGTTAACTAAGACTCTTCAGTTATTCGATCAATAAATGAACTGATAATTCCTCGAGAAGTTCTAGATCCATTTGTGATCACTAAGCATGAAATCTGGGAAATATCCCTATTTATTAAATATTGTTACAATATTTCTAATTCTTCAGAATCAATTGAATATTTTTGAACCCTCAAAAGAATTTAACTCTTTTATTCTTGATATGTTATTTAGCATGAAATTTAAGAAAATCCTTGATTTGGTTATGATTCATTATCTCAGCTACGTCACAATCTTTTGAATATTATGAAGTTCTAAATAGTTAAACTCTTCTAATCATGATATATCGTTCTTGTATTTAAACTTACTGAGTGAATTAGTTGCTCACCCTTGTTGTATCATGATATTATTTCAGTCAATCCTGAATGTTCGAAGAAGGACAAAGGCAAAGTGAAGGTGACTGAATAATGTCTCTTATGTAATGCATATTTTGTTATATAATGATATAAACCTTTTGTATTATTAGGTATTTAATGTTAAGGTTAGTGAAAAGTGGGATAATATTATATTTTTGTATTAAGGTATGTAAGGAATGATGTAATTCATAATGAATGGCTAGTTAGATGAGATGTGTATGTTATATCATGAGCACTCAATCTGAGGTTTAAGGGAACCAATTTGGGGGCGTCAGAGCTGAAGCATAAGGAATCTTACTCATATGGTCTCTCTCCTTAAGTGTTTTTGGGGCCTGTTTCTTGGAGAGATGTATTCTATGGCTCATCGGCATGAGACCTCTCTTGGAATCTTCCATGTTAAACTTCTTCAGTATCAAGTTAATGTACGTTCCTTGGGACAAGCCAAGAATCCTTTTAGATCTATCTTTATAAATCTTTATCCCCAAAATATAGAATGTTTCACCCAAGTCCTTCATGGAGAAGTGTTTAGATAATAAGATTTTGATCAATTTTAGCATAGGAATATCATTCCCTATTAGTAATATATCTTCAACATATAATTTAAGAAATAAAATAGCGCTCCCACTAACCTTGTACATACATGGTTCATCCTCATTTTTGATAAAATTAAACTTTTTGATTGTCTCATCAAAATAGATGTTCCACTTACGAGAAGCTTGCTTCAATCCATAAATGGATAGATGCAGTTTACAGACTTGATTTGTTCCAACTGTTGAAACAAAATCTATGGCTTTGTCATATACACATCCTCCTCAAGTTTCCTGTTGAGGATGACAATTTTCACGTCCATCTGCCAGATTTTGTAGTCATAATAAGCTGCAATCACAAGCAAAATCCAAATGGACCATAGTCAACTCCTTGTCATTGTTTGAAATCTTTTGCAACCATTCAAGCCTTATAGGTCGTTACCTTGTCGTCAGCTCCAGTCTTTCTCTTAAAGACCCATTTGCACCCAATAGGCTTAATGCCTTTAGGTGATGAAACCAAAGTCTATAATTGGTTTTCATATATGGAGTCCATCTCGGATTTCATGGCTTCTAGCCATTTCTCTCAGTCTTTACTACTCATAACATGTTCATAATTCCATGGATCATCATCATTCATTATGTGTGCCTCATTGTTATCCTCTATGATGAATCCATAACTCTCAGGTATCTTCGGTACCCTTCCAAATTTATGAATAGGGTGTTGTACAGAAGGTGTCTCTACTTGGACAGGTTCATCCATTTGATCTGTAGTGATTTGTGGTTCTTGAACTTCTTTACGATCTATTTTTCTCACACTAAATCCTGTAAGCATAAACTCCTTTTCCAAGAAGGAAATGTGTTTTGCAAAAAATACCTTTTGGTCAGTAGGATTGTAAAAATAGTATCCTAAACTTTCTTTAGGATATCCCACAAATGTACACTTATTAGATCTTGTCCGAAGCTTATCATTCTAAAACTTTTTCACATAAGCTGGACATCCCCAAATCTTAACATGCTTAAGACTAGGTTTCCTTCCTATCCATATCTCATATGGAGTCTTAGGGACAGATTTCGAGGGGACATTATTTAGTAAATATGCAGCTGCTTCAAGGGCATAACCCCAGAAGGAAACTGAAAGATTTGTAAAACTCATCATGAAATGAACCATGTCCAATAATATTCTATTTCTCCTTTTAGATACACAGTTTAACTGTGGCATCCCTTGTGGAGTCCATTGTAAGATTATACCATTTTCTTTGAGACAATTTAGAAACTCACTACTTATGTATTCACCTCCTCAATCCGATCGAAGAATCTTAAAACTATTGCTAGTTTGCTTCTCTACTTCACATCTAAACTCTTTGAACTCTTAAAATGATTCAGATTTATATTTCATTAAATACACATATTCAAATCTTGAGTGATCATTAATGAAAGTAATAAAATAAGACTCCTTGTGCAGATACGTCTGTGTGTACCAACGCTAACAACTCGATAACTCTTTCTCCTTTTCCACTAAAAGGAGATTTAGTTATCTTACCCATGAGATAAGATTCACAAGTTGGATATGATTCATAATCAGATAGCTCTAAGAACCCATCTTTATGCAACTTGGATAATCTTGTTTCATTAATATAACCGAGTCTATAGTGTCACATATATGTATAATCAACAACATCTCTTTTCCTTTTCTTAGTTTGTTCAATTTAAAGTATATTTTCATACAAGTCAAGTACGTAAAGTCCATTCAGCAATTTACCAACACCATATAAAACATTTTTATTATAAATGGAACAACTATTGTTCTTTATAATAATATCAAAATCATCCATATCTAATACATATATTGAAATAATGTTTCTAATGAGTGTTGGAACAAAATAAAAATTATTTAAACTAATAGATTTTCCCGTAAGCAGTGCTAAACAATAAGTCCCTACAGCTAATGCAGTAACCTTTTCTCAATTTCCCACTCGTAATACGACCACATTCTTGTCCAGCTTTCTACTTCTGACCAGTCCTTGCAGTATTACATATGTGAGAACCACATCCGGTATCTAATAGCCAAGTAGAATTTTAACTTTCAGAAAAATTAATTTCAATCATAAATAAACCTTTATTAGGAGTTGAAGCTTCTCCAAGCTTCTTTTGCTTTTGTTCCTCAAGAAACTCCTTGCAGTTCCCCTTCCAATAACTCGACTTATTGCAATGGAAGCATATTCCTTTGCTAGCTAGATCAAGTTTTTTTTGATCCTTCACTTTCGCTTTTCCCTTAGCCTTTTTAGATTTCTTCTTTTCAGAAGATACCTTGTGATGAGGACATGATTAGCGTGGATACAAATGAAGGCCATGGGTCGGATCCGGTGCAAGTTCTAGTAGGACCTGTTACGAGAGGACGAGCTAAAAGCTTCAAGGAAGGAATCAATAAGCTTATTCATGGAACTTGGAGGGATGAATGAGAAAATTTGAAGACATTGGAGTTGGAGACAAAACTCATCAATATGATAGAAGTGTTGGATCCAAGCCAAGAATTTTGAGAGCTTCTGGTCATCCAACACTACCTGCGCCAGTGCAATACAGAAAGGAGCACGTCCTATGCTAAGGTGTCAAAACTTTTGTAAGAGTAGTGCGGTCTGTGTAAGACCCCAATGTTTTATAAATAAAACTGAATTTTCTCTATTCATTATTTTGAAATAATAAGGTGTTAATTTGATATAATGCTTTGGTTATGGGTGAAATGTGCAAATTTTACAAAATAAGCAAGTGGTTATAAAATATTCATTGTTGTCAGGGAATATTCATTTGGTCATGGAATATTCTTGTTGTCATGGAATATTCGTACGATGAAGCAATCATTTGTGGGCCCCATAACAAAAAACGGTCAGATGAAGAAAATGACAAGTTTGAGTTTTTATAAATAACGGTGTAATTGTTACCGTTAACACTATTGAAATACCTGGTGGTTAAAATACAGTAATACACGTTGTTGCATAGTAGCACGCGGTATTGCACAGTATTTTTGAATTGTTGATTCTTACGTAAGAAGACACTACTTAATAATTGTTACAATAATTACTGTTCAATATTTTATTTTATTGATTCAATAATTGCTGCGTTGATATTTTATATTATTATTGTTTCAATAATTGTCACTGCATAGTATTTCCTATTATCAGATCAATAATTTATATTATTTGAATAATATTATTAGATACCATTATTGACAATTTCTAAGGAAGTTTTGTCTAGGAAAGGGGTTTGGTCACCTAATTGCATGCTAGTAAGGAGAAATCCTTATCGGAAAGCCCCCTTCTTTCCTGGGAACGACTTGGTTGTCATTATTGTGATTCTGTAATATTATTTATGAATAATTAATTATTGATTGATATGATAAGAAAATATTTATTTTTATGTGGATATAAATTAAGGAATTAATGCTGAGGTGTTTTATCAGTATTTTGTTGGAATTGAGGTATTAACAATCATCTGTATGTGGATTTTGGGCATTTTCTGTTTGGAATTTGGAAAAACGTTCTTCTACAAAGTTGTAGAGAATTAAATTTCCTATGGAATAGACATGAGATTCAAATTTTTCTGATAAAGGACTATTTATTATGAATTATTGAAGTTTTGGAAATAAGTGTTTTATTAAAAACATTGGTGGGCCCTACTTTTGTTTTTAGTGGAAAAATGTGCTGAAAGTTTTTGGTTCAAAAGTGGAGTGCTGATCTTGGTCAGTGGCGTGCGTGAAATTGTTATAAGAATATTAATATTTTTATTAATTTAGTCTGCTTTGGCGTTCTGATATTTTTTTATAAATAGTTAGAATCGAAAATCACACTAGAAACATAAGGTTTCTCTCTCTCTATATTATCGAGCGTATTTTGTGAGTATTTAGATAATTTGAGAGTTGCTAATCAGTGCAAGTTTCCTTCAACGTCATATCCGATATTCCAGTAAGAAGTATTGTTCTTTTGATGTAAGGGATGCTATTTTCTTCGTAAATGATGTTATTCTCTCAATATTATTGTGAGACCCCAGATTTTTTTTTTTGAATAAAGATTTAATTTTTTGAAATATTTTTTTAATATTAAGGTGTGGATTTGAGATAATGTTATAGTTGTGGGTAGTATTTGAAAATTTTACAAAGTACACAAGTTGTTATATAATATTCGATTGGTCGGAGAATATTCTTTTTGTCAGAGAATATTTGTACGACGACACAATCATTGGTGGACCCCGCGACAGAAGTATTGTCGTATTTAGAAAATGATAGAATTATCATTTTATAAAAATAAGGACGGAGGTTTTACCATTAATACTGTTGAACTACCCGGTAGTAAAAGTACAATAATACGCGTGGTTGCATAGTAGCACACGGTATTGGTTATTGATGCTTACGTACGAAGTCACTCAGTTATATTGCATTATTGCTACAGTAATTGCTGTATCATATCTCTTATATTATTGATTCAATTATTGTCATAGTATCATGTGCATAATATGTTATTTTATTAAATCAATAATTGAGACGACAAAATTATTCATATTATTAAATCACAATATTTACAATGTCTAGAAGTTCTGTAAAGGAGAGGTTTGGTCACCTAATTGCGCGCCAATAGGTAGAAATCATTATTGGAAAGCCCCCTCTTTACTGGGAACGACCTAGTTGTTAAATATTGTGAGTTATGATATTAATGATGGATAAGTTCGTGTTGATTAAAGATGAATTGATAGTTCCATTGTGTTGAAATTATTTGTGTTAAACATTTATTTTGATAGTAATTGATGTCTGAAGGTTATATTGTTTAATCGGGTATTTGGGGCACTTTTTGTGTCGAGTTACTATTCACGAGTTACTATTTATGAGTTACTATTCACGAGTTACTATTCATGAATTACTATTCACGAGTTACTATTTACGAGTTACTATTCACAAGTTACTATTCACGAGTTACTATTCATGACTTACTATTCACGAGTTAGTATTCATGAGTTACTATTCATGAGTTACTATTTACTCTATTATTGTGCATTTGGGTATTTGGGTACAATATTATTCCATAAGGAGATGTGCTAATTTTTCAGACCGTTGGTTGATTGAATCATATGGGTCGCTGGTTTAAAGTTTTAATAGTAAATCAGTATGGACCGTCGCTTTAAGTTTTAATAGTAAATCGATCTGGATCGTTCGTTTAAAAGTAAATCGATCTGGACCGTTCATGAATTAGTTACTATTCAATCCATTCTTCTATAAATAAGCTCATTCCTTCATTATTTCTTCTTAATTCACCAAACTCGAGAGAGAGAAATTATAGAGAAAAGAAGAAGAGTATTCGCTACTTCACTACTTGATATCCAAAGGTCTTTTACTAGTAAGGGGTGTTATTCTTTCTTATTCATGAAGAGAAACTTCATTATTCCATTTTTATTATTCTATTGAATAACTCAGATATCTGCTAATCACCTATACTTGGTGAAATCCTTCTGTTATTCCATTATTTATTGTTCTGTTGGAATAACTTGTATGAGCGGTTTACCCTATACTTGGTGGAATGACCTGTATATGCGGTTTACCTAATACTTGGTGATCTTCTTCTGTTATTCCATTATTTATTATTTTATTGGAATAACCTGTATGCGCGGTTTACCCTATACTTGGTGGAATGACCTGTATATGCGGTTTACCCAATACTTGGTGATCTTCTTCTGTTATTCCATTCTTTATTATTATGTTGGAATAACCTATTTATGCGAAGTACCGCATACTTGGTGAAATTCTTTTATTATTCCGTTCTTTATTATTCTGTCGGAATATCCTGTCGGTGTGAATTTCACCTGACCTGGTTCCATATTTATTATTCCGCATTTATTATTCTGTTGGAATATCCTGTCTGTGTGTTTTACACCGGACCTGGTTCCGTCTTTATTATTCTGTTGGAATAACCTGTCTATGCGAAGTACCGCATGCATGGTGATTTCTTTTGTTATTCCATTCTTTATTATACTCAGTTGGTTAATGTTTTGACTTCTATACTCCATGAAATTAGTAGAATATCCTTGATATTTGCGCTTCATCCAGTATCTTTTTATTGAAATATTCTTCTGAGCATTCTTGAATTTTACTCTACAAAGAAGTATCATGTTGACAATTTGGACGTTATTGGTTCCTGGACAAATTAATCCTTGAACTTGTTTTATTGAATTCTTATATCATTGTCATCATCCTCATGTTTATATTTTTTGAAAGTCATCTGTGGCCTGTAGTGCATAGATGGATTTGGTATGATTATGACCAGGGATTATTCGGTGTAATCATGACTGTAATGTTACAAATGATGTGGTAAAAGTCCTCATTGGCCGTAGTGCAGTGATGGACAGTTGTTGGCATGATCATGACCATTGATGAATACACGAATATCCTTGGCCCGTAGTACATGGATAATTTGTGGTCGTGATACTAATGAATATCCTTGGCCGTAGTGCAGGGATGATGTGGATTATTTATTGTCGAGTCCCAAATGATAAAAGTGATGAAAACCTTTTAAATCATAAAAGATAGTAGATTTTATTCTCTACTTGACTCTTTTAATGGATTACTTATTCTGCTGCAGTTAAACTTGATGTCTATTGAATTTTATCAGTTTAACATTGTTGAAGGCTAATGATAATTTATCCTGCATTATCTTAGTCATAATATTTCTTACTGGGCTAGTTGAGCTCATCCTTTCTTTCACTGTTCTCTTCAGGAAATGAGAACGTAGCGAGGACTAGTCGTGGAACTGATTTGATGGTCCACCGATAGTATTAGTAGTCCTCACTATTCTGTTAAATAGTGTAACAATAAATGTAATGAGGACTGAATTTGAGTTTGTATACTGTCTATGAGGACTCCATTGAGAATGGATATTTTCTAGGAGGCAATATTCTTGTTTAAACTCTCAGTTTATATTTTGTCGTATTTTACACGACAGTTGTATAATTATGTTGTATTTGATTTATGTACCATGTATTTGGCGACTCAAGATGGGTGATGTATACCTATTTTGGGGGCGTCACATTTATTATACCGAATTATTGGTATGAATTTTATTTTGAAATTTTTACCTTTTCATATCGAGATTACTATTCACGTATGCGGCACTATTCACGTATATGACACTATTTACGAATACGGTACTATTCACGAGTACTGTTCACGAAGTATTATTTTTCTTGTGGAATTTCTACCTTTTCGTGTTGGGGTTACTATTCACGTATATGACACTATTCGCGTATACGACACAATTTACAAATACGACGCTATTCACCGAAAAATGAAATTTTCTTTTCTTTGTCCCCGATGTCTATTATGGTTACTATCTTTGATTATATCCATGTTTTTTTCTTCATTCTTGAATTTTACTCCACTATGGTTTATTATGGAATATTTTTGAACTTGGATAAACCAAAGAACGAATCCCTAATCTTTGTTTTTTTGTCTCACTGGATTCGTTTCTTTAAAATATTTTTCATCATCCTCAGTCCTAAATGATGATATAACTGAATATCTTTGGCCTATAGTGCAAAGATGAATGATTACCTATTGAATATCTTTGGCCTCGTAGTGCAAAGATGAACAGGTGTTGAGATGAACATGACCAACTGGTGATACAGATGAATATCTTTGGCCCGTAGTGCAAAGATGAATATTTGATTCAAGATGTATATTGATTGATGTTACAGAGATAAAATATTAATGATGGACCTTTAAATTCATAGATGATAGTAGATTTCATTTTCTACTTAACTCTTCTAATGAATTGTTATTTCCGCTGTGAATATTGATCTAAAACTAATTATCCATTATATTTTATCTGATTTATTGAAGGCTAACGATAATTTGTTCTACATCATCTTAGTCATAATATTCTTTACTGGGCTAGTTGAGCTCACCCTTTTCCTTTTTGTTCCATTTTTTTTCTCAAGAAGCGAGAATATAGCGGGAAGTAGTCGGGGTGTGGAGTGATGTTCCAAGGAAGTTGTTATAGTAGTCCTCACTATTTTGAAAAATAGTGTATCAATAATTGTAATGAGGACTTATTTGAGTATGGATATTGTCTAGATGATAATATTTGTATTTAAACTCATAGTATATGTGTTGTCGTATTTTGCACGACAATTGTATTAATGAAGTTGTAGTTGTTTCTGTACCATGTACTTGGCGACTCAGAATGGGTGATGTATACCTATTTTGGGGGCATCACAGTTGGTATCAGATCTTAGGGATATGATCTCTGGTGGAGATAGGGGAATAGAACTCGGAGGGGAGAGACGAGTAACTCCATCGCTAGTGTGTCCTACCTAAGCTTATTTGTTGGTCGGTCAGAATATAAGGGTATTATGTGGTATGTCATTTTCTTTAATTAACCCTTGTTTTGTGGTAGTATTTGAGAATGGCTGCTGAAAATGTTAACAATGGAGTGAATGAAACCATGGAGACACCTTTAATCACCAACCAAGGGAACGTGCAACAGGAAGGCAATATTCCTCCTGTAAACAACACTACCGAACAAACGATGAATGATGGGATGTTTAGAAGCATTTTGCAGTTCATGCAAAATTATACGAGGTAGACTCGTGTACAAAATACGAGTGGAAATGATAGCAGCGCGTGGTTTGTCATAGCCAAGCAGTTCAAAGAGTTGGGACCACCAGAGTTTTGGGGAAAACCAGATCCAATTAAGGCGAAAACATGTGTTAAGAAAATTACCAAGATATTTGATGTCTTGGGATGCACAGAGGAATAGAAGGTTCCATTCGCCACCTTTATATTCCGTGGTGAAAGCGACATCTTGGTGGGAATCATGAAGCGCACCAAATCCAATTTACCGCACTCAATATTTCTTGGGAAACATTTTAGAAACTGTTCAATGACAAGTACTTTCCTGAAAGTATTCATCATATGAAGGAGGTAGAGTTTATTGGACTGGAACATAACAACATGATGGTATCCCAGTATGAGGCAAAGTTTACGGAGTTATCCAGGTTTGCACCTCATTTGGTAGAGAATGAGGAACATATGACGCGGATGTTTCTGAGAGGTCTAAAACCCGAAATTCGTCAATACCTTATCTCTCACAAGTTTTCTCTATATTCAGATGTTGTCAACAGGGCTCAATTATTAGAGCGAGATAATGAGTATGTTCAACTGAGGGACCACAACCAGGGTCATACCCGATGGCGGCGATCCATCTGGAGAATTGATAACCAAATGAGGAGGAAAATATCCTATTAAAGCGGTAACCACTCTGGTGGTAATCGGGGCCATGATAGTAGAAGAAGAGAGTTGGGGGGAGACTTCAAAAAGAGAAAGTACAACAACAACAATGACGGGAAGACATCGGCAGCAGCACCAGCACCAGTAACAAATTCTAGGGGAGGAGAATGACCGCCCGTTAGATACTACAGATGTGGAAAGGAGGGACACATAAGTCCAAACTATTCACAGTCTTTCAAGGTGTGTTTCAGTTGTGGAAAAGACGGTCATATAGCCCAATTTTTTCCTGTAGCAAAATCAAGTCTAGCGGGGATGGTGACTTCAAAGGCTGTCCCAGATAAGTCAAAGTTAGCGGTTCCTAGAAGAGCGTTTATCGTGACTAGCCAAAATGCGAACGAGGTGATCACGGGTAAGCTAATCATAAACTCTTGCAAAGTTTATACCTTACTAGATACCAGTTCTACCCATTCTTTTATCTCTCTTGCTTGTGCTCAATGTTTGAACTTGACTCTGGAGAAATTTGACTTTGACTTTTCTGTTGAGACTCCGTTAGGAGAAACTTTCATTACATCCACTGTTTATAAATCTTGCTTGATCCAAGTTGGCACCATCACATTACCTGTTGATCTTATCTCTTTAAAAATACATGCATTTGATGTGATTTTAAGGATTGATTGGTTAACTACTCATCATGCCAAATTTGATTGTTTTCGTAAGGTTGTTAGTTTTCATATCCCTAATCAACCTGTTATGCGAATTCAAGCATCCAAACAACTAAAGTCAATCACTCTCATATCAAGCCATAAAGCCATTCGTTTATTAAAAAAAGGATGTCAAGCTTTCTTAGCCCATATCATGGACTTGAATAAAAATATGTCAAATTTGAATAATATTTCTATTGTTAGTGAAATTCCTGACGTATTTCCTAAACAACTTCCCGGTCTACTCCCAGAACGTGAAGTTGAATTCTTTATTGACCTTGAACCGGGTACAAAACTCATTTCAAAAACCCCATATCGAATGGCTCCTATTGAACTTCAGGAGTTAAAGGTCCAACTATAGGAGTTGTTAGACATTAGTTTCATTCGTCCTAGTACATCTCCTTGGGGTGCTCCTATTTTATTCGTAAAGAAGAAAAATGAGAGTATGCGACTTTGTATTGACTACCGAGAATTGAACCATGTCACCATTAAGAATATGTATCCTCTACCTCGCATTGATGACCTGTTCAACCAGTTGCAACGAGCATAATTCTTTTCAAATATCGATCTTCGTTCTAGATATCATCAGCTGAATATTTAAACTGAGGATATTTTGAAGACTGTCTTTAGAACTCGGTACGAGCATTATAAATTCTTAGTAATGTCTTTTGGATTGACTAATGCTCCTGCTGCTTTCATGGATATGATGAACCGTGTGTTCAAGGAATATTTGGATCAGTTCGTTGTTGTCTTTATTGATGACATCCTCATCTATTCCAAAAGCCGTGAAGATCATGAGCATCATTTGAAGCTGGTACTTCAAAGGCTTCGTAAAAACAAGTTATATGCCAAGTTGAAGAAATGCGAGTTCTAGCTTGAAGAAGTAGCATTCCTTGGGCATGTGGTGTCAAAACATAGAGTATCTGTTGACCCGGCGAAGATTAAAGCGATACAAAGTTGGGAGCAACCGAAGTCAGTGACCAAAGTACATAGCTTTCTGGGCTTAGCTGGTTATTATCGAAGATTCATGGAGGATTTTCTCGAATCGCTACTCCGTTAACTCAGCTGACTCAAAAAGATATAAAATTCGTATGGAGCGAGGAATGCTATAAGAGCTTCCAAGAGCTCAAGAGGAGACTCATTTCAGCACTTGTTCTAACAATAACATCTAGTTCGGATGGATTTGTTATCTACAACGATGCTTCAGGCAAAGGGTTAGGATGTGTTCTCATGCAACATAGGAAAGTCATAGCCTATGCCTCGCGACAACTCAAAGAATATGAGTGGAATTATCCTACTCATGATCTGGAGTTGGTAGCAGTCATTTTCGCGTTGAAGATCTGAAGACACTACTTGTTTGGGGGAGAAAAAAGAAATTTATACGGATCATAAATGCCTCAAATATTTCTTCACCCAAAAGGAACTCAACATGCGGCAAAAACGTTGGCTCAAACTGTTGAAAGATTACGACCATACCATTCAATATCATCTTGGAAAAGCAAACGTGGTAGCTGATGCATTAAGTAGAAGATAGTATACGGGTACGAGTGCGATAATGTCAACACAAAGTCCCATTTTGTACGACTTACAAAGGTTAGAGATAGAGATAAAGGCTCCAAGTACCCACCTGATGATATCAAACATACGAGTAAAACCGACTTTAATCGATAAAGTTAGACCTTCTCAAGCCACATACCCAGAGCTGATACATATGAAGAAGAAAGTACAAGAAGGTGTTATTCCAGAAGCAAGAATCAATGAAGAAGGAATACTTCGAGTCAACTCCAGACTTTGCATTCCTAACGATTCTGACTTGAAGCATAGAATCATGATGGAGGCATACAACACACCGTCTGCAATCCATCCTGGGAGTACCAAAATGTATCATGATCTTCGACATATATTTTGGTGGAGCAATATGAAGAGGGAGATCACAGAGTTTATCTCGAGTTGCTTAACTTGTCAATGTGTAAAGGCGGAGCATCAAGTGCCAAAAGGTCCATTGCAACCACTTGAGATTCCAAAATGGAAGTGGGAACACATTACCATGGATTTAATTACGGGTCTTCCCAATGTTTCTCAAGGCATAGATGTGATTTGGGTTATTGTTGATAGATTAACTAAGTCTGCTCATTTCTTGCCGATACGGGAGACTTATTCCCTTGAACGTCTTGCTCGTATGTACGTAAATAATATTGTGAGATTGAATGGCATGTCAGTATCCATAGTTTCAGATCGTGACTCAAGATTCACTTCACAATTTTGGGTTAGCTTGCAGAAAGCTATGGGCACAGATTTACTATTCAGTTCGGCATACCATCCTCAAATGGACGGACAATCAGAAAGGACTATTCAAACTCTTGAAGATCTATTAAGACTTTGTGTCCTATATTTCAAAGAAAGTTGGGATAAGTAATTTCCATCGGTGAAATTCTCCTACAACAACAGTTATCAAGCAAGTATAGGCATAGCTCCATTTGAGGCGTTGTATGGACGAAAGTGTCGTTCTCCAGTATGTTGGGACGAGGTGGAAGAAGCAACGTTATTGGGACCAGAATTAGTACGCATGACTACAGAAAAGATCCAAAAGATCCGACAACGTATACAAACGACACATGATCAACAAAAGAGTTATGTGGATCTTCATCTAAAGGACGTGGAATTTAATATTAGGGATCATGTATTGTTACGTATTTCTTTATGGAAAGACTGTTACAAGATTTAGGAAGAGAGGAAAGCTCAATCCAAGATTTGTTGGTCCATTTAAGATTCTTGACCGAATAGGAAATGTGGCCTATAAACTCACATTATCTCCAAGCATGTCTTGTGTTCATAATGTTTTTCACATATCTATGCTTCGTAAATATATGAAAGACCCGAACCACATTATTGAGTTAGAACCAGACGAGATAGCCGAAGATTTAACGTATGAGGAGGTACCTATCAAGATCTTGGATAGGAAGGAGCATGTCCTATGCACAAGGGTTATACCACAAGTTAAGGTTTTGTGGAGGAACCATGCTATTGAGGAAATGACTTGGGAGTTGGAATCAGAAATGAAAGTGAGGTACCCTCACCTTTTCTAAATATTAGGTACGTACGTCAATTTCGAGGATGAAATTTCATAAGGAGGGGAGGTTGTAAGACCCCACATTTTTATAAATAAAATTGAATTTCCTCTATTCATTATTTTGAAATAATAAGGTGTTAATTTGACATAATTCTTTGGTTATGGGTGAAATGTGCAAATTTTGCAAAATAAGCAAGTGGTTATAAAATATTCATTGTTGTCGGGGAATATTTGATTGGTCGTGGAATAATCTTGTTGTCGGGGAATATTCATACGACGACACAATCATTTGTGGGCCCCATAACGGAAAACAGTCGGATGAAGAAATCGATAAGTTTGAGTTTTTATAAATAACGACATAATTGTTTACATTAACACTGTTGGAATAGCTAGTGGTTAAAATACAATAATACGCGTAGTTGCATAGTAGCACACGTTATTGCACAATATTTTTGAATTATTGATTCTTACGTAAGAAGGCACTACTCAATAATTGTTACAGTAATTACTGTTCAATATTTTATTTTATTGATTCAATAATTGCTGCGTTGATATTTTATATTATTGTTGTTTCAATAATTATCACTGCATAATATTTCCTATTATCAGATCAATAATTTATATTATTTGAATAATATTATTAGATAACATTATTGGCAATGTCTAAGGAAGTTCTGTCTAGGAAAGAGGTTTGGTCACCTAATTGCACGCCGGTAAGGAGAAATCCTTATCGGAAATCCCCCTTCTTTCCTAGGAACGACCTGGTTGTCATTATTGTGATTCAGTAATATTATTTATGAATAATTAATTATTGATTGATATGATAAGGACATATTTATTTTTATGTGGATATAAATGAAGGAATTAATGCCTAGGTGTTTTATTAGTATTTTGTTGGAATTGAGGTATTAAAAATCATCCGTATGTGGATTTCGGGCATTTTCTGTTTGGAATTTGGAAAACATTTATTCTACAAAGTTGTAGAGAATTAAATTTTCTATGGAATAGACATGAGATTCGAATTTTTCTGATAAAAGGCTATTTATTATGAATTATTGAAGTTTCAGAAATAAATATTTTATTAAAAATATGGGTGGACCCCACTTTGTTTTTAGTGGAAAAATGTGCTAAAAATTTTTGGTTCAAAAGTGGAGTGCTGATCTTAGTCCGTGGCGTGCGTGAAATTGTTATAAGAATATTAATATTTTATTAATTTAGTCTTCTTTGGCGTTTTGACATTTTTCTATAAATAGGGTGCTTAGTTAGAATTGAAAATCGCACCAGAAACATAAGGTTTCTCTCTCTATATTATCAAGCGAATTTTATGAGTATTTAGATACTTTGAGAGTTGCTAATCAGTGCAAGTTTTCTTCAGCGTCATATCCGATATTTTAGTCAGAAGTACTGTTCTTTTGAGGTAAGGGATGTTATTTTCTTCGTAAATGATGTTATTCTCTCAATATGATTATACCGAATTATTGGTATGAATTTTATTTTTAAATTTTTACCTTTTCATGTTGATGTTACTATTCACGTATACGGCACTGTTCACATATATGACACTATTTATGAATACGGTACTATTCATGAGTACTGTTCACGAAGTATGATTTTTCTTGTGAAATTTCTACCTTTTCGTGTCGGGGTTACTATTTACGTATACAGCACTATTCACGTATACGACACAATTCACAAATACGGCGCAATTCACCGAAAAATAAAAAATTTCTCCTTTTGTCCCCGATGTCTATTATGGTAACTATCTTTGATTATATTCATGTTTTGATCTTCATTCTTGAATTTTACTCCACTATGATTTATTATGGAGTATTTTTGAACTTGGATAAACCGAAGAACGAATCCCTAATCTTTGTTCTATTGTCTCATTAGATTCGTTTCTTTAAAATATTTTTCATCATCCTCAGTCCTAAATGATGATATAACTGAATATCTTTGGCCTGTAGTGCAAAGATGAATGATTACCTGGTGAATATCTTTGGCCCGTAGTGCAAAGATGAACAGGTGTTGAGATAAACATGACCAACTGGTGATACAGATGAATATCTTTGGCATGTAGTGCAAAGATGAATATTTGATTCAAGATGTATATTGATTGATGTTATAGAGATAAAATATTAATGATGGACCTTTAAATTCATAGATGATAGTAGATTTCATTTTCTACTTAACTCTTCTAATGAATTGTTATTTTCGCTGCGAATATTGATCTAAAACTGATTGTCCATTATATTTTATCTGATTTATTGAAGGCTAACGATAATTTGTTCTACATTATCTTAGTTATAATATTCTTTACTGGGCTAGTTGAGCTCACCCTTTTCCTTTTTGTTCCATTTTTCTTCTCAAGAAGTGAGAATATAGCAGGAAGTAGTCGGGGTGTGGAGTGATGTTCCAAAGCAGTTGTTATAGTAGTTCTCACTATTTTGTAAAAGAGTGTATCAATAATTGTAATGAGGACTTATTTGAGTGTGGATATTGTCTAGATGACAATATTTGTATTTAAAGTCACATTATATATGTGTTGTCGTATTTTGCACGACAATTGTATTAATAAAGTTGTAGTTATTTCTGTACCATGTATTTGGCAACTCAGAATGGGTGATGTATACCTATTTTGGGGGCGTCACAGTCTGCGCTCCGCGCCACCTTGTCATGCCAAGACAACGCGACCCACGCTAGGCCATCCAAGTCTTTTCCAGGGTAACGCACCCCGCACCACTTCTAGTCGAAGACCGACACGCCCCGCGCTGGGCGTTTGACAAGTCGAACACATTTTTCGAGGTGTCACATTTTTGACCATATTTTTCTTGTTTGACTATATTTTTTTCATATATTTTTAGGAACTTTTTTATCTTTAATAATTCAAATATTTTTAGGATACTTTAAGATTGGATTTATTTCCAAAACAAATGGTTGATTCCTTATGGGATTCTAGGGTTTTCTTAGTTAGTATAAACAAGTCATATGAATGTAATTCATACATCATTCAATATTATTCATATTTAATTACTTGTTATTCTCTACTTTTGGGTCTTTGAAGAATTCTTAAGTATTTTCCTTAGTTAATTCTTTTGAGATTCAATTTAATTTATCATACAACAATATATAGTTGTGTGTGGTGTCTTCTACCACATCAATCGTCGATTGTGCCGAGGTTCCTATTTTAATATAAGTAAGGGGTTTAGGCGTCGTTGGTGTTCCATTCGATTCTAATTTCATTGCTTGATCAATTGTACCAAGGTTCTCGTCTTAATATAGACGTTGGGTTGAGGTGTCGAGAGAGTTCCACTCTATCAACTGTGCTAGAAATGATTCGGGCGACAACCACCTCACGCAAGCATGTCATGGATTCTATCAGTTTGTATCAAAGCTAAGATTTTCTAGTGAGTTATTTATCCTTTAATTTTCTGTTGAAATTGTTGAGCAAATAAAAAAGAAGAAAAGAAAAAAAAGTATAGAAAAATATTCTGAATTTTAAAGTCTGTTGATTACATGCTATTGTGAGATTTCATACCTTCTATATTTGTTTTGTGATAAGTTATTTTTGAATTAATTGGTAAACTGAGAATTTTGCTAGGTGAATTTGAAAAGAACCTATTAGAGAGAATATTTAGAGGTAAGAGGCTCAGTAGTGAGATTAATTGAGGGTAAAAGCCATTAATTGAGTGAATACACGAGTGACATCATTGATTTGAGCGAAACACGTAAGGGAGCGGTGAGGAAACTATTTTCTACTAACCTTTGTTTTGTAGGATATATGTCTAACTCAAAGGACAAAGGTACTCATGAGGAATATTCATCGACATTTGATTCAAAGTTGATGATGGAGGCTATAATGAAAGAGTATTCTAGACAGTTTGGAATGGCTATGGAGAAGGTACATGTATGCCTCGATTAGTTAAGCGAGACCCGAGGGGAACAATCCCAAAAATCCCAAGGGGACACTTGAAAGGCAAAACACAACAACGAGGTTCTAAAACGGTTCAGAATTATTTTGAAGAGGAAATTAATGAAGAGAAAAATCGTGAATATGGTTTCCTACATGCTAGACAAAGAGGTACTAGAGAAAGAGGAGACCGGGTTAGAGAAGATGGAAATTTGGATAACATTAAAATGAAAATTCTAGCTTTCCAAGGTACGGGGGATCTTGAGGTATATTTAGAATGGGTGACCAAGATGAAGCGAATTTTTGACTGTTACAACTACTCAGACCTTAAGAAAGTCAAGATGGCCGTGACCTAATTTGCTGGTTATGAATTAACATGGGGTGGGATCAGTTGACAGCCAATCGGAGGAGGTGTGATGAGCATCCGATTGTAACTTGGGCATAACTGAAATCTATCATGAAAAAGAGTTTCTTACCAACATACTATAAACGGGAGATAATTCTTAGTTTGTAGACTCTAAAATAAGGAATTCGGAGCATGGATGAATACTACAAAGAGATGGAGATGTTGAACGCTCGGGATAATGTAGTCGATGATAATGAGGTGGCGATGGCTAGGTTTTCAGCAAGTTTGAATTGGGATATCGCTGATTTGGTTGAACGACAACATTACCTAGAATTAGAAGAATTAGTACATATAGCTATCAAGATAGAGAAGCAGCTTAAGAGGGGAAGAGGAAAATGGGGACCTTCTAATGCTAGTTCATCATGGAAATCTAATTTTGTGAAGCAGGAGGAAAAGAAAGCTGTGAATAAGCCGAAAGTAGAGTTTAAACTGGATGTAACTAATCATGGAAAACAAGATAAAACTGAACCTTCTTCTTCTTTTAGAATTAATCGGGATATTATATGCTTCAAGTGTCAAGGCAGGGGACATATTTCTAGCCAATGTCCGAATCAAAGAACTATGTAGTTACTTCATAATGGAGATGTGGAAACTGAGGGAGAAGAAAGTGACACTGACTTTATGTCACCACTAGAGGAGGTAGATGAAAGGGAGCTAGCTATGTATAGTGAGATGTTTGTTACAAGGAGAGCGTTTAGCGCGCAAGTGAAAGAAGAAAGTTCAGAACAATGGGAGAATTTATTTCACACTAGGTGTCTTGTACAAGGAAAGATTTGTTACATGGTAATTGATTGGGGGGGGGGAGTTACATTAATGTGGCAAGTACAACTATAGTGAAGAAACTAGGATTTTCAAAAACCAAACTTTCTCAACTGTATAGGTATCTATGGCTTAATGACAGTGGAGATGTGAGGGTGACAAAGCAGGTGTTGGTACCTTTCACCATTGGAAGATATGTAGATGAAGTGTTATGTGATGTGGTTCCAATGCAAGCTAGCTATTTACTACTTGGAAGACCATGGCAATTTGATAGGCGTGTGAAGGATGATGATTTCACCAATGAATACTCTTTTGTACACAATAAAAGGATAGTCACATTGTGTCCTTTATCACCACAACAGGTGCATGAGGATCAAATTTATTTACAAAAAGACCATAATAAAAAAAAAGAACGTGAGGAAAAGAAAAATAAAAAAAAACAAGAGAGAAAAAGAAAGGAGAAGAGAAAAAATAAATATATTTGCAAAAAAAAAAAAGTGATGAGGCGAACTTTGGTTTCTAAACAGCCTATGATTTTACTTCGGTATAAAGAGGCGCTTTTGAATACTAATGCTAATGATTTGTGGCCTAATGTTGTTTCTTCTCTTCTATATGATTTCAAAGATGTATTTCTTGAGGAGCTTCTTCAAGGACTACCACCTATTCGGGGAATTGAACATCAGATTGATTTTGTTCCCGGTGCGACCATTCTAAACTGTCCGGCTTATCGAAGTAGTCTCGAGGAGACAAAGGAGTTACAAAGACAAGTTGACGTGCTGATGGGAAAAGGGTTCGTTAGAGAAAGTATGAGTCCGTGTGCAGTTTCGGTGATCCTAGTGCCAAAAAAAGATGGAAAGTGGAGGATGTGCATCGATTTTCAAGCGATAAATAATATCACTATCAAATTAGAATGCAAGAGAGTGATGAATGGAAAAAAAATTTTAAAACTAAATATGGTCTTTATGAGTGGTTAGTATTACCTTTTTATTTTAACTAATGCACCCAGCACTTTTATGAGATTAATGAACCATGTTTTGCGTCCATTCGTTAGAAAATTTGTCAAAGTTTATATTTATGATATCTTGATTTATAGCAAAAACTTGGAAGATCATGCATTACATTTAAAATTTGTTTTAGATGCACTTAGGAAAGAAAAGTTATTTGCTAACATAGAAAAGTGCACGTTTTATTCTGATAGAATTATTTTTCATAGTTTTGTTATGAATTCATAGGGAGTCCAAGTTGATGAGGAGAAGATACGTGCAATTCGAGATTGGCCAAGTCCTACAAATGTGAGTCAAGTGCGAAGCTTCAATGGACTCGCAAGTTTTACCGACGCTTTGTTCGAAATTTTTGTGAGATTACAGCACCATTGACCGAGGTCATCAAGAAAAGTGTGGGATTTAAGTGGGGTGATGAACATAAAAAGCATTTAAATTGATCAAATATAAATTGACTCGTGCGCCTTTACTTAGTTTGCATAACTTTACTAAAACTTTTGAGATTGAGTGTGATGCTTCAAGTTTAGGGATTGCAACTATTTTGATACAAGAAGGAAAGCTAGTAGTGTATTTTAATGAAAAGTTGAGTGGGGACGCTTTGAACTACCTTACTTATGACAAGGAGTTATACGCTTTGGTTAGAGCTTTAGAGACATGACAACATTACTTGTGGCCTAAGGAGTTCGTGATATATCCATACCGATCATGAATTATTGAAGTATTTGAAGGGCAAACACAAGTTGAAAAAAAGACATGCGCGATGGATGGAGTTTATCAAGACGTTCCCTTATGTCATTCGATATAAACAAGGTAGGGAGAACGTCATTGCAGATGCTTTGTCATGTTAGTATGTTTTGTTAAATACTCTTGATATGAAATTACATGGTTTTGAACAAATCAAAGAATTGTATGTTGATGACCTTGATTTTGGTGTAGAGTTTAAAACTTGTGAAAAAAATATGGTGGGTAAATACGTTAAAGTGGATGCATTCTTGTTTCGTGAAAATAAATTATGTATACCTGCATGTTTTTTACGTGAATTACTGGTTAGGGAATCACATGGGGGTGGTTTAATGCGACACTTTGCTGCTGATAAAACTTGGGCTATCTGAAAAGAACATTTTTATTGGCCTCATATAAAACGTGATGTAGAATGAATTTGTGATAGATGCATTACTTTTCTTGAGTCTAAATCTCATGTTCAACCCCATGGATTGTATACACCATTGCCTATACCTAATGTGTAATAACAAAGATTTTTAAATCACTTTGTAAGTAAATATAATAATGACATTGAAAACTTTGTGGCACATGATGAATATAGTGATTAAATATGTGTGATGACTATGTGATAGAAGACTATGTCTAAATACTTATATATTGTATGTATGGATAAGTATATTGTTAGTTATGTAATTAGACTCCAAAAGGAAAGCTACATAACCTAATTCTACCTTAGGTGTAGTAATTAAATAACCTAAGGGTTATGATATTGAGAAATGTTAGTATTTAAAAGTTATACCAACCTAAGAGCTTAATCTTATTATGTCAATTGATTATTTATTTTAAACCTAATTAAAGTAAGCCTAATTGGGTTATAAAGTTAAATGAATATGAGTAAATATTTAAATCCCAAAATATTGGGGATAGAAACCCAAAATAAACATTTAGGGTAAGAGAGATCAAAAGTAATGGACTATGTTACTCACATGGCCCAAATAATTAATTAGGAAGCCCAAAGGAATTAAATTAAAGAACTAACCTTTAGCCCAAGTGATTGAGGACTTTTTGGACATTAGATTAATCAAATTTGGCATTTAAAAGTAAAGCAAAAATGGGAAAAAGGTAGAGTTACTGGCCACACAAGTCACTTTTGGCCTTGTCTTGTGATAATTATCTTACCATTTTTGGCTAGCTAATCTCTTTTCTAATGCCAAGCACTTGTGTGCCAAGCTCCCATTGGAGGGAAATCCTAATTAAGATTACATGTAATCCTAAAAGATAAAATAAGGGTAATTAACTAAAGGTTAAAACAAGTATGGGGGATAATAATATATATATATATATATAGATTTTATATCTATACTAATTCACTAAATACCCTAATGCCTTCTCATTTCATTTCATTTACTAACAAAGCAAGAGAAATAGAGTGAGAGAGAGAGGAGGTCGGGGGTATCTAAGGGAGAAAAGGGAGAGTGAATTCCTTCATTCATGCACCTAAAGTTCCTAAACTACTTTGGAAAGACAAGGAAGATAACAAAGAAATCAAGGTGAGGTTCAACTCTAGTTAATTTCCTTTTATTTTCAAAGTTATAGAGAGGTTATGTTCTAAGACTCACGAACCCTTAGATCTTTATGTTCCATGTAAGGATCTAGTCCTCTTGAGCGTTAGAATGATGATCCAAAGGAAGAAAATGAACTTAGGTTCCTTAAGGGTGAAAAACCCTAGCTTTTTCTTCACTTGGATCATCTATAACTTGATATCTACACCTCCGATTGGTGATCCGTCAAAGGGGGGTGCTAGATATCTAAGTTATCTACTAAACCCAAGTGGTAGCACTCAAAAACACTAATTTTTCAAGCCAAAAGGGTTGTTGGGGCCGAAATAGTCCATATTAGACAAAAAGGTATTGGACAGTTTATGGCCAGCCTCTTTTAAGGGCAGTTTCATCCACTTTATGTATTTTAAAAATTCTGAGAAAGCTCAGGAAGGTACTATGATGAGTTATCTACATTTAGGAAAAAGAATGGACTGTTTTGGATGTATAGATTAGGAGTTATGGACCTTATAAGAAATGACAGTTTTAAAAATAAAAACGAATGACTCATTATGTGTAACTCCAAAAATGGTAAGATTGTTATTGTAAGTACATATATATAAAAAGAGCATACCCTGAAAGTTTCATGATTGTTGGACAAAAACTCGATTTCTTAGAAATGTTGCAAGATCTGACTGTTTTAGGCCCTTTAAAAATAGTAAATCAAGTTGTTTTCTGGAAAAAGTTGGGAAACCTCAGGATATTATATTTTGTCATATTCCAGAGAAGAAACATTTATGGAACTGTTTTGGTATTTTTCTTGTAAATGGTTTTATAATGAATAAATAGAAATAAATAGCTAGGTGATTTCATAAATAGTAAAAATATTATGTTATAGCTTGGAAACCCTAGATATGTAGTATGCTGATTATTGGAGGGTATTTTGGTAATATATGATGTGGACTAATATTTATGACCTTTTAGGGTTATTAAATAAAGGTATTAATAAAGGGTAAACCATTAAAATAAATTATTTAAATTGGTTTAATAAATGATTAAAATATTATTATGATATTAAAAAATTAGAATAAGATATTTTTAAATAATCAATAATATTTTGAAAAAGATTGAATTTAAAAATATTATTAAATGATTAATAATATTAAATTAAAGCATTAATAAATGATTAAGATATTATTAAATGACTAATATTATTATATTAAAATATTATTAAAAGATTAATAATATTAGATTAAAGTATTATTAGGTGATTAAAATATTATTAAATAATTAATAATATTCAAAATTAAATAAAATGCTATTAAAAGGGTAATAATATTAGTAAATGAATATAATATTATTAAATGAATGGTAATATTAGAAAATGATTAAAATATTATTAAAAGGTTAATAATATTAGTTAAGTAATAAAATATTATTAAATAATTAATAATATTAGTTAAGGATTAAGATATTATTAAATGATTAATAAAATTAGTAAAAAGAAGTAAGTGTTAAGAATATTATAAATTGACTAAAATATTATTAAGAGGTTAATAATATTAGTAAGCAAATAAAGTATTATTAGTTGATTAATAAAACTAAGAAGTAAATAAAATATTATTAAGGGTAATAATATTAAATGAGTTTAAAATAATGTTTACGTAATAGTAATATGATCAAGGGATGATAATATTACTAAGGGATTAATGTAATGACTAAATGTTCAATAAATTTAATATAGAGTAATGATATTATATGATTTACTAATTTGAAGATCAATCATAGGTCTTTCAAATGAAGATAGATTAAACTGCTCAACCGGATAAATTTAATTTCGTATCTGTAAACCGCAAATGAGGCAAGTTCTCTAACTCAAACTCGAGTTATTATTTTCGAATTATGTTAGTGGATAATTATTGTTGATTAATAAACATTCTTAATGATTATTGTTAATCACACTTGGTGCAATTGAATTCATGTTCTATTATTATTGAACTGTGAATTAATTAAAGTTCTTTCGTTCATGAACTGTTTATGAGATAGATGTATGCTAGTTATATCAGCTAGATCAAGCATGTTTAAATTTGATAAATCAAATATGTTTTAAAGCTGTTCTTAATCTATTGTTGTGATAAGAACTCTTGACTTAGAAAAAGAACAAATTTAATTAAAGCATGATATTGGAAAATAATTATTGCTCGATTATTAAGTGTTTATGCATAAGTCACCGGTATGAATGGTTGATCCCCTTGATTACCAAAACTAATTAAAAGGACCAGTTTAAATAATGACAACCTTAGTGAATGTTCATGGTTATTTCAGACCACTCAGCACCTAATATTCAATTATTCGAATATTCAATTATTGAGAATTAATTCATGTTCTTTCACAATCGATTACTATTGTTGAACCATGAAAGCTAAATTCTTTTCTAATCATGATATAAACTCTTTGTATTTAAACTTGCTAAGAAAATTAGTTGCTTACTCTTACTATATCATGAAGTTTCTTTCAGTCAAACTAGAGGCGTCCAGGAAGGACAAAGGGAAGGGGAAAGTTCAAGAGTAATGAAATGAGAATGTTTAAGTTATTTTACTTTGATGTAATTTGATTAGAAAAACCTTTTATTATATTAAGGGTATGTTTGGCTTAAGGTTAAGAAAACCTAGGAACGATGTTGTAAGACTTTTTTTTATGATGAACATTGTATGTTTGTTATTCCACAATAGTTTATAGAATTTACATGTTATAGATGGATCGTGAGCACTAGATCCGAGGTTAGACAACCCGAATTTGGGGGCATGACAAGTTGGTATCAAAGTTGTAGACTTGTAGGTTATAAACATTAGGAATGCGAAACATAGGTTATAACCTTAGAAGAAAACTCTTATAGAGTATGTTAGGAGATGAATTATGGAAATTCATCAAGTATGTGTTGTACTTAATAAAATATAATTTCATTTTACAAATGAATATTTTTTTTGTAGTACTGATGTTGTGTCCTTGTTTTATTGTATGATGCTTGGAGATAGTCAGGGGAGTCATTCGGTAGATCAGGAGGAGACTGTACAGGAGGTGATGGTGGATACCTCACAGGATGAGATGATAGGTGACTTGCTAGTGAAGAACAATGAGATGGAGTAGAGGATTTTACAGTTAAAGAAGCAGAATATGACACATCAGTATATGGAGCAGGCACAGATCGAGTTATCAGAGGTGCGAGTGCAACTGGAGCAGGAGAAGGCAAAGTTTGGATTATTGAGTGTAGAGCATCAGTCGATGCATATCGATTTTGATCTAGAGATTGCAGATAAGATACGCGTGGATGATGCGTTTTATGAGTCAACCAAGCGTATGAGGTCAGGGCCGAGACCTTAGGGCTAGCTCTAGATTCAGCGCATGAGGGTCAGCGTAGTGGGACTAGGAGGCCGCATATCGAGATAAGGGAGTCGATCCGATTAGTTTGACACTGATTCATAGAGGGATTGTTTCCCCAAGAGCCTGTTCAGGTGACCCGGCAGGGCCACCAGCGATGTTATGCTACGGACCAGTTGTAGATAGATGCATTAGTACCCTTTTTGTTTAGTTAGGTTTTATGTTGATGTAAACCTCAACAGGTGTGAGGTAGTAGATAGTTTTGTGGTATCCCTATTTGTATATATAGGGGAATATCATTTTGAGTAGATCTCATCTTTTGTGTCTAAAATGGGATAATAATATTTATAGTAATATTCCAGGTATAAAGGTGTAAGACTCAAAGATTTGGTATGTGAATATAAATTCAGTATTATGTTATGTGTTCTAAGAAAATTAAGATATTAAGTTGTCTATCTAATAATATGTTTAATTTAGCAAATTAAATTGGTAATTTAGCAAACTAAATCCATTAATCTGGTAAGCTAAATTTCAATAGTCCAGTAAACTAAATTATTCACATCATGAGTATATGATTGTTTGATTTTAAATCATGTGTTGCATACTAAACACTAATAAGATGTGGCATAAGAAGTAAAACAAGGAAAAATAACTTTAGGTTTTGCCTTATCAAATAATACCGCCAAGAAGAGAACCTCAAAATCGAAAAGCGGAGGAGTCCATTAACAATACAGGAGATCAAGCAGCAAATGTGACGCCCCCAAATCCGGGTTCTCTAACCTCGGGTTTAGTGCTCACGATCAATCATATATATCACATCTAACTATTCATTCATTAATGAAAAATATCATTCATAATATTCCTTAATACAACTTATGATAATATCCTAGGTTAACTAACCTTGACATAACTTACATACCCTTATATAACCAAAAGGTTTACATAAATAATTACATAATAAAACATATCCATTAGAAGTTGACAATAACTACTCCTGAGCCTTGCCTTTGCCTTTGTCCCTGCTAGAACCTTCTACTACATTGGCATTAGCTGAAATATTTTATTTAAGCAAGGGTGAGCAACAAGTTTGCTCAACAAGTTAAAATATACAATAAATGATATATATCATGAATAAAAGAGTCTAGCTTCTATACAACTTCAGTAATAATCAAACGATTTCGAAGTAGCGGAATAATAATTCAATCTCAATAATCAAATTTTCTCCCATTTCATACTGAATAACATATCAGAGATGAAAGAGTAAAATTCCTTCAAAGATTTAATAATATTCAATTGAATAAGAAGAATTAACAATACTGCAACAATATTCAATAAAGTGGGATATACCCAGTTTTCATCTGAGTGATCACAAAGGATCATGAACTAATAGAGGAATCATTTAGTTATTAAAACTAAATTACCACAAGAATATATATTAGTTATAAAAACTAAACTATACTCTTCTGCAAGTACCTGGAGCGGCCAACTCCTTTGTATCCTATATTATGCATAATACTCAATAATAGCGCATAGGTCGATTTACGACATTAAAATTTGTTCATCTCAGTCTTACGTCACGAGTTCGTACCACAACAATATGGTTTGGATTACTTTTAAAGAAATACTATGATTTCAATAATTAATAACAATACTAATCCAGCCGAAACCAATGGCATAGATCTTCCAATAACAATTCAGTTCATAATAAATAGAACATTTCATGCTTTAACAAATATTAGTCTCGCCAAAACTATTAGTTGAGACATGATTTATAAATAGTTCAATCAATAGAACAAGAATCAATTGCACTACGTGCGAATTTCAACAATCATTATAAATGTGAATAACTATCAATAATTATTCACTACCATGCTTAAAAAATAGTAACTCAAGTTGAGTTAGGAAACTTGCCTGATTCGTTGACTCTTTATCACATGATTTAAGTTAACTTCTTTTGTAAGACCTATCATTGATAAGATCGATCTCTTAATTAGCATCACATATCTTACTCATAGCAATTTAACATAAAATCACATAACCAAACATTAGTGAGTACACTATAATATCTTAGACTTAACACTTACGCGTTCATTTATAAGTTCGTAAAAGAACTTGACAAACTATTTATGAACTCAGTTGACTTAATATATCATTTCAGTTTCTATTTTAGCATGGTAAAACAAAACCGACTTCTCTTCCTAACATTTTAGTTTCCCTTTTCAGCAACCTGAAATGTTCATTTCGGGAATCGAAAATCCACTATTCACGAAAATAAGAAATCAAAATATTATTTTTTTTAATCTTTTGTCCAATCATATAAACATGTATTCCATACACAAACAGTATTTTTCTCGAATTTTTCAACTCGCTTAAGTATTTTTCAAAATCAATTTCTAGTTAATTCCTTAAGAAATTAGCTACCTCGTGCTTAACTTCAGAAATTCCCATCTCTTGACAAAATCTTTTATGTGTTAACGTGAGCCTCCAATTTAAATTACGTGGCAATCAGAGTTATAGAACTTTGGTTATAGCAATTTTCGTCAGAAAACCCCAAATATTGAAATAGTCATAACTTGGTCATTTTAAGTCGGAATGAGCTCATTTCTGGACACGAGGTACTTTATACTATATATTTTCCTGTCCCAGAAGACCAAAATTTATTTCACAATTTAAGTGGCCAAAATAGCCCTTACAAAATTTTGGACAATAGCTTTTTCTCCTTTTTCACTTTTTTGTGCTTTGTTAAAAATAGTCCATACAAAAAACTACAACTCCTTTTTCAGTGATTCCACTTGGAGATGTTAGAAAGCTTATCATAGTATCCATCCAAAGTTTTCTAGAATTTTTGAATGTCAGAAAAATGATGAAACTACCCCCTACCCTTGACTGTTCAAAACAGTCTGTTTTTCCTTAAAAGACACAAAACTATTTTTGCTAAAACAGTCATAACTTTTTCGTTTTAAAACATTTTTAGGTGATTATTAAGCCCATGCGAAGCTAACTTCCGGGATTATAACTTTTATTCTTTAACCTTTTCCAAATTCTAATCACAGAATTCCAGAAATTCCGTGTAAAGTGATTGGCCCAAGTTTGTTTTCCAGTTTTGACGCTACTACTTTGAAATATCATAACTCTCTCCTCCGAAGTCGAATTTAGTCCAATCCAGAGTCTATGGAAATCTTATTCAGTGTACTATAATATACCAAAGGCCCAGAATTTTTAGGGCATTCTAGCTAACCCCAAATTATTTTTTTTGGGACAACAGTCACTAGCTTTTCTAAGCTTTATAAAAACTGTTTTACTTTTCTTCTTTGGATCAAACTTTTAACACCTAAAATGGTAAGATCTACACATAACATACTCTAAAACATGTAGATCAAGAGTTTTAAAGTTCAAAACATAAGTTCTTTAATTCATCAAATCATTAAATAAAAATACATAAACAAAGTGTTTAGGGTTTATACCTTTTTCCTTTTGGGTTTTTCTTCTTCTTCTTCTTGTTCTTGCTAGGTGGAGCTCTAAGTCATGAACCAAAGCTACTCTTCTACTTCTGTCTAAAAATTTGTTTTTCTTTCCTTATCTATTTAGAATGAGATGGAAGAATTTATTTATAAAATAGATGAGGGATATTTATAGTAGGAGAAATGCATACATATAACATATGTATGTATATATATAAAATCTCCCAAAATCCCTTCCATATCTCTTTCATATATTTCTAATATCTTTTCTCTTTTTCTCTCCTATCTCTACAAAATCTTACAAATCTCTCCAAATCTTAGCATATCAAATCATATCTTACCAAATATCTCTATATCTTTTCATATCTTCCAAATATCTTAACAAATCTATGAAAATAACATGTGCTTATTTTCTCACCCCTTGGGCTAAATGTTGGGCCAATCCTTTACTTGTTTGGACTCTCTAATAATTGTTTTGGGCCATGTGTAAAATATCATAATCCAATATATTTAATTTTTCTTAAATTAATTAACTACAAGTCTCATGCTTAAATAAACACTTGGGCTAAAAATTAATTCTTTGGGCCTTAAAATCAACTTAGTTCTGTACTTATTAATTTTTATCCATTCCCCATTATTTAATTTGGGTTCCCTTACACACATTAGTAAGTTAATTTCTTACTCATATTTCTTTAATTTCATAACCCAATTAGACTTGCTATTCCTAGGTTATAAAATTAATTAATTAAGATTTATAAGATAAATCTCTTAGGATTAGTATATCTTTTTAAATACCAACATTCTCTTAAATTATAACCCATTAGGTTATTTAATTATCATACCTAATATATGTATTAGGTTACATAACTTCATTCGTCATCTCTTTACTAAATAAATGTTTACACATTATATAATACATATTTACTCAATCACATACATAATTCACATATGTCCTAACATATTTCCCTAGTTTATTAACTTATTAGCCCAAATTGACTTAATAAGTTATAAACACATACATACTCATCTCAATAATCAATTACTTAAGGATTGTAAATCCTTTTAATTTAATAATCAAGACTAACATTCATGCTATGTTAATTTCTTACATAACTTTCATTACTCTTCCTTGAAAATGATTAAGTATACTTCTTAGTTAATAAATTAACTATCTAACTTAATTATCATATACACTTATATGATTCAAGTACTTTCTTCTTCTTTTTTTTTCAAAAAAATTGAATTATGTGAAATTCTGGGTTCTCACATTATCCCCTCCTTATAAGGATTCCGTCCTCGGAATCACCGCTTTCTTACTCTCTAATATCTTTTAAAGTTGTTTCATCAAATCATTTATATCAACACAATATGAATTTGTGTTTCATATACTAACTTGTGACTTGGGATATATAAAAGAAAACCATTCACAACTATATCTACCCAATATTTCTTGCGTAATTCATTTACTCAACTAAATTATTACCTGTCACTACCTCCTGGGCAGCTACTGCATCTTGTAATGTCATGTTGAACGTGCGCACTGTCGGTCTTCCTGACTGAGCAGGTCCTTTGATCGCTAGTGTTCCACTGTTGTTTCCTCTATTGTTGCTTCCTCTTTCCGCATTCTTCTTTGGACAATTATGAATTTGATGTTCTAGTGATCCACGTGAAAAACAACCTGTATCTTCTTTGGACTTGGACAATTTGGAGAGATGTGTCCCTCTTGTCCACAGTTAAAACACACTCCTTTTCCCTTCAAACATACTCCCGGATGCTTTTTACCACAGTTTGCATATGCCTCACCTATCTTTCTATTATCTCCTGACTTCTCGCCAGATTAAGTATTTTCCTTCCACTTACGCTTAGTAGAGTTACTTCATCCACTGCTACCTCCTTCATTTGTCTTTTTCTTCTTTTCTTGATGATACCTTGACACAACTTCACTTCCTCATTCGACGATGATTGCTTTTTCCAACAGGGCCACAAATGTCTTAATCTGTAATACAGCTACCTTGCTATATATCACTGGCTTCAGTCCATTCTCAAACCTTTACGCCTTTCGTACCTCAGTGTCCACTTGATGCGGAGCAAATCTCGCTAGTTCGTTGAATTTGGCGGCGTATTCTGCAACCGACATATTCTCCTACTTCAACTCTAAAAAGTTTACTTCCATTCTTGCTTGCATACTTTCTGAAAAGTAATTTTCAAAAAATAATTTCTTAAACCTTGTCCAGGTTACTACTGATGTACCAGCTCTAGCTTTGGTTGTCTCCCACCAGTAATTTGCCTCACCCTTCATCAAATAGGTAGCAAAATCTGTCTTTTGCTCCTCCGCTACTCTAGCAATAATAAAAGCTTTCTCCATCTCCTTTACCCATGTCTGGGCTTCTATAGGGTCAGTGGTTCCCTTGAATTCCAGCGGTCCTACGACCTTAAAGTCTTTAAAGTTAGCCAATTGATTAGTTGGTCGATTTCTCGCCGCTGGGGCTCTAGTTTGCATAGTTTGAGCTAGCATGTCTAAAAAGTTCTGCATTGGATCATCTTGATCTCCTTCATTATTCACAGACCGCTCCTCCCTTTGGATACGATTTTGTCATCTTGGCGGCATTATGCGATGAAATAAAGAATTACATTAATACCTTGTCTTTACTCCAGATCTTATTAGTAGTATACAAAATTTTAAACTTAAACCAATTTTCAGCTTTTTAGATTATCTAATTCAGCTTACTGAATTATCAAATTCATCAGATAATCATCTTAATAATTTACTTCTCAGAATTTAATTACTTATTCAAACATATAATCATATCATTGTATTTATATTCATGTAAATAGTACATAGTACTTTTCAATACATATCACATACTACTACAAACGGTTACTATCCCTTTGTGATAAAAGTCGGGATTCATTACTACAACTTTACACAAAAAGTTGAGACATACAAAAGTTATCTTGATAGTCATACCAAAGCGAATATTATACTCCAAAAGATTATACTCCTCACACTTAATCTTTCTTCCGTCCACTTCCTCCATCTGTCTTCTTTTTAGGATAATTCTTAACCGTATGACACGTTCCACCACATGCAAAACATCCTTCTTTCTTTTGTTTAGGACAATTTAGTGATAGATGTCCTTCCTGACCACAATTGTAACACACATTCTTACCCCACATACATTCCCCCGAATGGTTCTTTCCACACTTGACACATACTTGTTTCTTCTTTGAATGCGAATTCTCTGAGTTATTGTCACTGTCGTAGTTCTTTTTCATTTTATTACCCATTTTTTTCTTACTTATATCTTTAGATGATACACTACACTTAACCTTCATTCTATCGACTTATGCCTTCAGATTATTTCGTTCTTCTCTCATCTCGCGTAATGCTCTTTCTGTCTTCCATAATTCCTCCAGGAGAAGTACTTTAGTCCTTACATCTTGAATTTTTGCAGATGCTTCACCTTCTTCGATTGCTACTTTGCCGTCTTCCCCATCTTTGATCTTTATTTATGGCTCCACCTTAGTTTCTTTGGAAAATAATTCTTCCTCTTCATCTAGCTCCATCTCGGGGTACTCGTCATGATCGTTTGCTAGATTTACCGCAGGTTCCTTTCTTAAAACTTCCTCAACTGACTCACTCTGAGCTGGCACCTCGGATAATGGCATTGGTACAACTGCTAACAATTCCGTAACCATCTTATAATCTCCTGACATCCTTTCACCAGTTTTAAATAACTTCATTAGTACATCACTATCAAACATAATCCATAAACACTGAGTGTCCCCATATCTTACTATTGATGAATTTTCCTAATCCATCACTTAGAACTCTAAACGAGTTTTCTCTATCCTGTTTATGGTTATATTCCTAAGGCTTTTTCCCCCACCTAAGGTTTATAACCTACAGCTTTGATACCAACTTGTGACGCCCCCAAATTTGGGTTCCCTAACCTCGGGTTTAGTGCTCACGATCCATCATATATATCACATCTAACTATTCATTCATTAATGAAAAACATCGTTCATAATATTCCTTAATACAACTTATAACAATATCTCAGGTTAACTAACCTTGACATAACTTACATACCCTTATATAACCAAAAGGTTTACATAAAAAATTACATAATAAAACATATCCATTAGAAGTTGACAATAACTACTCCTAAGCCTTGCCTTTGCCTTTGTCCCTGCTAGAACCTTCTACTACATCGGCATTAGCAGAAATATTTTATTTAAGTAAGGGTGAGCAACAAGTTTGCTCAACAAGTTAAAATATACAATAAATGATATATATCATGAATAGAAGAGTCTAGCTTCTATAGAACTTCAACAATAATCAAACGATTTCGAAGTAGCGGAATAATAATTCAATCTCAATAATCAAACTTTCTCCCATTTCATACTGAATAACATATCAGAGATGAAAGAGTAAAATTCTTTCAAAGATTCAATAATATTCAATTGAATAAAAAGAATTAACAATCTTTATGACAATATTAAATAAAGTGGGATATACCCAGTTTCATGTTGAGTGATCACAAAGGATCATGAACTAATAGAGGAATCATTTAGTTATTAAAACTAAATTACCACAAGAATATAAATTAGTTATAAAAACTAAACTATACTCTTACGCAAGTACACAGAAGCGACCACTCCTTTGTACCCTATATTATGCATAATACTCGAATAATAGCTCATAGGTTCGATTTATGACATTAAAATTTGTTCATCTCAGGTCTTACGTCACGAGTTAAGTACCACAACAATATGGTTTAGATTACTTTCAAAGAAATACTATGATTTCAATAATTAATAACAATACTAATCTAAGCCAAAACCAATGGCATAGTTCTTCCAATAAAAATTCATTCATAATAAATAGAACATTTCATGTTTAACAAATATTAGTCTCACAAAAACAATTAGGTTGAGGCATGATTTATAAATAGTTCAAATAATAGAACAAGAATCAATTGCACTACGTATGCGAATTTCAACAATCATTATAGATGTGAATAACTATCAATAATTATTCACTACCATGCTTAAAAAATAGTAACTCAAGTTGAGTTAGGAAACTTGCTGATTCATTTGACTCTCTTTACTTTCACGCATTTAAGTTAACTTCTTTTGTAAGACCTATCATTGATAAGATCGATCTCTTAATTAGCATCACATATCTTACTCATAGCAATTTAACATGAAATCACATAACCAATCATTAGTGAGTACACTATACTATCTTAGACTTAACACTTACGCGTTCATTTATAAGTTAAGTAAAGAACTTGACAAACTATTTATGAACTCGATTAGACTTAATATATCATTTCGGTTTCTATTTTAGCAAGCTAAAACAAAACTGACTTCTCTTCCTGACATTTCAGTTTCCCTTTTCAGCAACCTGAAATGTTCATTTCGGGAAGCTGAAATACACTATTCAAGAAAATATGAAATCAGCTTATTATTTTTTAATCTTTTGGCCAATCATATACACATGTATTCCATACAAAAAGTTTTTTTCTGGAATTTTTCAACTCCCTTAAGTATTTTTCAAAATCAATTTCTAGTTAATTCCTTAAGAAATTAGCTACCTCGTACTTAACTCCATAAATTCCCATATCTTGACACAATCTTGTATGTGTTAACTTGAGCCTCCAGTTTAAATTTCGTGGTCATTGGAGTTATAGAACTCCGGTTATAGCGATTTTCGTCGAAAAACCCCAAATATTGAAATAGTCATAACTTAGTCATTTTAAGTCAGAATGAGCTCATTTTTTGGACAGGAGGTACTTTATACCATATATTTTTATGTCACAAAAGGCCGGAATTTATTTCACAATTTAAGTGGCCGAAACAGCCCTTACAAAATTTTGGACAGTAGCTTTTTCTCTTTTTTCACTTTTTCGTGCTTTGTTAAAAATAGTCCATACGAAAATCTACAACTCCTTTTTCAGTGATTCCACTTGGAGATGTTAGAAAACTTATCATAGTATCCCTTCATTTTTTTTCCAGTATTTTGGAATGTCAAAAAAATAACTAAACTACCCCCTACGCTTGACTGTGCAAAACAGTCTATTTTTCCTTAAAAAACACAAAACTATTTTTGCTAAAATAATCATAAATTTTTCGTTTTAAAACATTTTTAGGCGATTGTTGAGCCCACGCGAAGCTAACTTCTGGGACTACAACTTTTATTCTTTGACCTTTTCCAAATTCTAAACACAGAATTCCAGAAATTCCGTGTAAAGTGACTGGCCCGAGTTTGTTTTCCAGTTTTGACGCTACTACTTTGAAATATCATAACTCTCTCCTCCGAAGTCGAATTTAAACCGTTCTAGTGTCTATGGAAAGCTTATTCAGTGTAATACAATATACAAAAGGCCCATAATTTTTAGGGCATTCTAGTAAACCCTGAATTTTCTGTTTAGGTACAACAGTCACTAGCTTTTCTAAGCTTTATAAAAATTGTTTTACTTTTCTTTCTTTGGATCAAACTTTTAACACATAAAATGGTTAGATCTACACAATACACTCTAAAACATGTAGATCAAGAGTTTTAAAGTTCAAAACATAAGTTCTTTATTTCATCAAAGATGAGGGATATTTATAGTAGGAGATGAGATGGAAAATTTTATTTGTAAAATAGATGATGGATATTTATAGTAGGAGATATAACATATAACATATATATATATAAAATCTCCCAAAATCCCTTCTATATCTCTTTCATATCTTTCCATATCTCTTTTATATCTATTCAATATCTTTTCTCTTTCTCTCTCCTATCTCTACAAAATCTTACAAATCTCTCCAAATCTTAGCATATCAAATCATATCTTACCAAATATCTCTATATCTTTTCATATCTTCCAAATATCTTAACAAATCTATGAAAATACCATGTGCTTATTTTCTCACCCCTTGGGCTAAATGTTGGGCCAATCCTATACATGTTTGGGCTTTTTAATAATTGTTTTGGGCCATGTATAAAATATCATAGTCTAATATATTTAATTGTTTTTAAATTAATTAACTACAAGTCTCATGCTTAAATAAACACTTGGGCTACAAATTAATTCTTTGGGCCTTAAAATCAACTTAGTTCTATACTTATTAATTTTTATCCATTCCCCATTATTTAATTAGGGTTCCCTTACACACATTAGTAAGTTAATTTCTTACTCATATATCTTTAATTTTATAACCCAATTAGACTTGCTATTCTTAGGTTATAAAATTAATTAATTAAGATTTCTAAAATAAATCTCTTAGGTTTAATATATATCTTTTTAAATACCAATATTCTCTTAAATTATAACCCATTAGGTTATTTAATTATCATACCTAATATATGTATTAGGTTACATAACTTCATTTGTCATCTCTTTACTAAATAAATGTATACACATTATATAATACATATTTACTCAATCACGTACATAATTCACATATGTCCTAACATATTTCCCTAGTTTATTCACTTATTAGCCCAAATTGACTTAATAAGTTATAAACACATACATACTCATCTCAATAATCAATTACTTAAGGATTGTAAATCCTTTTAATTTAATAATCAAGGCTAACATTCAAGCTATGTTAATTTCTTACATAAATTTCATTACTCTTACTTGAAAATGATTAAGTATACTTCTTAGTTAATAAATTAACTATCTAACTTAATTATCATATACACTTATATGATTCAAGTACTTTCTTCTTTTTTTTAAAAAAAAAATTTGAATTATGTGAAATTCTGGGTTCTCACAGCAAATATGATGCAAGAGTTTGTGGACATGTTAGCCCAAGCGTTGCAGAATAGAGCACCCGCAACAAGGAACCGACCAGTTTATAGTTTGGCAAGTTTTAAAGAATTTAAGGCCGTGGGACCACTAGAGTTTAGGGGGACAACTGACCTTATTGAAGCCCAAACGTGGGTGAAAGAGATGGAGAAAGCCTTTGTCATCGCAAGAGTTGCATAGAAGCAGAAGATAGTTTTTGCCACTTACTTAATGAAAGGCGGGGCTAATTACTAGTGGGAGTCAAATCAGGCTATAGTCGGGGCAGGAGTCGTGACATGGGAAAGGTTCAAAACCATGTTTTTCAAAAACTATTTTTTGACAAGTATGCAAGCAAGAATGGAGGTCAAATTCCTAGAGCTGAAACATGAAAATATTTTCGTGTCAGAATGCGCTGTCAAATTCAATGAGTTAGCCAGATTTGGTCCATATCAAGTGGACACTGAGGTAAAGAAAGAAAGGAGGTTTGAGAATGGGTTAAAACCATGGATTTTCAGCAAGTTAGCAGTAGTGCAAATTAATTCGTTCTCAGCTCTGTTGGAGAAAGCTCTCATCGCGAAAGGCGAGAGTGAAGCAGTTTCGAAGTACAATCGAGAAAAGTATAAGAAGAAGGTCGAAGGAGGGAATCCAAATGTGAGACCCCAAATTTTATGAATAAAGATTTAAATTTCTCGAAATATTTTTTTGAATATTATGGTGTGGATTTGATATAATGTTATAGTTGTGGGTAATATTTATAAATTTTGCAAAGTAAGCAAGTTGTTATAAATATTCGATTGGTCGGGGAATATTCTTTTTGTGGGGGAATATTCGTACGACGGCACAATCATTGGTGGATTACACAACGGAAGTATTGTCGTAGTAAGAAAATGACAGAATTATCTATTTAGAAAAATATCGGTGAAAGTTTTATCGTTAAAACTGTTGAACTACTCGGTAGTAAAAGTACAGTAATACGTGTGGTTGCATAGTAGCACACGATATTTATTATTGATGCTTAAGTAAGAAGTCACTCAGTTATACTCAATTATTGATACAGTAATTGCTGCATCATTTCTCTCATATTATTGATTCAATTATTGTTACAATATCATCTGTATAATATGTTATGTTATTAAATCAATAATTGAGACGACAAAGTTATTCATATTATTAAATTGCAATATTGATAATGTCTAGAAGTTCTGTCAAGGAGAGGTTAGATAATCTAATTGCGCGCCAATAGGGAGTAATCCTTATCGAAAAGCCCCCTCTTTCCTGGGAACGACCTGGTTGTTAAATATTATGAATTATAATATTAATGATGAATAAGTTCGTGTTGATTAAAGATGAAATTGATAGTTCCATTGTGTTGGAATTATTAGTGTCAGTGAAAATCGACATTTATTTCGGTATTAATGGATGTCTAGAGATTATATTAACCAATCGGGTAATTAATCGGATAAATGAGAAATTAATTGCTATTAATTCACATGATTATAACTATTTGTTCACATGTGTGTACTATTGATTCACATTCATTTACTATTAGGGGAGTTGGTGCAAGATTGATAATACTTTTATGACTAAGTTAAAAATGGAGGTATAGATGGAGGTACTATACTATAATTTGTATTTTCACATGTCTAGAACTATTGATTCATATGATTTACTATTAGGGGAGGTGGTGCAAATTTGATAATACTTGTAGGACTAAATTAAAAATGAAGAAAAAGAGGAAGGTATTATACTGTAATATTCTGAGCCCCAAAATGTGCAATTATCGAAACTATATTTTCCTATAAATAGAAGCTCATTTCTTCATTATTCTTCACCAATTCACTCAAGCTATAGAGCATTTATTATAGAGAGAAATTATAGAGAGAAAGAAAAAGAGAAGTCTGCTACCTCACTACTCTAGTATCCAGTTTTTTTCTAAGGTAAGGGGTATTATTTCTTTCGTATTCATGAAGAGAGTTATTTCTTTCAATATTTATAAGGGTTGTTATTCCATTCTTTATTATTCTGTTGGAATAACCTATCTGTGCGGACTACCGCATACATGGTGAATTCTTCTGTTATTCCATTCTTTATTATTCTGTTAGAATAACCTGTCTATGCAAAGTACCGCATACATGGTGAAATTCTTCTGTTGTTCCATTCTTTATTATTCCGTTGGAACATCCTGTTTGTGCGTATTACGTATGACATGGTTCCATTATTTATTATTTTGTTGGAATAACCTATCTGTGCGGTCTTTCACATGCATGGTTAATTCTTCTGTTATTCCATTCTTTATTATTCTGTTGGAATAACCTGTCTGTGCGGTCTATCGCATGCATGGTGAATTCTTCTTTTATTCCATTCTTTATTATTCTGTTGGAATATCCTGTCTGTGCGTTTACGCATGACCTAGTTCTATTATTTATTATTCTGTTGGAATATCGTGTCTGTGCGTTTACGCATGACCTGATTCCATTATTTATTATTCTATTGGAATAACTTATTTGTGCAGTCTATCGCATGCCTGGTGAATTCTTTTGTTATTCCATCCTGTCTGTGCATATTATGCATGACCTGGTTACATTATTTATTATTCTGTTGGAATAACCTGTCTGTGTGGTCAATTGCATTCATGGTGAATTCTTCTGTTATTGTATTCTTTATTATTCTGTTGGAATAACCTGTCTGTGCGGTCTATCGCATGCATGGTGAATTCTTCTGTTATTCCATTCTTTATTATTCTGTTGGAATATCATGTCTATTCATTTAAGCATGACCTGGTTCCATTATTTATTATTCTGTTAGAATATCCTGTCTATGCATTTACGCATGACCTGGTTCCATTATTTATTATTCTAATGGAATAACCAGTCGGTGCGGTCTATCGCATGCCTGATGAATTCTTTTGTTATTCCATTCTTTATTATACTCAGTTGGTTAAAGTTTTGGCTTTTATACTCCATGAAATTAGTGGAATATCCTTGATATTTGCGCTTTATCCAGTATCTTTTTATGGAAATATTCTTCTGAGAATTCTTGAATTTTACTCTACAAAGAAGTATCATGTTGACAATTTGGACATTATTGATTTTTGGATAAGTTAGATTATAAATCTTTTATTCTTGAACTTGTTTTATTGAATTCCTATATCATTGTCATCATCCACATGTTTATATTCTGTTGAAGGTCATCTGTGGCCTGTAGTGCATAGATGGACTTAGTATGATTATGACCAGGGATCAGTCGGTATAATCATGACCATAATGTTACAAATGATGTGGTAAAAGTCTTCATTGGCCCGTACTGCATTGATGGACAGTTGTTGGCATGATCATGACCATTAATGAATACACAAATATCCTTGGCCTGTAGTGCATGGATAATTTGTGGTCGTGATACTAAAGAATATCCTTAGATGTAGTGCAGGGGTGATTCGATGATGTGGATTATTTATTAAGCTGAGTCTCAGCGATAAAAGTGATGAAAAACCTTTTAAATCATAGAAGATAGTAGATTTTATTCTCTACTTGACTCTTCTAATGGATTTCTTGTTCCGCTGCAGTTAAACTTGATGTTTGTTATGTTGTATCAGTTTAACACTATTGAAGGCTAAGGATAATTTATTCTGCATTATCTTAGTCATAACATTTCTTACCGGGTTAGTTGAGCTCACCCTTTCTATCATTGTTCTCTTTAGGAAATGAGAATATAGCTGGGACGAGTCGGGGAATGGAGTGAAGGTCCAGATGATAGCATTAGTAGTCCTCACTATTCTGTTAAATAGTGTGATAATAAATGTAACGAGGACTCCATTGAGTGTGGATATTGTCTAGATGACAATATTCTTGTTTAAACTCTCAGCTATGTTTTGTCGTATTTTACATGACTGTGGTATAATTAAGTTGTATTTGATTTATGTACCTTGTATCTGGCAACCCAAGATGGGTGATGTATTCCTGTTTTGGGGGCGTCACACCAAATCCTATCAGTGGAGGCAGTAACAGTAAGAAATGCAAATGGAGCAGCAGTGAAAATAATTATGAAGGTTAACAAGGAAGTGTGCAATAGAAGAAACAATCATGTGGAAACTGTGGAAAGAGTCACCCGGGAGAGTGTATGAGGGGAAAAAATGTATGTTACAACTGTGGGCAAGAAGGAAATATTTCACCAAATTGTCCTAAGCCAAAGAAAGAAGGTTACTTTTCATGTGGAGGGACGGGACATCGATTCAAGGATTGTCCACTGAAGAAGAACACCGATGAAGTAAGCGGTATTAGGGGTAATAACACTAAGTCAACCAGTGGAGGACCAGCCCAACCCAGCAAGCCGACAGCTAGAACCTTCAATATGACTGTTCAAGATGCAGTGGCATCTAGCGAGGTGGTGTCAGGTATAATTCCGAACAATAACAAAAATGCATATGTGTTATTTGATTCGGGAGCTACCTATTTTTTTGTATCTGATGAATTTGATAAAAGGTTAAATTTACCTCGCAAAAAGTTAGAAAACCCAATAAATATAGAAGTTGCAAAAAAAGAAGTGATCCTTGTAGAGTTTATGTGAGACCCCAAATTTTATGAATAAAGATTTAAATTTCTCGAAATATTTTTTTGAATATTATGGTGTGGATTTGAGATAGTGTTATAGTTGTGCGTAGTATTTGGAAATTTTGCAAAGTATGCAAGTTGTTATAAATATTCGATTGGTCGGGGAATATTCTTTTTGTCGGAGAATATCCATATGACGGCATAATCATTGGTGGACCCCACAACGGAAGTATTGTCGTAGTTAGAAAACGAAAGAATTATCTTTTTATAAAAGTAATGGCGAAAGTTTTACCGTGAAAACTGTTGAACTACCCGGTAGTAAAAGTACAGTAATACACATGGTTGCATAGCAGCACACGATATTGATTATTGATGCTTACATAAGAAGTCACTCAGTTATACTCAATTATTGCTACAGTAATTGTTGCATTATATCTCTCATATTATTGATTCAATTATTATCACAGTATCATCTGTATAATATGTTATGTTATTAAATCAATAATTGAGACGACAAAGTTATTCATATTATTATTTGCAATATTGACAATGTATAGAAGTTCTGTCAAGGAGAGGTTTGGTCACCTAATTGCGCGCCAATAAGGAGAAATCCTTATCGGAAAGCCCCCTCTTTCTTGGGAATGACTTGGTTGTTAAATATTGTGAATTATAATATTAATGATGAATAAGTCCGTGTTGATTAAAGATGAAATTGAAAGTTCCATTATGTTGGAATTATTAGTGTTAGTGAAAATCGATATTTATTTCGATAATAATTGATGTCTGGAGGTTATATTGACCAATCGGGTAATTAACCGGATAAATGAGCAATTAATTGCTATTAATTCACATGATTATAACTATTTTTTCACATGTGTGTACTATTAATTCACATTCTTGTTACTATTAGGGGAGTTGGTGCATGATTGATAATACTTGCATGACTAAGTTAAAAATAGAGGTATAAATGGAGGTACTATACTGTAATTCGTATTTTTACATGTCTAGAACTATTGATTCACATGATTTACTATTAGGGGAGGTGGTGCAAGTTATATAATACTTGGATGACTAAATTAAAAATGAAGAAAAAGAGGAAGGTATTATAGTATAATATTTCTAGCCCCAAAACGTGCAATTATCGAAAATATATTTTCTTATAAATAGAAGCTCATTCTTCCTTCATTTCTCACCAATTCACTCAATCTATAGAGCATTTATTATAGAGAGAAGTTATAGAGAGAAAGAAGAAGAGAAGTCTGCTACCTCACTACACCAGTATCCAGTTTCTTTCTAAGGTAAGGGGTATTATTTCTTTCGTGTTCTTGAAGAGATCTATTGTTATTCCATCCCTTATTATTATGTTGGAATAATCTGTATACGTGGACTACCGTATATATGGTGAAATTCTTCTGTTATTCCATTCTTTACTTTTATGTTGGAATAACTTGTCTATGCGAAGTACCGCATACATGGTGAAATTTTTCTATTATTCCATTCTTTATTATTCTGTTGGAACATCCTGTCTGTGCATATTACGCATGACTTGGCTCCATTATTTATTATTTTGTTGGAATAACCTGTCTGTGTGGTCTATCGCATGCATGGTGAATTCTTCTATTATTCCATTATTTATTATTCTGTTGGAATATCATGTCTGTGTGTTTAAGCATGACCTGGTTCCATTACTTATTATTCTGTTGGAATAACCTATTTGTGCGGTCTATCGCATGCCTGGTGAATTCTTTTGTTATTCCATTCTTTATTAAACTCAGTTGGTTAAAGTTTTGGCTTTTATACTCCATAAAATTAGTGGAATATCCTTGATATTTGGGCTTCATCTAGTATCTTTTCATGAAAATATTCTTCTGAGCATTCTTGAGTTTTACTCTACAAAGAAGTATGATGTTGACAATATGGACATTATTGATTTATGGATAAGTTAGATTATAAATCTTTTATTCTTGAACTTGTTTTATTAAATTTCTATATCATTGTCATCATCCTCATGTTTATATTCTGTTGAAAGTCATCCGTGGCCTGTAGTGCATAGATGGACTTGGTATGAATATGACCAGGGATCATTTGGTATAATCATGGCCGTAATATTACAAATGATGTGGTAAAAGTCCTCATTGGCCTGTAGTGCATTGATGGACAGTTGTTGGCATGATCATGACCATTAATGAATACACGAATATCCTTGGCCCGTAGTGTATGGATAATTTGTGGTCGTGATACTAAAAATATCCTTGGCCTATAGTGCAGGGATGATTCGATGATGTGGATTATTTATTAAGCTGAGTCTCAGCGATAAAAATGATGAAAAACCTTTTAAATCATAGAAGATAGTAGATTTTATTCTCTACTTGACTCTTCTAATGGATTTCTTATTCCGCTGTAATTGTTGATCTAAAACTTATTGTCTATTATATTCTATTAGTTGTTATACTGTTGAAGGTTAATGATAATTTATTCTGCATTATCTTAGTCATAATATTTCTTACTGGGCTAGTTGAGCTCACCCTTTTGCTTTCATTGTTCTCTTCAGGAAATGGGAACGTAGTCGGGACTAGTCGGGGAACGGAGTGACAGTCCAGATGATAGTATTAGTAGTCCTCACTATCCTATAAAATTGTGTGATAATAAATGTAATGAGGACTCCTTTGGGTGTGGATATTGTCTAGATGAAAATATTTGTATTAAAACTCACAGCGTATGTTTTGTCGTATTTTACACGACTGTTGTATAATTAAGTTTTTAATTGTATTTTGTACCATGTATTTGGTGACTCAAGATGGGTGATGTATACCTGTTTTGGGGGCATCACAGTTTATCCATAGAAACTGTTGTGTGGAAATAAGGGGACATAAGTTAAGCGTGAACCTGATTCTGATATGCTTAGGAGAATTTGATGTGATACAAGGAATGAATTGGTTGTTTAACCATTAGGCAGTTATAGACTGTCAGAAGAAAAGCATACGCCTTAAGACACCAAAGAATTTTAAGGTTGTATTTTATGGAAGCAAGTCACAAACGAGTTGTCTGACGATGATGTAGGCCAGAATAATCCTAAAGAAAGGATGTGACAATTATTTGGCTCATGTAGTGGATATACGGATGGTGAATTCTGATATGGGACAAATACCTGTAGTTAATGAATTTGGGGATATCTTTCCAGAGGAACTGTCGGGACTTCCACCAGACAGATAAATAAAGTTTGTTATCAATTTAGTACCGGGGACAACACCGATATCGAAAGCACCGTATATGATGGCTCTGGTAGAAATGAAAGAGATAATGGTCCAGTTGCATGATTTGTTGGACAAAAAGTACATCCAACCTAGTGTATCTCCGTGGGGAGCACCTGTGTTGTTTGTAAAGAAGATGGATGGATGGATCGATGAGGTTGTGTATGGATTATAGAGAGATGAATAAGGTGACAATCGAGAATAAATATCCACCACCAAGAATAGACGATCTGTTTGATCAAATTAAAGGAGCGAGTTGTTTTTCAAAGATTGATCTGAGGTCTGGTTATCATCAGTTGAAGGTGAGAATGGAGGATGTACTAAAGATAACATTTAGGACTCGTTACGGCCATATGAGTTCTTAGTGATGTCGTTTGGATTGACGAATACGCCAGCTGCTTTTATGGACTTGATGAACTGAGTGTTCAAATAGTACTTGGACAAGTTCGTGGTTGTGTTCATTGACGACTGTGACGACCCGAGAATTTAAACAATTTAATAAAATCTTAAATGATGGATTAGAGGTTAAATAATAAACCTAGACAGAAAATAATTGAATGGATTTGATATTTCTGTGATGGAATTTTAAGGATTTCAAAATGCTGTGAAGGATTTTGGTAGATTTAAAATCTTTTTGTAAAGATTACTAGGGTTAAGTGTATAGGTGTATATATTTTGTGTGTACGAGTATATATGTGTACAGAATTTTGTTAAGAGTCAATGGTTGACCAGATAAATGATATCAGTGTCAAACCCTAAAGTTATCTTAAGAACATCGACGTTCAGTTAGAAAACCCTAGCGATTACTAAGAAACCCTAGAAACCGGTTCTAGAAACTCTAATTTTAGTTCAGGGAATCCAAAACCCTAATTTGGATTACGAAAACCCTAACTTGGGATCTCACAGACTTAAGTGTATTGATTACGAGATTAATTAGGGTAAAGCCTAACGAAGTAGTTAGAAAACCCTAATTTTAAAATTTGAAACCCTTATTGTTTCGTTAGAAACCGTAATGTACAATTATGGGACCTAATTGCTAAATTAATAATTTTAATTAGGATATATTAATCCTAATTAGCAAGCTTGAATTTATGATTAAGAAATCTTAGTATAATTATAGAATCCTAATTATAATTTAGAAATAATAATTTTCTATTTTGAAAACCTAAATTGGAAATCCTAGAAAGTTGATTTTTAAAAATCTTAGGTTTTAACCCTAGGGGTTAAACCCAAAGGGTCAAACCCTAAGGGTTTGCATAAGTTACTAAATTGCCATTAAAAATGTATGGAAAATGACTAGAATGCCCTTTTTTATATTTTTTATAAGTTGGAGTATAGATCTTGCCCTAAGGTGAGTTATTCACCAACCCTAGTTCTATCCCACGTGCCTATATCTCACAAATATCAGATTTCCTTGCAACGTAGCATTAATTGTGACCATGGATTAAAAATCTAAGAGATTAAAAGTAAGAAAAAGCTTTATTTTTTCATTTGAGACAAGTCCATTCTCTCTCTAAAACACAAAATGAAGAGTGGGGGAGAGTGAGAAACAAAGCCAAGTTAGCCTTTTAGTTCTCCAATATCAGATCAAGGATCAGAATCAAAAGAAATCAAATCATAAATGTATAAACCCTAGATTTATAAAAATCTATGTGATTCATGTTGTTTGTTGTTGTTTGATGTTTTTAAGTTATGTATTAGGTTGTTATTTAGTGGTCTGGGTTGTTGGATCATAGATCTATAACACTTAGATGCAAGAAAATAGCATTTTTGGAACTGACTGATGAACCCTAAAAACTTGTCTGACAAGCAAATGTCAGGGCTTCTAGATTTATGTGTGTTTGATGATATATGTGTTTAGAGTTATGGATCTGTTCTATGCCATGTAGACTTTGTTCTGTAACTTGAATCAAGCCTAGATCATGTATAGATTGCATGTTATTAAGAGTTAAAGGTCGTTGACCGACCATGACCAACTGGTTTCTGGGCAGCCCAGAAACCCAGAAAGGGTCTGACAACATTTTCGTGGCTTCTGATTTGACTGTTGTTTGATAGTTTGGTTATGTTGTTGCTTGGGATTTGTAGTCTGATGTATGGAATACACATTCATACCACTAGGTTACCTATATCATGATCAGGATCAAAAATAAAGAGGGTCAAAGTAGGGTAGATGAAACTTCCGGATGAAGATTCTAGGTAACCTAGAAATCTTCATAAGCAGTTCCTGACCACTACTTTGACCGGCCATGATCTCTTAGATTTGTTGTTGTTAGAGTACTTTGGTGATATATTATTGTACCCTGTCATGAATACTATAGGATTAAACCATTATATCCTACAAACTAAGCCTGGAACTCAATGATTAAAGGCCCTGAAAGTAGACCCTCGATTTGTTCTTCATTTCTAGGTAACCCAAAAATGAAGAATAGCTCTGACAAGCTTTTCTGGGGCTTAGATCTCTCGGTTATTATGTTGTTTAGCTATGATCTTGATTTATAATGGTAGTATTACACTTATACTACAACAATAATACTTTAGCTGCCCAGAAAACATAAACATCACGAATTTAGAAGTGGTCAAACCTAGCAACCTGTTAGCAGTGCATGAGTTTCTAGGTTTTCTCAAGAACACTCGAGAACACCTATAGCGACAGTTTCGTCGCTATAGGGCCCTTTAGCGACAAACTAATTACAAAATTATTATTTTTATTAAAAAATTAGTATTAATTGATTTTTAATTATTAAAAATTCATATTAAATTACTAAAAATTATTTTAAAGCCTAAAGATGGGTTTTTTAATAATTTAAAATATATTTCATAAATATTTAATATTTTTGGAATATTAATGGTATTTAATTTATTTAATTGTAATATTAAATAAATTATTTAAAATTGATTTTAACACATGAAAAATCATTTAAAAATATATTATGGTATAAAAAAAATATTTTAAATTATTTTCAATAACTTTTAATATTATGTGGTGAATTTTATTAATTAATTAATATTAATGATAATTAATTTATTTAATAAATGTAATAAATAAATTATGGAAAAATAAATTAATGATTTAAAAATCATATAAAAATGATTTAAGTGTTATAAAAATATTTTAAATTATAAAATATAACTTTTGATATTTTGGCATGAAAAACATTAATATTTAATATTAATGGTAATTATCGGATAATGGATTGAATCGCTTAATAATCATATAAATATGATTTTAAAGTATTAAAAATACTTTGTGATATTATAAATATATTATAATATTATGTTATGATTTTTATTAATATTTAATATTAAATAAATATTAATGATAAAAGAATATTGTGGTATTTATATTATATAAATACGATATTAATGATTGAAAAATCATGATAAATGGTAATAATTATCTAAAAATTATTACGAGCTTATGAAAAATATTTTGATTGATAATAAATTATCTAAAATATTTGTGAATCAGTTTAGGCCGATTCTTATGATTAGTAAGCTTGAGAATTGTCCGACTAGACCGTCGGGATGTCAGAGTTATGCCGGATTCAAATCAGACTGAAATAGTTTGACTTGATATTTAGTCTTATGTGCTGTATAGACTGATAGGGTTATGTGTAATGTGTTTAGGTTATTCTATAAATATATACTCCCTCCGTCCCATGATAAAAGTTCTTATTACTATTTTGGGTAGTCCAATGTTAAATGTCCATTTTCCTTTAATAACCAAACTTTTACACATATTTTCCTATTATACCCGCAGCATTAAATATCTCATACTTTTCTTATTCTAATTCTCTCTCCATATTTAATGACATTATTATAGGCAATTTTGTCATTTTATTCATCTTCTTAATATGCGTGAAAAGTCCACCAGAACTTTTATCCTGGGACGAAGGGAGTATAATAGTATTATATTGTGATGATATTATTCTAATATTTAGAGATCAGTATTATTTATATTAGGTATTCAGACAAAATAGGTTGCGTAATGGTAATCAACGAATCAAGCAAGTTTTCCTTAACTCAACTTTGAGTTGTTTATTCAAATATGCGTATGGATAATCATTGTTGTTTACCATGTCTATGAATTATTGAATCGTACTCGTGCATATTGCATGTAATCATCAGGTATAAAAGGCTGATCACCTTCATTACAGTTTGATATGTCTATGTTAAATGTTTGTTCAACTATAACAGTTTGTTTATGCTAGTTCACAATTATATTGTAGAATTTTAGCCAGCTTATTATTCAATTCTTTCTATCATGATATATTCTTAATTTATTGAACTTAAACTTACTGGGGAAATTTGTTGCTCACCCTTGCTATATCATGATAAACATTGCAGATAAAGACGAATACGTCGAATACAAGGAAAAGTCAAAGCCAAGTTCAGCTTAAGACTATGTGTGTAGCTAATTTGTAATATTATAGTATGATAATAACAATGTATCATTTAGGTACTATGTGAAGGTTCTCGACCTTGGGGCTAGTGTGTAAAGTTTAATGTATAAATAATTTATGTTTATATCTTCCACAATCGTTATAGAAATAGTATACCAGTTCCTTGGTGATTATGACCGAGATTTGGGGATGCTACAATGAAATTCTGGTGTATTCAAAGACTGAGGATGAGTATACCAAACATTTAAGAATAGTGCTGGAGACATTGAGGAAGGAGAAGCTTTATGCGAAATTTTCAAAGTGTGAATTCAGGTTGAAGAGAGTTCAATTTTTGGGGCATGTTATCGATAACGAGGGAGTATCGGTAGATCCAGCAAAGGTAGAAGTTGTGAAGAATTGGGGACAACTGAAGTCAGAAGTTTTTTGGGATTGGCAGGATATTACCGAAGGTTTATTCAAGATTTCTTGAAGTTAGCGACTCCATTGACAAATCTTACCAGGAAGGCAGTTAAATACACATGAACAGAGAAATGTGAGTAGAGTTTTCAAGAGTTAAAGAAGTGATTGAGTGAAGCACATGTGTTATCCTTACCGGATTATACGAAAGGCTTTATAGTTTATAGTGATGCGTCACACAAGTGACTAAGTTATGTATTGATGCAGAATGGTAAAGTAATTGCATACGCGTCACGACAATTAAAGGACTATGATAAAGATATCCTACCCATGACCTGTAATTGGCTGCGATAGTATTTCCCCTTAAGATCTGGAGACATTATCCCTACGGAGAAAAGTGTGAGATATACACAGATCACAAGAGTCTGAAATATATCTTTACACAAAAGCAGTTGAACATGAGGTAGAGACGATGGATTAAATTGATCAAAGACTATTATTATGAGATTCTTTATCATCCCAGGAAAGCCAATGTAGTAGTAGATGCTTTAAGCAGAAAAAGCATAGAGAAGTTGTTCACTTTGACAAAGCAAGAAGAGTTAGTAAAGTGGAGAAAATGGAGTTGGAGGTAAAAAATCTAAAGAATTTGGATAACGTAATAGAAATGGAAGAAAGTTCGATATTACTCGACAAGGTGAAAGAGGCACAAGAAAATGATGAAGAATGTGGTAACATCAAGAATCGATTAGTTGAAGGCGATGTGTTGAAGTTCAAGATCAATGGCATCGGTTTGCTGAGATTTGAAGGACGAATTTGGGTACCTTTAGTACTAGAACTAATAGAGGAGATTTTGAAAGAAGTACATAGTACAGGATACGCGATACACCCAGGAAGCACGAAGATGTATAAGGATTTGTGTCAACACTTTTGGTGACCGAACATGAAAAGAGAGGTTACATAATGCGTCAGCAGATGTTTAACTTGTTAGAGAGTTAAGGTAGAGCATCAACGACCGAGTGGTTTATTATTGTCATTAGAGATTCTGGAATGGAAATGGGAGCACGTCACGATGAATTTTTTGGTGGGATTTCCAGCAACACAAAAATGGCACGACGCCATATAGGTGATTGTAGACCGTCTTATAAAGTTAGCACACTTTTCGCCGATCAAGATCAGATATAGTTTGGATCAGTTAGCAAATTATATATCAAGGAAATTATTGTGAGACATGGAGTGCCAATTTTAATTGTGTCTGATAGGGATCTGCGCTTCACGTCAAACTTTTAGAGGAGTCTTCAAGAAAGAATGGGGACACAACTAATGTTGAGTACCGCGTATCATCCGCAGACCGATGGGCAAAGTGAGAGAACAATTCAAATGTTAGAAGACATGCTCAGAACCTATGTAATGGACTTCAACGGAAGCTAGGAGGAGCATCTTCCATTGGTAGAGTTTGTATACAATAATAGTTATCATGTAAGAATTGGTATGCCACCGTACGAAGCACTGTATGGGAGAAAATGTAGAACGCCCTAATGTTAAGATGAAGTAGGTGAACACAGACTTTTGGGGCTATAATTGGTGCAGAAGACCATGAAGATCATCAAGGTGATAAGAGCTCGACTGGTAGCAGCTCAAGACCGTCAAAAGAAGTATGCCAATTTGCATCACAAGAAAAAAGAATTCAAAGTGGGGAGTTATGCATTTTTGAAAGTTCTCCCTGGAAAGGGAAGATAAGATTTGGAAAGAAAGGTAAACTGAGTCCGAGATTTATTGGATCATTCGATATACTAAAGAAGATAGGTGAAGTGGCGTACGAGGTAGCTCTACCTCCTGAACTGGAACATATTCATAATGCGTTTCATGTGTTAGTGCTGCGACCATATAAGCCTGACTACAAACACGTGATATCGTATGAACCAATTCAAGTCGAGAATGACCTATCATATGAAGAAATTCCTGTAGAAATTTTAGATAGGAAAGAACATAAGTTAAGGAATAAGGTTATACATTATTTAAAAGTTTTTTGGAAGAACCACAATGCTGAAGATGCTACGTGGGAACTCGAGGAAACGATGACGAAAAATTATCCAAATCTTTTTTTGTAACCTTAGGTGTAATTCTGGGGATGAAATTCTTATAAGGAGGGGAGGATGTAATAACCAAGTATTTTAAATCACTTTGTAAGTAAATATATTAATGATATTGAAAACTTTGTGGCACATGATGAATATAGTGATTAAATATGTGTGATGACTATATGATAGAAGACTATAGCTAAATACATATATATTGTATGTATGGATAAGTATATTGTTAGTTATGTAATTAGACTCCAAAAGGAAAGATATATAACCTAATTCTACCTTAGGTGTAGTAATTAAATAACCTAAGGGTTATGGCATTAAGAAATGTTAGTATTTACAATTTATATTAACCTATGAGCTTAATCTTATTATCTCAATTGATTATTTATTTTAAACCTAATTAAAGCAAGCATAATTGGGTTATAAAGTTAAATGAACATGAGTAAATATTTAAATCCCAAAAGATTGGGGATTGAAACCCAAAATAAACACTTAGCGATCAAAATTAATGGACTATGTTACTCACATGGCCAAAAAAATTAATTAGGAAGCCTAAAGGAATTAAATTAAAGAACCAACCTTTAGCCCAAGTCATTAGGGACTTTTTGGACATTAGATTAATCAAATTTGGTATTTAAAAGTAAAGCAAAAATGTGAAAAAATGAGGTAGAGTGCCCGACCACACAAGGCCACTTTTGGACTTATGATGTGATAATTATCTTACCATTTTTGGCTAGCTAATCTCTTTTCTTACACCAAGCACTTGTGTGTCAAGCTCCTTGTAGACACTCAAAATTTTCAGCATGCCTGTTACTAACATTGCAGGAGGGAAGATTCGTCTTTTGGAGATAACCCTGGAAGATAGCTTACATCCATTCTGGATACTACCAAAAGTTTAGTTCCAACCCGAAACACAAACCGGGAACTTCATCTCAAACCCGGAACACACACCAGGAATGTCATTTCCAACCTCGGAGATAACCCCGAGGTACGCAGATCAAAAGACTGGCAACAACACCAGAGAGGACAGTTCTGTCTCGACGATAACATCGCGACGCTCAGTTCCAGTCCCAGAAACAATACTGGGAGTAGCGACTCCATCCTTGGTGATAGCCCTAAGAGATGCCATTGCAGTTCCGGTGAGAACTCCGGAAATGCTTGTTTCCAATACATGAGATCAGCTTCAAGCTCAGACCTCCTGCTGAGGCACTCATACCTCAGACCCGGAGCTAATAACGGGCAGACAGGCATACCCACAGATGACATTACAGCATACCGACAAGCAGTCCACTCTCAGATGTAACCCTGAGCAACGTCTGCTTTCAGCTCAAACCGGCGATAACCCCGGTAAGGAGTCAAAACGTCATCTTACCACCTCAATGTTTTATCTCACAAGATGATATCGCGACATACAAACAAGTAGTCAAATCTCAGATGTAACCCTGAGCAATGTCTACTTTCAACTAAAACCAACGATAACCCTGGCAAAGAGTCAAACGTCATCTTGCCCCTTCAACACTTGTGCGCCGTCTCAACACTTCATACATACATACATCCAACAATGTCCCACAAGAACCAAGGAGTAACAATCCCGAGTGACTATTACGCATGACAATACTTTTGATAGAATTTGAAGCTTGAAGACCATGGGCATGGACCCCTCTTCCTGACTTCGTACAACCTCTAATCCATGTCATTGCGTAACTCTCGACACAAGCGGTCCGAAGAAGGTTAGATATACCTTGCTTGGATGCTCGGATTGAAGTTCTGCAAGTTTGAGCAGACATTACAGTGCACGAATGCACGTACTTCAAGACAACGGGACTCGCGAGGCCCGAAAGCACCACGACCAGCTGCAGGTACAACCACGGCTGCCGCAGGTTTACCTGCGACCATCAGTCTATAAATATGAGACTTGGGGTCAGCCATTTGAAGGAGGAGAAGGAGAGAAAAGGCGAGGAAGCCTTGTCCATTTTACACTGTATACACCCCTATTGAATGTTTCCTCTTCTATAAACATCTGTTAACTCAAATATAGCTATCTTTTATCCCGGCGGGAGCTGAGTGTTTATCCATATAAAGTCATAGAAGTCTACTTTGGCAGCCCACTGTAAGCTTTCTCACATTTTATAAAGCCTTCTTCTCATATTAGCACACACTTTTATACACATTAAGAGTCGTGTTGTGTGTGTTTGCTCGGACTCTGGTCCGTGGTTTTTATTTATGTTTGTATATATATACTTATATATGTATATATTTCATATATGGACTAACATTATCGAGTTATGCCTCGATTGAGCCTGAACTTGATGCCTCGAGCGTTTATCTGTTTTATATATATATATATATATATATATATATATATATATATATATATATATATATATATATATATATATATAATTATATATATAATTGTTGTCGGACATATCTGATGAGCCTGGATTTTACATCCGGTGCATTTACTGCTTATATATATATATATGTACATATATATATATATATATATATATATATATATTTACATTTACATAGGGCTGGAGTTTCTTCCGTGGCCTTTTACAGCTTTATTTACATTTCGTCCCACCTGGAGTTTACTTCGTGGTGGTTGATCATGTCCATAATATATATATATATATATATATATATATATACCGCTTTTATATATTTACATTTCCAATCCCCCAAGGAGTTGCTTCGTGGTGGTTGATCATGTCTGTATATATATATATTTACAGCTTTTATATATATAACTGCTTATTGCTTTTCATACAAACTGCAGTATCATGTGAGCCTAAGAATCATGTGATCACAGATTCAGTCCACTGAATCTAGATTCGGTTACCATGATGGACATTTTTTAGCTGTGAGCAGCTTGTATATTATTTTATAGTGTCTGAATTTCCTTGGATGGCTATCATGCCCGTGAGGAGTTTGGCACGGCTGTATATTATTTTCTCGAGAATGCTTCGCATCTCGAAAATAAAAGCAAACAAGCCGAACATTAATTAATAAAATGGAAGTATCAAAGGCCTTAATTACTATTGAGCACAGGGTTTGAAAAACCTCTTTTACAAAACTTCATTGCTATATCTTGTTTAAAAACTGAATTTTCTATAAATTCAAACCCTATGTATATATAGGTGCGAGGTACAAAGACTACTACTTCCAAATAATTGCACATTGATCCACACACACACACACACACATTCATATAACAGTTTCTATAAAAAGTGGAGGTCACCGTGGTAAAACGGATGTCAGGGGGTGCCTAACACCTTCCCTCCGCATAATCAAGCCCCCTGACCCAAAATGAATCTCGGTTCACAGACCCGTTTAGCAGTGTCAGATCACTGGGTCAATGTGCAAACCTTTTCCGGTTGCGTTGGTGTAACCAGTTAAATACACCAACTGGCGACTCTTAAAGTCAAATCATCGACATTATACATGTCAGACCTTTTAAACTTGTTTTTTCAAACAAATCTCACATTAACATGAGAACACCAACGAACAAGTAACGAAAAGGGACACTAAAAAATCCCGACGTTGACAGGTGGCGACTCTGCTGGGGACTCCAGTAAGAGGGCTTAAGCCAATATTTCAAGCTTTTTAAAACTGTTATATGCTTGTGTGTAAGACCCCAATTTATTATTTAATGAAATTAAATTTCCTATATTTATTATCTTGAAATAGTAAGGGTTGATTTGATTAATGTGGTAAGTTATGGGTAAAATGCGCAATTATTTCAAACAAGCAAGTGGTTTTAAAATATTCATTATTGACAGGGAATATTCGTTTGGTTGTGGAATATTCTTACTGTCGGGGAATATTCGTACGACGGCGCAGCCTTGTGTGGGCCCCATAACGGAAAGCGATTGGATGAAGAAAACGATAAGAATAAGTTGGTTATAAATAATAGCAGGCGTAGTTATTACTGAAGTTATTATCTTTGTTGGAATACCCTTGGTTAAAACACGGTAGTACGCGAGATTACACCAATTATTGATTCTTACGTAAGAAGACACTACTCAATAATTGTTACGATAATTACTATTCAAGATTTTATTTTATTGATTCAATAATTGTTGCATTGATATTTTATATTACTATTGTTTTAATAATTGTCGATTACACGATTTTCTATTATCTAGAGCAATAATTCATATTATCCGAATAATATTATTAGATAACATTATTGGCAATGTCTAGAAAGTTACATCTAAGGAGAGGTTTGGTCATCTAATTGCAGCGCCCGAAGAAGGAGAGATCCTTATTGAAAGCCCCTCTTTCTTAGGGAACTGCACGGTTGTCGATAAATGTGATTCTCGTAATATTATTTATGAATAATTAATTATTGATTTATATGATGAGGAAAATATTAATTTTATGTGGATATAGATGGAGAAAATTTTTTAATGTGACAATTGTTGAAAATTAATATTTTATCTTTTTCTGATAAAATAATTTAATTAAATATATTATTTTAATAATATATTGATGGTGATATTTTTATAATGAATGTGAGATATATGAGTATATGAGGAGGAATAGAATTTTTGTGGTATTAAATGATTAACACATGTTTTGTGTGTCGGTAGACCCCAATTCTTGACCGAAATTTGATTATAGCCTGTAAAATCGTCCGTTTGTGGATTTCGGTCAATTTCTGTTTGGAATTTGGAAAAACTTTCTTCTGCAAATTTGTAGAGAATGAAATTTCCTATGGAAAAGACATGTTCTTTGAATTTTTCTGACAAAAGGGCTATTTATTGTGAATTATTAAAGTTTCGGTATATCGGGTGTGAATTGATTTTTGGAGTTTAAATGATTTTTTGTTAGAAAAATGTTTTTTGTACTTTGGTGGCCCTCACTTGCACATGTTAATGGCTGAATTCAATTATCTACAGCTGGGCTTGAATATTTTGTAATTATATTAATATTATATTAAATTTTCTGCTTTGGTGTTCTAAGCATTTTTCTATAAATAGGGTGCTTATGTTAGAATTGAAAATCACACCGTATTAATCTAAATCTTCTCTCTCTTTCTCTCTCGATATATTGAGCATATTCTTGTGAGTATTTTAATACTTTGAGTGTTGCTATACGGTGCAAGTTTAAGTCATAGCCTATATCCGGTGTTTCAACTAGAAGTGCTATCTTTTCGAGGTAAGTGATGTTATTTTTTCATATATGATATTATTTCTTTCAATATCATTATGCCAAAGTATTGATTTGAACTTTTAATTAAATTTGGAACTTTTTGTGTCGGGGTTACTATTCACGTATACGGCACTATTCACGTATACGGCATTATTCACGAATATGGCACTATTCATCGAAAAATGAAATTTTTTTCCTTTTCGTCCAAAATATCTATTATGGATACTAGCTTTGATTGTATCCATGTTTTGATCATTCTTGAATTTTACTTCACTATGATTATTTATGAGGTATTTTTGGACATGAAATAGCTGAAATACGAATCCTTGATATTTATTCTTTTGTTTCACTGGATTCGTTTCCTTTAAAATATTTTTCATCATCCTCAGTCCTAAATGATGATATTATTGAATATCTTTGGCCTGTAGTGCAAAGATAAATGATTTTATAATGAATATCTTTGGCCCATAGGGCAAAGATGAACATGTGTTGAGATGAAAATGACCGACTGATGAATATCTTTGGCCTGTAGTGCAAAGATGAAAATTTGATTCAAGATGAATATTGATTGATGTTACAGGGATAAAATATTGACGATGGACTTTTAAATTCATAGATAATAGTAGATTTCATTCTCTACGTAAATCATCTATGAATTATTATTTCCGCTACTGATCTAAAACTTGTTGTCTATTGTATTCTATCAGATTTTTCCCTGTTGAAGACTAACGATAATTTGTTCTATATTATCTTAGTTTTAATATTCTTTACTGGGCTAGTTGAGCTCACGCTTTTCCTTTTTGTTCCATTTTTCTTCTCAGGAGGCGAGAATGTAGCGAGTACTAGTCGGGGTATGGAATGATAATTCTAGAAGTTGTTTAGTAGTCCTCACCATTTTTATAAAATAATGTATCAATAATTGTGATGAGGATTTATTTGGGTATGGATATTGTCTAGAAGACAATATTTGTATTTAAACTCATAGTTTTTATGATGTATTAATAAAGTTGTAGTTGTTTCTGTACCATGTTATTGACGACTCAGAATGGGTGATGTATACCTATTTTGGGGGCGTCACATTGTGTGTGGATGTTGCATTTACATTTATGATGAATGTGTACGAATGCATCTTACTTACTGCACTATACTATATCTATATGTGATATTAGTGCTTCGCATATGTCATCATTTTCATAAACGGTGAGACACGTTGTATGTGAATGTATGTTGTGCGGTTCCTCTACCAGGAGGCTATCCTGTCGGTGTTTGATTACTGGTCTCGTAGGAAGAATAATTCCAACGGGGCTCAGGAAAGGCACCACCCAGATTCGCTCCAGTTGAAAGACCGGATTAACTTCCCGTCAAGTAGATTGCGATGATCTGGGAACCTTCATGCCAAAAAGCCGCGAGAGTAACCCTAAGATAGGTCAACCTCTGATAAACCAAATGCGGAGGAAAGTCTCTTCATACTTTCCAATTTTAATTACTTGTAAGAGCATTAACTTGTAATTTTATTCCATGTTCATCTTTATGTAATGAAAAATATGAAGATTATCTGTGCATACATGACATGTTATCAATTAACAACCGGTTTTGTAGGATAAAAATTCCTAAAACGGACATGTTATGATAACATTCACATTACCCTAAGACTAAACTACGTAAGTCTTTTGTAGAGAAGCAATTGGGCTTGTTACCCACTCAAAATCCAAAAAGGCCATGAGCCTACAGCCACTGATGTCTTCTTTTGACCAGTCTAATGTTGTTTCCCGAGAAGAATTTGACGGATTGAGTAAACAAATTACAGACTTGGCTGTTCTACTGAAAGAATTGCACCAGTCCACTCAGGGTACGAAGATACCTACACATACAGAATCCTCTACACAAGGATGAACACAAGGTCTAGATAAAACAAATCTAGAACCTCCGTTGGATACTACCAACAAAGACCCTGAAGGCACCCATCTCAAAGGAGATCCAGACACTAGTGATATCAGGAAGAAAGTACTCCAAATGGAGGAAACTATCCGTGTTCTCAAAGGGATTGGAACACATGGAAGTGTTTCATATACTGACCTTTGCATCTTCCCTGGTGTTCATTACCCAGAGAAATTCCAAACCCCTAATTTTGAAAAGTATGACGGATTAGGGGATCCTTATTCACATTTAAAAGTGTTCATTGGATAACTTGGATCTTATGCGGAAAATGAAAAGCTGAGAATGCAGTTGTTTCAGAAAATTCTGACTGGAGAAACCTGTTCATGGTATACCAGATTAGACAACTCAAAGATCTACAGCTGGGAAGAGCTGGCTCACGCCTTCCTCACTCAATACAGTTTTTAATCTCAGATGGCTCCTGATCGGTACCAAATTACCAAGGTCAAGAAATAGTCGAATGAGTCTTTCAGAGAGTACACTCAAAGGTGGAGGCGCCTTGCTGCTCAAGTTATTCTTTCCATGACGGAATCAGAAATGGTCATGACATTCATAGATGTATAGGAAGCTCCTTTCTATGAAAGAGTCTTAGCCGGTATTGGCAAACCATTCTCTAAAATGATTAAGCACGGAGAAATGGCTGAAATGGGATTGAAGTCTGATAAAATTCAAGACCTAGCCGCTCTTAAAGCTGTTGCTGAGCACATCCAGTCCGGATCTTATGGAAACAACCCCCGAAGGGTCCATAAAAAGAAAGAGGAGGATGTTTCCTTAATACTACAAGGTCAAAAAGGCAATCAAAGCATGCCTATGCAGAGGAGAAATTACTCCCCTTTTCAAGCACAATCTTCAAACCCTCCATTGCCTAAAGGTGGAGATGCAAAGCACCCTCGAATGTTCACACCCTTAGGGAACTCGCTCGAGAATATTCTTGCTCTTATGACTTATCAGAAGAAAATTACACATCTTCTTCCACCAGCCAACCCTAATGGTAGGGGTTTTAATGCTACTCGAAAGTGTGCTTATCATGCCAGAGCACCTGGACATGATACTCAAGATTGTTTGGCCGTGAAACACAAGATCCAAGATTTAATAGATAATGGTGAGATCATGGTCACAAAGCCAGATCAACCTCACGTGTAAGACAACCCTCTTCCTTAACACAAAGAAGAAGATGTCAACATGATAAGTTGGAGCACTGGACAGGGTTCCAATTCTAATAGCGAGTCATCCCAAACCATCAAAGATGGTGTTGACAGATGGGATTATGCAAAGTTCCAATTTACAATGGAACGAAAGATGAAAGCTCTTTGCAAACAAATTGAGCAACTGGCAGAACTGGTGACCCACCATCATCAAGTCACACGCCAATTAATCAGGCAGGAGCATGCCTATCTCCTTCCTTTTGTCATGAATGCTCCATCACCACCTTCAAAAAGCGAAGCTATGGAGGATAAGGTTGCAAAGAGAGCCAATACTAAAGCTCGTCGGGATTTTGCCAATCAAAGGGAATTTACCTATCTTGGCCAATCTATGGAGGAGATATTGCAGATGTTGATCAACGAAGGAAGAATTACCTTCCTTCTCCCTCCAATCAATCCCCGTTCAGGACGGTTCAATTCTGATGAAGTGTGTCAATATCACTCACATTCTCGCGGTCACAGCACAGAAGAATGTTGGCACTCCGCCATCTCATTCAGAATCTTATTGATAGTGGTGTCTTGTAACTAGCAGATGATTACACTGTTCAACTCAAGGGTGGGAATTCATGTCCTACCAAATAGAAGGGATCAATAGCAGTTATATCCGAAGTAGATGATGAGACTATCAAAGTATTTCACATATAACCAATTCAACTCAAAGGAGCTGACAATCCTTTAAAAGTGGCCGCACCAGAGCCAATTTCTTTACCTTCCAGACCACAATATCCTGTTGTCAGCTTACACAAAGTCCCATGGAATTATGGAGAAGCTGAAGGATCCACGTCTCATACCACTGCTACAGTGTCGAAGGAAAATCCACTGTATCTTCCTCAACGGGTGATAAAACCTACTTGCGAAGCAAAGCGTGAGGTTCCCATGGAGAAGATTGAAAAATTCCTCCGCATTATGGGTCACAATGAAGCAAAGGTGGTTTTAAGCTTGCGAAAAGCTCCACACCAGATATCTATACTGGACTTTGTTTTCTCTTCCGAGGATCATCAGAAGATTTTACTGAAGGTTTTGGAAGAAGCCTACTTGCCAATATCAGTGGATGTGGAAAATTTTCAACATTTGTTTGATCACATTTTCAACAACAATGTGATATCCTTCACTGATGACGATATACCGCCCGAAGGGACCGGTCATTACAAACCATTACACATTGCGATTTTGCCTTCCAGGTACATGCTCGCTGGAGTTTTGATAGAAAGAGGTTCATCTCTAAATATCTGTCCTTATGCCACCTTGGTAAAGATGAATGTCAATCTCAAGCGGATCCAAAGTAGCCATACGGTTATTAGAGCTTTTGATGGATCTCGACGAAATTCCATCGGAAAGATTGAATTGCCAATTAAGATTGGTCCAAATACATTCAATGTATCCTTCCATGTCCTCAAGATAGACTCAGGATTCAACCTGCTATTGGGGAGACCATGGATACACATGGCTGGAGCCGTTCCCTCCACACTCCATCAACAACTCAAATACATTATCAATAACAGTCTAGTCACTGTCAACGGTGAGCCAGAATGTCCTGAACAAGGAACTCTACCAATCATCAGCTTCAATTCAGAAGTTGAACCGACCAGTTTTCATACTCTGGAAGTGAGTACCACGCAATACCATTCTATTGGAGCGCCACTTCCTATACCCAAGATTTCTGTTGAGGTTATGTCGGCTACTCAAGAAATGATGTCATTGGGTCATCAACCTGGACAAGGGCTTGGTAAAGATAAGCAGGGTATTAAGCACCCTATTCAAGTGTCCAGTCAAATTGGAACAGCCGGACTAGGCTATTCTGCCGGTTCTAGTCACATGAATCCTCATAAGCACAAGCAGATTCCTTAGGCTTCCGCCGCACGGTAATTTTCTATACCTTTACCACATGAGCTGATACAGTTTCTAGTAAAGGTGCTAGCCCATGTTGTGGCTATGCTGTTTCCTAAACCAGTGCCAATCAAAGCTAAAGAGGTGCTGATTCCTGATCCTGAAGTGGAAGAAAAGGAACAGAAACATAAACATGACATTGCCTTGATGATGGCAGGCATACGCATCATTGTTCACGATGAACATACAAACAGATACACCCCAGACGATGATTGCCCAGATGTCATGGTTATCATTCGGGAAAAGGAGGACAATGATGATCCTTCCATCACTGTAGTCCATTAGAACTTTGCCCTCAATAATTGGAGCAGCACTCCATGCATTGGTCGATGAGGGTAAAATGGGCAGAAAATCCCTCTGCCTATAGATAACTTTAATTGCTTGCTTTTCTTTACAGTACTAGCATTTATTTTATCAAATACATGCTAACACTTTTGTATGATCGAACAGTTGCATATATTAAGTGAAAGCATATTTTGTTTTAGGACTCTGAATTTAGATGTGCATGTACTTGCTGATGAGGTGCCTTCTCACCACAAGGGTTGTAACTTTGATGCAAAGTTGGACTCAGACTTGATGGACATACAAGAGGACATTGAGACACCTTAGGAGATTAAGGAATGGGTCACAGACAAACCTAAACCCAATCTTGATCAAACCACTTCTTTCAATCTTGGAACCTTAGACAACCCTAAGCTAATCCAGATTGGTTCAGACCTTACCACAAATCAACAGAATGACATGGTTCCACTATTAACCCAATTCTAGGATGTGTTTGCATGGTCTCATGAAGACATGGTGGGTTTGTCCACTGACATTGTTCTTCATCGCCTTTCCATTAAAGAAGGATTCAAGCCAGTTAGGCAAAAGCTCAGGCGATTGAAACCTGAGTGGAGTTTAAAGGTTAAAGAAGAAATTGTGAAACAATTTTAAGCTGGCATTATCATGGTGTCTACATATCCTGAGTGGATATCCAACATTGTTCTCGTGCCTAAACCAGGAGGAAAGGTGCGAGTCTGCTTGGATTACCAGGATTTGAACAAAGCTTTCCTTAAAGATAACTTTCCCGTGCCCTTTATCCACATTCTTATTGACAATAATGCTCAATACGACATGTACTCCTTTGCTGATTGCTTTGCGGGGTACCATCAAATTATGGTCGCTGAGGAAGATCATGAGAAAACTGCTTTCATCACGCCTTGGGGAACCTTTTGTTACAGACGATTGTCATTCGACCTCATCAATGTCGGGGTAACTTATCAGCGACCTATGATGGCTCTTTTCCACGATTTAATTCACAAAGAGATAGAGATCTATGTGTATGGCATCATTGTCGAATCCCGAAAGGAGGATGACCATTTAGACCATCTCAGAAAACTTTTCAACAGGTTGCGTAAGTACAACTTGAAGTTGAATCTAGCCAAGTGCGCCTTTGGTGTTAAGTCAGGCAAGTTGCTAGGTTTCTTAGTCAGTCACAAAGGGATTGAACTGGATCCTACCAAAATCCAGGCCATTAAGGAAATGCCCATTCCTCAAACAGAGAAGGAAATACGAGGATTTTTGGGAAGAATCAACTTCATTAGCAAATTCATCTCTCAACTCACAGCAACCTGTGAGCCTATCTTCAAGCTGTTAAGGAAGAACTCCTCCATGAAATGTAACGATGAGTGTCAGAAAGCCTTCCTTACCATTTAAGAGCAATTGATCAACGCTCCTATTTTGGTACCTCCCAGGGATGATGTTCCCCTATTCATGTACTTGTCCATAAATGACAATGCCATGGGCTTTATGCTGGGGCAAAAAGACAATAGAGGCCAAAAACGAGCTATCTATTACCTCAGCAAAAGATTCAGCATCAGTGAACACAAGTACACTCTGATTGAGAAGACTTGTTGTGCTTTAGCATGGGCTTCCATGAGGTTACCACATTACCTCCATGGTCATACAACCTATCTCATATCCCGCGTGGATCCTCTTAAATATATGTTTAGTAAGCCCATACTGAATTGCCAATTTTCTAGATGGCAGTTGATCCTACAGCAATTTGACATCGTCTACGTGAAGCAAAAGCATGTCAAAGGTCAAGGAATTGCGGATCAACTGGCTGCCGCACCTGTAGGGGACTACAAACCCTTGAAAACATACTTTCTCGATGAAGGGGTAATAACAGTTCAGCAATAACATCAGTACGATACATGCCGTACGTGGAAAATATATTTTGATGGAGCTGTTAACACAGAAGGGTCTTGAGCTGGAGCAGTTCTAGTGTCCGGTACGGGGGAGCATTATTCTGTCGCTATCAAATTGCAGTTTGTCAGCACCAACAACACAGCTGAGTATGAAGACTGTATCATGGGGCTAAAACTTGCCCGTTAAATGGGCGTCAGGCGGTTAACTGTCTTTGGGGATTCCAAATTGGTAATCAAACAATCCACAGGAATCTATCAAACCAAAGAATTACATTTGTTGCCTTACCATCGGCAAGTTTTAGAGATGGCTTTGGAGTTCGAAGAAATCTCCTTTCTACACATCCCTCATAATAGGAATGATTTTGCGGATGCATTAGCAACGTTGGCCTCCTTGGTTTACATACCTGACAAGGAAAACATGCCAAGCATCACGTTTGCTCTGCAAAAGGCCCCGGTCTATAGGAATTATGTTGGAGAAGTATCGGATGAACTACCTCCCATCCATACCCCTTGGTATCAATGCATCAAGGAGTATCTGCGAGATGGATCTACACCCACTGAGGCGAGCCTAACTGATAAGAGGCGGATTCATCAACTTGCTATGAAATTCTACCTGAGCGGAGATGCACTCTACAAAAGAGATGTAGGATTAGGTCTCCTCAGATGTCTAGATAAAGACCAAGCTCAGAGACTCATGGATGAGATCCATGTTGGAGTATGTGGCCCCCACATGAGCGGACCCCTACTTGTCAAAAAGATCCTCAGAATAGGGCATTATTGGCTTACACTCAAAGCTGACTGTGATGATCACGTCAAGAGGTGCTATCAATGCCAGATTCATGGGAATGCTATCCACGCCCCTCTAAGGGAGCTCCACAATATGAGTTCACCATGGCCCTTCTCAATGTGGGGAATGGACGTGATCGGGCCCATCGAGCCCAAAGCCAGTAATAGACATCGATTCATATTCACCATGATCGACTACTTCACCAAATGGGTAGAAGTAGCATCCTTCCTCAGGGTTACTAAAGAAGTCATCATTGCTTTCATCAGAAACAATGTCGTCTATCGATATAGACAACCAGAGATCATTGTGTCAGACAATGCTAAGAACCTCAACAACAAAATAATGGAGGAGTTATGCAGAAAATTCCACATCAAATACCTTAACTCCATCATCTACCGTCCAAAGATGAATGGTGCTGTTGAAGCGGCTAATAAAAACATCAAAAAGATCATGCAAAAAATGTCGGCTAATCATAAAGGATGGTCTGACCTCTTGCCTATGACTTTATTAGCCTACATAACTTCCATACGAACTACCACTGGGGAAACCCCCTACTCATTAGTCTATGGGATGGAAGCAGTGCTCCCCATAGAGGTGGAAATGGAATCTCTCAAAGTATTGATGGATGCTCAGTTGAGTGAAGACCAATGGGTACAAGACAGGTATCACCAATTGTCTCTAATAGACGAAAGGCGAACCGCGACTATCTTCCATGATCAGTTATATCAGTAAAGGATCACACGATCCTACAACAGAAAAGTCCGACTGCGGCAGTTCAAACAAGACGACTTGGTTCTAAAGAAGATCATTGACAACCAAGATCAATATAAGGGAAAATTCGCTCCTAACTGGGAAGGCCCATTTGTTTTCAAGAAAGTATTGACAGGAGGTGCTCTCAGATTGCAGGAAATGGATGGCGATGAATTTCCACAACTTATCAACTCGGACACCATGAAACGGTACTATGTCTGAAGTTACCATCAAACAAATATCCTGGTTTTGATCATCAAATCACCAGTTATTCCGGTTTTGAACCCTCTCTTTTTTGTATACTCATATGCCCCTCAGGGAAACATACACTTTAAGCCAGTAGCCTGGTTTCACCTCAATTCATACCTTTCACAATTTTGGTTATCCTAAAGACGGGATTGAACCTTTCACACTTGCAGTTTATCCTGAAGACGGGATCAAACTTTTCACACCTGTAGTTTATCCTGAAGACGGGATTAAAATTTTCAACGCTTGCAGTTTGTCTTGGAGACGGGATTAAACTTTTTCCACACCTGCAGTTTATCCCCATTAAGGGATTAAACTTTATTCTCCTCGCAGTTTAGCCTGCACATGGGATTCACGTTTCTCTTCATCTGCGATTTGTCCTGAGGGGCGAACTACGTCGACCTGATCTCCTCTTCAATAGGAGTACGTAGGCAACCATATGCTATATGGCCCGGTCACAACAATAAAAAACAACAAAAACATTTCTGCCCTTTCTTCACAAAAATAACAAAACATTTCTACTCTTATCTGCCTTTCACATTCAGCGTTGAACCTCTTACACCGGGTTCGAACTACGCAGACTTGATCTCCTCTTCAATAGGAGTACGTAGGCAGCCATTTATGGTTCAGTCTAACCTCTACAAGAACAAAAATACTTGTCACGTGGTACTAGGATCAACCTTCAATTCACCACATTTCATCGATTTCAGATCAAAGGGATGGAATCACCCAACCTCTTCTCACAAATAGAAGATTTGGTGACCGTCTAAGCTGCGATCGTGCCTCAAAGAACAATACCAACCCATAAGAGATGGAATTAACTAGGCCTCTCACAAATAAAAGTACTGGCGACCATCTGTGGTGCGGTCAATCTTAGAGAGGAAAAAACCACCCTCCTCTCCACTTTTCCATACAGATACCAGTCCCAAGACACCAAAGATGGTAGGGATATACAGAAATCAATGATATGTTCTGAGAGATCTTGCGACGTCTCAATGTCCACCTATCAAGGATAAGTTCAGAATGCATCAAAATCACAAGGCCCTGGAGAAACAGGCAAATATCAAGCAAGTATCAAGGCATAACTAAAAGGGAAGTGAATCAAAATATATTTCCTTGCCATATATAATACTGTTTGATATATACATATGTGTTGTACATGACAAAATGGCTAAGCTAGTCTGTGTAGGAAAATACAAAGCTACCTACAGATCTGTGTGTATGCGAACTATCAGATCTAACATGGCATTCATCTCTAAAGATGGAGGTAGCGCTGCAAGCTCCTGCCCAAGGGTATCTACACGAGCTAGAAGATCAGAGGCTAACTGCTTTGTGGTATAATGCTCATCAATGTAAGCACTCATGTCCGCAAGACTAACATTTATCTGGGATCTAACTGAAGTGTTGTCTGCAATGGCCACATCCCTAGCAGAAAAGGCTGCATCCCACTCTACAATCAATACATCCCTAGCTGATCTAGCCTCATCCCTCTCTAACAGAGCGGTATCTCTCTCATCAAGAGCTGTCAACATCATGACCCTAGCCTGATCTCAGATCATGGGTCATCGATGTAAGCTCTGCTCCAAATTCGTCTTAGAATCTTTGGGTAACAAGATGGCACTTTCGGGTTGGGAGAATCCATCACAAATGATGGCAGCCCAGCAGTCAAGTCATCGGTGGGAATATCAGTCTCCTGCACTGTGGATACTACCGCAACCAATGCAGTCTCTATCTCCATCCATGTTGAATACTCTGCAGAATGACCTGGATGACTGACACAAAACCCAGCCAGCTCTCGCTGATCCCAACAAGCATACAACTTGGATCTATCCTCCGCTAATAAACGATATAAAGCGAACCGCTGACTCACTGCCCCCTCAAAAGGATGAAAATCCTGAAACTGGTCAAACTGACACATCACGGCCAGTGGGTGGTAAGTAATCATGCCCCTCAATCCAGCTAGAGGGAGATAATCCATGCCCGGAGCATGAGTAATAAAGCTGTAGGGTGAGCTAAGCCCTAAACACGACAATATAGCAAACAGGTCTCTAATCCCTGCTAAGAAAGCTAACCACGATGCAGCATCTGTACACTCCACAGGCAGAAAGGAGTACGACATGGCTATAGCATGGGTGAAACAAAATCCCTGCCGACTAAATGTGCCAATCGGTCTCAAGTGTGACATAAACCGCACATACAACATGACCGAGCTACCTGTGAACACTCCTGCCAGATAAATGCAGTAGTATGTAGCTGACCGCAGAGTCTTTGCAATGATCATCGGAATAATGGTATGACCCTCTCTGAGAGATCTCACTACCATAATGACGTCGATATCCAACTCATCCATGTACCGTGGCATGAAGACATATGACAATACGCACAAAAGCAGTACATCCACCCTAGCTGAACGCCAATGGTCCTCCGGTGTGGTGAAATCCCATGAATGCCGTGCATAACAATCCTCAGAGCCAAATCTGTCAAACAGAAAATGTTGGGATATCATGTGGCCGGATGTAATCTCGTCCTGGACCACTCTACGCCTCAATCCAGTGAGGGTCATGAACTATCTGCTCATGTCTCCAATAGCCATATGCAAGTAAGGTCTATCCAGCGGTAGCATCGTCAACCGTGCATACTCCTCCAAAGTAGGAGTCAACTCCTGGGCCCCGAATCAGAATACATGTCTATCCGGCACCCAATACTTTAGCATACCCTCTACAAATCCTGTGGGAACCTGCAACATCAACAGGGTCATAGTATATTGTAGCTAATCATCTACGATCGCCATGTCTGATGGTGATATACTATCATACCATGAGCGCATACGAGATACCACCAAAAATGGTGGGGTATGATCAATACACTGACTAATCGTCAAGAAGACATCAGACGGGCCATGTCATAAGACCATCCAGGGGTCAATGCTGAATATCTCTGGACATACATACATATGCATAACATAACAACATGCATGATACAAAAGATGGCAATATGATATAGGGAATGGAAAACTGTACATACATTCCTAAGTATATCATCATCTAATACATCTCTCTGCAAACTAAAAATACAGGGAAATGGGGCGAAGCTACCCAACATCTAACAGAGGCCTATCAAAAGATATATATCGAGAATGGGGTGAAGCTACCCAAAGAACTAACAAATTGCCTATAAAAAGAGATAATAAGAAATACATCGAGAAAAGTTAATGGTGTCGATGTTCACATCATCGATCATCGTCCACTTGATGTAACTCCTCCGAGTCACCGGATCTCTATCTACGGGGATGTCGGTGATCTGAGGAGGATCTGTGACCGTGAAGCCATATGGGTCACCGAGGGGCCAATGCCGAGCCGGAAGGATCAAAAGTATCTACCTCTAAAGGATCTCTGTACAAGAATGTCGAATAAAAGATGTGTCCGGTCCAAATTTTGGTCAATCTATCAATCAGTGTCACACGAGTCGGATCTCTCGACACAGGCTAGCCAATCCGTCATCATCACGGATCCTGGAACCATATCCCCCATAAACTGTGTGGCGCAGGTCTGAGCTCCAATAGTACAAGGGATCCACCAATGCTGGAACATCTCCTGAGACCAGGGGCCCTCTGACAATGTAAAATCGTCAATCCCCAACAATGGGATGTTAATGACTGGTGACTATGAAACAAGCCAATAACTCCTGGCATACGGATCTCTCCTGTAGTGCTCCTGATAGCACGCTCTCCTAAATAGAGCTCCCATCCTCCATCTATAAAGAGAGGAATCATGCGGGTGGAAATGATGTACTCTACTCCAGTCGAGTACCCATCCTCAAATCCAACTCCCAAATGCTCTCCAGAGTAGGGAACCCATATGATGACATCAGCTGTCAACAACTCCAGCTATAGGTGACAATGAGTGAAACCCTCAAGAATGGGGACCTCCATGGGGTATGGAATGATGCCATCTCGGCCTACTGTGGATAGGTGTCTAAACCTAACACGCTCACAGGACGCAAACATGGAAGCCTTTCATAGGCCCAAAACTGCCAACACAAAGGCAACATCTGCTATCAGTCAACACTCTTAACTTATACATGCGAAAAGAAAAGAGAAACACTCACCAGTAGAAACGGGTAGAATCCTAACCATGCCTCGGTCAAGCCCTACGATCGCATGCGCATTCCCCTAAGGAAGTAGGGAAAGGTGTAGGAACCCCAATCATACTCTCCTATATGGTCCACATGTCGAGTGGCGCTGATCAAAGCGAAGGACGCCGTAGAGGAATTATCTACTATGAAGCAGCCCCTAATGATCATCAGGAACAATCGCCGAAGAATGCGATCCCTGACTCTCACATCATTGGGTATGGGCTCACTCAACAGCCCACTCATAGCATCTACCCTCAAAGGACCCGTACGAACAGTCCTGCCCTTGAGCGCCTCCGCCGGAACTCCCAATAAGGATCTGACGGTAGTAGGGGTGATATCCACCGTGCAAGGGATCGACGTCCCTCCAAACTCCATACTTGTGATAAACCGACATTCCATCGGCGTTATCATCACCTCACAGTCCAGCAAATGGAGTGATTGAGTTTGGTGAAACCACCGCTCAGACAATGCCCTGAGGTAACTCCAGGGATAGCGATGGGCTAGAATAGAGAAGAACATCCCAAATCCCCAGCCATGGACAATCGCTCTGTAGTCATCATGCAAAGCCTGATACATAGAGTGGATGCTAAACCAGTTCCCTCGAGGCTGTGTGAAGTCGAGAACCTACATCAAATGCAGATCAACAATAGAATCCTTGACTCCTCATTAATAGGAAATAAGGAAGATTAAAGATCTAACTTCATACTTCATTTGTGTTCAGGTATACTAAAGGATGCCTACTCAAGTCACCTAGAAGATCTGGGTTCGCCACTTGAATACCGCGCATTCCCTACGGGAACACGTCATGGCAGGGCGTGGAACCTCAATCAGTACATCCTCCTCCACGTCCTCGACATTCGACACTTTAACACGAATAGGACGTATCACTGCCTCCACTAAATGACGAGGCTGTCTAACAGAACGGCGTTGAGGCTCTTCGGAAGCTCTCCTTCATACACCAGAAGTGGTCCTGTGGGAACTGCTCGGCTGATCCGGATCCATAATATCTGGACAACAAGTCTCCAAATCACCACAGAAAGGGTGTGGTAAATTCTTACCTGGAACTTTTTAAAATGCATTTTATGGTTACATGCATGCATGCATTGTTTTAACATACATCCACTGTGACGCCCCCAAAATAGGTATACATCACCTATTATGAGTCGCCAAATACATGGTACATAAATCAAATACAACTTAATTATACAACTGTCGTGTAAAATACGACAAAACATAAACTGAGAGTTTTAATAAGAATATTGTCATCTAGACAATATCCACAGTCAAAGGAGTCCTCATTACATTTATTGTCACACTATTTAACAGAATAGTGAGGACTACTAATGCTATCTTCTGGACCGTCACTCCTTTCCCCGACTCATCCCAGCTATATTATCATTTCCTGAAGAGAATAGTGAAAGAAAGGGTGAGCTCAACTAGCCCAGTAAGAAATATTATGACTAAGATAATGCAGAATAAATTATCATTAGTCTTTAACAATGTTAAACTGATAAAAATACAATAGACATCAAGTTTAACTGCAGTGGAACAAGCAATCCATTAGAAGAGTCAAGTAGAGAATAAAATCTACTATCTTCTATGGTTTAAAGTGTTTTCATCAATTTTTATCGCTGAGACTCAGCTTAATAAATAAACCACATCATCTAATCATCCTTATATTACAGGTCAAGGATATTCATTAAATCATCAATGGTCATGACTATACCGAACAATCCCTAGTCATAATCATACCAAAAACTGTCCATCAATACATTACAGGCCACTAAGGACTTTTACCATATCATTTATAACATTACAGGTCATGATTATGCCGAATGATCCCTGGTCATAATCATACTAAGTCCATCTATGCTCGTAAGCCAAAGATAACTTTCATTACAATATAAGCATGAGGATGATGACAATGACATAATAATTCGATAAAACAAGTTCAAGAATTAATTTATCCAGAAATTAATAACGTCTAAATTGTCAACATGATACTTCTTTGTGGAGTAAAATTCAAGAATGCTCAGAAGAATATTTCCATGAAAAGATACTGGATAAAGCGCAAATATCAAGGATATTCCACTAATTTCATGGAGTATAGAAGTCAAAACTTTAACCAACTGAGTATAACAGAATATATGAAACTGCAAATGGATTTTTACCCGCCATGCGATAATCCACGTATACAGATCATTTCCACAATTTAATAAGGAATGAATACAAAGGATCATTCACCATGCATGTGGTAATCCACATGCGAGGTTATTCCAACGTAATAATAAAGAATGGAATAATAGAAGGATTCACCATACGTATGCGACGAGCTACATGCATGCCTTTATTCCCAACAAAATAATAAATAATGGAACCAAAGTTCTACAGTAAATGCACGAAGGATATTACGGCGAAATAACAAATAATGGAACCAGGTCCGGTGTAAACGCACAAACAGGATATTCTGACATAATAATAAAAAAGGGAATAACAACAGAAATCACCATGCATGCGATAGACCGAACAGATAGGTTATTCCAACTAAATAATAAATAATGGAACCAGGTCCGTCGTAAATGCACAAACATGATATTCCGACAGAATAATAAAGAATGGAATAACAACAGAAATCACCATGCATGCGATAGACCGAACAGGTTATTCCAACATAATAATAAAGAATGGAATAACAGAAGAATTTCACCATGTATGCGGTACTTCGCATGATAGGTTATTCCAACAGAATAATAAAGAATGGAATAACAGAAGAATTTCACCATGTATGCGGTACTTTGCATAACAGGTTATTCCAACAGAATAATAAAGAATGGAATAATAGAACTTCTCTTCATGAATAAGAAAGAAATAATACCCCTTACCATAGAAGAACTAGATATTGGAAAAGTGAGGTAGCAGACTTCTCTTCTTCTTCCTCTCTATAATTTATCTCTCAAGAGTTTTAGTGAATCCGTAAGAAATAATGAAGGAATGAGCTTCTATTTATAGGAGAATTGACTGAATAGTAACTAATTCATGAACGGTCCAGATTGATTTACTTTTAAACGGACGGTCCATATTGATTTACTATTAAAACTTAAAGCAACGGTCCATACTAATTTACTATTAAAACTTTAAATCATCGATCCATATTGATTCACTATTAAATTTTTCCACCAGCAGTCCATATTGATTCACTATTATAACTTTTCACCAGCAGTCCATATTGAATCACTATTATAACTTCAACCAATTGTTTGAAAAATTAGCACATCTCCTCATAGAATAAATTATACCCAAAAATGATTTGGACCGAAAAGAAATATATTTTTTGGGTGAATAGTACCCCGTGAATAGTAACTCGTGAAGAGTAACTCATGAATAGTAACTCGTGAATAATACTCTGACACAAAAAGTGCCCCGAATACCAGATTGAACAATATAACGTCTAGACATCAATTATTATAGACACAAATATCGATTTCTACTAACACTAATAATTTCCACACAATGGAACTATCAATTTCATCTTTAATCAACACGAACTTATTCATCATTAATATTATAACACACAATATTTAACAACCAGGTCGTTCCCAGGAAAGAGGGGGCTTTCCAATAAGGATTTCTCCCTATTGGCGCACAATTAGGTGACCAAACCTCTCCTTGACAGAACTTATAGACATTGTAAATATTGCAATTTAATAATATGAATAACTTTGTCATCTCAATTATTGATTTAATAATATATCATATTATGCAGATGATATTGTGACAATAATCGAATCAATAATATGAGAGATATGATGCAGCAATTACTGTAGCAATAATTGAGTATAACTGAGTGACTTCTCACGTAAGCATCAATAACCAATACCGTGTGCTATTATACAACCACGCGTATTACTGTACTTTTACTACCGGGTAGTTCAACAGTTTTAACAGTAACACTTCCGCCGTTAATTTTATAAAAAGATAATTATGTCATTCTCTAAATTCGACAATACTTCCGTTGTGGGGTCCACCAAGGATTGTGCCGTCGTATGAATATTCCCTGTTAAAACGAATATTCCCCGACCAATCGAATATTATATAACCACTTGCTAAATTTGCAAATTTTGTAAATATTACCCACAACTTTATTCATAAAAGTTGGGGTCTTACAACTTCCCCTTCTTATGAAATTTTTTTCCTCAAAATTAGGGTACGTACCTGATATATCGAAGAGGTGAGGATATCTTAACTTCATCTCAGATTCTAACTCCCAAGTCATTTCTTCCACATCGTGGTTTCTCCACAAAACTTTGACTTGAGGTATAACCTTGGAGCGTAGAATATGATCCTTCTTATCCAAGATTTTAACAGGTAACTCATCATATGTTAAATCTTCCTCTATCTCGTCCGGTTCTAATTCTATAATGTGGTTCGGGTCTTTTACATATTTGCGTAACATAGATATGTGAAAAACATTATGAACACGCGACATACTTGGCGGAAAGGCGAGTCTATAGGCCACGGATCCTACTCGATCGAGGAATACAAATGGGCCAATGAATCGAGGATTGAGCTTTCCTCTCTTTCCAAATTTTGTAACTCCTTTCCATAGAGCAACACGTAACAACACATGATCTCCAATATCAAATTCCACGTCCTTTCGATGAAGATCAGCATAACTCTTTTGTCGATCTTGTGCGGTTTTTATACGTTGTCAGATCATTTGAATCTTTTCGATAGTCATACGTACCAAATCTGGTCCCAACAATGTTACTTCACCCACCTCATCCCAGCATACTGGCGAAAGACACTTTCTTCCATACAATGCCACAAATGGAGCCATGCCAATATTTGTTTGATAACTATTGTGCAGGAAAACTCCACTGGTGGTAAGAACTTGTTCCAACTTCCCTTGAAGTCAAGGATGCAGAGTCTTAATAAATCTTCAAGAGTTTGAATAGTCCTCTCTGATTGTCCGTCCGTCTGAGGATGATATGCAGAACTAAATCATAAATCCGTGCCCATAGCTTTTTGCAAACTAACCCAAAATCTTGAAGTGAATCTTGGGTCTCGATCAAAAACTATGGATATTGGCATACCATGCAATCTTACAATCTTGTTTATATACATACTAGAAAGACGTTCAAGTGTATAAGTTTCTCGTATCGGTAAGAAATGAGCAGACTTGGTTAATCTATCAACAATGACCCAAATCGCATCTATGCCTTGAGAAACCTTGGGAAGACCAGTAACAAAATCCATGGTAATGTGCTCCCACTTCCATTTTGGAATTTCAAGTGGTTGCAATGAACCTTTTAGCACTTGATGCTCCGCCCTGACTCGTTGACAAGTTAGACACCTTGAGATAAACAGCGCTATCTCTCTCTTTATATTGTTCCACCAAAATGTATGACGAAGATCACGATACATTGGTACTCCCAGGATGGATTGCAAACGGTGTGTTGTGCGCCTCCATCATAATTTTATACTTCAGGTCAGAATCGTTAGGAACACAAAGTCTTGAGTTAACTTGAAGTATTCCTACTTCATCGATTCTTGCTTCCGGAATAGCACCTTCTTCCACTTTCTTCTTCATATGCATCAGCTCCAGGTCTGTAACTTAAACAACTTTAACTTTATTGATTAAGTTTGGATCTACTCGTATATTCGCCATCATCACATGGGTCCCTGGAGTCTTTAACTCTATCTCCATCCTTTGCAGGTCACACAAAATGGGCCTTTGCGTTGACAATATCGCACTCGTACCCGCATATGATCTTCTACTCAATGCGTTAGCTATTACGTTCGCTTTTCCATGATGGTATTGGATGGTATGATCATAATCTTTCAACAGCTCAAGCTAACGTCGTTGCCGCATGTTGAGTTCCTTCTGAGTGAAGAAATATTTGAGGCTTTTATAATCCGTAAAAATGTCCACCTTCTCTCCATACAGGTAATGCCTCCAAATCTTAAGCGCAAAAACGACAACGGCTAACTCTAAATCATGAGTAGGATAATTCCTCTCATATTCTTTGAGTTGTCGTGAGGCATAGGCTATGACTTTCCCATGTTGCATGAGAACACATCCTAACCCTTTGCCTGAAGCATCACTGTAAATGACAAATCCCTACGTGCCATATGGTATTGTCAGAACAGGTGCTGAAATGAGTCTGCTCTTGAGTTCTTAAAAACTCTTCTCACAATCCTCCCTCCAACCAAATTTTGTATCTTTCCGAGTCAGCTGAGTTAATGGAATAGCGATTCGAGAAAACCCTTCTACGAATCTCCGATAATAACCTGCTAAGCCGAGAAAGCTACGTACTTCGGTCACTGACTTAGGTTGTTCCCAGCTTTGAATTGCTTAAATCTTTTCCGGGTCAACAGATATTCCATGATTTGATATCACGTGCCCAAGGAATGCAACTTCCTCAAACCAGAACTCACATTTCTTCAACTTGGCCTATAGCTTGTTTTCACGAAGCTTTTGAAGTATCAGCCTCAAGTGTTGCTCATGGTCTTCACGGGTTTTGGTAACGGGTACCTATTTTTGATGGTAACATGATTCAACTCTCATAATCAATATAAAGTTGCATACTTCCATCTTTCTTCTTCACGAATAGAACAGGAGCACCCTAAGGAGATGTACTAGGACGAATAAAACCTATGTCTAACAATTCCTGTAGTTGGGTTTTTAACTCCTGAAGTTCAATAGATGCCATTTGATATGGGGCTTTAGAAATGGGTTTTGTACTGGATTCAAGGTTGATACAAAATTTAATTTCACGCTCTTGGTGTAGGCCACGAAGTTCTTCAGGGAATACGTCAAGAAATTCATTAACAATAGAAATATCATTCAAAACTAACGTATTTTTGTTTAGATTCGTGACATGAGCTAAGAAAGCTTGACATCCGTTTTTCAATAAACGAATAGTTTTATGGCTTGATATGACGGTGATGGATTTTAATGGTTTGGTTGCTTGAATTCGCATAATAGGTTGGTTAGGAATATGAAAGCTAACAACCTTACGAAAACAATAAATTTTTGTATGATGTGTAGTTAACCAATCAATCCCTAGAATCACATCGAATGCAAGTATTTTAGAATAAATAAGATCGACAGGTAACTTGCAGCTTCCGATTTGAATCAAACAGGACTTATAAATTGTGGATGTAATGAAGGTTTCTCCCAACGGAGTTTCAACAGATAAGTCAAAGTCTAATTTTTCCAGAGTCAAATTTAAACATTTAGCACAAGTAGGAGAAATAAAGGAATGGGTAGAACCGATATCAAATAAAGTATAAACTTCACTAAAGTTTATGGTTAGCTTACCCGTGATCACCTCGTTCGGATTCCTCACTTTTTGGGAGGTTACGACAAACGCTCTCTCTTGAACTACCGGTTTTGTCTTGTCTAGGACACCCTTTGATGCCTCCATCCCAGCTGGACTTGACTTTGGTGCACGACTGTAGACGCTCAAAATTTTCTTTTCCTATTACTAACTATGCAGGAGGGCAAAAATGACTTTTTCACATTCCAAAGATAACCCTTGAGGACCACAACATCAATTCCAACCCTGGAAATAGACCCGGGAGGTCTAATTTCTAACCCCAAAGATAACCCTGGGAAATCTGTTTCTAAACCTGGAGTCAACCCCGGGAGGTCAACCCAACCTCAAGGATAACCCTCAGGACATTCAGAGTCAACAGTAGCCCAAACTCAGAAATAACCCTTAGAAAAGACTACTACAACTGCGCCAAGACCGGAGATAACCCCGGGAGGGCCAAAATGGTCATTTTGTCGACTCAACTTCACTTCAAATCAAATACATTCATTTCAACCCATATTACTTCAAAAGAAGTCCCACAAGACTCATCTCTTAACTTCGGAGTGCAAACTACGCGAAACAGCTCACCAGATTGCTTCGGAACGCAAACTACCAGCCGCAGGTGTACCACAAGACTCATCTCTTAACTTCGAGACGACGGGACCCGCGAGGCCTGGATACAACACTACCAGCCGCAGGTGTACCAGAGGCTGCCGTAGGTACACCTGCGACCATCCGTCTATAAATATGGGGTTTGGGGTCAGCCATTTGAGAAAAAAAGAGCGAGGGAACCCTATCCAATTGGCTTTTTACACCCCCATATTGAGTGTTTGCTCTTTTTTAAACACATGTTAGCCCACATACAGTTATATATTTACCCACGGGAGCTGAGTGTTTGTCCACATAGAGTCATAGAAGTCTACTTTGGCAGCCTACTGTAAGCCTTCTTACATTTTATAAAGTTTTCTTCTCATATTATCACACTGTTATACACGTTTAGAGTCGTGTGAGTGTGTTTGCTCGGACTTCGGTCCGTGGTTTTCATTTATGTCTGTATATATATACTTATATATATATATATATTTTTATACGGACTAACATTATCGAGTTATGCCTCGATTGAGCCTAAATTGATGCGGATCGTTTATTTGCTTTTTGTATATATATATATTATATATATGAATTGTTATCGAACTACGTCGATGAGCTTTGGATTTTACATCCGGTGCATTTATTCGCTTTTATATATATATACATATATATAATTGTTGTCGAACATATCCGATGAGCCCGGATTTACATCCGGTGCGTTCTTCGCTATATATATATATATTTATATATTATATATTTGTACATATATATATTTACATTTACATAGAACTGAGTTTACTTATTGGCCTTTTACTGACTTTATTTACATTCCGTCTCGCTTGGAGTTTACTTTGTGGCGATTGATCGCTTTTACTGACTTTATTTACATTTCATCCTTTGGAGTTTACTTACATCACAATATTGATCATGTTCATATATATATATATATATATATATATATATATATATATATATATATATATCCCCCGATCCCCCGAGAGTTGCTTACGTGGTGGTTGATCATGTTACATATATATATATATATATATATATATATATATATATATATATATATATATTTATATATATATATAACTGCTTACTACTTTCCATACAAATTGCAGTATCATGTGAGCCTAGGAATCATGTGATCACAGATTCAGTCTACTGAATCTAGATTCGGTTCCCATGAAGGACATTTTCTAGCTGTAAGCAGCTTGTACATTATTTTACAGTGTCTGAGTTTCCTTGGATGGCTATCATGCCCATAAAGAGTTCGGCACTGCTGTATATTATTTTCTCGAGGATGCTTCGCATCTCAAAAAAAAAAGCAAACAAGCGGGACATTTAATAATAAAATGAAAGTATGAAAAGGTCTCAATTCCTATTGAGCACAGGGTTTGAAAAACCTCTTTTACAAAACTTCATTGCTAAATCATGGTTAAAACTGAATTTTCATATAAAATTCAAACCTTGTGTATATAGGTGCGAACGAGGCCTCGCACTACTTTCAAATAAACTGCACATTGATCCACACACACACACACACATTCATATAACAATTTCTTTGAGAATTGGCGGTCACGTAGTAACAACACGGATGTCGAAGTGCCTAACACCTTCCCTCCGCATAATCAAGCCCCCGAACCTTTATTGATTTTCGTTTTAACAGACCCTTTTAGCATTTTCAATCCACTGGGTCAATGTGCAAACCTTTTTTGATTCGTTAGTGCTGACCAGTTAAATACACCAATCGCGACTCTTAAAGTCAATCGTCGACATTATACATGTCGGACCTTTTTCACTTGTTTTTTCAAACAAATCTCACATTAACATGAGAATACCAAAAGACAAGTAACGAAAAGGGACAATCAAAAATCCCGACGTCGACAGGTGGCGACTCTGTTGGGGACTCCAGTAAGAGGGCTTAAGCCGGTATTACAAGCTTTTCAAAATTGTTATGTGCTTGTGTGTGAATGTTGCATTTACATTTCTGATGAATGTGTACGAATGCATTTTACTTACTGCACTGCTAAATATCTATTTGTGATATTAGTGCTTCGCACATGTCATCATTTTGCATAAACGGTGAGACACATTGAATGTGAATGTATGTTGTGTGGTCCCTCCACCAGGAGGCTATCCTGTCGGTGTTTGATTACTGGACTCGTGGGAAGAATAATTCCCCGGGGCTCAGGAAAGGTACGACTCAGATTCGCTCCATTAAAAAGCCGGATTAACTTCCCGTCAAGTAGATTGCGATGATCACGGGAACCTTCATGCTTAGAAAAGCCATGAGAGTAACCTAAGATAGGTCAGCCTCTGATAAACCAAATGCGAAGGGAAGTCTCTTCATACTTTCCCATTTAATTACTTGTAATTTCAATTTCTTGTCAATCTCAATGTAAAGGAAAATATGAAGAATGTGTAAATGTATATTAAGGCTTTACATGCTATTAAATGACACCCATTTTTGCAGGATAATATTCCTAAAATGGACACGTTATAATAGCATGTAAAATTTTTTTATACATTTCCCTAAGACTAAACTACATAAGTTTTTTGTAGGGAAGCAATTGATCATATTTCCCATTCAAAGTCCAAAAGGGCATTAAGCCCACAGTCAGATATGGATAAAAGTGCCCAGCCTAATCTTACTCCTGTCTCTCGCAAGGAGTTCAAAAGATTAAGCTATCAAATGACAGAGTTGGCTGTTATGCTCAAAGAACTACACCAATCTACTCAAGGTATAAAAATACCCATCCACATAGAATCCCCTGCACATGCAGGAACCAAGGGCCAAACAATGCCTACTAAATCCGAGTCATTCATACCAGGGGAGCAGTCAGGGTATTGGGAAAGAGATGGAAACCCAGATACCTAAACCTCATTCCAATAAAGAGATCATAAATCTCAAGGATGATCAAGAAACTAGGGATCTAAGAAAGAAAGTCCAACAAATGGAGGAGACCATCCGGTCAATCAAAGGGACTGGAAATTATGGGAGTGTCACCTATTCAGATCTCTGCATATTCCCAGGGGCACGATAGCCTACCAAATTCAAAGTCCCAGAGTTTGAAAAGTACAATGGGGTAGGCGATCCCTATACGCATCTGAAAGTGTACATTGGCGAACTGTGGTCTTATGCTGAAGATGAAAGCCTCAGAATGCAACTTTTTCAAAAGAGTCTCAACGGAGAAGCTAAAGCATGGTATGCCCGACTTGACAATGCCAAAATCCACAACTGGGAAGAATTGGCCCACGCCTTTCTAAATCAGTACAGTTTTCAGTCACAAATGGCGCCAGATCGATACCAAGTGACTAAAGTCAAAAAGCAAAGTACTGAATCTTTCCGAGAATATGCCCAAAGGTGGAGACATCTAGCAGCGCGAGTCATTCCATCAATGACAGAAGCTGAGATGGTAATGACGTTTATTGATATCCAAGAAGCTCCGTACTACGAGAGGATTCTAGCAGGCATAGGAAAGCCATTCTCGGAAATGATCAAACACGGTGAAATGGCAGAGATGGGCCTGAAGGCAGGCAAGATTAAAGACTTCACTGCCTTGAAGCGATCGCCAAGAATATCTGAGACCGGCAAGTATCGAAAAGCGATCCCAAGGGGTACCCGATAAAGGCAGTGAAGATGTATCCCTTGTTGTACAGGGGCAATCTAGTAGACCAACCTACAGTCCACCCATTTGGAAAAGCGATACAATCTGCCATTTCAACAACAAGCTGCATTTAACCAATTTCAGGACAGGAAAACAAAATTTAAGAGAACAGAAAATCGGGTGTTCACTCCACTAGGCGATTCTCTTGAAAATGTTTTGGCGATATTGATGGATCATAAGCAAATTACCGAACTGGCTCCACCTCTGGAACTAGGGAGAAAAAGATGCAATCCAAGCCAGAGATGTGATTACCACTCAGGGTCTACAGGACACGATACGGAAGATTGTTGGTCCTTAAAGCATAAAATTCAAAATTTGATCGAAAGTGGCAGTATTGTGGTCCAACAACCTGATCAACAAAATGTCAACACCAACCTTCCGTTCCAGCAAGATACGGAATAAGTAAACATGATCGGGTCAGGAAGCGCTGAAATATATCCAATTCGTAAGTGCATACAAAGGATAGAGGACTACCCCCAAAGACACAAAGCAGATGTCCTAAAGTGGGAAAACTCGGAGGAGGGTATGATAGTAATGCAAAAGTTAGAGACAATCCAGAACCAAGTAAATCTGCTAACTAAGCTGATAGTGCGCCAACATCAGGATACGAGGCATTTCTTCACTCAACTATCAGAAGGCCAAGAAAAGGGGGATGATAAAATTGCTAGCAAACCTCGCCAATAGAAAAATCGCTTGGGGGAATGCGAACTCTCAAAGAAGAAAGATCAAACAACCTCCACAAGAGTCCGAAAATTCACCCCTCTAAGCAAATCCAATGAAGAAATGCTACACTTTCTGATGAGCGAAGGAAGGATTATTGAGTTGCTACCTCCTGTAAATCCGAGGATAAAGAGCTATGATTCCACCAAGATATGTCTCTACCATTCTAACTCACTTGGACATACGACTGAGGAATGTTGGGCTTCGCTACATAAAATCCAAGATCTCATTGAAAATGGAGAGCTGGAGATAGAAATTCTCATGGCCAAAAAGGCGAAAAGACAATAAAAAGCTCAAGATGTCCACTTGAGACAGGCAGCTCAAATGAGGTGAAGGCTATGAGCGATAATCCTAGCAGAACACAAGATGGAGTGATCCTAATGCAGGAAGTGATAGAAGAGACAAGGGAATCCCCGAAGGAGGTTCCTCTGCCAACATCCAACATCCTGTGGTCCAAAGATACCACGTTCCTGATTTTATCACCTTGGATGATGCGGAGGAAATACTGATCCTTTCCAAGGAAGAAAAAGGAAAAAAGGAAAATTCCTTGCAATAAATGCGATGACAGTTCGAGGTAGATTTCATGGTTGAATCCTCTCAAGCCCAGGAAAAGCGTGAAGGAACAGATAAAGGAGAAGGTGGTGAGGTTGTCGGGGAAATCAACCCATCAAAGAATCAAGATTTCATACCTTTTTGCGATGGGTCCAGCTCAAGCATCCCTAAAGAATGTATTGAACCTGGAAGTGATCAAGTTATGGCCATAAGTGAAGATATTCAAAACCAAGAAGCAACCTCTGTTGCGAGCCTTGAAGGCAACACAGCCACTGACGACTGGACTACCAGGTCTCAACTAGCCAAAAACATGTAGATCCAGGGGATAAAGTTACGAGTTCCAGAAGATGTTGGGACGGTATCACTTCCTTCATAGTATGCTTTTTATTTTCCATGCAGAAAAAAAAAGAAAAACAAAACAAAACAAAATAAAACCAAAAAAAGAAGCAAAAAAAAAGAAAAAAAATTATCAAATCATTCAGGTTTTAACTCATCAAGCCTGAACTACGAAAGACCTAATCTGCCTTCATCAATGGGAGTACATAGGCAGCCATTTATGGTGCGGTCAAACCAAACAAAAACCCAAACAAACACTTCTCAAACAAAACACTTCCCAAACCAAACACTTCTCAAACAAACACTTCTCAAACAGACGCTTCTCAAACAAACACTTGTCAAACCCTTTATCTTATCAAGTAGGAACTACGCATACCTAATCTCCCACACTCACGGGAGTATGTAGACAAACACCAGTGCTGTGGTCTGACCCTCAAAAGAAATGTCCAAATCCAAACATCGATCCCAAGAACGACCCTCCAAGCCAGCGACCTATGTGGAGAAGACCCAACAACACTGCAATGTCATTCCATCAAATCTGGCACAAATCCCAGAAAGGAAGAAACATTGATATGCCAAGACAACCAGCAACGAGGACCTTCAAAGATTCGACACCCTTAATCACGAGTCTTTATCAAATCAGAAGAAAATCAAGACCGATTGCAATAACAAGTCAGGAATAATGATTGAAGGCATCAAAACCCAAGTCCTATACTTGTTCACCATCTGGTACAGAAGAAAAGTCTCTTGTGATCTCAGCATCTTATCATCCCATCTGTCAAAGCGATTATCCCAGACAACAAGTAAGGCTGGAGCAATTTCAAAATCAACGACAACCCGATATTGCGACCACTACAACAAGACTTGGGCAATCTCGAAAACAACGATAACTCAATACTGGGGCATTTATCAAACATCCTAAAGAGGAAAATGCCCAATCAACACCATCAGCATGGTTCATCATCATCAAAGCTTCCCTCACATCAGCTCATTAGCGATTTGGATATTATTCACTTGCGACTTCATCAACAAAGATAGTTTCTCGTATGAATCCCCGACATCAGTATGCGAAAGGACTGGGGCATTTTCCAATTCCAGGAAAGCGAAGGATTTTAAAGCGGGATCAGACCTCTCATCAAAAGAAGGAAAACTTCTGAAAGAAATCATGGCGACATTAGCATGCCCCTACAAAAGAAGGGGAAAATTCTCAAAAAGTTCTTAACTCAATGCAAACGACAAAAGGTATGGCGAATGAAATCTACTCCGACAAATGTGTTAATTTGCGTCCAATCCTTATAAATTGAGGCCTCTACACTGAAGTTCAAAAGTTCGACAACAAAAAAGCGAGCTGCACCCTCCAGGGATATCAATGGCATTCAAGTCATCAGTTCAGCCGGGTTGCGAATCAAATATTCAAGGAAATGGGGCACCATCACCCAACAGCGAAAGGAAACTCCAAATCACCTCAAAACGGGCGAAGCGCTACATCAACGTACATTTCTATCAAGCGTAACATCAGGTAGAGTCTAGAAAAGTAAACCTTTGAATATTACTTCATCGAAGGTATCGGAAGATCCGGTATTCAAAACTATTATCTTCAAATTCAGTGCGACATCAAGACAGTTTAGTGATGAAAGTTTTGAATACCACCGTTCGAGTGAGAACCAAAAAATTGGCAATGTCAACTACCAGCAGGGTAGTATCTGTTATCAAACTACCATCAGGGTAGGCAAGATTGTAAACTACCAGTGTATGCATCGGCGACATCTCAATTTCTCTTCATCAAACAGGCATTAGCGACACCGACAAAAAGCCAAGCCGTTGTAGTCAACACCAGCATAGGCATCAGCAATCCCCGGTAAAGGTAAAGCGATTTGCGAAAACATTTTAAACATGCATCATAACATTCATTACATTGTGATTTGCGATATGCAAAATGCGATGTTCGAGTTGCGAAATGCGATTGGCCAAAAGCAAAATGCGAAGTACGAAATGCGATGTACGATTTGCGAACTACGATTTGCAAAAACATTTTAAAACATTCATCATCACATTCACTACATTGCGATCTGCATCATTAAAAATACATTATCATGTTTCAAGTGTCTACTAATCTTTATCATGTCCATTCCATTGCATTGCATGAACATGATAAAGAGGGGCATCTGTAGACACTCGAAATTTTCTTTTCTTGTTACTAACTATGCAGGAGGGCAAAAACATCTTTTTCACATTCCAAAGATAACCCTTGAGGACTACAACATCAATTCTAACCCTGGAAATAGACTCGAGAGGTCCAATTTCTAACCTCGGAGATAACCCTGGGAAATCTATTTCTAAACCCGGAGTCAACCCCGGGAGGTCAACCCAACCTCAGGCATAACCCTGAGGACATTCAGAGTCAACAGTAGCCCAAACTCAGAAATAACCTTGAGAAAAGACTGCTACAACTGCGCTAAGACCGAAGATAACCCCGGGAGGGCCAAAATGGTCATTTTGCCGACTCAACTTCACTTCAAATCAAATACACTCATTTCAACCCAAATTACTTCAAAAGAAGTCCCACAAGACTCATCTCTTAACTTCGGAGCGTAAACTACGCGAAACAGCTCACCAGATTGCTTCGGAACGCAAACTACGCGAAACAGCTCACCGGATTGCCTGACGGAAACTTAGGAATGCTATTTCGGTCATGGACCTATCTTCCTGGAATCAAAAAGGGAAAATCCCATGTAATTGCATAACTCTCGACACAAGCGATCCGAAGAAGTACAAATATACTTTGTTTGGATGCTCAGATTGAAGTTCTGCAAGTTCAAGCGGATATTACAGTACACGAGTTCACGTACTTGAAGACGACGGGACTTGCGAGGCAAGGATACACCACTACCAGCTGCAGGTATACCAAAGGCTACCGCAGGTACACCTTCGGCCATCCGTTTATAAATATGGGGCTTAGGGTCAGCCATTTGAGAAAAAAAAGAGCGAGGGAACCCTGTCCAATTGGCTTTGTACACCTCCATATTGAGTGTTTGCTCTTTTTTAAACACCTGTTAGCCCACATAAAGTTATATATTTACCCGCGAGAGCTGAGTGTTTGTCCACATAGAGTCATAGAAGTCTACTTTGGCAGCCTACTGTAAGCCTTCTTACATTCTATAAAGCTTTCTTCTCATATTATCACACAGTTAAACACGTTAAGAGTCGTGTGAGTGTGTTTGCCCGAACTTCGGTCAGTGATTTTCATTTACGTACGTATATATATATATATATTATATATATATATATATATATATATATTTATATGGACTAACATTATCGAGTTATGCCTCGATTGAGCCTGAACTTGATGCAGGAGCATTTATTTGCTTTTGTATATATATATATATATATATATATATATATATATAACTATGGTCGAGACTACATGCGATGAGCACTGATTTACATTCTAATGCATTTAATTGATTATATATATATATATATACTTATATATATAATTGTTGTCAAACATATCTGATGAGCCTGGATTTTACATCCGGTGCATTTATTCGCTTTTATATATATATACATATATATAATTGTTGTCGAACATATCCGATGAGCCCAGATTTATATCCGTTTGTTTTCTTTGCTTTTATATATATATATATATATATATATATATATATATTTATATTTACATTTCTCAGCTTGGAGTTTACTTTCGTTGGCCTTTTACGACTTTATTTACATTCCGTCCTTCACAGAGTTTACTTAAATGGCGGTTGATCGCTTTTGCCTTTATTTTAATTTCATCACTTTGAGTTTACTGGTGGTTGATGGTGGTTGATATATATATATATATATATATATATATATATATATATATATATATATATATATTTGACTTTATATATTTACATTTTCGATCCCCCATGGAGTTGATTCGTGGTGGTTGATCATGTACATATATATATATATATATATATATATATTTATAGCTTTTATATATATAACTGCTTACTGCTTTCCATACAAATTGCAGTATCATGTGAGCCTAGGAATCATGTGATCACAGATTCAGTCTACTGAATCTAGATTCGGTTCCCATGATGGATATTTTACGGTCATGGCGACTTGTACATTATTTTACGATTATCTCGAGTTTCCTTGGATGGCTATCATGCCCATAAAGAGTTCGGCACTGCTGTATATTATTTTCTCGAGGATGCTTCGCATCTCGAAAATAAAAGCAAACAAGCCGGACATTTAATAATAAAATGAAAGTATGAAAAGGTCTCAATTCCTATTGAGCACAGGGTTTGAAAAACCTCTTTTACAAAACTTCATTGCTAAATCTTGGTTAAAACTGAATTTTCATATAAAATTCAAACCTTGTGTATATAAGTACGAATGAGGCCTCGCACTACTATCAAATAAACTGCACATTGATTCACACACACACACACACATTCATATAACAATTTCTTTGAGAAGTGGCGGTCACCGTGGTAACACGGATATCGGGGGGTGCCTAATACCTCCCCTCTGCATAACCAAGCCCCCGAACCCTTAATGAATCTCGGTTTTACAGACCCGTTGAGCAGTGTCAAAACACTGGGTCAATGTGCAAACCTTTTCGGTTGCGTTGGTGCAACCAGTTAAATACACCAATTGGCGACTCTTAAAGTCAATCGTAGACATTATACATGTCGGACCTTTTTCACTTGTTTTTTCAAATAAATCTCACATTAACATGAGAACACCAAAAGACAAGTAACAAAAAGGGACAAACAAAAATCCCGACGTCGACAACGACAAAATCGGGCTAGGTGGCCTTCTTTTTCGCAATTATAACATGATTTGGACTGCATCATGCAGTTTGGACTTATGTGTCCTTCCCCTCCATATTTGTAACACATGACCGGCGTTCGTTCTCCTTCCTTAACAACGGGTGCTGGTGCTGACGTCCTTCCATCTTTGCCAAACCTTCTTTTCTTGAACTTTCCACTCCTATTGTCTTGGCCATGATTATCATCGAAGTGGTTATCATTTCTGGCATGTTGATTCCCTCCACGTTTTTTGTCACCGCTTCGATGACTGCTACCATAGGTATTATCGACTTGTCGGCTGCTCTCTCTTGATTGGGTTGACTCATTATCGCGCTCTAATAACTGAGCCCTATTCACAACATCTGAATACAAACACAGTTTATAAGAGATAAGATATTGACGTATCTCAGGTTTCAAACCTCTTAGAAACATCTGCGTCATTCTCTCCTCATTATCAACCAAGTGGGACGCAAACTGAGATAACTCGATAAACTTAGCTTCGTACTACGCCATGGTCATATTGTTTTGCTCAAGCTTGATGAACTGTACCTCCTTCATGTGACGAATACTTTCAGGAAAGTACTTGTCGTTGAACAGCTCTGGGAACTTCTCCCAAGACATCTTCATCTGACGGAGTTGAGTACGCTTTCTGATTCCCACCATGTCTGCCTCTGCATGCAACATGAAGGTGGCAAAGGGAACCTTTTGCTCCTCGGAGCATCCCAAGACATCAAATATCTTGTTGATCTGCTTTATCCATGTCTCTGCCTTAAGTGGTTTTGGCTCTCCAAAAAACTCCAGTGGTCCCAGCTCCTTGAACTGCTTAGCGGTGACCGACCGTGAGTTGTCGGTGTTTTCACCTACATTTTGGACAGGAGCCGCCTTCGCCTAATGTTGCATGAATTGCATAAAGCCTCTGACCATCCCATCGTTCACCATTTCATCGGTGTTATTATTTTTATGAGGATTATTGTCTTCCTGTTGCACATTACCCTGGGTATTGATCGTTGGTGACTCAACGGTCTCACGTGCTTCATTGCTTATCTCAACATTTTCGGATGCCATTTTCAAATACTACAACAAAACAAGGGTTAATTAACATATCACATATTATCCCTATACTCTGACCGACCAATTAAATACCAAATAAACTTAGGTAGGTCATACTAGCGAAGGAATTCCCCGTCTCTCCCCTCCTAGTTCTTGTCTCACATCTCAGCCAGGGATCATATCCCTAAGCTTTGATACCAACTGTGACGCCCCCAAAATAGGTATACATCACCTATTATGAGTCGCCAAATACATGGTACATAAATCAAATACAATTTAATTATACAACTGTCGTGTAAAATACGACAAAACATAAACTGAGAGTTTTAATAAGAATATATTGTCATCTAGACAATATCCACACTCAAAGGAGTCCCCATTACATTTATTGTCACATTATTTAACAGAATAGTAAGGACTACTAATGCTATCTTACGACTAGTCACTCCTTTCCCCGACTCGTCCCAAATTTATATTCTCATTTCACAAGAGAACAACGATTGAAAGAAAGGGTGAGCTCAACTAGCCTAGTAAGAAATATTATGACTAAGATAATGCAGAATAAATTATCATTAGTCTTTATCAATGTTAAACTGATAAAAATACAATAGATATCAAGTTTAACTGCAGCGGAATAAGCAATCCATTAGAAGAGTCAAGTAGAAAATAAAATCTACTATCTTCTTTGGTTTAAAGTTTTTTTATCAATTTTTATCGCTGAGACTCAGCTTAATAAATAAACCACATCATCTAATCATCCCTGTATTACGGGCCAAGGATATTCATTAAATCATCAATGGTCATGACTATACCGAACAATCCCTGGTCATAATCATACCAAAAACTGTCCATCAATGCATTACAGGCCACTAAGAACTTTTACCATATTATTTATAACATTACAGGTCATGAATATACCGAATGATCCCTGGTCATAATCATACTAAGTCCATCTATGCATGTAAGCCAAAGATGACTTTCATTACAATATAAACATGAGGATGATGACAATGACATAATAATTCAATAAAACAAGTTCAAGAATTAATTTATCCAGAAATTAATAACGTCTAAATTGTCAACATGATACTTCTTTGTGGAGTAAAATTCAAGAATGCTCAGAAGAATATTTCCATGAAAAGATACTGGATGAAGCGCAAATATCAAGGATATTCCACTAATTTCATGGAGTATAAAAGTCAACACTTTAACCAACTGAGTATAACAGAATATATGAAAATGCAAATGAATTTTCAGCCGCTATGCGGTAATCCACGTATACAGAGCATTTCCACAATTTAATAAGGAATGAATACAAAGGATCAGTCACCATGCATGTGGTAATCCACACAGACAGGTTATTCCAACAGAATAATAAAGAATGGAATAATAGAAGGATTCACCATGCATGCGATAGACTGCACAGATAGATTATTCCCAACAGAATAATAAATAATGGAACCAGGTCCTACGTAAACACACAGACAAGATATTCTGATAGAATAATAAATAATGGAACCGTGTCCCAAAGAACGCATACGCAGCGTGATATTCAATGCGAATAATAAAGAATGGAATAACAAAAGAAATCACAATGCATGCGATAGACCGCACAGACAGGTTATTCCAACAAAATAATAAATAATGGAACCAGGTCCGGCGTAAATGCACAAATAGGATATTCCGACAAAATAATAAAGAATGGAATAACAACAGAAATCACCATGCATGTGATAGACCACACAGACAGGTTATTCCAACAGAATAATAATGAATGAAATAATAGAAGAATTTCATCATGTATGCGGTACTTCGCATAAACAGGTTATTCCAACATAATAATAAAGAATGGAATAACAGAAAAATTTCACCATGTATGCGGTACTTGAACAAAGTTATTCAACGAGAATAATAAAGAATGGAAGAATAGAAGAATTTCACCATGTATGCGGTACTTATAGATAACAAGTTATTCCAATGTAATAATAAAGAATGGAATAATGAAGTTCTCTTCATGAATAAGAAAGAAATAATACCCCTTACCTTAGAAGAACTGGATATTGGAAAAGTGAGGTAGCAGACTTCTCTTCTTCTTCCTCTCTATAATTTCTCTCTCAAGAGTTTCAGTGAATTCGTAAGAAATAATGAAGGAATGAGCTTCTATTTATAAGAGAATGGACTGAATAGTAACTAATTCATGAACGGTCCAGATTGATTTACTTTTAAACGGACGGTCCATATTGATTTACTATTAAAACTTAAAGCAACGGTCCATACTGATTTACTATTAAAACTTTAAACATGCGATCCATATTAATCCACTATTAAAAGTTTCCAACGGCGGTCCATATTGATTCACTATTATAACTTTCCACCAGCGGTCCATATTGATTCACTATTATAACTTCAACCAATGGTCTGAAAATTTAGTACATCTCCTCATGTAATAATATTGTACCCAAAAATAATTTGGACCGAAAAGAAATATTTTTTTCGGGTGAATAGTACCCCCTGAATAGTAACTCGTGAATAGTAACTTGTGAATAGTAACTCGTGAATAGTAAATCATGAATAGTAACTCGTGAATAGTACTCCGACATGAAAAGTTCCTCGAATACCCGATTTAACAATACAACCTCCAGACATCAATTATTATCGACATAAATATCGATTTCTACTAACACTAATAATTTCCACACAATGGAACTATCAATTTCATCTTTAATCAACACGAACTTATTCATCATTAATATTATCACTCACAATATTTAACAACCGTGTCGCTCCTGTGAAAGAGGGGCTTTCAATAAGGATTTCTCCTATTAGCGGCGCAATTAGGTGACCAAACCTCTCGATGTAACTTCTAGACATTGTAAATATTATAATTTAATAATATGAATAACTTTGTCATCTCAATTATTGATTTAATAATATATCATATTATGCAGATGATACTGTGACAATAATCGAATCAATAATATGAGAGATATGATGCAGAAATTACTGTAGCAATAATTGAGTATAACTGAGTGACTTCTCACGTAAGCATCAATAACCAATACTATGTGCTACTATGCAACCACGCGTATTACTGTACTTTTACTACCGGGTAGTTCAACTGTTTTAACGGTAACACTTCCGCCGTTATTTTTATTAAAAGAAAATTTTGTCGTTCTCTAAATACGACAATACTTCCGTTTTGGGGTCCACCAAAGATTGTGCCGTCGTACGAATATTCCCTGTTAAAACGAATATTCCCCGACCAATCGAATATTATATAACCAGTTGCTTAATTTGCAAATTTTGTAAATATTACCCACAACTATAACATTATATCATATCCACACCATAATATTCAAAAATATACTTCGAGAGAAATTAATCTTTATTCATAAAAGTTGGGGTCTTACATCCACAATAGAGTTAAAAATGCATGACTGCCCAATACCTACATTTTGGGAAAATTTTGCCATAGCCCCCTTTGTAAATGGGACTATCCACATGCACATAGGCATGACTAGGTGGCCATTCAGTAGCACACCTATACACAGTCATATACATCCTATATGCATTAATCACATCATAGTAAAAAAATTCGTAAGTGTAGTCTAATTACCAGGATTATATTGTTTTTCTACCTTTACTCATTTGTCCGCAGATAGGATAAGAAATGACAGTAAAAGGTGCCAATTTGACTGTTTCAAAAGTCAAATTTTTTCACATCATTATGTTTAGCATGGTTTAATACTAACATTTGCTATGTTGAATAATTTTTATCAAGTCATATCAGCATGCATATCCACTACTATGTGTCTAAATGCATTTCATGTGATAAGTCATTTTCCAACGGATAGAAACTAGAAAAAAATACATGCATACGTTACCAGGACAGTGAAGAATGCTTGTACGGTGGTAGAATATGCAGAAAGTTTCCCGAACTCAGCAGATCTGAAGAAGAGCAACTTGAAAATGCAACTTGAAAATAACTTATTAAAGCAACCATTCACCTATACATAGGCACGGTTGGCTGCATGCTCACCTGCGGCTCTTGCAGGTGTACCTGCGGCACTTCTACATGGGTCCCACACCTCCGGCTCGCTCCAGTTAGTGTTGCAATGTAATAACCCGATATTTTTCATATAAATAAATAAGAAATTTTGCATATAAATTTTTGTTTATTTATTTTAATGATGAGAATATGTGTCAAGTAATGTGTATGATGAATACAAATATATTTATTACCTGAAAAATTATAAATAATTTTAGAATTATTAATCATTACAAATTATATTCTTATTGTAATTAATTTTTGTACCAGAAATGTATTATTAATTATTTTCTATGAAAACATGATTTTATATTATCTAAATAATATACGAAATGACTATTAGAATTATGATAATAAATATTTTATTATATAAAATTGTTCAGAATATTTAAGTTAATTATTTTAACTTCATTATTGATGTTGTATATGGAGGATAAATCAGATATAGAATCCAAACCCTAAATTAGGATTTTGATCAAGGGATGAGAATAATAATATAATATTAATTATATTTTAATTTTTTAGTGCTATAAATATGTACTGTATATGTGTAGAGTGATGATGGTTGGTCAAATTATGATGATTTATGTCATAACCCTCATATCGTGTTATTAAACCCTAATTGTTAATTTGGGAACCCTAATAATATTAAGGAACCCTAATTTAAAAACCCTAATTTTCTATTAAAAACCCTAATTTTAAATTAGTGTATTTTAATTAAAATTTTATTACACTTTAATTTTAATTTTTCAAACCCTAAAAATTATTTGGGAAATTTAAAATTTAAAATCTAGTGATTAAACCCTGGATTCAAGTACCTTGGACAAGAATACCCTTGAAATTAAAATAAAATTACCAAAGTGCCCTTTTTGTCCCATTTGTTGAATTATTGCTAGCAAAATCTTTTCAAATCTTGGCCAGCCACCCTACACTACCTAGTTGTAAGCTACATCACCAGCACATGATCAGCTACTAGCATACAAATACATTGCATCAATAGAAATGAGAATTTAAGAGAGAGAGAACCACAAAACAAAGCCAATTGATCACTCATACTTAGCCATACTTTCTCAAGACCAAACCCATGAAATTTTAGTGTTAGATCAGTCACAAATCAAGCCCCATGAACACCAATATCAAATCAGAAGCATAGAAATCAGAATTGGATCATAAAGTGGTAAACCCTAATCTTGAAATTTGCCTTTTGATCTTGTGTTAGCTATTTTGATATATTGTTAAAACATGTTATTTGTAGTCCATATAGTTGATCTGGGTTGGTATTTGTTAGATCCATAACATCAAAGTGCTCAAAATTAAGTTTTTTAAAAATCTTGATGAAAAAAAAATTAGTGGTCTGACAACGAATGTCAGACCCTTTAAATCTTATTCTGTTATGTGTTTTTGTTGTTTAAATGTTTGCACTGGTAGTAGGCTATGAGATATTTGATATGCAACTTGAATCATGTGAAAGTAGTATGCACACAAGCCAATCATGTTTGATGATAAAGCATATACTTTGTAACAATCTTATTCATTTATTAATAAAAAGTATTAATTTATTAAAGGCTTTTAATTATCTACATGATGTTGTTTTATAATATGTGATAAACCCATAGTTTTAAGCAATGCTTTTAGAATAATGATGATGATCATTCTAATGAGATCTAAATTCTTTGAAAGCTTAAAACTAAAATAGTTCCCAATCGTTGGATTACTAAATTGGGGATTAGTGAATCCTGGATAGATTGGTACATACGTTGCTTGCTTGCTCATTAGATGAGGATGATTGATCTCATGATCATTTGTGTGGAGACACTAAAGTAAGTATGTAGGTGCTTATTAGAGAATAAGTTCAATTGAATGTGGCTCGCTAAGGAATACCTAATGGAGTTTTATTTGCTGTCAATAGGAATTCCTGTAGTGATAGTAGTACAAGTGATCCTTGGACTTGAGATCATCATAGTATCTTGTGTATGATGAATTATACTTTGACTTATTCCTTAAGACCCTTAGGGTATATCAAAGGGTATGCTTGGGTATAATAAGTTGTATATGGAGATAATGTATGATCAATAAAGAATCTACCACTTCTAATAAAAGAAGAGAAATGTCCTATGTGATTCGATAAATGACAACCCAAAGAGTCCTTGGCAAGGCGTAATGAAATTAGAAAGGAGTTTCTAATTTGCATTATTTGAGTTGTGCATTTAAGGATCGAAATACATATAATTAAATAAAATAAGACTTGCGAAAGAATTCTATGTCTTATATTTAATTGGGACATTAGTATGGTGGAAGGATTGAATTGTCATTAGTAACTATTTACTCAAAGGTTCTTTTATGATTAATGTTGAAATCTATATTATCCGGAAAGTCGCTGATCGCTAGGGAGGCTTATCCTTATTGTAGAATAAATATTATTTATTTAAATAAATTAATTGTTTAATTTATTTATTTAAATAAGATTAGAATTGTTCTAATTGATTTATTCACAACCGGTTTAATATGGAGAACCTAAAGGGTCACACCATAAAAGGAAGAATAATTATTTAAGAAGTTAATGGCATAATCGTAATAATATATGTTAAGTATATTTAATTTAATCTATGGTGATAGAATAAATTAAATAGCTTAATATTTATTATTTAATATTTTAGAAATATTAAATATAAATTAATAAGAGGAGTCTTATTAATATTATTACAATTATTATTATTTTAATTTCTAAAAGAGTTTAGGAATTAATTTAATATAAGTACTCTCATTTATTCCTAATTGGATTAGGAAGGAAAATTAGTTAAAGGAGTTTAATTAATTATCCCTAATAAGATTAGGGAGTTTAATTAATTAAAAGAATTTAATTAATTAAAATAAATCTCAATTCCTTAATTGTTAAGGTGGGTTGCCCACATCTATAAATAAGAGGAGTCTTATTATGGGTGTAGGAGGTTGTTGACTTTTACAACGACATAATTCCAATTTGTTGAGAGTACCTTTTCTATGTAGAGATAGAAAACTAGGGTTTGAGCCAAATACACCATCTTCTTGAATTCTTTAGTTTTCTTTGGTGGATCACCTCTAGAGGCCAAACATATGGGTGGCTAACGTTGATCAAAGGAAGGAACCAAACCCGGTGGATTCAAGTTGAACGCGAAAAGGATTTGAGGTGAACTTGTACCGAGGAAGCTCGATCTTCAAGGGTATGATTTTATTCTTTATCTTTTCGTTTAATTAATAATTGTGCATAAAGGGTGATCCGGGTATATGGTTTGTAAATTTTTTAAACTCTGATTTTTACACGTTTCCGCTTTAATTATGCAATTTGATTGCGTTCAAGAATATTACAAACCTAGCAGTGGCATCAGAGCCAAACCTTTATGCGAATTATTAATTATTTTTATTTGATATGTATATTGATATGTGTTTAGAACAATTTAATTGGGCATAATTTTATTGTATAAAATTTAATAAAAAAAAAAAAAAAGATTAAGGTGCCGAAATCAATTTTGCGAAATTGATTTTCCTTTTGAAAAAAGTTGATCCCGCATATGCTGTACAATTTTGATCCTGAAGCTAGCTCACGTGGCTGTTGGCAGCATGCTAACAGGTTTTATAAAAAAAAAAAAAAAAAAAAAAAAAAAAATGGCAGCGCTTTTTTTTTTTTTTTCATGTTAACAGGATCAAGGCTGCTTGTTGCATGAAAGGCATGATTGCCGCCCCTAATGAAGTCACGTGCTTCCTTTTATTTTTAGATTAAGCATAGTGCACGGTTCGGTAATATAATATATATATATATATATATATATATATTATATATATAATATTTACGGTAATATTTATATATATATATATATAATATTTTAATAATTTTATAATTAAAATAAATTTTAATTTTAATTTTAAAATAAAAGGTTTATTTTAATCTTAAAAATAAAAGAGTTGGAATTGGAGTTGAAAATGGATTTCATGCTAACTAATTAGAGTTGGAATTGGATTCCATGATAACTAATTGGAGTTGAAAATGGATTTTATTTTTTCTTAAATAAAGGAGTTTATTTAGATATGAAATAGATTTCATATTATTCAAAATAAAAGAGTTTATTTGTGAATAGAAAAAGAAAATCCATGTTTCCTTAAATAAAGGAGTTTATTTAAATATGAAATAAGATTTCATATTATTCAAAATAAAGGAGTTTATTTGTGAATAGGAAAGAATATCCGTGTTTCCTTTAATAAAAGTTTTTTTTTACATGGAATTGGATTCCATAATTAATTAAAATAAAAGAGTTTATTTTAATTAAAGATTTTTTTTTTACATGGAATTGGATTCCATAATTAATTAAAATAAAGGAGTTTATTTTGATTAAAGATTTTGATTAAAATAAAATAGTTTATTTTATTCAAAATTGGATAAATTAAAATAAAATAGTTTTATTTTGATTTAAATTTGGATTAAAATAAAGGAGTTTATTTTGATTCAAAAATTAGATTTTATACTAAATAAATTTGCCCATTAAATGATATCAATATATATATTAAATGTTTATTATTCATAAGATGAATGTTATTTATTGATGCATATGATGATGTGTATGATAATAAATGGGATTGATTATGGACAATTGACTAATGTGATTGGATTTTATTTTAGTTGGATGCATGAATGTATGGGTTTTATTAAATGGGGTTCTGCGTACCTGCCTTCTCTAATTTTTCTTAATGTAAATTCTATCTCTCTCCTATGTACTTCCCTCGATCACGATCAAGGTTTCTATTTATTTTAAATAGTTTTGTAATAGGAATAGTAAGAATAAATTTTGAAGAATTAGATATCAAAGATCAAGGAGTGCTAATGTGAAGACCTTGTTTGTAATGGAGCCCGGGTTTAAATGTAATAGTTATATTTAAATATTATTTCTTGCACCCCTAGGGTTTGACCTTTTGGTTCACTTGGTGGCTCTAGTGAACCAAACTAGAATAAAAGTCCATAATCAATCCGTAGAATATAGTATTCTATATGTGCATGCTTATACTATATATATTATATATTATGCAAACATGCTTCGCATGTTAATTAATATAACGCGTATTTTATATATATATGTGCATACGCATGCGCTAAACAAGATGAGAGACAAATTAATAACAAACCCTCAATTTTTTATATTAAGTCCTAAGCGTTCAAAGATATTTGGAATATCGAACGTCGCCTTTCTAGCATGATAAAATTAATAGAGTATTAAATATTTAATATGAGTTTGTTGTGTCACCACAAGGCAAGTATTAAGTATTTAAGATGTTAATTTATCACATTTGATGCTTATAAAGAAAATTGAACAATATTGTTTTGTTGTGTCACCACAAGGATGATATTTTTCTTTTGAATATATGGAGTGCTAGGCTCGGACTTAACTTGGATAATTTTGATTCGGATGTGCCACCACTTGATCAAAATAATCTAAGAGGCAAAAGAAAAGGAGTTGCATAGTTGATGTAATTGACAAAAGTTGTCTACCTATTTATTTATATATAGTTTGTTGTGTCACCACAAGGCTATATACATTTGAAATGGGATCCTTATTCTCACTAGCAAATCTTTAATTAGATTTTGCCGAACTATATAAATGAGGGTAATATAGTTTGAAGAAAATAGTGGGAGATACCAATTTAAAACAAGACCTAATTTATTTTGGTAATTAATAAAAGAATGTATGTTAAAATATTGTTAATTACAAATTCATTTACAGAATTTTACAATGTCTAAATTTACTATCACTGCAAAGCATATTAGATGCTAAATTAACTGCATCAATTAAACGGATTGGTTAAGGAATTTGAGAATAGTTCTCATAGCTGAAAAGCTATCTTATGTCCTTAATACGCCTATCCCTGCAATGGTTGTAGACAATGCCTCTGAAGAAGACATTGCTACTTTTAGAAAGTGGCAAGATGATGCATAGTTGGCTCAATGCATCATGCTCGCATCCATGAGTAACGAGCTTCAGCGTCAGCTTAAAACTATGGATGCTTTTACTATATTCCTACACATCAAGTAGTTGATGGTGAGGAAAGTATGACTGATAGATATCAGATATCTAAGGAGCTCTTCCGATCTAGAATGGCCAATGGCACTATAGTACAGACAAAAAGTTCTTAACATAATCAATTTGATTGATCAATTAGGACAACTGGTTTTGTCATGGATGGAGAGTTGAGCCAAGATTTGATCTTGCACTCACTCCCTACTCCTTTCACAATTGTTGTGAATTTTCATATAAACAAGCTAGATATCGACCTCACGATTTGCTTATCATGTTAAAAAATGTTGAGAGTCACTTTCCAACCAAGAAAGACCGAGTCTTACTTGGTAGGGGCCAAAGGATCTTCAAAAGGAAGAACGATTCAAAGAAGGTAAATAGAAAGGCATAAACAAAGGATAATAAGAACAAAAGCGTCACGGATAGCAAAGGAGTTTGCTTCCCACCGCAATAAGCTTTGGACACCGGAAAGAAATCTGCGAGAAGCATCTTGCAGAGGCTAACCAAAAGAAGCTTAGTGAAGTTTTGTTTACAATACGCTTTTGTTCATGATTGAAATAAATTTTTCTTTAAGTCAAGGTTCTACTTGGGTATTGGATACCGACTTTGGTTATCATAAATATAGATTTATGAAAAGGACCAAGCGAAGTAGAAAGCTAAACAAATATAAGTAATCCTAAGTGGGAAATGTAGCAAAGGTTCTTTGCATTAGCTATAGAAACTTATAGTTTAGCAATGCCTACTGGGAAAATCTATTAAGTCAATAAGTTGTTATTGTATTCCAGCTTCTTGTTAAAAATATTATTTCCATTTTATTGTTGGACAATGAAATCTTTGGTATTATAATTAAGAACAATTGTTGTTCTATTTATAATAATAATGTTTTGTATAGAATCTGGAATATCACTTAATGAGTTTTGTATACTTGACTTACGTGAAAAATATATTTTGCAAATTGAACAAACTAGTATAAGAAAAAGGAGATGATCATTCAAAGAGTTGAGTGTGTGTATTTGCTGAAATACAATTGTGAATTATTTGAAAGGTTCAAAGAATTCAGAAATGAAACAAATTGGCAAAGTATTAAGATTCTTTAATTAGATCAAGGAATAAATACTTGTGCAATAAGTTTCTAGATCATATCAAATGGTTTTCTCATAATGGACACATCCTGATACGCAATAATTGATTCATGTATCTGAAAGGAAAAATCATACCTTGTTGAACATGGTACGGTCCAAAATGATTTTACCGACATTCCAAAGATCCTTCTAGGTCATGTCCTAGAAATGGTCGCATATCTCACGAAAATGGTAACCTCTAAATCCAAATTTCAAGACTCCATAAAAGTTATGGATGGGAGAGATTCCTATCTTAAGTATGTTAAGATAAGGGGTTGTCCAACTTATGTGAAAAGGTTTCAAAGGATAAGCTTGGGACAAAATTTGACATGTACAGATTTGTGGGACATCCTAAAGTAAGTTTAGGGTATATGTTCTATAATTCTACTTAGCAAAAGGTGTTTGTTATGAAACACGCTGCCTTCTAAGATAAAGGTGTTTATCATTGAAGGGGCTAGTGGGAGAATAATAGATCTTGAAGAGTTCAAGAACCACAAAACACTATAAATCAAATAAGAGGAACCTGTAGATAGACCTATTATACCACAACTGAATCGTAATTCTGGAATAGTACCGAAGATACCTGGGAGGTATGGATTCATCATAGATGATGATGATGAGGTACACATCATAGAAGATGATGATCCAGTTACATACGATGAGGTAAGTGTTGTAAACACTCAGAGAAATGGATTGAAACAAGTTTCTCAAATATGGAACATTCGTTTTGATGAGGCAATCAAAAGAGTTTGATTTTATCAAAAATAAGAATGAACCTAGTGTGTACAAAAGGGTCAGTGGGAGCATCGTGACATTCCTAGTACTATATGTTGATATACTACGGATAAGGAATGACATACCAATGCTACAATCAGTAAAGATAAAGTTGTCTAATCATTCCTCCATGAATGATTTGGAAGAGTATCTTAATTAGGGATATAAATCTATATAGATAGATTTAAGAAGATGCTCAACTTAACCTAAGGAACGTATATTCATTTGATGCTAAAGTCGTTTAGCATGGCAAACTCAAGAGATGTCTCATGTCGATGAGCTATGGAGTGTATCTCTTTAATAGTCCCCACGGACTCACGAAAAGAGAGGTCGCATGAGTGACTATCATGAATACAATGAAATATCTGAGACCGATGTTGATCGGTCATATCTGGAGAAGTTCACTATGAGTCCGTGAAAATATATTAAAGTGCTTAACCTTAGCACTAAGGATGTGATCATATTGATGGTGGGTCCGAATTAAAACTAGAGGCTTAACGGACTCAAGTTTTTTCGACGAATCAAGATGACGTAAAATCCACTTTAAGGTAAAGCGTTATCTTGAACAATGGTGCGTTGAATTGAAAGGTTCCAAACAGCAAGAAAGAGTTCTTTGGTTTAGTGATAAAGACAAAGTATATAGCTATAAATGAAGCTGCAAGTTGATTGTTTGATTAAAAGTTCATTACAGAACTAGGAATAGTTCCCAAGTCTCATCTCGGATCTAAACATGTGTTGTGGCATTTTCATTTGATTATTAGAATCATTGAAAGATGGGAAATCACTATAGAGATAGTGGACTCTCAAGAACAACATTACATATCCATAAACTAAAGCTTATCCAACAGCAGGATAATCGTCACTTAGAGAAGAAGAGTATAAGATACCATGATGATTGGCTTTAGTGCAAGTGGGAGATTGAAAGTAGTATGCACACAAGCCAATCATGTTTGATGATAAAGCATATACTTTATAACAATCTTATTCATTTATTAATAAAAAGTATTAATTTATTAAAGGCTTTTAATTATCTACATGATGTCTTTTTTTATAATATGTGATAAACCCATAGTTTTAAGCAATGCTTTTAGAATAATGATGATGATCATTCTAATGAGATCTAAATTCTTTGAAAGCTTAAAACTAAAATAGTTCCCAATCGTTGGATTACTAAATTGGGGATTAGTGAATCCGGATAGATTGGTACATACGTTGCTTGCTCATTGGATGAGGATGATTGATCTCATGATCATTTGTGTGGAGACACTAAAGCAAGTATGTAGGTGCTTATTAGAGAATAAGTTCACTTTGAACGTTGGCTCGCTAAGGAATACCTAATGGAGTTTTATTTGCTGTCAATAGAATTTCTCGTAGTGATAGTAGTACAAGTGATCCTTGGACTTGAGATCATCATAGTATCTTGTGTATGATGAATTATACTTTGACTTATTCCTTAAGACCCTTAGGGTATATCAAAGGGTATGCTTGGGTATAATAAGTTGTACATGGAGATAATGTATGATCAATAAAGAATCTACCACTTCTAATAAAAGAAGAGAATGTCCTATGTGATTCGATAAATGACAACCCAGTAGTCCTTGGCCAAGGCAGAATGAAATTAGAAAGGAGTTTCTAATTTGCATTATTTGGAGTTGTGCATTTAAGGATCGAAATACATATAATTAAATAAAATAAGACTTGACAGTAATTCCATGTCTTATATTTAATTGGGACATTGTATGGTGGAAGGATTGAATTGTACGATAACTATTTACTCAAAGGTTCTTTTTTATGATTAATGTTGAAATCTATATTATCTGGAAAGTCGTTGATCGCTAGGGAGGCTTATCCCTATTGTAGAATAAATATTATTTATTTAAATAAATTAATTGTTTAATTTATTTATTTAAATAAGATTAGAATTGTTCTAATTGATTTATTCACAACCGGTTTAATATGGAGAACCTAAAGGGTCACACCATAAAAGGAAGAATAATTATTTAAGAAGTTAATGGCATAATCGTAATAATATAGTTAAGTATATTTAATTTAATCTATGGTGATAGAATAAATTAAATAGCTTAATATTTATTATTTAATATTTTAGAAATATTAAATATAAATTAATAAGAGGAGTCTTATTAATATTATTACAATTATTATTATTTTAATTTCTAAAAGAGTTTAGGAATTAATTTAATATAAGTACTCTCATTTATTCCTAATTGGATTAGGAAGGAAAATTAGTTAAAGGAGTTTAATTAATTATCCCTAATAAGATTAGGGAGTTTAATTAATTAAAATAAATCCCAATTCCTTAATTGTTAAGGTGGGTTGCCCACATCTATAAATAAGAGGAGTCTTATTATGGGTGTAGGAGGTTGTTGACTTTTACAACGACATAATTCCAATTTGTTGGAGAGTACCCTTTTCTATAGAGATAGAAAACTAGGGTTTGAGCCAAATACACCATCTTCTTGAATTCTTTAGTTTTCTTTGGTGGATCACCTCTAGAGGCCAAACATATGGGTGGCTAACGTTGATCAAAGGAAGGAACCAAACCCGGTGGATTCAAGTTGAACGCGAAAGGATTTGGAGGTGAACTTGTACCTGAGGAAGCTCGATCTTCAAGGGTATGATTTTATTCTTTATCTTTTCGTTTAATTAATAATTGTGCATAAAGGGTGATCCGGGTATATGGTTTGTAAATTTTTTAAACTCTGATTTTTACACGTTTCCGCTTTAATTATGCAATTTGATTGCGTTCAAGAATATTACAAACCTAGCATCATGGTCATATCTGTTGTAGATTAAAAGTTATTTAAGGTCAAAATGGGTTGACCGGCATTGACCGAACTATAACTTATGGTTTTGATGTTGTTTGAGCGAGGTCATGATATATAAATGTTATTTGTCATATATACTACATGATTAGACCAAGAACATACCTTTTTGATAAACGGAGCATAGAAGGAATCGATCTAGAAATAAAGCGATAGTATTTGCTGGGTTTTACGGGATTACCCAGAAAGCCCAGGAGCCGTCTAACATAGATTTTGTTTGACCAGATTTTCATGATGTTGTATGTTATGACCTGGATTTTGATTGTTAATTGTAGTGTTACATAAACACTACATGAACAATATTTTACATGACCCAAAAACATGTCGAGATAAGAATTAGATTCGGTCAAACAGGACACCTCGAATACTGACTTGTCAGTGTTCTTGAGGCCAAGAACACCTAACTTGACAGATAAGTGTCGCTAAAGCCTATAGCGACGGTTATTAATAATTTTATTTTTCTAAATTCTGGAAAATGATTAAAAATAGAAAAAAATAGTTTTAAATTATTAAAATTACATAATAATTATTTTTAAATTCTAAAAATTAATTTTTAATTATTTTAAGTATATTTCATAAATATTTAATATTTTTAGAATATAAAAAGTATTTAATTTATTTATGTATAATACTAAATAAATTATTTAAAAATGATTTTAATATATGACAAATCATTTAAAAATATGTTATGATATATAAAGATATTTTAAGTTATTTTCTATAACTTTTAATATTTTGTGATGAATTTCATTAATAATTAATATTAATGATGATTAAGTTATTTAATAAATGAATTAAATAAATAATTTAAAAATGATTTTATTATATTAAAATCATTTTAAATAATAATAAGGTATTTAAAATATTTTAGGTTATAAAGTATAACTTTCAATATTTAAAGGTAAAATTCATTAATTAATTATTAGTAATGATATTGAAATTTATTTAATAATTATATTAAATAAAGTAATGTAAAAATGATTTTAATATCGAAAAAATCATTTTAAATGCAAATAAAATGTTTAAAGATATTTTAAGTTATAAAACATAACTTTTAATATTTAAAGGATAATTTCATTAATAACTCAATATTAATGATAATAATGTAATATTAAGGATATTGAATTTATTTAATAATTATATTAAATAAATAGTTTTAAAATGGTTTTATTAATTTAAAATCATTTAAAAAGGATATAAATGAATTAAAAATATTTTAAGTTTTAATTAATGACTTTTAATATTTTGATAAATAGTACATTAATGCTAAAATATTAATGGTAATTATTTAAAATGATTTTAAATATTTTAAAAATCATTTAAGGGTTATATTAATACTTTAAAAATATTTTGAGTTATTATAAATAATTTTAATATTTTGGCAATAGTTTCATTAATTGTTTAATATTGATTAAATATTAATGATAGTAGAATTGTTTAATATTTAAATCATTTAATTATGATTCCTAAGTGTTTGAAAATTATGATAAATTATAATAAGTGTTTAAAAATTATTTGAAGTCATTTAAAAATAATATGACTGATAATTACAGTTATTGAACTAACTGAATAGAGTTATAGACTCGATTATTACCCGATAAAACTGTCGGTACATCGACATGTTTCAGAAATTGATCTGGACTTAGATATTTTGACTGTATTTGTGACGCCCCCAAAATTAGTTATACGTCACCCATCTTGGGTCGCCACTTACATGGTACAGAATTTAAATACAACTTACTAATATAAGCGTAAATGGTACAATACGACATAAACTGTGAGTTTGAATACAAATATTGTCTACTAGATATTATACAAACTCAAAAGGAGTCCTCATTACAATTATTATCACACTATTTCACAGAATAGTGAGGACTATTAATGCTATCCTCTGGACCATTACTCCGTTCCCCGACTCGTCCCAGCTATATTCTCATTTCCTGAAGAGAACAGTGAAAGAAAGGGTGAGCTCAACTAGCCCAGTAAGAAATATTATAACTAAGATAAAGCAAAATAAATTATCAATAGTCTTCAACAATGTTAAAATGATAAAATACAATAGACAACCAGTTTAACTGCAGCGGAATATGCAATCCATTAAAAGAGTCAAGTAGAAAATAAAGTCTACTACCTTTTAGGTTTTAAAAGGTTTTCATCAATTTTTTTCACTAAGACTCAATTTAGTGAATAAACCACAATATCTAATCATCCATGTACCACGGTCAAAGATTTTCATCAAATTATCAATGGTTATGATTATACCGAATCACCCCTGGTCATAATCATACCAAAAACTATCCATCACTGCATTACAGGCCACTGAGGACTTTTGTCATATCATTTATATCAAGCCATGATTATACCGAATGAACCCTGGTCATAATCATACTAAGTTCATCTATGCACGTAAGCCAAAGATAACTTTCAACATAATATAAACATGAGGATGATGACAATGATATAAGAATTCAATAAAACAAGTTCAAGAATTAATTTATCTAGGAATTATTAACGTCCAAATTATCAACAAGATACTGTTTTGTAGAGTAAAATTCAAGAATGATCAGAAGAATATTTCCATGAAAAGATACTGGATGAAACGCAAATATCAAGGATATTCTACTAATTTCATGGAGTATAGAAGTCAAAGTTTTAACTAACCGGGTATAATAAAGAATGGAATAACAAAAGAAATCACCATGCATGCGATAGGCCGCATACGCAAAGTTATTCCAACAGAATAATAAATAACGGAACCGGTCGGATGAAATTCACAAGCGACAGATGTTCCAACAGTAATAATAAATGCGAAATAATAAATGATGGAACCAGTCCGTCCGATAGATAGAGATGTATGGATATTCCGAGAATAATAATAAAGACGGAATAATAAAAATGGAACCAGTGTCCGTGTAAAACACACGAGACAAGATATTCCAACAGTAATAATAATAAAGACGGAACCAGTCCTGTAAAAACACATGACAGGATGTTCCAATGTAATAATGAAGAATGTCACCAAGTATAGGTAAACCAGCATTATCTGAGTTATTCCAATAGAATAATAAGCAATGGAATAACAACAGTTCTCTTCATGAATAAGAAAGAATAACACCCCTTACGAGTACAACAAATAATATTCCCTACCTTAGAAGAATGAATAATATGGAAAAGTGAAGTAGCGAGAATACTTTTCTTCTATCTCTATAGTTTCTCTCTGTAGTTTCAATGAATTAAATCGAAATAATTAAGGAATGAGCTTTCTATTTATAGAAAAAGCGAGGGTGGCTCTTGGTCTTAACGAAGGGTCAAAATGACTCTTGGTAATATTGAAGAGACAACTACTATTTCATGAAGGGTAATTAAACCTTGGAACACCGAAGAGGAAGTTAACTCTTGGTAATATTGAAGGGACAACTACTATTTGAAAAGGGGTAATTACTATTGACGAAGGTAATTACTATTGACGAAGGTAATTACTATTGAAGAAGGTAATTACTATTGACGAAGGTAAATACTATTGACGAAGGTAAATACTATTGACGAAGGTAATTACTATTCACAAAGGTAAATACTATTGACGAAGAGACTCTTAGATGATGACATATGGGCCCCCCATAAAATAATCAAACTTACCACAAACGTCTCATAACAGACTCTTTATATACATCAAGGATTGAATAAATATTACCACAAATCATTTTATTTTTAATCAACACATATTTAATCTTTCAACAATTATTAATCATTTATAACTTGTCGTCTCAATTAATAATATAACATATTATACAGATGATAATGTGACAATAATTGAATCAATAATATAAGAGATATGATGCGTGAATTCATCAGTAGCAATAATTGAGTATAGCTAAGTGACTTCTCACGTAAGCATCAATAATCAATACCGTGCTACTCTTATCAACCACAGCGTATTCATCGTACTTTTACTACTGGGTAATTCAACAGTTTTAACGGTAACACCTCTGCCGTTATTTTATAGAAAGATAATTTTGTCGTTTTCTAACTACAACAATACTTCCGTTGTGGGGTCCACCAATGATTGAGCCGTCGTACGAATATTCCCCGACAAAAAGAATATTCCCCGACCAAACGAATATTTTATAACAACTTGCTTACTTTGCAAAATTTATAAATATTACCCACAACTATAACATTATATCAAATTTATTCCATAATATTCAAAAATAATATTTATAGAAAATTCATCTTTATTTATAAAAGTTGGGGTCTTACAATATTAATGATTGTTTATGATTCAATGACTGTGGGATATATGTGACAAGGTGATTAGGTTATGTGCTGACTGCAATAGGCAGTATTATGTGTTATGATATGTTATTCTAATCAGTAAAATGATCTTATTACTGATAGGTGATTATATAAAAGTCAAAACTAAATTTCGAATTGTAAGCAGCGTACCAGGCAAGTGTCTTACCTTTGCATTTTCTTTATGCAATGGACATAAGTAAGAATGTTTTAGAACTATATTATTATTATGTTAGATTATTAACCCTATTGTTATATATATATCTGATCATTGATTATCAACATGTTAGTATATGGTAATTCAGATATATATTATGTTCGTTAATTTTTATATATGGTTATACATGTGTCCCCACTTGGATAGTTATTGTATTTAATCACATGTTGATACACCTTTGTTAATTACCCGTATATATATATATATATATATATATATATATATATATTTCTGAATTATAGATTATTGTTGAATAAGATAAAATCGTACTATTATCCAACCGAATTGCTTTGGTTTGGAACCCCAACAAGTATGAACATCCCTTACACGGGAAAACTTTTATGCACCCAAGGTGGACAGAGTGAACGATAATATTTTATTGCATGTAGTATTGATCAATACAAGGTACAATGGGCTGATCACCCCCCGTGCCCGTAAGTTATGACGGTTTGCGAATGAATTTCTGCTTAATCTTTTCGAAAATAGAAAAAAAATGTTCATAGTATGTCACCTTAACCTTATTTATAGTCAATACGTAGTTTCAAAAAAATTGATAGAGAGTTTTATGTTATTATTATCGGTTCAAATTACTTCACAGTTATTGACTTGTTGTAGAAAGGTAGTACAAAGAAAACATTTAACCCTTTCAGCTAATATTTATAATTGTTATTACTTACTGGGCACTCAAATGCTCACTCTTGCTTAAATTAAATGTTTTCAGTTAAGTATGATCAACCCGAAGGCTCAGCCAAGAACAAGGAAAAAGGAAAGCTATTCGAATGAAATTAATAATATGTTGTTTAATAGTTATAGTTTATTAAGACAATGATACTTATTATCTATGATGTAATGAATGTTTAAAGGTCTCGTACCTGGGATTTAAACTTTGTTGCATATGTAAATTAAATTTGGTATCAATATTATTGTTATTAATATTATGATTAGTATTATTCTACGCATAGAAATGGTATCGTCAAGCACCGAGTTCGGGTTTCAAGAACCCAGATTTAGGGGCATCACATGTTGGTATCAAAGCTTTAGGGTTAGAAACCTTAGGTGGGATCGACCTTAGGCTATAACCTTAGAACAGGGAGAAATGTTGAAAATACAAATAACTCATATAAAGTTTAAAAAGAGATGAATTGAATAAATTAATCGTTAAACAAAATAAAAGATAACTTTTATAAAACTATTGTTCCTTATGTGTATATACTATATGGTAATCAGGATAATTTATGTCTGTAGATGTCTAGTGGAAAAGGCTTGTTATATGCTTATAGCATGAAGGAGGATCAAATCCATACACCCGAGCCAATATCGAAGCCAATTGCTGAAATAGAGGCTCATAATAAAACCAACTCGGATGAGGTGGTTATTTTGGAAAACGTAGTACCAAATCCAGAGATGGTGGAGCTGACAGATAATGATTCAGGCACTAAAGTTGAAGCCGATCAAGCATCAACGGAGGTGCAGGATCTGAGGAACAAGGTTTCTTCTCTGGAAAAGTTGTGGGAAATAAAAAAGCTGCTAAATAGTCAATTGCATCAGACATTAATAGAAACAATGGAAGAACAAGATAAGCTTAAAATCCAAATTGATCAGATGGGAGCCGCAAGCAACACATCGTGTGCAGCTCCGAGCAAGAAGGGAAAAAGAAAGATACAATACCATGACTTAGAAAAAACTGATAAGAAGAAAGGGAAAAGAATATGTTACCTTTGCGGCTATGAGAGACATACCACTCTATATTGTCCCGACTATAAACCAGGAGCATGTTTTATCTGTGGGATAGAAGATCATCAGACGAAAGGTTGTCCAAGGAAAAGGTGTTGTAAATAGGTAGTATAGGTTTTGTTGAGTAGGTATGTTTAATATAATATCTAAGTATGTCTGTGTAATGTAATATTCTCAACTTTTGTGTTGATCAAGGCTGTAAATCCCAACTTTTGTAGTCACAAAGGGATAACTGATGTTTAAAGCAGTATGTGTTATGCTATGTAAAATATTCGATGAATGAATATGAATCTAAGTTTGAGAAATGAAACAAGTTTAATATATTAAACTTATGCAATAAGGTTTAGAATGTAAGTTAATAAAGTATAATTTATGGTTTTACTTAACCAGATAATGCCGCCAAGACGTCAAACTCGAAACCAAAGGGCAGAAGAATCTGTCAACAATGCTGGGGGATAACAGCAAGACCCGATGCAAAACTTTGCAAACATGGTAGCTCAGACTATGCAGCAGGGAATACCATCCACAGGGAACCAGCCAGATAATCGCTTGGCAAAATTTAAAGACTTCAAGGCAGTAGGACCACCAGAATTTAAGGGATCAGTTGACCCTATAGAAGCCCAAACATGGGTTAACGAGATAGAAAAGGCGTTCGTAATTGCTCGGGTAGATGAGGGGCAAAAGACCGCTTTTGCCACTTATATGATGAAAGGGGAGGCTAACTTTTGGTGGGAGGCTAATCAAACTAGGGCAAGAGAAGAAGTAATTACTTGGGCTAGGTTTAAGACTTTATTTTTTGAAAACTATCTCTCAGCTAGTATGAAGGCTAGGATGGAGGTGAAATTTCTGGAGTTAAAGTAGGATAACATGACTGTTGCGGAGTATGCCGAAAAGTTTAATGAGTTGGCTAGGTTTGCTCCGCATCATGTTGATACGGAGGCTAGGAAGGCAAGGAGGTTTGAGCTGGGCTTAAAACCCTGGCTCTACAACAAGGTGGCGGTGTTGCAAATCAATACTTTTGCAGCACTCATGGAAAAGGCTATCATAGCTGAGGAGGGGAGTGAGGCCATGAGCCTCTACAATAAGGAGAAGAAGAATAAGGGTAAGATGGGAGGAACTGTAAAGGTGGAAACTAGTAGTGGGAATAAGGGTGAAAAGAGAAAGGGGAATTATTTCGGGAATGTTCAAGTGAAGAAGGAAGGCGTGAAGAAACAGACTGTGCAGTTTAAGAATTGCAGGAAGAATCACTCTGGTGAGTGTCTGAAGAGTAAGTTTGTATGTTGCAAGTGTGGGTAGGAGGGCCATATATCTCCCAACTGCCCCAACCCAAGGATGAACAGTGGGTGTTTTATATGTGGATCGACTGAACATAAGGTGAAGGATTGTCCAAAGAGGAGAATGGAGGCAGGGAGTGTAACCACGGGAAAAGGCATTGGGACCCTGGCGATCACAAGACCGACCTCAACCAACAACCCAACATAAGCAACTGCAAGAGTCTTCAACATGACTATCCAGGTGATCTTTGTGGCAAATTGGTAATGGAACTCCAGGTATTATTCGAATAACTTTAATTTTCATATGTATATGATTTTCCTATATATAGTAAATTATTTTATAAATAAATTTTGAAGGAGGAATTTGAGTTCTTTTAAAAATCAAATTTTCATTTAATCAGATAGACAAGCTTTATGTTGAATAGTTAAAGATCAGTTCGATCAATTACGATCGAGATCTATTTGCAATTATTGTATATGCTATGTACTCTTGTACGTATGAGTTTTAAAACGGTGATTCCGGGGACGGAATCCTTATAAGGGAGGGTGAATGTAATAACCTGGTATTTTTCATATAAATAAATAAGAAATTTTACATAATTTTTTTTTTATTATTTTAATGATGAGAATATGTGTCAAGTAATGTGTATGATAAATACAAATATATTTATTACCTGAAAAATTATAAATAATTTTAGAATTATTAATCATTACAAATTATATTCTTATTGTAAATAATTTTTGTACCGTAAATGTATTATTAATTATTTTTATGAAAACATGATTTTATATTATTTAAATAATATACTGAAATGACTATTAGAATTATGATAATAAATATTTTATTATATAAAATTGTTCGTAATATTTAAGTTAATTATTTTAACTTCATTATCGATGTTGTACATGGAGGATAAATCGATATATATAGAATCCAAACCCTAAATTAGGATTTTGATCAAGGGATGAGAATAATAATATAATATTAATTATATTTTAATTTTTCAGTGCTATAAATATGTACTGTATATGTGTAGAGTGATGATGGTTGGTCAAATTATGATGATTTATGTCATAACCCTCATATCGTGTTATTAAACCCTAATTGTTAATTTGGGAACCCTAATAATATTAAGGAACCCTAATTTAAAAACCCTAATTTTCTATTAAAACCCCTAATTTTAAATTAGTGTATTTTAATTAAAATTTTATTACACTTTAATTTTAATTTTTCAAACCCTGAAAATTATTTGGGAAATTTTAAGATTTAAAATCTAGTGATTAAACGCTAGATTCAAGTACCTTGGACAAGAATACCCTTGAAATTAAAATAAAATTACCAAAGTGCCCTTTTTGTCCCATTTGTTGAATTATTTCTAACCAAATCTTTTCAAATCTTGGCCAGCCACCCTACACTACCTAGTTATGAGCTACATCACCAGCACATGAACAACTACTAGCATACAAATATATTGCATCAATATAAATGAGAATTTGAGAGAGAGAAAACTACAAAACAAAGCCATTTGATCACTCATACTTAGACATACTCTCTCAAGACCAAATCCACGAATTTTTAGTGTTAGATCAGTCACAAATCAAGCCCTACGAACACCAATATCAAATCAGAAGCATAGGAATCAGAATTGGATCATAAAGAGGTAAACCCTAATCTAGAAATTTGACTTTTGATCTTGTGTTAGCTGTTTTGATTTATTGTTAAAACATGCTGTTTGTAGTCCATATAGTTGATCTGGGTTGGTATTTGTTAGATCTATAACATCAAAGTGCTCAAAATTAAGTTTTTCAAAAATCTGGAAAAAAAATTTAGTGGTCTGACAACGAATGTCAAACCCTATAAATCTTATTTTGTTTTTGTGTTTTTGTTATTTAAATGTTTGCAGTGGTAGTAGGCTATGAGATCTTTGATATGCAACTTGAATCATGGTCATGTCTATTGTAGATTAAAAGTTATTTAAGGTCAAACTGGGTTGACTGGCATTGACCGACTGTTCTGGAAACCAAGATTCTGCCCAGAAATGGTCTGACAAGACTTTTGACGTCTCTGATCTTGCTACTGTTTATTGTTCTATTGTTATTGTTGTAATATATGTGTAGCCTGTTGTTTAGACTATAGTTAAATGCCTTTAAATCCCTTATAACATCAATATATCGAACAGATCAAGCGGTCAAACTAGGTCACTCGTACTGTTTGTGCGTTCTGGAAAAAACCCAGAAATATGAAGAACTTGTTTTCTGACCATGTTTGACCGAACTGTAACTTATGGTCTTGATGTTGTTTGACCGAGGTCATGGTATATAAATGTTATTTGTCATATATACTACATGATTAGGCCAAGAACATACCTTTTTGATAAACGGAGCATAGAAGGAATCAATCTAGAAATAGGCACTAGTGACTGCCTGGGTTTCTGGGATTACCCAGAAAGCCCAGGAGTCGTCTGACATTGATTTTGTTTAACCAGATTTTCATGATGTTGTATGTTATGACCTGGATTTTGATTGTTAATTGTAGTGTTACATAAACACTACATGAACAATATTTTACATGACCCAAAAACATGTCGAGATAAGAATTAGATTCGGTCAAACAGGACACCTCGAATACAGACGGTTATTAATAATTTTATTTTTCTAAATTCCAGAAAATGATTAAAAATAGAAAAAAATTGTTTTAAATTACTAAAATTACATAATAATTATTTTTAAATTCTGAAAATTAATTTTTATTTTAAGTATGTTTCATAAATATTTAATATTTTTAGAATATAAAAAGTATTTAATTTATTTATGTATAATACTAAATAATTTATTTAAAAATAATTTTAATACATGAAAATTATTTTAAAAATATGTTATGATATATAAAAATATTTGAAGTTATTTTCTATAACTTTTAATATTTTGTGATGAATTTCATTAATAATTAATATTAATGATGATTAAGTTATTTAATAAATGAATTAAATAAATAATTTAAAAATGATTTTATTATATTAAAAATTATTTTATATAATAATAAGGTATTTAAAAATATTTTAGGTTATAAAGTATAACTTTCAATATTTAAAGGTAAAATTCATTAATTAATTATTATTAATGATATTAAAACTTATTTAATAATTATATTAAATAAAGTAATGTAAAAATGATTTTAATATTAGAAAAATCATTTTAAATGCAAATAAAATGTTTAAAGATATTTTAAGTTATAAAACATAACTTTTAATATTTAAAGGATAATTTCATTAATAACTCAATATTAATGATAATAATGTAATATTAAGGATATTGAATTTATTTAATAATTATATTAAATAAATAGTTTTAAAATAGTTTTATTAATTTAAAAATCATTTAAAAAGGATATAAATGAATTAAAAATATTTTAAGTTATAATTAATGACTTTTAATATTTGGATAAATAGTACATTAATACTTAAATATTAATGGTAATTATTTAAAATGATTTTAAATATTTTAAAAATCATTTAAGGGTAATATTAATACTTTAAAAATATTTTGAGTTATTATAAATAACTTTAATATTTTGGCAATGGTTTCATTAATAGTTTAATATTGATTAAATATTAATGATAGTAGAATTTTTTTAATATTTAAATCATTTAATTATGATTCCGGTGTTTGAAAATTATGATAAATTATAATAAGTGTTTAAAAATTATTTTAAGTCACTTAAAAATAATATGACTGATAATTACAGTTATTGAACTAACTGAATAGAGTTATAGACTCGATTATTACTCGATAAAACTGTCGGTACACCGACATGTTTCAAAAATTGATCTGGACTTAGATATTTTGACTGTATTAATGATTGTTTGTGATTCAATGACTGTGAGATATGTGTGACAAGGTGATTAGGTTATGTGCTAACTTTAATAGGCAGTATTACGTGTTGTGATATGTTATTCTAATCAGTAAAATGATATTATTACTGATAGGTGATTACATAAAGTTAAAACTAAATTGCAAATTGTAAGCAGTGTACTAGGCAAGTATCTTACCTTTGCATTTTATTTATGCAATGGACATGAGTAAGAATATTTCAGAACTATATTATTATTATTTTAGATTATTAACCCTATTGTTATATATATATATCCGATCATTGATTGTCAACATATTAGTATATGGTAATTCAAATATATATTTTGTTCGTTAATTTCTATATATGGTTATACAAGTGTCCCCACTTGGATAGTCATTGTATTTAATCATATGTTGATACACCTTTGTTAATTACCCGTACATATATATATATATATATATATATATGTTGAATTATAGATTATTGTTGAATAAGATAAAACCGTACTATTATCCAGCCGAATTGCTTTGGTTGGGAACCCCAACAAGTATGAACATCCCTTACACGGGAAAACTTTTATGCACCTAAGGTGGACAGAGTGAATGATAATATCGTTCTTGCATGTAGTATTGATCAATACAGGGTACAACGAGCTGATCACCCCGCGCGCCGTAAGTTATGACGGTTTGAGGATGAAGTTCTGCTTAACCTTTTTGAAAATAGAAAACAATGTTCATAGTATGTCACCTTAACCCTATTTATAGTCAATACGTAGTTTCAAAAAAATTGATAGAGAGTTGTTATGTTATTATTATCGGTTCAGATTACTTCACAACTATTGACTTGTTGTAGAAGGGTAGTACAAAGAAAACATTTAACCCTTTCAGCTAATATTTATAATTATTATTACTTGTTGGGCACTCAAATGCTCGCTTTTGCTTAAATTAAATGTTTTTAGTTAAGTATGATCAACCCGAAGGCTCAACCAAGAACAAGGGGAAAGGAAAGTTGTTCAAATGAGATTTATAATATGTTGTGTAATAGTTATAGTTTATTAAGACAATGATACTTATTATCTATGATTTAATAAATGTTTAAAGGTCTCGTACCTGGGATTTAAACTTTGATGCATATATAGATTAAATTTGGTATCAATATTATTGTTATTAATATTATGATCAGTATTATTCTGCGCATAGAAATGGTATCGTGAAGCACCGAGTTCGGGTTTCAAGTACCCGGATTTGGGGGTGTCACATGCAAAGGAGGTCTCACAAGCTGAAAAGGCCAAATCGGGAATAAAAATGCTACGCGATTGAGCGGAACAACCTGAAATCTTGGTTTCTTGTCAGTTAGAGTTAAACTCATGTCATCTCATTGATATTCGCCTGAATGCAGGGTATACTATACCAATTAGCTCAGCTTTCACAGATCATGCTCGGTAATACCCCACAAAGGTCTGATGCCGTCATGTGCAGGGTCACAACCCTAAACATCCCCGGCGGGGGTTACAACGCAAAACCATCAAAATATCAAACCTCCCCGGCGGGGGTTACAACGCCGAAGTTATCAACTGATGAAATATCTACGGTGGGGGTCACAACGCACATCTTTCAATCATCCACGTCTCCCCGACGGGGGTTACAACGCAATACAATCATTGATACACACATCAATGAAGGTCAAGCAACCTTGACGTCATGTCAGCCGATGGCAAGTAAACCCATCGAAGTAACTCATCCATGTATCCCCGGCGGGGGTTACAACGTAATACGACCATTGACATATACATCAATGAGGGTCAAACAACCTTGACAATCCACCCAGCAGGGATCTATCCGGTGATACACACATCAACGAAGGTCGGGCAACCCTGACAGCGACTAAACTATTTGCAGTAACTCCGACAGAATGAGGAAATAAGTTATACACATCCTCAAACAGACAAAGCTTTATCCCCATAGATCTCTTACACACAAGAGGTACCTCTATGGAATATAAGCCAGTGTCTAGGATTCAGGACTTTGGTGATAGCCCCAACGTCAACATCCTTGAAGACTTGGATCGCATGTCCAAGCCATCACTGACTGTCATCCCAACAGGATTATCTAACAGTCATGCATCATACATTTGCATCATGTTGCTGCATATAGCATCATGTTTACCTTATTTGCATTTCAAGTGTCTAGGATTCTTAATCCTATCCATGCCTTGCATTTCATGAATATGATAAAGAGGGGCATCTGTAGACACTCGAAATTTTCTACACGCCTATTACTAACATTGCAGGAGGGCTGATTCATCTTTTGGAGATAACCCTGGAAGATAACTTACATCCATTCCAGATACTACCAGAAGTTTAGTTCCAACCCAGAACACAAACTGGGAACTTTATCTCAAACTCATAACACACACCGAGAATGTCATTTCTAACCTCGGAGATAACCCCGAGGTACGCAGATTAAAAGACCGGCAACAACACCAGAGAGGACAGTTCTGTCTCAGAGATAACACCGCGATGCTCAGTTCCAGTCCCAGAAACAATACTGGGAGTAGCGACTCCATCCTTGGTGATAGCCCCAAGAGATGCCATTGCAGTTTCGGCGATAACTCTGGAAATGCTTGTTTCTAATACATGCGATCAGCTTCAAGCTCAGACCTCCTGCCGTGGCACTCATACCTCAGACTCGGAGCTAACAACGGGAAGACAGGCACACCCACAGATGACATTAAAGATATCCGACAAGCAGCGATCCACTCTCGAGATGTAACCACGAGCAACGCGTCGCTTTCAAATTTCAAACCGGCGATAACCCCAGTAAGGAGTCGAAACGTCATCTTACCACCTCAATGTTTTCTCTCACAAGATGATATCGCGACATACAAACAAGTAGTCCAATCTCAGATGTAACCCTGAGCAACGTCTACTTTCAACTCAAACCGGCGATAACCCCGGCAAAGAGTCAAACGTCATCTTGCCCCTTCAACACTTGCGCGTCGTCTCAACACTTCATACATACATACATCCAACAATGTCCCATAAGAATCGAGGAGTAACAATCCCGAGTGACTATTACGCATTACAGTACTTTGGATAGAATTTGAAGCTTGAATACCATGGGCATGAACCCCTCTTCCTGACTTCGTACAACTTCTAATCCATGTCATTGCGTAACTCTCGACACAAGCGATCTGAAGAAGGTCAGATAGACCTCGTTCGGATGCTCGGATTGAAGTTCTGTAAGTTTGAGCGGACATTACAGTGCATGAGTGCATGTACTTTGAGACCACAGGACCTGCGAGGCCCGGATGCACCACGACCGGCCACAGGTACAACCATGGTCAGCCAGCAAAATGTACCTCTGACCATCACTTTATAAATATGAGACTTATGATTGACCATTTGAAGGAGGAGAAGGAGAGAAAAGGCGAGAAAGCCCTATCCATTTTACTTTGTATACACCCCTATTGAGTGTTTCCTTTTCTATAAACATATGTTAGCTCAAATATAGCTATCTTTTATCCCGGCGGGAGCTGAGTGTTTATCCATATAAAGTCATAGAAGTCTATTTTGGCAGCCCACTGTAAGCCTTCTCACATTTTGTAAAGCCTTCTTCTCATATTAGCACACACTGTTATACACATTAAGAGTCGTGTTGTGTGCGTTTGCCCGGACTCCGGTCCGTGGTTTTCATTTATGTTTGTATATATATACTTATATATGTATATATTTCATATATGGACTAGCATTATCGAGTTATGCCTCGATTGAGCCTAGACTTCGGTCTGGGGCGTTTATCTGCTTTTGTATATGTATATATACTTATATATATAATTGTTGTCAGACATATCTGATGAGCCTGGATTTTACATCCGGTGCATTTACTCGCTTTTATATATATATATATATATATTATATATATAATTGTTGTTTGACATATCTCTGATGAGCTGGATTCACATCCAAATCGTTTTTATTATATATATATATATATATCATGCACACACATATATATATATATATATATTTACATTCTATTAGGCCCGGAGTTTCCTCCGTGGCCTTTTCTACGACTTTATTTACATTTCAATCTGCACAGAGTTTACTTAGTGGTAGTTGATTGCTTTATGACTTTATTTACATTTCGTCCCACAGAATTTACTTACGTGGTGGTTGTTATCCATATATATATATATATATATATATATATATATATATATATATATATATATATATATTTACTTTTATATATTTACATTTCGATCCCCATGGAGTTGCTTCGTGGTGGTGGCGATGTCTTTTTTCTATATAGAATAAAGATCTTAATGCATTGTGCTACTTATACTCACTAAAAAGGATGATAATACTTTATGTATAGTATAGATAACAACTCACAAGCACAAAACTCAAAAGAATTTACAACCCAGATGCACAAGAATATCATCATACTAGCCATAATATTATATCAAGCCAATGATAAAAGTTGGACAAAAATAAATAAACATGAAAATAGTCTTCGATAAGATTCAAGTTGGTAATTTACCCATGGTAAGAATGAGAATAGGAAAATTAAGTGACCCAAGAAAAAGGAAAGAATTACCCAAAAGCAAGACACCTAGTATGAAGAATAGCCGCATAAAAACTTCACAAAACATCAAAAGCTCAAAACCATAAACAAAACACGACACCAATATATTATAATCTTGAATTCACGAGTGAGAGTTAAGTGGAAAATTAGTAAGTGTCTTCAAAGTTAGTTTTTAAAAATGCTTCTCCTATTTTACAACTGATAGAGTAATTCGCTCTTACATCAAAATAAAGATCCAATTTTTAACTTCTCTACACTCACTGAACCACCAAACGTATACAGAAATATTCAGCAATAATAAATCAAAAGGTAACTCTCAATTGAACTTGATGAGACCGAATTGATATTAATGCCACCATCCTCACCATAAACCCCAATTGGATGCAAATTCGACATAGATATTGAAGAATTAAATGAACCCAAACGATTTAATTGGTCTAAAAAACCATGGACTTCGACCCAAAATCTAACAACGTATTCTTAGCCTCCTCGCCAATACTCAAACTCTCACCCTGAGCTTCCATTGAAGAATCCGAAAGGCCCAACCTTTCAAAACCCTTCAACCCATTACCAATACCCGCACCAGCAGACTGCCCTCTCTATAACGCCCCAAAAAATTTGGATTTTTGAGAATTAAATTTTTATTTTTATTATGTGGATTAAATGAATTTAATTAATTATTTATGGGAGTAAGCTAATCGAGGGTCGTTCTATGACCTAGACATATCGAAAAGTCGTAGTATTTTGGCTACGTGATAAAATTAAAGTGTTTGAATTTCCAAGATGAAAATAAAAACTTTCCGAGAAATTTTCCGAAAAACACTATTCACACATTTCTGCTCGGGAATTATTTTTGAATTTCCGAGAAATAGGTAATGATAGAATATCGAGGTGAGATAGAATATCCAATAATATTTCAGTTATGGCAAACGCAATTTTTTGCCTGCGGACTTAAAACCTAACGATTAGGGAAAATGAATTTCGAGACGGAATTTAAATGCGATTAATGAATTAAAGTAATGAGTATATAATACGTAGGTATTGTACGAAGTAATGAATACAAGTATGATATGAGGTGTTATACGAGTATGAATGAAGCATGGTATGTCGTATACGAATAAGTATACGAGTTAGAATACGAGATTAATAAGTAAATTATACATTATAAGGCTTTAAGCCATATGTATCGAATTTGTAGAAATGTGTAAGAAATTGTAAAGTCTAATAAGAATTGTTAAGGCCCAAGTGTAGAGATGTGTAAGCCCAATGCAAGATAATGTTAAAGCCCAAAGTGATGTAAGGAACAAGCCCAATGTATAAGTTAAGATTAGTTAAGCTAAAAGCCCAAAGTAAGAATCAATGGGTTATTGGATGGTTTATACCCATGGGGCAACCCATGGATGACCCAAAGTGGTGGCTAAGTAAAGTACTTGGTGGCTAAACAATGGATAAGTTATGTAATGACCAAGTATATTTAAGTGTTAAGCGAAGGATAAGTTAAGTAATTTAAAGGATAAGTACGGTGCTTATTTATGATAAGCAATCAAAGTGCTTAAGTGTGGTGGCCAAGTTTACTTAATAAGCTAGATAATGAATAGTAAGGAGGTGGAGTGGCTTAATGACCAAGTAGACTTGATGATCAAGTGTTTTGGTGAACAAGAAATTAATGTGGCTAGCAAGTTTACTTAGAGCCAAAGTATTGAATAGTAAGGAGGTTAATAAGGAGGCGGGATTAGCTTTGGACTAAATTTCCCTAGCTTTTGGATGCCTATAAATAGAAGAGCCTCAATTCAATTGTTGGTTGTTCAATTTCCTCTCAACTCCTCTCATATATAAACTACTTATTTGGTAGAGCAAATAAGCACTTTTAAGTCAAAGTTAGATTTTCCAAGGAGAAGAAGTTAAACTTCAAAGGTAATGATCTTCTGTCCAAAGTTCTTTCATCTCTATTAGAATAGGATAATAAGGGAAGTGTTATTAATAAACATGTATGCTAAGATCAAGTAATAAGTTAATAACGAATGAACTTAAGCTGAATAATTTGAATAAGCAACTTAAACATTAATAAGTTGCTAGAACCATGAAGAACATATCATAAGTTGTCATATGATGATTAGTATGTTGATTATAGCATGACAACATTGATTGAAGGACTTAAGTTATTAATAAGTCATAAGTAAATGAAATCATGAAAGTTATAAGTTGATAAGTCATGAACTTAGGAAGAATAAGTCAAAAACCTAATTTGAAAATAAGTTAATGTAATAAGTAGCTTGAAATGTTTATATAATGGTTAGAATCCATTTAGAACAATGATCACATCATTAGTAAAGAAGTTATGCCGTAATTCACACGATTGGACGTTACGCGTCGAATTCGTGAAATTCTCGGAATGGAAGTCGTATTTTGATATTGAGCTTGGAAATCTTGGTTTTAAATGGAGACAAGTCTTATTTGGCATTATAGAGTTGTGGACTCAAAAATGACCGAATTCTGACTTAGAACGAAGAAACGAGCATTGAACGTTCACGAACGTTTATCGTTTTCGTTAAAAATGAACGAATAGGTGAAATTTTAGCAAACGAAGTCAAATAGATAAAATTCTTGTATGAACGCATAGATTATGAAATTTGTGAATCGTAGGCTTTTGAACGGACCAATTCGGACTTATAACAAAGAAGTTATGCGTCCGGGAGTTTCGTAGAATTCTCAAACTTTGCAAACTATTCAGGGCACGAGTTGGCGCGCGCCAACCCCAACCCAAGGAGTGATCTGATGTTGTAGCCGGGAGCCCGAGGCTTACATACTTCAAACTCGTGCCACGACGTGAAAAGAAGAGTGAGGTGTGGCACCGCGGCGCCAGACCTAAGAATTTCCAGAAAATAAAGTTTTCAAGTGTAGAAAGAAAGAGAACTTATTAGGAATGAACTAAGGTGTTAATATAACATTGTTAAGGCATTGTTAGACATGTAATGTATGATGAGTAAAGGTTGATAATCAATTGAAGGTTAACGTAATGAGAACAACGTAATGTGCTAAGCCGGCTGTAGAAATTTGTTTACCAAGTTGACTATGAATCCAATGGTTTGCAATACCAGTATGGATTATGTAATTACTTAATGAACATGATAAGACCTTTCCTAAATCACTATTATAGTGATGACTTTAGGAATTTAATGTTGTTTAATGAGTAGTTAAACGACAAACGTAAAGTATAAGGAACGTGAACTGTATTCAATAATGATAATGACTATAACATTGAGAGTTATAACTAAAGGTTGTTAAGTAATACGCGAACGCAAACGGTATGCAATAAAGTATACTTAACTAAACGACGATCGAGTTTCGATTAATAACGTAAGGATGTTAGTAAGCCGTGAGGAAGAATGATTAACTCGAAATGAGTTGTATTAATAAAGTAAATCTAAGTAAGACATAGAAGAGAAAGAAGTTGGTAAGAATAATGTAAAATATAATGGCAAGCCGAAACCAATAGTAACAAATCTAATATATGATTAGATAGAGATGAAGGGTAAGATTCATTAGGAATCATGTATACTCATTCATGATCTAATGTGGTATGTTATGTGGTTATGTATTGTAGAGACTGTAAAGACTGAAAGAAAAAGTTATTATACTGTAGTAGACGCTGAAGGCAAGTTTTTCTTAAACGCTTGTCTAACCTTCGTGTTAGCCAAGTTTTCTGTGATTCATGTTATGAGAAGGCATGAACTATTTTACTAAAGGGTCGATGCCGCTTTTATCTCTATAGACTAATCTTGAAGAGTTGATTGATTTATTTACAAGTCTTTCAAATATAGAATTGTTAACGCTATCCTACGCCAATTATTTGGTACGGATTCAAGGTAAGCTTGATTATGAATAAACAAATGTTTTTTTCATCGATTATTGGATGGGCACGCGAGGTTGCCAAAACTTAAACGCATACACGTTTAATGGATGTAGTGTTGATCAACTTAGAGTACTATGGGCTGATCACCCAGAAGTGCTCGTAAGATATGTCGGACTTACGGACTTAGTGTCGGGTTGTCCTTTTCAAAGAAATTATAAAATGCTCATGGTCTTGAGCCAGAATTGATGTTTTACTGAATATTGTTATTGTAAAATATTTTGAAGGAAAAGAAAATGCTATTTTAATTTATTGATAGTACTTTGTAACTATTGTTCAGTTACTGAAGATATATGATTCCTATGTTTCAAGCATGTTGTTTAAAAGAAATTATTGTACTTGCTGAGCTTGTTATGCTCACTCTTGCTTGAACCATATGAATGCAAACTAGGACCGAAACGAACGAAGGATCCGATAAGGATAGAGGTAAGACGGTTTTCTGACGATTAGTTTACCTTGTAATAAACTAGTAAGTTGTATATATTATAGAACAATGAACAAAGAATGTAATGGTTTTAGAACCTTGGAACGGGATGTAATATTATTAATGTAATAAAAATGTCGTTGATTCACACATTTTGATGTCGTTTCAATAGAATGAATGTACAGTTATGAGTACCGTGTAGCACCATCTGTCGGGTTGGAAGATACCCGAATTTGGGGGCGTCACAGGTTGGTATCAAAGCATTAGGTTATAAACTTAAGGGGGGAAGAACCTTAGGCTAATAACCTCGTTAAGGAAGAAAAGTCCGAAGGAAGTAAGCTCAAGCTTTACTTCAGTCAAATGAGTTAATAAGGTATTGAGGAAACTCAGTACTGAAAGATTTAAAAGATGGAAAGTAACCCTAAATAAACTAAATGTGATTTGTGCTTATACTATGGTGTGTTATGTACTAATCAACATGTTATGTGTTATTGAAGGATGTCGATTGATAGCTTGATGTATAGAGATATACACGCGGTGAGCGAAGAAGTTGTGAATAGAGTAGAGCCTGTACCTATGCCAATGGCGGAGGTTCCATTAGTGCTTTTAGAGGAGTCGGAGACAGTGGAGTACTTTTCTGAGGAAGACTACTCCGAGGGAGATATGGATATAGCGTCATATCTTAATATGATGGTCTATGAGGAGGAGGAAATGGAGGTAACATCGGTTAATACGGTGGTACCTACACTAGAGTCAATACCTCCAGATGCAATGAGAGCATTGTATCTGGCAGTGCTTGACAGAAATGTGCAACTGAGTACAGTTGTGTAGAATCAGAGTGAAGAGATTAATTATCTCCATGAAGCTAAGGTGTCTGCAGAAGCAAATTTTGAGTTAGAACACGATAGATAGATGCTTATGACAGAGCAGGCTGGGGACTATAAGAAAGAGGCCGATAAGCTTCGTAAAGAATTGGGGGAGAAGGATCGGAAGATAGCACGGATGTCTTACATCCATGAGTGCTCATAAGGATTTCAAGCTTAAAGTCGCTTGTCATCCCATGGAGTCCGGACAAACTCGACATACTATTAGTCGGGATACTGTAGTGAAGATTGCGAATGAGAAACACGAGGACGCTGTTATGCATTATTAAAAAGCTAGAGTTATAAATATGTGTGTAGTGATGTAAAACCCTCTTTTGTATAAAAGGGTAGTCTTTTTGCAAATCCCAACTTTTGAGAAGTTCAATTGCGGGATAGAAATGTACTAGCCATTGGCTATGGAAGTAAAGTGTAAATAGTTTCAGACTATGAAGAATCATATGAATATAATGAAGTTTTCATTTAATGTGCTTTGTTACGGTATGAGTTGTTATGAGACAAATAATAATGAAGTTAGTAAATCGATAATAATGAAATTCTATTTAATCAAAAAATGCCGTCAAGGAGAAGACAACGTAATCAGGAAGCGGAATCACGTAAGGAAAATTAAGGGGGTCAAAACAACCCTATGCAAGAGTTCGTAAATTTATTAACGGCTGCATTTAACTAAACCGGGGGTAGGGTAATCACCGAACCTAGGTTAGCCAGAATGACTACCTTTAAAGAATTTAAAAGCATAGGTCCGCCAGAGTTCAAAGGAACAACGGACCCATTAGAAGCCCGGACATGGGTAAAGGAAATAGAGAAGGCGTTTGTTATTACAAGCGTAGGTGAGGCATAACAGTTTTCTTTTGTTACTTAAATAATGAAAATGGAAGCCAACTTTTGGTGGGAGGCTCACCAGGGTGGGGTTAGAACAGATGCGATGGTGTGGGAATAGTTCAAGAAGGCTTTTCTTCGAGAATTATTTTTCTACAAGCATGTAAGGGAGGATGGAGATTTAGTTCTTAGGACTTAAGCAACGGGACATGACGGTTTCCCAGTACGCAGCCAGATTCGATGAATTGGCAAGGTTTGCTCCACACTGAGGAGAGGAAGGCTCATAGGTTTGAGCAGGGCCTGAAACCCTGGCTCTATAGTAGGATTTTTGTGTTCCAGAATGTTTCCTGTGGGACCATTTTTGGAAAAGGTGATTATAGCCGAGGGTGGTAGTGAGGCGTTGACTCAATATCACAAGGAGAGGGAGAATAAGAGAAAGGGAAAGGGAGGAACCAAGGTAGAGAATGTCAGTGGCAATATGCCAAAAAGAAAGAATTTTTAACTTTGGGGTTATTAGAGTGGGACAAGGGGATCCTAAGCGTAAGATCAAAGCATGTAAAGCATGTGGAAAGACTCATCTAGGAGTCTGTCTGAAAGGGATTATAAGTATTTCTAAACATTACGGTAGAGAATGGGGAAATAACGTTCGTTAATTATATTCGTGGAAATGGCTTCACGAATAAGGAATGTAAGCAAGTATCGGTAGATAAGTACCGATAAAGTTGAGAGAATTTGAAGTAATTCTCGGTATGAATGAGTTGATTAACTATAAAACTTTAATTAATTGTTAGAATAAAAAGTATGGATCTTCGATTTTCTAAGTAACCCAAGGTAGTATCTTATGGTAATAAAATACCGCGACGCTTGTGTTGTCTAACGATGAAGCAAGCTAGGAGGATGTTAAGGAAGAGAATGAGTCGTTACGGTTGCGTATCGACTATTGTAATAGGAGTAAGTTAGCAGTTAAGAATGAATACCCATGGCCCAGGATCGATGATCTATTTGATCAGATGAAGAGGGCAAAGAATTTTTTTTCTAAGATAGATTTGCATACGGGGTATAGTCGAATGAATGTAAGGAAGAAGGAGGAGGTACCTAAGATGACATTCAGACCTCGTTATAGTTATGACGAGTCTCTGGTTATGTCGTTTGGGTGGACTAGTATACGAAAATTTGACTTTCTGGAAGGGGCGCTGAGCAAGTTGGTGGTAAATTGATAGGTACCCTTGTGAGGTGGTGATATTCTAGTCTAATTTATGACGTCAGAAGATCATGCTGAACATTTGGAGATAGTGTGAGAAACACTACGTAGGGAGAAATTGGATACAGAATTCACTACGTGTGAATTGTAGCTTAAAGAGATAGACAAAGTTGTTATTAAGAAGTATGTTGGGAATGAGAAGTGAGAAAATAGTTTTTAGGAACTAAAAGGGAAGTTAAGTGAGGTACCTATATTGTCTCTACCATATAATACGAGGAATTTTATATTGTATCTCAATATTTCGCATAGATGACGAGATTGCGTGCTCATGTAGCATAGCAAGGTCATTGTGTATGCATCACGCCAGTTAATGGATTATAAGGAGGTTTATCCTATTCATGATTTAAAATTGGCAGCTGTAGTCTTAAAATTAAAACTCGGAAGATAGTATTTATACGGGGAGAAGTGTGAGATATACACGGACTCTAAGAGTTTGATATATGTCTCCACACAGAAGAAGTTGAATATGAAATAGAGAAGGTGATTAGAATGGTTAAGAGGTTACGATTATGATATATTATATCATACATTGAAGGTAAACGTAGAAGCTGATGCGTTAAATAGGAAGGGTAGGGAAAAGCTATCGATGTTAACGACTCAGAATGAGTTACTAACGGAGATGGCAAGAATAGAGCTAGAAGTTAAATTACGGAATGAAGTGGTAGAAATGTTATTCACGACGTAGACTCAATCCACGATAATGGAACGAGTTAATTAACTACAACTAGGTAATGAGGAATGCAAGTGAATGAAGAAGAGGATACATGATGAAGAGAAGATCAAGTATAATCTTGTTTTGAAGGAGGAATTTGAGTTCCAAATAATTCTAAGTTTAAAGCTAATGAAAGGGTAATAACGTAAGGTGTCAATAAGTATTTAAACTTCCAACTCAGATTATTGATAAGAAGTGACAAATCATGCGAGTTAAGATAACACCTTCGTTGAAGGTGAAATGAAAGAACCACAATGTTGAAGAAGCATTGTGGGAATTTGAGATTAAAATAAAGGAAAGTGCTTCCTCAAATGATGTATGTATTATTAGCGTGATTTTGGGGACAGAATCCTTATAAGGGGGGAAGAGTGTAACGCCCCAGAAAATTTGGATTTTTAAGAATTAAATTTTTATTTTTATTATAAGGATTAAATGAATTTAATTAATTATTTATGGGAGTAAGCTAATCGAGGGTCGTTTTATGACCTAGACATATCGAAAAGTCATAGTATTTTGGCTACGTGATAGAATTAAAGTGTTTGAATTTCCAAGATGAAAATAAAAACTTTTCGAGAAATTTTTCAAAAAACACTATTCACGCATTTCTGCTCGGGAATTATTTTTGAATTTCTGAGAAATACGTAATGATAGAATATCGAGGTGAGATAGAATATCCAATAATATTTCAGTTATGGCAAACACAGTTTTTCGCCTGCGGACTTAAAACCTAACGATTAGGGAAAATGAATTCCGAGAAGGAATTTAAATGCGATTAATGAATTAAAGTAATGAGTGTATAATACGTAGGTATTGTACGAAGTAATGAATACGAGTATGATACGAGGTGTTATACGAGTATGAATGAAGAATGGTATGTCGTATATGAATAAGTATACGAGTTAGAATACGAGATTAGTACGTAAATTATACGTTATAAGGCTTTAAACCATATGTATTGAATTTGTAAAAATGTGTAAGAAATTGTAAAGTCCAATAAGAATTGTTAAGGATAAGTTAAGTAATTTGAAGGCTAAGTAAGGTGCTTATGTGTGATAAGCAATCAAAGTGCTTAAGTGTGGTGGCCAAGTTTACTTAATAAGCTAGATAATGAATAGTAAGGAGGTGGAGTGGCTTAATGACCAAGTAGACTTGATGATCAAGTGTTGTGGAGAACAAGAAATTAATGTGGCTAGCAAGTTTACTTAGAGCCAAAGTATTGAATATTAAGGAGGTTAATAAGGAGGTGGGATTGGCTTTGGACTAAAATGCCCTAGCTTTTGGATGTCTATAAATAGAAGATCTTCAATTCAATTGTTGGTTGTTCAATTTCCTCTCAACTCCTCTCATATATAAACTACTTATTTGGTAGAGCAAATAATCACTTTTAAGTCAAAGTTAGATTTTCCAAGGAGAAGAAGTTAGACTTCAAAGGTAATGATCTTGTGTCCAAAGTTCTTTCATCTCTATTAGAATAGGATGATAAGGGAAGTGTTATTAATAAACATGTATGCTAAGATCAAGTAATAAGTTAATAAGGAATGAACTTAAGCCAAATAATTTGAATAAGCAACTTGAACATTAATAAGTTGCTAGAACCATGAAGAACTTATCATAAGTTGTCATATGATGATTAGTATGTTGATTATATCATGACAACATTGATTGAAGGACTTAAGGTATTAATAAGTCATATGTAAATGAAATCATAAAAGTTATAAGTTGATAAGTCATGAACTTAGGAAGAATAAGTCAAAAACCTAATTTGAAAATAAGTTAATGTAAAAAGTATCTTGAAATGTTTATATAATGGTTATAATCCATTTAGAACAATGATCACATCGTTAGTAAGGAAGTTATGCCGGAATTCACACGATTGGACGTTAAGCGTCGAATTCGTGAAATTCTCGGAATAGAAGTCGTATTTTGATATTGAGCTTGGAAATATTGGTTTTCAATGGAGACAAGTTTCATTTGGCATTATAGAGTTGTGGACTCAAAAATGATCGAATTCTGACTTAGAACGAAGAAACGAGCGATTAATGTTCACGAACGTTTATCGTTTTCGTTAAAAATGAACTAATAGGTGAAATTTTAGCAAACGAAGTCAAATAGATAAAATTCTTGTATAAACGCATAGATTATGAAATTTGTGAACCGTAGGCTTTTGAACGGATTAATTCGGACTTATAACGAAGAAGTTATGCATCCGGGAGTTTCGTAGAATTCTCAAACTTTGCAAATCGTCATGCGTAGCGCGAGTTGGCGCCATGGTGCCAACCCAAGACCATGAGTGATGATCTTTGCGCAGCACGAGCAAGGCTTACATAATGCAAACTCGTGCCACGACGCGAGAAGAAGAGTGAGGTGTGGCGTCGCGGCGCCAGACCTAAGAATTTCCAGAAAATAAAGTTTTCAAGTGTAGAAAGAAAGAGAACTTACTAGGAATGAACTAAGGTGTTAATATAACATTGTTAAGGCATTGTTAGACATGTAATGTATGATGAGTAAGGTTGATAATCAATTGAAGGTTAACGTAATGAGAACAACGAAATGTGCTAAGCCGACTGTAGAAATTTGTTGACCAAGTTGACTATGAATCCAATGGTTTGCAATACCAATATGGATTATGTAATTACTTGATGAACATGATAAGACCTTTCCTAAATCACTATTATAGTGATGACTTTAGGAATTTAATGTTGTTTAATGAGTAGTTAAACGACGAACGTAAAGTATAAGGAACGTGAAATGTATTCAATAACGATAATGACTATAACGTTGAGAGTTATAACTAAAGGTTGTTAAGTAATACGTGAATGCAAACGGTATGCAATAAAGTATACTTAACTAAACGATGATCGAGTTTTGATTAATAACGTAAGGATGTTAGTAAGCCATGAGGAAGAATGATTGACTCGAAATGAGTTGTATTAATAAAGTAAATCTAAGTAAGACATAGAAGAGAAAGAAGTTGGTAAGAATAATGTAAAATATAATGGCAAGCCGGAACCAATAGTAACAAATCTAATATATGATTAGATTGAGATGAAGGGTAAGATTCATTAGGAATCATGTATATTCATTCACGATCTAATATGGTATGTTATGTGGTTATGTATTGTAGAGACTGTAAAGACTGAAAGGAAAAGTTATTATACAGTAGCAGACGCTGAAGGCAAGTTTTTCTTAAACGCTTGTCTAACCTTCGTGTTAGCCAAGTTTTCTGTGATTCATGTTATGAGAAGGCTTGAACTATTTTACTAAAGGGTCGATGCCAGTTTTATCTCGGCTAGACTAATCTTGAAGAGTTGATTGATTTATTTACAAGTCTTTCAAATATAGAATTGTTAACACTATCCTACGCCAATTATTTGGTACGGATTCAAGGTAAGCTTGATTATGAATAAACAAATGTATTTTTCATCGATTATTCGATGGGCACGCGAGGTTGCCAAAACTTAAACTTATACACGTTTAATGGATGTAGTGTTGATCAACATAGAGTACTATGGGTTGATCACCCAGTAGTGCTCGTATGCTATGCCGGACTTACGGACTTACTAAAGATATATGATTCCTATGTTTCAAGCATGTTGTTTAAAAGAAACTATTGTACTTGTTGAGCTTGTTATGCTTACTCTTACTTGAACCATATGAATGCAGCTAGGACCGAACGAACCAAGGGATCTGACAAGGATAGAGGCAAGACGAAGCTGAACGATTAGTTTACCTTGTAATAAACTAGTACGTTGTATATATTATAGAATGATGAACAAAGAATGTAATGGTTTTAGAACTTGGGAACGGGATGTAATATTATTAATGTAATAAAAATGCCGTTGATTCACACATTTTGATGTCGTTTCAATAGAAAGAATGTACAGTTATGAGTACCGTGTAGCACCATCTGTCGGGTTGGAAGATATCCGAATATGGGGGCGTCACACTCTCTGGATCAACACGTGCTCTTCAACACATCGGAGAACCAAGACTCTGATTTTGGGTCAAGGAGTATGGTACCGACTGATTCGGCCTTTGTAGGGAAGAGGAACAATCTGATGCTGGAGGGTGTAGAGGTAGAGGATGGGACAATGGGCTGAGATGAAAGAAGACCGACGAAGGAGATATTCAAAACCACTATGAAAATCTAACCCATAGTTTCGTGCTTTCAGGTCTGGGTTGAGCGACGGAGAGAGAGTTAGGTTAGGGATGACTGAGGAAGATGAGTTTGGGAAGAAGGGGTGGGTATCGGCCTTCTTTGTTTTTCTTAAAAGTCTCCGTATTGCATTTGTCAAAACCTCCGTGTTTTTTTAACTTACAACGTTTTCTACAAGAAAATATCATTTGATTTTAATTTAATTCTTTTCTTAATCTTTAAGTTTTGTTTTATTTATTTTTAAATAATTTTCCAATTAACTTTTATAGTTAAAGTTTTATTTTAACTTAACAACACATATCATATTATATGAATACAATATTCAAATATAATATATATTATTTATTATATTATGCTTATTTTACATAATATTAAAAAATGTATTACTCACACTTTTGTATGAAAATTATATTTTCCATAGTAATACTTTGTATTAAAATAATTCTATATTAAAATTATTTTAATACCCCTTTCTTAAATAAAAATTACTATTAGAATTTAGTATTAAAAATTATTTTTAATTGATCGTCTCTTTTATGAAAGATTTAGTTAAGTAACAAATGCAATAAAAATATATTCATATATATATATATATATATATATATATATATATATATATATATATATATATATCACATTATTATACCACACATAGTCACTTATTACATGATCAAATATTCAATACGAAGATATATTAAAAAAAAAAATATTTTATTAAATTCTTATTTTAATATATACTGAACATTTGAACTATTACATTATCTTTTGTCAACGCTTATAAACGCATACATAACTTATAAAGCAGCCTTATGAATTTAAGTCTCCTGATACGCGAAATCACTACTCTCATTTTTTTTCTTCAAGAAAGCAGAACCATTCTATGATGTCGATTCACTACACTTACTAATCAAATCTATGAAGTTGCTTTGTCAAAAATTTAAACCAAATAGTGATTTAGATTATCAAAATTGTACAAGATCATCAACAACAATAGTAACCATCAACAACAATGACATGAAATCATTCCAAAATCGTAGTTGTTCACTTAGAATAACTACTAATCAATTCAAATAAAAATCTAGAAATATACCTAAAATGTCAAATAATTTCTGCCTTCAAATTGAAATTATTGAAAATTGATAATGGAGGTTCTTGACTAAATGGAGGCTGCTAATGATAAAAGGAAGACTGGTGACATCACTTGGATACAAGTTTGTTCGGGAAAATTTTTGCCTCCATATAAAAATGTGACGTCATTGCATACTTTGTCACTAAATATAAGGATTTGTGACGAACCAGTGTTGTCACTTATCCACTCATCTAATTAGTGACGCACTATTATCTCGTCATATAAAATTGGAATTTGTGACAATAAAAATTGTCATAATTTATTAATTTTTCGTCTTTACAAAATTGGCTCCAAAATTTCTAAATTTTTTTTGCCTCCAAATCAAATTGTGACGATATTATGTACTTTGTCACCAAATAAAAAAATTTATGACAAACTATTTTTGTCAATTATCCACGCATCTAATTAGTGACGCACTATTATCTCGTCATATAAAATTGGTATTTATGACAATATAAATTGTCATAAATTATTATTTTTTTTGTCTTTAAAAAATTTCCCTCCAAAAATTTTCAGAAAAATTTTTGCCTACAAATAAAATTGTGACGATAGTATGTACTTTGTCACTAAATATAAGAATTTATGACGAACCATTTTTGTCACTTATCCACTCATTTAATTAGTGACAAACTATTATCTCGTCATATAAAATTGGTATTTATGACAATTCAAATTGTCATAAATTATTAATTTTTTCAACTTTAAAAAATTTCCCTCCAAAATATTTGAGAAAATTTTTGCCTCCAAATAAAATTATGATGAATTTGTATTTGGTGTCACTAAATGTGAACATTAGTGACGAAAGCACATTGTCACTAAATTTTATAAATAATTAATGACAAACAATTATGTTGTCATCGAAAGAAATATTTGGTGGCAATAAATACTGTCATCAATTATTACAAAATGTCACTAAAAGGTTTCCCTCCAAAATTTTGGTGCGAAATTCTACCTCCAAAATAACTTGTGACGAAATTTTCTTAATCGTCATCAAATGTGTAAATTAGTGACGATATAAATGATTAATAGTAACAAAAGTAAAGGTCGTCACAAAAGCAAAAGTTTTAGTGACGATTATGAATTTCGTACTTATTAATTAACAAATTGTGACAAAAATTTGTGTGTGGCAAAAAATTCGTCATAAAATGTGTGATTTTTTATAGTGGTGGTTGATCATGTCTGTATATATATATATATATATATATATATATATATATATATATATATTTACAGCTTTTATATATATAACTGCATCGCTTTTCATACAAACTGCAGTATAATGTGAGCCTAGGAATCATGTGATCATAGATTCAGTCCACTGAATCTAGATTCGGTTCCCATGATGGACATTTTTTAGCTGTGAGCAGCTTGTACATTATTTTATAGTGTCTGAATTTCCTTGGATGGCTATCATGCCCGTAATGAGTTTGGCACTGCTGTATATTATTTTCTCAAGAATTCTTCGCATCTCAAAAATAAAAGCAAACAAGCCGAACATTAACTAATAAAATGGAAGTATCAAAGGCCTCAATTACTATTGAGCACAGGGTTTGAAAAACCTCTTTTTTACAAAACTTCATTGTTATATCTTGTTTAAAATTGAATTTTTCTATAAATTCAAACCCTATGTATATAGGTGCGAATGAGGTACAGCACTACTTCCAAATAATTGTACATTGATCCACACACACACACACACACATTCATATAATAGTTTCTTTAAAAAGTGGCAGTCACCGTGGTAACACGGATGTCGGGGGGTGCCTAACACCTTCCCTCCGCATAATCAAGCCCCCGGACCCAAAATGAATCTCGGTTTCACAGACCCGTTTAGCAGTGTCAAATCACTGGGTCAATGTGTAAACCTTTTTCGGGTGCATTGGTGCAACCAGTTAAATACACCAACTGGTGACTCTTAAAGTCAAATCGTTGACATTATACATGTCGGACCTTTTTCACTTATTTTTTTAAACAAATCTCACATTAACATGAGAACACCAAAGAACAAGTAACGAAAAGGGACACTCAAAAATCTCGACTTCGACACTCCTATTGGAGGGAAATCCTAATTAAGATTACATGTAATCCTAAAAGATAATATAAGGTTAATTACCTAAAGGTTAAAAGATGTATGGGGGATAATAATGTAGATATAGATTTATATTTATACTAATTCACTAAATACCCTAATGCCTTTTCATTTCATTTCATTTACTAATAAAGCAAGAGAAAGAGAGTGAGAAAGAAAGGGGAGGCTGGGGGTATCTAAGGGAGAAAAAGGAGAGTGAATTCCTTCATTCATACACCCAAAGTTCCTAAACTACTTTGGAAAGACAAGGAGGATAGCAAAGAAATCAAGGTGAGGTTCTACTCTAGTTACTTTCCTTTTTTTTGTTTTATTTTCAAATTTATAGAGAGGTCATGTTCTAAGACTCAAGAATCATTATATCTTTATGTTCCATGTAAGGACCTAACCCTCTTGATTGTTAGAATGAGGATCTAAAGGAAGAAAATGAACTTAGGTTCCTTAAGGGTGAAAAACCCTAGCTTTTTCTTCACTTGGATCATCTATAACTTGATATCTACACATCCAATTGGTGATCCGTTAAAGGGGGGTGCTAGATATATAAGTTATCTACTAAACCCAAGTGGTAGCACTCAAAAACACTGATTTTGCAAGCCATAAGGGCTGTTGGGGCTGAAACAGTCCATACTAGACATAAAGGTAGTGGACAGTTTCTGGCCAGCCGTTTATAAGGGCAGTTTTGTCTACTTTATTTATTTTAAAAATTCAGAAAAAAATCAAGAAGGCACTTTGATGAGTTATCTACATTTATGAAAAAGAATGGACTATTTTGGATGTATAGATTTAGGGTTATGGACCTTACAAGAAATGACTCTTTTAAAAGTAAACACAATTAACTCCTTGTGTGTAACTCCAAAAATGGTAAGATTTTAACTAGAAGTACATATATATAACAAGAGCATACCCTGAAAGTTTCATGATTTTTGGACAAAAACTCGATTTATTAAAAATGGTGCAAGATCCGGCTGTTTTAGGCCCTTTAAAAATAGTAAATCAATTTATTTTTTTGGAAAAGTTGGGAAACCTCTGGATATTATATTCTGTCATATTCTAGAAAAGAAACATTTATGGAACTGTTTTAGTATTTTTCTTGTAAATGGTTGTATAATGAATAAATGGAAATAAATAGCTAGATGATGTCAGAAATAGTAACAATGTGATGTTAGAGCTTGGAAACCCTAGATATGTGGTATGTTATTTATTGGAGGGTATTTTGGTAATTTTTGATGTGTATTAATATTTATGACCTTTTAGGGTTGATAAGTAGGTTTTATACCTACTTATCCGGTATCTATTACTTGAATTAGTTGCTTAAACCTATGTTTTGTAGTTACTTTGCATGCATTATGAGTTCATTTCATACCTTTTATGTTATTTTGTAGGGTCTGACACGACATTGGCATGAAGAAGCAAGAAAAAGTAATTCGGACATCTTTTGGACTAAAATAAGCAAGCAAATGCTAGAAGGGAATATTGAAGGACCTTTAACACCAAGTTGGATGCATGTTCTTAGCTTGAAACTTGGATTTTTATTGTAGATATACTTCTTAGCTTTTCAGAACATCTTAAATCATCCCAATTAGAGTTCGGATGCGAGAGTTGTGAAGCCCCCAAATCCGGGTCCTCTGACCCCAGTTCGGTCATCATGGTAAAATACTAACATCCACCTCTAAACAACATATGATAACTAAAATGCACAATATAATAAATGTATGTCTTTCATTCAAAAGGTGTTAATAGTCCCAGGATACGATAACCTTAATATCATCTTATAAACATACCCTAAAATAATCATTAGGGTTCATATTACATAACAGTAATTTAAACTAAACGCAAGGAAAAATCTGCTCCTTGCCACTAGGCTACATCTTTCCTTTACCCTTGTCCTTCCCTGAGGTCTCGGGCTTAGCTGCAATATATTCATGATATAGCAAGGATGAGCAACAAGTTTGCTCAACAAGTTTAAATACAACAATAAGGATATATCACGATGAATGGAAAATATCTGCCAATGGATTCAACAATATGAATATCTGAAGGATTCAACAATCTGAATATCGCAAACGAAGATAATGATTACTTTTAGAATAACTGCTAGTGAAATAGACTTTGAACTATAACACTCCAATGGAATCAATAGCTAATTGACCCTTTGGTTACTGGCTACAAAATAAGTACTTGTGGGGATCAGCCTCACATACTCTATGTATATGCATAACATTTAAATTTGCTCTGTGTATCTTATATTAGATACCTGGTACTCCCCTATCATAGAAAGGGGTGTTCTTTCAGTCTAAGAATCCTTACCTTCAATAGGTTTGGATAGCTTTTATAAAACTTCATACGCTTGTCTGACCGAACAAAGGTTCAGACTCTATCTCACATAGTTCAAGAATTATTTGAACTTTAAATGATGTACAAGTCCAAGATTGTACGATCTCAAGTGCACTAAGTGCAAATATCAATAATATCGATGTGAAATAATTGTACAGTAATTAAACCACTTAATAACATGCTTGGAAATAAGATTCAAGCTTAAATGAATAACTTTCAATTCAACAATAACCTACTCAATACAATATGAGTAGGAAAAGAAACTTTCATAACAAATAAAGTTGTGTAAGTTAGGAAACTTGCAACACAATAAAATAGTGTTCGGATACTTGCTCAATATACATTTGAGTAAGAATTAACGAACTTGATCGATAAAAGTATGATTCAAGGAACTTGCACAATCAAATAGTGAAGTTCAAAAAAAACTTGCTCAATAATAATTAGAGTAAGTTTAGGAAACTTGCCTGTTTGCTCAGCTACAATATAATACTAGCTTTAACTAACTCGCGTTGAAACGACCTAACATTATCAAGTCAATTAGTATCTGTAAACTAATACGAGTATTCACTTACAATAATCAAGTCATCACATAGCATGCTTCTCAAACAATTATATGGTACATTGGTCATATATTACAAAGTAAAGCAATCATATAAGCATGCCTTGAAACTTTAAACCAAAAACAGAATCTGGCAAAACTGCAGGACGGTCTAGGCTTAAGGACGGTGCAACTGCGTTGTCCCCTGGCAAGACCAGGGTTGAGCTTCTGCTCTCCTGACATACATACATGCTAGAGTTTCACATATAACACATGATCATACTTGAGTTCAATATCACAAGTTTGACATACAAGTTATATGTCATTAAAATAAAAAAAGGTCATATAATCATTTGTGCCTTACAACTTGACCATTCAATACTCAGTACTCATGCTTGTATATAGACAACACATGTATACTTTACTCACATAGTTCATCTTCTAGAAATTTCTCTTTCTTTATGACTATGTGTGCATAAGTGAAAACCATACCTTAACCAAACGATGCTCATGTCAATATGTCTATAGGCATAATGAATCCTAATACACATGCTTGAATGGTCATAACATACTTTACTCATTACTTGATGACATTGGATTCCTCATTCTAATTTTCTTTGAATTTAACACTAAGCCAACTTAGTACATACAAGGCATCTTAACATATAACTCTCATGCATTTACAACATATAATCAAGCCACATATGCATACTCAAAAGGTCAGAACTTACTAGATAAAAGTCTTGAACAAGTTCTCTTTGAAAAGCCTTAAGTTTATTATCTTTGAAATAGTCTTAACTTTCAATCATGTATGCTAGTGTGTTCAATCACTTTAGTCTTGAATTTCATGTCAATATAAACCATATTACCATGTTCATAAAGTAAAAATGCTTACATGATGTGCTCGTGACAAAGTTCACTTTGAAATCACAAATATCATTTCAAGACCACAAGTGTTGTGCCAATCATTGCTATACTTGTTCATCCTACATGCACATGCTTATATGTGTGTGCTAAAATAGTTCACATGCTTGCTCTAACCATATACTAACAAGTTAGCACAACAGAAACTTAACAGAAAAAACATCGAGAGGTAGTGCGAACTGGCGCGATTCTTGCCGCACCCCTAGTACAATTAGGGGCGGTTATTCGCCCATGCCAAAAATTGGTTTTTAGAGTTCTGGCAGCAGTACCTTTGCTGACCCTAATACAACTAGGGCGCAATTGCGCATGTACATACCGCATCGAGAGATGATAACACTTCTATTCTACAGAGCACCAACCCTCAACCATTCTCTTTGAATTAAACATGTTTCATACCAACATTTAAGATTTCAAACATGTAAGGCTACTTTCTAAACACATCATGGCATGCCATATCACTTTGATTAACAAAGAATTTCATGTAATTTCATCATTTGACAAAACCCATTTCAAGAACACAAGTTAAGATTTTATACCTCTTGAAGCTTAAAGAACTTAGTTTCTTTGTTCTGAGCTTGCTAATCTTCTTCTTTAGACAATACACTCACAAACTCAAATTCTCAGTGTTGCAACAGATAAAACAAAGCAACATAAAAACTGATAATGAAGCTACCATTTATAGAAGAACTTTGGACTGGGGATTTGCTTTGTATGTAAGGTTGAGACTGAAATGTAGAAGGAGAATACATTGGTTAATAAGGGTTTGCTCAACCACCCACCATCAGCTACCTTCTTAGCTAATAATCATAGACTTGGAAGTCACGTATATAAGGTGTAGGTTACTGTTCTTGTACCATTTTGACACATATTTTGGGACAAACTCAGCAACAAGTTATTTAAGGCTTGGTTTGGACATTATAATTCCCATAATGTAACCAAAGGAAATTTGGGATTTATTTATGTACTCACATACTATAACCCATGTACATTAAATACACACAGTAAAATAACGCAGTTAAGTATTATTATCCGGGTAGTTCCATAATTATCTCTACTACTCACATAGGCGTATAATAACATTATTAAATATCCAGTGTACAGATATAATTTCTTTTCCAAATTCTAGAATAGATAGACATTCATTTTTTTTGTTTAACAATCACTTATGATTTTATTGTACTACTTGATACTCTATGTCATTAGAATATATTCTTATCATATGATTTTATACATGTCACACATATCTCCAATGTTCCAATTCATTTTCTATAGCAGAACTTAACTGTCTCAGATGGACATCGGCATGAATGTTGCACCATTTATCTTCTTTGGGACTACACAAATTGTATCTTGGGTCCTGGCAATGCAAAATAGGTTAGCTTCAAGCCAGTTCTAATTCCTATCACCAAATAAGTTCTATATGAGGTAATTTAACTTCTTCAATGGTGATATATCCATACTTGACATAAATCAATATATTCAACTCTCACCACTATATTCAAATAAATTGAATATTTAAACATTAAGAATCCTATCAATTTCTTGATATTAAAAACCTTAGGGTTAGTCCACTAATTTAAATAACTATTAGTGACTCCCTTTAATCATTTCATAAATTCACATAACCACATAAGGTTAAATAAACTCACAAAACTAACTCATAAAAATTAAATCACATATTTAATTAATAAGGAGTTTAAAATTTGTGGACGTTACATCCCCCACCCCCCACACCCCCCTTATAAAATATCCGTCCTTGAAATTGTAAAAATAAGGTTACTCAAATAAAAATGGATAATTCGCTCTCATTTTCTCTTCTAGCTCCCACGTAGCTTCATCGACTGCGTGATTCCTCTAGAGAATCTTAACAGAATGGATAATCTTATTCCTCAACTTCTGTTCCTTCCTATCTAGTATCTGGATAGGAACTTCCTCGTACAATAAGTCTTTCTCGACTTGAATTAGTTCATAGGAGATAACGTGCTTGTAGTCTGGTTTATACGGTCGCAACACTGACACATGAAACACGTTGTGAATGTGCTCAAGTTCAGGAGGTAATGCTACCTCATACGCTACTTCACCGACTAGCCTCAAAATCTCGAATGGTCCTATGAACCTAAGGCTCAACTTTCCCTTCTTCCCAAAATGAATCTTCCCTTTCCAGGGAGATACTTTCAGAAAAGCATAGCTTCCTACTTCAAAATCTCTCTTCTTGCGATGTAAGCCCGCATACTTCTTCTAGCGATCTTGAGCTGCCACTAGTCGAGCTCTTATTACCCTGATGATTTATACCGTCTGTTGTACCAACTCTGGTCCCAACAGTCAATGTTCTCCAACTTCGTCCCAGCATAAGGGTGTTCTACATTTCCTACCATATAGTGCTTCGTACGGCGGCATTCCAATACTGGCATGATAACTATTGTTATATGCGAACTCTACTAATGGAAGGTGATCCTCCCAACTACCCTTGAAGTCCATCACACAAGCTCAGAGCATGTCTTCAAGTGTCTGAATTGTCCTCTCACTTTGCCCATCGGCCTGCGAATGATATGCGGTACTCATTCATAGTTGTGTCCCCATTCTTTCTTAAAGACTCTTCCAAAATTTTGCCATGAATCGCGGGTCTCTATCTGATACGATAGATACTGGCACCCCATGCCTCGAGATAATTTCTTTAATATATAATTTGGCTAACTGGTCGAAACTATACTTAATCTTAGTTGGCAAAAAGTGAGCTGACTTAGTTAGACGATCTACAATCACCCATATGGCGTCGTGCCCTTTCTGCGTTGCCGGAAGTCCCACCACAAAGTCCATTGTGATGTGCTCCCAATTTCATTCTAGAATCTCTAATGGTTGTAATAACCCGCTTGGTCATTGGTGCTCTGCCTTGACTCTTTGACAAGTTAGGCATCTACTTACGCATTTTGCAACCTCTCTCTTCATGTTTGGCAACCAGAAGTGGTGACGCAAATCTTGGTACATCTTCATGCTTCTTGGATGTATCGGATATCTCGTACTGTGCGCTTCTTGAAAATTCTCTTTTCTCAGTTTCGGTACTAACGGTACCCAAATTCGTCCTTTAAATCTTAGCAGTCCAGTGCTATCAATCTTAAGTTTCAATTCATCACCTTCAGTCAATCGCTTCTTGATGTTAATGCAATCTTTGTCCTTTTCTTGTGCTTCTTTAACCTTATCCAATAAAGTCAGACTCGCTGTCACTGTAAATAATTGTTCGTTCGCCTCCCTCGGATACTTAATCTCCAAGTCTAGTCATTTGAAATCTTTCACCAATTCTTCTTTAATGGTTAACTTCAATAAATTCTCTCTGCCTTTTCTGCTCAAGGCATCTACCACTACATTTGCTTTTCCTGGACGGTATAGAATCTCACAATCATAATCTTTGATTAATTCTAACCATCGGCGCTGCCTCATGTTTAATTCTTTCTGCATGAAGATATACTTCAGACTCTTGTGGTCCGTATATATCTCACACTTCTCGCCATACAAATAATGCCTCCAAATCTTCAAGGCAAAAACTACTGCTGCTAACTCCAGGTCATGAGTCAGATATCCTTTCTCATAATCTTTTAGCTGACGTGAAGTGTACGCAATAACCCTGCCGTGTTGCATAAGTACACAACCAAGTCCCTTGTGTGATGCATCACTATACACTATAAACCCTCACGTGTTATCCGATAAGGCCAACACAGGTGCTTGACTAAGCCTCTTCTTCAATTCTAGGAAACTTTCTTCACACTTCTCCGTCCAAATGAACTTAACTGTCTTTCTGGTAAGATTAGTCAACGGTGATGCTAATATCAAAAAATCCCGAATAAATCTTCGATAGTATCCCGCCAATCCTAAGAAACTCCTGATTTATGTCGGCGTCTTCGGCTGCTCCTAATTAATAACCGCCACTACCTTCGCTGGATCCATCGAAACACCATTCTTGTCGATAACGTGCCCTAAAAATTGCACTCTTTGTAACCAAAACTCACACTTGAAGAATTTTGCATACAACTTCTCCCTCCTTAATGTTTCCAACACTATTCGAAGATGCTCGGCGTGTTCTTCCTCCATTTCTGAATATACTAGAATGTCATCGATGAATATGACAAAAAACCTATCCAAATACTGTTTGAACACTCTGTTCATTAAATCCATAAAGGTTACTACCACGTTCGTTAATTCGAATGACATTACCAGAAACTCAAAGCGTCCATACCGAGTTCTGAATGACGTCTTTGGAATATCCTCCGGCCTCACTTTCAGTTGGTGATAATCGGTCCTTAAGTCAATCTTTGAAAAGTACTTTTCCCCCTTCAACTGATCAAACAAATCGTCTATCCTGGGCAACGGGTAATTGTTCTTAATGGTGACCTTGTTCAACTCTCGATAGTCCATACAAAGTCTTAGCGACCCATCTTTCTTCTTTAAGAATAAGGCTGGTGCTCCCCACGGTGATACGCTCAGTCGAATGTATCCCTTATCTAACAACTCTTGTAATTGAGCCATCAGTTCTTTAATCTCTACCGGTGCCATACGATACGGCGCTTTGTATATCGGTGTTGTCCCTGGTGCCAAATCAATGACAAACTCAATCTCTCTATCCGGTGGCAATCCCGGAATCTCATCTAGGAAATCATCAACGAAATCCCTTACAATAGCTATCTGACTCAGTTCACCCTCGACTTGTCGAGTATCAACCACATGAGCCAAATAACCTATACAACCCTTCTTAAGCAATCTCTGCGCTTGCACCATCGTCAGACAAAGAGATTGTCTCGTCGATTTACTACTATAAAATGCCACCTTCGACTTATTCAGAGTCTTAAGGTGTACACACTTCTTCTTACAGTCTATAACTTCTCCATGAACCAATAACCAATCCATTCCAAGGATTACATCGAACTCCCCCAAATGAATCAGTATCAAATCCACCTTGAGCTTAAATCCTCGCAATTCGGTATAACAATTCTTATGAATGTATTCTACGGGGATAATTTCCTTATTCACTACTTCTACATTCATAGTGTGTTCTAACCTCTCACGGGGTAAGTCTAACTGTCTAGCAAAATCTTCAGAAACAAAAGAGCAGGTAGCACCTGAATCAAATAACATGTATGCATCTATATCATTGATGAGAATGATACCTGACACCACGTCCTTAGACTCCACCGCATCCTGTACAGTCATGTTGAACGTTCATGTCATTGGTCTGTTGGATTGACTAACTGACCCTCCAATGTTTAGTCCATTGTTGTTGTTGTTGTTGCGGTTGCCGCTAGCTGCATCGCCCTTTTTCTTCGGGCAGTCCTTAATTTGATGATCCATGGCTCCACACGAGAAATATCCTCCCTTCTGCTTATTCGGACACTGAGGAGCCATGTGCCCCGGTTGTCCACAACGATAAATAACACTCTTTCCCCTCATGCACTCCCCCGAGTGATTCCTCCCACATTTATTACACTTCACACTTTTCTTAGCTTCTCCCCCGAACTTATTACCTTCAGAGGATTGGCTCTCTGTCCATTTACGCTTACTGGGGTTGCTGCCTCCGCTGCTTCCCCCTTTCTATCCTTCTTGACCTACCTTCTTTTCTAGTTTGAATCGAGTGATGGCTTCATTTCCTCCTTCGGCAATGATAGCCCTTTCCAAAAGATTATAGTAAGTCTTGATCTTCAACACAACCACTGCTTTCTGCACCCATGGTTTCGGTCCTGGTTTGAACCTCCTTGTCTTCATGGCCTCCGTGTCAACCTGATGTGAAGCGAATCGGGCTAACTCGTTAAATCTTGCCGCGTACTCTTCGACATACATACTACCTTGCTTCAGTTCCAGAAACTTAACTTCCATATCCTATTACGTATTCTTTGAGAAGTAATTCTCGAGGAATAGCTCCTTAAATCTGTCCCAAGGAATAACTCCTTCGTCTGCTCGGCCTCTATTGGCTTTCCACCAATAGTTAGCTTCGCCCTTCATCATGAAAGTGGCAAAACTCGTCTTCTATTCATCGGCCACTCGTGCGACCTCAAACACCTTCTCCATCTCTTCTATCCATGTCTGGGCTTCAATTGGGTCCAGGGTTCCTCAAAACTCCGGTGGTCCTACCAATTTAAAGTCCTTAAAGCTAGCTAAGTGTTGTCTGCTACCTCCTTTCATTGGTGAAATTGCATTTTGCATTCCCTCTGTTAACAGGTTAACGAAGTTCTGCACTAGATCAACATTTGCCCCTCCACCATTGTTAACCGATCCTTCCTCCCTCTGATTCCACTAAACTCTCCTAGGCGGCATGATCTGAGGAAAGGAAGAGAATTATTAGGCTTTATGTGATATGTTATTCATGTTAGCATTAAGAAGTTTAATCATTTTTGATTTAAATAAACAACTTCATTATCGCAATAAAACTCGATGGATTTCCTCAACCCATCACTTACATACTCTACTTGATTTTTCTACTAAGGTTATAACCTAGGTTTCACATTCCTAATGTTTATAACCTACAACTTAATACCAACCTGCGACGCCCCCAAATTCGGGTCCTCTGACCCCGGTTTGGTCATAACGATAAAATACTAACATCCACCTCTAAACAACATACGATAACTAAAATGCAAAATATAATAAATGTACGTCGTTCATTCAAAAGGTGTTACTAGTCCCAAGATACGATAACCTTAATATCATCTTACAAACATACCCTAAAATAATCATTAGGGTTCATATTACATAACAGTAATTTAAACTAAGGGCAGGGAAAAATCTGCTCCTTGCCACTAGTCTACATCTTTCCTTTACCCTTGTCCTTCCCTGAGGTCTCAGGCTTAGCTGCAATATATTCATGATATAGCAAGGATGAGAAACAAGTTTGCTCAATAAGTTTAAATACAACAATAAGGATATATCATGATGAATGGAAAATATCTGGCAATGGATTCAACAATATGAATATCTGAAGGATTCAATAATATGAATATCGCAAGCAAAGATAATGATTGTTTTTAGAATAACTGCTAGTCAAATAGACTTTGAACTATAACACTCCAATGGAATCAATAGCTAGTTGACCCTTTGGTTACTGGCTACAGAATAAGTACTTGAGGGGATCAGCCGCACGTACTCTATGTATATGCATAACATTTAAATCTACTTTATGTATCTTATATTAGATACCTGGTACTCCCCTATTATAGAAAAGGGTGTTCTTTCAGTCTAAGAATCCTTACCTTCAATAGGTTTAGATAGCTTTTATAAAACATCATACATTTGTCTGACCGAACAAATTTTCGGACTCTATCTCACATAGTTCAAGAATTATTTGAACTTTAAATGATGTACAAGTCCAAGACTATATGATCTCAAGTGCACTAAGTGCGAATATCAATAATATCGATGTGGAATAATTGTAAAGTAATTAAACCACTTAATAACATGCTTGGAAATAAGATTCAAGCTTAAATGAATAACTTTCAATTCAACAATAACCTAGTCAATACAATATGAGAAGGATAAGAAACTTTTATAACAAATAAAGTTGTGTAAGTTAGGAAACTTGCAACACAATAAAATAGTATTCGGATACTTGCTCAATATACATTTGAGTAAGAATTAAGGAACTTGCTCAATAAAATTATGATTCAAGGAACTTGCACAATCAAAGAGTACAGTTCAAATGAAACTTGCTCAATAATAATTGGAGTAAGTTTAGGGAACTTGCCTATTTGCTCAGCTACAATATAATACTAGCTGTAACTAACTCGCGTTGAAACGACCTAACATTATCAAGTCAATCATTTCAATTAGTATGTGTAAACTAATACGAGTCTACACTTCCAATAATCAAGTCATCACATAGCATGCTTCTCAACACATTATATGGTACATTGGTCATATATTACAAAGTAAAGCAATCATATAAGCATGCCTTGAAACTTCAAACCAAAAAAGAATCAAAGCAAATCATAGGGGCTTAGGGACGCAATTGCATCCCCTAGCTAGACCAGGGTTGAGCTTCTGCTCTCCTGAATCCAGTTCAACTCTAACACACTAATCACATATACCATTTAACATACATATATGCTAGAGTTTCACATATAACACATGATCATACTTGAGTTTATTATCACAAGTTTAACTTACAAGTTATATGTCATTAAAACATAAAAAGGTCATGTAATCATTTGTGCCTTATAACTTGATCATTCAATACTAAGTAGTCATGCTTGTATATAGACAACACATGTATACTTTACTCACGTAGTTTATATTCTAGAAATTTCCCTTTCTTTATGACTATGTGTGCATAAGTGAAAACCATGCCTTAACCAAATGATGCTCACAATCAATATGTCTATAGGCATAATGAATCCTAATACACATGCTTGAATGGTCATAACATACTTTACTCATTACTTGATGACATTGGCTTCCTCATTCTAATTTTCTTTGAATTTAACAATAAGCCAACTTATTACATACAAGGCATCTTAACATATAACTCTCACGCATTTACAACATATAATCAAGCCACATATGCATGCTTAAATGGTCAGAACTTACTAGATAAAAGTCTTGGTCGAGTTCTCTTTGAAAAGCCTTAAGTTTCTTATCTTTGAAATAGTCTTAACTTTCAATCATGTATGTTAGTGTATTCAATAACTTTAGTCTTGCAATTCATGTCAATATAAACCATAATACCATGTTCATAAAGTCAAAATGCTTACATGATGTGCTCATGACAAAGTTCACTTTGAAATCACAAATATCATTTCAAGACCACAAGTGTTGTGCCAATCATTGTTATACTTGTTCATCGTACATGCACATGCTTATATGTGTGTGCTAAAATAGTTCACATACTTGCTCTAACCATATACTAACAAGTTAGCACAACAGAAACTTAACAGAAAACATCAGAGCTGGTGCAAGCTCAAGGCATTGCTACTACCATACCGTAAACTGGTTTTTAGGTTACTAGCCAATTACACCATGCATGCATCGAGAGAGAACCTACTACATTACTGCAGAGTATCAACCCTTAACCATTCTCTTTGAATTAAACATGCTTCATACCAACATTTAAGAGTTCAAACATGTAAGGCTACTTCCTAAACATATCATGGCATGCCATATCATTTTGATTAACAAAGAACTTCAAGTAATTTCTATCATTTTACAAAACCCATTTCAAGAACACAAGTTAAGATTTTATACCTCTTGAAGCTTAAAGAACTTAGTTTCTTTCTTCTGAGCTTGCTAATCTTCTTTTTTAGACAATACACTCACAAAATCAAATTCTCAGTGTTGCAACAGACAAAACAAAGCAACGTAAAAACTAATAATGAAGCTACCATTTATAGAAGAACTTTGGACTAGGGATTTGCTTTGTATGTAAGGTTGAGACTGAAATATAGAAGGAGAATACATTGGTTCATAAGGGGTTGCTCAACCACCCACCATCAACTACCTTCCTAGCCAATAATAATACACTTGGAAGTTATGTATATAAGGTGTAGGTTACTGTTCATGTACCATTTTGACACACATTTTGGGACAAACTCAGCAACAAGTTATTTAAGGCTTGGTTTGGACATTATAATTCCCATAATGTAATATAAATGTGTTACTGCTACTACACAAAGGAAATTTGGTATTTATTTTTGTACTCACATACTATAACCCATATACATTAAATACACGCAATAAAATAACGCAGTTAAGTATTATTATTCGAGTAGTTCCATAATTATCTATACTACTCACATAGGCATATAATAACATTATTAAATATCCAGTGTACAAACATAATTTCTTTTCCAATTTCTGGAATACACAGACATTCATTTATTTCTGTTTAACAATCATTTATGATTTTATTGCACTACTTGATACTCTATATCATTAGAATATATTCTTATCATATGATTCTATGCATGTCACACATTTCTCCAATGTTCCAATTCATTTTCTATAGCAGAACTTAACATCTCTCGGGCGGACAACTGGCCTTGTTGCACCATTTTATGCAATTTGGACAACAAGACAATTTCTCTGGGTTCTGGCGATTGCAAAATAGGTTAGCTTCAAGCCAGTTCCAATTCCTATCACCACATAAGTTCTATATGAGGTAATTTAACTTCTTCAATGGTGATATATCCATACTTGACAAAAATCAATATGTTCAACTCTCGCCACTATATTCAAATAAATTGAATATTTACAAATTAAGAGTCCTATCAATTTCTTGATATTAAAAACCTTAGGGTTAGTCCACTAATTTAAATAACTATTAGTGACTCCCTTTAATCATTTTATAAATTCACATAACCACATAAGGTTTAAATAAACTCAGAAAACTAACTCATAAAAATTAAATCACATATTTAATTAACAAGGAGTTTAAAATTTGTGGACATTACAAGAGTTATGGCCATTTTATCAACGAAGATCAAAACTAAGAGTTGTCATGCTTGCCATTTACATAACATCTACTTCAAGCCAAATTTCGACCTCTATCCGGCCCGAATCTTCTAATCTCAAAGAATGAAAGTTGTAGATCTCTGCGATATCTTCGATTTGATAGGTGGCTGGCCCCGTAACTTCTAGCGGATCAAAGGTTATGCCTGTTTTACCAAAGGATGTTGCAGTAGGAAATAGAGCGGCGCAGGGCGAGCCAGAAATAACGCGGGGCGCGACGGGCCAACAAATTTTTTGCTATAGTAGCGAGGTAGCGTCCCAAAATGGCTTAGAGCAGTAGCTCGGTTGTCTTTGGTCGTGAGTAAACAACTAATTTGGTTGTTATGTTATCCAATTTGAGCTAGAATAGGATTTTTAGTTGCCTAACTTGCTAGGTTGTCCATTAGAACTATAAATACTGGATTTTACTTGGATTGGGAGGCTAGTTTTGGAGGATTCCATTAGATTAGATTATAGTAGATTAGGAGCAAAACCCTAGTTCTTATTAGTTATGGAGATTGAAGCAACTTGGAGACCATTGAAGATCAAGAACAGGAGCTTGAGGAAGATGGAGATTTGCTGACAACATATTTATTCTTCACTCTACTCTTATTTTTATCTTTTAATGTGTATTCAAGTGTGGATTCTTAGTTTTAATTAAATGAACTAATTCTTTGTTTGAGATTACAATGGATCTTATTGTGTAGTTTATTTTAATATGCTTCACTATAAATTATTATGTTTTATTGTGAGGATTGTCTATTATGATTTGGACTTAATTGTTTAATTGATTGGCCATCAATTACCGTGATAATATATATGAACTCGAGATATGAAGTTTAGATTTAGATCTGATCATGATAGCATGTGTTTGTGATTTCTGCATAGATGGAATTCATGATTCGTGTTTAGGATAGAGATATGTCTTTACGCCATATGTAATCTTATAGAGAACTTTTGCTTTAAATCCTTTTTAATTATAATTCACATAAAGATATAATGGATTAGTTAATTAGGGTGTCTTGCTTAATTCTATCATCTGTGGATTTAAGTGAGTATGGGTATTATGCATCGAGAGGTGGTTTTATCTGCTTTAGTGTTCTTGATTAACAATTCAGGATACATAATAATTGATGAGAAGTTTGTTAACTTAAATGAAGCAATAAGTGAAGTTGTGATTTTAAATCTCCGTAATTTCAATTCAACTAGTGGAATTTAATAGTAGTTTAATTATTTAATTTGAAATTCATTCATTTAAATAAGATTGAGTTGGTTACGAGTTAGTACTTGGTGATTTTTATTAAATAATTCCTCGTGGGAACGATACTCTACTTACACTTTCTTACTTGTTGACCACGTATACTTGCGTGTTGTGCGTAATTAGATTTTACCCAACAAGTTTTTGGTGTCATTACCGAGGACGGCGCCAAAAACTTGTTGGGTAAAATCTAATTACACATGACACGTAAGTATACGTGGTCAACAAGTAATATAATTGAAAGTAAAGTATCGTTCCCACAGAGACAATTAAGTAAGAATTTAACCTCATAATTATCAATTTCCTATTAATCCTAATTTTATTAAACTATCCAAATCGATGATTAAAATTATAAAAACTAAATTATTAATAAATATAAGATCACAAATCAAACACAAATATTACAAACTGTAATTTCAAACAATTATTGGAGAATTAGGCTTACGACTTCACATTAAGCTTCACTCTGATTTTTACACCTTTATTCCAATTCAATTCACTATTGCAGTTTATTAATCAAGAACACTAATGTAGCACTAGCCACCTCTCGATGCACTAACACCGTATTAACTCAAAACCACAAATAGGATAGAAACAAGTTAAACACCTTAATCAACTAACTCACTATATCTCTATGTGAATTATAATTAAAGAAGGTTTAAGATTAAGTTTCCTATCCGATTACATGCGATGTCAAGCATATCTCTACCTTAACATTCATCAAGATTCTGTTCATTCATAAAATTCAAGAACACATGCTATATTAACTAAGTCTAGATTCGTACTTCCTCTCTCAAATTCATACAAATCCACAAAGAATTGTTGATCAGGCAATTCATAAATTCAAGCTCAAAATAATATAGATAAACTGGATAATAGTTTATTAAACTAGAAATCAAAGTTACAAAACCATTGTTTCACTTAAGGATCAATCATAAGCCTAAAAAGTAAATTAGTTCATAATAAATAAATTAAATACTGAATAAATAAAACAAAACATCATCCCAATTACACAAATTGAAATTAAAGGAGAATAATAATACACCACCCTTCTCGTCCTTCAATTCTGCAATCTTTGTGAAAATCCTCCTCTTCTGCGATCCTCCAAGCTCTTGTTCTTCAATCTTGTTCTCAAAAAAATGTCTCAATTATGATGATATTTTTTTCCTTCAGCACATAGCATAAATTTTCCTCACTTCAGCTCCACACCACCAATTCTAATCCAACTCTAACTCATCACCAAGAAATTCTAATAGTAGTCCAAATCCTTTTCAAAACCAACAAGTCATTAGTCAAAGACTCCTAAAAGAAAAAAATAACAACAATAACACAATCCTATTATAATCATATTAAAAAAGGATTTATAGCTCCCAACAATGCCCATCTTCCAGCACATAACTAATTTTGCCCATTTCAAATCAGAATAACGGTAGCCGCATATAATATACTCTTAGGCAGTGCGATTGCTTATTGTACCAATGAAAAAACCATGCACTAAGCGCCACAGCGCTTACTTTTACTTAGCACCATAGCGTGCCCCGCGCTAGGAAGTCAGAATGTCCATAATTGCTTGAAAATCCTTCAAATGCTAACATCTTGATAAGCTTACTGATTATCCTATAACAAGCACAAAACCCATCAAAAGTAACATGAAGCAATCAAAAAACTAAAAATATAACAAGTTAAATGAATATAAATCATAGGTTAAAAAACCTACTCATCAAATTCCTCCAAACTTGAACATTGCTTGTCCTCAAGCAAAATGCAATGCAATGCAACTAACAACTAATAACTACAAATCCAGTATTAAGACAGTATAGATAGTTTACTCATACGGCCTCAGATAAACTAAGTAAGCATGTCAACACTTCATAACAAAACCAATCCACAATTCCTTATCAATGCTTACATCTTAAACTATTATCACTAGTATAGTGTCTGAGTGCTCCACATCCATACTAATATTAGCTTAAATTTTTTTAGTTTAAATTTTTTTTGCCAATATTAGCTTCAATCAAATTAGTCTTAATTTAAACATTTTTTTTTCTTTTTATTTAATTCTCTCCCTAATTTTCTTTTTTTTCAGGTACCATGGCTGGATGCAATTATCAATGGCCTTATTCGAATATGACTCAGCCAAGGGACACAGGATTTGATGGACTCAATGCCTTTCCTGCATTATCAGCACAACTTGAGACACTTTCGAGGAGGTTGGACGTTGTTGCAGCCCAACATATTCGAAGGATAGCAGTTACGTGCAATTATTATGCTGGTAATCATCGGAGTCATCAATGCACCATCAGTCTTGGGCCGGTCTAGTATGGGGGTAATTACCTTAACCAGTATGCATATGATAATTATCATCAAGTTTGGGGGTATCACTCGGATTCTTCATGGAGCTACAACTATCAAAACCAATACTATGCTCCAAATCCAACATACACACCGGAATTCTCATATCCACATCCATTGCCATAAGAAGAAAAGTCAAATTTGGAGGAATTATTGTAAAAGATCATAGCAAACCAAGAGGAAAGGATGATGAGTCAAGAAATATCGAGCCATAATTTTCAGAGCCAAATGGAAGAACTCATCATTACTTCAACCTATGGTCCTCAATACATGGATTCCAAAACTGAAATAGATAATTCAAGGTTGGAGGAATTGTTGTCCAAGTTTGTAGCATCAAATGAGGAGAGGACGATTAATCAAGAGCGGTTAATTCAGAATCAAGAGATATCAATTCAAAATCTGCAAAACCAGATTGATCAAATGCTCAAAGCCTTGAACAACTATCCTCAAAACAATTACTGTTATGACAAGGATTCCGAGATTTATGAAGTGCCCGAGCCAAATCTACAACTGGATGAGACACGAGATGTTGAAAAAGAGGAGACAAGTGAGGATAATGAAAATAAGGTCGGTGAAGAACTAACTATGAGTACCAACGAGGATGAGCCGATGTTATTAGTGCCCCAAGTTCATTCTCCGCCAAAGATTAAGGGTCCAGTTAGATTTGCAAAACCGTGCCCACTTGGTAGTCATGTTGTCGGCAAGGCTCTTTATGACATGAGAGCTAGTACAAATATAAAGCCATGGTGGGATGAAGAGGAGAAGATAAAAAAAGAGCCAGTTGTTCTTGCCAGGCCTCAAAGCCCCAATCGAATCATAGGCTCAATGGACGGAAAAGCACCTAGTTATTCAACATTCTCAATTGGGCACATATTTAAACAAAGCATGCTAGGTGACTTTAATTCAATAGCCATCACAAATGGGAACATACCAAAAGTTACATTATTTCCGTTGGATGGAGGGTTCCTCAATTTTTGAAGAGGAATTGGATAGCGTTGACCAGACAAAGTCAGGCTGAAAGACTGTAATTCAAGCGCTAATTGGGAGGCAACCCAGGAATTTTTATATTTATATGCTTTACTAGTTTATTTAGTAGATAGGAATTAATTTGCTTATTAAGTTCTCTTACCAATCCAAGTGCTATCCTAATCCGTGTTGTCTCTCTTAATTGCAGGTATCAGAGGTTCAATGGATATGCAAAAGATTATGAAAAGGTTATTCAAGTCAAATTCAAGTATGGTGACCAATTTGTTCCATGTGCATATATAACCTATTCTCCAAACTTAGCGGACAAGGAGGAAGATTGCTATATTTTCAGGGAAGTCATCTGCTTTACTTTTTTCTATTTCAGCCATTAAGGACAATGTCTAGTTTAAGTTTGGGGGCATTTTAGTGTCGTATTGCATATATTTAGTTATTTACATTGTAGTTCGTTATGTTTACGGGTTATTTACATTTAGTTTTTGCATTCAGTTTTTTTGTTTAAAATTAAAAAAAAATTGAAAATTGAAAATTGAAAATTTTCAAAAATAGTAGTTAATTTACTATGTTATATAGCATTTAGTACATCTTGCATGAGTCCAGCTATTTAATATTTACAGTTTGTTTTGGCCAATGATGAGATTGGAATTGGGTAGACACGTATAGTAATGACTATTAGAGCTTTGATGTGATTTCTTGTTATGAATTGAGTCTTTTTCTATTTGAAACTGGTATAATAAGGATAGCACAGTAAAAACAACTTGTTGATTGATTGAGTTTAAATTGATACATAATGGGACTCTAAAGGATAATGCTAGTTTGAATAAAAGAATGACAAGAATAAGTAGTGATGGCTAAAGTTAGACAAGAAGCTAAGTTTGGGGGAATATTTGGGGTATATAAGCTATATAAAAAATAAAAAATAAAAAGTATGAATAAACACCGTGGTGTGCTTGTCTAGTTTTGTGGCCTTTGTTACTTCAGTAAGTAAGCCCGAGGGGATTTTCTTTACAACTAGCGCCCTAAGGTCTTAATGGTCTGGGAGTCATTGGTCGAAAGCTCATTAAGGTAGAATTGAAAAGCCTAAAGGAATAAGACATTGCATAGCTATGTGTATATAAACCAAAAAAAATTGAATAAAATGGGAAATAAGAGCAAAAATGTGAGACCCCGGATTTTATGAATAAAGATTTAAATTTTTCAAAATATTTTTTTTAATATTATGGTGTGGATTTGATATAATGTTATAGTTGTGGGTAATATTTATAAATTTTGCAAAGTATGCAAGTTGTTATAAAATATTCGATTGGTCGGGGAATATTTTTTTTGTCGGGGAATATTCGTACGACGGCACAATCATTGGTGGACCCCACGACGGAAGTATTGTCGTATTTAGAAAACGACAGAATTATATTTTTATAAAATAACGGCGGAAGTGTTACCGTTAAAACTGTTGAACTACCCAGTAGTAAAAGTACAGTAATACGCATGGTTTCATAGTAGCACACGGTATTGATTATTGATGCTTACGTGATAAGTCACTCAGTTATACTTAATTATTGCTACAGTAATTGTTGCATCATATCTCTCATATTATTGATTCGATTATTGTCACAGTATCATGTACATAATATGTTATTTTATTAAATCAATAATTGAGATGACAAATTTATTCATATTATTAAATTATAATATTTACAATGTCTAGAAGTTACATCGAGGAGAGGTTTGGTCACCTAATTGCGCCATGATAGGAGAAATCCTTATTGAAAGCCCCCTCTTTCTGAGGAACGACACGGTTGTTAAATATTGTGAGTTATGATATTAATGATGATTAAGTTCGTGTTGATTAAAGATGAATTTGATAGTTTCATTGTGTTCGGATTATTTGTGTTAGTGGAAATCGACATCTATTTCAATGATAATTGATGTTTGGAGGTTATATTGTTCAATCGGGTATTCGGGGAACTCTTCGTGTCGGAGTACTACTCATGAGTTACTATTTATGAGTTACTATTCACGAGTTACTATTCACGAGTTACTATTCACGAGTTACTATTTACGAGTTACTATTCACGAGTTACTATTCATGAGTTACTATTCAAGAGTTACTATTCACCCAGTTACTATTCACTCTAGTATTGTGCATTCGGGTATTTGGGTACAACATTATTCCATGAAGAGATGTGCTAATTTTTCAGACCGTTGGTTGAAGTTATATTCGTGAATCAATATGGACCGCTGGTGGAAAGTTATAATAGTGAATCAATATGGATCGCTGGTTTAAAGTTTTAATAGTAAATTAGTATGGACCGTTGTTTTAAGTTTTAATAGTAAATCAATCTGGACCGTCTGTTTAAAAGTAAATCAATCTGGACCGTTCAGGAATTAGTTACTATTCAATCCATTCTTCTATAAATAGAAGCTCATTCCTTCATTATTTCTTACTTAATTCAATCAAACTCTAGAGAGAATTTTAGAGAGAAAGAAGAAGAGTATTCTGCTACTTCACTACTTCGATATCCAGTGTCTTTTACGGTAAGGGGTGTTATTCTTTCTTATTCATGAAGAGAACTTATGTTATTCCATTCTTTATTATTCTATTGGAATAACTTTTATGTAAATCTGGCGACCTATACATAACTTTGTATGTATGCGGCGTACCTTATACATAACTCAGTATATCACGGCGTACCCTATACTTGGTGAAATCCCTTTGTTATTCCATTCTATATTATTATGTTGGAATAACTTTGTTTTTATCTGAATACCGCATACATGGTGAAATTCTTCTATTATTCCATTCTATATTATTTTGTTGGAATAACTTTGTTTATCTGAGTACTGCATCGTGGTGAAATTCTTCTATTATTCCGTTCTTTATTATTACTCGTTTAATATCCCGCACAGTCAAGTAATTTACTTTGACTGGTTCCATTATTTATTATTCGCATTTATTATTACAGCCGGAATATCACATCGCATGCGCGCTTTCGCCGCACCTAGTTCCATTATTTATTATTCCGCATTTATTATTCTGTTTAATATCCTCATATCGCTTACTGGCGGGACTGGTTTAATATATTATTATTCTGTTGGAATAACCTGTCTGTGCTATCTATCACATGCCTGGTGATTTCTTTTGTTATTCCATTATTTATTATACTCAGTTGGTTAAAGTTTTAACTTCTATACTCCAAGAAATTAGTGGAATATCCTTGATATTTGTGCTTCATCCAGTATCTTTTCATGGAAATATTCTTCTGAGCATTCTTGAATTTTACTCTACAAAAAAGTATCATGTTGACAATTTGGACGTTATGAGTTCCTGAATAAATTAATTCGTAAACTTATTTTATTAAATTCTAATATCATTGTCATCGTCCTCGTGTTTATATTTTTGAAAGTCATCTTTGGCCTGTAGTGCATAGATGGACTTTGTATGATTATGACTAGGGATTATTCGGTATAATCATGACCGTAATGTTACAAATGATGTGATAAAAGTCCTCATTGGCCCGTAGTGCATTGATGGACAGTCATGATCATGACCATTGATGAATACACGAATATCCTTGGCCCGTAGTGCATGGATAATTTGTGGTCGTGACCCTAATGAATATCCTTGGCCGTAGTGCAGGGATGATGTGGATTATTTATTAAGTTGAGTCTCAGGGATAAAAGTGATGAAAAACTTTTTAAATCATAAAAGATAGTAGATTTTATTCTCTACTTGACTCTTTTAATGGATTGCTTATTCCGCTGCAGTTAAACTTGATGTTTATTGTATTTTATCAGTTTAACATTGATGAAGGCTAATGATAATTTATTCTGTATTATCTTAGTCATAATATTTCTTACTGGGCTAGTTGAGCTCACCATTTCTTTCACTGTTCTCTTCAGGAAATGAGAATATAGATGCGACGAGTCGGGAAACGGAGTGACAGTCCAGATGATAGCATTAGTAGTCATCACTATTCTATTAAATAGTGTGATAATAAATGTAATGAGGACTGAATTTGAGCTTGTATACTGTCTATGAGGACTCCATTGAGAGTGGATATTGTCTAGAAGGCAATATTCTTGATTAAACTCTCACTTTATTGTCTAGAAGGAAAAATATTTACATACTACCTTAAATACCACTACTCTACATCTGCCTCAAGGCATTCTCAAAATCTGCCTTGGAAAGACCGGCAATGATATCACGGCTAATAGTATGCCGTGTTTACCCCACCTCCATCGGATATCCAGCTACCTGCTGCTGGAAATCCGTATGAGAACTCCTATGGATATAGGACATCCTCCCTATCTTCTGCACCTTAGTCTTTAGCTCCTCCTTGAGCTCAAAGACCTCGTGCTTCAAATCATGGACTTTGTCCTTAGCCAAAATCCTCTCGTCGTGTTCTCAAGCCCACAAGGACTCGACATCGGTCTTCATCCTCTCTAAGCATTTGGAGCTCTTCCTTGACTCCTCCTAACCTCCCCGACAATAATGGATATTTCTATCCAACACTGACATGAAAAGAGACATCATCGACCCCCCAGGAGCTATCTCGGCTGCTATAGCCACTGGGTTAAAAGAGACTGTCTCTACCTCCTCCTCCAACATCCCGTCAAATACTGACATGAAATCAGCTTCCTCTGAGTCTCCAGAGTCAATAATCACTACATCGACTTTGTGGCCCCCAAATCCGGGTCTCTTCCAACCCGACAGATGGTGCTACACGGTACTACCATTCATTCATACATTCCATAGAATAGTCTCAAAAGGAATAATATAACTTATATATATTCAAAATAATATTACATTCCCCAGGTTCTTTGTAACCCTTTTCAGTTGTTCTTGTCATAATATCAATATATTACAACATTCACCCTATACTATTACATAAGTATACTACGGGTTCATCTTCGCCTTGCCTTTATCCTTGCCGGAGCCTTCTGTCCGCTCGATTTTAGTTGTGTTCATATGGTTCAAGAAAGAGTGAGCATGACTAGCTCAGCATGTACTACAATTTTAATAAACAACATGCTTGAAACATAGAACTCATATATCTTCAATAACTGAACAATAGTTATGAAGTACTATTAATAATTTAAAATAGCACTTCTTTTCCTTCAAAACGTTTTACACAACCATACTCAGTGGAATAACAATTATGGCTCTCAAGTATAAGGGCATTCATAAGTTCTTTTGAAAAGGACAACCCGACACTAATTCTATAAGTCCGGCATATCTTACGAGCACTTCTGAGTGATCAGCTCATAGTACTCTATGTTGATCAACACTACATTCATTAAACGTGTATACGTTTAAGTTGTGGGAACCTCACGTGCCTGTCTTTAAACGACAAAAACATTTTAGTATACTTGGTTTTCGATTAAAAACTATACCAATGTAACTCAGTAAACATTAATCATGCTTGACAGATTCATAATATAAGTCAAGCCGAAAGAATTTGCTTAAGACTTCATCATTCAAGACTTCATGTGAAAGAATAAATGAATTTCAAAGCTTGTCTAGACTGAACTGGAACAAGGGTTAGAATACTTGCCTTTGACGTCTGATTACTGATTAATATCCATACAGTACTTTAAGTCTTTATGATTCTACAATACATAATCACATAATGTACCATATTAAGTCATACAGAATCAAGTATGATTACTATTATATCTTACCCTTCATCTCAATGTAATTCCTAACTTAGATTCGTTATTTAGGGTTTTCGGCTTTCGTTACGTCATTCTCATTCTGCTAATCTTTGATTGATTATTAACTCTTAATCAACATGCATTAGTGTCTTACAAGTACTTTACAATGTCTTAACCATGTTATGATTACATCTTAATTCATTACTAACAAGTTCTCTTTCCTTCTATACTTGAAATCATTCTTCACTATCATTTTTTTTGGGTCAGCGCCATGCCAGGATTGCTTCTGTGACTCACATCATGCGGTGCAAGTTATCGGTTGCATAAGCCTCTAGCCTTGCCTTTGCGGCGCGCGGGCATTCTAGGCTTAGAGTCGCATTGCGGCCTTGAGACTCGTGCCTCGAAAAATTTTTCGGTTTTGACATTTTTCTGAACTTCCGGACGCATAACTTCTTCATTTAAGTCCCGAATTGGTCCGTTCAAAAGCCTACGGTTCACAAATTTCATAATCTACGTGTTCATGTAAGAATTTTATCTATTTGACTTCTTTTGCTCAAAATTCACCTATGAGTTCATTTTTAATGAAAACGATAAACGTTAAATGAAACGTTCAACGCTTTCGTTTCTTCGTTTCAAGTTTTAATCCGGTCATTTTGAGTCCGCAACTCTATAATGACTAAAATGACTTTTCTCCATCGAAAACCAACGTTTTCGACTTCAAACACACAAAATACGACTTCCATTCCGAGAATTTCACGAATTCGACGTTAATCGTCCAATCGTGTGAATTCCGCGAAATATTCATTACTAAGCGTTCTTAATGGATTTTAATCAACATATGATCATTACAAATTACTTATCAACCCAACTTATAATCAAAGGTAGGTTTTGACTTATTTTCATAAGTCATTAACTTATTTAGCTTATGAACTAGAAATCTTCATGCTCATGACTTATTAATAACTTAAGTCCACTAATCAAAGTTCTCATGCTATATTCAACATACTAAACATCATATGACAACATATGATAGGTTCTTCATGGTTCTAGCAACTTATTAATTTCAAGTTGCTTATTCAACTTATTCGGCTTAAGTTCATTCTTTAATAACTTATTACATGTTATCCTCAAACCATCCCCCTTCTCTATCAATCCTATCATAGAGAAGATATAGATAAAAGAAGATGAGTGTTACCCTTGAAGACTTCTATTTGCTTTGGAAACTATCAAGGGTTGAAGTGGCTTATAAGTGCTTAAGTGACTTATTCTCCCTAACTAATAAGTAGCTTTATGTTTGAGAGAAAAGTTGGATGAAAATGATCAACCAACTCATGAAATGAGCTTGGTATTTATAGGCTTGGTAAAGTGAAGGCATTTTAGACTTTAAACCTCCCACCTCCTTACTAATCATTTGCTTAACCTTAAAGTCTTCTTGCTAGCCACTTCTTTTGCTTGCTCCGCACAATACTTGGTCACCACAACACTTGCTCATCACACATAATGTTTGCCCATCAAGACTACGCACTTTCTCACTTGGTTTGACCCATGGATCAAGGCTTTACTTAGGGCTTGCTAATTAATCTAGCTTTCTCTCTTAATGGGCTTATGATAGTTAAATACTTGGGCTTGATGGTCACCTTTCATTGGACTCATACTATTAGGTTGATAATCCTACAAGTCTATTACTTATAATTCAATAACTTATCATTTATACCCCACGTATAATCTTCAGATATACTAACTTTCATATATTAGTTCGTAATATCGTTATTTCATTCTTCATACATAATAGTACAATTCGTTTGTATTATACTTACATCATACTTCACATAATGTATACACATTATATGATCACAACTTCCTTCCTTTAACACTTAATAACCTAACGTTCCCAAATTCAGTCCGCATGCGAAATATTACGTTTTCCATACTTAGATTATTATTACATAATCGATATCACCTCGATATTATAACATTACGTATTTCTCATAAATTCAAAAATAATTCTTGAACAGAAATCGATGAATAGTGTTTTTTGAAAAATTTCTCAAAAAAGTTTTATTTTCGTTTTAGAAATTCAAACACTTTAATTCTCCCCTGTAGTTAAAATACTACAACGTTTCGACGTTTCTAGGTTATAGAACGACATTCATCTTCTCAACACATAATAATAATAAATAATATTATTTTATGCATTATTAAAAGTAATTACAAAATGTTCGATTTTTCGGGGCTTTACACTCTCTCCCCCTTATAAGGATTTTGTCCCCAGAATCTCGCTTTAAAAAAAAATTACACAAATAAATGCGGGTAAATCTTTTCATCATTTCTTCTAACTCCCACGTTAGCTTCTTCTCGCATCGTGGTTCTTCCATATCACCTTCACCGAAGGTATAACTTTATTCCAGCGAGAACTTGTTCTTTTCTATCGACAATTTGAATCGGCGTTTCCTCGTACGTTAAGTCCTTCTCAACATGAATAGGCTCGTACTCTATCACGTGCTTATAATCCAGCTTATAAGGACGCAATACATATACGTGAAATACATTATGTATTCGTTCTAAGTCTGGAGGTAATGCTAACATGTAAGCTACCTCACCTACCCGTTTCAATACCTTGAAAGGTCCTATAAACCTCGGGCTTAACTTTCCCTTCTTTCCAAAACGTATCTTTCCTTTCCAGGAGATACTTTCGAAAATCATATCTGAACTACTTCAAACTCTCGATTTTTTCTATGCGGATCCGTAAACTTCTTCTGTCTGTCTTGAGCTGCTAGAAGACACATCTGAATCTTCTTAACAATATCTGTTGTCTGTTGCACCAATTCTGGTCCCAACATACGGCATTCTCCTACCTCATCCCAATACAGTGGCATTTTGCATTTTCTTCAATACAAAGCTTCGTACGGTGGCATACCTATGCTTGCATGATAACTATTGTTATATGCAAACTCCACTAATGGTAGATGATCATCCCAACTACCCTTGAAATCCATGACGCAAGATCTTAGCATATCTTCTAACGTCTGAATTGTCTTCTCGCTCTGTCCATCCGTCTGTGGATGATACGATGTACTCAGATTCAACTGCGTTCCCAACTACTCTTGTAAACTTCTCCAAAAATTTGATGTGAATCGTGGATCACGATCTGACACAATCGATACTAGCACTCCATGTCTAGAGATTATTTCCTTGATATAAAGTCTAGCTAAGCGGTTTAAGTTATATACTAACCCTAATTGGCAAAAAGTGAGCCGACTTCGTCAATCGGTCCACTATTACCCAAATTGCATCATACCCCTTCTGAGTAGTCAGATGTCCTACCACAAAATCCATCGTGATATTCTCCCATTTCCACTCTGGAATTTCCAATGACTGTAACAAGCCACTAGGTCGTTGATGTTCGGCCTTAACTCTCTGATAAGTCAAGCACCTACTAACGTACTCGGCAATCTCACTCTTCATATTTGGCCACCAGAAACTCTGTCGAAGATCTTGATACATCTTAGTGCTACCAGGATGAATCAAAAATCTTGAACTATGAGCCTCTTGTAGAACCTGCTCCTTTAATTTTGTCTCATTCGGAACCCAAATTCTTCCTACAAATCTCAATAACCCCTCGTTATCTAGACTGTACTTAGTATCTTTTTCATTGGTCAGCTGCTTTCTCATCATTCGGTTACACTCATCTGTTTTGAGTTGCACCTCCTTAACTCTCTCTACGATGGTAGATTGCATCTCCATCGCAAAACAACATTGGTCCTCCTTCACTTGGCGACTTCACTTCCAACTCCATCCTAGCCATCTCTATTATTAACTCGGTTTGAGCCATTAACAAAGACAACTTTTCCCGACCCTTCCTACTTAAGGCGCGTCGGCAACTACATCGCTTTTCGAGGGTGATCTGAGATTTCACAATCGTAATCCTTTATCAACTCCGGCCATCTCTCCTCGCCTCATATTCAACTCCTTACGTGTGAAGATATATTTTAGACTTTTGTGGTCCGTGTATATCTCACATTTTTCTCCGTAAAGATAATGTCTCCATATCTTTAGAGCAAAAACTACTGCGGCCAGTTCGAGATCATGAGTAGGATAAACTTTCTCATAATCCTTCAACTTCCTAGATGCATACTGCTTGATGACCTTGCCATGCTTGCGTGAGCACGCAACCAAGTCCTCTATGCGAAGCATCGCTATAAACTACAAAATTTCCGTGTCATCGGGTAATGACAAAACAGGCCGCTTCACTCAATCTTTTCTTCAATTCTTGAAAATTGTCTTCACACTTATCAGTCCACACGTATTTCACCATCTTCCTTGTCAAGTTAGTCAACGGAGTAGCTATCTTGAAAAATCTGGATGAATCTCCGATAGTAACTTCGCTAACCCTAGGAAACTCCGCACCTCAGTCGGCGTTTTCGGTTGTTCCCAATTCATCACGGCTTCCACCTTCGCTGGATCTACTGAAATCCCCTCATGGTCAATGACATGACCTAAAAACTGCACCTTCTCTAACCAAAATTCACACTTCGTGAATTTTGCATACAACTTCTCCTTCCTTAATGTCTCCAACACTAATCTAAGGTGTTCAGCATGATCTTCTGGCGTCTTAGAGTAGACTAGAATATCATCTATAAACACCACAATGAACTTGTCCAAATATTGTTTAAACACTCTGTTCATCATATCCATAAATGCAGCTGGTGCATTTGTCAACCCAAACGACATCACTAAAAACTCGTAATGACCATAACGAGTCCTGAATGCTGTCTTTGGCACATCCTCCTTTCTAACCTTCAGCTGATGATACCCCGTCCACAAATCTATTTTAGAAAAATACTTAGCCCCTTTCAACTGATCAAAGAGATCATCGATCCTGGGCAATGGGTATTTATTCTTTATCGTTAACTTGTTCAACTCCCTGTAGTCGATACAAAGTCTTAACGATCCGTCCTTCTTCTTAACAAATAGTACCGGTGCTCCCCATGGCGACACACTCGGCTGAATGTATTTACGATCCAATAGTTCTTGCAACTGTACCATCAACTCCTTCATCTCCACTGGCGCCATACGATACGGTGCCACAGAAGCTGGTGCTGCTTCACTAAGCACATGTCTATCACAAACTCTGTCTCCCTATCCGGCGGAAGACCAGGTAATTCACTCGGAAATACATCGGCAAATTCTCTCACTATAGGTATTTGTTCCATGGTTGCTACCACTCTCTGGGTATCAACAACATGGCACAGGTAACCTACGCATCCCTTCCTTAGTAATTTCCTAGTCTGTGTCATGGTTAGACAACACGAACGTCCCAGCGATCTATTCCCATAAAATACTACCCGAGGTTGTTCTAACGTCTTAATATTCACACATTTCTTTTGACAATCTATAATTGCCCCATGGTTCACTAACCAATCCATTCCGAGAATTAAGTCAAACTCTCCTAATTTTATTGGTAATAAATCTACTGATAATTTACAACCCCGTATATCTACGCAACAACTCCTATGAACATTTTCAACAGGAATTATCTCTTCGTTTGCTACCTTAATATTTAAAGGTATAGGCAACTTTTTCGAGAAGTAATCCTAATCGTCTAGCAAAATCACATGCTATAAACAAACAAGTAGCACCCCAAATCAAACAACACGTACGCATTGATATCGTTGATCGAAATAATACACAGCGACGACGTCCCCCGATGCAACCGCATCTTGAATCTATCATCATGTTAAAGGTATGACTCATCCATCGGCCTACCCACTTGTTTGGGACCCCCAATAGCTAACTTATGGCTATTAATGTCCCGGTTCCCGTCCGTCCCCTTCTTCGGGGAGTTCTTTTCCATGTGGTCAGTTGATCCACACACAAAGCACCCATGATTCTTCTTCAGACTCGGACAATTAGGCGCAATGTGCCCCTCTTGTCCGCAATTGTAACAGAAGGCCTTCCCCTTGAGACAGACTCCTAAGTGAGTCTTCCCACAGGTCTTGCAGGCCTCCATTCTTCTCTTCGGGTCTCCTTGCTTCGTTCCGGTATTCCCAGAGCTAAATACCTTCCTTTTCTGACCCTCGCCACTTACACTGGCTCCCTTAATCTTGACTCTCCAGTCAACGTTTCCTTTATTCTTCTTTTCTTTGTGGTATTGGCTCAACGCCTTTACCACCTTTGGCGATTCCAAAAGAAGTACTTCCAAAAGAAGTACTTTGAATACCGATATACTGATTATAGAGCCAGGGTTTCAAGCCTGCTTTCGAACCGTCAGCTCCTTCCTCACCTCGGTATCCACTTGGTGTGGAGCGAACCTCGCCAGATTCATTGAACTTGGCGGCATATTGGGGAACCATCATGTCCCCTTGTTTCAACTTCAGAAACCGCATTTCCATCCATCCTTGCATGCTTGTGGGAAAGTAGTTCTCGAAGAATATCTCCTTGAACCTATCCCATGTTAAATTCGCTATCCCAACCCTAGCCTGATTGGCTTCCCACCAAAAATTGGCCTCTCCCTTCATCATATAGGTCGCAAAGGAAACCTTTTGAGCCTCATCGACATTTGCTATTACAAATGCCTTTTCTATCTTCTTAACCCATGTTCGGGCTTCAATAGGGTCCTTAGTTCCTTTGAACTCCGGCGGACCCACACTCTTAAAATCCTTAAAGGTAGTAGCTCGTGCTACTCCTAGATTTACGGGGATATTAGCCCCTGTTTTATTAAATGCAGCTGTTAATAAATTTACAAACTCCTGCATTGGGTTAACCAACCTCCCTCCTATTGATTTACGTTTGCATCTTGATTACGTTGCACTCTTCTTGGCGACATTTTCTTGCGTCTGATAAACACATTACGTTATTATTTCTTTCTTTATTAGTTATCATTAATATTAAACAATAACGTCAACATCCATAACACATTGCTTTCCATAAAAAGGAACTTATATTCATTCTTCGTAGTATAATACTACATCGGTTACATACTCAAATTTAAAGTTTGATTATATTACTTTCCGCTATCACTTTCCAAAATTTGGATTTACAAAAGACTACCCTTTACTATACAAACAGGGCTTTACGTCACTACTACTTACAAAAATATTTACATACTACCTTAAATACCACTAATCTACATCTGCCTCAAGGCATTCTCGAAATATGCCTTGGCAAGACCGTCAATAATATCACGGCTAATAGTATGTCGTGTTTGCCCCACCTCCACCGGATATCCGATTTACTGCGCTTTGAAAATCCGTATGAGAACTCCTATGGATATAGGACATCCTCCTATCTTCTTACGCACCTTAGTCTTTAGCTCCTCCTTGAGCTCAAAGACCTCGTGCTTCAAATCATGGACTTTGTCCTTAGCCAAAATCCTCTCGTCGTGTTCCTGCTCCCATATGGACTCGACATCAGTCTTGTCCTCTCTAAGCATTTGGAGCTCTTCCTTCAGCTCCTTAACCTCCTGACAGTAATGGATATTTCTATTCAACACTGACATGAAAAGAGACATCATCGACCCCCCAGGAGCTATCTCGGCTGCTATAGCCACTGGGTTAAAAGAGACTGTCTCTACCTCCTCCTCCAACATCCCATCAAATACTGACATGAAATCAGCTTCCTCTGAGTCTCCAGAGTCAATAATCACTACGTCTGGCTCTGCTGCTATAGGGTTCGGTATAACCTCTACTTGGTTCACTGACTTTTCACTAATGGCTTGACCAACTACATACATTCCGTTTACTCCTGACTTCTACACAAAATAATTAAGTTGATTAGTACATGTCAGTAGAATAATAAAAACACATAACATAATCATAATGCATTTTTATAAGGTTATTTTCTTTTTGTACTTTCTTGGACTCTTCTTAAGGTTTTGACTTAAGGTTTTAATTCCCCCCTTAAGTTTTATAACCTAATGCTTTGATACCAACTTTGTGACACCCCAAATCGGGTCTCTTCCAACCCGACGAGATGGTGCTTTACTGCAGTACTACCATTCATTCATACATTCCATTGAATAGTCTCAAAAGGACTAATATAACTTATATATATTCAAAATAATATTACATTCCCGGGTTCTTTGTAACCCTTTTCAGGTTGTTCTTGTCATAATATCAATATATTACAACATTCACCCTATACTATTACATAAGTATACTACTACGGGTTCGTCTTCGCCTTGCCTTTATCCTTCTTTGAAGCCTTGATCCACTCGATTTTAGCCGTGTTCATATGGTTCAAGAAAGAGTGAGCATGACTAGCTCAGCATGTACTACAATTCTAATAAACAACATGCTTGAAACATAGAACTCATATATCATCAATAACTGAACAATAGTTACGAAGTACTATCGATAATTCTAAATAGCACTTCTTTTCCTTCAAAACGTTTTACACAACCATACTCAGTGGAATAACAATTATGGCTCATGTATAAGAGCATTCATAAGTTCTTTTAAAAAGGACAACCCGGCACTAAGTCCGTAAGTCCGACATATCTTACGAGCACTTCTGAGTGATCAGCTCATAGTACTCTATGTTGATCAACACTACATTCATTAAACGTGTATACGTTTAAGTTGTGGCAACCTCATGTGCCTATCGTTAAACGACAAAAACATTTTAGTATACTTGGTCTTCGATTGAAAACCATACCAATGTAACTCGGTAAACATTAATCATGCTTGACAGATTCATAATATAAGTCTAGCCGAAAGAATTGGCTTAAGACTTCATCATTCAAGACTTCATGTGAAAGAATACATGAATTACAAAGCTTGTCCAGACTGAACTGGAACAAGGGTTAGAATACTTGCCTTTGGCGTCTGATTACTGATTAATATCCATATTGTACTTTAAGTCTTTATGATTCTACAATACATAATCACATAATGCACCATATTAAGTCATACACAATCAAGTATGATTAATATTATATCTTACCCTTCATCTCAACGTAATTCCTAACTTAGATTAGATTATTTAGGTTTTAGACTTTCATTCGTCATTCTCATTCCGCTAATCTTTCATTGATTATTAACTCTTAATCAACATGCATTAGTGTCTTACAAGTACTTTAAAATGTCTTAACCATGTTATGATTACATCTTAATTCATTACTAACAAGTTCTCTTTCCTTCTATACTTGAAATCATTCTTCACTATCATTTTTCTTGGACTGGCGCCGCGGCGCCGAGGATTGCTCTGTGACTCACACTGCGGCATGAGTTATCAGTGCACAAGTCTCTAGCCTTGCGCTGCGGCGCGGCCATTCTAGGCTTAGAGTCGCACCGCAGCGCGGACTCTATGCCTCAGAAAATTTTTCAGTTTTGACATTTTTACGAACTTCCAGGACGCATAACTTCTTCAGTTTAAGTCCGAATTGATCCGTTCAAAAGCCTACGGTTCACAAATTTCATAATCTACGCGTTCATGTAAGAATTTTATCTATTTGAATTCTTTTGCTCAAAATTCACCTATGAGTTCATTTTTTAATGAAAACGATAAACGTTCGTGAATGTTCAACGCTCGTTTCTTCGTTTCAAGTCGGAATCCGGTCATTTTTGAGTCCGCAACTCTATAATGACTAAAATGACTTGTCTCCATCGAAAACCAACGTTTTCGACTTCAAACACAAAATCGACTTCCATTCCGAGAATTTCACGAATTCGACGTTAATCATCCAATCGTGTGAATTAAATGAAATCTTTATTACTAAGCGTTCTTAATGGATTTTAATCAACATATGATCATTACAAATTATTTATCTACCCATCTTATAAACAAGGTAGGTTTTGACTTATTTTCATAAGTCATTAACTTATTTAACTTATGAGTTAGAAATCTTCATGCTCATGACTTATTAATAACTTAAGTCCACTAATCAAAGTTCTCATGCTTATATTCAACATACTAAACATCATATGATAACATATGATAGGTTCTTCAAGGTTCTAGCAACTTATTAATTTCAAGTTTCTTATTCAACTTATTCAGCTTAAGTTCATTCTTTAATAACTTATTATATGTTATCCTCAAACCATCCCCCTTCTCTATCAATCCTATCATAGAGAAGATATAGATAAAAGAAGATGAGTCTTACCCTTGAAGACTTCTATTTGCTTTGGAAACTATCAAAGGTTGAAGTGGCTTATAAGTGCTTAAGTGACTTATTCTCCCTAACCAATAAGTAGCTTTATGTTTGAGAGAAAAGTTGGATGAAAATGATCAACTAACTCATGAAATGAGCTTGGTATTTATAGGCTTGGTAAAGTGAGGGCATTTTAGACTTTAAACCTCCCCTCCTCCTTATTTCATTTGCTTAACCTTAAAAAGTCTTCTTGCTAGCCACTTCTTTTGCTTGCTCCCCACAATACTTGGTCACCACAACACTTGCTCATCACACATAATGTTTGCCCATCAAGACTACCCACTTTCTCACTTGGTTTGACCCATGGATCAAGGCTTTACTTTGGGCTTGCTAATTAATCTAGCTTTCTCTCTTAATGGGCTTATGATAGTTAAATACTTGGGCTTGATGGTCATCAAACACTTGGACTCATACTATCACATTCATTGATTATCCTATAATAGCAATTCCTACAAGTCCATTACCTTATAATTCAATAACTTATCATTTATACCCCACGTATAATCTTTGTATACTAACTCGTATATTAGTTCGTAATATACATTATTTCATTCTTCATACATAATAGTACAATACGTTGTATTATACTTACATCATACTTCACATAATGTATACACATCATATGATCACAACTTCCTTCCTTTAACACTTAATAACCTAACGTTCCCAAATTAAGTCCGCATGCGAAATATTATGTTTTCCATACTTAGGTTATTATTACATAATCGATATCCCCTCGATATTATTACATTACGTATTTCTCATAAATTCAAAAATAATTCTTGAACAGAAATCGATGAATAGTGTTTTTCAAAAAATTTCTCGGAAAAGTTTTATTTTCGTTTTAGAAATTCAAACACTTTAATTCTCCCCCGTAGTTAAAATACTACAACGTTCCGACGTTTCTAGGTTATAGAACGACATTCATCTTCTCAACACATAATAATAATAAATAATATTATTTTATGCATTATTAAAAGTAATTACAAAATGTTCGATTTTTCGGGGCGTTACACTCTCTCCCCCTTATAAGGATTTTGTCCCCAGAATCTCGCTTTAAAAAAAAATTACACAAATAAATGCGGGTAAATCTTTTCATCATTTCTTCTAACTCCCACGTTGCTTCTTCTGCATCGTGGTTCTTCCATATTACCTTCACCGAAGGTATAACTTTATTTCGTAGAACTTGTTCTTTTCTATCAACAATTTGAATTGGCGTTTCCTCGTACGTTAAGTCCTTCTCAACATGAATAGGCTCGTACTCTATCACGTGCTTATAATCCAGCTTATAAGGACGCAATACATATACGTGAAATACATTATGTATTCGTTCTAAGTCTGGAGGTAATGCTAACATGTAAACTACCTCACCTACCCGTTTCAATACCTCGAAAGGTCCTATAAACCTCGGGCTTAACTTTCCCTTCTTTCCAAAACGTATCTTTCCTTTCCAGGGAGATACTTTCAGAAATACGTATGAACTTACTTCAAACTCTTGATTTTTTCTATGCGGATCCGTAAACTTCTTCTGTCTGTCTTGAGCTGCTAGAAGACGCATCTGAATCATCTTAACAATATCTACTGTCTGTTGCACCAATTCTGGTCCCAACATACGGCATTCTCCTACCTCATCCCAATACAGTGGCATTTTGCATTTTCTTCAATACAAAGCTTCGTACGGTGGCATACCTATGCTTGCATGATAACTATTGTTATATGCAAACTCCACTAATGGTAGATGATCATCCCAACTACCCTTGAAATCCATGACGCAAGATCTTAGCATATCTTCAAACGTCTGAATTGTCTTCTCGCTCTGTCCATTCGTCTGTGGATGATACGATGTACTCAGCTTCAACTGCGTTCCCAACTACTCTTGTAAACTTCTCCAAAAATTTGACGTGAATCGTGGATCACGATCTGACACAATCGATACTAGCACTCCATGTCTAGAGATTATTTCCTTCATATAAAGTCTAGCTAACTGGTTTAATTATACTTAACCCTAATTGGCAAAAAGTGAGCCGACTTCGTCAATCGGTCCACTATTACCCAAATTGCATCATACCCCTTCTGAGTAGTCAGATGTCCTACCACAAAATCCATCGTGATATTCTCCCATTTCCACTCTGGAATTTCCAATGACTGTAACAAGCCACTAGGTCGTTGATGTTCTGCCTTAACTCTCTGATAAGTCAAGCACCTACTAACGTACTCGGCAATCTCACTCTTCATATTTGGCCACCAGAAACTCTATCGAAGATCTTGATACATCTTAGTGCTACCAGGATGAAGCGAAAATCTTGAACTATGAGCCTCTTGTAGAACCTGCTCCTTTAATTTCGTCTCATTCGGAAACCAAATTCTTCCTTCAAATCTCAATAACCCCTCGTTATCAAGACTGTACTTAGTATCTTTTTCATTGGTCAGCCGCTCTCTCATCCGGTTACACTCATCTGTTTTGAGTTGTACCTCCTTAACTCTTTCTACAATGGTCGATTGCATCCCCGTCGCAAACAACATTTGTCCTCCTTCACTTGGCAGCTTCACTTCCAACTCCATCCTAGCCATCTCTGTTATTAACTCAGTTTGAACCATCAACAAAGACAACTTTTCCCGACCCTTCCTACTTAAGGCGTCGGCAACTACATTGGCTTTTCCAGGGTGATACAGGATTTCACAGTCGTAATCCTTTATCAACTCCAGCCATCTCCTCTGCCTCATATTCAACTCCTTCTGTGTGAAGATATATTTTAGACTTTTGTGGTCCGTGTATATCTCACATTTTTCTCCATAAAGATAATGTCTCCATATCTTTAGAGCAAAAACTACTGCGGCCAGTTCGAGATCATGAGTAGGATAAACTTTCTCATAATCCTTCAACTGCCTAGATGCATACGCAATGACCTTGCCATGCTGCATGAGCACGCAACCAAGTCCTCTATGCGAAGCATCGCTATAAACTACAAAATTTCCTGTGTCATCGGGTAATGACAAAACAGGCGCTTCACTCAATCTTTTCTTCAATTCTTGATAACTGTCTTCACACTTATCAGTCCACACGTATTTCACCATCTTCCTTGTCAAGTTAGTCAACGGAGTAGCTATCTTCGAAAAATCCTGGATGAATCTCCGATAGTAACTCGCTAACCCTAGGAAACTCCGCACCTCAGTCGGCATTTTCGGTTGTTCCCAATTCATCACGGCTTCGACCTTCGTTGGATCCACTGAAATCCCCTCATGGTCAATGGCATGACCTAAGAATTGCACCTTCTCTACCCAAAATTCACACTTCGTGAATTTCGCGTACAACTTCTCCTTCCTTAATATCTCCAACACTAATCTAAGGTGCTCAGCATGATCTTCTGGCGTCTTAGAGTAGACTAGAATATCATCTATAAACACCACGACGAACTTATCCAAATATTGTTTGAACAATCTATTCATCATATCCATAAATGCAGTTGGTGCATTTGTCAATCCAAACGACATCACTAAAAACTCGTAATGACCATAACGAGTCCTGAATGCTGTCTTTGGCACATCCTCCTTTCTAACCTTCAGCTGATGATACCCCGTTCCACAAATCTATTTTAGAAAATACTTAGCCCTTTCAACTAATCAAAGAGAACATCGATCACGGGCAATGGGTATTTATTCTTTATCGTTAACTTGTTCAACTCTCTATAGTCGATACAAAGTCTTAACGATCCGTCCTTCTTCTTAACAAATAAGTGCAAGTGCTCCCCACGGCGACACACTCATTTGAATGTATTTACGATCCAACAGCTTCTTGCAATCGCACCCATCAACTCCTTCATCTCCACTTTGCGCCATACGATCGCGTGCCACGAAACTGGTGCCACTCTTCGGCATAATGTCTATCACAAACTCTGTCTCCCTGTCCGGCGGAAGACCAGGTAATTCACTCGGTAATACATCGGCGAATTCTCTCACTATAGGTATTTGTTCCATGGTTGCTACCACTCTCTGGGTATCAACAACATGGCACAGGTAACCTACGCATCCCTTCCTTAGTAATTTCCTAGTTTGTGTCATGGTTAGATAACACGAACATCCCGGCGATCTATTCCCATAAAATACTACTCAAGGTTGTTCTAATGTCTTAATATTCACACATTTCTTTTGATAATCTATAATTGCCCCATGGTTTACCAACCAATCCATTCTGAGAATTACGTCGAATTCTCCTAACTTTATTGGTAATAAATCTACCGATAATTTACAACCCCGTATATTTACACAATAACTCTTGTGATCATTTTCAACAGGAATTATCTCTTCGTTTGCTACCTTAATATTTACAGGTATAGGAAACTTTTCGGGAAGTAATCCTAATCGTCTAGCAAAATTGCATGCTATAAACAAACATGTAGCACCCGAATCAAACAACGCACATACGCATTGATATCGTTGATCGGAATAATACCTGTGATGACGTCCCCTGATGCAACCGCATCTTGGACTGTCATGTTAAAGGTACGACTCATCGGCCTACCCGGCTGCGCTGGACCCCCAATAGCTAACTTACGGCTATTAATGTCTCGGTTCCCGTCCGTCCTCTTCTTCGGTCAGTTTTTTGCCATGTGGTCAGTTGATCCACACACAAAACACCCATGATTCTTCTTCAGACTCGGACAATTAGGCACAATGTGCCCCTCTTGTCCACAATTGTAATAGACGGCCTTCCCCTTGTGACAGACTCCTAAGTGAGTCTTCCCACAGGTCTTGCAGGCCTCCATTCTTCTCTTCGGGTCTCCTTGCTTCACTCCGGTATTCCCAGAGCTAAATACCTTCCTTTTCTGACCCTCGCCACTTACACTGGCTCCCTCAATCTTGACTCTCCCGTCAACCTTTCCATTATTCTTCTTTTCTTTGTGGTATTGGCTCAACGCCTCACTACCACCTTCGGTGATTAACGCCTTTTCTAAAATGATTCCAAAAGAAGTACTTTGGAATACCGATATACGATTATAGAGCCAGGGTTTCAAGCCCTGCTCAAACCGTCGCTCCTTCCTCACCTCGGTATCCACTTGGTGCGGAGCGAACCTCGCCAGTTCTTGGCAGCATATTGGGGGAACCGTCATGTCCCCTTGTTTCAACTCCAGAAACCGCATTTCCATCCTTCCCTGCATGCTTGTGGGAAAGTAGTTCTCGAAGAATATCTATTTGAACCTTTCCCATGTTAAATTCGCTATCCCAAACCTAGCCTGATTGGCTTCCCACCAAAAATTGGCCTCTCCCTTCATCATATAGGTCGCAAAGGAAACCTTTTGGGCCTCATCGACATTTGCTATTACAAATGCCTTTTCTATCTTCTTAACCCATGTTTGGGCTTCAATAGGGTCCTTAGTTCCTTTGAACTCCGGCGGACCCACACTCTTAAAATCCTTAAAGGTAGTAGCTCGTGTTACTCCTAGATTTACGGGGATATTAGCCCCTGTTTTATTAAATGCAGCTGTTAATAAATTTACAAACTCCTGCATTGGGTTAACCAGACCTCCCTCCGGTTGATTTACATTTGCATCTTGATTACGTTGCACTCTTCTCGGCAGCATTTTGCTGATACAATAAACACATTACGTTCTTATTTCTTTCTTTATTAGTTATCATTAATATTAAACAATAACATCAACATCCATAACACATTGCTTTCCATAAAACGAACTTATATTCATTCTTCATAGTATAATACTACATCGGTTACATACTCAGCCTAAGCTGATTATATTACTTTCCCGCTATCACTTTCCAAAAATTGGGATTTACAAAAGACTACCCTTTACTATACAAACAGGGCTTTACGTCACTACTACTTACAAAAATATTTTCATACTACCTTTAATACCACTACTCTACATCTGCCTCAAGGCATTCTCGAAATATGCCTTGGCAAGACCGGCAATGATATCACGGCTAATAGTATGTCGTGTTTGCCCCACCTCCACCGGATATCTAGTTACCTGCTGCTGGAAATCCGTATGAGAACTCCTATGGATATAGGACATCCTCCCTATCTTCTGCACCTTAGTCTTTAGCTCCTCCTTGAGCTCAAAGACCTCGTGCTTCAAATCATGGACTTTGTCCTTAGCCAAAATCCTCTCGTCGTGTTCCTGCTCCCATATGGACTCGACATCAGTCTTGTCCTCTCTAAGCATTTGGAGCTCTTCCTTCAGCTCCTTAACCTCCTGACAGTAATGGATATTTCTATCCAACACTGACATGAAAAGAGACATCATCGACCCCCCAGGAGCTATCTCGGCTGCTATAGCCACTGGGTTAAAAGAGATTGTCTCTACCTCCTCATCCAACATCCCATCAAATACTGACATGAAATCAGCTTCCTCTGAGTCTCCAGAGTCAATAATCACTACGTCTGGCTCTGCTGCTATAGGGTTCGGTATAACCTCTACTTGGTTCACTGACTTTTCACTAATGGCTTGACCAACTACATACATTCCGTTTACTCCTGACTTCTACACAAAATAATTAAGTTGATTAGTACACGTCAGTAGAATAATAAAAACACATAACATAATCATAATGCATTTTTATAAGGTTATTTTCTTTTTGTACTTTCTTGACTCTTCTTAAGGCTGTGACTTAAGGTTTTTAATTCCCCCCTTAAGTTTTATAACCTAATGCTTTGATACCAACCTGTGACACCCCCAAATCCGGGTCTCTTCCAACCCGACAGATGGTGCTACACGGTACTACCATTCATTCATACATTCCATAGAATAGTCTCAAAAGGAATAATATAACTTATATATATTCAAAATAATATTACATTCCCCAGGTTCTTTGTAACCCTTTTCAGTTGTTCTTGTCATAATATCAATATATTACAACATTCACCCTATACTATTACATAAGTATACTACGGGTTCGTTCTCTTCCTTGCCTTTATCCTCGCTTGGAGCCTTGATTATTCGATTTTAGCTGTGTTCATATGGTTCAAGCAAGAGTGAGCATGACTAGCTCATTAAGTAATACAATTCTAATAAACAACATGCTTGAAACATAGAACTCATATATCTTCAATAACTGAACAATAGTTACGAAGTACTATCGATAATTCAAAATAGCACTTCTTTTCCTTCAAAACATTTTACACAAACATACACAGTGGAATAACAATTATGGCTCAAGTATAAGAGCATTCATAAGTTCTTTTGAAAAGGACAACCCGGCACTAAGTCCGTAAGTCCGACATATCTTACGAGCACTTTTGAGTGATCAGCTCATAGTAATCTATGTTGATCAACACTACATTCATTAAACGTGTGTACGTTTAAGTTGTGGCAACCTCACGTGCGTGTCGTTAAACGACAAAAACATTTTAGTATACTTGGTCTTCGATTGAAAACCATACCAATGTAACTCGGTAAACATTAATCATGCTTGATAGATTCATAATATAAGTCTAGCCAAAAGAATTGGCTTAAGACTTCATGTGAAAGAATACATGAATTACAAAGCTTGTCCAGACTGAACTGGAACAAGGGTTAGAATACTTGCCTTTGACGTCTGATTACTGATTAATATCCATATAGTACTTTAAGTCTTTATGATTCTACAATACATAATCACATAACGCACCATATTAAGTCATACACAATCAAGTATGATTAATATTATATCTTACCCTTCATCTCAACGTAATTCCTAACTTAGATTCGTTATTTAGGGTTTTCGACTTTCGTTACGTCATTCTCATTCCGCTAATCTTCAATTGATTATTAACTCTTAATCAACATGCATTAGTGTCTTACAAGTACTTTACAATGTCTTAACCATGTTATGATTACATCTTAATTCATTACTAACAAGTTCTCTTTCCTTCTATACTTGAAATCATTCTTCACTATGATTTTTTCTTGGATTGGCCATAGGCCCAAGGATTGCTCTGTGACTCATTTGCCGCGGCGCGAGTTATCGATTACTGAACCTCTAACCTCTTGCCTTTGCATGCGGCATTCTAGGCTTAGAGTCGCATCATGCCTTTGAGACTCTGTGCCTCAGAAAATTTTTCAGTTTTGACATTTTTACGAACTTCCCGGGCGCATAACTTCTTCAATTTAAGTCCGAATTGGTCCGTTCAAAAGCCTACGGTTCACAAATTTCATAATCTACGTGTTCATGTAAGAATTTTATCTATTTGAATTCTTTTGCTCAAAATTCACCTATGAGTTCATTTTTTAATGAAAACGATAAACGTTCGTGAACGCTCAACGCTCGTTTCTTCGTTTCAAGTCGGAATCCGGTCATTTTCGAGTCCGCAACTCTATAATGACTAAAATGACTTGTCTCCATCGAAAACCAACGTTTTCGACTTCAAACACAAAATACAACTTCCATTCCGAGAATTTCACGAATTCGACGTTAATCATCCAATCGTGTAAATTTCGGCAAATATTCATTACTAAGCGTTCTTAATGGATTTTAATCAACATATGATCATTACAAATTACTTATCAACCCATCTTATAAACAAGGTAGGTTTTGACTTATTTTCATAAGTCATTAACTTATTTAGCTTATGAACTAGAAATCTTCATGCACATGACTTATTAATAATTTAAGTCCACTAATCAAAGTTCTCATGCTATATTCAACATACTAAACATCATATGACAACATATGATAGGTTCTTCATGGTTCTAGCAACTTATTAATTTCAAGTTGCTTATTCAACTTATTCGGCTTAAGTTCATTCTTTAATAACTTATTACATGTTATCCTCAAACCATCCCCCTTCTCTATCAATCCTATCATAGAGAAGATATAGATAAAAGAAGATGAGTCTTACCCTTGAAGACTTCTATTTGCTTTGGAAACTATCAAAGGTTGAAGTGGCTTATAAGTGCTTAAGTGACTTATTCTCCCTAACCAATAAGTAGCTTTATGTTTGAGAGAAAAGTTGGATGAAAATGATCAACCAACTCATGAAATGAGCTTGGTATTTATAGGCTTGGTAAAGTGAGGGCATTTTAGACTTTAAACCTCCCACCTCCTTACTATTCATTTGCTTAACCTTAAAGTCTTCTTGCTAGCCACTTCTTTTGCTTGCTCCCCGCAATACTTGGTCACCACAACACTTGCTCATCACACATAATGTTTGCCCATCAAGACTACTCACTTTCTCACTTGGTTTGACCCATGGATCAAGGCTTTACTTTAGGCTTGATAATTAATCTAGCTTTCTCTCTTAATGGGCTTATGATAGTTAAATACTTGGGCTTGATGGTCACCTTTCATTGGACTCATACTATTAGGTTGATAATCCTACAAGTCCATTACTTAGAATTCAATAACTTATCATTTATACCCCACGTATAATCTTCGTATACTAACTCGTATATTAGTTCGTAATATACGTTATTTCATTCTTCATACATAATAGTACAATACGTTGTATTATACTTATATCATACTTCACATAATGTATACACATCATATGATCACAACTTCCTTCCTTTAACACTTAATAACCTAACATTCCCAAATTAAGTCTGCATGCGAAATATTACGTTTTCCATACTTAGGTTATTATTACATAATCAATATCACCTCGATATTATAACATTACGTATTTCTCAGAAATTCAAAAATAATTCCCGAACAGAAATCGATGAATAGTGTTTTTCGAAAAATTTCTCGAAAAACTTTTATTTTTGTTTTAGAAATTCAAACACTTTAATTCTCCCACGTAGTTAAAATACTACAACGTTCCGACGTTTCTAGGTTATAGAACGACATTCATCTTCTCAACACATAATAATAATAATAAATAATATTATTTTATTCATTATTAAAAGTAATTACAAAATGTTCGATTTTTCGGGGCGTTACAGGAGAGACAGAGAATTCCTTCGCTAGTATGACCTACCTAAGTTTATTTGGTATTTAATTGGTTGGTCAGAGTATAGGGATAATATGTGATATGTTAATTAACCCTTGTTTTGTGGCAGTGTTTGAAAATGCCATCTGAGAATGTTGAGAACATCAATGGAGCACAGGAGACCGTTGAGTCTCCACAGATCAATAATCAGGACAATGTGCATCAGGAAGGCGACAATCCTCATGCAAATAATAACACTGACCAAATGATGAATGATGAAATGTTCCGAGGCTTCATGCAATTCATGCAACATCAGGCAAGTGCGGCTCCTATCCAAAATGCAGGTGGAAATACTGGCAACTCTCGGACGGTCACTGCTAAGCAGTTTAAGGAACTGGGACCAGCAGAGTTTTTTGGAGAGCCAAAACCACTTAAGGTAGAGACGTGGATAAAGCAGATCTACAAGATATTTGATGTCTTGGGATACTCCGAGGAGAAAAAGGTTCCCTTTGCCACCTTCATGTTGCGTGCAGAGGTAGATTACTGGTGGGAATCTATAAAGCGTACTCAACCTGCCGCACTGAAGATGACTTTGGAGAAGTTCCAAGAATTTTTCAACGACAAGTACTTTCCAGAAAGTATTCGTCACATGAAAGAGGTAGAGTTCATTAACCTGGAGCAAAATAACATGACCGTGTCGCAGTATGAAGCCAAGTTTATCGAGTTGTCCCGGTTTGCGTCCATTTGGTTGATAATGAGGAGAGAATGATGCGGATGTTTCTAAGAGGTTTGAAACTCGAGATACGTCAATACCTCATTTCTCATAAACTTTGTTTGTATTCAGATGTTGTTAATAGGGCCTAGTTATTGGAGCACGATAGTGAGTCAACCCAACCAAAAGAGAGCAGCCGACAAAATGATAATACCAGTGATAACAGTCATTGAAGCGGTGACAATAAGCGTGAAGGAAATCAACATGCCAGAAATGGTAACCACTTCGGTGGTAATCATGGCCAAAACAATAAGAATGGACATTTTAAGAAGAGGAAATTTAACAATGATAGAAAGACGTCAGCACCAGCACCTGTTGTTAAGGAAGGAGAACGACCACCTATTATATGTTTCAAATGCGGAGGGGAGGGATATATCAGTCCAAACTGCACGATGTCGTCCAAAGTATGTTATAATTGTGGAAAAGAAGGTCACCTAACCAGATTTTGTCGTTCACGAAAGACAAGTTCAGCTAGGATGGAGGCACCAAAGGCCGTCCCAGAAAAGTCAAAACCGATAGTGCAAGGGAGAGCATTTTTTGTGACTTCTCAAAAAACGAGTAAACCAAACGAAGTTAGCACGGGTTAGTTAATTATAAATTCTTACGAAGTCTATACCTTATAAGATACCGGTTCTACCCATTATTTTATCTCTCTTGCGTGCGTTCAACGTTTAAATTTGACTTCAGAGAAGTTAGACTTTGACTTATTGGTTGAAACTTTGTTAGTAGGAGCCTTCATTACCTCCACTGTTTATAAATCTTGTTGATTCAAATCGACATTTTCACATTACCTGTCGATCTTATCTCTTTGAAAATACTTTCCTTTGATGTGATTTTAGGAATCGATTGGTTAACTACTCATCATGTTTTTCGTAAGGTTGTTAGCTTTTATATTCATAACCAACCTGTTATGTGAATTCAAGCAACCAAACCACTAAAGTCAATCACTGTCATATCAAGCCATAAGTAAAGATCCCCGATCCTTTCGTTGTTGACTTCCTTGTGTGGAATGCACCGAAGCTAGATTATCCGTAGAGGACGTTGTGAATAACAGTGGCAAGTTGATAAGAATCAATGTGACGTGCTATCCAAGTCTTGGATGAGGGTCACAGTTTTGAATGATATTTTTTATTGTTAATAAATTTCCTGACGTATTCTTGAAGACTTCTTAGCCTACCCCAGAGCATGAAATCGAATTTTGTACTGACCCCAGTACAAAACCCCATTTCTAAAACCATTAAATATTTCTTCAACTAAAACGAACGTAACATGCGCCAAAGATGTTGACTCGAGCTGTTGAAGATTACGATTGTACCATTCAATACCATCGTGGAAAAGCAAACGTGGTAGCTGACGTGTTGAGTAGAAGATCATATGCGTTTACGAGTGCGAATACACGAACCTACGTGAAGATAACGAATATATGATTAGAATCAATTTTAATCGATAAAGTTAAAGTCGTGCAAGCTACATACTCAGAGCTGATGAATGTGAAGAAGAAGGTTCAATAGGGCATTATTCTAGAAGCAAGAATCGACGAAGAAAGGAAATCTTAACCCTCGATTTAATTGGCCCATTTAAAATACTTGATCGAGTAAAAACTGTGGCCTATAGACTCGTTTTACCGCCAAGTATGTCGCGTGTTCATAACGTTTTTCACGTATCGATGTTACGTAAATATGTGGATGACCCGAACCACATTATTGATTTAGAACCGGACGAGATAGCAGAAGATTTAACGTATGAGGAGATACGTGTTAAAATCTTGGATAAGAAGGATTGTATTCAACACTTAGAGGTTATACCTCAAGAGTTAAAATATGAAATGAAGTCAAGGTATCCTCACCTCTTCGGCATACCAGGTACGTACGTAAATTTTGAGGGCAAAATTTCATAAGGAGGGGAGATTGTGAGACCCAAGATTTTATGAATAAAGATTTAAATTTCTCAAAATATTTTTTTTAATATTATGGTGTGGGTTTGATATAATGTTATAGTTGTGGGTAATATTTATAAATTTTGCAAAGTATGCAAGTTGTTATAAAATATTCGATTGGTCGGGGAATATTCTTTTTGTCGAGGAATATTCGTACAATGACACAATCATTGGTGGACCCCACGACGGAAGTATTGTCGTATTTAGAAAACGACAGAATTATCTTTTTATAAAATAACAACGGAAGTGTTACCGTTAAAACTGTTGAACTACCCGGTAGTAAAAGTACAGTAATACGCGTGGTTGCCTAGTAGAACACGGTATTGATTATTGATGCTTACGTGATAAGTCACTCAGTTATACTTAATTATTACTACAGTAATTGTTGCATCATATCTCTCATATTATTGATTCGATTATTGTCACAGTATCATGTACATAATATGTTATTTTATTAAATCAATAATTGAGACGAAAAAGTTATTCATATTATTAAATTACAATATTTACAATGTCTAGAAGTTCTGTCAAGGAGAGGTTTGGTCACCTAATTGTGCGCCAATAGGGAGAAATCCTTATTGGAAAACCTCCTCTTTCCTGGGAACGACATGGTTGTTAAATATTGTGAGTTATGATATTAATGATGATTAAGTTCGTGTTGATTAAAGATGAATTTGATAGTTTCATTGTGTTGGGATTATTTGTGTTAGTAGAAATCAACATATATTCCGATGATAATTGATGTCTGGAGGTTATATTATTCAATCGGGTATTCGGGGAACTCTTCGTGTCAGAGTACTATTCACGAGTTACTATTCATGAGTTACTATTCATGAGTTACTATTCACGAGTTACTATTCATGAGTTACTATTCATGAGTTACTATTCACCCAGTTACTATTCACTCTAGTATTGTGCATTCAGGAATTTGAGTACAATATTATTCCATGAGGAGATGTGCTAATTTTTCAGACCGTTGGTTGAAGTTATATTCGTGAATCAATATGGACCGCTGGTGGAAAGTTATAATAGTGAATCAATATGGATCGCTGGTTTAAAGTTTTAGTAGTAAATTAGTATGGACCGTTGCTTTAAGTTTTAATAGTAAATCAATATGGACCGTCCGTTTAAAAGTAAATTAATCTGGACCATTCAGGAATTAGTTACTATTCAATCCATTCTTCTATAAATAGAAGCTCATTCCTTCATTATTTCTTACGATTAATTCACCAAACTCTAGAGAGAAATTATAGAGAGAAAGAAGAAGAGTATTCTGCTACTTCACTACTTTGATATCCAAAGTCTTTTTACTGTAGAGGTGTTATTCTTTCTTATTCATGAAGAGAACTTCATTATTCCATTCTTTATTATTCATGGAATAACTCAGTAAACGCCGACATACCCTATACATAACCTCAGTATCTGCAAAGACATACCCTATACTTGGTGAAATCCTTCATTATTCCATTCTTTTATTATTCTCATTGGAATAACTCAGTATACCCTACATACCCTATACATAACCTCAGATACGCGATACCCTATACTTGGTGAAATCCTCTCATTTATTCCATTCTATATTATTATGTTGAATAACTTTTTTTATCTAAGTACCGCATACATGGTGAAATTCTTCTATTATTCCATTCTATATTATTATGTTGGAATAACTTTGTTTATCTGCAATCACGTTTATCGTGGTGAAATTCTTCTATTATTCCGTTCTTTACTATTGTGTTTTAATATCCCGTTGCAAGTCTTAATTTTGCCTCGACTCGGTTCCATTATTTATTATTCTCGCATTTATTATTCTATCTAATATCCTCATTTATGCGTTTTACACGGACTGGTTCCATTATTTATTATTTTGTATTTATTATTCGTCGTAATATCCTCATGCATGCGTTCTGCCGGACCGGTTCCATATATTATTATTCTGTTGGAATAACCTGTCTGTGCTATCTATCACATGTCTGGTGATTTCTTTTGTTATTCCATTATTTATTATACTCAGTTGGTTAAAGTTTTAACTTCTATACTCCATGAAATTAGTGGAATATCCTTGATATTTGCGCTTTATCCAGTATCTTTTCATGGAAATATTCTTCTGAGCATTCTTGAATTTTACTCTAAAAATAAGTATCATGTTGACAATTTGGATGTTATTAGTTCCTGGATAAATTAATTCGTGAACTTGTTTTATTGAATTCTGATATCATTGTCATCATCCTCGTGTTTATATTTTTGAAAGTCATCTCGTGGCACATTGAGTGCATAGATGGACTTGGTATGATTATGACCAGGGATTATTCGGTATAATCATGACCGTAATGTTACGAATGATGTGATAAAAGTCCTTATTGGCCCGTAGTGCATTGATGGACAGTTGTTGGCATGATCATGACCATTGATGAATACACGAATATCCTTGGCCCAGAGTGCATGGATAATTTGTGGTCGTGACCCTAATGAATATCCTCGGCGTAGCAAGCGGGGGATGATGTGGATTATTTATTAAGTTGAGTCTCGTGGATAAAAGTGATGAAAAACTTTTTAAATCATAAAAGATAGTAGATTTTATTCTCTACTGACTCTTTTAATGGATTGCTTATTCACCGCAGCTTAAACTTGATGTTTATTGTATTTTATCGCTTTAACATTGATGAAGGCTAATGATAATTTATTACGTATTATCTTAGTCATAATATTTCTTCTTCGGGCTAGTTGAGCTCACCATTTCTTTCAATTGTTCTCTTGAAAATGAGAATATAGATCACGAGTCGGGACACCGGAGTGACAGTCCAGATGATAGCATTAGTAGTCCTCACTATTCTGTTAAATAGTGTGATAATAAATGTAATGAGGACTGAATTTGAGTTTGTATATTGTCTATGAGGACTCCATTGAGAGTGGATATTGTCTAGAAGTAATATTCTTGATTAAACTCTCAGTTTATGTTTTGTCGTATTTTACAAGACAGTTGTATAATTAAGTTGTATTTGATTTATGTACCATGTATTTGGCGACTCAAGATGGGTGATGTATACCTATTTTGGGAGTGTCACAAAAAAGCCCCCGCAGATGAAAAATAAAGCATAAGTATCCCATGCTGACCCTCGATATTGGTAATTATTTGATTTTAGTTGGATCTAGCTTGCTTTTGGATTTCTTGAGTTTACACTGTATGATGCCTTCAAAGAGACTTATTATGTGTTAAATTTGATTTTATATCAGTTAACATTGTCGTGGAGCGCACACGCACTATATTAGTGATAACAATCTAAGATTTGATGATTGATTGGGAAGTTAATGATTTGTTTTGATATGATGTATTATCATGTTTACTTGATTTCTCTAAGGCCAATTGAATAGACTTGTTTCTGTCATTACTGCTGGATTTGTAGGCATGTAGATTAGTTGCATTGCATAGCATTGTTGTTTTGTGTTTTTGCTTGAGGACAAAAACCTGTTTAAGTTTGGGGGTATTTAATAAGTAGGTTTTATACCTACTTATCTAGTATCTATTACTTGAATTAGTTACTTAAACCTACGTTTTGTAGTTACTTTGCATGCATTGTGAGTTCATTTCATAGCTTTTATGTTATTTTGTAGGCTATGACACGACATTGGCATGAAGAAGCAAGGAAAAGTAATTCGGACATCTTTTGGACTAAAATACGCAAGCAAATGCAAGAAGGCAATATTGAAGGACCTTTAACACCAAGTTGGATGCATGTTCTTGTCTTGAAACTTGGATTTTATTGTAGATATACTTCCTAGCTTTCCAAAACATCTTGAATCATCCCAATCAGAGTTCGGATGCGAGAGTTATGGCCTTTTTATCAACGAAGATCAAAACTAAGAGTTGTCATGCTTGCCATTTACATAACATCTACTTCAAGCCCAATTTAGACCTTTATCCGGCACGACATTGTCAAATCTCAAAGATTAAAAGTTGTAAATCTCGTCGATATCTTCGATTTGATAGGTGGCAGGCTCCGTAACTCCTAGCGGATCAAAAGTTATACCTATTTTACCAAAGGACGTTGCAGCAGGAAATAGAGTGGCGCGGGGCGCGCCAGAAACAGTTCAGAGCGAGCCAGGCCAGCATATTTTCTGTTACAATAGCGCGGGGCACGCCCAAAATGGCCTAGGAACAACATTGGGCACGTCGGTGGGCGGGAAAATAGCTGATTTGGTTGTTATGTTGTCTAATTTGAGCGAGAATAGGATTCTTAGTTGCCTAACTTGTTAGGGTGTCCATTAGAACTATAAATACTTGATATTAACTTGGATTAGGAGGCTAGTTTTGGAGGATTCCATTAGATTAGAGTAGAGTAGATTAGGAGCAAAACCCTAGTTCTTATTAGTTTTGGAGATTGAAGCAACTTGGAGACCATTGAAGATCAAGAACAGGAGCTTGAGGAAGATGGAAATTTGTTGACAACAGATTTATTCTTCACTCTACTCTTATTTTTATCTTTTAATGTGTATTCAAGTGTGGATTCTTAGTTTTAATTCAATGAACTAATTCTTTGTTTGAGATTACAATTGATCTTATTGTGTAGTTTATTTTAATATGCTTCGCTATCAATTATTATATTTTATTGTGAGGATTGTCTATTGTGATTTGGACTTAATTGTTCAATTGATTGGCCATCAATTACCGTGATAATCTATATGAACTCGAGAGATGAAGTTTAGATTTTGATCTGATCATGATAGCATGTGTTTGTGATTTCTGCATTAATGGAATTCGTGATTCGTGTTTAGGATAGAGATATGCCTTTACGCCATATGTAATCTTATAGAGAACTTGTGCTTTAAATTCTTTTTAATTATAATTCACATAGAGATATAGTGGATTAGTTAATTAGGGTGTCTTGCTTAATTCTATCATCTGTGGATTTAAGTGAGTATGAGTATTATGCATCGAAAAGTGGTTTTATCTGCTTTAGTGTTCTTGATTAACAATTCAGAATACAGAATAATTGATGAGAAGTTTGTTAACTTAAATGAGACATTAAGTGAAGTTGTGATTTTAAATCTTCGTAATTTTAATTTAACTAGTGGAATTTAATAGTAGTTTAATTATATAATTTGAAATTCATTCGTTTAAATAAGATTGAGTTGGTTACGAGTTAGTACTTGGTGATTTTTATTTAACAATTCCTTGTGGGAACGATACTCTACTTACACTTTATTACTTGTTGACCACGTATACTTGCGTGTTGTGCGTAATTAGATTTTATTCAACAAGGGTTATTAAATAAAGGTATTAATAAAGAGTAAACCATTATAATAAATTATTTAAATTGGTTTAATAAATGATTAAAATATTATTATGATATTAATATTATTAGAGAAAGATATTTTTAAATAATCAATAATATTTAGATCAAGATTGAATTTAAAAATATTATTAAATGATTAATAATATTAGAATAAAGCATTAATAAATGGTTAAGGTATTATTAAATGACTAATAATCATAGATAAAAATTTATTAATGTAATTAATAATATTCTACCTTACAAGTCTTCGCTTGATCTTCACGCACATTCATCTAATGAATGACACTTCTTCTGGATACCGATCAGCTTGATCTTTATGGGATCCTTAAGCAAGTGTGATTATTCAATTGCTCAACAAGTCATAGCAGTTGAACAAACAACTTCAAGAATTCAAACATTCTTTTAGAACTTCAATAACCGAACAAAGGTTATGTAACAGCTTGAATAATAGGAAGAATCTCGATTCCTATCATTTTAAAACATTAGTCACATTCACTTTGAAATACTTTCATTCTTCTACCTTTTCCATACTCATCCTGTCTGGCTAGAATCATTAGCATAAACTTAACAATAATGGTTCATGTATAAACAGAACATTCTCATATTGAACAGTTCATTCACAGAACATTTCATCTCATAGAAACACCGAAGTGTTAAAATTGTGCCACAAGGCCTCATACATTCTACCACCTTGTACAAATATCACACATTTACACATAGATAAAACTTCTCAAGTTCAACATCTTAGAAGTTTAAGAAACTAGCATTCATTTACAATATGAATGAAGTTAGAAAACTTTCCTTACGCACAGCTACAGCTTAGAGTTTACGTTGAACTGCTCATTTCAATTCCTATATATCACATAAGGAAAATAGCATGAACCAATTAGCCACATATTTGACTTACACATTGGTTTACTTAACTTTACTTCGCGTTCTTGCAATCTAAGTTTACGCAACAACTTCCTTTACCGATTTACGGCTTCATGACATACAGAGATGTCTTACTCATACATTCATCATCTTTGCTGATTTTCATTCTTATCTTCTTCTTATAACTCCTCTAGGAGCCATTACACATCGTGTCTCTGCTAGTAGTCCATATGGTACTCTGAGTGGTTTCCCACAAACAACCAACAAACAAGTTCCCGTCTCATCTACACTGTTTTTCACTGTGAGTTAGATCAGTTGCCAGTTTCGTATATACCTTCTCTCTCTGAAGGAATTGTTTAACCCAGCTCTCATATGTCAAACATCAAAGATTATTATTGTACCACAACCTACACTTATAATAGATAGGGTTCAACTGAATCGTAGTCTATCGAGCTGATCAAAGAAATTGCAGGAGCCAAGGCAGAATTGTAGAGCATCGAGGATCGTAGTCTGTCTGCCTTGAAGGGCCTCTCCGGAAATCGTAGAGTGGTCCAAACGTTTGCCGAGCCAACTCACAGATCGTAGTGTACGCTCGAAAACGTAAAGTCTTCAACATAAGCAAGTGAAGATCGTAGTGTGCCAAGCCCTTAAGAGAAATTGTAGTGCTTTTGTTTGCTAAGTAACTGATCAAGCATCAAGGTGGCAAGACACCACGATCAGAATCGTAGAGTATCATATGTCTATTTCAGAAGCATCGAACCTTGCACATTTGTTTATAGATAAATCCCAACAAATGTAGAAAAGGTTATAAACGTTGAAGTCTTCGCCAGTCCCAATGACACAGAAGATATCCTTAGTATACAACAAAAAAAACGTATTGAAGAAGCTAAGGAAAGTACCCTGGGACAGAGTAAAACATCTTTTCAGATGTTAGGTGAGATGACAGTCTGCTATGTCAGTGGGCCAGAATACTAATAAGAAGATGTGCAGAAAAAGTCTCTATCAAAGTTCAGAAATGTCAAACGGATTAAATGTTTCAACGGACATCTTCAACGGATACATTTCAAGGATCATATAGATGTAAAACATCTGCAGATGAAAATGTAAGCAAGCATTGAATAAAACGCTGAAGAACTCTAAACTCTCAACTCTACGATCTGAAAAGGAGAAAGCTTGCTCAGCTACTCAGTTCTTTTGAACAAGAGCTTAACGACAACTTAGTAGCACCAATCAAGAACCTATCAACTACCAATCAAGTGAAGTAAGAAGTTCCAAGTCAGAAGGACTTGAAGAGTTTTAAGTGAACTGTGAAAAACCAAGTCTGCTGGACTTGAAGAGTTCAAGAGTGAACTAAGAATTGCCTAGACTGCTGGTCTAGAAGGAATCTAAGAGATTCAGAAAGTATAAAAGATATCCTTAGTGCATTTTCTACTCAAGGAGTAGAAGAGTGGACTAGGAGCTTTAAGTGCTCTGAACCACCTAAAACTGTTGTGTCTATTACATTCTTGCAATAACTGCTATAACTGTCATAACTATTTCACTCTCTTTAATTCACCACATCTAAGAGGGATTTCAAACAAATATTAATTCCGTTGTGTTTAAATCATTAACAAAACTAACAAAGTATTTCAAAAAGAATTTTAAAATATCTATTCAACCCCCCCCTTCTAGATAACTATTGTGCATCCGGGAACTAACAATTGGTATCAGAGCAGGTTCTATCAAATAGCCTACGAAGCTTAAGTAGATCTAATGGCACATCTGATAAGTGAATCAAAGACTGGAGGAGGCAGCAAGCCACCTATGTGCAACAAAGACAAATTCGCCAACTGGAAAGTTAGGATTCAAGCATGCATGGATTCAATAGATGAAGATCTATTTGAAACTTTTTAGAATGGGCCGTACGTTCCTACAAAGCTTGCATCAACTCTAGACGACCCAAACAGAATACAGATCAAGGTCAAAGAAGAATGGACAGACAATGAAAAGAGAGTTGTTCAACTCAACAAAAAGGCCAAGAACATTTTGTTCCAATCCATAGAAGATGATCTGTTTGAAAATGTGGTCAACATCAGAACAACAAAGGAAGTTTGGGAAGCATTGCTCATTCTGCATGAAGGAACAGAAGAAGTCAGAGAAAACAAGAAATCTCTCCTGACTCAGCAATATGAAATGTTTGCACACGTTCAAGGAGAAAATGTCACTTCCACCTACGAAAAATTCAACGTACTGCTCAACTCTCTACGTGCCTATGGAAAGGTCTATCCAAATAAATATCTAAACATAAAGTTCATGAGATCCTTACCTAGCAAGTGGGATGCCAAAACCACTACTATCAAAGAGTCAAAAAAAACTCCATGAAATGACTATTCAACAGCTATATGGCAATCTTCTTACATATGAACTGGAGCTGACTCAACGAGCAGAAACTCTATCTGAAGGAAGAAAGAAGGATAAAGGAGTTACTCTCAAAGCAACTGACAACATCTCAAAAGTCAACACTTAAAATGACGCTGACTATGATGAAGATGATGATGAAGACTTTGCAATGTTGGTAAAAACACTCAGAAGGTTCATGCGTCACGGCAAAAGCAGCAAACCTAAGAAGTTCAACAACTTCAACAGCCAGGAACAAATAAATGACTTATGCTACAACTGCAAAAAGCCTGGCCACTTTATTGCAAACTGCAACAAGCCTCTCAGAGAAGAACTCAAGAAAAGATCCAAAGAAGGAATTCAAAAGCAACAAAAGGCCTCAGAAGAAAGACAGAGGTCTTGTAGCTGGAGGATCATGGAGTGACTCAGATAATGACTCAACTCCCGAATCTGGAGATGATGAAGTCCCTCAAATGGCAAATCTTTACCTGATGGCCAAGCATGCAAAGGTCAAAAAGAACTCCAACATTCATGAAGTAAGTATAGATGAGGTATTTGAATTTAACTCTCCTTATATAGACATTGATGATTTAAGAACTGCACCACACGGTATAACATCTGATCTGCATCAGTACATGTAATGGTTCATAGTTCTGTCCAAAGATTATTCACTTCTTCAAAAGGAGAAAGAGAAAGTTCAAGAAGAACTGGAAAAAGCCCTTCTAAGTACTGACTCTCTCTCCAAGCTTGAAGATAAAAATAAGCTTTTAAAAGAGACAAGTGAGCTCAATGCACAAAAAAAGTCAAGTCTAACCTCTAAAATTGAGGAACTAGAAAGGACAGTCTCTACATGGAATAAATCTTCTTCATCCATGGACTCCCTGATCTCTAGTAAGAGAAATGTCTCTAACAGAACAGGATTAGGCTTTGGGAAACCCATCTCAGAGCCATGTGTGGAAAAGGAAAAGGAAACTAGCACTAGTAATGCTTCAAGTTTTAGTAGAGGCATTATATTTGTGAAATCCTTACAGAAGGAAGAACCAGTCCAACCCTGCTCCTCTAAGTCAATCCATATTCCAAGGAATAAAGGATCTCATACTGGCCTAGGTTTCGAGAAAGAGAAGAGTAACCCAGCCACTATTTTTCAACCTTGAAGAATCGTAGAGTTGAGTAAAAATAACTCCACAAACCAACTGGGAAGGAACAATAGTGGAAATGCACACTCATATCAAATCATGAAACACAAGGACATATGGGAGAAGAAGAATCAGTTTAATAGAAGGATGACTAATAACCCACAAAAGTCCAAATGGAAGAAGAATCCTTATACACACACAAGAATGCATCATATTAGATGTTTTGGGTGCAATAAGGTTGGTCACAAGGCTGCAATGTGCTATTATAATCCTACTCATGTGAAACCCAAAATCAAGCAGATTTGGGTTCCTAAGGGTACTAACAAAGCAGGACCCATGCAAGTATGGGTACCAAAATGAGAGTTTCATCTTACCATAAAAACCAAGCTCCACGATCACAAACTGGTATCTGGACAGTGGATGCTCAAGGCATATGACAGGGAACAAAGCCCTTCTATCTAACTATATAGAGAAGGAGGGTCCTGCAGTCATCTTTGGAGATAATGGCTCTGGGAAGACAAGAGGATATGGCTCAGCTGGAAATGGTGCAGTGTCTTTCAGCAAAGTGGCCTATGTGGAAGGACTACAACATAATCTTCTGAGCATAAGTCAACTCTGCAATAAGAGTCATCAAGTAACATTCCTCAACAATTAATGTAATGTCAACAATTAACATTCCTAAATAAAATTCAAACCCGTGTATATAGGTGCGAACGAGGCCTCGCACTACTTTCATATAATTGCACATTGATCCACACACACACACACATTCATATAACAGTTTCTTTAAAGAGTGGCGGTCACCGTGGTAACACGGATGTGGGGGGGTGCCTAACACCTTCCCTTCGCATAATCAAGCCCCCGAACCCTTAATGAATCTCTTGGTTTCACAGACCAGTTTAGCGATGCCAAATCACTCGGGTCAATGTGCAAAACCTTTTCATTGCGTTAGTGCAACCAATTAAATACACCAACTAGCTTACTTTTAAAGTCAATCGTCGACATTATACATGTTTGGACCTTTTCACTTGTTTTTTTAAACAAATCTCACATTAACATGAGAACACAAAAAGACAAGTAACGAAAAGGGACAATCAAAAATCCCGACGTCGACAGGTGGCGACTCTGCTACGGACTCCAGTAAGAGGGCTTAAGCCGCTATTGCAAGCTTTTCAAAATTGTTATATGCTTGTGTGTGATTGTTGCATTTACATTTATGATGAATGTGTACGAATACATCTTAATTACTGTACTGCTAAATATCTATCTTTGATATTAATGCTTCGCACATGTCATCATTTTGCATAAACGGTGAGACACGTTGTATGTGAATGTATGTTGTGTGGTCCCTCCACCAGAGGAGATATCCCATCGCTTGTTTGATTCTCGAACTCATGGGAAGAATGATTCCCGGGCTCGTGAAAGGCACCACTCAGATTCGCTCCAAATTGAAAGACCGGATTAACTTCCCGCCGAGTAGATCATGCGATGATCCGGGAACCTTCATTGCCAAAAAGCCGCGAGTAACCTAAGATAGGTCAGCCTCTGATAAACTAAACGCGAAGGGAAGTCTCTTCATACTTTCCCATTTAAATTACTTGTAATTTTAATTACTTGTCAATCTCAATATAAAGGAAAATATGAAGAATATGTGTAAATGCATATTAAGGCTTTACATGCTATTAAATAACACCCATTTTGCAGGATAATATTCCTAAAATGGACACATTATGATAGCATGTAAAAATTTTATACATTTCCCAAAGACTAAACTTCATAAGTCTTTTTGTAGGGAAGCAATTGATCATATTTCCCGTTCAAAGTCCAAAAGGGCATTAAGCCCACAGTCAGATATGGATAAAAGTGCCCAGCCTGATCCTACTCCTGTCTCTCGCGAGGAATTTGAAAGATTAAGCTATCAAATGATAGAATTGGCTGTTATGTTCAAAGAACTACACCAATCTACTCAAGGTATACAAATACCCATCCACACAGAATCTCCTGCACATGGAGGAACCCAGGGCCAAACAATGCCTACTCAATCCGAGTCATTCATACCAGGGGGCAGTCAGGGTATTGGTAAAAAGGTGGAAACCCAGATACCTAAACCTCATTCCAATAAAGAAATCACAAATCTCAGGATGATCGAGAAACTGGGGATCTAAGAAAGAAAGTCCAACAAATGGAGGAGACCATCTGGTCAATCAAAGGGATTGGAAATTATGGGAGTGTCACCTATTCAGATCTGTGCATATTCCCAAGGGCTTGATATCCTATCAAATTTAAAGTCCCAGAGTTTGAAAAGTACAATGGGGCAGGCGATCCATATACGCACCTAAAAGTGTATATTGGCGAACTGGGGTCTTATGCTAAAGATGAAAGCCTCAGAACGCAGCTTTTTCAAAAGAGTCTCACTGGAGAAGCTAAAGCCTGGTATGCCCGACTTGACAATGCCAAAATCCACAACTGGGAAGAATTGGCCCACGCCTTTTTAAATCAGTACAGTTTTCAGTCACAAATGGCACCTGATCGATACCAAGTGACTAAAGTAAAAAAGCAAAGTACTGAATCTTTCCGAGAATATGCCCAAAGATGGAGACATCTCGTAGCGCATGTCATCCCAGCAATGACAGAAACTGAGATGGTAATGACTTTTATTGATATCCAAGAAGCTACGTACTACGAAAGGATCCTAGCAGGCATAGGAAAGCCCTTCTCGGAAATGATCAAACATGGAAAAATGGCAGAGATGGGCCTGAAGGCAGGAAAGATTAAAGACTTCACTGCCTTGGAAGCAGTCGCCAAGAATATACAGACTGGCAAGTATGCGAGAGATCCCAAGGGGGTACTCGATAAAGGCAGTGAAGATGTATCCCTTGTTGTACAGGGGCAAGCTAATAGACCAACCTACAGTCCCCCCATTTGGAAAAAGCGAGACAATCTGCCATTTCAACAACAGGCTGCATTTAACCAATTCCAGGACAGGAAAAGAAAATTTGAGAGAACGAAAAATCGGGTGTCACTCCACTAGGCGATTCTCTTGAAAATGTATTGGCGATATTGATGGATCATAAGCAAATTACCGAACTGGCTCCACCTCTGGAACCATGGAGCAAAAGATACAATCCATGCCAGAGATGTACTTACCACTCAGGATCTCCAGGACACGATACGAAAGATTGTTGGTCCTTAAAGCATAAAATTCAAAATCTGATTGAAAGTGGAAGTATTGTAGTCCAACAACCTGATCAAAAAAATGTCAACACCAACCTTCCGTTGCAGCACGATGCGAAAGAAGTAAACATGATCGGTTTAGGAAGCGATGAAATATATCCAATTCATAAGTGCATATAAAGGATAGAGGACTACCCCGAAAGGCACAGAGCAGATGTCCTAAAGTGGGAAAACTCGAAGGAGGGTATGATAGTAATGCAAAAGTTAGAGACAATCCAGAACCAAGTAAATCTGCTAGCTAAGCTGATAGTGCGCCAGCATTAAGATACGAGGCATTTCTTCACTCAACTATCAGAAGGCCAAGAAAAGGGGGATGATAAAATTGCTAGCAAACCTCGCCAGCAGAAAAATCGCTTGGGGGAATGCGAACTCTCAAAGAAAAAAGATCAAACAACCTCCACAAGAGTTCAGAAATTCACCCCTCTAAGCAAATCCAATGAAGAAATTCTACACTTTCTGATGAGCGAAGGAAGGATTACTCAGTTGCTACTTCCAGTAAATCCGAGGATAAAGAGCTATGATTCCACCAAGATATGTCTCTACCATTCTAACTCACTTGGACATACGACTGAGGAATGTTGGGCTTTGCGACATCCAGGATCTCATTGAAAATGGAGAGCTGGAGATAGAAATTCTCATGACCAAAAAAGGTGAAAAGGCAATAAAAAGCTTAAGATGTCCACTTGAGACAGGCAGCTCAAATGAGGTGAAGGCTATGAGCGATAATCCTGGCAGAACACAAGATGGAGTGATCCTAATGCAGGAAATGATAGAAGCGGCAAGGGAATTCCCGAAGGATATTCTTCTGCCAACATCAAACATCTTCTGGTCCAAAGATATCAAGCACGTTCCTGATTTTATCACCTTGGATGATGCGGAGGAAATACTGATCCTTTCCAAGGAAGAAAAAATAAAAAAGGAAAATTCCTTACAAGAAATGCGACGACAATTCGAGGTAGATTTCATGGTCGAATCCTCTCAAGCCCATGAAAAGCGTGAAGGAACAGATGAAGGAGAAGGTGGTGAGGTTGTTAGGGAAACCAACCCATCAAAGAATCGAGATTTCATACCTTTTTGCGATGGGTCCAAATTTCAAGCATCCTCAAGAATGTATTGAACCTGGAAGCGATCAAGTTATGGCCATAAGTGAAGACATTCAAAACCAAGAAGTAACCTCTGTCGTGAGCCTTGAAGGCAACACAGCCACTGACGACTGGACTATCAGGCCTCAACTAGCCAAAAAGATGTAGATCTAGGGATAAAGTTGCGAGTTCCAGAAGATGTTGGGACGGTATCACTTCCTTTGCAGTATGTTTTTTATTTTCCATGCATGTATAGAAAAAAAAAAGTAAAAAAAAAGAAAGAAAAAAGATAAAAAAAAGATAAAAAAGAAAAAGAAAAAAAGAAAGAACAAAAAAAAACAAAAAAGAAAAAAGAAATCAAAAAAATCAAAAATCAAATCATTCAGGTTTCAGCTCGTCAAGCTTGAACTACGAAAGACCTGATCTCCCCTCTTCAATGGGAGTACGTAGGCAGCCATTTATGGTGCGGTCAAACCAAACAAACACTTCCCAAACAAACGTTTCTCAAATAAATGCTTCTCAAACAAACACTCCTCAAACCGTTTATCTTATCAAGTAGGAATTACGCAAACCTGATCTCCCGCACTCACGGGAGTACGTAGGCAACCACCAGTGGTGCGGTCTAACCCTCAACAGAAACGTCCAAATCCAAACGTCGATCTCAAGAACGACCCTCCAAGTCAGCGACCTATGTGGAGAAGACCTAATAACACTGCAATGACATTCCATCATATTTGGCACAAATCCCAGAAAGGAAGAAACAACAATATGCCAAGACAACTAGCAGCGAGGACCTTCAAAGATTTGACACCCTTAATCAAGAGTCTTCATCAAATCAGAAGAAAATCAAGACTGATTGCAATAACAAGTCAGGCATTAAAACCCAAGTCCTGTACTTGTTCACCATCTGGTACAGAGGAAAAAGTTTCTTGCGATCTCAGCATCTTATCAGCCCATCTGTCAAAGTGACTATCCCAGACAACAAGCAAGGTTGGGGCAATTTCAAAATCGACGACAACCCGATATTACGACCACTATAACAAAACTTGGGCAATCTCAGAAACAGCAATAACTCAACACTGGGGCATTTATCAAACATCTTAAAGAGGAAAATGCCTCAGTCAACACCATCAGCTTGGTCCATCATCATCAAAGCTTCCCTCACATCAGCTCATTAGCGATTCGGATATTAATCATTTGCGACTTCATCAACAAAAAGAGTTTCTCATATGAATCCCCAACATCGGTATGCAAAAAGACTGGGGCATTTTCTGATTCCAGGAAAGCGAAGGATTTTAAGGTGGGATCAAACCTCTCATCAAAAAAAGGAAAACTCATGAAATAAATCATGGCGATACAAGCTTGCCCCTACAGACGAAGGGGAAAATTCTCAACAAAGTTCTTAACTTAAGAGCAAAAGCCCAATGATAAAGGGTCTGGCAAATGAAATCTACACCATCAATTTGCGCCAAATCCTCATAAGTTGAGGCCTCTACACTAAAGTTTAAAGTTCGGCAGCGAAAGTACAGACGACACCCACCAGGGATATCAGCGGCATTCATATCATCAGTTCAGCCGGGATATGAGTCAAATGTTCAAGGAAATGGGGCATAAGCACTCAACAGCGAAAGGAAACTACAAATCACCTCAAAAGGGTGAGGAGCTACATCAACGTGCATTTCCATCCATCGTAACATCAGGCAGAGTCTAGTGAAGCAAACCTTTGAATATTATTTCAGTGAAGGTATCGGGAGATTCGGTATTCAAAACCATTGGCATCAATATAGCAAAACATCAAGACAGTTCAGCGATGAAAGCTTTATATACCACCATCCAAGTGGGAACCGAAACAGTTGGGCGATGTCAGTGTATTTAACTACCAGCAGGGTAGGATCTGTTATCAAACTACCATCAGGGTAGACATCATTGTAAACTACCAGCGTATTCATCGGCGATATCTCAATTTCTCTTCATCAAACAGGCATTAGCGACACCAATAAAAAGCCAAATCGTTGTAGTCAACACTAGCATAGGCATCAGCAATCCTCGGTCAAGGTAAAGCGATTTGCGAAAACATTTTAAACATGCATCAAAACATTCATTACATTGTGATTTACAATTTACGATCTACGATATGCGAAATACGATGTGTGATTTAAGAAGTGCGATTAGCCAAATGCGAAAAGCGAAATACGAAGTGTTAAATGCGATGTGCGATCTGCGAAAACATTTTAACATTCATCATCACATTCACTACATTGCGATTTGCATCATTAAAAATACCTTGTCATGTTTCAAGTGTCTACTAATCTTTATCATGTCCATTCCATTGCATTGCATAAACATGATAAAGAGGGGCATCTGTAGACACTCAAAATTTTTCTTTTCCTATTACTAACTATGCAGGAGGGCAAAAGCGTCTTTTTCATACTCCAGATGTAATCCTTGAGGACCACAACATCAATTCCAACCCTGGACATAGATCCGGGAGATCCAATTTCCAACCCCGAAGATGACCCTGGGAAATCAGTTTCTAAACTCGGAGATAACCCCGGGAAAATCAGTTCCAACCCTGGAGATAACCCCGGAGGATCAAGTGCAAAGCCCGGAGTCAACCCTGGGAGGTCAAGTCATCCTCAGGGATAACCCTGAGGACATTCAGAGTCAAAAACATGGCCATCTCAGCGATAAATCTGGGAAAAACCCGCTGCAACTGTGCGAAAATCGGAGATAACCCCGGGAGGGGCAAAATGGTCATTTTGCCAACTCAACTTCACTTCAAATCAAATACACTCATTTCAAACCAAATTACTTCAAAATAAGTCCCACAAGACTCATCTCTTAACTTCGGAGCACAAACTACGCGAAACAGCTCACCGGATTGCCTCGGAGTGCAAACTACGCGAAACAGCTCATAGGATTGCCTGACGAAAACCCAGGAATGTTATTTCGGTCATGGACCTATCTTCGTGGAATCAAAAAGGGCAAATCCCATGTCATTGCACAACTCTCGACAAAAGCGATCCAAAGAAGTATAGATATACTTCGTTTGGATGCTCGGATTGAAGTTCTGCAAGTTCGAGCGGACATTATAGTGCACGAGTGCATGTACTTCGAGACAACGGGACCCGCGAGGCCCAAATATATATATATATATATATATATATATATATTATATATATATGAATCGTGGTGAGACTACATCGATGAGCCTGAACTTGATGCAGGAGCGTTTAATTGCTTTTATATATATATATATATATATATATATATATATATATATATATATATATATATATATATATATAATGTTGTGGACTACATCGATGAGCACGGATTTTACATCCAGGCGTTTCATTGCTTTTGCTTATATATATATATATATATATATATATATATATATATATATATATATATATATATATATAATTGCTATCTATCCATATAGATGAGCCAGGATTATATCCGGTGCATTTATCGCTTTTATATATATATTTGTACATATATATATATATATTTATATTTCGTCTCGGCACGGAGTTTACTTACATGGCCATTTACGACTTTTATTTACATTGCATCCTGCCTTGAGTTTACTTACGTGGAAGTTGATCGCTTTTACGACTTTATTTACATTTCATCCACTTTGGACTTTACTTCACGGGTCATTGATCATGTCCATATATATATATATATATATATATATATATATATATATATATATATATATATATCGCTTTTTATATACTTATATTTCCGATCTCCCATGGAGTTGCTTCGTGGTGGTTGATCGAGTCTGTATATATATATTTACAGCTTTTATATATATAACTGCTTACTGGTTTCCATACAAATTCCAGTATCTTGTGAGCCTAGGAATCTTGTGATCACATGTTCAGTTTACTGAATCTAGATTCGGTTCCCATGATGGACATTTTTGGGTCAGAATGGCGGCTTGTACATTATTTTACGATTATCTCGAGTTTCCTTGGATGGTCATTATGCCCATGAGGAATTCGGCGATCATCAGATATTGTTTTCTCGAGGATGCCTCGCATCTCGAAAATAAAAGCAAACAAGCCGGACACTTAATAATAAAAAATGGAAGTATGAAAAGGTCTCAATTCCTATTGAGCACAGGGTTTGAAAAAACCTCTTTTTACAAAAACTTCATTGCTATATCTTGTGGTTAAAATTGGATTTTTCTAAATAAAATTCAAACCCATGTATATAGGTACGAACGAGGCCTCGCACTACTTTCATATAATTGCACATTGATCCACACACACACACACACACACATTTATATAATAGTTTCTTTAAAGAGTGGCGGTCACCGTGGTAACACGGATGTGGGGGGGTGCCTAACACCTTCCCTTTGCATAATCAAGCCCCCGAACCCTTAATGAATCTCGGTTTCACAGACCCGTTTAGCAGTGCCAAATCACTAGGTCAATGTGCAAAACCTTTTCGGTTGCGTTGGTGCAACCAGTTAAATACACCAACTGGTGACTCTTAAAGTCAATTGTCGACATTATACATGTCGGACCTTTTTCACTTGTTTTTTTAAACAAATCTCACATTAACATGAGAACACCAAAAGACAAGTAACGAAAAGGGACAATTAAAAATCCCGATGTCGACAACACATATTGTCTTCTAGACAATATCCACACCCAGATAAAGTCCTCATTACAATTTCTGATGCACTATTTTACAAAAATAGTGAGGACTGCCAAAACAACTTTCTAGGACCATCACTCTATACCCCGACTGGTTCCTGCTATATTCTAGTTTCCTGAGAAGAAAAATGGAACAAAAAGGAAAAAGGAAAGCTCAACTAGCCCAGTAAAGAATATTATGACTACGATAATATACAACAAAGTATCCTTAGTCTTCAACAGGGAAAAATCTGATAGAATATAATAGACAACAAGTTTTAGATCAACAACTGTAGCAGAAACAACAATTCATCAGAAGAGTTAAGTAGAGAATGAAATCTACTATCATCTATGAATTTAAAAGTCCATCATCAATGTTTAATCCCTGTAACATCAATCAATATACATCTTGAATCAAATATTCATCTTTGCACTACGGGCCAAAGATATTCATTTGTATCACCAGTTGGTCATGTTCATCTCAACACCTGTTCATCTTGGCACTACGGGCCAAAGATATTCATCAGGTAATCATTCATCTTTGCACTACAGGCCAAAGATATTCATCAAGTATCACCATTAAGGACTAAGGATGATGAAAAACAATTTAGAGAACGAATCCAGTAAAATAAAAGGACAAAGATTAGAGACTCGTACTTTAGATAATTCAAGTTTAAAAATACTCCATAATAAACCACAATGGAGTAAAATTCAAGAATGAAGATCAAAACATGGATACAATCAAAGATAGTAACCATAATAGACATCTGGGACAAAGAAGAGAAAATTTCATTTTTTGGTGAATAGTGTCGATATTAAGTGAATAATGTAAGATATCGTGAATAGTCCGATCGTGAATAGTAACCCTGACACAAAAGGGTAGAAATTCCACAATAAAATTCATATCAATATTTTGACATAATGATATTGAAGAAAATAATATCATTTACGAATAAAATAACATCCCTTACCTCAAAATAATAGTACTTCTGTTCGGAATATCGAATGTAAAGTCGAAGGAAACTTGCACTGAATAGCAACTCTCAAAGTATCTAAATACTCACAAAAATACGCTCGACAATATGGAAAGAGAAAACTTATGTTTTTGATGTAATTTTGAATTCTAACTTAAGCACCTATTTATAGGAAAAATGCTAGAACGCCAAAGGAGACTAAAATAATAAAATAATATTATTTATTTCCTTTCTACGCATGCTTCTTGACAATTCTCAGCCCACCATACTTGAAAATTAATTCCAGCACATGTTTTGACAAAAAAGAAAAGTGGGTCCCACCCATAATTTTAATAAAAACATGTAAGTTTTGAAACTTCAACAATTTATAATAAATAGCCCTTTTATTAGAAAAATACGAATTTTATGTCAATTCCATAGGAAATTAAATTCTCTACAACTTTGCAGAAGAAAGTTTTTCTAAATTCCAAACAAAAAATGTCTGAAATCCAAATATGGATGAATTTTAATACCTCCATTCTGACAAAATACTGATAAAACACATCAGCTTTAATTCCTTCATTTATAACCACATAAAATAAATATATCCATCAATTATATCTACATAAAATAAATATTTTCTTATCATATAAATCAATAATTAATTATTCACAAATAATATTACAGAATCACAATAATGACAACCAGGTTGTTCCCAGAAAAGAGGGGGCTTTTCGATAAGGATTTCTCCTTACTGGCGTGCAATTAGGTGACCAAACCTCTCCTTGACAAAACTTTCTAGACATTGCCAAGAATGCTATCTAATAATATTATTCAAATAATATGAATTATTGATCTGATAATGGGAAATACTGTGCAGTGATAATTATTAAAATAACAATAATATAAAATATCAACGCAATAATTATTGAATCAATAAAATAAAATATTGAACAGTAATTACTGTAACAATTATTAAGTAGTGCCTTCTTACGTAAGAATCAATAATTCAAAAATACTATGCAATATTGTATGCTACTATGCAACCACGTGTATTACTGTATTTTAACCACCGGGTATTCCAACAGTGTTAACGGTAACAATTACGTCGTTATTTATAAAAACTCAAACTTGTCATTTTATTCATCCGACAGTTATTCGTTATAGGGCCCACAAATGGTTGCGCCGTCGTACGAATATTCCCCGACAACAAGAATATTCCATGACCAAATGAATATTCCCCGACAAAATGAATATTTTGTAACCACTTGCTTATTTTACAAAATTTGCACATTTCACTCATAACCAAAGCATTATATCAAATAAATTCCTTATTATTTCAAGATAATGAATATAGGAAATTTAATTTTATTTATAATAAGTTGGGGTCTTACAACCTCCCCTCCTTATGAAATTTCATCCTCAAAATTGACGTACGTACCTGGTGTTTCGAAAAGGTGAGGGTACCTCGCTTTCATTTCTGATTCCAACTCCCAGGTCATTTCTTCAATAGCATGGTTCCTCCATAAAACCTTGACTTGTGGTATAACCTTTGTTCGTAGGACATTCTCTTTCCTATCCAATATCTTGACAGGTACCTCCTCGTACGTTAAATCTTCGGCTATCTCGTCTGGTTCTAACGCAATAATGTGGTTTGTGTAAGACCCCAACTTATTATAAATAAAATTGAATTTTTCCTCTATTCATTATTCTAAATTAATAAGGTATTAATTTAATATAATGCTTTGGTTATGGGTCAAATGTGCAAATTTTACAAAATAAGCAAGTGGTTATAAAATATTCATTTCTGTCGGGAAATATTCGTTTGGTCGTGGAATATTCTTTTTATCGGGAATCTCCGACGACGTACAGGCAAGCGATATTTCATGGGCCACATAACTTAAAAAACTATTGGATGAAAGAAAACGACAAAGTTTGAGTTTTATAAATAACACAGTAATTGTTACCAAGTATTACCGCTTGGATCACCCGTGGTTAAAATACGTGAATACGGTGTGGTTGCACAAGAAGACACCAGATTGCAGCACAAGATTGTTGAATTATTGATTCGTGACGTAAGAAGGCACTACTCAATAATTGTTACAAGAAGTTATCGCTCAATATTTTATTTTATCGATTCAATAATTGTCATATTGTTAGTTTATATTATTATTGTTTCAATAATTATCATCGCATTTATTTTCCATTATCGCATCAATAATTCATATTATTTGAATAATATTATTAGATAACATTATCGGCAATGTCTAGAAAGTTCTCACAAGAAAGGTTAGGTCATCTAATCAGCGCCAAAGATGAGAAATCCTTATCGAAAGCCCCACTTTCCTCGAACTACTTAGTTGTCATAATTGTGATTCTGTAATATTATTTGAGAATAATTAGTTATTGATTTATATGATAAGAAAATATTTATTTGATGTGGATATAAATGATGCATTTATTTATTTATGTGGTTATAAATGAAGGAATTAATGCTGAGGTGTTTTATCAGTATTTTGGCGGACTAAAAGTATTAAAATCCATCCGTTTGTGGATTTCAGATATTTTTGATTTGGAATTTGGAAAAATTCAAAGCTACAAAGTTGTAGAGAATTCGATTTCAGGCAGAATGGACATAAAATTCGTATTTTTCTGATAAACGGGCTATTTTCTATGAATTGTTGAAGTTTTGGAAAATAAAATGATTTTTATTAATTTATGGGTGGGACCCACTTGGTTATCAACATATGGGCTGCTGAAAATTAGTTCAAAGTTGACTGGTGGGTGAGAATTTTCAAGAGGTGGCGTAAGAAGTTTGAAAAGAATTAATAATATTTTATTATTTTATTCTCCTATGGCGTTCTAACATTTCCCCTATAAATAAAGGGCTAAGTTAGAATTGAAAATCACACCAGAAACAAGTTTTCTCTCTTTCTCCCACTATATATTATCGAGCGTATTTTTGTGAGTATTTTTTGAGTGTTGCTATACGGTGCAAGTTTCTGTGAGCACTATATCCGAAATTCAGTCAGAAATACGGTTATTTTGAGGTAAGGGGTGTTATTTTCTTCTTAAATGATATTATTTTCTTCAATATCATTATGGCAAAATATTGGTGAACTTTTTAATCAAATTTGTAACTTTTTGTGTCGGGGTTACTATTCACGTATACGGCACTATTCACATATACGGCACTATTCACGAATACGACACTATTCACCAAAAAATGAAATTTCTTCTTTTTGTCCAAGATGTCTATTATGGTTACTATCTTTGATTGTATCCATGTTTTGATCATTATTTTTGAATTCTGCTTCAAAATTGGTTATTAAGAAGTATTAATTATCTTGGATAAACTGCTATACGAATCCCTAATATTTGTCTTTCTATCTCTCTAGATTCATTTTCTTTAAAATATTTTTCATCATCCTCAGTCCTAAATGATGATATTATTGAATATCTTTGGCCCGTAGTGCAAAGATGAATGATTAATTGATGAATATCTTTGGCCCGTAGTGCAAAGATGAACAGGTGTTGAGATGAACATGACCAACTGGTGATATAAATTAATATCTTTGGCCTGTAGTGCAAAGATGAATAGTTGATTAAAGATGTATATTGATTGTTGTTATGGATAAAATATCGATGATGGACTTTAAATCTTAGAAGATAGTAGAACTCATTCTCTACTGATTCTTCTAATGAATTGTTGTTCCTCACCGCAGATATTAATTTAAAACTTGTTGTCAATTATATTCTATCAGATTTTTCCCTGTTGAGGACTAATGATAATTTGTTGTATATTATATTAGTCATAATATTCTTTACCGGGCTAGTTGAGCTCACCCTTTTCCTTTTGTTCCATTTTTCTTCTCGTGAGGTGAGAAACATAGCAAGATCTAGTCGGTGCAGAGTGATGGTTCTAGGAGTTGTTAGGCGAGCTTCTCACTATTTCTATAAAATAGTGTATAAATAAATGTAATGAGGACTCATTTGGGTGTGGATATTGTCTAGATGACAATATTTGTATTTTAACTCACGATTATGTGTTGTGCATTTTTTACACGACATTTGTATTATTGAAGTTGTAGTTTACTTTCATGCCATGTATTTGGCGACTTCGAGAATGGGTGTTGTATACCTATTTTGGGGGCATCACAGTTAATGTATCGAGCTTAAGGATATGGTCTCTGAAGGAGATCGGGGAATAGAACTAGGAGGGGAGAGATGAGTAAATCCTTCGCTAGTGTGTCCTATCTAAGCTTATTTGTTGGTCGGTCATAATATAGGAATATTATGTGATATGTTAATTTGTTTAATTAACCCTTGTTTTATGGCGATTTAAGAATGGGCTGCGAGAACGTTAACAATGGAGTTTATGAGACTGTGGAACAACCTTTAGTCACAAACCAGGAGAACGTGCAACAGGAAGGCAATATTCCTCCTGTAAACAACACTACCGAGCAAACGATGAACGATGGAATGTTTAGTAGCTTTTTGAAGTTCATATAAAATCAGACAAGGGAGACTCGTGTACAAAATACGGGTGGAAATGATGGCAATGTTCGGTCTGTCACTGCCAAGCAGTTCAAGGAGTTGGGACCACCAGATTTCTGGGGAAAACCCGATTCGATTAAGGCGAAAACATGTGTCAAGCAAATTACCAAGATATTCGATGTCTTGGGATGCACGAAGGAGCAAAAAGTTCCATTCGCCACCTTTATGTTCCGTGGAGAGGCAGATTACTGGTGGGAATCTGTGAAGCGTACCTAGCCAGCCGCACTCAACATGTCTTGGGAAAGATTTTAGAAACTGTTCAATGACAAGTACTTTCCAAAAAGTATTCGTCATATGAAGGAGGTAGAGTTTTTTAGACTGGAATAGAATAACATGACGGTGTCCCAGTACGAGGCGAAGTTCGCGGAGTTATCCAGGTTTGCACCTCATTTGGTAGAAAATGAGGAACGTATGACGAGGATGTTTCTGGGAGGTCTAAAACCCGAGATTCGTCAATACCTTATCTCTCATAAATTTTCTCTGTATTCAGATGTTGTCAACAGGGCTCAATTATTAGAGAGAGATAATGAGTATACTCAACCGAGGGACCACAACCAGGGTCATACCGGTGACAGCAGTCATCAGAACGATGATAACCAGCGAGGAGGAAAAAATACAAACAAAGGCGGTAACCACTCAGGTGGTAATCGTGGCCATGATAATAGGAGAGGTGAGTCAAGTGAAAATTTTAGAAAAAGGAGATTCAACAATGACGGGAAGACATCAACAACAGCACCAACACCAACAACAAATTCTAGGGGAGGAGAACGACCGCCAGTTAGATGTTACAAATGCGGGAAATAGGGACATATCAGCCCAAACTGTCCACAACAATCCAAGGTATGTTATAACTATGGAAAGGAAGGCCACATAGCTCGGGATTGTTTTGTAGCAAAACCAAGTTCAACGGGGATGGTGACTCCAAGGGTTGTCCCGGATAAGTCGAAATCAGCGGTTCCTGGAAGAGCGTTTGTTGTGACTAGCCAAAACGTGAGGAGCCCAAATGAGGTGATCACGGGTAAGCTAATCTTGAATTCTTGCGAAGTTTATACCTTACTAGATACCGGTTCTACCAATTCTTTTATCTCTTCTGCTTGTGCTCAACGTTTAAACTTGACACCGGAGAAATTAGACTTTGATTTATATGTTGAAACTCCGTTGGGTGAAACCTTCGTTACATCTACAGTTTATAAATCTTGCATGATCCAAGTTGGCACTATCACATTACCTGTTGATCTTATCTCTTTAAAGATACTTGCTTTTGATGTGATTTTAGGAATTGATTGGTTAACCACTCATCATGCCAAAATTGATTATTTTCGTAAGGTTATTAGTTTTCACATTCCTAACCAACCTGTCATACGAATTCAAACTACTAAACCACTAAAATCAGTCACTGTCATATCAAGCCACAAAGTTATTCGTTTATTGAAAAATGGATGCCAAGCTTTCTTAGCCCATGTTATGGGTTTGAACAGAGACAAGTCAGATTTGGATAATATTTCTGTTGTTAAAGAATTTCCTGATGTATTTCCCGAAGAACTTCCCGATCTACCCCCAGAACGTGATGTTGAATTCTTTATTGACCTTGAACCGGGTACAAAACCCATTTCTAAAACCCCATATCGAATGGCTCCTATTGAAATTTAGGAGTTAAAAGTCCAACTACTGAGAATTGTTAGACATCGGTTTCATTAGTCCCCAAGTACATCTCCTTGGGGTGCTCTGTTTTTATACGTAAAGAAGAAAGAAGGGGTATGCGACTTTATATTGACTACCGAGAATTAAACCATGTCACCATCAAGAATAGGTATCCGCTACCTCGCATTGATGACCTGTTCGACCGATTCTAAGGAACACAATTCTTTTCAAAGATCGATCTTAGCTTACGGATATCATCAATTTGAAGATTAAAACTGAGGATATTCCAAAGACTGCCTTCAGAACTCGGTACGGGCATTATGAATTCTTAGTCATGTCTTTTGGATTGACTAATTCTCCTGCTACTTTCATGGATATGATGAATCGTGTATTCAAGGAATATTTGGATCAGTTCGTTGTTGTCTTTATTGATGACATCCTCATCTATTCCAAAAGCTGTGAAGATCATGAGCACCATTTAAAGCTGATACTTGAAAGGCTTCGTGAAAACAAGCTTTATGCCAAGCTGAAGAAATGCGAGTTCTGGCTTGAGGAAGTAACATTCCTTGGGCACGTGGTGTCAAAACATGGAGTATCTGTTGACCTGGCGAAGATTGAAGCAATGCAAAGTTAGAGCAACCGGTTAGTGATCAAAGTCGCACTTTTCGGGCTTAGCATTTGGTTATTATCGGAGATTCATGGAAGGATTTTCTCGAATAGCTACTCCATTAACTCAGTTGACTCGGAAAGATACAAAATTCGTATGGAGCGAGGAATGCGAGAAAAGTTTCCAAGAGCTCAAGATGAGACTCATTTCGGCACCTATTCTGGCAATACCATCTGGTTCGGATGGATTTGTTATCTACAGCGATGCTTCAAGCAAAGGGTTAGGATGTGTTCTCATGCAACATGGGAAAGTCATAGTCAATGCCTCGCGACAACTCAAAGAATATGAGATGAATTATCCTACTCATGATCTGGAGTTGGCAGCAGTCGTTTTTGCGTTGAAGATATGGAGACACTACTTGTATGGAGAGAAAGTGGAGATTTATACGGACCATAAAAGCCTCAAATATTTCTTCACCCAAAAAGAACTCAACATGCGGCAATGAAGTTTGCTTGAGCAGTTGAAAGATTACGATCACACTATTCAATATCATCCTGGAAAAGCGAACGTAGTAGCTGACGCATTGAGTAGAAGATCATATGCAAGTACGAGTGTGATATTGTCAACGGAAAGGCCCATTATATATGGCTAGCAAAGGATGGAGGTAGAATTAAAGACTCCAGGGACCCACATGATGATGGCGAATATACGAGTAGAACCGACTTTAATCGATAAAGTTAAAACTGCTCAAGCTACGGACCTGGGGCTGATGCGTATGAAGAATAAAGTGCAAGAAGAAGCTATTCCGGAAGAAAGAATCGATGAAGAAGGAATACTTAGATTCAACTCCAGACTTTGTGTTCTTAACGACTCTGATTTAAAGCATAGAATCATGATGGAGGCACACAACACACCATTTGCAATCCATCCTGGGAGTACCAAAATATATCATGATATTCGACATACATTTTGGTATTATAATATGAAGAGAGAGATCGCGGAGTTTATCTCGTGGTGTTTAACCTGTTAACGTGTAAAGGCGGAGCATCAAGTGCCAAAGGGTCCATTGCAATCACTTGAGATTCCGGAATGGATGTGGGAACACATTACCATGGATTTCATTACAGGTCTTCCCAAAGTTTCTCAAGGCATAGATGCGATTTGGGTTATTGTTTATAGATTAACCAAGTCTACCCATTTCTTGCCGATACGTGAGACTTATTCCCTTGAACGTCTTGCTCGTATGTACGTGAATGAGATTGTGCGATTGCATGGCATGCCAGTATCCATAGTTTCGGATCATGACCCAAGATTCACTTCAAGATTTTGGGTTAGCTTGCAGAAAAGCTATGGGCGCGGTTCTGATTCAATTCAAAGATATCATCCTCCTCAAGCAGACGGAAAATCAGAGAGGACTATTTAAACCCTTGAAGATCTATTAAGACTCTGTGTCTGAGATTTTAAAGGAAGTTGGGATAAGTACTTACCACTGGTGGATTTCTCCTACGACAACAGTTATCAAGCAAGTATAGGCATGGCTCCATTCGAGGCGTTGTATGGAAGAAAGTGTCATTCTCTAATATGCTGGGACTAGGTGGGAGAAGCAACGTTATTGGGACTAGAATTAGTACGCATGACTACAGAAAAGATCCAAATGATTCAACAACATATTCAAACCTCACAAGATCGACAAAAGAGTTATGCTGATCTTCATCGAAAGGACGTAGAATTTAATATTGGGGATCATGTACTGTTACGTGTTGCTCCATGGAAGGGAGTTACAAGATTTGGAAAGAGAGGAATGCTCAATCCAAGATTTGTTGGTCCATTTGAGATTCTTGACCGAATAGGAAATGTGGCCTATAGACTCGCATTACCTCCAAGCATGTCTCGTGTTCATAATGTTTTTCACGTATCTATGCTTCGTTAATATGTGAAAGACCCGAACCATATTATTGAGTTAGAACCAAACGAGATAGCCGAAGATTTAAATACGAGGAGATACCTGTTAAGATCTTGGATAGGAAAGAGCATGTCCTACGCACCAAGGTTATACCACAAGTTAAGATTTTGTGGAGGAACCATGCTATTGAAGAAATGACCTGGGAGTTGGAATCGAAAATGAAAGCGAGGTACCCTCACCTGTTCGAAACACCAGGTATGTACGTCAATTTCGAGGATAAAATTTTATAAGGAGGGGCGGTTGTAAGACCCCAACTTATTATAAAGAAAATTGAATTTTTCCTCTATTCATTATTCTAAATTAATAAGGTATTAATTTGATATAATTCTTTGGTTATGGGTGAAATGTGCAAATTTTGCAAAATAAGCAAGTGGTTATAAAATATTCATTTCTGTCTGGGAATATTCGTTTGGTCGTGGAATATTCTTTTTGTTGGGAATCTCCGTACGACGGCGTAGTCATTTGTGGGCCACATAATGGAAAATGGTTGGATGAAAGAAAATGACAAAGTTTGAGTTTTATAAATAACGGCATAATTGTTACCGTTAACACTGTTGGATCACCTGGTGGTTAAAATACAGTAATACGCGTGGTTGTATAGTAGCACACGGTATTTCACAGTATTGTTGAATTATTGATTAAATGCGTAAGAAGGCACTACTCAATAATTGTTACGATGAGTTCTTGCTCAATATTTTATTTTATTGATCCAATAATTGTTGCGTTGTTAGTTTATATTATTATTCTTTCAATAATTGTCACTGCACAGTATTTTCCATTATCAGATCAATAATTCATATTATTTGAATAATATTATTAGATAACATTATTGGCAATGTCTAGAAAGTTCTGTCAATGAGAGGTTAGGTCATCTAATTGCGCGCCAGTAAGGAGAAATCCTTATTTGAAAGCCCCCTCTTTCTTGGGAACGGCCTGGTTGTCATAATTGTGATTCTGTAATATTATTTGAGAATAATTAGTTATTGATTTATATGATAAGAAAATATTTATTTGATGTGGATATAAATGATGCATTTATTTATTTATGTGGTTATAAATGAAGGAATTAATGCTGAGGTGTTTTATCAGTATTTTGTCGGACTGGAAGTATTAAAAATCATCCGTTTGTGTATTTCGGATATTTTTGATTTGGAATTTGGAAAAACTCAAAGCTACAAAGTTGTAGAGAATTCGATTTCAGGCAGAATGGATATAAAATTTGTATTTTTCTGATAACCAGGCTATTTTCTATGAATTGTTGATGTTTTGGAAAATAAAATGATTTTTATTAATTTATGGGTGGGACCCACCAGTTATCAACATGTGAAATTTCTTTGAAAATTGGTTCAAAGTTGGCTGGTGGGTGAGAATTTTCAAGAGGTGGCGTAAGAAGTTTGAAAAGAATTAATAATATTTTATTATTTTAGTGTCCTATGGTGTTCTAACATTTTCCTATAAATAAAGGGCTAAGTTAGAATTGAAAATCACACCAGAAACAAGTTTTCTTTCTTTTTCCCTCTATATTATCGAGCGTATTCTTGTGAGTAATTTTTGAGTGTTGCTATACGGTGCAAGTTTCTGTCAGCACTATATCCTAAATTCAGTCAGAAGTACGGTTATTTTGAGGTAAGGGATGTTATTTTCTTCTTAAATGATATTATTTTCTTCATTATCATTATGCCGAAATATTGTTGAACTTTTTAATCAAATTTGGAACTTTTTGTGTCGGGGTTACTATTCACGTATACGGCACTATTCACGTATACGGCACTATTCACGAATATGGTACTATTCACCGAAAAATGAAATTTCTTCTTTTTGTCCAAGATGTCTATTATGGTTACTATCTTTGATTGTATCCATGTTTTGATCGTTATTTTTGAATTCTGCTTCAAAATTGGTTATTATGAAGTATTATTGATCTTGGATAAACTGCTATACGAATCCCCAATATTTGTCTTTCTATCTCTTTGGATTCATTTTCTTTAAAATATTTTTCATCATCCTCAGTCCTAAATGATGATATTATTAAATATCTTTGGCCCGTAGTGCAAAGATGAACAGGTGTTGAGATGAACATGACCAACTGGTGATATAAATGAATATCTTTGGCTTGTAGTGCAAAGATGGATATTTGATTAAAGATGTATATTGATTGTTGTTACAGGGATAAAATATTAATGATGGACTTTTAAATCTTAGAAGATAGTAGAACTCATTCTCTAGTTGACACTTCTAATGGATTGTTGTTTCCGCTGCAGGATATTAATTTAAAACTTGTTGTCTATTATATTCTATCAGATTTTTCCCTGTTGAGGACTAATGATAATTTTTTGTATATTATCTTAGTCATAATATTCTTTACTGGGCTAGTTGAGCTCACCCTTTTCCTTTTTGTTCCATTTTTCTTCTCAGGAGGTGAGAACATAGGAAGATCTAGTCGGGGTACGGAGTGATGGTTCTAGGAAGTTGTTGTAGCAGTCCTCACTATTTCTATAAAATAGTGTATAAATAAATGTAATGAGGACTCATTTGGGTGTGGATATTATCTAGATGACAATATTTGTATTTTAACTCACAGTATGTGTTGTCGTATTTTACACGACATTTGTATTATTGAAGTTGTAGTTTACTTTCTGTACCATGTATTTGGCGACTCAGAATGGGTGTTGTATACCTATTTTGGGGGCGTCACAGTTTGCATCTTTCACATATTTACGAAGCATAGATATGTGAAAAACATTATGAACATGAGACATGCTTAGAGGTAATGCGAGTCTATAGGCCACATTTTCTATTCGGTCAAGAATCTCAAATGGACCAACAAATCGTGGATTGAGCTTTCCTCTCTTCCCGGATCTTGTAACTCCCTTCCATAGAGCAATACGTAACAGTACATGATCTCCAATATTAAACTCCACGTTCTTTCGATGAAGATCAGCATAACTCTTTTGTCGATCTTGTGAGGTCTTTATACGTTGCCGGATCATTTGAATATTTTATGTAGTCATGCGTACTAATTCTGGTCCCAACAACATTTCTTCTCCCACCTCGTCCCAACATACTAGAGAATGACACTTTCGTCCATACAATGCCTCGAATGGAGCCATGCCTATACTTGCTTGATAATTGTTGTTGTAGGAGAATTCCATCAGTGGCAAGTACTTATCCCAACTTCCTTTGAAATCTAGCACATAGATTCTTAATAGATCTTCAAGGGTTTGAATAGTCCTTTCTGATTGCCCGTCCGTTTGAGGATGGTATGCCGAACTAAATCGTAAATCCGTGCCCATAGCTTTCTGCAAGCTAATCCAAAATTGTGAAGTGAATCTTGGGTCACGATCCGAAACTATGGATACTGGCATGCCATGCAATCTCATAATCTCATTCACGTATATACGAGCAAGACGTTCTAGGGAATAAGTCTCACGTATAGACAAGAAATGAGTAGACTTGGTTAATCTATCAACAATAACCCAAATCGCATTTATGCCTTGAGAAACTTTGGGAAGACCTGTAACGAAATCCATGGTAATGTGTTCCCACTTCCATTTCAGAATCTCAAGTGGTTGCAATGGACCCTTTGGCACTTGATGCTCCGCCTTTACACGTTGACAAGTTAAACACCTCGAGATAAACTCTGCGATCTCTCTCTTCATATTGCTCCACCAAAATATATGTTGAAGATCACGATACATTTTGGTACTACCAGGATGGATTACAAACGGTGTGTTGTGCCTCCATCATGATTCTATGCTTCAAGTCAGAATCGTTAGGAACGCAAAGTCTGGAGTTGACTCTAAGTATTCCTTCTTCATCAATTCTTGCTTCTGGAATAACACTTTCTTGCACTTTCTTCTTCATACACATCAGCTCCATATCTGTAGTTTGAGCAACTTTAACTTTATCGATTAAAGTCGGTTCTACTCATATGTTTGATATCATCACTTGGGTACTTATAGCCTTTAACTCTATCTCCATCCTCCTCTGTAAAGTCGTATAAAATGGGTCTTTGTGTTAACAACATCGCTTTTCGTGCCGCATACGATCTTCTACTCAATCGTCGACTTCTGGCGTTTGCTTTTCCAGGATAATATTGAATGCTATGGTCGAAATCTTTCAACAGCTCGAGCCAACGTCGTTGTCGCATGTTGAGTTCCTTTTGGGTGAAGAAAAATTTGAGGCTTTTATGATCCGTATAAATCACCACTTTCTCCCCATACAGGTAGTGTCTCCAGATTTTCAACGCAAAAACGATAGCTGCCAACTCCAAATCATGAGTAGGATAATTCCTCTCATATTCTTTGAGTTATCGCGAGGCATAGGCTATGACTTTCCCATGTTGCATGAGAACACATCCTAACCCTTTGCCTGAAGCATCGTTGTAGATAACAAATCCATCCGAACCAGATGGTATTGTTAGAACCGGTGCCGAAATGAGTCTCCTCTTGAGCTCTTGGAAACTCTTCTCGCATTCCTCGCTCCATACGAATTTTGTATCTTTCTAAGTTAGTTGAGTTAACGGAGTACTGATTCGAGAAAATCCTTCCACGGATCTCCGATAATAACCAGCTAAGCACTTCGGTCACCGACTTCAGTTGCTCCCGACTTTGTATTGCTTCAATCTTAGCCAGGTCAACAGATACTCCATGTTTTGACACCACGTGCCCAAGGAATGCTACTTCCTTGAGCCAGAACTCTCATTTCTTCATCTTGGCATATAGCTTGCTGTCACGAAGTCTTTGAAGTACCAGCTTCAAATGGTGCTCATGATCTTCATGGCTTTTGGAATAGATGAGGATGTCATCAATAAAGACAACAACGAACTGATCCAAATATTCCTTGAATACACAGTTCATCATATCTATGAAAGCAGTAGGAGCATTAGTCAATCTAAAAGACATGACTAAGAATTCATAATACCCGTATCGAGTTCTGAAGGCAGTCTTTGGAATATCCTCAGTTTTAATCTTCAGCTGATGATATCCTGAACGAAGATCGATCTTTGAAAAGAATTATGCTCCTTGCAACTGGTCGAATAGGTCATCAATGTGAGGTAGGGGATACCTATTCTTGATGGTGACATGGTTCAATTCCTGGTAGTCAATACAAAGTCGCATACTCTCGTCTTTCTTCTTTACAAATAAAACAGGAGCACCCCAACGAGATGTACTAGGACGAATGAAATCAATGTCTAACAATTCCTATAGTTGGACTTTTAACTACTGAAGTTCAATAGGAGCCATTCGATATGGGGTTTTAGAAATGGGTTTTGTACCCGGTTCAAGATCAATAAAGAATTCAACTTCATGTTATAGGGGTAGACCAGGAAGTTCTTCAGGAAATACGTCGGGAAATTCACTAACAACAGAAATATTATTCAAATCTGACGTGTTTTTGTTCAAGTCCATAATATGGGCTAAGAAAGCTTGACTTCCATTTTTCAATAAACGAATAGCTTTATGGCTTAATATGATAGTGATTGACTTTAGTGGATTGGTTGCTTGAATTCGCATAACAGTTTGGTTAGGAATATAAAAACTAACAACCTTACGAAAACAATCAATTTTGACATGATGAGTAGTTAACCAATCAATCCCTAAAATCACATCAAATACAAGTATCTTTAAAGAGATAAGATCAATAGGTGATGTGATGGTGCCAACTTGGATCAAGCAAGATTTATACACAGTGGATGTAATAAAAGTTTCTCCTAACGGAGTCTCCACAAATAAGTCAAAATCTAATTTCTCTGGAGTCAAGTTTAAACGTTGAGCACAAGCAGGAGAGATAAAAGAATGGGTAGAACCAGTATCTAGTAAGGTATAAACTTCGTAAGAGTTCAGGATTAGTGTGACGCCCCCAAAATAGGTATACATCACCCATCCTGAGTCGTTAATAACATGGTACAGAAACAACTACAACTTTATTAATACAGCATATAAACTGTGAGTTTAAATACAAATATTGTCATCTAGAGAATATCTATACCCAACTATGTCCTCAATACAATTATTGATACATTATTTTACAAAATGGTGAGGACTACTAAAACAACTTCTAGAACCATCATTCCACACCCCTGAGCTAGTACTCGCTACATTCTCTACTTCTTGAGAAGAAAAATGGAACAACAAGGAAAAGGGTGAGCTCAACTAGCCCAGTAAAGAATATTATGACTAAGATAATATAGAACAAATTATCGTTAGTTTTCAACAGGGAAAAATCTGATAGAATATAATAGACAACAAGTTTCAGATCAATATTCGCAACGAAAATAATAATTCATAGAAGAGTTATGTAGAGAATGAATTCTACTATTATCTATGAATTTAAAAGTCCATCATCAATATTTTATCCTCAGAACCTCAATCAATATTCATCTTGAATCAAATATTCATCTTTGCACTACAGGCCAAAGATATTCATCAGTCGGTCATGTTCATCTCAACACCTGTTCATCTTTGCACTACGGGCCAAAGATATTCATTATAAATTCATTTATCTTTGCACTACAGGCCAAAGATATTCAATAATATCATCATTTAGGACTGAGGATGATGAAAAATATTTTAAAGGAAACGAATCTAGTGAAACAAAAGAATAAATATCAAGGATTCGTATTTTAGCTATTTCATGTCCAAAAATACCTCATAAATAATCATAGTGAAGTAAAATTTAAGAATGATCAAAACATGGATACAATCAAAGCTAGTATCCATAATAGATATTTTGGACAAAAAAAAATTTCATTTTTCAATGAATAGTCTCAGATGATAATGAATAGTCTTGATATCGTGAATAATAACCCAGACACAAAAAGTTTCAAATTTGATTAAAAGTTCAAACCAATATTTCACATAATGATATTGAAGAAAATAATATCATTTAAAAAGAAAATAACATCCCTTACCTCGAAAAGATAGTACTTCTAGTTGAAACACCGGATATAATCTATGACTTGAACTTGCACCGTATAACAACACTCAAAGTATTAAAATACTCACAAGAATACGCTCAATATATCGATAGAGAAAGAGAGAGAAGATTTCAGTTTCTGGTGTGATTTTCAATTCTAACCTAAGCACCCTATTTATAGGAAAATGCTTAGAACACCAAAGTAAAAAATTTAATAAAATAATAATATACTTTTCTTAATTTCCTTAGCACACCTCACCAGCTGATTCAACCATTAACATGTGCCACTCAAATGGAAAATACGTTTTCCTTGATAAAAATAAATAAAACTTCCAAAAATCAATTATTTTGGAACTTCAATAATTCACAATAAATATCCCTTTTGTCAGAAAAATTCAAACCACATGTCCTTTCCATAGGAAATTTCATTCTCTATAACTTTACAGAAGAAATGTTTTCCAAATTCCAAATGAAATTGGCCAAAAATCCACAAGCAGAAGCGATTTTACAAAGCTATAATTAAATTTCAGTCAAGAAATGGGGTCCAAACAACACACAAAACATGTGTTTATCATTTAATGCAACAAAATACTCTTCCTCCTCATATATCCCACATTTATTATAAAAATATCACCATTATTATATTATTAAAATATAATAATATATTTAAATAATTATTTTATCGAGAAAAGATATAATACCAATTTTCAACAATTGTCACATTAAAATTTTCTCCATCTATATCCACATAAAATCAATATTTTCCTCATCATATAAATCAATAATTAATTATTCACAAATAATATTACGAGAATCACAACAACGATGACCAAGGCGGTTCCGGGAAAGAGGGGCTTTCCAATAAGGATTTCTCCTTCTTGGTAGCATGAATTAGATGACCAAACCTCTCCTTAGGCAAAATTTTCTAGACATTGCCAATAATGTTATCTAATAATATTATTCAGATAATATGAATTATTGCTCCGATAATAGAAAATATTGTGTAGTGACAATTATTAAAATAATAGTAATATAAAATATCAACGCAGCAATTATTGAATCAATAAAATAAAATACTTGAGCAAGAATTCTCAGAACAATTATTGAGTAGTGCCTTCTTACGTAAGAATCAATAATTGGTGTAATACTGTGTGTCTTCTGTGTTTTAACCACCGAGTATTCTAACAGTATTAACGGTAACAACTACGCCGTTATTTATAACCAACTTATTCTTGTCGTTTTCTTCATCCAATCGTTTTCCGTTATGGGGCCCATACAAGGCTGCGCCGTCGTACGAATATTCCCCGACAGTAAGAATATTCCACAACCAAACGAATATTCTCCGTCAACAATGAATATTTTAAAACCACTTGCTTGTTTGAAATAATTGCGCATTTTACCCATAACTTACCACATTAATCAAATCAACCCTTACTATTTCAAGATAATAAATAGAGGAAATTTAATTTCATTAAATAATAAGTTGGGGTCTTACAACTAGCTTACCCATGATCATCTCATTCGGGTTTCTCGCATTTTGGCCAGTCACTACAAATGCTTTCCCTTGAACCATCGACTTTGTTTTGTCCATACTCGCCTTTGGTACCGCCGTCCCAGCTGGACTTGACTTCGCTACTGGACAAAACCGGGCTATATGACCATCTTTTCCACAACTGAAACACACCTTGGAAGGCTGTGAACAGTTTGGACTTATGTGTCCATCCTCTCCGCATCTGTAGCATCTAACTGACAGTCGTTCTCCTCCCCTAGAATTTGTTGTTGGTGCTGGTGCTGCTATTGATGTCTTCCCATCATTGTTGAATCCCCTCTTTTTGAAATTTCCACTTGACTCATCTCTCCTATTATTATGGCCACGATTACCACCCGAGTGGTTACCACTTTGGTCCGTATTTTTCCCTCTTCACTGGTTATCATCGCTCCGATGACTGTTGTCACCGGTATGAACCTGGTTGTGGTCCCTCGGTTGAACATACTCATTATCTCGCTCTAATAATTGAGCCTTGTTGACAACATCTGAATACAGAGAAAATTTGTGAGAGATAAGGTATTGATGAATCTCGGGTTTTAGACCTCTCAAAAACATCCGCGTCATACATTCCTCATTCTCTACCAAATGAGGTGCAAACCTGGATAACTCCGCGAACTTTGCTTCGTACTGGTACACCGTCATGTTCTTCTGTTCCAGTCTAATAAACTCTACCTCCTTCATATGACGAATACTTTCAGGAAAGTACTTATCATTTAACAGTTTTTGAAATCATTCCCAAGACATGTTGAGTGCGGCTGGGTACGCTTCACAGATTCCCACCAGTAATCTGCCTCACCACGGAACATAAAGGTGGTGAATGGAACCTTTTGTTCTTCCGTGCATCCTAAGACATCGAATATCTTGGTAATTTGCTTAACCCACGTTTCCGCCTTAATCGAATCTGGTTTTCCCCAGAAATCTAGTGGTCTTAACTCCTTGAACTGCTTGGCCGTGACAAATCGCGCGTTGCTATCATTTCCACCCGCATTTTGTACACGAGTCTCCCTCGTGTGATTTTGTATGAACTGCAAAAAGCATCTAAACATTCCCTCATTCATCGTTTGCTCCATAGTGTTGTTTACAGGAGAAATATTGCCTTCCTGTTGCACGTTCTCTTGGTTGGTGATTGAAGGTTGTTCCACAGTCTCATACACTCCATTGTTAACGTTCTCAGCTACCATTCTTAAAAACTGCCATAAAACAAGGGTTAATTAAACAAATTAACTTGTCACATAATATCCCTATATTATGACCAACCAAAAAATAAGCTTAGGTAGGACACACTAGCGAAGGATTTACTCGTCTCTCCCCTCCAAGTTCTATTCCCCGATCTCCCCCAGAGACCATATCCCTAAGCTCTGATACCAACTGTGACGCCCCCAAAATAGGTATACATCACCCATTCTGAGTCGCCAAATACATGGTACAGAAAACAACTACAACTTTATTATTATAATTTTCGTGCAAAATACGACAACACATACTGTGCAAAATACGACAACACATACTGTGAGTTTAAAGTCCTCATTACAATTATTGATGCAATATTTTACAAAAATAGTGAGGACTGCTAAAATAACTGTCTAGGACCATCACTCTATACCCTGACTGGTTCCTGCTATATTCTCGCTTCCTGAGAAGAAAAATGGAACAAAAAGAAAAAGGGTGAGCTCAACTAGCCCAGTAAAGAATATTATGACTAAGATGATATACAACAAATTATTCTTAGTCTTCAACAGGGAAAAATCTGATAGAATATAATAGACAACAAGTTTTAGATCAACAACTGCAGCGGAAACAACAATTCATTAGAAGGGTTACGTAGAGAATGAAATCTACAATCATCTATGAATTTAAAAGTCCATCATCAATATTTTATCCCTGTAACATCAATTACTATACATCTTGAATCAAATATTCATCTTTGCACTACAGGCCAAAGATATTCATTTGTATCACCAGTTGGTCATATTCATCTCAACACCTGTTCATCTTTGCACTATGGGCCAAAGATATTCATCAGGTAATCATTCATCTTTGCACTACAGGCCAAAGATATTCATCAAGTATCACCATTAAGGACTGAGGATGATGAAAAATATTTAGAGAACAAATCCAGTAAAATAAAAGGACAAAGATTAGAGATTCGTACTTTAGATAATTCAAGTTTAAAAATACTCCATAATAAACCACAATGGAGTAAAATTCAAGAATGAAGATCAAAACATGAATACAATCAAAGATAGTAACCATAATAGACATATGGGACAAAGAAGAGAAAATTTTATTTTTTGATAAATAGTGTCGTTGTAAGAACCCAACTTATTATAAATAAAATTGAATTTCCTCCATTTATTATTTTGAAATAGTAAGGGTTGATTTGATTAATATGGATAGTTATGGGTAAAATACGCAAATATTTCAAATAAGCAAGTGGTTATAAAATATTCGTTTGGTCGTGGAATATTCTTCTTTGTCGGGGAATATTAAATGCAATGACCAGCGAAATTGTGGGGCCCCATAACGAAAGCGATTGGATGAAGAAAAACGACAAGTATAAGTTGTTTATAAATAACTGCAGTAGTTATTCTGCTAATCTTGTTAAAATACTCGGTGGTTAAAACACAGTAGTACACGGTATTGAACCAATTATTGATTTTTTTACGTAAGAAGGCACTACTCAATAATTATTACAGTAATTACTGTTCAGTATTTTATTTTAATTGATTCAATAATTGCCGTGTTGATATTTTATATTACTGTTATTCCAATAATTGTCACCACACAGTATTTTCCATTATCGGAGCAATAATTCATATTATCTGAATAATATTATTGGATAACATTATAGGCAATGTCTAAAAAGTTTTGTCTAAGGAGAGGTTTGGTCATCTAATTGCGCGCCAGTAAGAAAAGATCCTTATTGGAAAGCCCCATCTTTCTTGAACCGCACATTTGTCGATATTGTGATTACAATATTATTTGTGAATAATTAATTATTAATTTATATGATGAGGAAAATATTGATTTTATATGGATATAGATGGAGAAAATTTTTAATGTGACAATTGTTGAAAATAAATATTTTATCTTTTTCTGATAAAATAATTCATTTAAATATATTATTATATTTTAATAATATAATAATGGTGATATTTTTTTACAATGAATGTGGGATATATGAGTATATGAGGAGGAAGAATATTTTTATTGCATTAAATGATAAACACATGTTTTGTGTGTTGGTGGACCCCATTTCTTGACTGAAATTTAATTATAGGCTGTAAAATCGTCCGTTTGTGGATTTCGGTCAATTTCTATTTGGAATTTGGAAAAACTTTCTTCTGCAAAGTTGTAGAGAATGAAATTTCCTATGGAAAGAACATGTGGTTCAAATTTTTCTGATAAAAGGGCTATTTATTATGAATTATTGAAGTTCAAAAATAATTAATTTTTGGAAGTTTTAAATAATTATTTTAAGAAAAACGTTTTTTTGGTTTTGTGGGCTACATTAACATGTGCAACATGCTGAATTCAAATGTCTAGAGGTGGGCTAAGGAAAATTATATAAATATATTAATATTTTATTAAATTTTATGCTTTGGTTTTCTAAGCATTTTCCTATAAATAGGGTGCTTAGGTTAGAATTGAAAATCACACCAGAAACTGAAGTTTTCTCTCTCTTTCTCTCTCGATATATTGAGCGTATTTTTGTGAGTATTTTGATACTTTGAGTGTTACTATATGGTGCAAGTTTCTTTCAGCACTATATTCAGAATTCTAGTCAGAAGTACTGTCTTTTCGAGGTAAAGGATATTATTTTTTTTTAAAATGATATTATTTCTTTCAATATCATTACGCCGAAGTATTGATCTGAACTTTTAATCAAATTTGGAACTTTTTGTGTTGGGGTTACTATTCACGTATACGGCACTATTCACATATACGATACTATTCACGAATACGGCACTATTCACAGAAAAATTAAATTTTTGTTTTTCATCCAAAATATCTATTATGGATACTAGCTTTGGTTGTATCCATGTTTTAATCATTCTTGAATTTTACTCCACTATAATTATTTATGAGGTATTTTTGGACATGAATAAACCGAGATACGAATCCTTAATATTTATTCTTTTGTTTCACTGGATTCGTTTTCTTTAAATTTGAATAATATTCCTGTTGTTATTGACTTTTCTGACATACTTCCTGAAGAACTTCCCGGTCTACCCCCGGAACGTGAAGTTGAATTCTTTATTGATCTTGAACTTGGTATAAAGCCCATTTCTAAAACCCCATATCGGATGGCTCCTATTGAAGTTCAGGAGTTAAAGGTCCAACTACAAGAGTTATTGGACATTAGTTTTATTCGTCCTAGTACATCTCCTTGGGGTGCTCCTGTTTTATTCGTAAAGAAGAAAGATGGGAGTATGCGACTTTGTATTGACTACTGGGAATTAAATCATGTCACTATCAAGAATAGATATCCTCTACCTCGTATTGATGACCTGTTTGACCAGTTACAAGGAGCACAATTCTTTTCAGAAATAGATCTTCGTTCTAGATATCATCAGCTAAAGATTAGAACTGAGGATATTCCAAAGACTGCCTTCAGAACTCGGTACGGGCATTATGAATTCTTAGTCATATCTTTCGGATTGACTAATGCTCCTGCTACTTTCATGGATATGATGAACCGAGTATTCAAGGAATATTTGGACCAGTTCGTTGTTGTCTTTATTGATGACATCCTCATATATTCTAAAAGCCGTGAAGATCATGAGCACCATTTGAAGCTGGTACTCCAAAGGCTTCGTGAAAACAAACTTTATGCTAAGTTGAAGAAATGTGAGTTCTGGCTTGAGGAAGTAGCATTCCTTGGACACGTGGTGTCAAAACATGGAGTATCTATTGATCCGGCGAAGATTGAAGCAATACAAAGTTGGGAGGGGATAAATAAGGTTTTGGTCATCTTTGTCTTTGAGGTCCGGTTTTCATTGTGATTCTGAAAAACTTTTTTGTTACAATCGAATAATCATACTTTCAAAAACTTACAAAATGGTCACTCTGTTCGATTTTTCGTCCAAAAAGCAGACGGAATCTTGTTGTCTCTTGAAGTTGACTCCATTTTTTCTTGACGTGGCTCAATTTTTTTTTGATGTGGAAGTTAAAAATTTTCTTAAAGAAAATGTTCTCACAAGTCTCGAACTCTAAACCTCTTAATTAAAAACCTATATTCCAACAAAAACCATTGTATTAACTATCCCATGCTTAAATTTACATAATACTAATATTTAAACTAAGTAGCATTGTTTCTAGGAATTGTAATAATAATAATAATTGTAATAATCGTAATAATAATAATTATTATTGTAATAATCTGATGACCAAAAAAAGGATAATACTGTTTGTAGTATTTTTCAATAATAATAATAATAATAATAAAACTTAAATATGATTTACTATCCTAAACTACACATTTTTTGCAATAAAAAAAATGCAATTTTTAATAATAATAAAAAAAACACGATTTTTAATTAAAAAAAAAAAGCACAGTTTTTTTAAAAAAAAAAAAACAACTAACAACGCAAAAAAAATGCAATTAATAAAAAAACTGCATTTCATTATTACAAAACTGCAGTTTTTTAATTTTTTTTTGTAATAATAAAATGCAGTTTTTTTTATTTTATTAAAAAAAAAAAATTATGCGTTTATAAAAAAAAAACTGCATTTTAATAAAAAACTGCAAAAAAAAAACGCAAAAAAAAAAAACTGCAGTTAATAAAAAAACGCAAAAAAAAAAAAACGGACCTTCAATTAAAAAGTATGTAAAATAACTGCAGTTTTAAAAAAAAAAAAACTGCAGTTACTGCAGATATTAAAAACTGCATTTTAATAAAAAAAATCGCAAGAAACAAACTGCAGTTATTAAAAACAAAAAAAAAAGGCATGCATTTTAATAAAAAATGCAGTTAATAAAAAAACTTTATTAATGCCTTTTTATTTTAAAAACTGAACAGCGGAAAACGCAGTTAATAAAAAAATTGCAGTTTTTTTTTTTTTTAATATAAAAAACGCAGTTTTTTTTGATAAAAAATAAAAAAACTGCATTTATTATTACAAAAAAATTAAAAAACTGCAGTTTTTGTAATAATAAAATGCAGTTTTTTTATTAACTGCGTTTTTTAGTGTGCTTATTTTTTTTTTTTTTTTTTTTATGTTGTTAGTTGTTTTGTTTTTTTTATTAAAAAAAAGTGTATATTTTTTTAACTATTACAAAAAATTGCATTTTTTTTATTACAAAAAATGTGTAGTTTTGGATAGTAAATTATATTTAAGCCTTATTATTATTATTATTATTGAAATACTACAAAGGTATTATCCCTTTTAGTCATCAGATTATTACAATAATAATTATTATTATTACAATTATTACAATTATTATTATTATTACAATTCCTAAAACAATGCTATTTAGTTTAAATATTAGTATTATGTAAATTTAAGCATGGGATAGTTTAGACACAATGGTTTTTGTTGAATATAAGGTTTAATTTGAAGAGGTTTAGAGTTCGAGATTTGTGAGTAACATTTTCTTAAGAAAATTTTTAACCTCCACATCAAGAAAAAATAACTACCCACGCCAAGAAAAAAAAATGGAGTCAACTTGATACAAAAGATTCCGTCTGCTTTTTGACTAAAATCGAATCTGAGTAACCATTTTGTAAGTTTTTGAAAGCACAAATTATTCGATTGTAACAAAAAAGTTTCAGAATTACATAATGAAAACCTGACCTCAAAGACAAACGACCAAAACCTTATTTATCCCAAGTTGGGAGCAACCAAAGACGGTGACCGAAGTAAGCAGCTTTCTGGGCTTAGCTGGTTATTATCAGAGATTCGTGGAGGGATTTTCTCGAATCGCTACTCCATTAACTCAGCTAACTCGGAAGGATACAAAATTCGTATGGAGCGAGGAATGCGAGAAGAGTTTCCAAGAGCTTAAGAGGAGACTCATTTCGGCACCTGTTTTGACAATACCATCTGGTTCGGATGGATTTGTTATCTACAGTGATGCTTCGGGAAAAGGGTTAGGGTGTGTTCTCATGCAACATGGGAAAGTCATAGCCTATGCCTCGCGAAAACTTAAAGAATATGAGAGGAATTATCCTAGTCATGATTTAGAGTTGGTAGCAGTCGTTTTTGCGCTAAAAATCTGGAGGCACTATCTATATGGGGAGAAAGTGGAGATATATTCAGACCATAAAAGCCTCAAATATTTCTTCACCCAAAAGGAACTCAACATGCGGCAACGACGTTGGCTCGAGCTGTTGAAAGACTACGACCATACCATTCAATACCATCCTAGAAAAGCGAACGTGGTAGCTGACGCGTTGAGTAGAAGATCGTATGCAGGAATGAGTGCGATGCTGTCAACACAAAGGCTCATTTTGTGTGACTTACAAAAGTTGAAGATAGAATTCAAGTCTCCAGGGACCCATGCAATGATGTCAAGTATACGCATAGAACCAACTTTAATCGATAAAGTTAAAGTTGTTCAAGCCACCGACCCGGAGCTGATGCGTATGAAGAAGAAAGTACAAGAAGGTGCTATTCTGGAAGCGAGAATCGATGAAGAAGGAATACTTCGAGTCCACTCCAGACTTTGTGTACCTAACGACTCTAATTTGAGGTACAAGATTATGACGGAGGCACATAATACACGGTTTGCAATCCATCCTGGAAGTACCAAAATGTATCATGATCTTCAACATACATTTTGGTGGAATAATATGAAGAGAGAGATTGCAAAGTTTATCTCGATGTGTTTAACTTGTCAACGTGTAAAGGCGGAGCATCAAGCGCCAAAGGGTCCATTACAACCACTTGAGATTCCGAAATGGAAGTGGGAACACATTACCATGGATTTCGTTACGGGTCTTCCCATGGTTTCTCAAGGCATAAATGCTATTTGGGTTATTGTTGATAGATTAACCAAGTCTGCTCATTTCTTGCCAATACGAGAGACTTATTCCCTTGAACGTCTTGCTCGAATGTACGTAAATGAGATTGTGAGATTGCATGGCATGCCAGTATCCATTGTTTTGGATCGTGACCCAAGATTCACTTCAAGATTTTGGGTTAGCTTGCAAAAAGCTATGGGTACGGATTTATGATTCAGTTCGGCATACCATCCTCAAACAGACGGAAAATCGGAGAGGACTATTCAAACCCTTGAGGATCTATTAAGACTCTGTGTCCTAGACTTCAAAGGGAGTTGGGATAAGTATTTACCATTGGTGGAATTCTCCTACAACAACAGTTATCAGACAAGTATAGGTTGGGCCCCATTCGAAGCATTGTATGGACGAAAGTGTCGCTCTCCAATATGTTGGGATGAGGTGGGTGAAGCAACATTGTTGGGACCCGAGTTGGTACGTATGACTACAGAAAATATCCAAATGATTCAACAACATATACAAACGGCACAGGATCGACAAAAGAGTTATGCAGATCTTCATCGAAAGGACGTGGAATTTAGTATTGGGGATCATGTATTGTTGTGTGTGGCTCCATAGAAGGAAGTTACAAGATTTGGGAAGAGAGGAAAGCTCAATCCATGATTTATTGGTCCATTTCAGATTCTTGACCGAGTAGAAAATTAGCCTATAGACTCGCGTTACCTCCAAGCATGTCTCATGTTCATAATTTTTTTCACATATTTGTGCTTCGTAAATATGTGAAAGACCCGAACCACGTCATTGAATTAGAACCGGACGAGATAGCCGAAGACTTAACGTATGAAGAGGTACCTGTCAAGATCTTGGATAGGAAGGAGCATGTCCTACTCACAAAGGTCGTACCACAAGTCAAAGTTTTGTGGAGGAACCATGTTATAGAGGAAATGACCTGGGAGTTGGAAACGGAAATGAAAGCGAGGTATCCTCATCTTTTTGAAACACCAGGTACGTACGTCAATTTCGAGGACAAAATTTCATGAGGGGAGGTTGTAAGACCCCAACTTATTATAAATAAAATTGAATTTCCTCTATTTATTATTTTGAAATAGTAAGGGTTGATTTGATTAATATGGATAGTTATGGGTAAAATACGCAAATATTTCAAATAAGCAAGTGGTTATAAAATATTCGTTTGGTCGTGGAATATTCTTCTTGTCGGGAATATTAAATGCGATTTACCAAGCGACCTTGTGTGGGCCCCATAACTGAAAGCGATTGGATGAAGAAATGACAAGTATAAGTTATTTATAAATAACAAAGTAGTAGTTATTACAGTATTATCTTGCTTCAAATACTTTAATTGGTTAAAACACAGTAGCACACGGTATTGCACCAATTATTGAGTTTTCCGTAAGAATGCACTACTCAATAATTTTTATAGTAATTATTGTTCAGTATTTTATTTTAATTGATTCAATAATTGATGCGTTGATATTTTATATTACTGTTATTTCAATAATTATCACCACACAGTATTTTCCATTATCAGAGCAATAATTAATATTATCTGAATAATATTATTGGATAACATTATTGGCAATGTCTAAAAAGTTCTGTCTAAGGAGAGGTTTGGTCATCTAATTGCGCGCCAGTAAGGAGAGATCCTTAATGGAAAGCCCTCTTTCTGAGGAACCGCACTCGTTGTCGATGATTGTGATTCTGTAATATTATTTGTGAATAATTAATTATTGATTTATATGATGAGGAAAATATTGTTTTTATGTGGATATAGATGGACAAAATTTTTAATGTGACAATTGTTGAAAATAAATATTTTATCTTTTTCTGATAAAATAATTCATTTAAATATATTATTAAATTTTAATAATATAATAATGGTGATATTTTTTTACAATGAATGTGGGATATATGAGTATATGAGGAGGAAGAGTATTTTTGTTTCATTAAATGATAAACACATATTTTGTGTGTCGGTGGACCCCATTTCTTGACTGAAATTTAATTATAGGCTGTAAAATCGCCCGTTTGTGGATTTCAGTCAATTTCTGTTTGGAATTTGGAAAAACTTTCTTCTGCAAAGTTGTAGAGAATGAAATTTCCTATGGAAAGGACATGTGGTTTGGATTTTTCTGACAAAAGGGCTATTTATTGTGAATTATTGAAGTTCCGAAGTTCCGAAATAATTGATTTTTGGAAGTTTTAAATAATTATTTTAAGAAAAACGTTTTTTTTTTGGTTTTGTGGGCTACACTAACATGTGCAACATGCTGAATTCAATTGTCTAGAGGTGGGCTAAGGAAAATTATATAAATATATTAATATTTTATTAAATTTTCTACTTTGGTGTTCTAAGCATTTTCCTATAAATAGGGTGCTTAGGTTAGAATTGAAAATCACACCAGAAACTAAAGTTTTCTCTCTCTTTTTCTCTCGATATATTGAGCGTATTCTTGTGAGTATTTTGATACTTTGAGTGTTACTATACGGTGCAAGTTCCCTTCAGCACTATATTCAGAATTCCAGTCAGAAGTACTGTCTTTTCGAGGTAAGGGATATTATTTTTAAAAAAATGATATTATTTCTTTCAATATCATTATGCCGAAGTATTGATCTAAACTTTTAATCAAATTTGGAACTTTTTGTGTTAGGGTTACTATTCACGTATACGGCACTATTCACGTATACGGTACTATTCACGAATACGGCACTATTCTCAGAAAAATTAAATTTTTGTTTTTCGTCCAAAATATCTATTATGGATACTAGCTTTGATTGTATCCATGTTTTAATCATTCTTGAATTTTACTCCACTATGATTATTTATGAGGTATTTTTGGACATGAATAAATCGAGATACGAATCCTTAATATTTATTCTTTTGTTTCACTGGATTCGTTTTCTTTAAAATATTTTTCATCATCCTCAGTCCTAAATGATAATATTACTGAATATCTTTGGCCTGTAGTGCAAATATTAATGATTTTCTGATGAATATCTTTGGCCTGTAGTGCAAAGATGAACAAGTGTTGAGATGAACATGACCAACTAATAAATATCTTTGGCCTGTAGTGCAAAGATGAAAATTTGATTCAAGAAGAATATTGATTGATGTTACAGGGATAAAATGTTGATGGACTTTTAAATTCATAGATTATAGTAGATTTCATTCTCTACGTAACTCTTCTATAAATTATTATTTTTCGCTGCGAATATTGATCTAAAACTTGTTGTTTATTATATTCTCTCAGATTTTTCTCTGTTGAAGACTAACGATAATTTGTTTTATATTATCTTAGTCATAATATTCTTTATTGGGCTAGTTGAGCTCACCCTTTTCCTTTTTGTTCCATTTTTTCTTCTCAGGAGGCGAAAATGTAGCGAGTACGAGTCAGGGTATGGAATGATGGTTCTAGAGAGTTGTTTAGTAGTCCTCACCATTTTTGTAAAATAATGTATCAATAATTGTGATGAGGATTTATTTGGGTATGGATATTGTCTAGAAGATAATATTTGTATTTAAACTCACAGCTTTTATGTTGTATTAATAAAGTTGTAGTCAATTTTCATACCATGTATTGACAACTCAAAATGGGTGATGTATACCTATTTTGGGGGCGTCACAGTTGGTATCAGAGCTTAGGGATATGATCTCTGCCGGAGATCGGGGAATAGAACTAGGAGGGGAGAGACGAGTAAAACCTTCGCTAGTGTGTCTTATTTAAGCTTATTTATTGGTTGATCAATATATAGGGATATTATGTGATATGTTAATTTATTTAATTAACCCTTGTTTTATGGCAGTATTTGAGAATGGCAACTGAGAATGTTAACAGTGGAGTAAATGAGACCGTGGAGACGCTTGTACTCACCCATGAGGAGAACGTGCAACAGGCCGTCAATGTTCCTCCTATAAACAATACCACGGAGCAGACGATGAACGATGAGATTTTTAGAAGCTTTTTGCGGTTCATGCAAAACGAAACGAAGGAGATTCCTGTTCAAAATACAAGAAGAAACAATGGCAATGCACAGCTGGTCACAGCCAAGCAGTTCAAAGAGTTGGGACCACCAGAATTCTGGGGAAAGTCGGATCCGATTAAGGCGGAGACGTGGGTTAAACAAATTACCAAGATATTCGATGTCTTGGGATGCACGGAGGAACAGAAGGTTCCATTCGCTACTTTTATGTTCCTTAATGAGGCAGATTACTGGTGGGAATTTGTGAAGCGTACCCATCCAGCCGCGCTCAGCATGTCTTGGGAGACATTTCAGAAACTGTTCAATGACAAATACTTTCCTGAAAGTGTTCGTCATATGAAGGAAGTAGAGTTTATTAGACTGGAGCAAAACAATATGACGGTGTCCTAGTACGAGGCGAAGTTTGTAGAGTTATCCAGGTTTGCACCTCATTTGGTGGAGAATGAGGAACGTATGACGCAGATATTTCTAAGAGGTTTAAAACCCGGCATACGTCAATATCTCATTTCTCATAAATTTTCTCTCTACTCAGATGTTGTCAACAAGGCTCAATTATTAGAGCTAGATAACGAGTACGTGCAACCAAGGGACCACAACCAGGATCATACCGGTGACAGCAGTCATCAAAACAATGATAACCAGTGGAGAAAGAAGAATACAGACAAGAGTGGCAACCACTCTGGTGGTAATCATGGCCATGTAAATAGAAGAAGCGAGTCGGGGAAAGATTTTAAAAAGAGGAGATTCAACAATGATAATGTGAAGACATCAGCACCAGCAACAACTGGTTCTAAGGGAGGAGAATGACCACCGATCATATGATATAAGTGCGGGAAAGAAGGACATATCAGTCTAAACTGCCCACAATAATTCAAGGTATGCTATAATTGTGGAAAGGAATGACATATCGCTCGAGATTGTACGGTAGCGAAACCAAGTTCAGCGGGGATGGTGACTCAAAAGGCTGTCCCAAAAAAGTTAAAGTCAAAGTCAACGGTTCCTAGAAAGCGTTTGTCGTGACTGGTCAAAATGCGAGGTGATCACGGGTAAGCTAATCATAAATTCTTGCGAAGTTTATACATTACTAGATACCGGTGCTACCCATTCATTTATCTCTCCTGCTTGTGCTCAACGTTTAAACTTGACTCCGGAGAAATTAGACTTTGATTTATCTGTGGAGACTCCATTAGGAGAAACTTTCATCACATCCACTGTTTATAAATCTTGTTTGATCCAAGTTGGCACCATCACCTTACCTATTGACCTTATCCCTTTAAAGATACTTGCTTTTGATGTGATTTTAGAGATTGATTGGTTAACTACTCATCATGCCAAAATTGATTGTTTTCGTAAGGTTGTTAGTTTTCATATTCCTAACCAACGTGTTGTACGAATTCAAGCAACTAAACCATTAAAATCAATCACTGTCATATCTAATCATAAAGCTATTCGTTTATTGAAAAACGGATGTCAAAATAATAGTACTTCTGTTCGGAATATCGGATGTAAAGGTGAAGGAAACTTGCACTAAATATCAACTCTCAAAGTATCTAAATACTCACAGAAATATGTTCGATAATATAGAGAGAGAAAACTTATGTTTCTAGTATAATTTTCAATTCTAACTTAAGCACCTATTTATAGGAAAATGCTAGAACGCCAAAGGAGACTAAAATAATAAAATAATATTATTTCTTTCCTTTCTACTCATGCTTCTTGACAATTCTTAGCCCACCATACTTGAAAATTAATTCCAGCACATGTTTTGACAAAAAAGAAAAATGGGTCCCACCCATAATTTTAATAAAAATATTTAATTTCTGAAACTTCAATATCTCATAATAAATAGCCCTTTCATCAGAAAAATACGAATTTTATGTCCATTCCATAGGAAATTGGATTCTCTACAACTTTGCAGAAGAAAGTTTTTCCAAATTCTAAACAGAAAATGTCCGAAATCCACATACGGATGATTTTTAATACCTCCATTCCGACAAAATACTGATAAAACACCTCAGCTTTAATTCCTTCATTTATAACCACATAAAATAAATATATCCATCAATTATATCCACATAAAATAAATATTTTCTTATCATATAAATCAATAATTATTTATTCACAAATAATATTACAGAATCACAATAATGACAACCAGGCAGTTCCTAGGAAAGTGGGGACTTTCCGATAAGGATTTCTCCTTACTGGCATGCAATTAGGTGACCAAACCTCTCCTTAACAAAACTTTCTAGACATTTCCAATAATGTTATCTAATAATATTATTCAAATAATATGAATTATTGATCTGATAATTGGAAATATTGTGTAGTGATAATTATTGAAACAACAATAATATAAAATATCAATGCAACAATTATTGAATCAATAAAATAAAATATTGAATAAGAATTAATTCTTGTAACAATTATTGAGTAGTGCCTTCTTACGTAAGAATCAATAATTCAAAAATATCGCAATATAAGAAGCATTACCGCTTCTTGTCAACCAGCGTACATCGTATTTTAACCACGGGGTATTCCAACAGTGTTAACGGTAACAATTACGCCGTTATTTATAAAAACCCAAACTTGTCATTTTTTTCATCAGACAATTATTTGTTATGGGGCCCACAAATGGCTCCGCTGTCGTACGAATATTTCCCGATAATAAGAATATTCCACGACCAAACGAATATTCCCCGACAAAATGAATATTTTATAACCACTTGCTTATTTTGCAAAATTTGCATATTTCACCCATAACCAAAGCATTATATTAAATTAATTCCTTATTATTTCAAGATAATGAATATAGGAAATTTAATTTTATTTATAATAAGTTGGGTCTTACAGATGGAATTAATAAAAGATTATGATTGCAAAATCTTTTATCATCCGGGCAAAGCTAATGTGGTTGCAGATGCCTTGAGTGGGAAAGGCAGAAAAAACTTGATGTTGTTAACCAACTAGGAGGAGCTCATTTCAGCAATGGCAAGGCTAGAGTTGGAAATCCAAATTTCCAAAAGAATTTGATGAAAGATTGTACCAGATAGAAGTTAGTCCATCTTTGGTGGACAAGGTGAAGGATGCTCAACTACAGGATGAAGAATGCAGAAAAATAAAAGAAAGCGTGGTCGAGGGTAAAGAGGTGAAGTATAAGCTTGATACTGAGGGAATGCTAAGATTCGAGGGACGAATTTGGGTTCCAGCAGTACAGGATATTAAAGAAAACATCTTGACAGAAGCTCATAGCTCAAGATATTCGATTCATCCGGGAAGTACAAAGATGTATCATGATTTATGGTGACATTTTTGGTGGCCAAATATGAAAAGAGACGTTGCAGAGTATGTTGAAAAGTGCTTGACATGTCAGAGAGTGAAGGCCGAGCATCAAAGACCAAGCGGATTACTTCAACCATTAGAAATACCAGAATGGAAGTGGGAGTATATCACAATGGATTTTATGATAGGTCTTCCAATGACTCAGAAAGGATACGATGCGATTTGGGTAATAGTGGATAGATTAACGAAATCAACACACTTTTTGCCAATAAAGATTAGATTTAATCTTGATCAGCTGGCAAAACAATACGTCAAAGAGATCGTGTCAAGACATGGAGTTCTAGTGTCAATAGTATCAGATAGAGATCCGAGGTTCACATCAAACTTCTGGAAGAAACTACATGAATGCATGGGAACACAATTGAAGATGAGTACGGCATATCATCCACAAACAGATGGTCAAAGTGAACGAACAATCCAGACGTTAGAGGATATGCTTAGAGCATGCATTTTGGATTTCAAAGGAAACTGGGATGATCATCTATCGTTGGTGGAATTTGCATACAATAACAGTTACCATGCAAGCATTGGCATGCCACAATACGAAGCATTATACGGCAGGAAATGCAGAACTCTACTATATTAGGATGAAGTTGGTGAACGTCAACTGTTAGGACCAGAACTGGTACAGCAGACCACTGAAGTTATCAAACTCATCAGAGCAAGACTGGTAGCTGCTCAAGATAGATAGAAGAAGTATTCTGATCAACACAGGCGGAATCGCGAATTTAAAGCAGGAAATTTCATTTTCCTGAAAGTTTCTCCTTCGAAGGGGAAAATTCATTTTGGCAAGAAAGGAAAGCTAAGCCCAAGGTTTATTGGACCTTTTGAGATACTACGAAGAGTGGGAGAAGTAGCTTATGAGGTAGCTTTACCTCCAAAATTAGAACATGTTCACAACATTTTTCATGTTTTGGTATTGCGACCGTATAAACTCGATTATAAACATGTAATCGAGTATAAACCGTTGCAATTCAATACAGATTTATCTTATGAAGAGGTTCCTATCCAGATAGTCGACAGGAAAGAACAAGTTTTCAGGAATAAGGTGATACCTTCTGTGAAGGTGATATGGAGAAACCACAATGTCGAATAGGCTACGTGGGAACTTGAAGCTGAAATGATGAAGAATTACCCTGATTTATTTTTTTAGTCTGTGTCTTCGATTCTAGGGACAGAATCTTTGTAAGGAGGGAAGAATGTGACGAATGAGTTGTTTGAGTTATGATTCTGGGGACAAAATCCTTGTAAGGAAGGAAGGATGTAATAATCCAAGATTTTATTATTTGTAATTTAAAATATTTATTAAATAAAATAAATATTTTATTGATGTGGTTATTATTAGTAAATATTTATGAATTAAATTTATTAGATAATATTCTAAATTAAAATAATTTATAATTTAGAAAGTTGTAATATAACATGGGATGTTATATTGTTGTTTTAATTTAATAATTTAAAGTGGTATATTAATTTATTAAATAAAATTATATTAAGATTATAATTTTGTGATAATTAAATTAAGTGGAAAATTTATTTAAAATTTAGTATGTGTAATTAATTTATTGATTAATGTTGGATATGGAAATCCAAATAAATTATATATGATTATAAATTATAAACCTGAATTGTTTATTAAAATAAATTAAAGTAGTTTTAAATTGGTTTACCAAACACGGCTTAAAAAATAATAAGTCTTTATTTTAATAATTTTTATCCAAACGAAGCCTTATGGTTATTAAATTTTGAATTTGAATTATAATACATAAAATAAATCAAATAATATAAAATATATTTATAACTGATATGTAATTATTATAATAATAAGTATACGACAGTTTTATACGTTTGATTTTATACGTTGGGTGTATTTTACTTTACCTGAAAAGTATTTGGCTTAAGCCTAAGAAGAGAAAAGAGAAGAGGGTTTTTTAGAGTAATTGAGGGAGTTTGAGAGAGAATTCCTGAGTTTTCCAAAGCAATTCCAGTGGTTAGCAATGACTGTTCAAAGCAAGAAAAGGTAGTTTCCAAAATCTTAAAATATATATACATATGTATATATATATATATGTGTATGTATTTTACGGCATAAACCTTCTAAGTTTTGTGAATTCAATTTGTTGAATTGTTGATATATATATATATATATATATATATATATATATATATATATAATAACCTGGTAATTGTGATTTTACGTGTTTATGATGTTAGAGTTTTCATTTAGATACGAATTTGTTATGTTAATTGCGGTTAAAAAGGAAGAAAAGTATTTACAGTATATATTTTTTATGTGGCCTATAAAAGTACCAAATATGGTGGTCAATTTGTATGTTAATCTGTAAATTGAGTGTTGGTTATGCTAGTCCATTAAGAAACGAAGAGAACGTAGTTTGAACGAAGTAATTTGGTGTAGAATTGTGATCACAATGATGTTTTTGTGAAGGATGTCAAAAATTGAAGTTTTTATACAAAAACATGAAATTTAAGGATTTAAATTAGTTATAGTTGTTGTTTAATTGTTCTAAGTGGTTGAATATGTGAGGAATCATGTTTGTGTTAGTTCTATGCCAATTACATATGTTAAAATTACTGTTTTGTGGGTGAAATTCGTGATAGTTGGGCGAAAAACGGACACTGTTAAAGTTGTGTATTGCATTGGTGTCAAGGCCATAAATGGCGCAGCTACGCCAGCGTAGCTGCACTGGTCCCAGGCTTAAGTATGGCGCAGTTGCGCCCTACTTTGATGTGAGACAGTGGAGTCTGCTACTTCTGCAGAATTTGAAACCTTAATGTAACCTAGTTTAGTGATGTGTTAATGTGTCAAATCTATAATGAAGAGGTTTAAACAGAATCGTGTTGTGTGATTAGAAATTCTACAATTATAAGAAATTAGTAAATTATGTAAATGACATGTTATGATTTATTGAACACGAGGATTAGTAAATAAGTGTTGTGAAGTTAACACTTGGAATTTCTGAAATAGATATAGTAGCGTAAGACTTGTACTAAATTAACCAGTTTAGATAGAAGTGGGTGTTATTTTGGAAAGTGGATGTTAATATATCTAATAGATATTGTAATTCTAATAAAATGTGTAGGTGAACATGAGTTGTAATTTATAGCTTACGCGCGAGGCAAGTTTCTAAACCTTACCTCTTTACATTGAACAAGTTTCTTACTCTAAACTTTGATTAAGCAAATTCTTTTATTCTTAATCTTTATTTGTGCAAGCTCTAATTCTAACTTTATCTAAGCAAGTTTTGTATTCTAATCATGATTGAGTTGTTTTAACTTGTTTATAGTTAAGCAAGTTTTCTTATGTTCTATTCTTTTATGATAAGTGCAAATTCTTGAACCCAAAACTCTAAGTGAATTATTCTATTTCATTTATTTAACGCAATTCGAAATATTATTGTTATATTAAGCAAGTTTCATTTTAAGCTTTTTATTCCCTAGTACATGTTCATAAGTTAATTCTTTTATCTCAAGAACATAGCCTTAGCTTAATATTGTTCAAGGAAGGTTTATTGTTTCATTCAATACTTATGTTTTTAGTTATTCCAAACATTAGTTTAATAAGAGTTAGCTCATCTATGATTATTCATTGTTCCATACTATGTTGTTAGTGATCAACTGTAGTGTTATCAAACTTTGTTGATTCAACTAATCCTTTAGTTGATGGTCGTTAAACTCTAAATTACCCTTGAAGCTTATCCAAACTAAACTTTCTTTGGTGCGAACTTGTACTCTAAAACTAAGAAGAACATCCCTATTATAGGGGATACGCAATGCGTTTAGATGTTTGTGCACAATACATTATACGAAGGGCTGATCCCCCTAAGTACGTGAAGTCCCTACAGTATAACTATTAAGGTTAAAGTTGAAAGATTACTTGTAACCGTGGACATAGTTCATGGTCTTATGACCCTTAGATATATTTCATATTTTGATTCCAGTTTTTGGTTATCATTGATAGAATATTATTCAGTTTTGATGAGCCTATTCATTGGCAGTTATTATTCTCTTGTTGATTCATTGTTATATCTAGTGAGCAATTGTTTTGCTCACTCTTGCATATATATACACTCATTGCAGCTAAAGTTGAGAAGGTCGATGAACCTACGACTAGCAAAGGAAAGGGAAAAATATGCAAGTGATTAAGACTTGTAATTTCATTTATTGTCATGATGATAGACTTTATATTTAATGATGTGATGTAATTATTTTAATTCTGCACTTGATTGATGTTTAAGGTTAGATAACTTGGGAAGACTTTTTGATTAATGATGTAACCCCTTTAAAGGGAGGATTTCTAGTTTAATTTTATTATATTTGGGTAGATAGATATGAATGAATGGAAAGTGAACATCAAGTCTTGTGGGAATGAAGTACCTAGATTTGGGGGTGTCACATATAAACTCATGAAGAACAAGTAATAACCTATCATGTAAATAAGTTAATGTAATATGTATGTTAAGATGTTAGTATGATGGAATGAATCCATTTGAAATGATGAACAAATCTTAAGTAACGAAGTTATGGCGGAATTCACGAGTTTGGACGATAATCGTCGAATTCGTGAAATTCTCAGAATGGAAGTCAAATATTGATGTTGAGCTCAAAAACGTTAGTTTTTGATGGTTTATGGTCGTATTTGGCATTCTAGAGTTGCGGACTCAAAAATAACTGAATTTTGACTTAGAACGAAGAAACGAGCGTTGAACGTTCACGAACGTTTATCGTTTTCGTTAAAATGAACTAAAAGGTGAATTTCGAGTTAACGAAGTCAAAAATGAAAAATTCTTGTATGAACACATAGAGTATGTAATTTGTGAGCTAAGGGCTTTTGAACGAAGAAATTATGAGCCTGGGAATCTCACCTATGAAATAAACTGTCAAAATTTCGACATCGAGGTTCAGCGTCAGTGGCGCCGCATAAGGCCTTATAAAAGCGCGCTTGCATGCAAGCATGGTAGTCGACCATCGGATTTTCGCACCACAGTGCCAACTCTAGTTATAACACTCGCACCGCAGCGCCATGTATAGTAGAGTTTGCATCAAGAGTGGCGCCATGAGCCCACTATAGTAAGGGATGTCACTTACTACGCTACGCAGATGGAAATTTGTCACCAAGTTATTTGTGAACCCAATGGTTTGAAAAACAAGTACGGGACATGTAATTACTTAATGAACATGTTAAGACCTTTCCTAAATCACTTTTATAGTGACGACTTTCAAAATTTAATATTGTTTAATAAGTAGTTAAACGAAGAACGTAAAGTATAAGAAAGTGAATGGTATACAATAAGTGTACTTAACCAATAACGATCGAGTTTCGATTAATAACGTAAGAACGTTAGTAAGCCGTGAGGAAGGATGATTGATTCAAAACGAGTTGTATTAATGAAGTAAATCCATGTAAGACATAGAAGAGAAAGAAGTTGGTAAGAATGATGTAAATTATAAACGGCAAGCCGGAACCAATAATAACAAATCTAGTACATGATTAGATTGAGAAGAAGGGTAAGATTTATTAGGAACGCTGTATATTTATTCATGACCTAATGTGGTATATTATGTGGTTATGTATTGTAGAGACCGTAAAGACTCAAAGGAAAAGTAATTTTACTGTAGCAGACGCTGAAGGCAAGTTTTTTTAACGTGTGTCTAACCTTCGTGTTAGTCAGGTTTTCAATGATTCATGTTATGAGATGCATGAATTGTTTTAAAGAAAGGATCGATGCCAGTTTTAACTCGGCTAGACTTATCTTGAAGAGTTGATTGATTTATTTACATGTTTTTCAATATAGAATTGATAACGCTATCCTACGCCAATTGTTTGGTACGGATTCAAGGTAAGCTGAGTATGAATAAACAAATGTATTTCACATCGATTATTCGATGGGCATGTGAGGTTGGAAAAACTTAAACGTAAATACGTTTAATGAATGAGTGTTGACCAACATAGAGTACTATAGGCTGATCACCTAGAAGTTCTCGTAAGAAATGTCGGACTTACGGTCTTAGTATTGAGTTGTCCTTTTCATTAATAAAAGCTAAAGAGAATGTTCATGGTCTATGGACCTACTCAGAATTTCTAAGCTACTGTATGTACTTCAAAATTGTTTTATGAGATGAGAAGTGTTATTCAATGTTTCATAGTACTTCATAACTATTGCTCAGTTAATAAAGAATAATCATATGATTCTCGAAGTGGTATTTATATAATATATTATTAGACTTTATGAGCTAGTTATGCTCACTTCTTGCTTGAATCATATGATTGCAGCTAAGGTCAAGCGAACCGAGGGTTCCAGTAGAGATAAAGGCAAGGCGAAGATGAACGACTAGTTTATTCTGTAATAGACTAGTATGTTTATATGAAATATATTACAACGAACACAGAATGTAATGGTTTCAGAACCTGGGAACGGGTTGTATTATTATTAATATAATAAGAATGTCGTTGATACACATATTTTATTGTTTTTCCAATAGAATGAATATACGATTATAAGTATCGTGTAGCACCATCTGTCGGGTTGGAAGATACCCGAATTTGGGGACGTCACAGGTTGGTTTCAAATCATTAGGTTATAAAACTTAAGGGGGGAAGAACCTTAGGCTAATAACCTCGTTAAGGAGGAAAAGTCCGAAGGAAGTAAACTTGAGTTTTACTTAAGTCGAATGAGTTAATAAGGTATTAAGGAAAGAAACTCAGTACCGAAAGATTTAAAAGATTGAAATTAATCCTAAATAAATTAAATGTGATTTGTGCTTATACTATTGTGCATTATGTAATAATCAACATGTTATGTGTTATTGTAGATGTCGATCGATAGCTTGATGTATAGAGATGTACACGTGGTGAGTAAAGAAACGGTGAACAGAGTAGAGCCTGTACCTATGCCAGTGGAGGAGGTACCATTACTGATTCTAGAAGAGTCGGAGCCAGAGGAGTACTTTTTTGAGGAGAACTACTCCGAGGGAGAAATGGATATTGTTGTTAGAGTTTATGCCCTAGAGGCCAATTATTTGATATGATTGCTTAACATTTTGATATTATATTTGATTGAATAAATGAATGATTTTATTATGATTTTATTTACAGCGTTATATAAATAATTTGTAATTTATATAACGATCGAATATAACGATCGAATGTAATTTATATTTCATCAAATGTAACGATCGAGAAATTTGTAATTTAATTTAAATATTTATTGAATTAAATAAATAATTTATTTATTGAGGAAATAAATAATTGATGGATTGTGATGAATTAATTTAGTAACTAAATTAATTAATATTAATTGAATTGAATAATGATAATTTTATTTGAAGGATTTAATTTAAGAAAATAATTAAATTTAATCAATTGTCTAATATTTAAGAAGATAATTAAATTAAATGAATTGTTTAATTTAAAGGAAATAAATAAATTAAATAAAGTGATGTGTCTAATTTATTAATTAAATTAGATATAAAATTAATTATTATTTATAATGGTAACTATAAGAGAAATTATTTTAAGTACCGTTATAAGTTATTTAAATCAATTAAACTAAGTTATTTAAATTATCTAAAAGTGCGACAATTGGAAGCTATATAATATAATAATATAAAAATAATTTAGTTTATAAAGTGGTTTGGTAGCCAAACAAGGCCTTGTGGGCTTTGGCATTATTCAACTGACGCCTTTTGTTATTTTCTAATGGAAGTGTACGTGGGTTTATTATACGCATTCTATTTCTGTGCCTAAAGCTAGCTAGATATCAGAGGAGATTGAGAGTGAGAGTTTGAGAGAAGGCATTCTGTGATTATCAAGTGGAAGAGAAGGGTTTGCTAATTGTTTTCCTAATCAAGGTATAAACTATCCCTATTCTAACTTTTAGTTTTAGTATATATATATATATATATATATATATATATATATATATATATATATATTCTATGTGATTAGAAATCACGTGAATTATGGTATGTATATATGTTAATATAGTTTTGCAAAACTCCATTAATCATCATGTATACTTGTTATTTGTTATCAAATTCGTGTAAATTGGGTGTAGGAAGAAAAAGGAAAAACCAGTGTTATGTTCATATAGTATGGCTTAGAAAGTATAAAATTTCTTGTCCAACATGTGATGAAATTTGCAAATTGAAGTTGGATTGTGGTAATATGTTAAGAAATGAAAAAAACGAAGTTTAAATCATGTCAATTGATTAAGAAACGAGTTCGTGGCGATCAAATTCGTTAAAAGTGTAAAAATGAAGAAAATTTGGAAGAATTGTGGTTTTGATTCCTCAAAATGAGGTATATGTAATGTTTTGTATATAGAATGGTGTTTAGCATGTGTAACTATAATATTACAAAGTTTTAGATGTTGAAGTGTGGTGAAATTCTGTAAAATTGGGATTTTTGGCCAAAAGCGAGTCTCATTTTGAAGCTTCAGAAAAAGCTGAATCGAGGCATCGCATGGCGCACAACATTTAAGCGCTGGTATCGCGTATCGCACGTGACGTCTTTTAATATTAATGGTATGCCGATAGCCCAAGATATTATCTTGGCCAGCGACGACGTAGTAGCCAAATCACGCATGCAAAGAAGTCTCAATTGCAGTGTCATGATAACGGACTTGGGTTAGTTTAGCATGCATGTTAAGGATATTAAAACATAAAGTGGACTAGAATAACGGATTGTAAGGTGTAGTAATACAAAGTGTAAAAGAGTTTTAGGTGATTGTTAATTGAGTTATATAATGAAACTAAAAGTGATGTTTTCAAAAGTTAGAAATGAACGAGTAAGTTATGTTGGCTCGTAATGCGATTTCAGATTCGTTAAGTATTTTAACCTAAATGGTTAGGTGCTAGGTTAGGGTTATGACCTCAATGATGGTTTAATACTCATAGTGTTAATATTCATGCAACTAATTGTTGTTGTGATTGGAATGATGTGTGTAGGGTAATTGGAGATTATTTTACACTTGTGTAGCTTACAAACAAGGCAAGTTCCTAAACCTTAACTCCTTACATTGAGCAAGCTCTTTAACTTCATTCTTTTTATATTGAATACATGTTCCCATTCCTAAATCGTTATTGTGCAAGTTCCCAAAATTCTTTTAAGGTTGAGCAACCCTAGTTTATCTTGAGTATGTTTGTTCAAGCTCTTGTAACCTAATTCGTTACATCGAGCGAGCTTTACTTTCCTTATTATCATTCGAAACATATATTGTTCTAATACATTTATTCATAGAAGATTGTTCTAAACTCCTTTGAATATAGCACTTTGCATGTATATCATGTTATTCAGTTATATATATTGTTGATATCCGATCTTTGACTTTAATAGCCTTGTTCAGTTATACATTCTCGTATTAAACCTTTATTGATGGAATTTGAGTAGTGTTCTAAAACTCTTGAGACACTGATAAGCTAGTTCCAAACTAAACTTTCTTTAGTGCGGAAATTCTAAATTCAAACTGAGACGAACAACCCTAAAATAGGGGACTTTTGTACGTGTAACGTTTAGATGTTTGTGCACAATACATGGTACAAAGGGCTGATCTCCCTAAGTACGCTAAGAAGGGTCTGTACAGTCTAATGACTGTTAAGGTTAAGGTAATAATACCTATATACCGGAGACATAGTTCGTGGTCTTATTACCCTCAGACATTGATTTCGAACTTATTTTCAATTCTTAATTCATAGAACAAGTTCATTATTGTTAGCATTCATTGTTCATTCTCATGTTGTTATTATTACTACTTCCTATATCAGTGAGCAATTGTTTGTTCACTCTTGCATTTAACACTGCAGAAAAAGTTGAGAAAGTTGATGAACCGTCTACTAACAAAGGAAAGGGCAAGATGTCCAAGTGATGAAGACTTATGAGAATTTTATTTTAATGAATTATGTTAAAGACTTGTTTTAATATGTGATGTATTTCGCAAACTTATGTAATAATTTTAAGGGTATATTACCTGGGATTTATTTGAGATTATAATGTAACCCTTTAATGGGAAAGATTATTGTTTAAGTTATTTAAATTATGTCTTTATCCTTTGATTATGGGTAGTTAGATGTAATAGTTTTTGATAAGTGAGCACCAAATCCTGTGGGAATGAAGTACCTGGATTTGGGGGTGTCACATCAAATGTCACCTTTCATATGGTGGACTATAAAGATGATTATTGGGTACACCATGAATTGTGTGAGGTATATGAGTGATCTAGATGGAATTTAACCCTCCTATATATTAGGGGTGATATCCATAGGCCTCTTGATTGAGTAGGACTATGAAATGCATGTCAATGCTCAAATAGTGATTTATTTCATATAGTCTTCTAATTGATCAAGAAAACACAGATTAAATTATGAAGAGTATGACACATTCCATGACTCGAGTTTAATCTAGGATGTCAAGATTAAAAGGATTAAATTACATTGAAACATTGGTCACGAAAAGGTTGCATCGAATCATCGATCTTATTATTACTTGGGTAGCAGTGATGCATTACTAGATGTCGCTCACTCTTTATAATTTTATAATATGATTTTAAAATTATTGCCAACGTAATAATAACCTATAGGGTCACACACATAAAACATAATTAAAAGGGAATTAATTTAAATTGTAAAGATTTAAATATGTCAATATGATTGATAGTATTTAAATTACTTAATTTAAATTAATAGGATAATTTATATATAGGTATATTAATTAAGTAAGACTTTAAGATATATATATATATATATATATATATATATATATATATATATATATATTCGGATTTTATAAAATTAGGTTTTTGATTAATTGCTTTTAACTGCTATATATATTATATATAGCAGCCATTTAGGTAATATATCATTAACCAAAAACCCTAGCCACTCTTAGAGAGAGACTAGAGAGAAACAATTTCGAAAAAGGAAAAATCATCATCCTTGTGGCTAGTACCGCAGTTCCTTTTTACTGCAGATCGTACAACGATTTGCGGGGCGTCGTGTGGATACCATAGAGGCGCGATTCGTTTGGATTGCATTGGAGATTCGAGCACATTAATTCTATTTTCATAATCGGTATAATTTCTAACCACTGAGTTAATTTTTTTTTCGCATGGATCTTGTTTTAGGGTTTCGGAATTGCCTTTAAATTGGTTAATTTCCGCTGCATTTTATGTGTTGAAACCCTACAATAACATCATATCTTAATATGATGATGGATGTGGAGGAAGAAATGGAGGTAACATCGGTTAATACGGTGGCACCTGCATAAGAGTCAACACCTCCAGATGCAATGAGAGCATCAGATCTGGCAAAGGTGACAGAAGAATGTGCAACCGAGTACAACATGCGTAATCGAGAATGAAGAGATTAGTTATCTCCATGAAGCAAAGGAGTCTGCAAAAGTAGATTTTGAATCAAAGCACGATGAAAAGGTGCTTATGACAAATAAGGCTAGGGACTATAAGGAAGAGGCCGATGAGCTTCATAAGAAATTGGTTGAAAGTGACCAGAAGATAGCACGGATGTCTTACATCCATGAGAGTGCTCATAAGGATTTCAAGCTGAAAATTGCTTGTTATTCCATTGAGTCAGGACAAACTCGACGTACTATTAGTCGGGATATTATGTCGAATTTTGCAAATGAGAAACACGAGGACGTTGTTATGCATTATTAGAAGTCTAGAGTGATAAATTTGGGTGTAGTGACGTAAAACCCTCTTTTGTATAAAAGGGTAGTCTTTTTGTAAATATTCCAACTTTTGTGAAGTTCAATTGTGGGATAGTAATGTAATAGCTTTTGGCTATGGAAGCAAATTGTAAATAATTTCAAACTATGAAGGAGCATATGAATATAATGAAGTTTTCATTTAATATGCTTTGTTATGGTATGAGTTGTGGTTTGGCGAATAATAACTAAGTAAGTAAATAGATAATAATGAAATTTTATTTATTTAATCAGAAAATGCCGCCACGGAGAAGACAACATAATCAGGAGGCTGAATCACATAATGATAACCAAGGGGGTCAGAACAACCCTATGCAAGAGTTAGTTAATTTATTAATGGTTGCATTTAATCAAACCGGGGGTAGAGCACCCGCGGGACTTAGGGTAGCCAGAACGACTACCTTTAAAGAGTTTAAAAGAGTAGGTCCGCCGAAGTTCAAAGGAACGACGGGCCCAATAGAGGCCCAGACATGGGTAAAAGAAATAGAGAAGGCGTTTGTTATTACAAATGTAGCTAAGGCGTAAAAGACTTCTTTTGCGACTTACATGATGAAAGGGGAAGCCAACTTTTGGTGGGAGGCTCACCAAGGTGGGGATAGAACTGATGCGGTAACATGGGAACAGTTCAAGAAGGTTTTCTTCGAGAACTATTTCCCTACAATCATGCAAGGGAGGATGGAAATTAAGTTCTTAGAACTTAAGCAAGGGGACATGACAGTTCCCCAGTACGCGGCCAAATTCAATGAATTGGAAAGGATTGCTCCACACCAAGTAGACACTGAGGAGATGAAGGCTCATAGGTTTGAGCAGCGCCTGCAACCCTGGCTCTATAGTAGAATTTCTGTGTTCTAGAGTGCTTCTTATGGGACAATTCTGGAGAAAGCAATTATAGTGGAAGGTGGTAGTGAGGCGTTAACCCAATACCACAAAGAGAAAAAGAATAAGAGCAAGGGAGAGGGAGAGGGAAGAACCAAGGCAAAGAGTGCTAGTGGTAGTATGCCAAAAAGGAAGAATTTTAACTCCAGGGATACTGGAGTAGGATAAGGGTATCCTAAACGTAGGATGGAAGCAGGTAAGACATGTGGAAAGACTCATTTGGGAGTCTGTCTGAAGGGAAAGTCAATTTGTTATAACTATGGGTAGGAGGGTCATATATCACCCAATTGTCCAAATCCTAAGAAAAACCATGGTTGTTTTGTATGTGGGTCGTTGGACCACATGGAAAGAAATTACCCAAACAAGGGGTCAGAGGAATGTAAAGGTGTTAGTAGTGGTAAGTTAGCCGTTACTGGACCACCATCGTCAGGTAGACCTATGCCCGTACTTTTAATATGATGGTCCAAGATGCGATTGCATTAGCGGATGTAGTAACAGGTATCATTTCAATTGATACAATGAATGCTTATGTGTTGTTTGATTAGAGTGCTATTTTTTCTTTTATAGCATGTGAATGTGCTAAGTGATTAAGTTCATTCCCGAAAGGATTATAAATACCTCTAAAACATTAAGGTAGAGAATGAGGAAATAACTCTCGTTGAATATATTCATGGGAATTATTTCAGGGATAATGAAGGTAATAAAGTATCGGTAGATAAGTACTGATAAGGTTGAGAGAATTTTAAGTAATTCTCAGTATGAATGGGTTAATTAACCATAGAACTTTAATAAATTGTTAGAATAAAAGTATGAATCTTCGGTTTTTTAAGAAAACCCAAGGTAGTATTTTATGGTAATAAATCATCGGGACGCTTTTGTTGTCTAACCATGACGCAAGTTAGGAGGATGTTAAGGAAGAGGATGAGTCGTTATGTTTGTGTATCGACGATCGTGAGTGGAGTAAGTTAGCGGTTTAGAGTAAATACCCATTTCCCAGGATCGATGATCTGTTTGATCAGTTGAAAGGGGAAAAGTATTTTTCTAAGATAGATTTGTGTACGGGGTATCGTCGGTTGAAAGTAAGGAAGGAGGATGTACCTAAGACGACGTTCAAAACTCGTTATGGTTATTACGAGTTTTTGGTTATGTCGTTTGGGTTGACTAATGTACGGAAGTTAGATTTTTCATAAGGGGCATCGAGCAAGTCGATGGTAAGTTAATAAGTACTCTTGTGAGGTGTTATGGTTAAAAGTACCATTAGCATCACAGAGTGTTCAAATAATATTTGGACGAGTTTGTTGTAATGATCATTGGTGATATTCTAGTCTATTTTGAGACGTCAGAAGATCACACTGAACATTTGAAGATAGTGTGGAAAACACTACGGAGGGAGAAGTTGGATACAGAATTCACTAAGTGTGAAAAAGAGTTTTTAGGAACTAAAAAGGAAGGTTAAGTGAGGCACCTGTATTATCTTTATCAGATGATACGGAGAAATTTGTAATTTATAGCGATACTTTGCATAGAGGACGAGGTTGCGTGCTCATTTAGCATGGCAAAGTCATTGCGTACGCATCACGCCAGTTAAAGGATTATGAGAAGGTTTATCCTACTTATAATCTATAATTGGCAGCTATAATTTTTGAATTAAAAATCTGAAAATAGTATTTATATGGGGAGAAGTGTGAGATATACACAGACTATAAGAGTCTGAAATATATCTTCAGACATAAGGAGTTGAATATGAGGCAGAGAATGTGATTAGAATTGATAAAGGATTATGACGCTGATATCTTATATCATTCAGGGAAGGAAAAAAGTAGTAGCCGATGCGTTAAGTAAGAAGGGTAGGAAAAGCTATCGATGTTAATGACTCAGAATGAGTTAATAACAGAGATGGTGGGAATGGAATTAGAAGTTAATTTATGGAATGAAGCGGTAGAAATGCTATTCACAATATAGACTAAATCCACGAAAATGGAACGAGTCAAAGAAGTACAACTAGGTAACGAGGAATACAAGCGAATGAAGAAGAAGGGGTAGGATGAAGAGCAGACCAAGTATAATCTTGTTTTGAAGGAGGAATTTGAGTTCTACATAATTCTAAAGTTAAAAGAAAAATAGTGAATAAAGCCGTAGTTCGAGGTGCTCGATACATCCAGGTAGTACCGAGATGTGTTAAGACCTTTGACAGAACTTTGGTTGGCCAAATATGAAAGAGAGATAGTGTAATGCTTAACTTCCAACTCAGATTATTGATAGGAAGGGACAAGTTATGTGAAATAAGATATTACATTCGGTGAAGGTAAAATGGAGGAACCACAATGCCGAAGAAGCAACGTGGGGACTCAAGATTAAAATGAAGAAAAATTTTCCTCATTTGTTTATGTATTGTAGCGAGATTCTAGGGATAGAATCCATGTAAGGGGGAAGAATGTAACGCCCGAGAAAATCGGATTTTTATGTGAATTAAATTTTTATTTGATTATGTAGATTAAATAAATTTAATTGATTATTTATGTGAGTAAGCTATGTGAAGGTCATTCTATGACCTAGAATGTGCGAATGTGGTTAGGATTTTGGCCACGTGATAGAATTAAAGTGTTTGAATTTCCAAGAAGAAAATAAAAGTTTTTTAAGAAATTTTCGTAAAAACACGATTCATTGATTTCTGCTCGGGAATTATTTTTGAACTTCCGAGAAATGCGTAATGATATAATTTTAAGACGAGATGGAATATCCAATAATATATCAGTTATGGCAAACAAAGTTTTTAGCTTGCGGACTTAAAACATAACAGTTAGGGAAAATGATTTTCGAGAAGTAATTTAAATGTGTATAATGAATTAAAGCGATGATCGTATAATACATAGGTATTGTACGAGGTAATGAATACTAGTATAATACGAGATATTATACGAGTATGTATGAATGATGGTATGTCATATATGAATAAGTATATGAGTTGGAATATATAATGCCCCAAAATCCGGTCTATTCTCACACCCGGATTTCGTACGTTACGATCCCATCTCTTTCCAAACATACATCATTATATAGCTAAATATAACAACATACATTCTCAAATCCCAGGTTCTAAAACCTTAAAACCTCTTTCATTACAAATAATGATAATTACATTATTCTTTACATCTTACACGAGTGACTTTCATCCGCCACCAAAGATACATAACTGTTCATTAAACTACTCTATAGTTTAATTCATCTATTCTACATTACAAGTCTTCACTTGATCTTCACGCACATTCATATAATGAATGTCACTTCTTCTGGATACAGATCAGCTTGATCTTTACGGGATCCTTAAGTTCTTCTAACACCGTTCGCGGAAAATGTTTTTATTTTAAGAAAGTATGAGCATTCAATTGCTCAGCAAGTCATAGCTATTGAATAAATAACTTCAAGAATTTAAACATTCTTTTAAGACTTCAATAACTGAACAAAGGTTATGAAGTAGCTTGAATAATAGGAATAATCTTGATTCCTATCATTTAAAACATTAGTCACATTCATTTTGAAACACTTTCATTCTCTACTCTCTTTCATACACATTATGTTTGGCTAGAATCAATAGCATGAATTAATAATAACAGATTCATGTATAAACAGAACATTCTCATATTGAACAGTTCAATTACAGAACAGTTCATATCATAGAAACACCAAAGTGTTCAAATTATGGCACAAGGCCTTATATATTCTAACACCTTGTACAAATATCACACATTTGCACATAGACAAAACGTCTCAAGTTCAACATCTGAGAAATTTTAGAAACTAGCATTCATTTAAAATATGAATGAAGTTAGGAAACTTACCTTACGCACAGCTACAGCTTATAGTTTACGCTAAACTTCTCATTCCAATTCCTATGTAGCACATAAGGAAATAACATATACACCAATTAGTCATATACTTGACTTACGCATTGGTTTACTTAACTTCACTTCTTAGGGTTCGCGTTCTTATAAACTAAGTTTACGAGACTAACTTCCTTTACCGGTTAATGGCTTCATGACATACGGAGATGTCTTACTCAATACGTTCATCATCATTGATGATTTACATTCTTATATTCTTGTTATAACTTCTCTGGGACTCAGCACACATCATTTCTCTACTAGTAGTCCATATAGTACTATGAGTGGTTTTCCACAAACAATCTCATCTATACTGCCCATAACAGTGAGTTAGATCGGTTGCCAGTTTCGTATATACCTTCGTTGTCTGAAGGAATTGTTTAGCCCAGCTCCCATATGTCAACCATCAAAGTTTACAATTGTACTACAACCTAAATTCATCTTAACTTATCCGAACCATTAACTATAATGTTCGTTAAGTTAATTTCTTATTCCTTATACCTTTCTGGCAATTAAATGCCATACCTTAGGTTTCATTCTTTATCGTCTAAGTCATACAGTCCGTTGTATACTCAGAACGATCATTTAATATTCATTCTACGCATTTATAACATTAACCATTTTACGTTACCTTATTCTTAACTTACAACATCCGGTTCATTCGACTCAGAACGTCATCCATGTTATAAACATTAACTCGGCTTGTTTTACGTTATATGTAATTGTCTTTAATTCAGCTTCTTCACCGTTCACAGGTTTAATCATTGGTCTTTATTATCCTACGGTCAAACCATACATTGGGTGTAGGTTCTACCTGTTTAATATTCGCGTACACTTAACCTTCACATTGGTTAAAGTGTTCAACGCTTATATTTCATTCTAACATTCTCATCTGACTCACATTCAGCTTTCATTAATCTTCTTACCGTTCGATAAGGCTTTCTTGATAATTCATATCTTACTTACTACTTTTGTCAATGTCTAAGTCATACAACCAATGTATACTTAGAACGTTCGTCCAACGTAAATACGATTCACAAGGATCGTTTACGTATTCAACGTTTACGTTGTTCATCCCATAATCTCTCATTCAACCTTTATCTAAGATTTTAATCACTTTCATTCATTACTATCACCTGAACCCCATGTTCATTATTCTTTCTTAATATCAAAGCAATATGGTTCGTTGTATGCTAAGACCGATCATTCATCGTAACAACGTTGCGTTCACAGCGTCTATACGCTTTACATTCATCTCCCATTATTACCACATAACATCGATGTAACGCCCCGAAATCCAGTCTATTTTCACATTCGGATTCCGTACGTCATGATCCCATCTTCTTCCAAAATACATCATTATATACTGAAATATAACAACATACATCCTCAAATCCCATGTTCTAAAACCTTAAAACCTCCTTCATTGCAAATAATGATAATTACATTATTCTTTACATCTTGCACAAGTGACTTTTAACAGCCACTAAGGGTACATAAACGTTCATTAAACTATTCTATAGTTTAATTCTATCATTCTATATTACAAGTCTTCGCTTGATCTTCACGTTCATTCATATAATGATTGGCATCTCTTCTGAATACCGATTAGCTTGATCTTTATGGGATCCTTAAGTTCTTCTAACATCGTTCGCTGAAAATGTTTTTATTTATAGCATGTGTGAGCATTCAATTGCCCAGCAAGTCATAACAGTTGAACAAACAGCTTTAAGAATTCAAACATTCTTTTAAGACTTCAATAACCGAACAAAGGTTATAAAGCAGCTTGAATAATAGGAATAATCTCGATTCCTATCATTTTAAAACATTAGTCACATTTACTTTGAAATACTTTCATTCTCTACTCTCTTTCATACACATTATGTCTGGCTAGAATCAATAGCACAGAATTAACAATAACAGTTCATGTATAAATAGAACATTCTCATATTGAATAGTTCAATCATAGAACAGTTCATATCATACAAACACCGAAGTGTTCATATTGTGGCACAAGGCCTCATATATTCTAACACATTGTACAAATATCACACATTTGCACATAGACGGAACTTCTCAAGTTCAACATCTGAGAAGTTTAAGAAACTAGCATTCATTTAAAATATGAATGAAGTTAGGAAACTTGCCTTACGCACAACTACAGCTTATAGTTTACGCTGAACTGCTCATTCCAATTCCTATGTAGCACATAAGAAAATAACACATACACCAATTAGTCATATACTTGACTTACGCATTGGTTTACTTAACTTCACTTCTTAGGGTTCGCGTTCTTATAAACTAAGTTTATGTGACTAACTTCCTTTACTACCGATTTACGGCTTCATGACATATGGAGATATCTTACTCAATACATTCATCATCTTTGATGATTTACATTCTTATCTTCTTCTTATAACTTCTCTAGGACTCAGCACACATCATTTCTCTGCTAGTAGTCCATATGGTACTCTGAGTGGTTTCCCACAAACAACCAACAAACAAGTGCCCATCTCATCTACACTGCCCATAACAATGAGTTAGATCGGTTGCCAGTTTCATATAAACCTTCGCTCTCTGAAGGAGTTTTTTAGCCCAGCTCCCATATGTCAACCATCAAAGGTTACAATTGTACTACAACCTAACTAATCTTAACTTATCTGAACCATTAAACTATAACGTTCGTTAAGTTAATTTCTTATTGCTTATGGCTTTCTGGAAACTAAATGCCATATCTCATGATTTATTCATCATCGTCTAAGTCATACAGTCTTTTGTATACTCAGGAACGTTAAGCATTTATAAACATATTCAGCTTATTCTACGCATTTATAGTGTTAAGCATTTTACGTTACCTTATTCTTATCTTACAACGTCCGATTCATTCGACTCGGAACGTCATCCAAGTTATAAACATTAATTCGGCTTCTTTTATGTTATACGCACTTTGTCTTTAATTCAGCTTCTTCATCGTTCACAGGTTTAATCATTGATCTTCATTACCTTATGGTCAAACCATACACGGGGTGTAGGTTATACCCGTTTAATATTTGCGTACACTTAACCTTTACGTCAGTTCAAGTGTTCAACGCTTATATTCCATTCTAACATTCTCATCTGACTCTCATTCGGCTTTCATTAATCTTCTTATCAATCGCTACGGTTTTCTTGATAATTCATATCTTACTTACTACCTTCGTCAACGTCTAAGTCATACAACCAATTTATACTTAGAACGTTCGCTCGATGTGAATATGATTCACGAGGATCGTTTACGTATTCAACATTTACGTTGTTCATCCCTTAATCTCTCATTCAACCTTTATCTAAGGTTTTAATCGCTTTCATTCAGTACTATCATCTGAACCCCATGTTTAATATTCTTTCTTAATGTCAAAGTCATACGGTTCGTTGTATGCTAAGACCAATTGTTCATCGCAAAAGCATTGCGTTCACATCGTCTAAACGCTTTACATTCCTCTCTCATTACCATGTCATAACATCAAAATGTTATACATTACCATCATCACTCAACGTCTAAGGAATCACAATCATAGCAATCCCCCACGTTCATTTCATTGCGACTACGGTCCCCGAATATTCGTTCTGTAACCCGCATCTACATTCTTTGTCTTTTAATCTCGTTTAATCTTTTCATTCAACCTTCATCAAAGGTTTAATACACTTAATTAAGTGTTATACTAGTTGAACTACATGTTCATATTTCTTTCTTGCACATCCCCCAGTAATTGAGCACTTAAAAGCTCATCACTGGCTTTTCCCCAGCACCAGCACAGCGGTGTCGGGCCCCTTCCTTTACCTCGTGCTGCAGCAAAGACCACTCTGCAGTGTCAAACTGCCGAGGCTGGAGCTGCAGTGCTACTATCTTCTCTATTTCTCGTGCCACAATACCACTCAGCAATAGCTGATGGCCCAGACCTCATGACTTGCTAACGCCCCTCAGGGCTTAACCGTATTGCCACACTGAAGCACAAAACCTAAATTTTTTTTCTAAGTCTTAGAAATTGCTTAAGACGCTTACTTCCCGATTCTATAACTTATTCGTTATAACTCGGAACGAGGTCGTTCCAAAGCCATTCTCCCCCTTATCTTACATACTTCAATTACCCTTGAACAGAACTTCATTCTGAATCCATTAACATACCATTCAATTGGCTTAATCTTCACTTTTCGTTCGTTTTACATTTTTAACGCTCTTCGTTCATTCTTCCGTAATTCGGTCATCCAAACTCAGAATTAGTTCGTTCTTGAGTCTACGACTCATGTTTTATACTTTCTCTTATATTCTTATGAAACCCTACACGTTCGGGTTTATTTACTAACTTTCTAATTCTCATTCTTCTTTTACAAAATTTTTGCCATAACTTCGTTATAGCTCAGTTTTAATCAGTTCTTCATGAACGTTTCTAACATTCCTAACCAAGCAATAAGAAACTAACTTATACGCGATGGTTTTAAACTTGTCCATCAACAACAATTACACTACGATGGTTTTAAATTTGTCCAACAACAACATTCTTCGCGTTCTTTGCGTTCTTCGTTCATTCTTCATTTTTAATCGATATTTTGATTACAGTTTTACTTTTTCTTGGAATTTGATGTTATAGAACACCATTCCTTACTTATTCCACCTAATAATTCATATAATTCACTCGGATCGTTCTAATTCATTACTAATCGTACACTTCCTTAAGAAATTTATAAACTAAATTTCTACTTTCTTATTTCTTCTTTTCTCATGATTTCAACCATATGAAATCATTCCTAACATCATTTACTTTTTATTCTCATTAAGCTATGTTTTTAACTTATAAACTTAAAGAAAATTATATAGAAGCTAGGTTTTTGAATTACCTCTCTTCTTTAATCCTTCTCCGTTGGACAAAGCGTGCACTCGGGAAAGCTTTTCCTCATCCTTTTCCTTCTCTTCTTCATCTGAAATCTCTCTCTCTCTCTCTCAAAAGTTGTAGGATTTTCAAAATCCTAAACAAAGGAGTTAAGCTTCCTATTTATAGAAAACTAAGGCTAGGGGTATTTTAGTCATTTCACCCCAACCTCTTTACTATTCACACCTCCTCAATAGACCTCCTTACTATTCACTAAGATTCCTTTGGAAGCTTCGTGCTTCCGTCTTATGAAATTCGTCCAACAGTTCAAAAATTGCTATCCTCGGAAGCCAAATATTTTTGCATATTTCATCTTTCCTTTACCGATTAACTTTTACGTATTCTTCGAATTTCCGAAAAACTGAAAAACACTTTTCAACATTAAGCATTTTCCTTCACATTTTCCCTTAACATATTTAAACGAATGAAAAGTACATAACAGTACTTTTCGTCATTTTTTTATTTCGTCCGATTTCTACACGTTTTTTGAGAAAAACTTTTATCGGCTTACTTAAATTTTCACGATATATTATCGTCAAATCTTTCGACAGAATGTCATTTCAACATACCAAACTCTCTGAATGGTTTAGGTTATTCAAACCCTAACCCTTAGGATTTCGTCAGATGAATAGTGCCTATTTTATCTTTTTTCCCAGAAATATTTTGTTCCCAGAAATTTTTTATTTTTATCTTGAAAATTCTTACTCGTTTAGTCTAGCTCGTAGCCAGAATCCTCTTGATTAATAATCATTCTAGGTTATAGAACGATTAATAAACACATAGCACGGAATAATATTAATAAAAATTCATTTTATTAATAACTAATTCTTTAACTTAAATTCTGGACAATCCGGTTTTACTTGGGTTGTCACAATCGAAATGTTATTCATTACCCTCGTCAATCAACGTCTAAGGAATCACCATCATAGAAATCCCTTACGTTCGTTTATCGCGACTAAGGTCCCCGGATATCGGTTTCGTAACTCGTATTCATATACTTTGTCTTTTAATCTCATCTAATCTTTTCGTTTAAACTTCATCAAAGGTTTAATACACTTGATTAAGTGTTACATTAGTTGAACTACATGTTCATATTTCTTTCTTGCATATCCCCCAGTAATTGAGCACTTAAAAGCTCATCACTGGCTTTTTCTGCATCTGGCCATGCACACGCCCTTCCTTACTCCACAACAGCATTTCACCACTCTGAATGTCAAATCGTGGAGGTTGGCGCTACGGCGCCACTCTCTTCTCTATTTCTCGCCCCGCGATTCCACTCAGCAGTAGCTGATGGCACGGGCCTCGCGCTACAACTCCACCTCCCAAGGTTCAGTTGGCGTTGTGGCGCTGAGCACAAAACCTAGAAAATTTTCTAAGTCTTGTATCAAGTTTTAGATGCGTACTTTAAAATCTCATATCTTATTCATTATAACTCGGAACGAGGTCGTTCCAAAGCCATTTTCTTCCTTATCCTACGTACTTTGATTACCCATGGACAGAACTTCATTCTGAATCGGTTAATATACCATTCAATTGGCTTAATCTTCACTCGTCATTCATTTTACGTTTTTAACGCTCTTCGTTCGTTCGTCCGTAATTCGGTCATCCGAACTCGGAATTCGTTCATTCTTAAGTCCAAGACTCACGTTTTATACATTCTCTTACATTATTATGAAACTATACACGTTCAGTTTCATTAACATACTTTTTATTTCTCGTTTATCTGTTACGAATTTTTTCCATAACTTCGTTATAGCTCAGTTTTGATCCGTTCTTCATGAATGTTTCTAATGTTCCTAACTAAGAAATAAGCAACTAACTTATATGCGATAGTTTTAAACTTGTCCATCAATAACAATTATACTACGATGGTTTTAAATTTGTCCATCAACAACGTTCTTCGCTTTCTTCACGTTCTTCGTTCGTTCTTCATTTTTAATCGATATTTTGTTTATGATTCTACTTTTTCTTGGAATTTGATGTTATAGAACATCATTCCTTACTTATTTTACCGAATCGTTCATATGATTCATTCGGATCATTCAAATTCATTACGAATCTTATACTTCCTTAAGAAATTTTTAACATAAACTTCAAATTTCTTATTTCTTCTTTTCTCATGATTTCAACCTTATGAAATCATTCCTAACATCTTTTACTTCTTATTCTCATTAAGCTGTGTTTTTAACATATGAACTTAAAGAAAATTATCTAGAAGTTAGGTTTTCGGATTACCTATCTTCTTTAATCTTCCTCCGTTGGAAAAAGCGTGCACTCGGGCAAGCTTTTCCTTTTCCTTCTCTTTCTCAACCAAAATCTCTCTCTCTCACTCAAAAGTTATAGGATTTTCAAAATCCTAAACAAATGATTTAATCTTCCTATTTATAGAAAACCAAGGCTAGGGGTATTTTAGTCATTTTTCCCCCCAAACCTCCTTACTATTCATGATTTAAGCACTAAGTTTACTTACTCCTTAAGTTTACATAGCCTTTAAGTTTACTATTTCCACCTCCTTACTATTCACAAAACTTAGCCTGTAAGTTTCGTTGTTCCGTCTTTTGGGTTTCATCCGACAGTTTTAAAAATTGCGATTCTCGAAATCCAAATAATTTTAGATATTTCGTCTTTCCTTTATCGATTAACTTTTACGTATTCTTTGGATTTCTGAAAAACTGAAAAATACTTTTTGGTGTTAAGCGTTTTCCTTCACGTTTTTCCCTAACGTAGCTAAACGAATGAAAAGTACATAACAGTACTTTTCATCGTTTTTATTTTGTCCGATTTCTGTACGTTTTTCGAGAAAAACTTTTATCGGCTTACTTAACTTTTCACGATATATTATCGTCAAATCTTTCAACGGAATGTCATTTCAACATACCGAACTCTCGAAAAGGATTAGGTTATTCAAACCCTAACCCTTAGGATTTCGTCGAGTAAATAGTGCCTATTTTATCTTTTTCCCCAAAAATATTTTGTTCCCGGAAAAATTTTATTTTTGTCTTGGAAATTCTTACTTGTTCAGTCTGGCTCGTGGCCAGAATCCTCCCGATTAATAATCATCCTTGGTTCTAGAACGATTAATAAACACATAGCACAGAATAGTATTTAATAAAAATTCATTTTATTAATAACTAATTCTTTAAATCTTAAATTCTGGACAATCCGATTTTCCAGGTTGTCACATTCTTCCCTCCTTATAAAAATTCTGTCCTCGGAATTTCTAAAACCATACCAATACCTGGGTGCCTACAACCTTTACCAACGGTTTAATCTCAATTCATCCTTCTCACAAGGATCATCTGTTGACATAATTGTCATTAGTTAAACCTCACGCTTAACTATACTTTTAATCTTTCGGGTCCTTACATTCACCCCTTCTTCACAGAATTTTGTCCTCGAAATTTTAGCTTACCCTTCTCAACTTCTTTTCAAAGAAGTTCTTATCTTTCATACATTCCCTACCCTTCATAACTTATCAAGAATCATGAAGTGAAAGGAATAAATAGGAATATAAGGATTCCTTTAAAACATTTCATACTTTTTTTGAGGGGTCAAATTGACCATGAACTCTTACTAGGTTTAACAGTATTTCACCATAAACCATTCTTTCACGGTCAGTTTACAATCACAAAGAAGGTAAACTACCTCTTCCATACGTAGCCAATCAACCCATCGTATAACCCCATTTCGGAGTATGTTCACCTCAGACTTAATCATTAGATTCCTTACCAAAACAATTTGGTTCGGCATAACTCTTCAAAGAAAGCTCGATTTTCTTTTAATCATGACATATCATTCGTCTTAGCCAAATCAAGTTGCTTAGACCATAGCAATAAATTGGACATCTACTTGAAACATTCGTCTAGTCAAATCAATTGACCTCGACTACTTCTTTAAATTCCTTTTGCAATACATCAAAATGTTTTATGACGTCATGATACCGCAATTTTCACAGTACGTTGAGGACTTCGTCAGTATATGACTTCGTCATTATACATCATACCATAGTGGGCTGTTGATCCTAAGATCACATCCAACACTATGTTCAATTGCATTAATAACTCCATCCTTTTACCATCTTTGCATCAAATGCCTTGATGATATAAAATTCATTTTGATATTTTAAATCAATTTATGTCTAGCTGAATCCACTAGCATAGACATCAAGAATAGTTCTTTTAAAATTCATTGGTTCCAAAAGTTGAACCAATTCTTTACTTTTCAAAACGCGCACTTCAGCACGATTTCAAGAAACTTCAAAATCTAGCATAGCTAGATGACTTGGAATATCATATTCTCCATCTTCCTTCATTGTCTTACTTGCAACAATACTTAATCTTCTCAAGCACCTTCAATGCTAAGTCTACTAAAAATAACTTGTTTTCAGTCTACACCTTCCTATACCTTAGTACAATCCATCAACTTACCACACATTATGAGTTCAAGAACTTTCCACAATAATATGAGTTTAAGAATTATCCCAGTCAGACCATAGATGTCCATTCGCTGAGAAGTTCAAAAACATACCACATGATTATGAGTCACAAACTTACCATAAGTATAAGTTTCAAGAACTCGCACCTTATCTTAACCTTATCTACCTATCAAATATATACATGAGAAAAGATTCACCTTCTCATCATATACATCTTGATAGCGCGACCAATATCAATGATAATCACTGTAATAAACCGAGTGGTTGTTACACCAAGCACAAACTTCTACCCATACAAAGGTTCATACAACTCATCTATCATATGAGTCCTCAATTGAAATCTTACAACTTCTAACTTTCTCTTTACTTAATACGAATTTTCTTTAATTTGTATGTTATCCTTGACAACTCAATCTGAGTTCTTCTTCCCGTACTACTTCGTAGTACCATTCATTTATAGTATTAGCTACGAATCATCCATCGTTTAACTGCTCATCTGTTACAATGATTTACTATGATCACGTGGTGATCTCCTTCCTTAATCATTTAACTCAATGATTTTCTTATCCTTCTCTCTACGATTATAGCCTTAGGTACTCACTCTATAACGCCCCGAAATCCGGTCTATTCTCACACCCGGATTTCGTACATCACGATCCCATCTCTTTCCAAACATATATCATTATATAGTTAAATATACCAACATACATTCTCAAATCCTAGGTTCTAAAACCTTAAAACCTCTTTCATTATAAATAATGATAATTACATTATTCTTTACATCTTACACGAGTGACTTTCATCTGCCACCAAAGATACATAACTTTTCATTAAACTACTCTATAGTTTAATTCATCTATTCTACATTACAAGTCTTCACTTGATCTTCACGCACATTCATATAATGAATGTCACTTCTTCTGGATACCGATCAGCTTTATCTTTACGGGATCCTTAAGTTCTTCTAACACCGTTCGCGGAAAATGTTTTTATTTTAAGAAAGTATGAGCATTCAATTGCTCAGCAAGTCATAGCTATTGAATAAATAACTTCAAGAATTTAAACATTCTTTTAAGACTTCAATAACTGAACAAAGGTTATGAAGTAGCTTGAATAATAGGAATAATCTTGATTCCTATCATTTAAAACATTAGTCACATTCATTTTGAAACACTTTCATTCTCTACTCTCTTTCATACACATTATGTTTGGCTAGAATCAATAGCACAGAATTAACAATAACAGTTCATGTATAAACAGAACATTCTCATATTGAACAGTTCAATTACAGAACAGTTCATATCATAGAAACACCAAAGTGTTCAAATTATGGCACAAGGCCTTATATATTCTAACACCTTGTACAAATATCACACATTTGCACATAGACAAAACGTCTCAAGTTCAACATCTGAGAAATTTTAGAAACTAGCATTCATTTAAAATATGAATGAAGTTAGGAAACTTACCTTACGCATACGACATACGACTTATAGTTTACGCTAAACTTCTCATTCCAATTCCTATGTAGCACATAAGGAAATAACATATACACCAATTAGTCATATACTTGACTTACGCATTGGTTTACTTAACTTCACTTCTTAGGGTTCGCGTTCTTATAAACTAAGTTTACGAGACTAACTTCCTTTACCGGTTAATGGCTTCATGACATACGGAGATGTCTTACTCAATACGTTCATCATTCTGAATAGAGAACGTACTCGTTATCTCGCTCTAACAACTGAGCCCTGTTGACAACATCTGAATAGAGAGAAAATTTATGAGAAATGAGATATCGACGTATCTCGGGTTTCAAACCTCTCGAAACATCCGCGTCATACGTTCCTCATTCTCCACCAAATGAGGTGCAAACTCGATAACTCCGCGAACTTCGCCTCGTCATCGGGACACCGCCATGTTATTCTCGCTTCCCGGTCTAATAAACTCCACTTCCTTCATACGATTTAATACTTTCGTGAAAGTACTTGTCATTGAACTGCTTCTCAAACGTCTCCCATGACATGCCGAGTGCAATTGGATGGGTACGCTTCACGCACTCTACCAAGAGTCGCCTTCGCCACTTTTAACATAAAGGTGGCGAATGGAACCTTTGTTCCTCCGTGCATCCCAAGACATCGAATATCTTGGTAATTTGTTTGACCCATGTTTCGCCATGATCGGATCTCGGCTTTCCCTTAAATTCGTGGTCCCAACTCTTTGAATCGCTTGGTTTGTGACAACCCGTGAATTGCTATCATTTCCTCCTCAGTATTTTGAACTCGAGTCTCCCTCGTCGATTTTACATGAATCGCAAAAAACTTCTAAACATCCCCTCGCTCATCATCCGCTTTTCAATGGTGTTGTTCACAGAGGAACATTGCCACTGTTAGTGCCGCTCTCCTCGTTATTAAGTACAGTGCATCTCCACGGTCTCATTTACTCCAATCATTAATATTCTCAATCGACATTCTCAAATCATCATCATAAAATAAGGGTTAATTAAATAAATTAACAAATCACATAATACCCTATATTATGACCAACCAACAAATAAACTTAGGTAGGACACACTAGCAAAGGATTTACTCGTCTCTCCCCTCCTAGTTCTATTCCCCGATCTCCGCCAGAGATCATATCCCCAAGCTCTGATACCAACTGTGACGCCCCCAAAATAGGTATACACCACACCCATTCTGAGTCGCCAAATACATGGTACAGAAACAACTACAACCTTATTATTACAACAGTAAAACTGTGAGTTTAAATACAAATATTATCTTTTAGACAATATCTATACTCAAATAAATCCCCATCATATTTATTGATACATTATTTTACAAAAATGGTGAGGACTACTAAATAACTCTCTCTAGAACCTTCATTCCATACCCCGACTAGTACTCGCTACATTCTCACCTCCTGAGAAGAAAAATGGAACAACAAGGAAAAGGGTGAGCTCAACTAGCCCAGTAAAGAATACTATGACTAAGATAATATACAACAAATTATCGTTAGTCTCCAACAGGGAAAAATCTGATAGAATACAATAGACAACAAGTTTCGGATCAATATTCGCAGTGAAATAATAATTCATGAAAGAGTTACGTAGAGAATGAAATCTACTATAATCTATGAATTTAATGAACCATCATCAATATTTTATCCTCAGAACATCAATCAATATTCATCTCAAATCAAACATTCATCTTTGCACTACAGCCAAAGATATTCATCAATCGGTCATGTTCATCTCAACACTGCTTCATCTTTGCACTAAAGGCCAAAGATATTCATCGATCGGTCATGTTCATTTAAACACCGCTCATCTTTTGCACTACAAAGCCAAAGATATTCTTCAGAAATCATTCATCTTTGCACTACAGCCAAAGATATTCAATAATATCATCATTTAAGACCGAGGATGATGAAAATATTTTTAAAGAACGAATCCAAAGAAACAAAATGACAAGGATTAAGGATTAAGGATTCGTACTTTGTTTTATCCATGTCCAACAATACCTCAAAAATAATCATAGTGGTGTAAAATTCAAGAATGATCAAAACATGGATACAATCAAAGCTAGTATCCGTAATAGATATTTTGAACGAAAAGAAGAAATTTTATTTTTCTATGAATAGTGCCAGATACGTGAATAAAGTCAGATATCGTGAATAAAGGCCGATATCGTGAATAGTAACTCACACCAAAAGATGAAATTCCACAAAAACATCTTCACGCTTCATGAATAGTAATCGTGAATAAGAACTCGTGAATAAGTAACTCATGAATAAGAACTCGTGAATAGTAACTCATGAATAGTAACCCCGACATGAAAAAGTTCCAAATTTGATAAAAACTTCAGATCAACATTTCAAAGATAATGATATCAAGAAATAATATCATTACGAAAAAAATAATATCCCTTACCTCAAAGAATCAAGATTTCTTGGAAGGAAAGGCTCAAGTGATGTTTGAATGAAACTTGTAATCGAATAAAGAACTCTCAAAGTATCTAAATACTCACAAAATACGCTCAATAATATAGAGAGAAAAGAGAGAAAACTTTATTTCGGTGTGATTTTCAATTCTAACTTAGCCCTCTATTTATAGGAAAATGTTAGCCCACCAAGGCAGACTTGACTGACACACCGATGGCTTTACCTCGCTACTATTGCCACCCACCACATTTGAAATAAAATTCAGCACATTTTTTCACCAACCACAAGTGGGGCCCACTCAATTCTAGAATTTTCCACCAAAATCAATTATAACCCTAATTTCCTAATCACCACCTCTTAAAATTCATAACAAATCATTCGCTCATTTTAAACTGTTCAAAATTTGTGGACATATACTCAACTTATGTATGTATAACATATCCAAAAATTACAACGATCCAACTATTTGATTAAAATTATAACTCACGCAATACATCGTAAAAATACCGATTTGATTTTTTAATACCTCCAATCCGACAAAATACAAATAAAACATCTCAAAGATTAATTCCTTCATTAATAACCACATAAATAACTCCATCATTTAAATAAATATTTCCTTATCATATGAATCAATAATTAATTATTCACAAATAATATTACGTAATCACAATTATGACAACCAGTAGTTCCTCAGAAAGAGGGGCTTTCCAATAAGAATTTCTTCATCAAGCGCCGCAATTAGGTGACCAAACCTCTCCTTAGATGTAACTTTCTAGACATTGCCAATAATGTTATCTAATAATATTATTCAAATAATATGAATTATTGATCCGATAATGGGAAATCGTATGCGAAGACAATTATCGAACAACAATAATATAAAATATCAACGCAAAGAATTATCAAATCAATAAAATAAAATATCGAATAAAGAATTCACCGTGAAAATTATTGAGTAAGTAAGCCATCTTACGCATTTAATCAATAATTCAACAATCTTGTAATACCGCATTGCTATCTTTAATGCAACCACGCCAGACATCAGATTTTAACCACCGCATTCCAACAATTTTAATTCAGAATAACTACGCCGTTATTTATAACCACCCAAACTTTGTCGCTTTTCCTCATCCAATCGCTTTCGTTATGGGGCCCACACATGGTCACGCTGTCACGTCGTAAATATTCCCCGACAAAGACGAATATTCCACGACCAAACGAATATTGCTTGACAAAGATTTAATATTCCACGACCAAAAACGAATATTCCCCACAAAATGAATATTTTATAACCACTTGCTTATTTTGAAATATTTGTGTATTTAACCCTTAACTATCCACATTAATCAAATCAACCCTTACTATTTCAAAATAATAAATAAAGGAAATTCCTTTTTATTTAAAAAATTTCGGTCTTACAACCTCCCTCCTTATGAAATTTCGTCCTCGAAATCGACGTCGTACTGGTGTTTCAAAAGATGAGAATACCTCGCTTTCATTTTCGCTTTCCAATTCCTGTGTCATTTCCTCTATAGCATGATTCCTCCACAAAACTTTAACTTGTGGTATGACCTTTGCGCGTAGGACATGCTCCTTCCTATCCAAGATCTTGACAGGTACCTCCTCATACATTAGGTCTTCGGCTATCTCGTCCGGTTCTAACTCTATAACGTGGTTCGGGTCTTTCACATATTTACGAAGTACAGATATGTGAAAAACGTTATGAACAAGCAACATACTTAGCGTTAAGGCGAGTTTATAGGCCACAGTTCCTACTCGATCGAGGATTTCAAATAAATCGAAGGTTTGAGCTTTCCTCACCTCACCGATTCTCGCTTTTAAAATAACAACTTCTTGCACCTCCTTCTTCAAATTCATCACCCGTTGTGTAGCTTGAATAACTTTTAACTTTATCGATTAAAGTCGATTATACTCAGATATCATCACGCATCAGATATCATCACGCGGGTACCTAGAGTTTTCATCTCCATCTCTATTATTTGTAAATTATACTGAAATTAGTCTTTGATAATATCGTACTCGTGATTTGTATAATGATCTTCTACTCAACACGCCGCCACCACGCTCGCTTTCCAGGATGACATGGTCGAGTAACATGTCTTTGAAATGAGTCTCCTCTTGAGTTCTTCAAGCTCTTCCCACATTCCTTGCTCCATTCGAATTTTGTATCTCTACGAGTCACCGCGATAATGGAATAGCGATTCGAGAATATCCTTCAATGAATCTCCGATAATAACCAACTAAGCCTGAAAGCTACGTTATTTCGATTATCGACTTAGGTTGCTCTCAACCGCGACTCATATCCCAATCTTGGATAACGCGTCACAATGACACCTATCGCTTTACTATCGCATCTAATATGACGTCCCCTACAGAGAGTCTCGCTTAGGTGAATTCCACAAAGGAAGTCACAAGATAAAGGCTCATGTACCAAATTCTATAGTTGAATTTTAACTCAAAGTTCAATAGAGCCATTCGATATGAGATTTTAGAAATGAGTTTTGTCTGGGGTTCAAAGTCGATACAAAATTTAATATCGTGTTTGGGAGTAAACCAAGAAATTCTTCAGAAATACATCGTGAAAATAAATAACAACAGAATATTATTCAAATCGACGTGTCTTTATTCAAATCCATAACATGGATTAAGAAAACTCGACATCCGTAATAAACGAATGACTTCATGGCTTGATATGAAAATGTTTGATTACAATGGTTTGATTGCTTGAATTCGAATAACAAAGTTGCTTAGGAATATGAAAACTAACAACCTTACAAAAGCAATCAATTTGGCATGATGAGTAGTTAACCTTAAAATCACATCAAAAGCAAATATCTCTATAGAAATAAGGTTAACGGTGTAATGTGATAGTGCCAACCTCGAATCAAACAAGATTTCTAAACAATGATGTAATGAAAGTTTCTCCTAACTGATTCTCCATAAATAGGTCAAAGTCTAATTTCTCCGTAGTCAAGTTCAAACGCTGAGCGCAAGCAAGAGAGATAAAAGAATGGGTAGAACCCAGATCTAGTAAGGTATAAACATCGCAAGAATTTATAATTAACTAAACCTGCTAACTTCGTTCGGGTTCCTCGTATTTTGACCGGCCACGACAAACGCCTCTTCCGTGAATCGCCGACTTTGACTTTTTTCGGACATCCTTTCGAGTCACCATTCTCGCTAGACTGGGTTTCGATATCGTACAATCTCGAGCGATATGTCCTTCTTTTCCACAATTATAGCATACCTTAAACTGTTGTGGGCAGGCGCTTTGGACCGATATGTCCTCTTTTCCGCATTTGTAGCATATAACCGGTGGTCTTTCTCCTCCTTGAAACCGGCCACTCTTGGCCGACATCTTCACATGGTCGTTGTTGAATCTCCTCTTTTTAAAATCTCCTCCCGACTCGCTTCTTCTATTTTCATGGCCACGATTACCACCGAGTGGTTACCGCTTTGTCCGTATTCTTCTTTCTCCGCCGGTTATCGTTATTCGATGATCGCTATCTTTGGTAAAATCCTCGGTTATGGTCCTCGATTGAACGTATCAAGTTATCTCGCTCTAACAACCGAGCCACATTGACAACATCTCGGTAGAGAGAAAATTTATGAGAAATGAGATATCGACGTATGCCGGGTTTCAAACCTCTCGTAAACATCCGCCATACGCGTCCTCATTCTCCACCAAATGAGGTGCAAACTCGGATAACTCCGCTGAACTTCGCCTCGACTTTGGGACACCGCCATGTTATTCTCGCTCCCGCCTAATAAACTCCACTTCCTTCATATGACGAATACTTTCGAAAGTACTTGTCATTGAACTGCTTCTCAAACGCTCTCCCACGACATGCCGAGCATTTGGATGGGTACGCTTCACGAGACTCCCACCAAGAGGTCCGCTTCGCCACTTTTAACATAAAGGTGGCGAATGGAACCTTTTGTTCCTCCGTGCATCCCAAGACATCGAATATCTTGGTAATTTGTTTGACCCATGTTTCGCCATGATCGGATCCGCTTTCCCTTAAATTCGTGGTCCCAACTCTTTGAATCGCTTGGTGTGACAACCCGTGAATTGCTATCATTTCCTCCTCGTATTTTGAACTCGAGTCTCCTCGTCTCGATTTTACATGAATCGCAAAAACTTCTAAACATCCCCTCGCTCATCATCTCGCTTCAATGGTGTTGTTCACAGAGGAACATTGCCACTTGCTGTTGCGCGTTCTCCTCGTTATTAAGTACGATCATCTCCACGGTCTCATTTACTCCATCATTAATATTCTCAATTCGACATTCTCAAATCTTCATTATAAAATAAGGGTTAATTAAATAAATTAACAAATCACATAATACCCTATATTATGACCAACCAACAAATAAGCTTAGTAGGACACACTAGCAAAGGATTTACTCTCCTCCCCTCCTAGTTCTATTCCCCGATCTCCGCCAGAGATCATATCCCCAAGCTCGATATACCAAACCGCGACGCCCCCAAAATAGGTATACACCACACCCATTCTGAGTCGCCAAATACATGGTACAGAAACAACTACAACCTTATTATTACAACAGTAAAACTGTGAGTTTAAATACAAATATTATCTTTTAGACAATATCTATACTCAAATAAATCCCCATCATATTTATTGATACATTATTTTACAAAATGGTGAGGACTACTAAACAACTCTCTCTAGAACCTTCATTCCATACCCCGACTAAGACTGCTACATTCTCACCTCCCGAGAAGAAAAATGGAACAACAAGGAAAAGGGTGAGCTCAACTAGCCCAAGAAGAATACTACGACTAAGATAATATACAACAAATTATCGTTAGTCTCCAACAGGAAAAATCGATAGAATACAATAGACAACAAGTTTCGAGATCAATATTCGCAATGAAATAATAATTCATAGAAGAGTTACGTAGAGAATGAAATCTACTATAATCTATGAATTTAACGATCCATCATCAATATTTTATCCCCGTAACATCAATCAATATTCATCTCAAATCAAACATTCATCTTTGCACTACAAAAGCCAAAGATATTCATCAATCTCCATTATGTTCATCTCAACACTGCTCATCTTTGCACTAAAGGCCAAAGATATTCATCGATCGGTCATGTTCATTTAAACACTCGCTCATCTTTGCACTCACAGCCAAAGATATTCTTCAGAATCATTCATCTTTGCACTACGGCCAAAGATATTCAATAATATCATCATTTAAGACCGAGGATGATGAAAAATATTTTTAAAGAACGAATCCAAAGAAACAAAATGACAAGGATTAAGGATTAAGGATTCAGACTTTGTTTTATCCATGTCCAACAATACCTCAAAAATAATCATAGTGGTGTAAAATTCAAGAATGATCAAAACATGGATACAATCAAAGCTAGTATCCGAATAGATATTTTGGACGAAAAAGAAGAAATTTTATTTTTCTATGAATAGTGCCAGATATCGTGAATAGTCTCAGATATCGTGAATAGTGGCCGTATCGTGAATAGTAACTCCGACACCAAAAGATAGAAATTCCACAAAAAACATCTTCACGCCTACTGAATAGTAATCGTGAATAAGAACTCGTGAATAGTAACTCATGAATAGTAACTCGTGAATAGTAACTCATGAATAGTAACCCCGACATGAAAAAGTTCCAAATTTGATAAAAACTTCAGATCAACATTTCAAAGATAATGATATCAAGAAATAATATCATTACGAAAAAAAATAATATCCCTTACCTCAAAGAATCAAGATTTCCGGAAGAAAGGTTAAAGTGATGTCAATGAAACTTGTCTTGACAAAGAACTCTCAAAGTATCTAAATACTCACAAAATACGCCAATAATATAGAGAGAGAAGAGAAAACTTTATTTCTCGGTGTGATTTTCAATTCTAACTTAGCCCTCTATTTATAGGAAAATGTTAGCCGTACCAAGCAGACTTGACCGCTACACGATGGCTTTACCTCGCTACTATTGCCACCCACCACATTTGAAATAAAATTCAGCACATTTTTTCACCAACCACAAGTGGGGCCCACTCAATTCTAGAATTTTCCACCAAAATCAATTATAACCCTAATTTCCGAATCACCACCTCTTAAAATTCATAACAAATCATTCGTTCATTTTTAATCGGTTCAAAATTTGTGGACATATACTCAACTTATGTATGTATAACATATCCAAAAATTACAACGATCCAACGGTTTGATTAAAAATTATAACTCACGCAATACATCGTAAAAAATATTTGATTTGATTTTTAATACCTCCAATCCGACAAAATACAAATAAAACATCTCAGCATTAATTCCTTCATTAATAACCACATAAATAACTCCATCATTTAAATAAATATTTCCTTATCATATGAATCAATAATTAATTATTCACAAATAATATTACGTAATCACAATTATGATAACCAGTAGTTCTCAGAAAGAGGGGCTTTCCAATAAGAATTTCTTCATCTTGCAAATTAAATTAGGTGACCAAACCTCTCCTTAGATGTAACTTTCTAGACATTGCCAATAATGTTATCTAATAATATTATTCAAATAATATGAATTATTGATCCGATAATGGGAAATATCATGCAAAGGACAATTATTGAACAACAATAATATAAAATATCAACGCAAAGAATTATCAATCAATAAAATAAAATATCGAATAAGAATTCACTTGAAAATTATTGAGTAGTGCCATCTTACGTTTAATCAATAATTCAACAATACTGCAATGTCGTGGTGCTATCTTGTGCAACCACGCCAGACATCGTATTTTTTAACACCGGGTATTCCAATGCGATCTTAACGGTAACTACTACCAAGTATTTATAACCACCCAAACTTTGTCGCTTTCCTCATCCAATCGCTTTCCGTTATGGGCTCCCACACATGGTCGCGCTGCGTCGCATTTAATATTTCCGACAAGATTTAATATTCCACGACCAAAAACGAATATTCCCGACAAGATTTAATATTCCACGACCAAAACTAATATTCCCCGACAAAAAATGAATATTTTATAACCACTTGCTTATTTTGAAATATTTGCGTATTTAACCCTTAACTATCCACATTAATCAAATCAACCCTTACTATTTCAAAATAATAAATAAAGGAAATTCCTTTTTATTTAAAAAATTTCGGGGTCTTACATTCTACCCATTTAATATTCGCGTACACTTAACCTTCACATTGGTTAAAGTGTTCAACGCTTACATTTCATTCTATCATTCTCATCCGACTCACATTCGGCTTTCATTAATCTTCTTACCGTTCGCTATTGCTTTCTTGATAATTCATATCTTACTTACTACTTTCATCAACGTCTAAGTCATACAACCAATGTATACTTAGAACGTTCGTCTGACATAAATACAATTCACGAGGATTGTTTACGTATTCAACATTTACATTTTTCATCCCTTAATCTCTCATTCAACCTTTACCTAAGGTTTTAATCACTTTCATTCATTACTATCACCTGAACCCCATGTTTATTATTCTTTCTTAATGTCAAAGCCATACGGTTCATCGTATGCTAAGATCGATCATTTATTGCAACAACGTTCCATTCACAGCGTCTATACGCTTTACATTCATCTCTCATTATTACCACATAACATCGAAATGTTATTCATTACCCTCGTCAATCAACATCTAAGGAATCACCATCATAGCAATCCCTTACGTTTGTTTATCGCGACTAAGGTCCCCGGATATCGGTTATGTAACTCGCATTCACATTCTTTGTCTTTTAATCTCGTTTAACCTTCAACAAAGGTTTAATACACTTGATTAAGTGTTACATTAGTTGAACTATATGTTCATATTTCTTTCTTGCACATCCCCCAGTAATTGAGCGCTTAAAAGCTCATCACTGGCTTTTTTCCCCTGACCAAGCCATGCGTCGGCCCTTCGCTTACCTCGTTACCTCATTCACCACTCTCAAATGTCAAACCACCGAGGTTGTTGTCATGCGGTGCCACTCTCTTCTCTTTCTCTTGATCATGGCGCCCACTCAAGATGAGTGATGGCCCAGCCTCACTAACTTCAGTGCGCAGCCTCCCAAGGCTAAGTTGGCGCTGGGGCGCCGAGCACAAAACCTAGAAAATTTTTTAAGTCTTGTATCAAGTTTGAGACGCGTACTTTGAAATATCATATCTTATTCGTTTTAACTCGGAATGAGGTCGTTCCAAAGCCATTTTCTTCCTTATCTTACGTGCTTTGATTATCCATGGATAGAACTTCATTCTGAATCCATTAATATGCCATTCAATTGGCTTAATCTTCACTCTTCGTTCGCTTTACGTTTTTCACGCTCTTCGTTCGTTCGTCCGTAATTCAGTCATCCGAACTCGGAATTCATTCATTCTTAAGTCCACGACTCACGTTTTATGCGTTCTCTTATATTATTATGAAACCCTTCATGTTTGGTTTCATTAACATACTTTCTATTTCTCGTTCATCTTTTACGAATTTTCTCTATAACTTCATTATAGCTCAGTTTTAATCCGTTCTTCATGAACGTTTTTAATGTTCCTAACCAAGATATAAGCAACTAACTTATACGCGATGGTTTTAAACTTATCCATCAACAATAATTACACTATGATGGTTTTAAATTTGTCCATCAACAACGTTCTTCGCGTGTTCTTCGCGTTCTTCGTTCGTTCTTCATTTTTAGTTGATATTTTGATTACAATTTTACTTTTTCTTGGAATTTGATGTTATAGAACACCATTCCTTACTTATTTCGCCGAATTGTTCATAGGATTCATTCGGATCGTTCAAATTCATTACTAATCTTATATTTCCTTAAGAAATTTTTAACATAAACTTCAAATTTCTTCTTTCTTCTTTTCTCATGATTTCAACCATATGAAATCATTCCTAACATCTTTTACTTCTTATTTTCATTAAGCTATATTTTTAACATATAAACTTAAAGAAAATTATCTAGAAGTTAGGTTTTCGGATTACCTATCTTCTTTAATCTTCCTCCGTTGGAAAAAGCGTGCACTCGGGCAAGCTTTTCCTTTTCCTTCTCTTTCTCAACCAAAATCTCTCTCTCTCACTCAAAAGTTATAGGATTTTCAAAATCCTAAACAAATGATTTAAGCTTCCTATTTATAGAAAACCAAGGCTAGGGGTATTTTAGTCATTTTTCCCCCCAAACCTCCTTACTATTCATGACTTAAGCACTAAATTTACTTAGCCCTTAAGTTTACTTATCCCTTAAGTTTACTATTTCCACCTCCTTAATTCACAAAACTTAGCCTGTAAGGTCGTGGTTTCGTCTTTCGGGTTTCGTCCGATAGTTTTAAAAACTGCGATTCTCGGAATCCAAATATTTTTGGATATTTCGTCTTTCCTTTACTGATTAACTTTTACGTATTCTTTGGATTTCTGAAAAACTAAAAAACACTTTTTGGTGTCAAGCGTTTTCCTTCATGTTTTCCCCTAATGTAGCTAAACGAATGAAAAGTACATAACAGTCTTTTCGTCATTTTAATTTCGTCCGATTTTTGCACGTTTTTCAAGAAAAACTTTTATCGACTTACTTAACTTTTCACGATATATTATCGTCAAATCTTTTGACGGAATGTCATTTCGACATACCGAACTCTCGAAAAGTCTTAGGTTATTCAAACCCTAACCCTTGGGATTTCGTCGGCTGAATAGTGTTTATTTCGTCTTTTTCCCCAAAAATATTTTGTTCCCGGAAAAAATTTATTTTTGTCTTGGAAATTCTTACTCGTTTAGTCTAGCTCGTGGCCAGAATCCTCCCGATTAATAATCATCCTAGGTTCTAGAACAATTAATAAATACATAGCACAGAATAGTATTTAATAAAAATTTATTTTATTAATAACTAATTCTTTAAATCTTAAATTTTGGACAATCCGATTTTCCGGGTTGTCATAGAATACGTAGATTATACATTATGAGGCTTTAAGCCAAATGGATTGGACTTATAGGATGGTGTAGGAAATTGTAATATCCAATTGGAATTATGATAAAGCCCAAGTGTAGGAATGGATAAGTCCAATATAAAATAATGAACAAGCCCAAGTGTTTGTTAAATGCAAGCCCAAAGCATAAGTTAAGTTAATTAAGCTAAAAGCCCAAGGTAAGAATCTAATGGGTGATCCAAAGTGATGAGCAAGTAAACTTAATAGTTAAGCAAAGGATAAGTCAAGTGGAGGCCAAGTAAAGTGCTTATGATTGGAGGTTAATTAAAGTGCTTATATGTGATGAGCAAGTAAAGGATAAGTTAAGTAGTGAGCAAGTATACTTAAGGGCTAAATAAAGGATAAGTTATTTGATGAGTAAGTTAAGTAATGGCCAAGTAAATGTGGTGATCAAGTAAACTTGATGGCTAAGCTAGGAATAGTAAGGAGGTGGAATGGCTTATTGACCATTAAGCCCTCATTTAGGATTTCCTATAAATAAGAGATGTCTTAGTTCATTTCTTGTTAGATTTTCAACCAATAACTTATAGCTTATTGGTTAGAGAGAAAAAGCTAAAAAATCTAGAAAAAGATAGCCTTTGTTAATTCAAGAAGCAAGAAGGAAGAATAAAGCTTAATCAAGTGTTCTTCAAGGGTAAGATCCTAAACCATGAATCTCTTTCTCTTAAATTGTTAGAGAAATGAGTAATGGTAGAACATGTATGCTAATAAGAAGTAGGAATGATTAATCAAAGGACTTAAGTCTTAATAAGTTGTGAATAAGCACTTTGTTCAAAGATAAGTTACGAACTATGGAAGAACTTGTCAGACTTGTATCATGTTTACATGAATGAAGTTTATATGATTAAAAGATGTGAGGATGATGGTTAGAAGACTTGATCTATAATAAGTCATGCGAAGTGAAATCATAAGTAGTTTATACTTTTATAAGTTATAAACTTATGAAGAACAAGTAATAACTTATCATGTAAATAAGTTAATGTAATATGTATATTAAGATGTTAGTATGATGGAATGAATCCATTTGAAACAATGAACAAATCTTAAGTAACGAAGTTATGGCGGAATTCACGAGTTTGGACGATAATCGTCGAATTCGTGAAATTCTCGGAATGGAAGTCAAATATTGATGTTGAGCTCGGAAACATTATTTTTTGATGGAGTATGGTCGTATTTGGCATTCTAGAGTTGCGGACTCAAAAATGACTGAATTCTAACTTAGAACGAAGAAACGAGTGTTGAACGTTCACGAACGTTTATCGTTTTTGTTAAAATGAACTAAAAGGTGAATTTTGAGTTAACGAAGTCAAAAATGAAAATTTCTTATATGAACACGTAGGGTATGTAATTTGTGAGCTAAGGGCTTTTGAATGAGCCAATTCGGACTTATAACGAAGAAATTATGAGCCTAGAAATCTCAACTAAGAAATAAACTGTCAAAAAATTTCTAAGATCGAGGTCCCAGCCATAGCATGCTGACAAAGGCCTTATATAAGCGGCCATGCAGCCATACCAAGCATGGTTGTCACTCTTCGGAGTTTCGCATCAAGAAAGACCAACTCTAGTTATAACACTTTCATGCAATACTGTAGGTGTATGATGTTTGCATCGAAGATTGAAGAGTGGCAGCAATACTACTATAGTAAAGGGATCTTCAACACTGCCACTTACGGTGAGTGGAATTTTGTTGACCAAGTTATTTGTGAACCCAATGGTTTGCAAAATAAGTATGGGACATGTAATTACTTAATGAACATGTTAAGACCTTTTCTAAATCACTTTTATAGTGACGACTTTAGGAATTTAATATTGTTTAATAAGTAGTTAAACGAAGAACATAAAGTATAAGAAAGTGAACGGTATGTAAAAAGTGTATTTAACCAATAACAATCGAGTTTCGATTAATAATGTAAGAACGTTAGTAAGCCGTGAGGAAGGATGATTGATTTAAAATGAGTTCTATTAATGAAGTAAATCCAAGTAAGACATAGAAGAGAAAGAAGTTGGTAAGAACAATGTAAATTATAAACGGCAAGCCGAAACCAATAATAACAAATCTAGTACATGATTAGATTGAGAAGAAGGGTAAGATACATTAGAAACCATGTATGATTATTCATGACCTAATGTGGTATGTTATATTGTTATGTGTTGTAGAGACCATAAAGACTCAAAGGAAAAGTAATTTTATTATAGCAGACGCTGAATGCAAGTTTTCTTAACGCTTGTCTAACCTTCGAGTTAGTCAAGTTTTCAATGATTTATGTTATGAAATGCATGAATGGTTTTAAAGAAAGGGTCGATGTCAATTTTAACTCGGCTAGACTAATCTTGAAGAGTTGATTGATTTATTTACAAGACTTTCAATATAGAATTGATAACGCTATCCTACGCTAATTTTTTGGTACGGACTCAAGGTAAGCCTGAGTATGAATAAACAAATGTATTTCACATCGATTATTCGATGGGCACGTGAGGTTGTGAAAACTGAAACGTAAATACGTTTAAGGAATGAGTGTTGATCAACATAGAGTACTATAGGGTGATCACCTAGAAGTGCTCGTAAGAAATGTCGGACTTACGGTCTTAGTACCGGGTTCTTCTTTTCATTAATAAAAGCTAAAGAGAATGTTCATGGTCTATGGACCTACTCAGAATTTCCAAGCTACTGTATGTACTTCGGAATTGTTTTATGGGATGAGAAGTGTTATTCAATGTTTCATAGTACTTCATAATTATTTCTCAGTTAATGAAGAATAATCATATGATTCTCGAAGTGGTATTTATATAATATATTGTTAGACTTACTGAGCTAGTTATGCTCACTTCTTGCTTGAATCATATGATTGCAGCTAAGGTCAAGCGAACCGAGGGTTCTAGTAGAGATAAAGGCAAGGCGAAGATGAACGACTAATTTATTCTATAATAGACTAGTATGTTTGTATGAAATATATTACAACGAACATAGAATGTAATTGTTTTAGAACCTGGGAACGAGATGTATTATTATTAATGTAATAAGAATGTCATTGATACACATATTTTAATGTTGTTTCAATATAATGAATATACAATTATAAGTACAGTGTAGTACCATCTGTTAGGTTGGAAGATACCCGAATTTGGGGGCGTCACACGCAGTGTTTGTTACAATTGTGGCCAAGAGGGACATATGTCACTCAACTGCCCGAAGCCGAAGAAGATTAAAGGTTGTTTCGCTTGTGGCTCGACAGACCACCTAATCAAAGATTGCCCGAAGAAAGGAAGTGGCGGAGGAAGCAGCCAGCAAGGGGGAAGCGGAAAACTGATGATTAGCGGACCTACGCCATCCAACTGTCTCACTGCCAGAACGTTTAATATGACTGTCCAAGATGCAGTAGCTGTGAAGGATGTGGTGTTAGGTAATATCCCAATCTATAATATAAATGCCTATGTATTATTTGATTTGGGTGCCACCTGTTCTTTTGTATCAGAAGAATTTGCAAGACGACTTAATTTACCTCGAGAATGATTAGGAAATCCTTTGAACATAAAAGTTGTGAATAAGGAAGTAATCCATGTAGAGTATATTTACCAAAATTGTCACGTAAACATTAGAAATTATGTACTAAGCATAGACTTGATCCCGATAAGATTGGGAGAGTTTGATTTAATATTGGGAATGGATTAGTTATATAACCATGCGACGATAATTGATTGTCAGAATAAAAGTGTAAACCTTCAGACTCTAAATAAGTCAAATGTAGTGTTTTATGGTAGCTCATCGCTTAAGCAATCATGTTGCCTTACGATGATGCAGTCCAAGAAATTATTAAGGAAAGGATGTGTAGGTTATCTAGCCTATATAGTGGATACCTAGAAAAAGGGAATAAAAATTAAGGATATACCTATAGTGAGAGAATTTCAAGATGTATTTCCAAATGATCTGTTTGGTCTTCTGCCAGACAGAGAAATCAAATTCGTAATAGACTTAGCACCGAGAATTGCACCGATTTTGAAAGACCCATATCGTATTGCGCCAGTAGAAATGAAGGAATTGATGATACAATTGCAAGAATTGTTGGATAAGGGTTATATACGATCGAGTGTGTCTCCTTGGGGAGCACCAGTGTTATTTGTAAAGAAGAAGGATGGATTGATGAGGCTCTATATCGATTATCAAGAATTAAACAGAGTAACAATTAAGAATAGATATCTGTTACCAAGGATAGACGACCTTTTCAATCAACTGAAGAGCACGAAGTGTTTCTTAAAAATAGATCTATGAACGGGTTATCACCAGTTAAAAGTGAGGGAGGAGGACATATCAAAGACAGCGTTCTGAACTCGTTACGGACATTTTGAATTTCTGGTAATGTCATTCGGATTGACAAATGCTCCGGCAGCATTTATGGACTTGATGAACCGAGTCTTCAAGCCATTATTAGATAAATTCGTAGTAGTTTTATCGACGATATACTAATCTACTCAAAGACGGAGGAAGAACAGGCTGAACATCTGAAGATGGTTTTGGAGGCGCTAAGGAAGGAGAATCTATACGCAAAGTTTTCCAAGTGTGAATTTTGGATGAAGAAGGTTCAATTCTTAGGACATGTGGTGGATAAGGATGGAATTTTTGTAGACCCTGCAAAGGTAGAAGCAGTGAGTAATTAGGAGCAATCGAAGACGCCAATGGAAGTAAGAAGTTTCTTAGGGTTAGCTGGGTACTAGTGAAGATTTATCCAGGATTTTTCTAAGATGGCAACCCCGTTGACCAATTTAACGAAGAAGACGGTGAAGTTCGTATGGACGGACAATTGTGAGGAAAGTTTCCAAGAGCTGAAAGAGAGGTTGAGCGAGGCACCTGTATTATCATTACCAGATGATACGGGAGGATTTGTGGTGTATAGTGATGCATCGCACAGAGGACTGAGCTGTGTGCTAATGCAACATGGCAAGGTCATTGCGTATACGTCACGACAATTGAAGGATTATGAAAAACGATACCCTACTCATGACTTAGAGTTAGCAGCAGTAGTTTTTACATTGAAGATTTGGAGACATTATTTGTACGGTGACAAATATGAGATATACACGAACCACAAGAGTCTGAAATATATCTTTACACATAAGGAGTTGAACATACGTCAAAGGAGGTGGTTAAAATTAATCAAGGATTATGACTACGATATTCTTTATCACCCGGGGAAGGTAAACGTAGTGGCCGATGCGCTGAGTTGGAAAGGAAGGGAGAAGTTATTTCAATTAACAACTCAGGAGGAGTTAATAAAGGATATGGAGAAATTAGAGATAGAAGTAAAGGGACTGGAAAGGTCTGGAGAAAGATTGTTTGGAGTGGAAGCTCGTCCAACCTTGTTGGATAGGATAAAGGAATCACAAGAGAAGGATGAAGAATGCGAGAAAATCAAGAAGAGGATCACAGAAAATGAGGAAGAAAAGTTCAAGATGGATAGAGATGGTATTTTGAGATTCGAAGGGAGAGTGTGGGTGCCAGAGATAACCTAGTTGAGGGAAGAAATTTTGCACGAGGCACACAACACGACGTATTCTGTCCATCCAGGAGATATAAAGATGTATCGGGATTTGAGGCAACATTTTTGGTGGCCTATATTGAAATGAGAAATCACGGAGTGCGTTGGCAGATGTCTTACATGTCAACGGGTCAAAGAAGAGATCCAGAGATAGAGTGGTCTACTTCAACCGTTGTAAATACCAAAGTGGAAATGGGAGCACATTATAATGGACTTTGTGGTGCGACTTCCAGTCACACGTAAAGGTTTCGATGCCATTTGGGTTATCGTAGATCGACTAACGAAGACGGCTCATTTTCTACCGATCAAGATCCGATATAGTTTGAATCAATTAACAAATTTGTACGTAAAGGAAATTGTTTCACGACATGGAGTGTCGGTGTCGATTGTCTCTGACCGAGAACCGTGAATTTAATCAATAAATATTATTTTGATATAATAAGAAAATGAATATTTATTTGAATATAAATATTGATGTGTTGTGAGAGGAGTAATTTGATTAATTCAAATTAAATTTATGAGAATTAAGAAAAATGTAAAGTTGTGATGAGAATTGTGAAATGCCTTGTGTTGCATGAGAATGGAAATTTGGATGGTTTGATTTAATTAAGGGATGAATAAATTAAGAAGTGAATAATTAATTAATATTATATTACTAATTAATTGTTATCATGAATAATAGAAAACTAATGAATAAAGTAATTTACATAATTAGAATTATATTATTCATTTAATTGATGTGTGCAAGGTATGTAGAAATATATAGTACCTACATTGAAAAGAATGTGCAAAGTGACATCTTATGGTAACTATATAATATATGGAAACTATATAGTAAAATGGAATGAATTATAAGTAAGACAAATAATTGCTTATGTGATAATAAGTATGTGTGGGAACATTAAAGATGTATTATATCAAAGAGTTACAAATTATTTCAATAAGTGAGTCTAATTGGAATAAAAAGTTTTAAGAGATATTGAATTATTAGTGGCCAATTAAATTGAGTCCATACATGTTATAAATACTAATTGGACTAGATTAATGTACATGGATTATATGATGTGGGTACATAAATAATCCCTAACTTATCGTTTTGTAATAGCATTAACACATTAAAATTTTATTTTGGAAGTGTAAAGAACCAAACTAAGCCTTATGTAATATAGTTGCTGAGAGTTAAAACCATGTTCCAAATTAAAAGTCTCAGTCATTAGTCACATATTAGGCCAATGACTTATCCCCTACTGTTGCATAAAACTCAGCAAAACTAAAAGGCTAGAGGAAGAAGATGAAGCTAGCAATGTGTTGTGATGATGGCTATGAAATGGTGATTGGCCAACTCCTCTATAACCATTGTATCCTTCCATTCTCCACTAAATCAAACCATGGTGCAAGAGCATTACCTAGACAACCAATTCCCTATATAAAGCACCCTCCTTTTCTCATTCTCTGTTACATAAAAATTTGTTTGATAAGTGTAGTTTGAGAGTGAGAGATGTTTAGCATTGAGGGAAGTATAATTAGTGCATTAAAGGATCCATTTAAGTTTCAAGAGGTATAAAACTCTGATTTTGTTCTTAGTTTAAGTTTTGTTAAATTCTTAGCATTTACATAAATTCTCTATTAATTAGTATCAATTAGCATGTCACTGTGTTGTCTGAGTTGGTATGTATACTTTGAAGTGTTGCAGTTAGTTTGGTTATAGAATTGGCAATACATGTGCTAAGGCTCTGCAAAAACAAAGCCATTTATTTTTGCCTCTGGACGAAGTGGCGCATCCGCTCCACTTCAATAGCATAATATCGCGTAGTCGCGCGGGGTGTCTGCCTTAAATACTGACTTAGTTATCCTTTGTTATCCTGGACAGGTTAGGTTGGTTGGACCATGCATGTAATTAACTTTAACACGTGAAATGAGGTTATTTTTTATATAGTATGTCACGTTAGCTTGATTTAAGTTTGAGTTTTCAAAGGAAACTTCAAGATTTGGAAAGCTAGAATTTGTGAACATAGAGTAATATACATTCTGACCTTGTGAACAGGTGTAAATAACCTAGATATATACGTAAATAAATCTGACATAAGGCATAAGTTTGCTTCGTGTATAATAAGTTTTGCTAGCTTGGTTTTAAAGTATTTTCTAAAGGAAAACTTGAAGTTTGAAAAACAAAGCATGATAAACATGGTGCCTTTAAGTTCTGATCTTTCTAGCCTATATAAATGAAATAAGTATGAAAACATGATTTAGACAATGTGGACTTACCTTTCATGCGTAAATAAGTTTTACTAAGGGACACTTAAAGTTTCAAATATAAACTTGATAAACTATATAGGAACTTGTGAGCCAGCTTATATGTTCTGCTATGTATATAGTAAATGAAGTGACTTTGCATACTTGGTGGCTTAACATGAGATTTTCACAAGAAACCTTGAAAACTAGTGTTGTCAATAACTACATTACAAGTATTCTAGTATTTGACATTGTAATAACACGATATTTTCTATATAATTAAATTAGAAATTTTGCGTATAATTTTTTTTTATTAATTATTTATTTTAAAGGTGAAAATGCGTGCAAGGTAATGTGTATATGTATATATATGATAAATAAAATTTATTTATTACATGAGTAATTACAAATAATTTTATTTTAGAATTATTACTCAATATAAATTATATTCTAATAATAATTAATTTTATAGTAAAAATGTTTTTAATATTTGTTTTCCATGAAAATCTAATAATTATATTATTTAAATAATATATGAAATGATTAAAGCACGCTTATACTAATTATTTTATTATATGAATTTGTTGAGTGTATTTAAGTTATTTATTTTAACTTAATTAATAATGGTATGTATAGATGATAAATCAGATATGAAATCCAAACCCTAATTCGGGTTTTGAATAAGGAATGAGAATAACAATATAATATTAAGTATATTTTGATTTTTAGTGCTATAAATATGTATCATATATGTATGAATTTATTAAGGGTTGGTTAATTATGTTGAATCATGACCTAACCCTAGCATTAATTTGTTTCACCCTATGTTATAATTCAAATGGGAAATTCAAGACCGTGTTTAAGCACTTGTTATGTGATTCATGATGTTTATAATAAATATTAATGCTAATCAAGAAAACCATAGATATTATAAACCTTAGATAATATTTGTGGACCTAAATGATTGAAACCCTAATTTGAAACTCAAGTATGAGTTCGAGACCATTATATATAGTCATGTTATTTGAAGTATGTTGTGAATTATATAATTTTTTGATTAATTAGGTAAATCCTAATTAATATATAGAAACCATAATTTTTAAAGATTAGAAAGCCCTAATTCAAACTGTTAAACCCTAATTTTAATTTTATAACCCTAATTGACCAATTTGTAACCCTAATTGCTATTTTGGCATGCTTAATGATAATTAGTAAAATCTAAACCTAATTATCAAGTTTTATGTAATTAGAAACCCTAATCTAATTATGAAACATTCATTTGAAATTTTTAGAAACTAAAATTTTATTTTGTTTTACAAACCCTAAACTAGGAATGCTAAAATTTTTGTGCTAAACCTTAGGGTTAAACCCTAAGGGTCAAACCCTAAGGGTTTGACAAATGACCATTGTGCCATTAAAAGTTTAAGCCAAATGTCCATTATACCCTTTTATGAATTATTGATGCTAGTTTATAGGTTTTGACATTTGGTGAGTTGGTAAACCAACTCTCACTAACCCCATGTGACATTAAACACCAGCCATCAACTGATTTCAGCCACATACATTGAACACATGTAATATATATAACATTAGAGAGAGAGAAAGTCATTTTATTTCCCAATTTTTCAACCAATGCTCAACCAACCCATTCTCTCTCTTAAGCTACGAAAATACATAGTATATCAGTCCTATATTGAAGCCCCACGTTTACCCACAACAGATCAGAAACATAGAATCAAGAATTAATGCAAAAAGGTATAAACCCTAACCAAGAAATTTAAGTTTTGATTCAATGTTAGATCTTAGGTTTTAATGTTTAAACATGTTGGATGTGGTCTATTTTTGTGATCTGGGTTGTTACTTCCTAAATCTATAACATTAATATGATCAAAATTGAAAATTTTTATAATCTGGAAAATTTTCTTTTGTATTCTGACATCAGATGTCAGTGGCTGTAGATCTTGGTATGTTTATGGTTTAAGTTGTTTTAAGCTTTATATTTGTAGCCTGAAATGCTGTATTTAATATGCAAGTGGAGTCAAGGTCAAAGCTGTTGTGGATTTAAAGTTATAATCGGTCAAAAGTCGTTGACCGACCATGACCGAGTATGAATCTGGGCAGCCCAGAACTGCCCAGAACGCTCTGACAGCTTGTTTATCCTTCTAGATCTTGCTTGTTGTTATTGTTTTGTTATTATTGTTGAGATAAACGTATAGTTTGTTGTCTCGACTTTAGATCATTGGCTTTATATCGTGTAAATAAACAACAGATCGAATGTAGCAAGTGGTCAAAGTAGGCCACTTGGACTGATTCGGCATTTCTGGGAATTTCCAGAAAACTTGAAGAACAGCTTCCTGACCATGTTTGACCGTGTCATAGATTGTTATGTTGTTGTTGTTAGACTGAGATAAAGATTTGTTGTTGTTCCTTGTCATTTATACTACAAGTATGAACCTTAAAACCCCCAAAATCATGATCAGAACTACAACTAATTCGAACATGAAGGTGCCCACTCGGATACTTGGGTTTCTGGGAAAACCCAGAAGTCATCTGACAATGAGTTTGGTTGGCCAAATCACTTTGTTGTGTTGTTGTTTGAGCAAGTTGAGACTTGATAACTGTAGTATTACATGTGAACTACTATATAAAAGCTTAATTTAGCCCAGAACTTGATCAGAATGTAATTTAAAGCTGGTCAAACTTAATATGTTGGTAACCGACCTGTCAGTGTTCTTGAGGCTCAAGAACACCAACAGCGACGCTTAGTGTCGCTAAAGGCCAATAGCGACGGTTTCTTTTCTTTTATTTTTATGAATTTCCGAAAATTACTTAAAAATATAAAATAAATTATAAAAATTACAAAAATGGTTTTAAAAATTATTTTAAATTATGAAAAATAACTTTTAATTATTTGGGATATTTTTCATTAATATTTACAATTATTTGAATATTAATGATATTTAATTTATTTATTTACTTGTATTAAATAAATTAGAGAAAAATGATTTTAATGTTATAAAAATCATTTTAAATAAGAATAAAGTGTTTTAAAATATTTTTGAGTTATATATGTAACTTTTAAATATTTTGTGATGAATTTTATTAATTAAATTATATTAATGATATTTAAGTTATTAAATAAATTATGAAAAATAGATTTAATGATTTAAAAATCATATAAAAATAATTTAAAGGATTATAAAATATTTTTTAAGTTATAAGATATAACTTTTGATATGTTGTCATAAAAATATTAATATTTTAATATTAATGATATTAGATTTATTTAATAATTATATTAAATAAATTAGTTTAAAAATGATTTTAATATTATAAAAATCATTTTAAATGAAGATAAAATGTTTAAAGATATTTGAAGTTATAAAATATAACTTTTAATATTTAAAGGATAATTTCATTAATTATTTAATATTAATAATATCAATTTAATAATAAATGATATTATGTTAATTTAATAATTATATTAAATAAAGAATTTAAAAATAATTTTATTTATTTAAAAATCATTTAAAAAAATATAAATGAATAAAAATATTTTAAGTTATAGTTAATGACTTTTAATATTTGGATAAATAGTGCATTAATATTTTAATATTAATGGTAATTATTTAAAATAATTTTAAATGTTTCAAAAATCATTTAAGGGTAATATAAGTACTTTAAAAATATATGTTGAGTTATTATAAATAACTTTAATATTTTGGCAATGGTTTCATTAATAGTTTAATATTAATAAAATATTAATGATAATAGAATTGTTTATTATTTAAATCATTTAATAATGATTCCGGTGTTTGAAATTTCTTGATAAATTATAATAAATGTTTAAAAGTTATTATAAGTCATTTAAAAATAATATGACTAATACTTGTAGATCATACAGGATAGAGTCTTAGACTCGATAATTACCCGATAAAGCCGTCGGTACACCGACATGTTTTCAGAAATTTATCTGGACTTAGATATTTTGACTGTATTAATGTTCGTTTGTGATTCTATGACTATTGAATATGTGTGACAAGGTGATTAGGTTATGTGTTTGAAATCGCAATAAGCGATCTACATGTGTGATAAGATGTTATTCTAATCGATCAAATGATCTTATTAATGATAGGTTTCGATATAAAGATAAAACTAAGTTGCAGATTATAAGCAAATGGATCGTGCAAGTATCCTACCTTTGCATTTCCTTTATGCAATGGACATGAGTAAGAATGTTTTAGAATATATTATTATTGTACTGAGTATTAACCTTATATTATATACGCTCATTGATTATCAACATGTTAGTATATGGTAATTCACATATATATTCTGTTCATTAATTTCTATAAATGGTTATACAAGTGTCCCCACTTGGATAATCATTGTACTTAATCACATGTTAATACACCTTTGTCAATTACCCGTATATATATACGTTGAATTATAGATTATTGTTAAACAAGATAAAACCTTTGGTTTGGAATCCTGACAAGTATGAACATCCCATTCATGAGAAAATTTTTATGTGCCCAAGGCAGCCAAAGTGAACGATAATATCGTTCTTGTTATGTAGAATTGATCAATACAGGGTCCATGGGATGTACACCCTCAGGCCTGTAAGTTATGACGGTTTGCAGATGAAGTTCTTGAAAGTAGTATGCACACAAGCCAATCATGTTTGATGATAAAGCATATACTTTGTAACAATCTTATTCATTTATTAATAAAAAGTATTAATTTATTAAAGGCTTTTAATTATCTACATGATGCTGTTTTATAATATGTGATAAACCCATAGTTTTAAGCAATGCTTTTAGAATAATGATGATGATCATTCTAATGAGATCTAAATTCTTAGAAAGCTTAAAACTAAAATAGTTCCCAATCATTGGATTACTAAATTGGGGATTAGTGAATCCGGATAGATTGGTACATACGTTGCTTGCTTTCATTGGATGAGGATGATTGATCTCATGATCATTTGTGTGGAGACACTAAAGCAAGTATGTAGGTGCTTATTAGAGAATAAGTTCACCGAACGTGGCTCGCTAAGGAATACCTAATGGAGTTTTATTTGCTCGTCAATAGGAATTCTCAGAGTGATAGTAAAGACAAGTGATCCTTGGACTTGAGATCATCATAGTATCTTGTGTATGATGAGTTATACTTTGACTTATTCCTTAAGACCCTTAGGGTATATCAAAGGGTATGCTTGGGTATAATAAGTTATACATGGAGATAATGTATGATCAATAAAGAATCTACCACTTATTAAAAGAAGAGAAATGTCCTATGTGATTCGATAAATGACAACCCAATAGTCCTTGGCAATATGCGTAATGAAATTAGAAAGGAGTTTCTAATTTGCATTATTTGAGTTGTGCATTTAAGAGTCGAAATACATATAATTAAATAAAATAAGACTTGACAATAATTCCATGTCTTATATTTACTTGGGACATTGATATGGTGGAAGGATTGAATTGTATTTAAAACTATTTACTCAAAGGTACTTTTATGATTAATGTTGAAATCTATATTATCCGGAAAGTCGTTGATCGCTAGGAGGCTTATCCCTATTGTAGAATAAATATTATTTATTTAAATAAATTAATTGTTTAATTTATTTATTTAAATAAGATTAGAATTGTTCTAATTGATTTATTCACAACCTGGTTTAATATAGAGAACCTAAAGGGTCACACCATAAAAGGAAGAATGATTATTTAAGAAGTTAATGGCATAATCGTAATAATATAAAGATGTATATTTAATTTAATCTATGGTGATAGAATAAATTAAATAGCTTAATATTTATTATTTAATATTTTAGAAATATTAAATATAAATTAATAAGAGGAGTCTTATTAATATTATTACAATTATTATTATTTTAATTTCTAAAAGAGTTTAGGAATTAATTTAATATAAGTACTCTCATTTATTCCTAATAGGATTAGGAGGAAAATTAATTAAAGGAGTTTAATTAATTATCCCTAATAAGATTAGGGGAGCCCATTTTAATTAAAAGGGTTTAATTAAATAATACCTTATTTTAAATAGGGTTACTTGATATCTTTATAAGAGGAGTCTTATATCAGATATCAAGACTACGCAATAATTCCAATTTGTTGGAGAGTACATTCTTTTCTATAGAGATAAAAAACTAGGGTTTGAGTCAAATACCCATCTTCTTAAATCCTTCTTCTTCCTTGGTGGATCACCTCTAGAGGCCAAACAATTGGGTGGCTAATGTTGATCAAAGGAAGGAACCAAACCCGGTGGATTCAAGTTGAACGCGAAAAGGATTGGAGGTGAACTTGTACATGAGGAAGCTCGATCTTCAAGGGTATGCTTTTATTCTTTATCTTTTCGTTTAATTAATAATTGTGCATAAAGGGTGATCCGGGTATATGGTTTGTAAAATTTTTAAACTCTGATTTTATTTCGCTTCCGCTTATTTTTGCAATTTGATTGCGTTTTTGAATATTACAAACCTAACAGTGGCATCAGAGCCAAACCATTATGCAAATTATTAATTATTTTAATTTGATATGTATATTGATGTGTTTAGAACAATTTAATTGGGCATAATTTTATTGTATAAAATTTAATAATAAAAAAAAAATACCACGGATCGTTTTTTTTTTTTTTTTGGTGAATCCTGATTCATTCACGTGCTTGGTTGCTTGAATTCAAGGATTTCTGTATGGAAATTTCAAGGGCGCGGATCACGAAGCATGTTAACAGGATTCATATAATAATGCATACAGGATTAATGATTCACGTTAGTTATATTAACGTGATTATTATAATATATATATATATATATATATATAATATTCTTAATAATTTTATCATTAAAATAAAAAATTTATTTTAATATTAAAATAAAAAGTTTATTTTTATATTAAAATATAAAATTTATTTTAATTTTAAAATTAAATTTCATATTAACTAATTAGAGTTGGAATTGAATTCCATGATAACTAATTGGAGTTGAAATTGGATTATATTTTTCCTAAAATAAAGGAGTTTATTTAGATATGAAATAAGATTTCATATTATTCAAAATAAAAGAGTTTATTTGTGAATAGGAAAGAGAATCCATGTTTCCTTAAATAAAGGAGTTTATTTAAATATGAAATAAGATTTCATATTATTCAAAATAAAGGAGTTTATTTGTGAATAGAAAAGAATTCGTGTTTCCTTTAATAATTTTTTTTTTTTTTACGTGAAATTGGATTCCATAATTAATTTTAATAAAGGAGTTATTTTTTTTTTATACATGGAATTGGATTCCATAATTAATTAAAATAAAGGAGTTTATTTTGATTAAAGATTTTGATTAAAATAAAATAGTTTATTTTATTCAAAATTGGACAAATTAAAATAAAATAGTTTTATTTTGATTTAAATTTGGATTAAAATAAAGGAGTTTATTTTGATTCAAAACTAGATTTTATACTAACTAAATGTTGCCCATTAAATGATATCAATATATATATTAAATGTTTATTATTCATAAGATGAATGTTATTTATTGATACATATGGTGATGTGTATGATAATAAATGGGATTGATTATGGACTATTGACCAATGTGATTGGATTTTATTTTAGTTGGATGCATGAATGTATGAGTTTTATTAAATGGGGTCTGCGTACCTCGTCTTCTCTAATTTTTCTTAATGTAAATTCTATTCCCCTCCTATGTACTTCCCTTTGACTGTTGATCAAGGTTTCTATTTATTTTAAATAGTTTTGTAATAGGAATAGTTAGAATTAATTTTGAAGAATTGGAGATCAAGGAGCAAGGAGCGCGTGAAGACCCGTTTGTAATGGAGCCCGGGTTTAAATGTAATAGTTATATTTAAATATTATTTCTTGCCCCTGGGGTTTTGACCTTTTGGTTCACTTGGTGGCTTTAGTGAACCAAACTAGAATAAAAGTCCATAATCAATCCGGTAGAATATAGTATTCTATACGCATGCTTATACTATATATATTATATATTATGCAAACATGTTTCGCATGTTCATTAATATGACGCGATTTTATATATATATATGTAAATATGCGCCGCTAAACAAGATGAGACAAATTAATAACAAACCCTCAATTTTTATATTAAGTCCTAAGCGCTCAAAGATATTTGGAATATCGAACGTCAGCTTTCTAGCATAATAAAATTAATAGAGTATTAAATATTTAATATGAGTTTGTTGTGTCACCACAAGGCAAGTATTAAGTATTTAAGATGTTAATTTATCACATTTGATGCTTATAAAGAAAATTGAACAATATTATTTTGTTGTGTCACCACAAGGATGATATTTTCTTTTTTTGAATATATGGAGTGCTAGGTCGGACTTAACTTGGATAATTTTGATTCGGATGTGCCACCACTGATCAAAATAATCTAAGAGGCAAAATACAAGGAGTTGCATAGTTGATGTAATTGACAAAAGTTGTCTACCTATTTATTTATATATAGTTTGTTGTGTCACCACAAGGCTATATACATTTGAAATGGGATCCTTATTCTCACTAGCAAATCTTTAATTAGATTTTGCCGAACTATATAAGTGAGGGTAATATAGTTTGAAGAAAATAGTGGGAGATACCAATTTAAAACAAGACCTAATTTATTTTGGTAATTAATAAAAGAATGTATGTTAAAATGTTGTTAATTACAAATTCATTTATAGAATTTTACAATGTCTAAAATTACTATCACTGCGAAGCATATTAGATGCTAAATTAACCAGACTGAATTAAACGGATTGTTTAAGGAATTTGAGAATAGTTCTCATGGCTGAAAAGTTATCTTATGTCCTTAATATGTCTATCCCTGCAATGGTTGCAGACAATGCCTCTGAGGAAGAGATTGCTACTTTTAGAAAGTGGCAAGATGATGCACAGTTGGCTCAATGCATCATGCTCGCATCCATGAGTAACGAGCTTGAACACAAGATGAAACTATGGATGCTCTACTATATTCCCGCACATCAAGTAGTTGATGGTGAGGAAAGTAGGACCGATAGATATCGAGATATCTAAGGAGCTCTTCCGATCTAGAATGGCCAATGGCACAATAAGATGCATAAAAAAGTTCTTAACATAATCAATTTGATTGATCAATTAGACAACCGGGTTTTGTCATGGATGGAGATTTGAGCCAAGATTTGATCTTGCACTCACTCCCGGACTTCTTTCACAATTGTTGTGAATTTTTCATATAAACAAGCTAGATATCAGCTTCGTTGATTTGCTTAACATGTTGAAAAATGTTGAGAGTCACTTTCCAACCAAGAAAAATCAAGTCTTACTGGTAGGGGCCAAAGGATCTTCTGAAAAGAAGAACGATTCAAAGAAGGTAAATAGAAAGGCATAAACAAAGGATAATAAGAACAAAACTGATACGGATAGCAAAGGAGTTTGCTACCACTGCAATAAGCCTGGACACTGGAAAGAAATCATGAGAAGCATCTCGAGAGGCTAACCAAAGAAGCTTAGTGAAGTTTCTTCTAAATACAAATTTGTTCATGATTTGAAATAAATTTTTCTTTTAAGTCAATGTTCTACTTGGGTATTGGATACCGACTTTGGTTATCATAAATATAGATTTATGAAGGAACCAAGCAAAGTAAAAGCTAAACAAATATAAGTAATCCTATATGGGAAATGTAACAAAGGTTGCCATATTAGCCATAGAAAGTTATAGTTTAGCAATGCCTACGGCAAATCTATTAAGTCAATAAGTTGTTATTGTATTCCAGCTTCTGTTAAAATATTATTTACATTTTATTGTTGGACAATGAAATCTTTGGTATTATAATTAAGAACAATTGTTGTTCTATTTATAATAATAATGTTTTGTATAGAACTGAATATTACTTAATGGATTTTGTATACTGACTTACGTGAAAATAATTTTGCAAATTGAACAAACTAGTATAAGAAAAGGAGATGATTATTCAAAGGGTTGAATGTATGTATTTGTTGAAATACAAGTGTGAATTATTTGAAAGGTTCAAAGAATTCAGAAGTGAAACAAATTGGCAATGTATTAAGATTCTTTGATTAGATCAAGGAATAAATACTTGTGCAATAAGTTTCTAGATCATCTCAAATGGTTTTCTCATAATGGACACATCCTAATTCGCAATAATTGATTGATGTATCTGAATGAAAAATCGTACCTTGTTAGACATGGTGCGGTCCATAATGATTTTACCGACATTCCAGTATCCTTCTGGGATAATGTCCTAGAAATGGCTGCATATGAGATACCATGACGATTGGCTTTAGTGCAAGTGGGAGATTAAAAGTAGTATGCACACAAGCCAATCATGTTTGGTGATAAAGCATATACTTTGTAACAATCTTATTCATTTATTAATAAAAAGTATTAATTTATTAAAGGCTTTTAATTATCTACATGATGCTGTTTTATAATATGTGATAAACCCATAGTTTTAAGCAATGCTTTTAGAATAATGATGATGATCATTCTAATGAGATCTAAATTCTTAGAAAGCTTAAAACTAAAATAGTTCCTAATCATTGGATTACTAAATTGGGGATTAGTGAATCCGGATAGATTGGTACATACGTTGCTTGCTCATTGGATGAGGATGATTGATCTCATGATCATTTGTGTGGAGACACTAAAGCAAGTATGTAGGTGCTTATTAGAGAATAAGTTCACTGAACGTGGCTCGCTAAGGAATACCTAATGGAGTTTTACTTTTTCATCAATAGGAATTCTCAGTAGTGATAGTAGTACTAGTGATCCTTGGACTTGAGATCATCATAGTATCTTGTGTATGATGAGTTATACTTTGACTTATTCCTTAAGACCCTTAGGGTATATCAAAGGGTATGCTTGGGTATAATAAGTTATACATGGAGATAATGTATGATCAATAAAGAATCTACCACTTATTAAAAGAAGAGAAATGTCCTATGTGATTCGATAAATGACAACCCAGAGTCCTTGGCGGCGTAATGAAATTAGAAAGGAGTTTCTAATTTGCATTATTTGAGTTGTGCATTTAAGAGTCGAAATACATATAATTAAATAAAATAAGACTTGTGAAGAATTCCATGTCTTATATTTAATTGGGACATCAGATGGTGGAAGGATTGAATTGTCTTTCAGAAACTATTTACTCAAAGGTACTTTTATGATTAATGTTGAAATCTATATTATCCGGAAAGTCGCTGATCGCTAGGGAGGCTTATCCCTATCAGAGAATAAATATTATTTATTTAAATAAATTAATAATTTAATTTATTTATTTAAATAAGATTAAAATTGTTCTAATTGATTTATTCACAAACTAGGTTTAATATGGAGAACCTAAAGGGTCACAATCAGTAAAAGGAAGAATGATTATTTAAGAAGTTAATGGCATAATCGTAATAATATGTTATGTATATTTAATTTAATCTATGGTGATAGAATAAATTAAATAGCTTAATATTTATTATTTAATATTTTAGAAATATTAAATATAAATTAATAAGAGGAGTCTTATTAATATTATTATAATTATTATTATTTTAATTTCTTAAAGAGTTTAGGAATTAATTTAATCTAAGTACTCTCATTTATTCCTAATAGGATTAGGAGGGAAAATTAATTAAAGGAGTTTAATTAATTATCCCTAATAAGATTAGGGAGCCCATTTTAATTAAAAGGGTTTAATTAAATAATACCTTATTTTAAATAGGGTTACTTGATATCTTTATAAGAGGAGTCTTATATCAGATATCAAGACTACGCAATAATTCCAATTTGTTGGAGAGTACATTCTTTTCTATAGAGATAGAAAACTAGGGTTTGAGTCAAATACCCATCTTCTTAAATCCTTCTTCTTCCTTGGTGGATCACCTCTAGAGGCCAAACAATTGGGTGGCTAATGTTGATCAAAGGAAGGAACCAAACCCGGTGGATTCAAGTTGAACGCGAAAAGGATTGGAGGTGAACTTGTACATGAGGAAGCTCGATCTTCAAGGGTATGCTTTTATTCTTTATCTTTTCGTTTAATTAATAATTGTGCATAAAGGATGATCCGGGTATATGGTTTGTAAAATTTTTAAACTCTGATTTTATTTCACTTCCGCTTATTTTTGCAATTTGATTGCGTTTTTGAATATTACAAACCTAACAGTGGCATCAGAGCCAAACCATTATGCAAATTATTAATTATTTTAATTTGATATGTATATTGATGTGTTTAGAACAATTTAATTGGGCATAATTTTATTGTATAAAATTTAATAAAAAAAAAAAAATACCGCGGATCGTTTTTTTTTTTTTTTTTGGTGAATCCTGATTCATTCACGTGCTTGGTTGCTTGAATTCAAGGATTTCTGTATGGAAATTTCAAGGGCGCGGATCACGAAGCATGTTAACAGGATTCATATAATAATGCATATAGGATTAATGATTCACGTTAGTTATATTAACGTGATTATTATAATATATATATATATATATATATATATATTCTTAATAATTTTATCATTAAAATAAAAAATTTATTTTAATATTAAAATAAAAAGTTTATTTTTATATTAAAATATAAAATTTATTTTAATTTTAAAATTAAATTTCATATTAACTAATTAGAGTTGGAATTGAATTCCATGATAACTAATTGGAGTTGAAATTGGATTATATTTTTCCTAAAATAAAGGAGTTTATTTAGATATGAAATAAGATTTCATATTATTCAAAATAAAAGAGTTTATTTGTGAATAGGAAAGAGAATCCATGTTTCCTTAAATAAAGGAGTTTATTTAAATATGAAATAAGATTTCATATTATTCAAAATAAAGGAGTTTATTTGTGAATAGGAAAAGAATTAAGTGTTTCCTTTAATAATTTTTTTTTTTTTACGTGGAATTGGATTCCATAATTAATTTTAATAAAGGAGTTATTTTTTTTTATACATGGAATTGGATTCCATAATTAATTAAAATAAAGGAGTTTATTTTGATTAAAGATTTTGATTAAAATAAAATAGTTTATTTTATTCAAAATTGGACAAATTAAAATAAAATAGTTTTATTTTGATTTAAATTTGGATTAAAATAAAGGAGTTTATTTTGATTCAAAACTAGATTTTATACTAACTAAATGTTGCCCATTAAATGATATCAATATATATATTAAATGTTTATTATTCATAAGATGAATGTTATTTATTGATACATATGGTGATGTGTATGATAATAAATGGGATTGATTATGGACTATCACCAATGTGATTGAATTTTATTTTAGTTGGATGCATGAATGTATGGGTTTTTATTAAATGGGGTCTGCGCACTGCCTTCTCTAATTTTTCTTAATGTAAATTCTATTCCCCTATGTACTTCCCTTTGATCGTTGATCAAGGTTTCTATTTATTTTAAATAGTTTTGTAATAGGAATAGTTAGAATTAATTTTGAAGAATTGGAGATCAAGGAGCAAGGAGCGCCGTGAAGACCCGTTTGTAATGGAGCCCGGTTTAAATGTAATAGTTATATTTAAATATTATTTCTTGCACCCCTAGGGGAGTTGACCTTTTTTGGTTCACTTGGTGGCTTTAGTGAACCAAACTAGAATAAAAGTCCATAATCAATCCGGGTAGAATATAGTATTCTATATGTGCATGCTTATACTATATATATTATATATTATGCAAACATGCTTCGCATGTTCATTAATATAACGCGTATTTTATATATATATGTAATGCCACTAAACAAGAAGATGAGACAAATTAATAACAAACCCCTCAATTTTTATATTAAGTCCTAAGCGTTCAAAGATATTTGGAATATCGAACGTCGCCTTTCTAGCATAATAAAATTAATAGAGTATTAAATATTTAATATGAGTTTGTTGTGTCACCACAAGGCAAGTATTAAGTATTTAAGATGTTAATTTATCACATTTGATGCTTATAAAGAAAATTGAACAATATTATTTTGTTGTGTCACCACAAGGATGATATTTTTCTTTTTGAATATATGGAGTGCTAGGTCGGACTTAACTTGGATAATTTTGATTCGGATGTGCCACCACTGATCAAAATAATCTAAGAGGCAAAATACAAGGAGTTGCATAGTTGATGTAATTGACAAAAGTTGTCTACCTATTTATTTATATATAGTTTGTTGTGTCACCACAAGGCTATATACATTTGAAATGGGATCCTTATTCTCACTAGCAAATCTTTAATTAGATTTTGCCAACTATATAAGTGAGGGTAATATAGTTTGAAGAAAATAGTGGGAGATACCAATTTAAAACAAGACCTAATTTATTTTGGTAATTAATAAAAGAATGTATGTTAAAATGTTGTTAATTACAAATTCATTTACGTAATTTTACAATGTCTAAAATTACTATCATCACGAAGCATATTAGATGCTAAATTAACCAGATCAATTAAACGGATTGTTTAAGGAATTTGAGAATAGTTCTCATGGTCAAAAAGTTATCTTATGTCCTTAATATGTCTATCCTCGCAATGGTTGCGCATAATGCCTCCGAGGAAGAGATTGCTACTTTTAGAAAGTGGCAAGATGATGCACAATTAGCTCAATGCATCATGCTCGCATCCACGAGTAAACGAGCTTCAAATACAAGATGAAACTATGGATGCTCCTACTATATTCCCGCACATCAAGTAGTTGATGGTGAGGAAAGTAGGACCGATAGATATCGATATCTAAGGAGCTCTTCCGATCTAGAATGGCCAATGGCACAATAAGATGCATAAAAAGTTCTTAACATAATCAATTTGATTGATCAATTAGGACAACTGGTTTTGTCATGGATGGAGATTTGAGCCAAGATTTGATCTTGCACTCACTCCCGGACTTCTTTCACAATTGTTGTGAATTTTTCATATAAACAAGCTAGATATCAGCTTCGTTGATTTGCTTAACATGTTGAAAAATGTTGAGAGTCACTTTCCAACCAAGAAAAATCAAGTCTTACTGGTAGGGGCCAAAGGATCTTCTGAAAAGAAGAACGATTCAAAGAAGGTAAATAGAAAGGCATAAACAAAGGATAATAAGAACAAAATCGATACGGATAGAAAGGAGTTTGCTACCACCGCAATAAGCCCGGACACCGGAAAAGAAATCATGAGAAGCATCTTGCAGAGGCTAACCAAAGAAGCTTAGTGAAGTTTCTTTACAAATACAAATTTGTTCATGATTTGAAATAAATTTTCTTTAAGTCAATGTTCTACTTGGGTATTGATACCGACTTTGGTTATCATAAATATAGATTTATGAAGGAACCAAGCGTAAGTAGAAAGCTAAACAAATATAAGTAATCCTATGTGCGGGAAATGTAACAAAGGTTGCCATATTAGCCATAGAAAGTTATAGTTTAGCAATGCCTACGGGCAAATCTATTAAGTCAATAAGTTGTTATTGTATTCCAGTTCTTGTTAAAAATATTATTTACATTTTATTGTTGGACAATGAAATCTTTGGTATTATAATTAAGAACAATTGTTGTTCTATTTATAATAATAATGTTTTGTATAGAACTGGAATATTACTTAATGGATTTTGTATACTTGACTTACGTGAAAATAATTTTGCAAATTGAACAAACTAGTATAAGAAAAGGAGATGATTATTCAAAGGGTTGAATGTATGTATTTGTTGAAATACAAGTGTGAATTATTTGAAAGGTTCAAAGAATTCAGAAGTGAAACAAATTGGCAATGTATTAAGATTCTTTGATTAGATCAAGGAATAAATACTTGTGCAATAAGTTTCTAGATCATCTCAAATGGTTTTCTCATAATGGACACATCCTAATTCGCAATAATTGATTGATGTATCTGAATGAAAAATCGTACCTTGTTAGACATGGTGCGGTCCATAATGATTTTATCGACATTCCAGTATCCTTCTGGGATAATGTCCTAGAAATGGCTGCATATGAGATACCATGACGATTGGCTTTAGTGCAAGTGGGAGATTAAAAGTAGTATGCACACAAGCCAATCATGTTTGGTGATAAAGCATATACTTTGTAACAATCTTATTCATTTATTAATAAAAAGTATTAATTTATTAAAGGCTTTTAATTATCTACATGATGTTTTTTTTATAATATGTGATAAACCCATAGTTTTAAGCAATGCTTTTAGAATAATGATGATGATCATTCTAATGAGATCTAAATTCTTAGAAAGCTTAAAACTAAAATAGTTCCTAATCATTGATTACTAAATTGGGGATTAGTGAATCCGGGATAGATTGGTACATACGTTGTTTGCTTTCATTGGATGAGGATGATTGATCTCACGATCATTTGTGTGGAGACACTAAAGCAAGTATGTAGGTGCTTATTAGAGAATAAGTTCATCGAACGTGGCTCGCTAAGGAATACCTAATGGAGTTTTACTTGCTGTCAATAGGAATTCTCAGTAGTGATAGTAGTACTAGTGATCCTTGGACTTGAGATCATCATAGTATCTTGTGTATGATGAGTTATACTTTGACTTATTCCTTAAGACCCTTAGGGTATATCAAAGGGTATGCTTGGGTATAATAAGTTATACATGGAGATAATGTATGATCAATAAAGAATCTACCACTTATTATTAAAGAAGAGAAATGTCCTATGTGATTCGATAAATGACAACCCAAAGAGTCCTTGGCAAGGCGTAATGAAATTAGAAAGGAGTTTCTAATTTGCATTATTTGAGTCAGGCATTTAAGAGTCGAAATACATATAATTAAATAAAATAAGACTTGACAAGAATTCCATGTCTTATATTTAATTGGGACATCAGATGGTGGAAGGATTGAATTGTACGGTAACTATTTACTCAAAGGTACTTTTATGATTAATGTTGAAATCTATATTATCCGGAAAGTCGCCGATCGCTAGGAGGCTTATCCCTATTGTAGAATAAATATTATTTATTTAAATAAATTAATAATTTAATTTATTTATTTAAATAAGATTAAAATTGTTCTAATTGATTTATTCACAAATAGGTTTAATATGGAGAACCTAAAGGGTCACACCGTAAAAGGAAGAATGATTATTTAAGAAGTTAATGGCATAATCGTAATAATATGTTATGTATATTTAATTTAATCTATGGTGATAGAATAAATTAAATAGCTTAATATTTATTATTTAATATTTTAGAAATATTAAATATAAATTAATAAGAGGAGTCTTATTAATATTATTATAATTATTATTATTTTAATTTCTTAAAGAGTTTAGGAATTAATTTAATATAAGTACTCTCATTTATTCCTAATAGATTAGGAGGAAAATTAATTAAAGGAGTTTAATTAATTATCCCTAATAAGATTAGGGAGCCCATTTTAATTAAAAGGGTTTAATTAAATAATACCTTATTTTAAATAGGGTTACTTGATATCTTTATAAGAGGAGTCTTATATCAGATATCAAGACTACGCAATAATTCCAATTTATTGGAGAGTACATTCTTTTCTATAGAGATAGAAAACTAGGGTTTGAGTCAAATACCCATCTTCTTAAATCTTTCTTCTTCCTTGGTGGATCACCTCTAGAGGCCAAACAATTGGGTGGCTAATGTTGATCAAAGGAAGGAACCAAACCCGGTGGATTCAAGTTGAACGCGAAAAGGATTGGAGGTGAACTTGTACATGAGGAAGCTCGATCTTCAAGGGTATGCTTTTATTCTTTATCTTTTCGTTTAATTAATAATTGTGCATAAAGGGTGATCCGGGTATATGGTTTGTAAAATTTTTAAACTCTGATTTTATTTCGCTTCCGCTTATTTTTGCAATTTGATTGCGTTCTTGAATATTACAAACCCAACAGTTCTGTCTAACCTTTTCGAAAATAGAAAATAATGTTCATAATCTGTCGACTACCCTATATATATAGTCAATACGTAGTTTCAAAAACTTTGATACAGAAATAATATATGGTTATGATTGGTTCAGTTTACTTCACAACTATTGATCTGTTGTAGAAGTGATATGCAAAGAAAACATTTAATTCTTTCAGCTAATTATATTTATAATTGTTATTACTTGCTGGGCACCCAAATGCTCATTCTTGCTTTAAATTTAAATGTTTTCAGCTAAGCGTAATCAACCGGAAGGTTCAGACAAGAACAAGGGAAAAGGAAAGCAAACATGATATGTTTAATTATTTCTTTTGTAATAGTTAGACTGTATTAAGATAACGATATGTATTATATATCATGTAAAGAAATTAGTAAAGGTTGCGTACTTGGGATTAGACTCTGATAAATGTAAGTGAAGTTTGAAATTTATATTATTGTTATTATTATTAGTAATATTTCTGCTCATAGAAATGGTATCGTAAAGCACTAAATTTGGGTTTTAAGTACCTGAATTTGGGGGCGTTACAGACATCATGATTAGGTGTGTCATTCAGGTAGACATGATTGACAAGCATGCTAGCTAATAGTATACATTATAAAGTAGTTGGGAATGGTTATAGCAAGTCTAAATAAACTAGAGTTACACAAACTTGACATACATGACTAATCTAATGCAAGCATATGTAGTTGAGACCTATGGACCACATAGCATGTGTTTAACGACTAAACGTAAGAAAATTATGAATTAAACACTTAAAGTCTTGATTAAATGAGAATAGATGATGACCTATGTTAATGTTATGATGTAAGGTCAAAATTAGTTATCCACATACTAACATTTGTGTTTTGCATGATTATTTATATATGTGCAAGACGCAATACACCCACCTTTTCGTAAGTAGTTATGTCTTGGTTTTAGAAGAAGAAGAAGCGTGCATGACGCCGCCACTCCTTAGTACAAACCAAGCACCTAGCCATACCACCACAGAGTAGGATTAGTTGTCTGTTGTTAATTTGGGGGATGGTGCATGCTTATATTGTTACCCTAATCTGTAATACATGTCTAGTATAGTATTCATATGTTAATAAGCATGTTATTGAAAGAATCCTAAAATGAATTAGTGTTTACAACTTTAAAGTCAAAATGTGATTTCAAACTATGTTCCTTAAATGACATAGTGTATGAGAAATTAATCTTCATGTTATGTGATAACATACGTATGAGATTATGCGACTCGAGAAGACTAGTAATATATGTTTAATATTGATAAATTACACTTGTGTATCATAGTAAATTAAGATAGTAGGTGTACATCTTGAACTTGTATGACTAATGTGATTATACATGAATAGGATATTATAGTTCATTAGAGTGGTATTAAGCTTTACTTTGGTAAGCTACGCGTAAGGCAAGTTTCTTAACTTACACAACTTTGGATTTTGTGCAAGTTCTCAAATTTCATTAGATTTGTATATTTAATTCAAGTACTCGAATCCTACTCTTTATTGAGCATTACTTGAGTTTGTACTATTATTGGTTGCACAAGTAAATCCTTGAAAGTATGATCCATGTCTTATGACGTAATACTTCGTAGTCTAGAAATGAAATTGTTTTGAATCTTGATATCGAACAATAATTATTCATGTATATACTTTAAAATAAAGTTGTTTAAGTCATCGATTCAGCTAGACTATTGGTATAAGATTAAAATCTATCCAACCAAATTAACTTGGTGCGGACTCTTATAACTGAGATGAACAACTCTCTTGGTAGGGGAATTATATATTTGTCGGGAAACCGACGTGCGCACATGAGAATGATTAAATGTTATGCATTACATAGGGTACTTTAGGCTGATCACCTGTTGTACTCATTTTGTAGAATTATCAGTTTATTACTGTTAATTCTAGGAGAAGTTCATAGTCCTTAGTGACTTCTCAGTATTCATTACTTTGAAATCTTGAATTGATTAACTATTGATACTTTTTGATATTTTTTATCCTAAGCGACTATTGATGAAAACCATTAATACTTCTTGTTATCTTTGAACTATCATTATTGTTGTACCCTTGAGAAACTAAAACTATATTGAGCACCCTTATTGCTATATTATTTGCTGGGAAAACTTGTTACTCATTCTTGCTTTCCCTAAAAATATTTCAGTTAAGGCAGAGCAAGGCGGACCCTAGGGCATTGATAAGGGTAAGGGAAAAGCTACGGAGTAGCTTCGTATTTGTTTAATTAGAAATATTATGATTATGTAAAGAAATATTGTATTATGTATTAGTTATGTCTAAACTATGTTTAATTATGTTTAAGGTATGTGAGAGATGTTTAAGTTATGAACCATTGGGATGAGAATAATTATATTATAACAATGTAATTTATTCTATTATTCCGTTGAGTGAGATTTTGATTTATTATTAGAGTTAGTACGTGACAACCAAATTTGAGGCAAGTGTGGTCTGAATTTGGGGGCGTCACATGTGACGCCCCCAAAATAGGTATACATCACCCATTCTGAGTCGCCAAATACATGGTACAGAAAATAACTACAACTTTATTACTACAATTATCGTGCAAAATACAACAACACATATGTTGTGAGTTTTGATACAAATATATACCAACTGTGACTCTCATCCCAGCCTTGGATAACACGTCACAATGGCACCTTACATAAAGGTACGGTCAATAACTATTTTAGAAATTAAAATCTTTGGGAAGTGCTCAAAGAAACCTTCGCAGATGGGAGGCCATTCGTCTAGGTTATGATAGATATCATATGCCCACAGAATTATCCTTGGTTGACCCAATAGACCCCAAAGAAAAATGAGAAGATTACTATCATGTTCTTTCTAATGGTGAGTCTTCTCTTGACATATAACTATCTCCACTGTCTGCAATTGAAAATTATATTTCAACCAAACTCCAAGATTATATAGGTATCGCTCATAGATATACTCAGCAAGTGGATGTGCACAACCCTGTCTTATGATAACACAAGGTTGTATGTCATTAGACATCTTGTATGATAGTGGCAAAACACCCTTCCAAAGTTGGGTTTGCCTCACCCTATTTGATTCACCAAAATCAACAGTTAAATGACATATAAAATACAACACACTTATCTAAAGTTCTTAATAAAATTATTTCCATACTATTTAGGGAGAGCCTCAACAACTATAGATGTGACGCCCCCAAATCCAGGTCCCTTCGAACCTCGAATCTGGTCCGCCACGATACTACTATCGTCAAACTATTATATCTTTTATTCATAACTTAATGAATATAACTTTACTTATTATAATTTAGAATATAAATTCTTTCCATTTCCAGGATCTGTGTAATGACCCCAAACTTTTATAAGTTTCTAATCTTGGTCATTTACTATTCCTGTTTTACATCACATTCGATGTTATACAAATATGCGGAATAATTTAAACTTTCTCAATCTCCTTTGAAAAATTAACCTTTTATTGATATCTTAACTCGAATCAATTATAAATCCCTGAATCCAATTATTCAATGATTCACTTTATTCAATATTCGTATAAATCTTTACATCTCGATTCGAATTTCTCTATGTATCACATAGTACAACTTAACAGATATTACATATTATAAACTACTATCATGTATATCTCCTAGAACCTAGACATGGTTCAAGAGAATCTAGTTAAATAATAAATCAATCTCCTTCGATACTATTGGACTTTATCAATCAAGTAGCACGTAACCTTTATCGTGTATCCTTAACCTGCAAAAGTGGTTATTTGAAAGGGTGAGCTCGACAGCCCAGCAATTCTAATAGTTTTCATGCTACACATAGCATATAATAGCATATTCAGTTCATGCATTCATAATCAATTAATATTTACTACGCATGTTACTTCACACATAACAGGCATAAAGATTTATCAACATAAGCATATCCTCAAAGATCAACTTTCACATTTCATACATATCTCATATGCATTTCATATATAAACATCAACATTTGCATAGCATAATATACCTCAACTAACAGTTATCGAATTCATATAACAAATAGGAACTGAAAGACTTGCCTGATTCGTAGTTTATGAACTATGACTTAACTGCTTAACGCTTATAGTTATCCGCACTTTGTGTATTCCTACACAGTTATATAATCATGGATTCACATCCATTAGTCACATATTTCATACAGTCTAAATGTAATAATAGTGTTACATTATTTCCTAACTAGGTTCGTAAAACCTATATTTCACTTTCTCATTTTACTCTTAGAATAGCTAGGTATATATAGGTATACCTTAGCTACACATGCTTCATATCAACATTCATAAATCTTTCTCACACACTTGACTCACTATGTGTTCGACACATATTTAAAGTCTATAGATACACGATCTACATTGTCCTTACCTTTTGCAAACTTTAACAAATTTAATAACTCTGTGCTTTATATAACCATTACATACTCTTATGCTTAAAACATCATCTATTTCAAGTTTTATATCTTTAGACATTCATTACACATATGCTTTAAAGTTCAGATGACTACTAAAATAGTTTGGCAACACCGCCTGCATGGCCTTGAGCTAAGCGTTGCTGATTTAACTTGGGGATGGCGCATTGTTGCCAGTCCCCCAAACAAACCAGATTTGAATATTTAGTTCTCAGTTCACACTTCATTTCTTAACATGCATGAATGTTAACACATAATATTTACACACGTTAAGAGGTCATTTGTCAAAGTTTAGAACCTCTTGTTTTTATTCAAAGTTGTTTTCCCACTTTAAGGCTTAACGACTTTCTTTAACAAGATTCGATGTTTACAAGCTTTTAAACCATATATTGGTACTAATAAGACTCTAGTAGCATGCTCATATGTATATATCTTATCTACATATGACTAGCATAGTTTACGACTTGAAATCTTACTTTCAAAACATGCTTTAATGACTTCTATTATCAAACTAGATAAGTGTACTTATAGTTCATGTTTAAAGACATAAATAGTACTAGCATGTTATACGAAACTAATCATGCAAGGCAACTTCAACTCACACATTATACTTGTTTGTACATGTTTCTACGTACGTTTCCAAGGGCAAAATATAACCACTCCATGTTTATAAAACTTTGTTTGCAAATGCTACAAGAGCTTGCCTTTGAAAACATTTTAACCAAATCAAAGAACTCTAACACGCCTATGATACAACTTTGAATCTTACATCATGCGTACTTAGACCTCATATATATGTTATCAAGGTCAGAATTAGAGGTACACAAGTTTGTCAATGTGTGTTTTCAAATTCTAAAATTTCTTTGAAAACATACTCAATCATGCTAAGGCAATTCCTTATAAGTAAGGTAATATTATATGACATGTCTAATATCATGCATTTTCATGTTATATCACTTTGAATAACATATTCCATCATCAGGAGCACTATACTTGCGTATGTGCTCGTTTGACGCCCACCGATCGCCTTCGAATACATAACAGTCACAAAGATGACTATTTTGACCCTTCCTAACGACCTCAAATTTAAAACCTTAAAGAACAAAAGTTGTAGGTCTATTCGTCCTCGTTCTGGATCATCTTGAATAACCTTAATCAGAGTTTGTATGAAAAAGTTATGCCTAATTTACTGCAGCAGATCAAACCAGTCCATCGATCATCATGATGTCCCACAAGAATCAAGCACCCTAAATGGCCTTGGCGGCAGCCAAGCAATTTACCACCCCAAAGTCGCGAGCAGACCCCTCGTGCTCTGCTCTTCGCGATTACACAGACCAAAACTCCCTCCAATGATCATAACATGAGTTATACTCATCTAAATTCGCCCATTTTTGATTATATGGATTCACAACTCATAAAACTACAACATACCAAATACCCCACAATTAAAATAAACATTAACTAACCCAAATATAAATCTAAAACTCATGCTCATACTTAGTTTTCATATTTTGAAAAGTTTAGCGAATTCATTCACTACGAATTCGTTCCTCAATCAATTTGGTTTGTTTAACTTCCGTTGTTTTCGTAGTGAACTATATTAACAACATCTAACAACAATTCATGGATTACATCAACACTTAGCCATCAAATTTGTGACTTAAAACAACTTTTTCTTATCATTTCTAAGGAATTTCAAACTTAGGAATTCAAGAACACAAACATTAGATTCATTACCTCTTGAAGGCTTCAATTTGCTATCTATGACTCTCCAAATCTCTGCTTGCTCTCAATTGTACAATCCTTCCACAACCAATTTTCTCAGATAACTAAACTCACGTAAATGAGAAGGAAGAGCTCTATTTATGGAGGAAGGATTAACCAGTTCATGATTTTGCACACTGAATTAATCCAAGGGAAGGAAGAAAAAGCCAATGGATGTTGGAGAGTTGGTCACCAACTCCACCTTCCTCCATCATCAGCTCTACAACTTAGTGAAGAAGGAATAGGATAGGCCAATGGCCTATTCATACGGCAGTTATGTAAAAGTGACACTAGTATTGGGACAAGCTTCTAACTCCTCAGTGTTTTGGCTAATAATGCTTAGTTTGGTTCTATTAATTCCCATAATGTAATATTAAGGTACAATTGTTACCATATTAGGAATTTAAAGATAGACTTTATACTCACATCATATAATCCATGTACATTAAATACATGTAATAAAATATCACAGTCAGGTATTATTATCCGAGTAGTTCCATAATTATTTCTACCACTCACATAATCACATTATACCTTATTTAGTATTAATGTTTATTTAAACATTTAATTCCTTTCTCAGCTTCTAGAATACACAGATATTTAATTATTTCTTTTCAATAATTATTATGCATTCCTCTAATTAATAGAATATAATATTCTATAATATTACTTAATTAACCAATATTTAATCCGGGTTAATTAATTAAACCTTATTCAAATCCATTCATGGATAACTTAATCATCATTTAAGATTTTTATTAGCCTTATGAGTCCTTAATACCCATTTCTTAAACTATAAATTCCAAAAACTGATTTTACAGACCGTAGGCAATTGCTACTGGTCATAAAAAACTAATAATAAATTGCAAATTGCCATACACCAAATTTTCAGTGAATAAGTTCGCCTTTAGCGTAAATGACACCTTACGCTTCTAAATACTTTACACAACCTTCTTAAGTGTTAACTTGTCTAACATCAATCCTCTACTTGGTTTCACATCATCGATTACTATTTTCCTTAATAATTCAAGGGTTACGCATCTAGTTTTAAAACTCTATTTCCCCAACCATACATCTCCTTTATGGTTTCTTACCACCGACAACACAACACTCGAATATAACACATACATGCATACCTTTAATCCTCACTTCTCGCCGTGTATCAATTCACTCAATAATTCTCTAACCACTTTAAAGGTATTTCGATTCTCTTCTCTCGTCAACAACGTACATATATGCAAGTCCAAACCTAACACACCTCAAGTCTTTAATAGTATTCAATATAGTACACTGAGTGGTTTCCCACAAACCAACAAATTAGTTTCCGTCTCGTCTACACTGTTTTTACAATGAGTTAGATAGGTTACCCATTCGTATATACCTTCGCTCTCTAAAGGAATCGTTTAGCCCATCTCCTATATGTAACGCCCGAGAAAAATGGATTTTTATGATAATTAAATTTTTATTTGATTATGTGAATTAAATGAATTTATTTGATTATTATGTGAGTAAGTTATGTGAAGGTCGTTCTATGACCTAGAATGTGTTAACGTGGTTAGTATTCTGGCTTCGTGCTAGAATTATTTGTTTGGAATTTCCAAGATGAAAATAATTGTTTTCCGAGAAATTTCTGTAAAATTACTATTCATCTCTTTCTGTTTGGGGAATTATTTTGAAATTCCAAGAAATGCGTGATGATAGAATATTGAGATTAGATGGAATATCTGATAATATTTCATTTATGGAAAACGCAGTTTCGCCTGCGGACTTAAAACCTAAGGGTTGAGTATATTGATTTTCAAGAAGGAAATAATATGCGTAGAAGGAATGGCGTTAGGGTTGATGCGAGTGTTATACATTTATGATACTATTTAGTATCTATGTATAATACGATGAGTAAATACGAAGTGCAATACGATTATTGTACGAATAGTATACGGAGAGAATACGTGAATTGTACGTTTAAAATACGATTTGTATTATAGAACTAAGTTAAGTCTTAGAGATTAATTCATTTGTGTTGGATTATGATTAGCCCAATCAATTGAATTAGTAAGCCTAAGGGGTTAATGGGTTAAGCCCAAATCAAGGCCCAATGATAAGTTAGTTAAGCCCAATTCATTAAAACCAAACCGTGGATCGAACCGGTGGGTCACCGAATGGGTAAAACCCATGGGGCAACCCATGGGATGTCACATGGCAAGGAGTGGGCCGGCCACTTGGTGTGCAAGCCAAGTTTGAGGCTTGGTCACCAAGTAAAATACTTGGTGACCACACATGAATAGTAAGGAGGTTGGGTGTGTTAAGTCCAAATTACCCTCCATTCTATTTTCCTATAAATAAGAAGCTAGGTTGGGCCATTTGTGAGTTTTTCAATTGCCAACTTAGATTATTTGAGAGAGAAAGAATGTGACGCCCCCAAATTCGGGTATCTTTCAACCCGACAGATGGTGCTCCACTGTACTAACATCCATACAATCATTCCATTGAAATACAACAAAATGAAGGTAATTACTATCTTCTTATTACAATCAAAGTATAAATCCTTCCCAGGTTCATAAACCGGTTACATCGTTCATTGTTCATAATGTATAATACATATAAACTTACTAAACTATTACACAATGCCTAAGCATCCATCTTAGCTTTGCCCTTATCTCTCTTGGCATTCACAGTACGTTCATCTTTAACTTCAGTTATATAATTCTAGCAAGAAGTGAGCATGACAGCTCAGCAAGTTTTAAGCAAGGATAACAGGAATACCACATTCATGAATTATATAACAATTCCGACATAACTAAACAATAGTTATGAAGTATTATGAATCAATAATACTTTAACAATTCATAACATCAATTCCCAAAGTATAGAATCGATTATGAATTCTGAACCGGTGGTTAGACCATGAACAGTAACTTTCAGTTTTCATACTTGAAAAGGAGTCCACAACACTAAGGTTGTTCATCTGATAACTTACGAGCACTTCTAGGTGATCAGCCTATAGTACTCTGTGTTGATCAACACTCATTCATTAAACGTGTTTACGTTTAATATTTTTGGCAAACTAGCGTGCCCATCGAAATATCGATGAAAAATACTTTTGTTTGTTCATAGACAAACCTTACCTTCACGTCCGTACCAATTACTTGGCATAGGATAGCGTTAACATTTATATATAGAATAATATGAATCATAATCAATCTATATATTACGAATAGTCTAGCCGAGTTAAAATCTGGCATCGACCCTTTCTTTAAAACAAGGCTTGCAATTCAGTTCATGAATCACATAAAACATGGCTAACATGGAAGTTAGACAAGCGTTAAGAAAAACTTGCCTTTCAGCGTCTTCAAATATTTTACCCGACTGACTATAGCCTTTACAGAATCTACATGATATATTCACATAGCACACTATAATTAGTTATCAATCAACTATTCAAATTGTTCCTATAAGCTTCTTTCTCTTCTATGTCTTTGTTAACTTAATATCATTTACTAAAGTCAACAAGACTTATTACCCTTCATCCCGATTTATTACTCAACTGACATTTATTAACCGGACTCGAACATTGTTGATAAAGTATCAACTTTGTTCATCGTTGTTAACTTACTAACATGCATTACATTCCTAAGTTTCATACCATATATCTCAGTATAGGTAGTATAGGAATAACTTTAATACACTTATGAAGTGTACAAACATCATTCCTTTAGGTCTCCGAACAAATGAAGTTTAAAACCTAAGTTATTGTCTAAGGTTCACCACTCGCGCCGCGTCGCGACCCTCATAGTACCAGACTGGCGCTGCGGCGCCAGTTAGTAGTGGCAAGGCCCTCGACTCGGCGTTGCAGCATGGAACAGTGGCGCTGCAGTGCCAATTAGTAGTGGCCAAAGTTACTATGTCAGCGCTACGGTGCGGCGAATAACACTATGTCTCGTGCCGCAGCGCCAGACCTCAGTACCAGAATCTCAATAATTTTCAAAAATTTTGCAAAATTCCCGGGACCATAACTCCTTCGTTTTAAGCCCGATTTGGTCCGTTCAAAAGCCTACACGTCACAAATAATGTAATCTACGCGTTCATATAAGAATTCGACACTTTTGAATCCGTTAACTTAAAATTGACCATTAAATTCATTTTCTAAACGTTTGGAAACGTTAATGAGCGTTCAGTGCTCGTTTTCTTCGTTTTAAGTCAGAATTCGACGATTCTCGAACCCACAACTCTTAATCACCCTATCTTATGTGTTGACATTGAAAACCAATGTTTTCAAGTCTCACGGCAACTTTTGACCCTTAATCCGGAATTCAACGTTTTCGACGTTTATCGTCTATTTTCGTAAAATACGCCATAACTTCGTTACTAGGGTTCTCTAAGCCAAATCACATGGAATACTCCATGGATTTCATATCTACATCCTAACCAAACAAGATGCAATTACTAACGTATTGATGGAGTTCAATCGTTTATAAACAATCGATCTCAACAATCAATATTTTCATGGTTCAAAACTATTTTAAACCTTATGATTCTTATAACCTCATGACTTATAGAGATGGAATCTATGGTAATCCATCTCTAATCCCTCATACAAGATATATACCACCCATCTATGATTCTCCAAGATAAAAGAAAAATCAAAAAGAGATGGAGAGGAAAGATAAGGATTATACCTTAAGAACTCTTACAATCTTGAGAAGTTCTAATGACAAAGCTTCAAAGTAGGAGAATTGTTCAAGTCTAACTCTCTTTTCTCTCTCAAATAATCTAGGTTCGCAAATTTCAAAACTCCAAAATGAATCAACCTAGCTTTCTATTTATAGGAAATGAAAATGGAGGGCATAATGGACTAACACACCTAACCTCCTTATTATTCATGTGTGGTCACCAAGTAAAATACTTGGTGACCAAGCCTTATGCTTGGCTTCCACTCCAAGGTGGCCGGCCCACCACTTTCCATGGGTTATCCCATGGGTTGCCCCATGGGTTTTACCAATTCGGTGACCCACCAATTCGATCCACGGTTCGGTTTAAATGAATTGGGCTTAACTACATAAACATTGAGCCTAGACTTGGGCTCAACTCACTAATCTCCTTGGGCTTGGTCATTTAATAATTGGACTAATCATACTCCAACTCAAATGAATTGACATTAAGACTTAATCTTAATCCTATAATACGAATCGTATTCTTCACGTACAATTCACGTATTCCTTCCGTATACTACACATACAATAATCATATTGTACTTCGTATTTACTCATCGTATTATACATAGACACTAAAAAGTATTATTAATGTATAATACTCGCATTAACCCTAACGCAATTCCTTCTACGCATATTATTTCCTCTCAGAAATCAATATACTCAACCCTTAGGTTTTAAGTCCGCAGGCAAAAACTGCATTTGCCATAAATGAATTATTATCAGATATTCCATCCTATCACGATATTCTATCATTACGCATTTCTCAGAATTTCAAAATAATTCCCCGAACAAAAACGGATGAATAGTGTTTTTACGGAAATTTTTTGGAAAACAATTATTTTCGTCTTGGAAATTCCAAACAAATATTTCTAGCACGCAGCCAGAATATTAACCACATTAGCGCATTCTAGGTCATAGAACGACCATCACATAGCTTACTCACAAATTAATCAATTAAATTCATTTAATTCACAGAATCAAATAAAAATTTAATTGTCATAAAAATCTAATTTTCTCGAGCGTTACAAAGAAAGCTAGAATGCACAAATCATATATTTTGGAAGCTTTGACTTAGAGTTTTCAAGAGAGTTCATAAGAAGTTCTTGAGGTAATAATCCTTATCTTTTATCTCCATCTCTTTTAGATTTTCTTTTATCTTAGAGAATCATAGAATGGATGGTATATGTCTTGTATGAGGGATTAAAGATGACTTACCATAGATTCAATCTCTATAAGTCATGAGATCGTAGGAATCATAAGGTTCGATATAGTTTCAAACCATAAAAATATTGGTTGTTGAGATCAATTGTTTATAAACGATTGAACTCCATCAATACGTTAATATATGCATCTTGTTTGGTTAGGATGTAGATATGAAATCCATGGAGTATTCCATGTGATTTGGCTTAGAGAACCCTAGTAACGAAGTTATGGCGAATTTTATGTAATTAGATGTTAAACGTCGAAAACGTTGAAATTCCGAATTGGAGGTCAAAAGTTGACGTGAGACTTGAAATCATTCTTTTTTAATGTCAACACGTGAGATAGGGTAATTAAGAGTTGTGGGTTCGAGAATCATTGGATTCCAACTTAAAACGAAGAAAACGAGCATTGAACGCTCATTAACGTTTACGAACGTCTAGAAAATGAACTCAATAGTGAATTTTGAGTTATCAAATTTGAAAGTGTCGAATTCTTATATGAACGCGTAGAAAATGTCATTAATGACATGTAGGCTTTTGAACGAACCAAATCGGGCTTATAACGAAGAAGTTACGGCCCCTGGAATTTTACAAAAAATTTTAAAATTGTTGAAGTTCTGGCCGAGAGTCGAGGTCTCAGCCGCTGAACATAGTAGTAAATTTGCCGCCGCCATGATCTTTAAGCACGGGTATTCTCTATCGCTAAGTGGTGCCGCACAGACCATCTTTGTCTTGTCTTGCAATAGAGACCGGAGTCATTCTCGCTAATCAGCCGCACAGTGGCCAATCTAATCTTCACGTGGGCGGCGTCGCGCAACAATGAAGTTCAAGAATGTTGATATTGATTTAGGTTTTGAACTTCAATTATTCAGGGACCTAAAGGGGTAATGAGTGTACACTTCATAAGTGTATTAAAGCTATTCCTATACTACCTATACTAAGGTATATGGTATGAAACTTAGGAATGAAATGCATGTTAATAAGTTAGCAACGATGAACAAAGTTGGTACTTTATCAACGATGCTCGAGTCCGGTTAATAACGTTAGTTGATTAATAAACCGGGACGAAGGGTAATAAGTCTTGTTGACTTTAATAAAGTTATTAAGTTAACTAGGACATAGAAGAGAAAGAAGTTGGTAAAACAATGTGAACATTGATTTGTTAGCTAATTACAGTGTGTTATATGAATATATCATGTAGATTCTGTAAAGGCTGTAGTCAGTCGATTAAATTATTTGAAGACGCTGAAAGGCAAGTTTTCTTAATGCTTGTCTAACTTTCAAGTTAGCCAAGTTTTATGTGATTCGTTGAACTGAATTGCAAGATTTGTTTTAAAGAAAGGGTCGATGCCAGATTTTAACTCGGCTAAACTATTCGTGATATATAGATTGATTATTATTCATATCATTCTATATAGAAATGTTAACGTTATCCTATGCCAAGTAATTGGTACGAACGTGAAGGTAGGGTTTGTCTATGAACAAACAAAAGTATTTTTCATCGATTATTCAATGGGCACGCGAGTTTGCCAAAAATATTAAACGTAAATACGTTTAATGAATGAGTGTTGATCAACATAGAGTACTATAGGCTGATCACCTAGAAGTGCTCGTAAGTTATTATCTGATTAACTACTTTAGTCTTTGTGGACTCCTTTTCAATTATGAAAACTGAAAGTTACTATTCATGGTCTATTGACCGGTTCAAAATTCCTAATCTATTTTATACTTTGGGAATTGATGTTATGAACTGTTAAAGTATTATTTATTCATAATACTTCATAACTATTGTTCAGTTATGTCGGAATTGTTATATAATTCACGAATGTGGTATTATTATTATCCTTGATTAAACTTGCTGAGCTGTCATGCTCACTTCTTGCGTGAATTATATAACTGCAGTTAAAGATGAACGTACTGTGAATGCCAAAAGAGATAAGGGCAAAGCTAAGATGGATGCTTAGGCATTGTGTAATAGTTTAGTAATTTTGTATGTATTATTGCTGATTATGTCACGTTCTAGCCTAATGTTTTGATGATGACTTGGTTATTGGTACTAAATTCTTTATTGTGAATTTCAGGAAATTGTTTCAAGAATTGTGTGATGGATTATTCATGAAGAATGAAGACTTTTTAAGTCTTAAGAAAAATATGTAAGGTCATTGCAAATATTTGATTTTTCAATACAAGGCTCTAGGACATTTTATGTGTGCATTTAAGTTGATTAAAAAAAATTAATGTTTCGTGCATGCTTAATTTTATAATAACTGTTATTACATGATTTATTATTATGCATGCATAAAATTTATATGATAATTATTATCCGGTTTAATTGAATTATATTACATGTGTTATTAGAGAGTTCTGATTCTATATAAGCTGTATAACATATGTGTAATTTGTTGGAAGCACAAAAGCTTGTGGCGGTAAAGATGTGATCATTATCTGTTGGTTGAATTAAATGACTAAGTCTTGGGAATATAAGATAATGATAATCCTGGAGAGTTGTGTGATGTTACACTTTCTTATCTATACAAAGTTAACACTTCATTATCTTTTGAAAGGCAGTAATATCTCTTAAACAATTGTGGCGGCAGTTTGTTTTAATCATATTTGCTACAGGTCTAGTCCTATTTGACTTGGTCTCTATCTAGATTATTTTTGAGAGAGTCCAACATTTATCCGAAGGTTATTGGATTTGTTATGTTTGTTTTCAACAGAAAATTATTGGAACGTTGCATTTTTATTTTCAACGTAAATTTTTATGAAGCAACGGTAATATATTTTCTGGTCTATAAAAGGAACTAAGAACAGTGTTGAAAATACAACACTTACAACACTTGAATTAATATCTTGCACTCACAAACTTTGAAAGTTATTCTCTTCTTGGTGCAAATTTTAAGCTGCTGATCAATTGATATTTTCAGTCAACTTTCGTGAGCTTCATATTGGTGATATCTATCTTTTATTATTTGATCATTGCATTCATTTAGTTGAGCCTTGCATTGTTAAATTGCTTATTTGCTTTGATCATTAGACCTCTATTATTGTAATCTTAATTTGTTTTTAGAATAAGTGTTGTCTAAGGGAATTTAATCCAGGTGGATTAAGGTTTGTTTACAACAAATTCAAGGAAGCATAGGTGCTTAAGGAGTGCATTGGTGCAGGAGGAGCAAGAGTGCTCAAGTGAATTATTGTAATTCAATTTTATAGAATTTGTATTGTAACAAGAGTCTTTTAAAGAAATAAAAGTGAGTCTCCAATACTAGTTGGTATTAGACGTGGAGTAGGCTATTATTATAGAGGGTAATAGCCAAACCACGTAAAAATCTTGGTGTTATTTTTATTAATTGATTTAACTTAATTCCACTCAAGTTAATTGATTTGGTAAATAAACAAAACTTAATCGTGAGAATTTTTGTTATCATTAAATATTTTATTTAACTTACAAAAACACCAAGATATTTTCTTAAACAAAAATTCAATTCGATAGACCATATTCATTCAGCAAGCTGCATCCATCAATATAGTTGACTACATTCAATAATTTGGTTTAAAGAATTTAAATTGGTCATAGTTTGTATCCACACTTATTCACCCCCCCTTCTAAGTGTGCCTTATCTGAATTTCATTTGGTATCAAAGCTTGGCTCTACTTACTTGGTCTTAAAAGTGACTTGTAGGGAAAGATTCTGACATAGCACAGTTCGGAAACAACAATCAAGAAGGTCAATCAACCAATAGACCTCCACTGCTGCATGGAACAGAAAACTACAACTTCTGGAAATTCCGAATGAGGATCTACCTTAAAAGAGATCCTTGGGAATGGTGGGTTGTGGAGAATGGACCAGTTATTCCAAGGAAAGATGACGGTACTCCAAAAACTTTGCTAGAAATGGATTCAACTTAAACCTTCATGGTCTCCTATGACTCAAGGGCGATGAATACTCTATTGCGGCATAGATGCGATCAAAATTGACAAAGTATCCTCATGCAACACAGCTAAGGAAATTTGGGATACTCTAGTGGTGAGTCATGAAGGAACATCAAAAGTTTGAGAAGTTAAACTAAGCATGCTTATGCATGATTATGAGATGTTCAAACTTGAGAAAGATGAAATTGTAAAGACAGCTCAAGCAAGGTTCCTTGTTCTTCTGAACTCTTTAAAGCTACTAGACAAATCTATTCCACAAAGTGAGATTAATCGTAAGTTACTTCGGGCTATGCCCAAGAGGTTTGCATCTAAGATTACTACTCTTCAAGATTCCTCTACTATATCTACTATGGATACACTAACCCTTTTGGTGAACTTGAGGAATATGAACATCGCTTAAGAGAGGTATGACGATGAGGAGAAACTCCTCGTAGGAAGGTTTAGCTCTTAATGCAGGAAATGAAGAAGAGCTTGATGATGATTCTGACGAAGAGATAGCTATGATGTCACGGAGACTCAAAGGACTTCTATAAAGAACGAATAAACGAAAGAATATCTTCAACTCAAATAAAGGCAAAGGAAAGAAAACTGAGGAAACGTGTTTTGAATGTGGATGTCCAGGGCACTTCAAGAAGGACTGTTTTCAACTAAAGAATAAAGGAAAAACAGGCTTCAAGGAGAATAAGAAAAACAAGGCACTGGTCACTTGGAGTGATGAAGAAGAATCTGAAGTTGAGATTAACGCCAAGGATGAGATAGCTCAAGTATGCTTCATGGGAATAGAAGGTGAATCAAGTGAGGTATCTATTTTTGAAAATATTTTTTTGAAACAAGAAAATGAGAAATTGAAAGAAAAGAATGCATATTTGAAAGACTTAGTTAACACATTAATGGGTGAAGTAGAATCTTTGATAGATGAAAAGAAAAATATTGGAAAGGAATCTATATGTAAAGAAGAATTTGATTGCTAAAAATGATTTTCTTGAGAATTATAACAAAGTTCTTTTTAACAAAGTGACATACTTGAACAATGAAGTTGAAAATTTGACAAATGAATTAAAAATGCGAGATGTATGTATTGATGCTTTTGGTAATGAATCCCAGTCTAAACCCATTCATACTAATGAACTTCAAAAGGAAGTAGACTCATTAAAAATATCTCTTGCTAGATTCGTTCAAGGAGAAGATAATCTAACTGTCATGTTAGGAAAGCAAAAACCTAGTTTTGATAAACAAGGAATAGGTTATAATTCTACTCATAAAACCGGTAATATGAATATGCTTAGATCCAAGTCGTGTTTCAAATTGAATTATTGTTCTCCTTTTACAACATGCAATAACTGTGGTATTAAAGGTCACTTGGACATAAATTGTTCTAAGAAAAATAAGGTTAAAAAGATTTGGGTTAAAAAGAATGATTTATTTGAAACTAACATTAAAGGACCCAAAAAGATGTGGGTACCAAAAGGATGAAATATGTTTTCTTAACAGGTATGTCTCAAGGCAAGGGTCCCTTCTCAAAAGTGGATTCTTGATAGTGGGTGCTCTCGTCACATGACCGGTGATAAATCAAAGTTCGTGGAACTAAAAATCAAGAAGAAAAATAGAACGGTCACATTTGGAGATAATCGAACTTGTGAGATTATTGGAAAAGGTAAAATTGGTAATGGTAAGGTTAACATCGATAATGTTCATCTTGTTAACGGTCTTGAATTTAATCTTATTAGTATAAGTCAATTAATGGACAATGGTCACCAAGTTAGTTTTGATAAAGAAAAAGGCATTATTTCTCATGGTACTAACAATGTTTCTTTAGTTGCACAAAGAGAAGGAAATATATATACAATTGACTTTGAGGAACAGGATGAAGAATTATGTCTTGCCTCGGTGCAAGATGAGGCTAATCTATGGCATAAAAGGATGGGACACGTTCACATGGATTTAATCAAGAAATTGTCCTTTAAAAACCTTGTCAAAGGATTGCCAAAGATAAAGTTCGATAAGAAAGGAGTATGTGTTCCTTGCCAACTTGGAAAACAAGTAAGAACATCATTTAGTGCAAAGAACATGGTATCAACCTCCACTCCTTTACAATTACTTCTTCTAGATTTATTTGGCCCAGAAAGGCATGCTAGTATTAATGGTAAGTTTTATGCATTTGTAATAGTTGATGATTTCTCTAGATATACATGGGTATTATTTTTAAGAACCAAAGATGAAGCATTTAAAGAATTTGAAAAATTGATAAGAAATTTAGAGACTAAGTATAGTCTCAAACTTATAAAAATTTGAAGTGATCATGGTACCGAATTTCAAAAGGATTTTATTATATTTTGTGATCAAAAAGGAATAAGCCATGAGTTTTCAGCTCCAAGAACTCCTCAGCAGAATGGAGTTGTGGAAAGGAAGAATAGAACATTACAAGAAACTGCTAGAACATTGCTGCAAGAGAGTAAGCTTCCAAAGAAATTTTGGGCCGAGGCAATAAGCACATCATGTTATGTTTTAAATAGAATACTCATTCGTCCAATCATTTTGAAAACTCCTTATGAGCTTTTGAATAATAAAATTCCTAATATAAGTTATTTCAAAGTATTTGGGTCTAAATGTTATATACTAAATACTAGTGATAACTTGGGAAAATTTGATGCCAAATCCTATGAAGGTATTTTCATTGGTTATTCTCATAACAGCAAAGCATATCGTGTTTTTAATATTTACAAATTATGTGTTGAAGAATCAATTCATATAACTTTCAATGAGACTAACAATGATCTTCCAAAAGAAAGAGAAGATGATGCAAGAAATTTGGAGATTTACACTAATTCGGTAAACCGAAGAGAACCATTCAGCAGACTGAATGGACAAACTCAACAGGCTGGATTGAACAGTCCACATGAAAATGAACAAGAAGCAGCACAAGATTTTGAAGAAAATTTTCCTCAATAGGAAGAGGTAATACACGATGTTCAAATGCCAAAGACAGCAAAATATCTCAAGGATCATCCACCGAAAAACATCATTGGAGATATAAACAAAGGAGTTACTACACGAAGAAATCTACAAAATCAATGTGCGTTCTCTGCATTTCTATCACAAGTTGAGCCAAAGAATGCGAAAGAAGCTATACTTGATGAAAATTGGCTTATGGCAATGCAAGAGGAACTTCAACAATTTGAACAATGTCAAGTTTGGGAATTAATGCCTCCTCCTAAAGATAGTTCTGTCATTGGAACAAAATGGGTGTTCAAAAACAAGCTTGATGAGCATAGGACAATCACTCGCAACAAAGCAAGGCTAGTGGCTCAAGGATACAATCAACAAGAAGGGATCGACTACGAAGAAACTTATGCTCCAATCGCAAGACTAGAATCTATTCGAATCTTGTTAGCATTTGCTTGTTACAAGAAATTCAAGCTTTATAAAATGGATGTAAAGAGTGCGTTTCTTAATGGATACATCAATGAAGAAGTCTATGTCAAACAGCCTCCTGGATTCGAACATGAGAAATATCCAAATCATGTTTTTAAGCTAAAGAAAGCTCTCTATGGTCTCAAACAAGCTCCAAGGGCTTGGTACGAGAGGTTGAGTAAGTATCTTATGTCAAGTGGTTTCACTAAAGGTAAAATAGATTTTACCTTATTTATTAAACATGAAAAAACAAGAAATAATTATTGTTCAAATATATGCAGATGATATAATATTTGGTGCTACTAATGATTTTCTTTGTGAGTGGTTTTCAAAGTGTATGCATAAGGAATTTGATATGAGTTTAATGGGAGAGCTAAATTACTTTTTGGGACTTCAAATCAATCAAACAAGGGAAGGGATCTATATTCATCAAACCAAGTACACAAAAGAATTACTCAAAAGATTCGGTTTTGAAGGAACCAACCCAAAGGCTACACCAATGAGTACATCAATAAAGCTCACATCAGATGATAAAGGTATAGATGTAGAGGTAACTAAATATCGAGGTATGATTGTCTCTTTAATATATCTAACAGCATCTAGACCTGATATAATGTATAGTGTATGTCTTTGTGCTCGATTTCAATCTAAACCCAAAGAATCACACTTACAAGCAGTCAAAAGAATTTTTAAATATTTAAGTGGTACTATAAATTTAGGGTTATTTTATCCAATAAGTAATCATTTTAAACTAATGGGCTATTCAGATGCTGACTATGCAGGGTTTCAAATTGATAGAAAAAGCACAAGTGGTGTTTGTACATTTTTGGGACAAAGTCTTATTTCATAGCATAGTAAAAAGCAAACTTCAGTTGCTTTATCAACTACTGAGGGTGAATACTTAGCTGCAGGGAGTTGTTGCTCTCAAATATTATGGATGAAACAAACTCTATGTGATTTTGACATAATCTGCAATAATGTGCCTATATATTGCGATAATTCTAGTGTTATTGATATATCAAAGAATCCTATTTTGCATTCACGTACAAAATATATAGAGGTAAGACATCATTTTTTAAGGGATAATGTTTTAAAAGGGTTAGTTAAATTGGTTTTTATTCCTACCGAAAAATAATTAGCTGATATTTTTACTAAACCCTTAAGTGAGGAAAGATTTTGTATGCTAAGGAGAGAACTTGGAATGTGCATGATATAATTGTGTTTTACGTGCTTAAAATTTTATGACATGTAGATTATATTTTATACATATATGTATCATTTATTTTCTGCATGATATCTGATAAAATATATATCTGTTTCCCATTCCTTATCTGCTCAAATTATGTTCTAGATACATATCCTTATTAATATCGCCGGATGTCATTGGGAAAAGTAAAGGTTTACGCCTTGAGATATGGAACAGTAGCTGAACAGATTTTTTAAAAGTTGAAAAGACACACGTCTTACGGTGACAGAGTTCTAATTGATTTCTATTTCTTATGGTTTCAATCTTCTTCTTCTTAAATCAGATCTTTCACATCTGTTATCTATCCAAAATCCTTCCTTTCATCTTCACGAGTCGATAACACCATGAAAACCAGAACTAGCAAGCGATCTACTGGAAAATCAACTGACGAAGGTTCTTTGTTGCAAAACGTTACAGGAACAAAGATGAAATCCAAGCGCGTACATAAGAAATCCTCTGTGCATGTGTTGTCTGATGCTATAATTTTGTCCGACGACTCAGATTCTAGTTTTTCTTTCTTAAAAACCTCCGAAGTCGAACTGTCTCACCGGAACAAGATGAAGCAACCAGTGGATGAAGAAAAGTTTTTCTTACAGCCTGAGTCTCCTTCTAATCTGGTAAATCCATTTTCATCCTCTTTTGATTCATAAGAAAATTTCTTTAGAGGACCTAGTTTCGAAACTCGTTTCAAAAATTCCATTGCTATAAAGAAATTTGTGTATGAAAAATCTCTGGATCTATTTTATTTGAAACACTCTATTTTGGAAAAACTCTTCACTAATTGCAATATTTCCCCTATGTTGTTCCCTCCTACTATTGCTTATCCTTGGTTAGTCCAACAATTTTACACTAATCTTGAATGCAATGGGGACTGTTTTACGACATTCGTTAAGGGTAAATCCTTATTTTTTACCAGTATTGATTTTGGAAGTATTCTTGGTATTTCTTCTACTAGACCTTGTCCTTTCACTTTAAAAGGTGCTGCTAATATTCCTTTTCATCCATTAGAACAGCTTCATATTGTGATGAATGATTTCTCTCTTACATCTTTGATTCTTCCAAAAACTGTGAGTGTGTGTCCTATTGCATGTGTATTACATAAGTTGGTTCGGTATAATCTGTTTCCACGCCTTGGTGGTGGAGCCAATTTTACTTATCAGGATTTGGTTGTTGTGGCTATGATTCTCAAAGGAAAGGTTTTTAATTTTTCTCAAATGATGTTGTCTCATATGCAAAGTTGCATTCGTCAAAGAAACAAGTGTCTTCCTTACAGAAAGTTTTTAACAAAACTTTTTCAACATTTTAAGATCTCGTTTGATGATGAAATTTCTGTCACAAATCATGAGCTTATTGACACTGCCAATTTGACAAAATCTCACATTACTTTTTATGCTGGTGAATTTGTTCGTCTTCTCCCTGATCCTCCTATTACCTCTCCTCCTCCTATTTCTCATACTCCTGATTCATCTTCATCTTCTTTGCCGAATTTTCATGGGTCTGATGTTATGAATGTTTTGAATGAGATTTTACAAACTCAAAATTCTGTGAAAGCTGATTTGATTGAAATAAAAAATTGGCTTGTGATTCTTGAAAAAGGGAAATTACCGATGGACGCTCCATAAATTAACAAATTGTACCATTATGTTGAAGATGAATTTATTGATCTTCAGGCAAGTTTTGAGATTCAGACGCTGGCTATGGTTGAAGCACTCCAATAGAAATTTAATCGGAACACTTGTCAGTTAAGTCAAGAGGTGAAATTTATCAGTTATCAACTCAGGGAGCTTGCAGATTTTATGGCCACAAGCTTCAATGATATAGGCCAAAGGTTTCATGTTCCAGCAATGTATTCTCCAATTCCAGAATGGCCAATAAATAATTGGATGACTGAATACAAGGGTGACTTTATGGATATGGAACTTCCTCCTGCAACCTTTATTCCTCGACCACCTCGACTTGCAAACGATTACACTTTGGAAGAGCGTCTTCATCGCCTTCGTCATTGACCATACTTTACCACTCGTGATGAACAGCGGGCCAATCTCGAAGATATTGATTGATTGAGGTCTTCTCTTTTTGCATGATGACAAAGGGGGAGAGTTTCTAAGAATTCTGTTTTAATTTTTAAGACTATTTTTTCAACTTATTTGGTTTTTGGTAGGCATGGTTGCCTGGATGTCAAGACTATTGGTGATTTTGTTTTGCTGCATGCTGCATGATAAGACTGTTGTTTTTATTTTGATAAAATTATGATCTGATCTTTAGTTTAGTATGATACTAACATATGCAGGTTCTACGAAATTTTTTTCTGAAATAAGTTATATGCATGAATTTAGGGGGAGTTTCATTTATTTATGTTGTCATCATCAAAAAGGGGGAGAATGTTGATTATGTCACGTTCTAGCCTAATGTTTTGATGATGACTTGGTTATTGGTACTAAATTCTTTATTGTGAATTTCAGGAAATTGTTTCAAGAATTGTGTGATGGATTATTCAAGAAGAGTGAAGACTTTTTGAGTCTTAAGAAAAATATGTAAGGTCATTGCAAATATTTGATTTTTCAATACAATGCTCTAGGACATTTTATGTGTGCATTTAAGTTGATTAAAAAAAATTAATGTTTCGTGCATGCTTAATTTTATGCTAACTGTTATTACATGATTTATTATTATGCATGCGTAAAATTTATATGATAATTATTATCCGGTTTAATTGAATTATATTACATATGTTATAAGAGAGTTCTGATTCTATATAAGCTGTATAACATGTGTGTAATTTGTTGGAAGCACAAAAGCTTGTGGCGGTAAAGATGTGATCATTATCTGTTGGTTGAATTAAATGCCTAAGTCTTGGGAATATAAGATAATGATTATCCTGGAGAGTTGTGTGATGTTACACTTTCTTATATTTACAAAGTTAACACTCCATTATCTTTTGAAAGACAGTAATATCTCTTAAACAATTGTGGCGGCAGTTTGTTTTAATCATATTTGCTACAGGTCTAGTCCTATTTGACTTAGTCTCTATCTAGATTATTTTTGAGAGAGTCCAACATTTATCCGAAGGTTATTGGATTTGTTATGTTTGTTTTCAACAGAAAATTATTGGAACGTTACATTTTTATTTTCAACGTAAATTTTTATGAAGCAACGGTAATATATTTTCTGGTCAATAAAAGGAACTAAGAACAGTGTTGAAAATACAACACTTACAACACTTGCATTAATATCTTGCACTCATAAATTTTGAAAGTTATTCTCTTCTTGGTGCAAATTTTAAGCTGCTGATCAATTGATATTTTCAGTCAACTTTCGTGAGCTTCATATTGGTGATATCTATCTTTTATTATTTGATCATTGCATTCATTTAGTTGAGCCTTGCATTGTTAAATTGCTTATTTGCTTTGATCATTAGACCTCTATTATTGTAATCTTAATTTGTTTTTAGACTAAGTGTTGTCTAAGGGAATTTAATCCAGGTGGATTAAGGTTTGTTTATAACAGATTCAAGGAAGCATAGGTGCTTAAGAAGTGCATTGGTGCACGAGGAGCAAGAGTGCTCAAGTGAATTATTGTAATTCAATTTTATAGAATCTGTATTGTAACAAGAGTCTTTTAAAGAAATAAAAGTGAGTCTCTAATACTAGTTGGTATTAGACGTGGAGTAGGCTATTATTATAGAGGGTAATAGTTGAACCACATAAAAATCTTGGTGTTATTTTTATTAATTGATTTAACTTAATTCCACTCAAGTTAATTGATTTGGTAAATAAACAAAACTTAATCGTGAGAATTTTTGTTATCATTAAATATTTTTAACTTACAAAAACACCAAGATATTTTCTTAAACAAAAATTCAATTAAGCAGACCATATTCATTCAGCAAGCTGCATTCATCAATATAGTTGACTACATTCAATAATTTAGTTTAAAGAATTTAAATTGGTCATAGTTTATATCCACACTTATTCAACCCCCCCCCCCCCTTCTAAGTGTGCTTTATCTGAATTTCAATTATACATTATGAACAATGAACGATGTAACCGGTTTAAGAACCTGGGAAGGATTATACTTTGATTGTAATAAGAAGATAGTAATTACCTTCATTTTGTTGTATTTCAATGGAATGATTGTATGGATGTTAGTACAGTGGAGCACCATATGTCAGGTAGGAAGATACCCGAATTTGGGGGCGTCACACCATACGTTAACCATTAAAGAGTAAGATTGCACTACTTTAGACTTGATATACACTCGTATAAACACTCGAGAAATTGGTGATTATCAAAGATATATTTTAATGTCACCAACTTACTACTATAAAATAATTCTATAAATTATTAAATGTCGATAAATAAATCTTATCCATCTTCATATAACTTCATCTCTACAATTTCTAACAAATATATAATAATGGTATATATTTATTAAACACCACATTACTTATTACATAGCTTATATTACCCTATGTATCACAATACCACATACCTGGTAACACATTATATATTTTTATTTGAACCCTTCACAAGCCTTAAGAATTTTATTCACTAAATTCTTATTTTAATATTTTCTGAAAACTCGGGTTCTTACATCCTCTCCCCCTTATAAGGATTCGGTCCTCGGAATCACCGAAACCTCCTCTACTCGATGGTATTTTGAATATTACATATTCTTTTGAATAATTTTATCCATTCTCTTTTCGAAAGTTTATAACTTGCTCACTTGCATTCTACCACATTCTCCTTTCTAAGGAACATTTTACTCACTATATTCATCACACAGAAGATTAAGAGTCTTCCACGATTTTTCAATAATCGGGAAGTAGTATGAATAACTCAGATTCCAAATTTATACTGAGGGGTCACACAAGACCATGAACTAGTGCTTCAACACAATCCTTCATACTACACACCAGAGTGTTTATCTATCACGAAGACTGAAAACACCCTCTACATGTACACTAGGTGGCCAGCCTATTGTACCACTACGTTGGGCCGTAACGTAGTGTTTTGTAACAACTACATGCGTTACGCTCAGAACCATTGTCCCCGAAAACATGTCCCCTTATAGGGTTGTTCACCTCAGCTTTTCCACATCTAAATCCGCACCAGAGCAATCTGGCTTGGCGTAAATAGTCAAGAACGCTTGAATTTCACAAATATTTTTCAACAGTCGTCTAGCCGAATCAAATAGCTTAGACTTTTATCATCAATTCGGACATCAATCAAAATAATTTGGCCAACTTAATTGACCTTCTTTATAACTTAAAAGAAAACTAAAATTCTTTTATGACGTCATGATACCGTACCAGATTAGTCGTACGTTGAGGATTCCGCCATTATGTGACTTTGTCATATTACATCATACAATAGTGGGCTGACGATCTTTCGATCACAACCATCACTAGGTTCAACTGTATTGATGACTCCATCATTTACCATTTCTACACCATACCAAATGATGTAAATGGTCAGAAATACATTTTGAAAATTTTTAAATCATTTTTATCTTAGCCGAAACAATTAGCATAGACATAAGAATAATGGTATTATTTTTAAACATCATTGGTTCAATCACATGACCCAAAGTTTTTCAAGGAAACAGAAGTGCAAACATCAGCACGAAGTCAATAAATTTTGAAAAGCTAGCAGAGCTAGAAGATTTAGAAAATCCATGTTTCTCCATCCACTTTACACCATGCCTCATTCTATCAATCTCTAATACCATCAATGCTTACTATACCAAAATTTCTAACTTCATAACATATATATACCCGATATAGTTCATCAAACTTACACACCTTAGAAATTCAGGAACTTGCCATAATCATATGAGTTTAAGAACTTACCCTAGTCAGACCATAGGCGTCCATTCGCTGAGGGGTTCAAAAATATTTCATATTATTATGAGTCACGAACGTACCATAAGTATGAGTTTTAAGAACTCACAACTTAACCTTATTTTCTCTAACTATAACCTATCTATTTTTTATACACATAAGAAAAGAATCACCTTCTCAACAGGTATATAGCAAATAGCGCGACACAAACATTTCAATGATTATCAGTGCTAGAACTAAGTGGTTTTTACACCAAATACAATTCCCCGCCCATAACAAGGAATCATACAACTCAGCTGCTGACATGGGTCTTCAATTGAAATCCCACTTAACTCTATCTTACACTTTATTTGATACGAATTCTTCATATCTCATCACATACAACTCCTCATGAGTTCATATCTTACCATTTCATGGTAAAATCTCTTATAGCATCAAGCTATACACACTTAGTCATTACAGACTATTTATCACTTCATAACTCATTATGATCACGTCGTGATCATCAATTTACCTTAGGGTTCTTTCCCTATTATCAACAAAACTCCACTCGAGTTCATTCTCATTATATTTTGTCATATTGACACCATCTTAACATTTTTATTACCGGAGTTAGGAAACTCCTAAATTCTCATTCTCTTAGATACTTCAAGATTCTTTTTTGAATCTTCACATATATTTTAATCTTTATCTTTCTCTCTCTCGATCTCAGGTTATAGCCTAAGGTACACTTACCTAAAGTTTATAACCTACAGCTTTGATACCAACCTGTGACGCCCCCAAATCCAGGTCCCTTCGAACCTCGAACCTGGTCTGCCACAATACTACTATCGTCAAACTATTATATCTTTTATTCATAACTTAATGAATATAACTTTACTTATTACAATTTAGAATATAAATTCTTTCCATTTCAAGGATCTGTGTAATGACCCCAAACTTTTATAAGTTTCTAATCTTGGTCATTTACTATTCCTGTTTCACATCACATTCGATGTTATACAAATATGCGGAATAATTTAAACTTTCTCAATCTCCTTTGAAAAATTAACCTTATATTGATATTTTAACTCAAATCAATTACAAATCCCTGAATCCAATTATTCTATGATTCACTTTATGCAATATTCGTATAAATCATTACATCTCGATTCAAATTTTTCTATGTATCACATAGTACAACTTAATAGATATTACACATTATAAACTACTATCATGTATATCTACTAGAACCTAGACATGGTTCAAGAGAAACTAGTTAAATAATAAATCAATCTCCTTCGATATTATTGGACTTTATCAATCAAGTAACACGTAACCTTTATCGTGTATCCTTAACCTGCAAAAGTGGTTATTTGCAAGGGTGAGCTCGACAGCCCAGCAATTCTAACAGTTTTCATGCAGCACATAGCATAAAATAGCATATTCAGTTCATACATTCATAATCAATTAATATTTACTACGTATGTTACTTCACACATAACAGGCATAGAGATTTATCAACATAAGCATATCCTCAAAGATTAACTTTCACATTTCATACATATCTCATATGCATTTCATATATAAACATCAACATTTGCATAGCATAATATACCATAGGAACTGAAAAACTTGCCTGATTCGTAGTTTATGAACTACGACTTAACTGCTTAACGCTTATAGTTATCCGCACTTCATGTATTCCTACACAGTTATATAATCACGAATTCACATCCATTAGTCACATATTTCATACAGTCTCAATGTAATAATAGTGTTACATTATTTCTTAACTAGGTTCGTAAAACCTACATTTCACTTTCTCATTATACTCTTAGAATAGCTAGGTATATATAGGTATACCTTAGCTACACATGCTTCATATCAACATTCATAAATCTTTCTCACACACTTGACTCGCTATGTGTTCGACACATATTTAAAGTCTATAGAAACACGATCTACATCGTCTTTACCTTTTGCAAGCTTTAACAAATTTAACAACTCTGTGTTTTATATAACCATTACATGCTCTTATGCTTAAAACATCATCTATGTCAAGTTTTATAGCTTTAGACATTCATTACACATATGCTTTAAAGTTCAGATGACTACTAAAATAATTTGTAATCTTGCCTGCACAAGCCTTGTTGTCTTTAGTAGTTTGGCCTAGGATGGGCGCAATTGTATGTCGTCCCACGCATTCCAGATTTGAATATTTAGTTCTTAGTTCACACTTCATTTCTTAACATGCATGAATGTTAACACATAATATTTACACACGTTAAGAGGTCATTTGTCAAAGTTTAGAACCTCTTATTTTTATTCAAAGTTGTTTTCCCACTTTAAGGCTTAACGACTTTCTTTAACAAGATTCGATGTTTACAAGCTTTTAAACCATATATTGGTACTAATAAGACTCTAGTAGCATGCTCATATGTATATATCTTATCTACATATGACTAGCATAGTTTACGACTTGAAATTTTACTTTCAAAACATGCTTTAATGACTTCTATTATCAAACTAGATAAGTGTACTTATAGTTCATGTTTAAAGACATAAATAGTACTAGCATGTCATACTAAACTAATCATGCAAGGCAACTTCAACTCACACGTCATACTTGTTTGTACATGTTTCTACGTACGTTTCCAATGGCAAAATATAACCACTCCATGTTTATAAAACTTTGTTTGCAAATGCTACAAGTGCTTGCCTTTGAAATCATTTTAACCAAATCAAAGAAGTCTAACACACCTATGATACAACTTTGAATCTTACATCATGCGTACTTAGACCTCATATATATGTTATCAAGGTCAAAATTAGAGGTACACAAGTTTGTCAATGTTTGTTTTCAAAATCTAAAGTTTCTTTGGAAACATACACAATCTTGCTAAGGCAATTCCTTATAAGTGTTAGGTTTGTAATATTCATGTGCGCAATCAAATTGCATAAAAGTGCGGAAGCGTGTAAAATCAGAGTTTAAAAAATTTACAAACCATAAACCCGGATCACCCTTTATGCATAATTATTAATTAAACGAAAAGATAAAGAATAAATCATACCCTTGAAGATCGAGCTTCCTCAGGTACAAGTTCACCTCCAAATCCTTTCGCGTTCAATCTTGAATCCACCGGGTTTGGTTCCTTCCTTTGATCAACGTTAGCCACCCAAATGTTTGGCCTCTAGAGGTGATCCACCAAGGAAGAAGAAAATTCAAGAAGAAGGGGTATTAGCTCAAACCCTAGTTTTTCCTATCTCTATAGAAAGGGCGTACTCTCCAACAAATTGGAATTATGTCGTTGTAAAAGTCAACAACCCCCTCACCCATAATAAGACTCCTCTTATTTATAGATGTGGGCAACCCACCTTAACAATTAAGGAATTGGGATTTATTTAATTAATTAAATTCTTTTAATTAATTAAGCTCCCTGATCTTATTAGGGATAATTAATTAAACTCCTTTAACTAATTTTCCTTCCTAATCTAATTAGGAATAAATGAGAGTACTTATATTAAATTAATTCCTAAACTCTTTTAGAAATTAAAATAATAATAATTGTAATAATATTAATAAGACTCCTCTTATTAATTTATATTTAATATTTCTAAAATATTAAATAATAAATATTAAGCTATTTAATTTATTCTATCACCATAGATTAAATTAAATATACATAACATATTATTACGATTATGCCATTAACTTCTTAAATAATTATTCTTCCTTTTATGGTGTGACCCTTTAGGTTCTCCATATTAAACCTATTGTGAATAAATCAATTAGAACAATTCTAATCTTATTTAAATAAATAAATTAAATAATTAATTTATTTAAATAACTAATATTTATTCTACAATAGGGATAAGCCTCCCTAGCGATCAACGACTTTCCGGATAATATAGATTTCAACATTAATCATTAAAGAACCTTTGAGTAAATAGTTACTGTGACAATTCAATCCTTCCACCATACAATGTCCCAATTAAATATAAGACATGGAATTACTCGTCAAGTCTTATTTTATTTAATTATATGTATTTCGATCCTTAAATGCACAACTCAAATAATGCAAATTAGAAACTCCTTTCTAATTTCATTCTCGCCTAAACCAAGGACTACTCATGGGTTGTCATTTATCGAATCACATAGGACATTTCTCTTCTTTTATTAGAAGTGGTAGATTCTTTATTGATCATACATTATCTCCATGTATAACTTATTATACCCAAGCATACCATTTGATATACCCTAAGGGTCTTAAGGAATAAGTCAAAGTATAACTCATCATACATAAGATACTATGATGATCTCAAGTCCAAGGATTACTTGTACTACTATCACTACAGAAATCCTATTGACAGCAAATAAAACTCCATTAGGTATTCCTTAGCGAGCCAATGTTCAATGAACTTATTCTCTAATAAGCACCTACATACTTGCTTTAGTGTCTCCACACAAATGATCATGAGATCAATCATCCTCATCCAATGAGCAAGCAACGTATGTACCAATCTATCCGGATTCACTAATCCCCAATTTAGTAATCCAATGATTGGGAACTATTTTAGTTTTAAGCTTTCTAAGAATTTAGATCTCATTAGAATGATCATCATCATTATTCTAAAAGCATTGCTTAAAACTATGGGTTTATCACATATTATAAAACAACATCATGTAGATAATTAAAAGCCTTTAATAAATTAATACTTTTTATTAATAAATGAATAAGATTGTTACAAAGTATATGCTTTATCATCAAACATGATTGGCTTGTGTGCATACTACTTTCAATCTCCCACTTGCACTAAAGCCAATCGTCATGGTATCTTATACTCTTCTTCTCTAAGTGACGATTATCCTGCTGTTAGATAAGCTTTAGTTAATGGATATGTAATGTTGTTCATGAGAGTCCACTATCTCTATAGTGATTTCCCATCTTTCAATGATTCTAATAATCAAATGAAAGTGCCACAACACATGTTTAGATCCAAGATGAGACTTAGGAACTATTCTAGTTACGTAATGAACTTTTAATCCAAGCAATCAACTTGCGGCTTCATTTATAGCTATATACTTTGTCTTTATCACTAAACCAAAGAACTCTTTGCTATTTGGAACCTTTCCATTCAACGCACCACTTGCTCAAGATAACGCTTTACCTTAAAGTGGATTTTTCATCATCTTGGTTTATCCGAAAAACTTGAGTCTGTTAAGCCCTCTAGTTTTAATTAAGACCCACCATGTATGCTCACATCCTTAGTCTTAGGTTAAGAACTTTAAGATGTTTTTCACCGTCTTACGGTGATCTTCTCGAAATATGACCGATCAACATCGGTCTCGTATATTTCATTGCATACATGATAGTCACTCATGCGACCTCTCTTTTCGTGAGTCTGTGGGGACTATAAAGAGATACACTCCATAGCTCATCAACATGAGACATCTCTTGAGTTTGCCATGCTAAACGACTTTAGCATCAAATGAATATACGTTCCTTGGGTTAATTCGAGCAACCTCTTAAATCTATCTATATAGATTTATATCCCCAATTAAGATACTCTTCCAAATCATTCATGGAGGAATGTTTGACAACTTTATCTTTCTTGATTGTAGCATTGGTATGTCATTCCTTATCCGTAGTATATCAACATATAATATTAGGAATGTCACAGGCGCTCCAATTGACCCTTTTGTACACACTAGAACTCTTTACCTCATCGTATGTAACTCGGATCATCATCTTCTATGATCGTACCTCATCATCATCATTCATGATGAATCCATACCTCCTAGGTATCTTCTTGCACTATTCCGACATACGATTCTATTGTGGTATACAATAGGTCATCTACATGAGTTCCTCTTATTTGATTTATAGTGTTTTGTGGTTCTTGAACTCTTCAAGATCTATTATCCTCCCACTAGCCCTTTTAATGATAAACACCTTTATCTTAGAACGCAAATGCGTTCAGTAACAAACACCTTTTTGCTAAGTAGGATTATAGAACATATACCCTAAACTTACTTTAGGATGTCCCACAAATTGTACTTGTCAAATCTTGTCCCAAGCTTATCCTTTGAAACCGTTTCACATAAGTTAGACAACCCTTATCTTAACATACTTAAGATTAGGAATCCTCCCCATCCATAACTTTTATAAAGTCTTGGGGCGGATTTTGAGGTTACCTTTTTTCGTGATATGTCAGACCATTTCTAGGACATGATCCTGAGGGATCTTTGGAATGTTGGTAAAATCATTATGGATCGCACCATGTCCAACAAGGTACTTAATTTTCCATTCGGATACATCAATCAATTATTGCGTGTATCGATGTGTCCATTATGAAAAACCATTTGAGATGATCTAGAAACTTATTGCACAAGTATTTATTCCTTGATCTAATCAAAGAATCTTAATACATTGTCAATTTATTTCACTTCAATTCTTTGAACCTTTCAAATAATTCATACTTGTATTTCAAAGAAATACACACATTCAACTCTTTGAATGATCATCTCCTTTTCTTATACTAATTTTCTTCAATATGCAAAATTATTTTCATGTAAGTCAAGTATACAAAATTTATTAAGTAATATTCCATTCTATACAAAACATTATTATTATAAATAGAACAACAATTGTTCTTAATTATAATACCAAAAAATTTTATTGTCAACAATAAAATAGAAATAATATTTTAACAAGAACTGAATACAATAACAACTTATTGACTTAATAGATTTGCCCAGTAGGCATTGCTAAACTATAAGTTTCTATGGCTAATGTAATAAGAACCTTTGCTTCATTTCCACACATAGGATTACTTATATTTGTTTAGCTTTCTACTTCGCTTGGTCCTTCATAAATCTATATTTATGATAACCAAAGTCGGATCCAATACCCAAGTAGAACCTTGACTTAAAGAAAAATTTATTTAAATCATGAACAAAATTGTATTATGTAACCAAACTTCACTAAGCTTCTTTGGTTAGCCTCTCGCAAGATGCTTCTTGCAGCTTTCTTTCCGATGTCCATGCTTATTGTAGTGGAAGCAAACTCCTTTGCTAGCCGATCGCTTTTGTTCTTATTATCCTTTGTTTATTCCTTTCTATTTACCTTCTTTGAATCGTTCTTCTTTTGTAAGATCCTTTGGCCCCTACCAAGAAGACTTGATCTTTCTTGGTTGAAAGTGACTCTCAACATTTTTCAATATGTTAAGCAAATCAGCGAGGCTGATATCTAGCTTGTTTATATGAAAAATTCACAACAATTGTGAAAGGAGTCCGGGAGTGAGTGCAAGATCAAATCTTAGCTCAACTCTCCATCCATGACAAAACGTGTTATCCTAATTGATCAATCAAATTGATAATGTTTAGGACTTTTGTCTGTACTATAGTGCCATTGTCCATTCTAGATCGGAAGAGCTCCTTAGATATTTATTATCTATCAGTCCTACTTTCCTCACCATCAACTACTTGATGTGCAGGAATATAGTAGGAGCATCCATAGTTTCATGCTGACGCTGAAGCTCGTTACTCATAGATGCGTAGCATGATGCATTGAGCCAATCGTGTATCATCTTGCCACTTTCTAAAAGTAGCAATCTCTTCCTCGAGGCATTGTGCGCAACCATTGCAGGATAGGCGATTATGGACATAAGATAGCTTTTCAAATATGAGAACTATTCTCAAATTCCTTAACCAATCATTTAATTCGATTCAAGTTAATTTAGCATCTAATATGCTTCGCATGATGATAGTAATTAAGACATTGTAAAATTTTGTAAATGAATTTGTATTTAACAACATTTTAACATACATTCTTTTATTAATTACCAAAATAATTTAGGTCTTGTTTTAAATTGGTATCTCTCACTATTTTCTTCAAACTATATTACCCTCACTTATATAGTTTGGCAAAATCTAATTAAAGATTTGCTAGTGAGAATAAGGATCCCATTTTAAATGTATATAGCCTTATGGTGACACAACAAACTATATATAAATAAATAGGTAGACAACTTTTGTCAATTACATCAACTATTCAACTCCTTGTATTTTGCCTCTTAGATTATTTTGATCAAGTGGTGGCACATCCGAATCAAAATTATCCAAGTTAAGTCCGACCTAGCACTCCATATATTCAAAAAAGAAAAATATCATCCTTGTGGTGACACAACAAAACAATATTGTTCAATTTTCTTTATAAGCATCAAATGTGATAAATTAACATCTTAAATACTTAATACTTGCCTTGTGGTGACACAACAAACTCATATTAAATATTTAATACTCTATTAATTTTATCATGCTAGAAGGCGACGTTCGATATTCCAAATATCTTTGAACGTTTAGGACTTAATATAAAAAATTGAGGGGTTTGTTATTAATTTGTCTCATCTTGTTTAGCGCGCATGCACATATATATATAAAATACGCGTCATATTAATTAACATGCAAAGCATGTTTGCATAATATATAATATATATAGTATAAGCATGCACATATAGAATACTATATTCTACCCGGATTGATTATGGACTTTTATTCTAGTTTGGTTCACTAGAGCCACCAAGTGAACCAAAAGGTCAAACCCTAGGGGTGCAAGAAATAATATTTAAATATAACTATTACATTTAAACCCTGCTCCATTACAAACAAGTCTTCATGCTTCTTGTCCTTTGATCTCCAATTTTTTAAAATTAATTCTAACTATTCCTATTACAAAACTATTTAAAATAAATAAAACCTTGATCGTGATCGAGGGAAGTACATAGGAGAGAGATAGAATTTACATTAAGAAAAATTAGAGAAGACGAATCTGCAGACCCCATTTAATAAAACTCATACATTCATGCATCCAACTAAAATAAAATCCAATCATATTAATTCAATAGTCCATAATCAATCCCATTTATTATCATACACATCATCATATGCATCAATAAATAACATTCATCTCATGAATAATAAACATTTAATATATATATTGATATCATTTAATGGGCAACATTTAGTTAGTATAAAATCTAATTTTTGAATCAAAATAAACTCCTTTATTCTAATCCAAATTTAAATCAAAATAAAACTATTTTATTTTAATTTATCCAATTTTGAATAAAATAAACTATTTTATTTTAATCAAAATTTTAATCAAAATAAACTCCTTTATTTTAATTAATTATGGAATCCAATTCCATATATATAAAAAAAATCTTTAATTAAAATAAACTCTTTTATTTTAATTAATTATGAATCCAATTCCATGTAAAAAAAAATTATTAAAGGAAACACGGATATTCTTTCCTATTCACAAATAAACTTCTTTATTTTGAATAATATGAAATCATATTTCATATCTAAAAAACTCCTTTATTTAAGGAAAGATGGATTTACTTCCCTATTCACAAATAAACTCTTTTATTTTAGGAAAAATAAAATCCAATTTCAACTCCAATTAGTTATTATGGAATCCAATTCCAACTCTAATTAGTTAGCATGAAATCCAATTTTAAAATTAAAATAAACCTTTTTATTTTAATATTAAAATAAACTTTTATTTTAAAATTAAAATAAACTTTTATTTTAATTATAAAATAATTAATAATAATATATATATAACTATTATATATATATATATATATATAAAAAACCGTATATATATATTTCATATATATATATATATATATATATATTATTAGTATATTACTGTTCTCCAAAAAAAATATGGCGAAAATTGATTTCTCGATTTAAAATGCGAGTTCAAAAAATTAACTTGCTATGCAATCCAAAAAAATGTATGATTCACGGAAAATTAAAAAAAAAATTGCTATGTAATCCGCCCTTTTTTAAAAAAAAATTTGTGAATCTCGCTTGACTCCTCTTAAATCTTGATTTAGTCTATCCTCTTGTTAAAAAAAAAATTTGCAGAATAGCTTCAGTGCTTGGCGGAAACACGCTGTTTTTTTTTTTTTTTTTTAATAAATTTTATACAATAAAATTATGCCCAATTAAATTGTTCTAAACACATATCAATATAGATATTAAATTAAAATAATTAATAATTTACATAAAGGTTTGGCTCTGATGCCACTGTTAGGTTTGTAATATTCATGTGCGCAATCAAATTGCATAAAAGTGCGGAAGCGTGTAAAATCAGAGTTTAAAAAATTTACAAACCATAAACCCGGATCACCCTTTATGCATAATTATTAATTAAACGAAAAGATAAAGAATAAATCATACCCTTGAAGATCGAGCTTCCTTAGGTACAAGTTCACCTCCAAATCCTTTCGCGTTCAATCTTGAATCCACCGGGTTTGGTTCCTTCCTTTGATCAACGTTAGCCACCCAAATGTTTGGCCTCTAGAAGTGATCCACCAAGGAAGAAAAAAATTCAAGAAGAAGAGGTATTGGCTCAAACCCTAGTTTTTCCTATCTCTATAGAAAGGGCGTACTCTCCAACAAATTGGAATTTTGTCGTTGTAAAAGTCAACAACCCCCTCACCCATAATAAGACTCCTCTTATTTATAGATGTGGGCAACCCACCTTAACAATTAAGGAATTGGGATTTATTTAATTAATTAAATTCTTTTAATTAATTAAGCTCCCTGATCTTATTAGGGATAATTAATTAAACTCCTTTAACTAATTTTCCTTCCTAATCTAATTAGGAATAAATGAGAGTACTTATATTAAATTAATTCCTAAACTCTTTTAGAAATTAAAATAATAATAATTGTAATAATATTAATAAGACTCCTCTTATTAATTTATATTTAATATTTCTAAAATATTAAATAATAAATATTAAGCTATTTAATTTATTCTATCACCATAGATTAAATTAAATATACATAACATATTATTACGATTATGCCATTAACTTCTTAAATAATTATTCTTCCTTTTATGGTGTGACCCTTTAGGTTCTCCATATTAAACCTAATTGTGAATAAATCAATTAGAACAATTCTAATCTTATTTAAATAAATAAATTAAATAATTAATTTATTTAAATAACTAATATTTATTCTACAATAGGGATAAGCCTCCCTAGCGATCAACGACTTTCCGGATAATATAGATTTCAACATTAATCATTAAAGAACCTTTGAGTAAATAGTTACTGCATAATTCAATCCTTCCACCATACAATGTCCCAATTAAATATAAGACATGGAATTACTCATCAAGTCTTATTTTATTTAATTATATGTATTTCGATCCTTAAATGCACAACTCAAATAATGCAAATTAGAAACTCCTTTCTAATTTCATTCGCCTTAACCAAGGACTCTTTGGGTTGTCATTTATCGAATCACATAGGACATTTCTCTTCTTTTATTAGAAGTGGTAGATTCTTTATTGATCATACATTATCTCCATGTATAACTTATTATACCCAAGCATACCCTTTGATATACCCTAAGGGTCTTAAGGAATAAGTCAAAGTATAACTCATCATACATAAGATACTATGATGATCTCAAGTCCAAGGATTACTTGTACTTACTATCACTACAGAATTCCTATTGACAGCAAATAAAACTCCATTAGGTATTCCTTAGCGAGCCAATGCTCAAATGAACTTATTCTCTAATAAGCACCTACATACTTGCTTTAGTGTCTCCACACAAATGATCATGAGATCAATCATCCTCATCCAATGAGCAAGACAACGTATGTACCAATCTATCCGGATTCACTAATCCCCAATTTAGTAATCCAATGATTGGGAACTATTTTAGTTTTAAGCTTTCTAAGAATTTAGATCTCATTAGAATGATCATCATCATTATTCTAAAAGCATTGCTTAAAACTATGGGTTTATCACATATTATAAAACAGCATCATGTAGATAATTAAAAGCCTTTAATAAATTAATACTTTTTATTAATAAATGAATAAGATTGTTACAAAGTATATGCTTTATCATCAAACATGATTGGCTTGTGTGCATACTACTTTCAATAAGTAAGGTAATATTATATGTCATGTCTAATATCATGCATTTTCATGTTATATCACTTAGAATAACATATTCCATCGTCGAGAGCACTATACTTGCGTATGTGCTCGTTCGACGCCCTCTAGTCGCCTACGAATACATAACAGTCAAAAAGATGACTATTTTGACCCTTCCTAACGACCTCAAATTTAAAATCTTAAAAAACAAAAGTTGTAGTTCTATTCGTCCTCGTTCTGGATCATCTTGAATCACCACAATCGGAGTTTATATGAAAAGGTTAGGCCTAATTTACTGCAGCAGGTCAAACCAGTCCATCAATTACTGATGTCCGGTGCAGCTGCGCCCCAAATGGCCTTGGGGGCAGTGCAGCTGTGCTCCAAGTCGCATAACAGGCCCTCAGGCTCTGCTCTTCGCGATTACACAGACCAAAACTCCCTCCAATGATCATAACATGAGTTATACTCATCTAAATCCGTCCATTTTCGATTCTATGGATTCACAACTCATAAAACTACAACATACCAAATACCCCACAATTAACATAAACATTAACTAACCCAAATATAAATCTAAAACTCATGCTCATACTTAGTTTTCATATTTTGAAAAGTATAGCGAATTCATTCACTACGAATTCGTTTCTCAATCAATTTGGTTTGTTTAACTTCCGTTGTTTTCGTAGTGAACTATATTAACAACATCTAACAACAATTCATGGATTACATCAACACTTAGCCATCAAATTTGTGACTCAAAAACAACTTTTTGTTTTCATTTCTAAGGAATTTCAAACTTAGGAATTCAAGAACACAAACATTAGATTCATTACCTCTTGAAGGCTTCAATTTGCTATCTCTGGCTTTCCAAATCTCTGCTTGCTCTTAATTCTACAATCCTTCCATAGCCAATTTTCTCAGATAACTAAACTCACGTAAATTAAAAGGAAGAACTCTATTTATGGAGGAAGGATTAACCAGTTCATGATTTTGCACACTGAATTAATCCAACGGAAGGAAGAAGAAGCTAATGGATGTTGGAGAGTTGGTCACCAACTCCACCTTCCTTCATCATCAGCTCTACAACTTAGTGAAGAAGGAATAGGATAGGCCAATGGCCTATTCATACGGCAGTTATATAAAAGTGACACTAGTATTGGGACAAGCTTCTAACTCCTCAGTGTTTTGGTTAATAATGCTTAGTTTGGTTCTATTAATTCCCATAATGTAATATTAAGGTACAATTGTTACCATATTAGGAATTTAAAGATAGACTTTATACTCACATCATATAATTCATGTACATTAAATACATGTAATAAAATATCACAGTCAGGTATTATAATCCGAGTAGTTTCGTAATTATTTCTACTACTCACATAATCACATTATACCTTATTTAGTATTAATGTTTATTTAAACATTTAAATCCTTTCTCAACTTCTAGAATACACGATATTTAATTATTTCTTTTCAATAATTATTATGCATTCCTCTAATTAATATAATATAATATTCTATAATATCACTTAATTAACCAATATTTAATTCGGGTTAATTAATTAAACATTATTCAAATCCATTCATGGATAACTTAATCATCATTTAAGATTTTTATTAGCCTTATGAGTCCTTAATACCCATTTCTTAAACTTTAAATTCCAAAAATTGATTTTACAGAATAGTAATGCAATTTGCTACTGGTCATCGGTAACAGAATGGCACAATTGCGCTTAAAACAAATTTTTCAAAGCGACATAAGTTCTACCTTAGCAGAAATGACACCTTACGCTTCTAAATACTTTACACAACCTTCTTAAGTGTTAACTCGTCTAACATCAATCCTCTACTTGGTTTCACATCATCGATTACTATTTTCCTTAATAATTCAAGGGTTACACTTCGAGTTTTAAAATTATATTTCCCCAACCATACATCTCCTTTATGGTTTCTTACCACCGACAACACAACACTCGAATATAACACATACATGCATACCTTTAATCCTCACTTCTCGCCGTGTATCAATTCACTCAATAATTCTCTAACCACTTTAAAGGTATATCGATTCTCTTCTCTCGTTAACAACGTACATATATACAAGTCCAAACCTAACACACCTCAAGTCTTTAATAGTATTCAATATAGTACACTAAGTGGTTTCCCACAAATAACCAACAAATTAGTTTCTGTCTCGTCTACACTGTTTTCACAATGAGTTAGATCGGTTACCAATTTGTATATACCTCCGCTCTCTAAAGGAATCGTTTAGCCCAGCTCCTATACGTCAACCATTAAAGAGTAAGATTGCACTACTTTAGACTTGATATACACTCGTACAAACACTCGAGAAATTGGTGATTATCAACGATATATTTTAATGTCACCAACTTACTACTATAAAATAATTCTATAAATTATTAAATGTCGATAGATAAATTTTATCCATCTTCATATAACTTCATCTCTACAATTTCTAACAAATATATAATAATGGTATATATTTATTAAACACCACATTACTTATTACATAACTCATATTACCCTATGTAACACAATACCACATACTTGGTAACACATTATATATTTTTATTTGAACCCTTCACAAGCCTTAAGAATTTTATTCACTAAATTCTTATTTTTATATTTTCTGAAAACTCGGGTTCTTACAATAGACCACCGTTCTATTCCCCTGTTACCCCCGCTCGACCCAACTACACTTTTATTACCTGAAAGGAATTGTGGAGCAAAAGGGTGAGCACAACTAGCCCAGTAAAGAATATCATGACTAAAGATAATTAAATTATCAATAGCCTTCATCAGTAATAAATCAGAGATTTAGAACATATGGTAGATGATAAAACTTTTCAACCATAGTTGCAGCGGAACGAGCAATCCATTAGAAGAGTCAAATAGACCATATAGTCTATTATCTTCTCCATGTTAAAAGTCCACCAACAATGTTTTATCCCTATAACATCAATCAATAGTTCCTGTCCACAATCATGTGAATAACTCATAATCATATTTGTGGTTCTAAATTCCTCTTCTCATCCAGGAGGAAGATAATTTTCATCACATGTCTTTGCCTGAAACATCCAAGATTATGGTTATACCAAATCACAGTTCCTGTTCATAATCATACTAATAGTTTTATCTTTGCACTACGGGCCAAAGATATTCATTAACAGTTCATCTTTGCACTACAGGCCAAATATATTCAACAACAGGTCATCTTTGCACTACAGGCCAGAGATATTCAACAACAGGTTATCTTTGCACTACATGCCAAAGATATTTAACAACAGGTCATCTTTGCACTACGGGCCAAAGATATTCAACAACAGGTCATCTTTGCACTACTAGCCAAAGATATTCAACAACAGATCATCTTTGCACTACGGGCCAAAGATACTCAACAACAGGTCATCTTTTCACTACAGGCCAAAGATATCAATCAACAGTTCTTTTTTGCACTACAGGCCAAAGGCATACAATTGTAAAACCAATAAACAATAGTTCATCTATGCACTATGGGCCAAAGATATTCAACTGTAAAATCAATAATGCTGAGACTCAGCTCATTAGTATCACGACCACGAATTATCCATGCACTACGGGCCAAGGATATTCGTGTTTCAACATTACAGTCATAATTATACCGAATAATCCCTGGTCATAATCATACCAAGTCCATCTATGCACTACGAGCCAAAGATAACTTTCAACACAATATAAGCATGAGGATCGTGACAAGGATATAAAGAATCAATCACATGAGATAAAGGATAAATTTTAAAGACTTTAAAATTTTAATTTATCCAGAATTCAATAACATAATAACCCTTACAATCCCTTACCTCAAAAGAGCAGTATTTCTGAATGTAATATCGAATGTAAGGCCGAAAGAAACTTACATTGAATAGCAACTCTCAAAGTATCTAAATACTCACAAAAATACGCTCGACAATATAGAGAGAAAAAAAACTTGTTTCTGGTATGATTTTTAATTCTAACCTAAGCTCCTATTTATAGGAAAATGCTAGAACGCCATAGGAGACTAAAATAATAAAATAATATTATTATTTTATTTTATTTTCAATCTTTACGTCCACCCACCAAATGAGCAGCCAACTTGGAACAAAAATTTTAGCCCACAAGTTTGAAAAACAAAAGTGGGTCCCACCCAATTTTAATAAAAAATATTTTATTTTTCGAAACATTAGTAATTCATAATAAATAGCCCTTTATCAGAAAAATACGAATTTAATGTCCATTCCACACGAAATCGAATTCTCTACAACTTTGTAGCTTTAAGTTTTTCCAAAAGCTAACTACCCATAAATAAAGGATATAATTAAACTCAAAAGCTTAAACAATCAATCTCCCATTTAAAGGGTTACATAATCTAAAATAAATCTCAGGTCATCTAACCTTTATTACAATCATTAGCGAAAAAATTAAAACACGATCATAAATAAATCTATTATATAAGCTTCATAGATAAATTAAATGTCGTCGTCTAATCAAGCACTTTGTCTTTGCCCTTACTTGTAGAAAGCTCTTCAAACTTCTTAACTTCATCTGCATTTTTTTGTGCAAGAGTGAGCAAACAATTGCCCACAAGAAGGATAGTATACAATAACGTTTTCTGAATGAAAATTAACTAAGCTTTCAATGGTAAAATATTCTTAACGGAACAATAAACTTTAATTTAATAGCTTTGAGTTCAAAGGAATAATGAACGTTTAAGTTAACAATAGACATCAACATCAAAGAATACACTAAGGGTCACAAGACCACGAACTTTATTCTAGGTTTTCAAGTATTTCTACTTTAACCTTTAACAGTCTAAAAGACTATAATCATCATCTACGTCCTAGGTTCACAGGTGTTTTTACTGTAACCTTTAACAGTCTAAACAACTATATGGACCATCATTCTGTACTCCAGGTGATCAGCCCTTTGTACTATATATTGCGCAAACATTTTAACGTTATTGTGTATCTTTAAAATAATCCCCTAATATAGGGTTGGTCATCTCAGCTTAGATTATCAAGTTTCGAACCAAAGGAAGTTTGGTTGGGAATTAACTTCAAAGGAAGTCTAAATTTTTAGAACGATCATCAACCAAGTACTGGTTGAATCAGATAGGAACCAACAATTATTCAAGGGTTTGATTACACTATCTTCATGAACAAGGTATATCGATGAATCAATAAGAGCTAGAGTATTAACAATTTCTAAGTTAAACAAATGTTATCATCGACAACATGCTTTCAAAGTTGTGTGAGCACATAAACAAACCAAAGGAAATTTGGTTTGGGTAGACTTCAAGGGTAATTTAGAGTTTAGAACATTCATCAACTAAGGATTAGTTGAATTGGTAAAGAATCGTTAAACAACATAAAGTTCGGTACAATAATGTAAGATAGTACAATGATATTGAAGAACGAATATCAAACAACAGTTATTAGTAGCTGAATAAACACACTTCTTACAATAAATTTACAGACTTTGAATAACCAAGGTAATCTCGATTGGAATAAAGAAACAAAGATTAACTAACTTGCTCAACAATAAATGAGGGTTAGAGAACTTGCATGACAATAAATCATTAAACAAGAGATTAGAGATAGAGAATTTGCATAAGTATAACATAACAGAGAAAAGTAACCTTACTGAATTATAAAGTAGCAAAGGTCAGGGAACTTGCCTCTTGCGTAAGCTATACAATTACAACTCACGTACTCCAATGTCCTACACATACCATTAGGATTATCACATAAATTAGCTACTTACATTAACCTCATAGATTCACTTATCATCTTAGTTACGTTATAACTTTTAGTTTAAGGTCTAACCATATAATAAACCATATAACACAAAACTGAACACTCACTAGCACATACATAAGACTTTTACCATCCAAATCACATTTTCAACGCTTATTAAACAATACTACATTTCTCCTTAATCGAACTTGAAATTCAATCAAGTGATTAAGTCTTCCCAAGATTCATTGGTTTTATATTAATCACCTTCCATATCTTAATGTTCATTTCCGAAACCACAAGTGCTAACATCACAAGACTTAGACCCTTCAATTTGTACACTAAGTCCTAACATATCACATTCCTAACTTATAAAACCTTTTACAACTTTAAAATTATCAATGACATGACATGGTTCTGATTTAACCTCCATATTCCATGTTTATTAAGTTAACACATCATTAGACCAAGTTATAGTGTCACTATCCTGTGTTTGCAGCGGTAATGAAGTCACCGCCTCAGATTTCGTTGTATGGGCACAATTGCCGCCATACATAAGCTTTGGGACCGCGTGAATTGTGGCATTTTTTGCCTTGACATCAAGCAAATTGCTTGGCAGTACGTATGACAAGAAGGCGTAAGCGGCATGAATAATGCCAACTTTTAGCCCAACTAACACAAATTTCACCCACTAAATAGTGAAATTAACACAAACAAATGATATAAAACTATTACAAACATGTTTCCTCACATATATATCAATTTAGAACAATTTAACAACAACTTTTACTAACTTAATTCCTCAAATTCCATGTTTTCAAACAAAAACACCATTTTTGACATCCTTTACAAAAATCATCACTGTGATTTCAATTCTTCACCAAATCACTTTGTTCAAACTACGCTTTCTTCGTTTCTTAACGAACTAGCATAATCAAACCACAATTCACAGATTAACGTACAAATTGGCCACTAAAATTGGTACTTTTCACAAGCCATATGTAAAATACATATACAATAATTACCTTGCTTCCTTTTTAACTGCAATTAGCATACGAATTCTTATTTACATACAAACTCAAACATAACTAATACATATAATCACAATTACCAGTTATATATCAATAATTCAACAAATTTGATTTCACAGAACATAAGAAAATTTTCCCGTAATACTCATATATACATACATATACATAAGATATAAAAATTATAGAGAAATACCTTCTTATGCGTAAACAATCCTTGCTAATCAACTGATAATCACTTTGAAATCACTTGCTTTCCCTCTCTCTCTCAATTCTCTCTTAGCTTTTCTCTCAAATTCTCGGCTTAGCAAAACTAGAATGCGATAATCCCCCAAAAAAAATAACCATGTATGCGTAATAATAAAAGAAAAGATGATATATAATAATAAGCCTAATCGGTTATAACATATATAATATAGATTATAAATATATTATACTTATTATTTTAATTTATTTTATTTATATTATTATAATTCAAATATTAAAAATTCAAAAGCCATAAGACTTTGTTTGGCAAAAAAGTCTTTAAAATTAATATTTAAGCCTTTAAGTTTTGGAAAAAAACTAAATTAAACTCTTTTAATTTATTTTAATAAATAATTTAGTTTATAATTTATAACGACATATACCTTATTTGGATTTCCATATCCAACATTAATCAAATAAAATAATTATACATACTACATTTTAAATAAATACTCCACTTAAATAAATATTACAAAATTATAATTTTATTATAATTTTATTTAATAATTTAACATACCATCTTAAATTATTAAATCAAAACAACAATATAACATATATCAAAATAACAATATAACATCTCATGTTATGCTACACTTCTCTAAATTATAAATTAATTTAATTTAGAATATTATCTAATAAATTTAATTCACACATTTCCACTAATAACAACCACATAAATAGAATACTTATTTAATTTAAGAAATATTTTAGATTATAAAACAACAACTTCATCAATAAAATATTTATTTAATTTAATAAATATTTTAAATTATAAATAAAATCTTGAATTTTTACATCCTTCCCTCCTTATAAGGATTTTGTCCCCAGAATCACAACTCAAACAATCAAATCGTCACATTCTTCCCTCCTTACAAAGATTATGTCCCCAGAATCAAAGACCCAACTAAACAAATAACTTAGGGTAATTCCTCATCATTTCAGCTTCGAGTTCCCACATAGTCACTTTGACATTTTGGTTCCTCTATATCACCTTCACAGAAGGTATCACCTTATCCCTGAGCATTTGTTCTTTTCTGTCAACTATCTGGATAGAAATTTCCTAGTAGGACAACCATAATGGTTCGTACTTAATCATATGATTGCAGTCGAGCTTGTTCAATTATATCACCGAAGCATGAAAAACATTGTGAAGGCGCGCTACTGTAGAGGTAAGGCTACCTCAAAACTATCTTTTCACTTCTTCCACACTTCCTATACTATAATCGATTTATACACAATATAGTTCGTCAAACTTACCACACTTTGGAAATTCAAGAACTTGCCACATTTATATGAGTTTAGGAACTTATCCTAGTCAGACCATAGACGTCCATTCGCTGAGGGGTTCAAAACATATCATATGATTATGAGTCACGAACTTACCATATGCTTTAGTTTTAAGAACCAAACCTAATCCTAATATCATCTAACTATCCAAAATATACATGAGAAAAGAATCACCTTTCCACCACATACTCATAGATAGCGCGATACCAATATTCCAATGATTATCAATGTGATAAACCAAGTACATGCACAAAACCTCTGCCCATACAAAAGTTTGTATGACTTAGTTACCATATGAGTCCTCAATTGAAATCCCACCTAACATTACCTTACTCATAACTTATTCTTAACTTGCCCATAACTTGCTCAAAGCGGACTCCTCATATGATATTCTTGAAAACTTCTCGTGCGCTTAGCACGTCTTTCTGGATTTCCTTTTAGTTTGGCAATCGATTTGCAAACAATACGATATAGTTATTTCTAATTGTGTTCCACGCGCTTAAGCAAACCTTTATGAAAATTTGATGTAAATCGTGAATCTCGATTTGGCACAATTGACACTGAAACACCGTGCCTTGAAACAATTTCGTTACCAAATATCTTCACATACTATTCGATAACTAAAATGCTAACTTTGACATACCACAAATTCTATTGCTATATCTTGCCACAAATAGTATTGTCGAAGGCAATATATAATTTCGTGCTCCCTAGTTTATTCAACATATACGTTTATGCAAAACTTTATTTTCAATTCCTGATATTAGCGAAACCTAGTTTTTTCGTTCTAATTTCAACTATCCTTCAATATTGATTATGAATTTGACACCTTCATCTTGGAGCTACCCTTCCTTTACTCTATCCAACAAAGTTATACGATTTCCATCTGAACAGCTTCTCCTCTGACTTTTCATATATCTCACCTCTTACAATAAATTTGTCATTTCTATTATGAACCCATTTTGCACAGTTAATAAAAATAACTCCAACCCTTTTTCTTAAGTCGTCGGCAATCACGTTCGTTTAGGATTTTGCAGTCATCATCCTTGAATAACTTCAACTATCACTAGAAACACATGCTTAAATACTCTTGTGCGGGAATATACTTTAGACACTTATGGTCTGTTTATATCTCACACTACTTTCCAAAATAACACCTCTAAATCCTCAGGGCAACCACTACTACCTCTAGCTCTGGATCTTGAGTCATATGCCCTTTCACATAAAATTTTAACTTACGTGATGCATATAAAATGACCTTGTTGTTCTGCCTAAACACATAGCCTAGTATATTATAGAATGCGTCGCTATACAACACAAAATTTCCTGTATTATCTAGTAGAGACAACACAGGTGCCACACTAAATTCTTCCTCAATTCGTGAAAATTCACCCTATAATTTACTGCCCATATAAATTCCACCAATTTTCTCATTAAATTAGCTAACGAAGTGACTATCTTGAACTTCGCGTATCCCTCACGATATTTTCTTAATAACTTCTTGTTTTACAGCATCGATAGATAACTCTACCGTACAGACGTCTTGCAACTGAAAGAACAAAATACTACCTTTGACTTCCTCAAAGTCTCATAAATCAAATCGGAAATAAATCCATTGACATTATGTGGCCTATAATACTACACAGAACAAATCCATAAGAAACAACCTGGGTCAAATCCCAAGTTTGGAACAAATCTTGGGTCAAATCCTAAGTCTGAATCGAATCAAATCCATCAAAATAAAGCCTGAAACTACTGGCCCAATAGTATCTTCTTGGGTCAACTTAGCCCATCACAGGCTCACCCAAAAAGTCATAACTTGAAGGTACTATTGGTAGTAACTTATTTCCTTATACTTAAATTTCTGACGTCCCCGTCAGAACCAATCACACACACAGAATTTCTACACATCAACTTAAAAGGAATCCTTATTCACACTTTCTATATTTAGGGAATAGTCTAACTCTTCCCGAAGTGAATTTAGTTTCTAAGAAAATTCATCAGATATACATTAACAAGTGACATTTGAATTAAATAACATGCAGTCATATAAATAACTGATCGAAATCATACCTTGCACTACGCCCTGCATCGTCATTTTGGATGATTGTTCGGTTGGTCGACTCGACGGAACTGACTCTACAATAACCAGCTTACCACTGCCCCCTTTGCTTCCACTTGCTTTTCCTGCCGCTTTCTTTAGGCTACCTCGAGCTAAGTGCTCCTTTGATCCACACGTAAAGCAGGCTCCCTTCCTCGGTCTTGAACACTTTGGTGCAATGTGGCCCTTCAAACCACAATTAAAGCACACCCTTTTTCCCTTCAAACAAACACCTACATGTTTCTTTCCGCAGTTTCTACATGTCTCCACCTTCTTCTTCTCATTCTCTTGCTGATTTTCAGCGTCAATACCATTGTTCCACTTTCTTTTCCGAGCGTTATCGGTATGACTATCATTCACCTTATCATCTTCACTCTTCCTTCCCCTCTGCTCTTGATTGTATGCCAGTGTATTACCATCCCCGTCTACATCAATCGTTCTCTCCAACCCTGTTGTGAACGAATTTGGTTGAAACATCAAGATTTGATTATATAGCCAGAAATTCAGTTGATTCGCTAGTGCTCCCACCAGAAAATTCACAAATTATGGCACTGGATTTGCGTTAGCTTCCCTATTGTATGCATATTCCTTGGGGCTCTGTTGACGCTGTTGTCTTTTTCTAGGCGGCATCTTACTGTTTCAAACTCGAACTATTAGATCATCGTTCATCCACACATTAAAATTTTCAAACTTATCTCAACCACTTTTAAAACAACACATAATATATCTTAATAAACAATGATGTCTTTATTCATTTGTTACATCACCACACCACAAAATAGCATCACTGCTATTTATATTATTTATCTTGCAATAATAAAATTTTAGGATCACTTGATGATCCATCACATACCAAAGATAAATCTCAACCTATACAGAAAATAGAATACTTAATTCTAAGTCCCATCATCCGCTTGGCCTTCTTCAACTTGTCTTCAACACGATCTACGCGTTTAGAAGCCTTCACCCATACGTCTTCAGCTCTCGCACGCTTTGCTGACTTCTTTCCCCAGTCATTCCTGCGAAATCTCATTCCCAACTAATAACTATCCTCTTTAATATTCTGACAGAGCTAATATACGCTCTACATCTGCATGTTGTATAGTAAGGTCTTTAGTCGCGACATCTTCTTGCCCTAACGTAGCTTGGTGCTTTACGGCTTGACCTTCTAATTTCTCGACCTTCTTTTATAACTCAATGTTATGACCATACACCTCATTTGAGGAATCCACCTTTTCGCACTCATCCTTCACCTTGTTCACTTCACATTTATCCTTGCGTTCAAACTCAAGCTCATACCCACGTGCTACATTAGAAAACAACGGGTATGGCTTTCCCAATACAAACCATACTCAGACTGTATAAACTTCTCAGGAATCCTAATCCCTATCTTCTCTTGTCAGTCATTCTGACAACAAAGTTTTAACAACCCCACAACTTGATGTGTATAATAATCTCTACTCCTAAATACTTGTGAGCACATAAGTCAATAACACATAAACACATAAAGTCTTTTATCATTTACCTTCAATGAATTTCCCTCAATTCATTCATTAGAACTCGATAAGAGTTTATCACCTCTATGTTTTCGATCTACTAGAAGGTTATAGCCTAAGGTTTCCCCACCTAAGGTTCATAACCTAAAACTTTGATACCAACTTGTGACACCCCCAAATCCGGGCATCTCAATCCCACAAATTTGGTGTTCACTGTCCAATTAAATCATAACTAACTACTCATAAACAAAGGATATAATTAAACTCAAAAGCTTAAACAATCAATCTCCCATTTAAAGGGTTACATAATCTAAAATAAATCCCAGGTCATCTAACCTTTATTACAATCATTAGCGGAAAAATTAAAACACGATCATAAATAAATATATTACATAAGCTTCATAGATAAATTAAACGTCACCGTCTAATCAAGCACTTTGTCCTTGCCCTTACTTGTAGAAAGCTCTTCAAACTTCTTAACTTCATCTGCATTTTTTTGTGCAAGAGTGAGCAAACAATTGCCCACAAGAAGGATAGTATACAATAACGTTTTTTGAATGACAAATAACTGAGCTTTCAATGGTAAAATATTCTTACAAGAACAATAAACTTTAATTCAACAGCTTTGAGTTCAAAGGAATAATGATCGTTTAAGTTAACAATAGACATCAACATCAAAGAATACACTGAGGGTCACAAGACCACGAACTCTATTCTAGGTTTTCAAGTATTTCTACTTTAACCTTTAACAGTCTAAAAGACTATAATCATCATCTACATCCTAGGTTCACAGGTGTTTCTACTGTAACCTTTAACAGTCTAAACGACTATATGGACCATCATTCCGTACTCCAGGTGATCAGTCCTTTGTACTATGTATTACGCAAACATTTTAATGCTATTGCGTATCTTTAAAATAATCCCCTAATATAGGATTGTTCATCTCAGCTTAGATTATCAAGTTCCGAACCAAAGGATGTTTGGTTGGGAATTAACTTCAAAGGAAGTCAAGATTTTTAAAACGATCATCAACCAAGTACTGGTTGAATCAGATAGGAACCAACAATTATTCAAGGGTTTGATTACACTATCTTCATGAACAAGGTATATAGATGAATCAATAAGAGATAGAGTATTAACAATTTCTAAGTTGAACAAATGTTATCATCGACAACATGCTTTCAAAGTTGTGTGAGTACATAAACAAACCAAAGGAAATTTGGTTTGGGTAGACTTCAAGGGTAATTTAGAGTTTAGAACATTCATCAACTAAGGATTAGATGAATTGGTAAAGAATCGCTAAACAACTTAGAGTTCGGTACAATAATGTAAGATAGTATAATGATATTGAGGAACGAAAATCAAACAACAGTTATTAGTAGCTAAATAAACACACTTCTTACAATAAATTTACAGACTTTGAATAACCAAGGTAATCTCAATTAGAATAAAGAAACAAAGATTAACTAACTTGCTCAACAATAAATGAGGGTTAGAGAACTTGCATGACAATAAATCATTAAACAAGAGATAAGAGATAGAGAATTTGTATAAGTATAACATAACAGAGAAAAGTAACCTTGCTGAATTATAAAGTAGCAAAGGTCAGGGAACTTGCCTCTTGCGTAAGCTATACAATTATAACTCACGTACTCCAATGTCCTACACATACCATTAGGATTATCACATAAATTAGCTACTTACATTAACCTCATAGATTCACTTATCATCTTAGTTACGTTATAACCTTTAGTTTAAGGTCTTACCATATAATAAACCACATAACACGAAACTGAACACTCACTAGTACATACATAAAACTTTTACCATCCAAATCACATTTTCAACTCTTATTAATCAATATTACATTTCTCCTTAATCGAACTTGAAATTCAATTAAGTGAATAAGTCTTCCAAAGATTCATTGGTTTTATATTAATCACCTTCCATATCATAATGTTCATTTTCGAAACCACAAGTGCTAACATCACAAGACTTAGACCCTTCAATTTGTACACTAAGTCCTAACATATCACATTCTTAACTTATAAAACCTTTTACAACTTTGAAATTATCAATGACATGACATGGTTCTGATTTAACCTCCATATTCCATGTTTATTAAGTTAACACATCATTAGACCAAGTTATAGTGTCACTATCCCAGGTCTGCAGCAGCAGCAGAAGTCACTGCCTTCAACTAGGTGTATGGTGCTTGTTACGCCAAACATAAGCTCAGGGATCACATACCAATTGCTGCCAATTGCAGTGTTGCTTTTTTTCGACATCAAGCAAGCGGCTGCAATTTACCAGTGGATTACTGTACAGAGGCGTAAACGGCATGAACAAAGAGTTTACTTTAGCCCAACTAACACGAATTTCACCCACCAAATAGTGAAATTAACACAAACAAATGATACAAAACTATTACAAACATGTTTCCTCACATATATATCAATTTAGAACAATTTAACAACAACTTTTACTAACTTAATTCCTCAAATTCCATGTTTTCAAACAAAAACACCATTTTTGACATCCTTTACAAAAATCATCATTGTGATTTCAATTCTTCACCAAATCACTTCGTTCAAACTACGCTTTCTTCGTTTCTTAACGAACTAGCATAATCAAGCCTCAATTCACAGATTAACGTACAAATTGGCCACTAAAATTGGTACTTTTCACAAGCCATATGTAAAATACATATACTGTAATTACTTTGCTTCCTTTTTAACTGCAATTAGCATACGAATTCTTATTTACATACAAACTCAAACATATCCAATACATATAATCACAATTACCTGTTATATATCAATAATTCAACAAATTTGATTTCACAGAACATAAGAAAATTTTCCCGTAATACTCATATATACATACATATACATAAGATATAAAAATTATAGAGAAATACCTTCTTATGCGTAAACAATCCTTGCTAATCAACTGATAATCACTTTGAAATCACTTGTTTACCCTCTCTCTCTCTCAATTCTCTCTTAGCTTTTCTCTGAAATTCTCAGGCTTAACAAAACTAGAATGCGTATAATCCCCCAAAACTGATAACCATGTATGCGTAATAATAAAAGAAAACTGATATGGCCATAATAAGCCTAATCAGTTATAACATATAACGTATAGATTATAAATATATTATACTTATTATTTTAATTTATTTTATTTATATTATTATAATTCAAATATTAAGAAATCCAAAAGCCATAAGACTTTGTTTGGCAAAAAGTCTTTAAAAATTAATATTTAAGCCTTGTTTGGGAAAAACTAAATTAAACTCTTTTAATTTATTTTAATAAATAATTTAGTTTATAATTTATAACGACATATGCCTTATTTGGATTTCCATATACAACATTAATCAAATAAAATAATTATACATACTACATTTTAAATAAATACTCCACTTAAATAACGACCACCAATAGCGACCGACTTATTAGTGACCGCAATCAGCGACCTCAGCCGTCGCTATTCTGACTCATGCTGAGTCATCTGTCAGGTGTGACGTGGCACATTAAAACCCTAATTTAGGAAACCATATATCAGTCACAAACCCTAGTACTGTATTAAGAACGTCAATGTTCTGTTTGAAAACTCTAACGTCTGATAAGAAACCCTAGAAACCGGTTCTGGAAACCCTAAGTTCAGTTCCGGGAATTTAAAAACCTAATTCAGTATATTAAAACCCTAGTTTGGGAATTCAAATACGTAAGTGTAATTAATTGCTGACTTAATTAGGGTAAAACCTAACAAAGTAGTTAGAAAACGCTAATTCATAAATTGGAAACTCTAATTGCTCCGTTAGAAACCCTAATTTATAATTAGGGACCTAATTGCTAATTTAGCAATTTTAATTAAGAAATATTAGTCTTAATTATCAAGCTTGAATTATGATTAGGAAATTTTATTATAATTATAGAATCCTAATTATAATTTAGAAATATTAATTTTCTATTTTGAAAACCTAAGTTGGAAATCCTAGAATATTAAATTTATAAAACCTTAGGTTTTAACCCTAAGGGTTAAACCCTAAGGGTTTATATATGTTACAATTTTACCATTAAATTGAGAAATCAAATGTCCAAAGTGCCCTTTTTATTTCTTTAATAAGGTAGCTTGCAAATCTTGCTATATCTTTGGTTGTTCACCAACCCTAGCCCTAGCCATGTGACTTATATTAGCAAATCAGCAACTATATCAGCTCCATTCATTGAATCAAAATTTTATTTAGATTAAAGAGAGAGAAAAGAGCTCACTTTACTTCTCATATTTACCTTAGTCATTCTCTCTCTAAGATCCGAATATGGGGAGTGATAGATAGTGAGATACAAAGCCTATATCACCTCTTAGCTAAACAATATCAGATCATAAGGTCAGAATCAAGATCAAGCTTTAAAAGGAGGTATAAACCCTAATTTTGCTAGATCTTTAAGACTGATGTTATATGTTGTAATTGGTTGTTTAAAGTTGTGTATCAGGTTGTTGTTTAGTGATCTGGATTGTTAAATCCCAGATCCATAACATCAAAGTGCTCAAAATGGAAGATTTCTTAAATCTGGAAAAGTGGAAAAATAAGGCCTGACATCCTAATGTCAGGGCCTCTAGATCTTTATCTATTAATTGTTTAATGTATTTTTAAGTTATAGATATGCTCTTTGTCATGTCAACTATGATCTGAAACTGAAAACAGGGTCAGATCATGTGTATATTGAAAGATATAGGAGGTCAAAGTACATTGACCAACTGGTTTCTGGGCAGCCCAGAAACCCAGAATGGTCTGACAGTGATTTTTGAGACTCTAGATCTTGTTGTGGTTTAATTGTTGGGCCAAGTTGTTGTATTAATGTTGTAGTCTGTCATATGGACTACATATATAAGCTTTTATATCACTTAATTGCTTAACAAAATTAAAGTTATACCAGGTCAAACCTGGGTTGACTGTCTGTCTATGAACATTTCTGGGTTTTTCAGTAATGTTCAAGACCAGTTTTTCTAGCCTACGTTGACCGGCCCAGATCTCGCGTTGGTGATGTTGTTGAGTTGATCTAGAGAATTATTTGTGTTCCTTAACATTAAGACTACAGTTCTAAATCTTTATATCACATAAACCAGACCCAGGATGTGCGTTATAAGGATTGAAAGGTAGGTACCTCGACTGTTCTTTAATTCTGGAAAACCCAGAAATTGAAGAACAGGTCTGACAGCGAATTAATGAGCTTAGATCTCTCTGATATGTTGTAGGTTGGCCTGGATCTTAGTTTATAGTTGTAGTATTACACTTATACTATAATTATAACACTTAACCCAGCCCAGAAACCTTATAATCATGAATCAAAGGCTGGTCAAACCACCTACCTTGCGAATAGGCTATGAATTTCTGGGTTTTGGCCAAGAACACCAATAGCCACGGTTTTGTCACTATAGCCACCTTTAGCAAAATTTATATTCGGAAAATGAATTATTTTATTAAATAATTAGAGAAAATTAGTTTTAAATTAGTTTAAGTATATACATAATAAATTACTAAAAAAATATTTTAAAGCCTAAAAAGAAGTTTTAATTAGTTTAAGTATATTTCATAAATATTTAATATTTTTGGAATATAAATGGTATTTAATTTATTTAATCATAATATTAAATAAATTATTTAAAAATGATTTTAATACTTGAAAAATCATGAAAAATTATATTATAGTGTTAGAAAATATTTTAAGTTATTTTAATAACTTTTAATATTTTGTGATGAATTTCATTAATAAATTTATATTAATGGTGATTAATTTATTTAATGAATATATTAAATAAATTATGGAAAATTAGAATTAATGTTTTAAAAATCATATAAAAATGATTTAAGTGTTATAAAAATATTTTAAGTTATAAAATATAACTTTTGATATTTTGTTATGAAAATATTAATATTTTAATATTAATAGCAATTATCGGATAATGAATTTAATTGTTTAAAATCATATAAATATGATTTTAAGGTATTAAAATACTTTGATATATTATAAATATATTATAATATTATGTTATAATTTTCATTAATATTTAATATTAAATAAATATTTATGATAAGAGAATAATGTGGTATTTATATTATATAAATACGGTACAAGTGATTGAAAATTTTTGATAAATGGTAATAATTATCAGAAAATTATTACAAGCCTATGAAAGTTATTTTGTCTGATAATAAAATTATCTAAGATAATTGTTAAGTGTTTAGGCAGAGTTTAATTGAACTTAAACTCAATAATTGTCCGACTTAGCCATCAGGATGTCAGAATTATACCGAATTCAACTCGGACTGTAATAGTTTGACTTGATATTAGGTCTTATGTGTTGTATAGACTGATAGAATTATGTGTTCATGTGTTTAGGTTATTTTAAATACTGTGATGATATTATTCTAATTTGTATATCAATATTATTTATATATTAGGTCTTCAGCCAAAGCTTAATAAATTACATAACCGTAATCGACCGAACAGGCAAGTTTTCTTTAACTCGATCTAGAGTTGTTACATTCAAATATACTTATGGTTAATTATTGTTGATTGCCATGTCTAAGAATTATTAAATTGTACTCTGTGCATATTGCATGTATTAATCAGGTATGAAAGGCTGATCACCTTCCTTACCATTCGGTTCAGATATATATATATATATATATATATATATATATATATATATATATTAAAGGTTCTTCAGCTATGAAAGTTTGTTCGTGCTAATTCATAACTATATTGTTGAAATATAGCCAGTTTATTATTCAAACTCTTTCAATCATGATATATCCTCAAATAAATTTATACTTGCTGAGCAAACATATGCTCACCCTTGCTATATCATGAAAAACATTGCAGATTAAGGCGAATGCGTCGGATACAAGAAAAGGTTAAGGACAGTCTCAGCTTTAAGTTTATGTGTGCAGCTAGATTTGTATAAGTATTGTATATTATTGTTGTTGTAAGTCAAATAATTTATGAATTGTGTATAAGTTAAGGTTACTCGACCTTGGGGAAATAGTGTGTAAAGTTTAATATATAAACAATTTATGTTTATATCTTTCGCAATTAGTTATAGAATGATTGTACCAGATCTGTGGTGATTTAGGACCCGAATTTTGGGCTATTACAGTACGGCCATATTTCATTGGTGTTGTGACGCCCCCAAAATAGGTCCACACGACCCATTCTGAGTCGCCAGATATCACATTATAAAAATCAAATACAAACTTCATTTATACAACTGTTGAACTGTCGTATAGAATACGACCACAGTTAACTGTGAGTTTTAATACAATATAGTCTCATAGACAGTATCCAAACTCAAATTATTACAATGCCATATAAAATACAGTAGCAAATATTTCAAGACCCCAAAGAAGAACGAGAAGATTACTATCATATTCATTCTAATGAGGTGCACTTTTGACGCTTTCAAAGTCGGGTTCTCATCACCCTATTGTTGTTCACCAAAATCAATTATTAAGTGACGTATAAAATACGACACCCACATCTTAGGTCCTCAATATAATTATATATTGTATGTCATGCCGTTTTATAATGTATTGAGAAACTTCGACAGTCTCGGACCATCACACTATTTCCCTGTTATCCCCACTCGACCCAGCTACACTCTTATTACCTGAAAGGAATTGTGAAGCAAAAGGGTGAGCACAACTAGCCCAGTAAAGAATATCATGACTAAAGATAACTACATTTTCAATAGCTTTCATCAATAATAAATCAGAGATTTAGAACATATGGTAGATGATAAAACTTTTCAACCATAGTTGTAGCGGAACGAGCAATCCATTAGAAGAGTCAAATAGACCATCAGATCTATTATCTTCTCTATGTTAAAAGTCCACTGATAATGTTTTATACCTGTAACATCAATCAAGAATTCCTGTCCACAACCATATGAATAACTCATAATCATAATTATGATTCTAAATTCCTTTTCGCACCCAGGACGAAGATAATTTTAATCACCTATCTTCACCTGAAACATCAAAAATCATGGTTATACCAAATCACAATTCCTGCTCATAATCATACTAATTAAATTCATCTTTGCACTACAGCCAAAGATATACAACTATAAAACCAATAATCTTTGAGACTCGACAATAAATAATCCACATCATTGAATCACCCCACACTACTACCAAGGATATTTGTTAATATCACATCCATGAATTATCCATGCTTTCTACCAAGGATATTCATTATTATCACATCCATGAATTAATATTTCATTGTTGAGACTCAGCTCAATAATTAATCCACATCATCAAATCATCCCTGCACTACAAGCCAAGGATATTCTTTAGTATCACGACTACGAATTATCCATGCACTACGTGCCAAAGATAATCGTGTTTTCATCAACGGTCCTGATCATGCCATAAAACAATTCATCTTTGCACCCTTGGCCGAAGAGAATCCATAGCCATAATCATACCAAAAATTGTCCATCAATGCACTACGGGCCAATGAGGACTTTTTCCACATCATTTGTAACATTAAGGTCATGATTATACCGAATAATCTGTGGTCATAATCATATCAAGTCCATCTATGCACTACAGGCCACAGATGACTTTTCAACATAATATATACATGAGGATGATGACAATGATATAAGTATTGATCAAACGAAAACAAGGATAAATATTAAAGACTTTAAATTTATCCAAATATTATCCACCACTCATAATCTAATATTATTAATATCATAACAATATTTTAATCACTTCATAAACTTAAAAACAATTTATTTCAATTGTTTACACTTTACCAAATAATGCATTTAATCATTAAAAAAATGTCATACTCATAAGATTTCATCACCAATGATTAAATCCCTTATCAAAAATCTGCATATACCTTATATAGGATTTCCAAGCCATAAAATCCTATTTTCCAACTTTGTTACTTCACATAACATATTTAACTCATTTACACATAACTAGATCATTTTCATGAAAAATACCAAATCAGTCCCAAAAATATTTCTTTTCTGGGATTTAGCAGAATATAATCCCGTAATGAACATATATTTTTCTTGGAATTTTTAAAATTCATTTACTATTTTTCAAAAATCAATTTCTAATTAATTCCTTAAGAAATTAGCTACCTCAAGTTTAACTCCAGAAATTCCCAAGTCTTAGCAGGATCTTACACATGTTAACGTGATCATCCAGTTTAAATTTCATGGTCATCGAAGTTATAGAACTCCGGTTATAGCGTTTTTCGTCGAAAAAACCTAAATATTGAAATGGTCATAACTTGCTCATTTTAAGTCGGAATGAGTTCATTTTTGGACAGGAGGTAATTTATACCATATATTTTCATGTCCTAAAAGGCCGGAATTTTCTCATAATTTAAGTGACCGAAAATGCCCTTTTAAAATTTCTGGCAGTAGCTGTTTTCCCATTTTTCACTTTTTCGTGCTTTACTAAAATCAGTCCACACGAAAATCTACAACACCTTTTCCAGTGATTCCACTTGGATAAGTTAGAAAACTCATAGATCTAACTCTTGAACTTGACCACACTCAAAAATTCGAAATATAATAGGAGATATGGTCAATTAAATTTCATGTTCCATTTTCACCAAAATCTAATTTTTCAACCCTTTGTGATTTCTAAGAAACTTTCATGTTTTCACATAATAACCAACATAACTCATCATAACACTTACTAATACTTCATATACCCATAATTTTCATCAATCCAATGCTTTTATTATGACTCTTATCATAATCAACGTAACCATATCATTTCCACAATTTAATAAGGAATGAATATAAAGGATCATTCACCATGCATGTGGTAATCCACATAGACAGGTTATTCCAACAGAATAATAAAGAATGGAATAACAGAAGGATTCACCATGCGTTCGATAGACCGCATGCATCCGGTTATTCCCAACGAATAATAAATAATGGAACCAAGTCCCGTAACGCATGCATGTGATATTTCGACGAGAATAATAAATAATGGAACCGGTCGAGGCGAAATTAAATGCAAATGGGATATTCCAACGTAATAATAAAGAATGTAATAATAGAAGAATTTCACCATGTATGCGGTATTGCAGATAAATGAAGTTATTCCAACATAATAATAAAGAATGGAATAATAGAAGAATTTCACCATGTATGCGATTGCTTGGCATAAAGTTATTCCAACATAATAATAAGGAATGGAATAATAGAAGAATTTCACCATGTATGCGATTGATTAGCATGTAGAAGTTATTCCAACATAATAATAAGGAATGGAATAATAGAAGAATTTCACCAAGTATAGGGTAGCTCACATATATAGGTTATTCCAACGAATAATAATAAAGACTGGAATAACAGAAGTTCTCTTCATGAATATGAAAAAAAATAATACCCCTTACGGTACAACGAATAATATCCCTTACCTTTGAAAGAAGAGTATTCCGACGTGTAGGGCGAGGATATACTCAAAGAAAACTTGTACTACGCTCAAAGCTTTCTTAAACTCTAAAGAAATACGCTCAAGATTATAGAAGAAGAAATCTTCTATAGTTTCTCTCTGAGTTTCAAAGTGAATTAAATAAGAAATAATGAAGGAATGAACTTCTATTTATAGAAGAATGGATCGCATAGTAACTAATTCATGAATAAGTCAGATTAATTTACTTTAAACAGACGGTCCAGATTAAAAGCAAAATCTTTTAAATAAAATATAATATATTCTTATTATTGTCTAATAAAACGAATAACTTTATAAAAGTATTACATTTTTATATAAAAAGATTTTACTATGCAAAAAACACTATGCGCAGCACTATGTAACACTATGCATAATAAAATATAATATATTCTAATTATTATCTAATAAAACAAACAACTTTATAAAAGTATTACATTTTTTATAAAAAGATATTACTATGCAAAACACTATGCATAATAGAATATTTATAGAATAACTTTATAAAAGTATTCTGTTTTATATAAAAAGCTTTTCTGTTTTATTACATTAATAATACTAATAAAACAAAACTTCATCATCACTTACTTTGAAAAAATTCCAAATGTCACCCTTAACTTTAAGCTTTTATCAATTTAACTATTCACCAAAATAGAAAAATTGAACACTTTTATTTCATAAAATTCGGGGTCTCACAGGTGTTGCAGTGTGGGACCAGATGTGCAGCATTTGGGAGGGCGCTGCTTTTCAGAAGATGTCGGCATAGCGTACAGCTGCCCGACAGTAGAGTCGGCTTCCACACTGCACGGGGTCTCAGTCGTACAACCTCTACAGAGAGAGACTTGAGGCTAGTCTTAAGCATGCCCCTTCCCGCTTAAGAGTTTTGGTGGCACGCCCACCAGAAGAAACGTGAAGGTGGTTATATCTCACCTGAGGCGGAGCGCATTGTTATAAGTAATTTAATTCTTTTATTTAGTATATATTTAAAATCTTGAAATTCTTTTGTATTCTTTTAACATATTGTGCTTTTCATATATTTATGTGTTTTTCCAGCGACGATTTGAGAACCTTGTCAGTGGCTTGAGCATCCAGGGGTGACACTCCGAAAGAGATGATTCGACGCCATGGATGAGGAGATGGAGGACCTGTTTCGAAAGCTGAGGTGACAGAAGAAGGGTAGAGTTATGGCATTCCCCGGTTCCCAGCCTACACTTTAGTCCCTGCTACGAGATCTCGGCGTCGTCCACCCACCGAAGCTAGTGGTGCGAATGGATCGGGTGTCGGCCCTTCATTATGTGACAATTTCATCCGGCGAATTATAGAGGAGTGCATGGCAAGCAGTGTTGTGCAGTCAAGCGCGCCATCATGCGAGCGGATCTACCAGTTTGCTCAGGAGGTTGTCCACAATACCACAGATCCTATAGCATCTGCTGACAAATTCATGGGTATAATCCGGGAGAAGACCATCCGTGTATGCGCGCTTGTCTTGGCCAACATCTTTATGCAAAATATTTGACAAGTAAAAATATTTATTATTTTATTTCTTTATTTTATTCATGTAATTTGTAATTACATTGCTTATATAAACTGTCAAACATACACATAGCACCTAATAGATATTAGGCATGCGTTACAACTTACGGGACTTGATTCCGATATACGGAGGCCGAGTTATCAGCCTGTTTGCCTAACTTACGAAAACTTAGAAAAATAATCTAAAAAGAGGCCAAAACCCGCCTCAGGCGTTGAAATGACACACAAACATAAACATAGTACCTCATAGATATTAGGCATACATTACAACTTACGGGACTCGATTCCGATATACTTGAGGTCGAAAGTTATCGGCCGTTTATAACTTACTAAAACTTATAAAATAATCAAAAAAGAGACCAAAACCACTTCTAAGGTCAAAACAACATGCAAACATAGACATAGCACCTTATAGATATTAGGTAAGCATTACAACTTACAGGACTTGATTCCGATATACGAAGGCCGAGTTATCAGCTCGTTTGCCTAACTTACGAAAACTTAGAAAAATAGTTAAAAAATAGACCAAAACTCGTCTCGGACGTCGAAATGACATGCAAACATAGACATAGCACCTCATAAATATTAGACACACGTTGCAACTTACGGGATATGATTCTGATATACGAAAGTCAACTTATCAGCCCGTTTGCCTAACTTATTAAAACTTGGTAAAATAGTCGAAAAGAGACCAAAACCCGCCTCAAGCATCGAAATGACATGCAAATACAGACATAGTACCTCATAGATATTAGGCACGCATTACAACTTACGGGAATCGATTCCGATATACAGAGGCCGAGTTATCAGCCCGTTTGCTTAACTTACAAAAACTTAAAATAATAGTCAAAAAAGAGACCAAAACCCGCCTCGAGCGTCGAAATGACACGCAAACATAGACATAGCACCTCATAGATATTAGGCACGTGTTAAAACTTACGGGACCTGATTCTGATATCCAAAGGCCGAGTTATCAGCCTGTTTGCCCAACTTACAAAAACTTAGAATAATAGTCAAAAAAGAGACCAAAACCCGCCTCGGGCGTTGAAACGACATGCAAACATAGACATAGCACCTCATAGATATTAGGCATGAGTTACAACTTACGGGACTAGATTCCAATATACAGAGGCCGAGTTATAAGCCCGTTTGCCTAACTTGTTAAAACTTAGAATAATAGTCGAAAAAGAGACCAAAACCCACCTCGGACGTCAAAACGACACACAAACATAATCATAGAACCTCATAGATATTAGGCACACGTTACAACTTACGGGACTCGATTCTGATATCCAGAGGCCGAGTTATCAACCCGTTTACCTAACTTACGAAAACTTAGAAAAATAGTCAAAAAAGAGACCAAACCCACCTCGGGCGTCGAAACAACACGCAAATATTGACATAATACCTCATAGATATTAGGCACGAGTTACAACTTACAAAACTTGATCCCGATATACGGAGGTCTAGTTATCAGCTCGTTTGCCTAACTTACGAAAACATAGAATAATAGTCAAAAAAGAGACCAAAACCCGCCTCGGGCATTAAAACGACACGTAAACATAGACATAGCACCTCATAGATTTTAGACATGTGTTATAACTTACGAAACTCGATTCCGATATACGTAGGCCAAGTTATCAGCCTGTTTGCCTAACTTAAGAAAACTTAGAACAATTGTAAAATAAGAGATCAAAACCTTCCTCGGGCGTCGAAACAGCATACAAACATAGACATAGCACCTCATAGATATTATGCATGCATTACAACTTACAGTACTAAATTCCGATATCTGGAGGCTGTGTTATTAGTCCGTTTGCCTAACTTCGAAAACTTAGAACAATAGTTGAAAAAGAGAACAAAGCCTGCCTCGGGCGTCGAAATGAGACGCAAACATAGACATAGCACCTAATAGATATTAGGCATATGTTATAACTTATGGGACTCGATTTCGATATACGGAGGCTGAGTTATCAGCCTGTTTACCTAACTTACGAAAACTTATAACAATAGTCAAAAAATATACAAAAACCTGCCTCAGGCGTCGAAATGACACACAAACATATACATAACACCTCATAGATATTAGACACGCGTTAAAACTTACGTGACACGATTCCGATATCCGAAGGCCAAGTTATCAGCCCGTTTGCCTAACTTACGAAAACATAGAATAATAGTCGAAATATAGAAAAGACCAAAACCCGCCTTGGGCTTTAAAATGACATAAAAACATAGACATAACACCTCATAGATATTAGGCATGCGTTACAACTTACGGAACTCGATTTCGATATACGGAGGCCAAGTTATCAGTCTGTTTGCCTAACTTGTTAAAACTTAGAATAATAGTCAAAAAAGAAACCAAAACGCGCCTCGAGCGTCGAAATGACATGCAAACATAAACATAGCACTTCATAGATATTAGACACGCGTTACAACTTACAGGACTCAATTCCGATAACCTGAGGCCGAGCTATCATCCCGTTTCCCTAACTTACGAAAACTTAGAAAAATAGTTGAAAGAGAGACCAAACCCGCCTCGGGCGTCGAAACGACATGCAAACATAGAGATAGCACCTCATAGATATTAGGCACGCGTTACAAGTTACAAGACTCAATTCCAATATCCAGAGGCTGAGTTATCAGTCTGTTTGTCTAACTTGTTAAAACATAGAAAAATAGTCTAAAAAGAGACCAAAACTCGCCTCGGGGGTCGAAACGACACGCAAACATAAACATAGCACCTCATAAATATTAAGCACGCATTAAAACTTACGAGACTCGATTCCGATATTCGGAGGCTGAGTTATCAACCAGTTTGCCTAACTTGTTAAAACTTAGAAAAATAGTCAAAAAAGAGACCAAACCCCGTCTCGGGCGTCGAAAAGACATGCAAACATAGACATAGAATTTCATAGATATTATGCACGCGTTACAACTTACGGGACTCGATTTCGATAACTGGAGGCCGAGTTATCAGCCCGTTTGCCTAACTTGTTAAAACTTAGAATAACAGTCGAAAGAGAGATCAAAACTCGCCTTGGGCGTCAAAATGACACGCAAACATAGAGATATCACCTCATAGATATTAGACACGCGTTACAACTTACGGGACTCTATTCCGATATCCGGAGGTTGAGTTATCACCCCGTTTGCCTAACTTAAGAAAACTTAAAAATAGTCAAAAACGAGACCAAAACCCGTCTCGGGCATTGAAACAACACATAAACATAAACATAGCATCTCGTAGATATTAGGCATGCGTTACAACTTACGGGACTCAATTTCGATATCTGGAGGCTGGGTTATCATCTCGTTTGCCTAATTTATTAAAACTTGAAGAACACAAACTAAAATAATTTAAAGATGCTCTCTTTTCGACTTCATTATTGATATTTTAATTTTGTAGGGTCTTGTTGATGAGACTCGTGGGGATGGAGGCAGCGGCACAGGCGATGACCGTGGAGGAGATGGTGATGACCGCCAAGCTAATGTTGATGAGACTATGGAGGGTGGGACCGATAGTTGGACTAGCGATGAGACCGGAGGTGGGACAGACGGTTGTACGATAGATGGCGACAATGATGGTACTGACACTCTTGATCTGGGGCTATAGTTAGTTTATGTTTATATTTTTATTTACATGTATGTACTTGTACAATTTTTGAGTTGTGCAGGCTAGAGTTTTGTATATAGTTAGGTTGATGGTTTATGTATCTAACTAAATTGATGGTTTATGATTACATTTTGTATCTACATCGTACGACCTTTATCTATAAGTGATTACATTTTGTCTACATATTTGATTGTTAATAGCAAAAGATTTAATTGTTATTGATATGTGTTCGTGAATATTTATTTATTTTTCTTTAGTTTATAACAGGTACAATTATATATATGTAAATGAACAGGGGAGTTTTGTAATTTAAAAAAAATAAAAATAAATGGGGGCATTGGCTAAGGCTAGCCCGTCGCTAATCACCTACGGTGACAGTTTTAGTGACGGGCAATTGATTCTTTAAATAATATAAATAAAGATTGTTGGCGACAAACAAAAGTCATTGGCGACGGCTGGCCCGTCGCTAATGCCCAGATTAATAAATATTTTTTAAATAACTATTGGCGATTGACTGTCTGTCGCTCGTGCCGTCGATAATGATTTATTGGCGACGGATGGACGTCGTCAATGACCCCCTTCGTCAATAATCTCATTACCGACGGCGAGAGACGGGAGTCGGGGGCGACGACCCGTGGGGCGACAGGTGTTATCGTCGTTAATGACCTCATTGCCGACGGTAGGGGGTCATTGGTGATGACAAAGCCCGTCGTCAATGTCCTTTTTTTTTTGTAGTAGTAACCTTTACAATATTATATAAGATGATGAGTACTTTTATTTTTTTATATTAATGAACCCTACTAAATGACTTAGTTATTATTCATTTTATATATTTTATCTCATTCTTTTGGGAACAAAAAAATTTGTGCCGTTAGCCATTATTTTGAGAATAAAGGGAGTACAATTTTTATAAATTATATTGTCTAAAAGTTAAATCAAATATATTTTAATTTTAAGAAATTCATATCGGGTCCACAGACAAGATAAAAAAAGTTGAAATAAAGCACTTGTTGTAAGTAGAAAATAAAGCACTTGTTGTGATTAAGAACTGTTGTGATTAAACCAATGTCATCGGTTCAAATCCGATTAAAACTAATTATTTTAATTTGGTTTGGTCGAGTTGTTATGTTTGATTTGAGTTGTAAACACTGTTAGGCTACAGGTTATGTTTGTTTAAAAAAATTATATTTCGGATAAAATTATTTATCTCAAGACTATATTTATTTGTAAAAATAATATTTAAGATGGAAATATTAATCCCAAATATTTTATTTATTTTTAAATTTAAATTTGAGACTATTAGTGTAGGAATTATAAAATAATTTAATAGTCTTGAGATTATAATTATAATCCCAAGATATTATAATCCTAAGATTAATAGTATAGGGATTATAATCACATAGAGTATAATCATTCCAAACAAACATAATCCAAGTGTCTTATTTGTTTTTAAATTTAGACTTGAAACTATTAATCTAGAGATTATAAAATGACTAGATTATAATTATAATATCGAGATTATAATCTTAGGATTAATAGTCTTAAGATTATAATCCCAAGATTATAATCATTGCAAACAAGCATAACACTAGTCAATGACGAAGCCACATACAAAGTTGTGAGGTCAATTGATCCCGTTGAAAAAAAAATTACTTTATAATGTAAAATAAACTTTAAAAAATTTAAGCACATATATATAATGACTCCACTAAAATTTTATAAATTTTCTATTAAACAAAATCAGATTAAAATTTTATAACATTATTAATCAAATTTTAACCACATGACTCATATTATCTCAATATATGTATCTCTCTATAATGTTTTAAACTAAATAATAATCTAATTTATAATATTTTTAAAAATAAATAATAGATTGTTTACTTATAAACAGTTGAGATTAAAAAGATCTATTATAAATCAATATAGTCTATATATACCATATATTATTACTTATTATATTATCACTATAATTATATATATATATATATATATATATATGTGTGTGTGTGTGTGTGTCTTTGTACGTGTGTGACCCAAAAGTACAAATATTAAAAAAAAATTAATTCAGAAGCGCTGCCACCACCAAATTATTTATAATTTAATAATAATTTTGTAATTTTGACCCCACTAAAAAATATTTGTGACTTCGCCACTGGCCCTAGTGATATGTTGCCGTATCACTAAATCAACAAAAAAGCACCAACCCTTACTATTAACATTGATAAAAGCATATAGAAACAATTAAGTCCTCCAAGAACCAAGAACAAGCACATTGTTGCATTATAGAAAGAAATCAAATACATACTCGTATTTTATTCCTGATGATGAAACTACAATGATATTGATGCAATAAATTAGGCTTTTCCAACATACAAGACAACAGCCTTGTGATATAAATATAAAGTGTAACTATAAGAAGTGCCTGTATTTTAATTAAACAGATGATTTTGCTCGGGCCAGTCAACCCACCTTAATGCACAATTGCTCATTTTTAACCCTGCTGGTGTCAAAAGCCTACAAGAAAGTTCCGACTGACCTTGCTCTGCTCCAACTTTACATGTATTGCTGTAAGCCATCCAAATAAGAGACTAAAAACTGCTTGGACTACTTTCGTAGAAATTCCATCAGATTGTCAGGCTATCTTTATGTAAGCCATTCAAGATTGACTTAATGTTTTGCTACATTTCTACAAGATTGCAAAAAGCCCTACACCAACAAGCCTTTGGAGAAAGTGTGCATCAAAGTTCGTCATACAACCTACCTGAGAAATGTCATATCAAGTGTTAAGCAATATGAATGGCTCAGCAAATAGTTTGAGCTTATAAAGACAACTTTCAACCAGAAAATTTTAATTGGAAGAGCAAAACTCTCTCCCTGTGTGTACCTACCTATCTAACTTCCTGACAGAATGATCCAGCAAGAAGAGAGCGAGCAGTTCTAGGACCTTAAGCAACTTCTTGATTCATCAACATTGGCATGGATATTCAAAGAAACTAAACCCATGCTACTTCAGTCTGAAAATGAATGAGTGCCATTTCCTTTTTACTCTTTTTTCCCCAAATATTAAGATCTGCATTTTCAGACTTAAGACAAATATATTTTAATCCTTCAAGTTTCATATTGAAAAAAATATTATGTTTAATTGTGTTCAACGCAGACCTTAATATCTGGAAAAAGAAAGTCGCAACAAAAAAAGGGACTCTCATTTGCGTACAGGAGTAAACACAACCGTTTGGAAGATCATCTTACAAAGGCAAATAATAAGTTTCATTGATTAAAGAATGTATACAAAGGGTGGGCAGTAGCCCACTCTAGGGACTGGAAACAAAAAGAGAAGCAAACAACGGAAGACTCTGGTGCTCTCCAATTCTTCTACAAATCTAATATGAAAAAGGCCCAATTATTTTTGTATGGTGAGATGAAATCTCTATTTATTTATTTTTTTCAACATTATCCAACAACTGGCGTTTGTGCAACTCTATTTTGTGTTGGAGAAGTGGGTGTGACCCGCCTCGGTAAATCACCTTTTAATGTAGAGCTTTTGACAAAAGTGCTTTTAAGGAAGTTAAAATATTGTTTTGTTATATAATTATAAAAGTGCTTTTGAAGGTATCAATGACAAATTTAAGGTAAATATGCGGTATTAGATTTTATTTCTTTTTGCAATTCAAGGTAATTTTGGACTTTGTGCTAAAGCCAAAAGTACTTCACCCAAAAGCATAGATTTTCTGCTTCAGTGAAAAATGTTTTTGAACCTAAATTTCTACTCTTTAAAAGTGCTTTCGGAGAGAACCAAAAACATTTCTATTTTCAATTTAGAAGTGTTTAGTCCACCAAAAAGCTCCCCTAAACAGGTCTAAGATGCCTTGAACACGAGTGATCTCTTGTTTTCTTTTTTTGGGATTCAGACAGAGCGTAATGCTCGGTTTTTTTCAGAGAGCCATCTATGTTTTGATTTTTTGTGAGATTGGATATTTTCCCTAGTCTCTGTAAGCCTCCAGTGTATCCTATAGCAGAAATAGGCAAGTAACCAGAGTTTGGGATGATGATGTGAAGATAATAGAATATAAGGACTAAAGAGGAAGAAGAAGAGAGATACAAAACCCCAAATGAATCTCTGATTCATTTCATTTAATAAACATGACCAGATAGCTACCAGATATATAGATTTTCCAACACTATCCTTTTGTTATCATGCACCCAAAAAAAAAATTGCACCACTATTTCTAACTGCCATCACATGATCCTTGCTACTTCTAGAAGATTATAACCAACTGAATTCCGTTTTATATCCTTGTGCTCGACATTTACCCTCCTCCAAAGTATCCATGCCCTCATGAATTTAGAAGAAAATTGAGGTCTGTCTTCAGTAGGTCTTCATTCTCCCAGTTTCTCATATATGCTGCTGCACAGTTTTTCCATTGAGCTAGGTGTTCACAGATCACTTTGTTCCTTCTAAGTACTCAATTTGGCTATTCCAATGTGCCTCTTTAGCTGGCATACATGAAAAGTTGGACTTACTCTTGAAGAGCTGCGAATTCCAACCTGTAACCTCTGAAATATTTTATCCAGTATATTGAAAGGCCATAAAAACTTAGGAGCAACCTTCATCTTCTTACTCAGATAGACAGACCCATGCCTATAAGGTTGTAGTTTCAAGTATACTAAATCATTAACTTCAAAAGTCTTTTCTGTCCTTCCTTTATCTGCATGTCTTCATTCTTTTTGAGTCTTATCCAAATTTTCTTCGAGAATTTATTACCTGATGTTGCTTCTCTTAGTGTATGTCATCCATTCTGGCTATGTTGGTTTTGAAAGCTGCAGTGCAGTGTTGTTCAGATGGACAGGTTCAACTCCACACCTTTTAGGGTGTAGCCTGTAGTGCAGTATATGGTGGCTAGTACTTGAACCGCCATTCAACTATAGGAAGCCAAGTTCTCTATTGTCTACGGGAGTGACTGCACATGCACTTTAGGTATTGCTCCAATAGTTCGTTGACACTCTCAGCACATCCATCACTTTGAAGGTGGTATGCAGTGCCAATGTGAAGTCTAGTTCCAACAATGTTAACAAAGTTCACCACAACTCACTAAGGAATAAGGGGTCCCTACCATTGACTATGTAACTAGGTACCCATGAAGTTTGAAGGATTTGCTCAAAGAATAGCAGTGGAAGGTTTTTGACTGAGATGGGGATGAGCTAGAGGTAAGAAGTGGGAATACCTACTGAATCTGTCCATCACCAAACATATAATTGCATCCCCTTGAACTTGGTAATCCAGTTATTAAGTTTATATCAATCTCTCTCCAAGGAGTATCTGGGATTGGAAGCGGCTATAGGCATCCTGGTTCTTTACTGTATCATGCTTAACGGATTGGCAAATGGGACATCTTGCTAGCCATTGGGTTATATGTTTATCGATGTCTGCCAAATAAAAGAATTCTTCTACCGCTTTTACAGTTGCCCTTACCCAAGAGTAAAACCCAACTCCCTTCTCATGCAGCTCTTCAAACACTTCCATCACCCATTTCAAAACCAAAAAAAAAAAAAATTTGTACAATTATATTAATATATAAAATTTTATTAAGTTATGAAATAACTCAAACTTTTTACTTTCTCACTCTAATTTTTTTTGAACTTTCTCACTAAATTTTTTCAAAATTCACTATTTTCATCTTTTTTATTTTTCTATTTTTTTAATTTTCTCACTCTCTAATTTCATGCTAAAATTATCACAAATAAAATCAAACTTCTCACTACTCTGCTATTTCTCTCTGCAATTTAATACCTTACATAATATGAAGTTGGATGCAAGCTTATATATTAGTAATAAATTCCCATGAACAAATTAACTCATGATGTATAACGAACAAATAAAACCCAATACAAATACTATACATGATATCACATAATATGATAGCCTCTAGTTGGTGTCTTCATTAATTAGTTCTTAAGAGAATAGAGTATAATAGAATAGATCAGATTGAGGAATAAGAAGAGACTCCAACCACAGTTGGAACATGAGAAGGAGAAATGGCCAAGATTACAAGTGAAGACAGCATCAGAACTTGAACCTGCTTCTACCGTAGCATGTATTGCGTTTGTTTGTTTCCCATTTGAAATATTGATCTAATGGATCAAATTATCACATATCAGAGAATAAATGAGTAGGAGTTTTGATCCAATACATTACATTGAAGTAGATCAGATCAGGGTCAAGATTTGGCTCGTTGACAGCGGAGTTGTTAAGGCATCGCCTAAGCGACGCCATGGCGTCCAGTTGGTATGGAGCAGGCAAGGCGACCAGGCGACTTAGGTTTGGGCTAAGAGTCGAACGTCTAGCGAAAGAAGTCGTCGCCATGGACAACTCGGCGTCGACTTCAACGACTTGCCAGCAGATTGACCGACTTGTCTGCTCCAGGTCAACTGGGTAAAAAAAAGGAAAAACGGTGTCGCTTGGAACTGGGTAACTAGCCCTAGTTGAACTGATTCGCTTCTTCGCAGAGAAGAAGATCGAACTTTGCTTTGCAGTAGAAGAGGAGTCGACGAGCAATTGTGAGTGACCGAGAGAGAAAGAGATTGAGAGAGAGAAGAAGAGGTTGTGCGACCCCTCTGGCAAGGCTGAGGCGCTACGCGACTCCGATCGACACTTTTTCGTCTAGTATTTCTTGATTTCTTTTTCTTCTTCTTTTTTCCCTCTCTTTTCTACCCTGCTGCTGCATCTTTTTATTTTTTTCAATGTGTAGTGCTACTGTGCTAGTGCCGAGTGTTATATATAACAACTGTTTAGTTTTTTTGTCACTTATCTAACTTCGTATATTTATATATATTATATAAACTTATTACTTATCCTTTCTGATATTTATATATTATGTTGACAGCAGTGGTTATACATAAATAAAGAACTTTGGAACTAAAGAGAGAACTTAATTTAAGATAGTCTATAGGCATATATATATATATATATATATATATATAATATAATAAAATTTATATATATAACATATATAAAGAGAGAACATTAATTTAAGATAGTCATATAGTATATATATATATATATATATATATATATATATAATAAATTTATATGTATATATTTATTTATATATATATATAATCGTACGGTTTACATTAAAAGATCGAGGACGTACTTTCTTTGAGATAGAAAAATCACGGGTAGATCTTGCACTTATTACCGAGAAACTATTTCAAAGGATCAAGATCTTTGATCTCAAATTCTTTAGCCAAACTTGCTTTGAGATTCACTATCTCTTATATATTATCTGTCACCACATAAACTCACCGTGAAGGAATGCATTTTCACGTCAGTAAATATCGGTAGAAGTTCTTTGCGGCTGAGATTATGGCGAGCAGAGTTCGTCTTTTGCCACGTATCCGTCAATGTCTCACGGTAATCAATCCCGTGAGTTTGAGTGTACCCTTTTGCAACTAATCTTTTAAATATTTCAATTGTCTCGATTATGTATAACCTACCACATCCTCTAAGTCACCATGAAGGAACGAGTGAGTTTGTCGACTAGATTCTGGTATATCGATTCTTTTTCGCCATGAGTTCTCTCTCAATCGCTTTGTTCCAATTTTAAATCGTCTCAACTGTCTCCATTACTTCTTTCAGATCCTTGAGAATGCAACCGAGATGAAATGAGATAGTTCTCAGGAATTCTTTTTCGTGGCATTCTATCTCTCTATCAAAGAGATTGGATCATCACTCATTACTTCTTTTCCATCCTCGAGGCTATCTGAAGAAACAAAAGAGAGATGCATGCATAATTTATCATAAAGGCTTATGTTGAGACTACAAGCTCTAACCCCTTTTCTAAGAGCAATAGGAATATCGTCGATTATCAGATTCTCACAATTAGCATTATCAAGACTAGGTTACGGCGGGGTTGGAGTAGTGGTACAAAAAAATGGTAACCTTATGCTTGCCTTCATCGAACATAGTTCTCAACTCAAGTTCATTCCAGTAACTCCCATGTAGAATTATCAAGAACATCGATAGGAACAGAGGAAGTTGGAACAAGAAAAGATGGTAAACCAATGAAAAGATACTTGGGATCAATTTTCCCAAGATAGATTTATCGTGATCTAATTTTCCCCGAAGGAGAAAAAATTGGGTGTGTGGGGAGAGATTTGGACTTACGTTCCCGAGAATTCTATAAGTCGATTTATCAAAAAAACAACCAAAGACTCGAAATTTAAAGGTGCGGTGAAGGCGAGTAAAGACTCCATTTTGTTAAGGAGTTTTTGACCTGTGAGGAGTTTGAAAATAATGGGAGAGAGATCAAAGATATATTCGACCATTATCAACATGGAGAATCTTTACTTTAGCTTCAAATTGGGTTTGAATCAAGAATTCTGAAACAATGAACACCTCCTCGTTGGAGCGAAGTAAAACGAGATATTGATTATCAAAAACCATCCATGAAATAAAAACACAAAGATACTTAAAAGATTACGAATATTGTGTTAATAGCGAGAATATTTAGGTTCACCTGGTGTTATTACATTTGTTGAACTAAAGATGGAACATAAAAATAGAAAAAGAGGATGTCTGACGTCGATGTCACACTTATTCGATAAATATCTACAAGTAATAGAGACGATTACTTACAGATCTTACATCCGTCTTGACCACCATTTGTGTTCGAGGCATTGAGCAGATCACGATGAATGAAGAATATGAAAAGCAAGAGGTTCAAGAATAATGCGTACGCCGAGAGAGATAGATGCGTATGCATGGTAATTATTAAATCATTATCACTACCAAATACCCCCCCTCTCGTGGAGAATCTTTACTTTAGCTTCAAATCAGGTTCAATCATTTTATGAAATTCATGGAAACAATCAAACACCTCATCGCTGGACGTGCGGATCGGTCGGCAATTAAAAACCAAGTTGTTACGGCGAACGACAATCAATAACACATGCTGCACTAACAAACTTTTGAAAACAAAACCATTGCAAACTTAATTTTACTGAAACAACCCGGAGAGGGCCTTCTCTACATTACAAAAAATATAAAAAAGAAAAGATTCTCGATTTTGAGTCGGTTTCTCGGCATAGTGGTTGTTCCATGAATTTTTGTTATTTTGTATCAATTTTGTCTTATATTTTTTATTTGGTTGTATTTTATTTTGGATTGTTATTACTAGGTATTTACATAATTGTGTTTTTAATGTTATTCCATAGTGTTATGTTTTGGATTTAATGTTATTCCTTGTCGCCTAGGCGTGTAGGCAATCGGCTACCGCTATGACTCATCGTGGCGCCGTGACAACTATGATTGACATCCATACTTCCATCCTAAGTTTCCTTCCAAACAATCCAGCTACTTCTGTACTTGAGTAGTTGTGCTAATTCAAATTCATTTGAGCTCAATGATAACCTGGGCCACTTCCTCAGCATCTTCATAGCTTGCAATTTACTAAGCCATCCATATGGGTTGAGCAATGTTGACATAATTACAAGAGGGTGTCTTCCACTGATGTTGGATTGTTGTTCATGACAAGGCCTCGCAACTGATCTCCTTCCCTTGGTACTGAACACTTGATGCATGAAATTGTATCGTACTGAGCCTAGTTCTAACTGACCCTTGGAATAACATTCAATTCCAGCAAGTAAAGGATTATCTGGAGTGTGGAATGAGTAACCATCCATATCCAAATTAAAAGTGAAGACACTAAAATATACTCCAAACCTTTTCTCCATTAAGTATGGTAACACCTAGAGGCTGATTGGTTCGGTGGGAAACTGGAGTGCAAAGTTCTTACTCACAAATTGAAACAATCCGAGTCAAATCCCAAGTCCAGAACAAATCTCAGGTCAAATCTCAAGTCCAAATAAAATTCATCCAAATAAGGCATTAAATCACTGACCCAATAGTATCTTCTTGAATCATCTTAGCTCACCACAGGCTCACTCGAAAGATCATGATTTGAAAGTACTATTAGTAGTAACTTAATTCCTTGAGTACAAATAAATTTTTCTCATATCTTTCGATGTGGGACTAGGGTGTTACAAAGTCTCCACTTAAATTTCTAACGTCCCCGTCAGAAACGATCACACACACGGTCCACAGATCTTTGTCTCTCTAGCCATTGTGGGATAATACTGGCTGGCTTCGTGTCCCCACCTCCGGCAACCCGATCGTATGACCCGACCCAAGCTTTCGAGAGTCGGCTCTGATACCATATGAAACAACCCGGGTAAAATATCGAGTCCGGAACAAATCTAGGGTCAAATCCTTAGTCCGAATCAAATTCATCCAAATAAGGCCTTAAACCACTAACTCAATATTATCTTCCTGAATCATCTTAGCCCACCACAGACTCACCCAAAAGACTTAAAAGTACAATTGGTAGTAACTTAATACCTTAAGTACTTTCTCATATCTTTCGTTGTGGAACTGGAGTATTACACAAATCTTAATAAGCTCCTCCATCTGTAGGTATAGTACTATAATTATCTTTTTATTCTTGCCGAATCCTTGGAGCACTATAGTCTGATTCTCCCATTTTTCTTATATTATTCCTAGAGCTGCCAACGTATTAGATTGCTTCCTTGAGGTGTCATTTGAGCTATCATTCAACCGTTCCATGCCCTCTATTGTTTTTTCATCAAAATAGGACTACCCTTAATTTTACAATAGAAATTGATTGTTGATGTGAGTAGATAAGGATAGGAATTTACCTCAAAATCACGAAAGTGATTGCGATCTTAAGTTACGGATCTCATCCTGAAAACAAAGCATTCTTTTCTGCTTCTGAATACTGCTTCCAACTGTTATTATGAAGTTTGACTCAGGTTGTTTGAGGTGTAAGGAGAGGAGAATATCAAGTAGATGAGATTTATGGTTGAAGAAAAGGGAATTAAGACAGAGAACTGAGAAAGGACTTGGAAGCAAGAATAATAAATTGAAGGAGACGAAGAAGAAGGTTTGCCAGGTCTTCGGTGCTCTTATACCAATGAATAAAGAATATAAGGACTAAGAAGAAGAAAAGAAATAAGAGAGATAGAGGGATTCTCAAACAAGTCTCTGATTAAATTCATTTAATAAGCATGACCATTGAAAGATAGCTAATGTATATATATAGAGATACTCTTAACACTACGCCTAATTATAACATGTACCAACAGGAAAAAGTACACCACTACTCCTAACTGCCATCACATGGTCCTTGCTACTTCTAGAAGATTAACTAACTAATATAGAAATAATTTGACCACCTCGATCCATGAATATTTTATAGCACAAAGAGCGTCTAAATCAAAAGTCAATTTACAATACTGGAATATGGTAACTTATTCCTGTATGTCACTCTCTTCCCAAATCATTCTTTTGTTATTTAAAATGCTTTTTCAAATTAGCTTTACCACTTATAGTCAAAATAATAAAATTAAGATTCATGAAGGTTAAAAACAAGAACTTGGATCTTTTGGAAAATGAAGAAACTACCTCATGCTCAATCTCTCTCAATAGCAGAAGAACAATGTACTACTGGAAGGTTATGTTGTTGGTCGTGTCATTGTAGATGAACCACGTCCCAAAGGAATAACACCATGAAAGTCTTCAACAGATTCTCCTCTTCTAAATGATCTGAAAAGGAATATGTCGATCAATATCTAGATGAGCTTCATTAAAATACTTATAAATAAATAAAATACAAAAATATAAAAAGCTGTGACAAAATAAATTGCTCAAGGGTTGAATTTTAGCATGTGCAGCATAACAGCTTTGTTTACCACTATGCTTAGGACACCAGTTTATTGCAGAAAAGTTCAAAAAAAATGAATGATAACAAACCATGAAGAAATAGAAACAGGAACTGGGATATCTCACATTGTTATCACTGCTAAAAATTCCACTATGATTTCAGGTCAAAGTAACTTAAAACTTCCATCAATAACTTGGATGACTTCTCACTTGACTCGTAGCATTTCTTAGAGTTTCAAACTTTCAACTAAACTGCTAGATACTTGAGCAAATTCTTTCAGAGTATGTGTTAATGAAATATTTATAAATGCTCAGTGGATTTCAAATATACCTCATAGATCTAAGAAAATTTAAAATTTGTTATCTAGATTATCATATTCATTTAGTTGGAAATTGTAAAACAAAAATGATAAACATATAAAGCATGGTGGCAACGATGAGTATTAGTGATGCTAGTAATGCTGGTGTAGAAAATGGTGGTGATAGTTGTCATATTGAAGAAGATACTGGTAATGACAATGAGGTGGCTGCATCAGTGGTGATGGTTGTTTGTCGAGGCAGTGGTGCTGCTGGAGACACTGATGGTAATTTTGGTGGACTGGTAGTGAGGAACCATTTTCTTTCTTTCCCTCAAAACCCATTGATTTATTTGACTTAGGAATTTCAGATGTTTATGGGAGGTTATTTTGAGAAGGGATTTTAGGCATCCAAATCCCTCAATTCAATAGCAAAGGAATTTGAAAAATCTTCATTCTAATTATCCAAAGAAGAATTTAAGATATTCCCATCCAAGGTGAAGTCTCAGTTGAATTCTTTATCAAAACATTTTCTCAGATTTGTTTAGTACAATACTGGAAAGGAAAGGAAAGGAAAGGAATAGGAAAAGTAAAATTAAAATTAAAAATCCTCTCCTGATGAACATTATTCTAATGATATAATCCTTTTGTCAGGAAAAGAGTGCTCTCTTTTTTTGGTAAGACTTTTCTTTTTTACAAAAATTAAGGTTTGTATAAGACGCGATTAAACATAATTACAATGGACAAACAAAACTTAATATTAAAAGATTATAAACAATTATTAGGAAAAGAATTGTCCCGTCTCCTGTTCAAACCTTAACATTCGGAAGGAAATAAAAGTCAACAAAAAAGAAAATGTAGGTAGTTTATTTTTTAAAATTTGAATATTGAGTATAATGTTAAAATATAATATAATAGACTCACACCAAGTATTTTATAATGTTTTAAATTTTTCCTTTTCTGTTTCCTTTCTTCTCCATTATGTTTTCCAATTTCAAACATAGGCTTGGAAAAAATAACATAGGCATCAGAGGTAAACAATACAAACTCATTACACAGACATATGTCCTCACCTAAAATTTCTTCTCCCGCCTGAGCCCCAGCAATTCCAATGCAAGAGTACAAGGAATTATCATCTATCTTCAACTGTTCATATGCAAGGTATATGTCACCAATTGTTGCAGCTTCATATAGCATAGTAAGATCTTTAATGCAAGATATGTCCTGAATCAAACAAAAAACACCGTAAGATTTCTTAATTTATATAAGTAATATATATTCAAAAAGAGCCAAAAAAGGGCGTCAACCTAGTAAACGCAATGTATACAAAAACAGGTGGATGCTAGAAAAACAGCCTGCGACAATGGAAGGAGTACATCCACCAACAATACTCAAAGAGGCCATATACTAAATTCCCTCAAGAAATCAATAAAAAAAACCATATACCCATAAAAGTTACATTCTGACAGGAAAAAAAAACATACTAAGATTTTCTATAGCTGGTATGTTCTAAGCCTCACAATTTACAAGCACAAAAACAACACACACACACCCACCCAAAAGAATATATATATATATATATATATATATATATATATATATATATATATATATAATGGTTACAAAGGAAATTGCGAATGAGCTCACCTTCCTCGGGACAGAGGTAGCTTGTAAATGAGCTAAGAGTCCGAGCCAATAAGCGCTTTGACTTGGTTTCAGCCTCATGCCTCATCAACAGTGTCCGCTTACTTGTCAGTGTCGAAAAATCATTTTTTAGATAAATTAGTAAAGACATTATAATGACTTTGATTGGTTATATGTCTCCTTTTCTTTCAATTTTCACAATACATGTTCATTGGGTTTAAATATATTCGAGTATATGCTTTAACATTTAGTTATTTGAAAAAGCATCAACTAATAAGACAACACATTTTTAAAAAGACACTATCTGTATTGCCATAAATACCAACAGTTACCCAATCTTTTGATTCAAATGTAATAAAAACAATATTAAAGAGTAAGATGATCTATTTCTGTTAAGAAACTTACCCGGTCCAACTCCCTTTGGACAACTTTGCTACTGTGCAAGCCTCTAAGTACATTCTTGCAAGCATCGACAGCTTTATGCACCTAGAAGTATGTTAAACATGAAGCAGGTGAGGGTTCCATAAAATAACACAAAATTTACTATCTGCAATTATGTATAAAACTGTGAAACGACCTTGCCCGGTGTTGATGTTACTGAAATCACATACCACCCAAGGTTCAGCCTATCAAACAGGTTTAATTCAATGATACATCGTAAGTCAATCCAAGAGAATCCCTGACTGTCGTAAAAAGCCTATACAGAACACCATGAAACATTTCATATTGTCAATTTATTAACAATCAATGGAATCTCAGATACAAATCACAGGCCTGACAACTAAAGTTATAACATAACTACAGGATTAAATCACTAATGTTAGTAGCATAATCACACTTGGAGTATTAACATTAAGCATTGTAAGGCCAACTGCAAATGGCCAAAACCTAACTACATTTCAAAGATCCGAATAAAAGAATCAATAATGTGTATTTTGACTTGAGCAAAGTGAAGGTAAAATGAGCAAAGTGAAATTGTGATCCATAAAGGAGCTTGAAGCTTTCACAATTCAACTTAGTTTCAATAGCAAGTTTCATTTTTTTTTTTTTCTTTTTTTGATAATGTGAGGTTTCTCAACCACAATCGGACTAATCCCCAGCCCGACCGGACCATCCTTTTCTTGAAACCAGCGCAAGCAGTCCGTGGGCCCCATTTCAGCAGTTTTATCTGCCTTTTCACAATTGTTGCAAGTGAATTATATCCCAAGATGTCCGGATCTACGGCTCATCTCGGAACGCCATTTGAACCATCTGCGCCAACTCGCTACTCGGGACGTTTTGAACCACTACGCCAACTACTAGGGTTAATAGCAGTTCTAATTGAAGTTTTATGTGTATATATTTGGTTTTGAAAAATCAATTCTGCACTCAAGCTAAAACTTTCAGGCTTAGGTTTAAACCCTTTCGAGAGGTGTATCACTACTGATGTCCTTCAAATGGGTATGTTTGTCTAAGGTGGAAGAGTCAGCAACTACAGGTGAAGTGCAGACATGTGATGAATGGAACAGATTTTCAAGGGATCTAAAGTGTCGACATCATAAACACAACATGCTTAAAAAAATTTGACTTCTTTTGCCACAAAAGAAAGTTTCAACCCTTCAGTTAGAAGAGTTGACATGTATCATGAATTTGAACAAAATGATATAATTAAGAACATATAATCTAGAAAGCTCTCTTAGCATATTAAAAGCATTTCTTGAGCCCTATCATGTTATTTTAGAAAGAGAAAAAGTTTAAAGACTAATCACTTGGCATTAGAGTTTCATCAAACATCTTTTCAGCTCTTGATTAGATCTTTAGCTATATTGTTGAGGTTCTATTGTACTGGGAATTTCATAAATTTGATATACTAGATGATGAAATTGGTCAATGTGATCAAGATAGTAAAGGATATGGATTAGAGGTCTTAGTTTGGTTTCTTGAATAAACGATTTGATCTTACCTTTGAAAGAATCAAAGTTAATGAATTAGGTTCTCAAGAAGAGCTTATATACATATATATGTGTGTGTGCACGCTTTGCTTTTGTATGTATATATGTATGTATTTGTATATTTTTTTATATCTTTTGCTAAAAATAATATTATAACTTGTCAAATCTTCATCATTTGCTCCTTGTATTGCTCATCACATATCTATGATTATACATAGCATTCAACATCATTGCAATCTCTAACCTCGTAATATATTATTGGCATCATCTCTCATTGTTAGATTGCTCAAAATTTAAAAGGGTACTTTCCATCAATTTCAGTATGAAGCAATTCAATCTTTAAACCAAATCACCCACTCTTGGGTTTCTATAAGTCTTTCAGATATACAGATACTAAAACAACTTTCTACACAGAAATGGATTACTCGTCATCTGCAGTGATCATACTCTTCAATACAAGGACTATGGGTTTTCTCAAAGCCCCTTAGAATATAGCAGAAGGATTACATAAACCAAGGACAAAGTAGAATACAACTTTCTAAGGGTTCAAAGTGAATGAACAAAAAATTAAACATGTGTAATACAAATGTAAGTTGTCCCTTGAAGGCATACATACAAAGCACTGAAGATAATATTACCTTGAATTTATAATTTCTGCCAAAAGTCCCATTGTAATGGCAAAGAATAAAGGGTGACTATGCAATCTTCTTTGCAGGTCCTTCTCAGCATTTTTTACCTCCACAAATGGTTCCTCAGATTTTGACTGTTCATCTGTAAAGGAATTTATTAATTTCCTTCTTTTCTAAAACAAAGTACAGTTTCATCAATTTCTAGGTCATCTACCAAATCCTTGAATTTTTGACTGTTTACTATATGAATAAGCATGAATGAACACAAACGTCAAGGTACATTACTTAGAAAAAAGTCAACTGTATACATATCTCGCCTTTTTCCTAGATGCATGTATATTCTAACATGAAAAAATTATGAGATGCTTCCCATCTTCATCTGTTATTACATTTTTACTCCTATTTTATCAGTAATAGAAAGAAGTTATATTAAAAAGAAGGAAAATGATATACATGTCAACAAATATTTGACGAAGTTGAATTGCGACCAACGTGCAAGTGTATGCGATAAAATAGAATAAATTAAAGTGGAACCCTTCTTAATTCCTACCTATTCCATATATATACACGTACGTTGCAATCATAATTCGCTAAAAGCCTAAAAACTTTCGCAATGTATAGCAGGACTCTAAAAAGAATTTTTAAAAAACTTTTTTCTAAAGGATAAAGATTTTACTCTAAAGACAATTATATGTTGAAATGGAAAGGTAGCAGCCAAGCACATTACCATCCTTACAAAATTCAAAAATAGCATTTTCATATCAAGATTAAAAGGCACTATGAAGTCTAAGTAAATTGTACAAACTTAACCTTCCAAGCAATAAAATGGCTACGCCCAGGCCCCAAACTTAAATCAACTTTATCATGCTTGACATCGCGATCATCTCGATAAATGGCCCATTATTTCTTTCAAATTATTAAATACAATTTTAACTAAATGTTTTTCCACTAAAATTTAGAGATGTAAGAAGCTAACACAAATTATTAACTGACTATAGAAACTAACATTGTCATGCTAGTATGGAACCAAGTCTAATTATTCAAAAAGTCAAAAGTTGATATACTCATTATTTTTAAGAGATTTTTGAAAATAAAACTATGAATTGATCTGAGAGTTGTGTTTTGTGGCTTGTGTGCCTTGTTCATTTCATGTCCTCGCCACTTGTTCTCTTCTGCTCTATTTAAAGTGCATTCTTCAAGTCTGCTACACTAATATCACCATGAAAGTACATTAATACAAGAGATGTCGCCACCTATGCCTTTTGACTTGAATAAGAAAATTGAAAATTCAATAATTGAAACAAGATTAACAAGTATGCTATTACTTTCTGGGGCGCATTTTAGTGATTAGACCTGCTTCTGTTTCACAGATCGCACCAATGTGTATTTAGTTATTCAAGCTAAAATAATAAGAATCTACAAGAGTAGTTATCTATGGCCCAACCTCCCTATGCTCCACATGTCTAGTAACATATTCAACACAAAAAGAATACAAAGTGCAAGTCTAATATTTAGTACAAGTATAAAGCAAAAGTTCACCATCATCCGCTGAGACATCCCTCATGGACTCTAAAAGGTCTTTCCCTCAACAGTAAATCCCCAGCGGTTTGGTGCAGGGCCAGCGATATATGCACAAGCTCTCTCTGCCAGTGTCCTTTAAGAATACCTGCAAGGAGCAAAGACATAATGAATGAGGTCACAACTCACAAGGCTAAATGATGTTTCAGAAATCAACTACACAAATTAAGCTGGTGTAGCTCAAAACTAATTCAGATGAAATTTGAGAATCCTCTACTGCTTGTAAACAAGAAAAAATGACGATTTAAAATCATATTGCTTCTCACTTGTTGAAAATGCAAACTGGAAGGAGATTGTTGGAATATGATTGGGTTATATCCGTGTGCTCTTTCAAAACCTTTTGTTGCTCCAACTGTGCCAATATAATCAAGAATACAAGATTCGATATCCTCCTCCGAGAAGTCACCAACAATACTCACCTAATGCATTAAGCAACAATAGAATATAAGAATGCCACTTTATATGAAATATTCATTAAACATATAATATTGTAAGCTTACCCAAGTACACCCTGAAATAAACAAATAAAATTAGGAATAAGAGCATAGAACTACACACCTCCATATTATCACTGACGAACTGATTCATCACTGCATCTTTTACACATTGCAAGGTCAAGTTCTGTAACGAATGTGGTGTGGGCTCGACAAACCGCTCATCTCCATTCAGCATTGCCAGCATGAGCTTGTGAGCAGTTGAGCGTTCTAAGCTTTTGGGTATAGAGCGGTAATAAGACAAGTATAACTGTCTTGCTCTATCAAATGCTTCATCAAGCCATACGCTATGCTGCATGATGTTGGCAATAGATATTAAAATTTTGATGGAATCCAGGACATTATAAACTCATAACTAATTGTAATAGGTGACTCAGATAAGCTGGAAACTAGCACAAGAATCCACTCAACCTAACCAGTAATAAAGATTAAATGACTTTTCAGACATGTGTGATGGACTTGAGATGAATACTTGATTCCTATATAGAATTTCGATGCAAATTAAGGGGCTCCACTTATGATTGAAACAGGCTATTCTTTGGGCCAACTTTATGTATCATCTACCCACCAGCCCCGTAACCCAAACCCAGCTAAAAAACCATTCCCACTTGTTTCTTCAAAACCAACCAAAAAATAAAATGAACAAAATTACAAGTTAGAAAACTTGAGGCTGATTCATGAAGAAACATATATCAGCAACAAAAAATTAATTAACCATGTCAATGAGACCCAATGCAAGAGATGCATCCTTGTACAGTTTGGAGAGTAAAATCACTATATACAGTAAGGATCAAGTAGATTTTACCTCAAGCACCATGTGAAGCAACTGAAAAGCAGCTCGCATCCCATTGTCTCTTAAAGTAAAACGAACTCCATACAAATAAATTCTTCCGTTGACTCAAGTGAACAATTTATCAGGTGATTCACACAAAAAGTTCCACCTGGAAAAGCACATCATTCATTAGGAAATTCTGAAACAAGGATAGTGTGGAAGGAATTATATTAAAAGTTGAGTTTCAAAAGACCCATATAGCATAAAGTATCTAAAGACAGAGAAGAGAGCACAGATTGTAGGAATTTAATCGTATAATTATCAACTTATGTGGCACATGATGAAATGCAGCAACACTAGGAACAATTTGCTTAACCATGATCATAAACCAACTAAAATATCACCTAGAGAAGTGGTAGTACTAAATATATAAAGAATGTTTGCTAAAATGAAACACCATAATAGAATTTAGAATCTTGGTTATACATGGTAAGAAGAGTTGAATAGATAAGACGGAAAGAACTCTTATATGGTGCTAAAGAATATCAAATAACAAAATCCAAGATGAACTGATAGAATTAAATCACCTGCTCTCTTGAAAAGTTTCCAACACGACCACCCTCACTAAGAGTTCGAACACCCAAAACAACAGCTCCCCTCGTCTCAAAAGTTTCAGCTGCTCGTCCACCACCAACTATGAGCCGCATGACGCCTCCCCTTGCCTCATTTGTTGTAATCTTTATTTTTACACGCACACACACACAAATCCAATAAGTACATGGTATGTAAAGAGAAGTAAAAACTATCAGAAATTAATACAATATTTACATGTGTCCCCTTCTCATACAGAAAAGGAATATATGCCATTTCCTAAAGTCATGAAGTTTGTGAGTTATGTTATGATGAGTCATGGGTAAAAGTGATGATGAGTCACCAAAAATGTTTAGCACTTGGTAGCTTGGTGTCCAAGGTGTTGCCTTGCCCTTCTCTCAAAGCCATGGAACACCTAGGCGATGCCATGACAACTATGGTCCTTGTTCCAGAACTAAACTAAGTAGCTCATGATTCCGAGCACGGGCTTTGTTTGTTGTTATAAAATTATTGTATTATTTATATTTTTTATATTATACTATACTAATGTATTAATTATACTAATAATAGATAAATATTATACTAATAATATATCTTATTTAACTACTAATGTATAACTAGATGAAAAATTAAATAAATTTAAAATCTACAATAATAATTCTTCTATGCATATAATATAAAGAATAGTATTCCTCTTTAAAATGATTTATTTGTTTTTATATTCCTATATTCATCTATTTATGTAATACTAAAACATTATTAAACTCAAATAATTATACTTATATAATGTAATAATAATAAATATTATATAATAAAATATTACTATTATCTGTTATCAATAAAACTTAACTAAATTAGAAAATGTATAAGAATAAGAGATAGTGGTAAGTAGATAATTATGATAGTAAGAATGTAGATGAAAAGATTTTGAAATTAAATAACAGATGTGAGATATAGTTGCTTGTACTAAAGTTTAGGTTTTTATTCCATTATTTTAGGGTTGTAAGACCATTCCTAAGTTTTAGGGTTGAGAGACTATTTTGTGTTGTTTATTATATATATAGATTTTATTTATAGTTAGGGTTTTTTGCTAAATTTTAGGGTTAAAGTGTTAAAACGACCATTTCGTCTTATTATTATATATATAGATATAGATATTAGGCCCCAATATGTTAAAAAGATCGGTGGTGGTGAAATTGGTGAAATATTAATTTTTTGTTAGGGCTAAATAGAATTTTATTTATAGTTAGGATTTATTATTGTTAAGTTTTAGGAATCACTCCTAAAAAGTAGTGTTGAACATCAATTTTGTCTTATTTATTATATATACCTCAATATGTTGAAAGATCAGTTGAGGTGAAATTGGTGAAATAGAATTTTTTGTTAGGGTTAAATAGAATTTTATTTATAGTTATGATTTATTATTGTTAAATTTTAGAGGGGTCACTCCTAAAAAGTAGGGATGAACAACTATTTTGTCTTATTTATTATATATATATTAGTTGTCAAAATATATACATAGTTATAAAATCGATTCGTATCGCATCGTATCGTTTTATAAGACCAAAATCGATTCATAATCGTAGTTGTAATGAATGTTATATAAGAATCGTAGGTATAGCAACCGTATTGCAGCCGAATCACATGAATGGTGCGATACAACAATATATCATCGATACAGGAAGTTTAAAAAGAGAAAAAAAAAATACTAAATACAAAAACTTACCTCTTTATGCATCACACCTGATGCGGTACGGAAGAAAAAATTCAATGTCTATTATTAATTTTGTATTGTTATTTAAAGATAAATGTTGAGCTATTAATGAAATTAATTAGAATTAATTTTGTATTGTTATTTAGAGATAAATGTTGAGTTATTAATGAAAATATTTAGTAGGATATTATAGTAATAATAGCTTTTCATTAGAAGAGTTTTAATTGTAGTAGTAGATTTCAATTAGGAGAGTTTATTATAGTAATAGATTGTAGTTAGGAGATTGTTTCCTTTCTAAATTAGGATTTTTACTTAGTCCCCGAGTATTGGGTTTTCTATTTAAGCATTGTAATACTTCATTATTTTTAGATTATTGAATAAATCGATTTGAGATTAAAGTTGTGTGCTTTTGTGTGTTTCTTTTTACCGATTCTCTCATGAAATAGGTACTCTTATTGCTTCTTCCTACCCAAATTCTACATCAACATCGCATCGATTCCTGTAGTCCAAAGTTCATGTTTTCAAAAGGGTTTCAAACCCACTTTCATATTATTAAAAAACAAACAGTTAATTCCAAAATATCGATAGACTTTTGAGATTAGCCCTAAAATTGAATTGCATGCGACTCATGCCTTCCAACTTCATCTTCTCCGACTCTATCACGGTATTACCTTTGAAGGCTTCAATCATAGATTTATTAGTCCAAGATGTTGCTCCTATGCTTTTCTCCTAGCATCTCTAGTTGACGTGTTTTATTTTTCATCTTCTCCAAATTCAGATGCGTCACAGCCACACACAGGTATGCTATGTAGTATATTTTATATAATTTGTCTTATATTAATATTATATTTATACTGCTCCACTCACCTAATAGTATGTAAAATAATATAAAGTATATAGCTAGTAAAACTATATTATATTTAGATAGATAACAATATATAGCCAGTAACATCAATAACATGCTCTCTTTTTCCTTCCTTTTAATATTATTAAATACTATTTTAGTTTGTTTGTAACTTGGAACTAATTGAATAATTATTTTATACACTTGATGATCATCTTAAATTTTGTTTTAATTAACTTATGGTGTTCAGTTGTTGGCCTATATGCTTAATTGTTATGAATTTAAGTCATAAATTATGCTTCTCAATATGAATAAATATAATAGTTATTATTTTATATATTATTTCCGTATCTTACGATAACGGGAGTTTTCAATTCACGATACGATTCACGATTTGACAACTATGTATATATAGATTATAACATAGATGCATCATGCATGATGTTTATCTCTTTGTATAACTATTGCTTGGAAAGCACACTAAGAAAGATATTGACCTACTTTTTTTTTATCTCTATTACTCAGCTAAATGGGAACATATAATGAGAGGAAGACTAGTGACATTAAAAAAAAGGACAAAATGTACTGCAAGAAAAGGAACACTTCAAAATGAGATAAAGATCATATTTGGTTCTGAGTTTGAATGCAACTGATACAACTCTTAGAAGGACATCCGCAACTAGATGCAGACTTGTCCCTCAAATACTATCATCCACATTTACTAATAACTAGTGAAAGATGAAAACTAAATTTCACTGCTGTTTTAGTTTGTAAGCAACTGAATGCATGCATTAAGAATATATGTTTATATACCTTGTAATTCACTGGAATCCCATTTGAAAGACGACGCTGAGTAATTCCTGTTTCTTTGTCATAGACTTTTGTGGGATCCACAATAGGACTTACTGGAATAAAGGAAGGCCTCTGCTGCAACCTTAATTCCTCCAGCTGTGCAGAGGTTATCAATTCTTTTGGCACCTCAAGCTGAACATGTTAACAGTAAGGTGAAGTCGATAACAAAATATAATATATACAAAGTTTTAGCTTTTAGAAATATGTATCACACAATGGAAATAGAAAGCAAATGGAAGTGAAGGTCTAAAGAAAGGAAACCTCTGGCTCCGCCTCTATGGGTTCCTGCAAACCTTCTTTAATAGCAGATATAATCTCAGTTGGCACTATCTTGAACTCGGATTCACCTATTCCCTCAACATGTACTTTCTTAGGAACACACGCAACAATTGCAGCAGGAAGGGGTGCAGATGGTTTCCCAAAATCAGAGATGTATTCCAACACCTTGGCACCAGTAGAATTGACCTGCAATACAAGATATATTAAATGATAAAAGATATCGTCCAGAAAAACATTACAGCTCTTTTACAGCTCATATTTCACATTTACACTTGCACATGTCTATTTCTTACGAGATCCGTGATATTGCCACTGCAAACAGGGTCATATTTGAATTTTGGTTACCCAAGTAAAATTCAATTTCATATTTCAACGTAAGCATTCAAAAATCAAGTTGACACCCCAGTAAAATCAGAAGAATTGTAGTGTACAGAATATATGACCAAATTATTAGGGCTGTACAATAAAAACCGAAAAACCACCAAGCCAGACTGAACCATGTTATTTCAGCCGCTTAATATATAGGTGGTTCAGTCACCGGTTTGATTGATGACAAAGCTGAGCCAGTCCCGTTTACACAAATAAAATTCGGTTTCTAAACTGAACCAGCCGAATATTAAATTTATTATGTATGTATATGTATATACACACACACAAACATTATACGCTTATTATTATTTTAGGTCTCCTAGTCTTCTTCGCCTTTTTCCAGTTCCTCCTATCTCTTCCTCTCACGGCTCAATTGATTCTTCTCTCTTTCTCACAGTGCCGATGGTTTTCTTCCTATTCCTCCCTCTGTTCTTCTAAAGATTTTGGTTACCTAAGCAGGCAAGCACCCATGGAAATCACAGCAGACAGCGAAAGGAGTTCCTCATAAATTGATTATTACGAAATTGACTTATGCTATTGATTTGTGTTTCTCGGGGATGAATTAAGTTGTTTGCATATCTGTATATAGTATATAAACTGGTAGTTACAAGTGAAATCGTTAGATTAAAATACAATTGATAGTGTTTGCTCATTTTGTTTTTATTGAATGTAAAATTAGGATTTCTATAAACCGAAAACTGGCCAAAACCGACTTCCAAGCCGATCACCGAAAAACGATTAAGTTGATTGGCTTTGCGTTGTGAATCTTAGTGAATCTTAAAACCGACTAGTTCGGTTTCGGGCCAAAATTTTGTCAATGACCAGCCGAAACCAACCATGTACACCCCTAAAGATTATGAATTGGAATATAGTCATATGGTTATTGAGATGTATCTTTGCAGCCCGAAAGAATCATTGAAGGAAGAACATGTGACTAGTAGAGTAGAATGAGGATTACTTCTTCAAGGGTAACTGTCCCAGCAACAGCAACCAAACTCTCATGACCTTGTATTTGATCCATAATTGTATGCCCAAGTGCGTCACTCTCCATAACAAAATCCAAGTTATCCAATGATGACACATTATCGATCATAGCTGCTAACTGTTCACTGTCTTTTAACAGTGCATCCATATATCGAGCCAATTCACCTTTTGTGACGCCGAATTCTTTAAGTCTTCGGACCTGAAGCAAATGAAATGGCTTAATACTAGAAACAGAACAACACAAAATCATATCATGAGGTTATTATTTTATTAAAGGCAATTTTTAGTCAGGGTGGTACCTTGTGCATTACATGTTATACATGTCTTGCACAAGGTACCTAATACAGCTGACCAAAAAAATGTCAGCAATAGGGCATATACCTTTTTCCACTTTTTGTTATAATATGAAACAGCGACATTGACAGAATGAAAGTTAAAAGAGGGTCAAGAGGAGAAGTAAAACTGTTTTTTCTTCAATTTTCTTTTTAGCAGGAATAAAATGGCATACTGTCTTAATTGAGTAAAAGAACAAGGTGTTGAATTGAACATTCTTAAACAAAATTAGTGACCATCATAGACAATAGAATAAAATTGACATATAGTACAAACCTCCTGAACAGCAACTTTAATTGCACTTTGCCAATTTTTAGGTTCAGCGCTTACTGTTAGAGTGGTCACAGTGCAACCTTCCCTTCCAGAATCACTATGATCTAATTCAATTGAGGTGAATGGCGGATTTGAACTCTGCAAAAATATTTGAATTAGCAGGGTAAAGAATGGAATACACAAATCACAAGCCAATGTCAATATAAGTAGAAGGAGACAACAAGAAAATACAAATACACTAGTGATTTGATTAAGGAGTTCCTCCAGGCGGAAAATATGAAAAGATATGTCTATCATCTATATTTTCGGGTTCCACAAAACCTGCAAGCTCATTTACAATCTTGATGTTTGAGAAAAATAAAGTATCTTCAATAACACTAACGGCTAATCTAATCCAGCTTCTATATGCTTTTGATCTAAAGGTTCTAAACAGTGAAGTGTATATCTATTTGTGGCACCGCATCACACCAGCATTACTTGTAGTTTTCCCAGGTAGAAATAAATGACAAACTGAGCAACACTAACAAAGATATGTAAACTTATTTCAGAACAAATGGCTAAAAAGACGTTCAAATAAGTAACTGCACCTTGTATCTCGTGTTAATCCTAAAATGCAGAGCGGAAAGAAAAATCCTCTTCATCAGAACATTTCGCAAGTCGCCATATGTTTGGACTTTCTTTACAGGAATCTACAAAAAAATCATGTTAGAATATTCACAAATAATTGGATGGAATACGAGTGGACTAGCAAGAAATTGGAATAAAATTAGGGCCAACGCATCTAAAACAACTAGGAATTAATATAAAAACTGAAAACTAGGACCATAAGATACTTGTTTGAATAATACCGAGAATCAAAGAGAAAGCATCCTACATTTGCTCCCATATTCAATACAATGAAACAATCACAAAAAACATATACTTGACCAACTTATATCCAACAAAGAACAGGTTGTTAGGTGTTCATAATTCAGAATCAAATCAAGGGACCAAATGTCTTAAGAAACCACACATCTAGGCCAGTCAATTTACAATGATTCGCTGCAATATCCAAACGTCAAGATATGGGAGAAATGGTGGAGGCCTTAAGGAATAACCTCAAGGTCGCTAGTTCCAATACCCATATTTTGGGACCAAACTTACCTACCAAAAAAAATTGCTACACTATCCTCCAACATGACAATGAAACTAGATTTGTGTACAATGCTTATCTTTAAATGCAGTTACATAAAATACGACCATTGGCCAAAATTTAATATGTTAGCACTTAAATGTTATGTAAGATTTTAGTCAGATTAAATTTTAAGGGGAAAAACTCGCATGAATTTTGAAATTACAAAAAGAAAATATATATATAATTTTTCAACAAAATAATCTCAAACCTTCGCATTAAAGGTAAAATTAGAAACCATTTATACCTTGCAGAACATATTAACTGAGAAATTTTGAAGCAATTCATGCTGAAATATCTCAGGAGCCTTCACATTCTCAATGCTCCCAGGGAGGGACCAATTATGCTCGACAGGAGGGCGAACTGCATGTCTGTCCTTCCTAAATATTTTTGATTGTTCCATGGAAAGAGATGACCTTTCTTGAGATAAACTACCACCCAACCCTACTGTAAGCTTAGGAACAAGGAAACTAGCCATCACACCAAATGCACTAGGAGTAGGTGCCGGAGAAGTCTCATTTTCTATTCCTGCCTGACCAAATACAGCCTGCACAGCGCTTGCATTTTAAATTATTTCTGGAATTAAAAACTATTATAGTCACAAGACTGATCCTCAAGGTAAACTTTAAAGTTTCAGATCTACATAAGAATTTCAAACACTAGAACTGACAAAGCTCGATATGACATACTTCAATATGATAAATTGTCTTTGAAATGTTGTCGATATCCCCACAATATATAAAGTTATGCTTTGCTGGAAAGTACCAACGCTCATGGAATTTCCTTATTTTATCTGCATCCCACTTCTTAATCTGCTCTTCTAGTCCGATTGGAAATCTTTTGCTCAGCTTGTTCTCAGAATGCAAATGTTGCAACAACTACGCTCAGAAGAGGAAAGAAGAAGCAAAAAAATGGTTCAGTCTGATGTGCACAATTAGGAAAAAGTAAAAAAAATTACAAATATTATATATATTGAATTCCATAAGCATCTCCAGTTACAAGTACCTGGCAATCAACACGATACTCAATGGTATTCATCATCTGCAGTTCTGATAATATCGCCGCCTTTCTTTTTTTTCAACTCGAGAAGCAAGAAAATTTGGGTGGAAAGCTATCTGTATTCATGACAACGAAACAAAGTGTTAGATGTACTGTAGTCCACCGCATTTTATTTATTTATTTTGTAAGAACCCTGTCACGAATTTATTAAATTCACTTAAGAAGCCATATATAAGAAATTAAAATTAAAATTGTTAGCATAATTCTGAAAGAATCTGTCTCGCATAAGATGAAAATGCCCAAGATTTAATTACTCTTACCTCGTTCAAAGCATCCAGAACAACTGGGAGTAGATCTCCATCAGAGTCCTATCAAATGAAATTTCATTTAGTGTCGGATTAGCAAAATAAGCACAGACAATCAATACTCAAAGAATCTGAAATGGGACCTAAAGTGTAAAAATTACCATTCACAGAAAAACCAACGTGGCAACGTTAATAAGTTATGCACCTAATAATTGTAGAGGCCCAAATTACATGCAAATAAACAATATTTAAAAATAACTGATACTCTTATAACAACTATTTGAGTATTCGATTTGATAGCTTATATCTCTCCTCTTTTTTGAATGAAGATGGATGTTAAAGTGCCTGATATATTTTATTGGGCCCATTTTTATAATTAACTTAGTATGTAATAGAGCTTTTATTACACAAGGTATTAGGTTTTACACTCTTTAAACACAAAAGCAATATCTAATTATACATGCCAAACCAACAAACAAAGGAAAACAATATCTAACTGCTAAATAAGCCACACTAATTCATCAAAGCACAGTGATAAACAGAATTTTCATGCATTAATTACCCCTATTTTTATCCTTCTATAATTAATAATTCATTTAGTTAATGAATTTTACTTTATTTTATAGGTGTTAATGATGTTATAGGCATTAATTATTTTATTTTTATCCTCTCTTAACCCCTTTGTATGCAGCATCGCATGTACTAGGTTTTGCCTTGGTGTCCATTTTTTATATAAATAATAATTACATTACTTATCAATCTAGTTTAATCAGGATTCTTTTCCTTCAATCTTTTCTAATTTAAAAAAATCTATTTAAATGTTACCGAAAAAAACAATGGAGCATATACATGCATTTATACAATATTTAGCTATCTACTACATCCGTTGACATACTAAAAGGTCAAAAGAGTCAATAGGGTCCTGGAAAGAAGATACTATAATTTTAACAATGGAAAGTTCTATATTATCTATTTGAATGTAAATTTCCATCTTTCTATTTATTTGATTTGTCAATATGCACTTACCCATATATGTAAGGAACCTTTTTTAGATGTTATTCCTGTTCCCTTTTTGTTTATATTCTTCTCATCCTTTAACTTCATGTACAATTGGCCAAAAGAAAAATATCCAATAAATAATCACAGAGTAACAAAAGAAACATGAACTCGATCAAAAATTAGATCAAGCAACAAAATGAACATATAACAAACCTTCACACGAGACGGTGAATGGATGTGAAACACAGTATGATGGAAATCAGTGTAAGCATTTGATCGTGCCCCTGTACCTAGAAGTTTCTCGCGCTTTTTACTTCCAAGAAATGCAACGTGTTCAATCATATGCGCAATTCCTTGCTCATCATGTTCTTCATCAATTGATCCCGCATGAACCTCCATGTGCGCTTCGAACCTAAACTTTATGAAGTATGTAAATATATGAGAGACAGAGATTACATGGGATACTTTTAAAGTAAAGAATCTGTAAAGAATGTACAGAGCTATTTCCTCTCACCACTATAGTTTTTTCTCAAATGTGACACATTTTTACTCATGAAAGAGTTTGATCCATTGGATTTTTATGGTTTGTTTCCTGAACATTCGTATGATTTCTCTCCTTATGAGAAGGCCTTTTGTCCTAAAGAATTTGAGACGGCCATTACAGTTGGCCCTCCTAAACATAATTCTTGCCTAATTACTTCTTAATTCTTATGTTTTGATTTTTGGTAAACAAGGATGCTGAGACTTTTATAAGAGGAAAAAAATTTCATCTGATATATTATTGGATTATGATGCATTAGCAGTGTTCTACAAATCCCCACCTAGGCGCTAGGGCCCCCCTTGGTGCCCCCTTTGGTGCCTCGCCTAGGCGCCAGCCTCCCAACAAGATCACCTACGCCCAAAACGGTAAAAAAATCATTCCGTAAAATTAGAAGGACCTAAGCGGAGAAGTTTTTTTATTTTAATAACTACCCAAACCAGATCTTGATATATTTATTTTCTAATGATTTACCATATTCATAATACAAGTTGTAACATATCAAATCACAACAAAAAGTGAACAATATCAAGTCAATAGATAATTTTATTATAGTTGTAATTTTTTTGAACTTGTACCAACTTCAAATTATATAAATGATGATACATTTGTAATATTTAGTTTAATTCAATATAATTCTTAAATTTATGTTTAGTTTCTTGAGTTTAATATTGAATTAAATTATTGAAATTTTAAATTTTATTATTTAATAGCAATCTTGTTTATGAATAAAACTAATATTTTAAAAATATGTTTGAACTTTGAACAATTGCATGTTTGTGTTTGAACTTTGACATTAGCAATATGGATGTGTTTGAAATTTAAGCAAAGGCCTTTATTATCTTTTATTATATATTGTTTTGTTTTATATTATTGTTTTGTTTGGATAAATGAATGATAAAATATTAAAATTAGCTTAAACTAAAAATCCCGCCTAGGCCCCCCTACCGCCACCCGCCTCGCCTTTTAGAACATTGTGCATTAGGAAAGAAATGAGGCAAAACACCGTTTAAGATGGTAATATTTAAGTTTGAGAGTTTCCAGGGAATAAGGACAAATTATTCACAAAGTCACAACTACAGTATTGGACATTCACTGCCCACGACCCTTCTTCCCAACCAAAACAAGGAGGAACTGATAAATGCATTCCTTTATTTGCCAGCAGTACTCCACTGTAAAAACAAATTTGCTCCATTTTATGTGGAGTGCAAATGGTGAAAAGTAAAATGCATTTATCATTTCCCAATTAAAAAAAATGTAAACCATCAGTAACTCAACCAACATCTTAAACCCTCAAAAATTTGTAACAGACATCAATAATAATCTGAAACTCTGTGTTTGGGATTTTTGGAAAATCAAGAGTTTGCCCTTAGAATGTGATGGGATTATTTCTTGTTACAATTGGGGGTCGATGGAGAGACAGATAGCAGAAATCTCTGGTGCAGCGTTCTTGTCCATTCTTTTATAGGTAAGTTTGGCACCTAAGTATGGGGATTGGAACCAGTGACGGCGCATTTTTCCAATCAATAGGTATTTAGGATGAGAGGAGTGTTGGATCTTGTGTGTTCTTCAGTATCTTACCTTGCTTCGTATTGAACTTCAATAAAAGGAATTGCTAAATTTTATGTTCATAGGGATTAATATTTAATAGGGTTTTCCTTTATGAAAAATATTATATATGTTTCATTTTTGGTATCCCATCCTATCTTGCTTGGCTTTGGGTTTTGACTAAAGTGATTGCTATTTTTTTTCATAGGGACTAATGAGTATCCTTAATATGAATGCTTGTCCTCCCTTGTATTTTTTGTATTTCACTTCATTTTTCCTTTCATTTTTGTATTTCTTCATATGAATGTTTGTCCTCCCTTGTTTCTCTTCCCTAAATAAGTATCTTCGACTATACTTATCAAATATTCTTCTTTTATTTAAAGAAATTATCAATAATAAATGTAACACACATTTTCCATAATGATTTATACATTTTATAGGGCACATCAGTCTTATTTGGTGTTAGTGAACAAATGAAACCAATGGACAAGAAAATTCAAACCAAACGAAATAAATTTTATTAGGCTTGGTTGTTTTCTTGACCTCTTGGGTGGCAAGGCTACAAAAAACTGAAAACAGATTGATTTGGTTAGACTTGCAGTTTTTTCAACTCTCATACCAAACCAGAAGCAAACAGAACCAAATCTGTAACAAACTCAGACAAAACCATGCAGAGTGTACCAACAAGAATAAACCAATCATGTAAAATAAAAACATTACATAAATATTACTTAATGTTTATGTTAAAAAACACATAATATCTCATCCATACCTCTCTAATATTTTGAGATCCATTATCAACAAGTGAAATGCAAACTCTGATTAGCATTTGTGTGGATGTTTTATATGTAAAAGTATCTATCAGTAAAATTGAATAAAAATATATTGTATCACAGTTAGCAAAAAGAAACAGAAAAAGGAGGCTACACTGAACCAAACTGATAAAACTGTTGCTTTTAGTTTAATTAGTCAAACCATTTGGCTAATATATAAATTTTTGCAAGCCAACTAATATTGGTTTGGTAAGATTTTGGCAAAAAGAGCAACTAAATTAAACTGTTTTTTAACCGTAGGTCTAGATAAACATTTCAAACAAAGTTATATGTATATGAATAAGCAAAAGTATTTTCCAATCAGAGGCCAGCTTTTACTGGAATAGAATACCTGTTCGCTGGAACTTTATTGGGTAAAATGAGGCAGCGGAGTCCATTATTTAATTGTCCTCTGTGTAACTTCGGGTGAGATGGAAGTTCTGAAGTTAAAAAACTCCTCTAAAGCTGTTCTCTGATCTCTTCCTATTTGGGGATCCAATATATCCAAACCCTGTTTCTCTAAAACACCATCTGGCCAGGTTGTACTTGCTGCATGTGGCTCATCTGGACCCACTGATGCATGCGGAACATGAACTTGCTTCACCTAGTTCATACATGTATATACAAGTTATGGTCAATACCAATCTGGGAGCAAAGGAAGACTTTGAATGTCGGCCATGAAGAACCTTCAAAGGTATTACAATAACTAGATGGCAATGTGGAGCACTTCACTTAAATACCAAAACAAGAAGAGTAAAATGCAAATTCCGCCTGCAGTTTACATAAAAATCCCCACCCACCACAAGTGGCCTAAAAGCTACAACAGAGAAAAAGGGGGAGGGAGGAGAAAGAGCCGGAAAAGAAAACACTTAAGGTTTTTAGATCGACACGTAATAAAATTGAGTTTTTCTTTTTTAACCACATATCATTAATTGATGGGTTGCAGCTTTTTTTTGTAGCTTTTAGGACCACGGGTGGTTCATGTAGTAATTTACATTTTTCTTTAAAGTAGCAATAATTGAATATCCATGAACAGATGACCTGACATTACCTGAAATATGTAAAAAAGAGAAAATTACATGATTAAAAAATCAAAAATAGAAATATTGGTGCCATATGAACACCAACTTGCATGCACATTTGCACCCCCACATAGGGAAGTGTTCGAGAGAAATTAAAATTTGCTGTATAGATTTTTTTGAGTGCTTTTGAGGATTCTACATGAATCATAATTTAAGTACTCCTTTTTTAAAAGTGCAGAATATTTCACAACTGATATTCGCAAGAGGAAAATTCTGATTCTACTATAAGTTATTCAAATTATATTCCATGCACTTCAAGGTGCAGAAAAAGATCCTGCATCCTATTACTAAAAGGTCTTCCCACACCAACACTGCACCTCGAATCTATATAATATATAAATGAAGTAAGTGAGAGTTTCACCTCACAAAATAGAGCACACTCCTAGCTTCCTCACAAAATAAAGCACTCTCATAGTCTCCAATATTTTTAAACTTCTTCCCCAATAAAAAGTAAATCTAATAAATATATGTTCCTTTTTTAATTAAAATTATAATACTTTCAAACTTCTTCTCATAGTCTCCAATGTTTTTGAACTTCTTCTACTAGATAGAAAAGTAAATATAATAAACATATGTTCCTTTTAAACTTCTCAAACTAAATCTCTTTTTTTTTTAAATAAAATAAAATTAAACAATATCTAAACAAATCCCAACTAAATCTCCTTTTTTTAAAAAATTCTATTATCAAATTAAATATTTATTTATTAAACCAACACATACAATTCGATCCACAAATTTTAAGAAGTATTCTTAAAATTTGATTCTCAATTGATACACAACATATGGAACCATCTAATCAACATACTGAACTATATTTACATAGGAATATGATATATAATAATATATGATCGTAGGAATATTATAATACCAATTATTACATTTTATTGTATTATATTACAATTATATTGAAAACAATATAATTATATGAATTATTTAAAAAAAAAAGTAATTAGGTTTTGTTTAGTACATATTACCCATCTATATAAACTAATAGATAATTGCTACACTTTATATAATATAATATTAGATTTAATTGAATTTATTCTACATTTCTATAATATTATTTAGTTTAAAGTGGACATGAAATTGATATGAGTGTATTTGAATTTCATCTATTTATATTTTACCCACTATTGGGGTCAAAATACAAATAAATGAAATTCAAATACACTTGGGTCCAGCTTTTCATGTCCACATAGAGTTTTTGTAATATTATATGTAAAAAAGATTATAGTACATATAATATAATATTTAGGTTTTGTTCATTATAATCAGTATATATATAATTTGATGAATTTATTTTAAAAAAAACCTAATTGTAATATATGATCTTTCCTTTGTCTAATATATTTCATGGTTGGTTTTTAGCTTATATTACTAATTGTGATATAATATAACGATGTAATATATGATCTTTCTATTGTTCACAATTATGATCATATAATAGTATTCCTAAAAGTATTGTTAATAAAATACTATTAAGAATATGATTACATTTTATTAAGAACATTAATTTTGTATATGAGTTTAGATCATAATTAATATTAAAATACGGAATAACATAGGAATACTAATATCTTTCCAAATATCTTAATCTAATATGAAAAATAAATTCAAATCTGTCTATCTTTCTATATTTTAATATTATGTGTCTAGATCATAATATTGAAATACAAATAATATAAGAATATTAATATCTTTTCAAATATCTTAATTTGTTATTAATTTTTATATTGCAAAGTTTTAGATCTATTGCAAAAACGCATATTTTTATTCATTATAATGTATATTGTTACAAATAAAGTACATATTATATAGTAAAAGTGATATTTATCCTCTATCAATTGTTTATTTAATTTGAAACAATTCTCATACGCCTCTTTAGTAAATTAAATTTAATAACTTTAAATAAAATTGCTTAAAATAGTAAATTAAAAGTTTAATCTATTTCATAAGGTGGTAAAAGTTATTAGAATGTATTCTTAATTCACACATAACTAATCAGTAATCCCAAAAATTAATATCAATATATAAGGATGAGAACAAGTCATAAGTAACAAGTATTTATGATAACTCTGAAGACACCTATATATGATATTCTGCAGTAAAATAAAATATTATGCATTAATATGTAGTTATAACATATGGGAAATAAAGAATCTAATGGTATGCCTGAGTTAAATTTGGCTAACAATATCTAATAAAAACGACAAAGTTTTACCTTTCAAGATTAAGTTTTTCATTTTAGACTTTTTTTTTTGAAAAAATATATATATATATATATAAATTTTATGCAAAACTACATCATTTTATTAAAATTATTATATAGCCTTAACTAACTTGGCAAAGGCATGTCTCAAATTCTATTTTTCCATTATATATAATGTAGTAAGAAGTGTTCACAAGTACTTTATAAATTTTATTTTCATAAATTTTCATAAATTTCACAAAAATTAAAGTAAATATTAATAAAATAATTGGCACATCAATGAAATATTCTATCCAAGAGTAGAATAAAACACTAATGCATTGATAGTTATAATATATGGGAAGAAAAGAATCTAATTTTATGTCTGAACTAAATTTGGCCAAGGCTATCTAATAAAAACAACTAATTTTACCATTTAGGATTAAGTTTTTCATTTTAGAGTTTGTTTTTTCCAAAATACAGAAAAAATATAAATTTTATACAAAACTACATCGCTTCGTTGAAATTATTATATAGTGTTAAGGCTAAGGCATGCCTTAAATTATATTTTCCATTATATATATAAATATATATATATATAATGTAGTGAGAAGTGTGAACAAGTACCCTAAAATTTTATTTTTCATAAATTTTGCAAAATTTAAATGAAATATTAATAAAAATAACTGACACATAAAAATAGATTAAAAGTCTTATAAAACTGTTAGTGTAATTTACTTATATAATAAAGTTAATGTACTTATATTCTTATATAAATATCATGCATTTCAAATCAATTTGGAGTAAAGGAGTTGTATAAATAATGATTAATAAAAAATTATTTCATTTTAATATATTAAAGTTATTATTATTATTATTTATTAATTAACATTTTTTATAGAAATTCATATTAAAATAGTCTGTCCCTTGCATGAGAATTAGACTAGTTGCATGAATGATGCCGACATGCATTTCCCATGGGCAAGCAAGTATTGAGCCTCCAAATCGCAGAAATTAGAGATTATAAAACAACAAACATGTATGTGATCCAAATTAACAAATGGTTAGAAACTGTTTTTACTTCATCTCTTCCTTACCCAAGTTACGCACACAAAAAATGTAATTATATTGCACTATGGAAACCCATACCAACAAAAGGGTTTGTCCCAATCATTACCCCCACCCTTTGTGTACCAAGAGGGTGGGATTTCAAACCCTAGCAGTGGCTGAGGTGGTGTGGCCCCAAAGTTAAGCAAGGACACACCAAGGTTACTTTGAACGTTGATCATTTTGGTTCGATAAACGACTATGGAGAACGCCACTGACCATAAAACGCAATATGATAGGTTAAGCTTCTTCATATTGTAAAAGTGCAAAGCGGAACGCTTAAGAGAGAAGGTAATGCTCTAATATATAAAATTAAAATATATTGAAATTAACACATGAATCAATATACAATTGTTATATTTTTTACATCTGAAGATAAAGTAAAATTTTATTATAGACAAGGAATTTTTAGACTCAAAGAGTAATTTAGATAAACAAGGAGTGTTTAATGACGCCAATTGTTAATAATTTATAGAGGCCTTTTTCTACTGCTACAAATAACAGTTTCATGTGTAACCTGCAAGTTGTTTAATTATAAATCCTGTTTTTATCAAAATAAAGAAAGGTGATGACTATTGTTTACTTGCAGTTTCCCACTTCTCTCTCTTTTCACCAACTCACACGACTCCTATTACCCTTCCATAACTAACACTATTCTTCTTCTTACTATTTTGCTTCGGGCATGACAATTCCTCTGGCGCCAAACAATTGGACTTTGATTACAATAATCACCAAATCCGAACATAAACAATTCACAATTGAATCGCAATTCGCAGGGTGTAGCAACTGCTATTTATGCTAAGCTGTTAACCCTTGGACATAACCCCACGGTAAGGAGGTAGATAACTAAATAATCTTCTTTTGGTAGATAAATTATCCCACGGTAGGGGAAGAGGTTCCAAATTGCAATTTGCAGGGAGTAGCAACTGCAACTTATGTTATGTTGTTAACCCTAGGACACAACCCCACAGTAAGGGAGGAGGTAGATAACTAATTTTCTTCTGGTAGATAAGTTATCCAAAAAAATAAGTAAATATTAGACAGGTATTAAATGGATAAAGAGTAGCCAGATGTTTTCATATCATGCTCTCCTTTTTTTCCTTTTTTGACAAGTACACATCAGCTTACAGGATTCCAAGTGTTAGTTTTTAAATGTGTAGCACCGAAGACATTTGCCACAATTAATAATAAATGTTTACATGATGTCATTTCAATTTTCTCAAAATTGACTGGGAAAAAAGAAATTACATCAGAATCTAAAAATTATAAGACGCAAATTAAGCTGTACTTGACAATAATAAGTAAGCTAAGAGGGCTCATGATATGAAGGAAGGAACCAGGATTAGATAACTTACAAAGATACTGTCAAGTCCACTCTTAGATAGATCAAATGTAGATTTGTCTACAAAGACTGCTGGCATGGATCTGTTTAGACCAATCTTCTTTTTGACCCCATAACGGAAACAAGAGAATCGCTTAAATTGATTGGACGACATCTTTTATGCCGATGGTTCAACCAGGACAGAAGTATACTGCTTCCAGACATTCTACAGTCAATAAATAGAAGGGCAAAAACTCAGTAAGATAAATGAGTGAGAAGTAAATTTTCAACGAAAGTTGTGCAACCTGAATAGTTTGAAAGCGGAGTATGGAGGGGAGGAAAAGAATAACAAGAACATTTCTTAGAGCTAATCACACAAGCATGAGCAGCAACCCAGATAACCACAATTATAATTTCTCAAGTGAATTTCTTTCTTCTTGGACATATTCTAA